>OY288260.1:13068243-14416878 GCA_958450325.1 Agrostemma githago | reverse complement strand
GCACGAAGTATGTTGCATTGTAGTTTCGAGCCCCTCAAATGCGTCGCCCATAGCAGGCCATCATTGCTCGGTATCCTCTTCAAGACCCAATCTCCCAAAATTCCCATAACCCTCGTGCTCCAGCTACAACCGAAAAACAAATGGTCAATGCTCTCCGGATGCGCCTCGCACAAATAACATTGACTCGAGTCAGCCACCCCAAACCTCATAAGCTTCACTCTCGTGTTCAAACCCCCCCGATAAACAAGCCACGCAATGAAGCTATGTTTTGGGTCACTCCAATTACTCTACACTAATCTCCACCACGAGACAACCGGTCTATGGGCTCTCAACTCCTCATAAGCCTTAGAAACCGAATAGTGTATATCCGATCCATGCCATTTCCCATTCACAAACATATGTTTAATCTTCTCCTTAGTCTGTCATATCTTCCTCCACGCCCACATGACATCCGCATGAGGCTGAAAATCACGCCACGAGGAGCCTTTCAGGTACACATTATTCACCCATCGAACTTATAACCGATCCGGTTGATCAAAAACCCATGACGCCAGTTTCGCAACCGCAACTTCATTCCATATTGTCAGCTCCCTCAACCCCAGTCCATCTTCAGGCTTGGGGCAGCATAGTCTCTCCCAACTCACTAAAGCCCGATTTGTGCCCTCCACGCCACTCTCCCAAAGGAAGTTCTGACACAAGGATCCTATACGGGCCATAACAAATTTCGAGATAATAAAAACCATAGCCCAGTAATTGTATAGCTGAGATAACACTAACTAAACCAAAGTCAATCTACCCGCATAGGACAACTTCCGAGCCCCAATACTCGCAACTCTCACAATAATCCGAGCCAACAACTTCTCACAGTCATTCTTACTTAATTTGGTACTTTGGATAGGTAATCCAAGATACCGAAAAGGCATAGTACCTTCCACACATCCCGAGAATTGGAGTATAGCGGCCTTCCTATCCTCATCAACTCCCGCAAAATAAGCATGAGATTGAGATGTATGATGATGGCTGAGTTACATTTATTTCAGATTTCTCTTTTCCCTGACCATTATCCGATATTTCTACTGATATCTCTACTCTTTTTTTTTTGGTAAAGTGTAAGTATATTATTAACAAATCACCAAAACATCAATTCGATTACAACCAACTGTAGCATTCAGGCTACAGAAAAACTAATTCTTACTTGACAAAATTTTCTCTAGCCAATTACTGTCTTTATCCCTAAGAGTCCCTGTGATTTGACTAGAAATACGAGCCTTTATCTCCTTTTCTATTATGTAACAGCAGTAGTCTGGCGTATAGCCAGCTTTCCTTCTTGCCAGACACTATTTCTTTGACTCCATATTTGGTACACCGACGCGTTAAGAAAGCTATTGACCACGCCTTGCTTAAGTTTAGAGTGTCTCATCCTCTTCCTCCAATGTTGGTCATCATACTCAGGCAGCTGAACTCCTGTCCATTCCCGCGGCAATTTCAAAACTCGATTACTGCACTGACAACAGAAAAATAGATGGTGTATTGTCTCTCCGACTTGTCCGCATATGCAGCAGCAGTCGTCAGTAATAATCCCCCGTTTCAGCAGTTTATCCTTGATATTCAAACTCTTTTGATGATACATCCAAGCTATAAACGCATGCTTGGGTATTGTCCAACGATTCCACGTTTGGTAGTACCAGTCAACCTTAGGACCTGCAGGCACCAACCACGCATACCCCCTGGCAGTGTTGTAGTTGTTCCCAGTCCTAGCATCTCATTCTCCTTGCATATACGCCTGATTAAACAGCTCCTTACACTACAAGAAAAACAGTCCCCGGCGTCCACCTGGTGGTCACCGACAGTGGACGCTATAAGGCAATGGGCGTCCGCAAACAGACGCCAGAAAGCGGAAGCCACGACCGGTCGCCCATTTTTAAAACGGGCGTCCACTATTGGACGCCAGGGGAAATGGCGACCGACAGTGGACGCCATGGATGGCGTCCGACTGTGGACGCCAGGTGTCCCTGGGTGGCGTCCACAGTCGGACGCCATGTTCCTTGAGTTGGCGACCGACTGTGGACGCCATCAAGGGACACCTTGCGTCCACAGTCGGACGCCATTTTAGCTTCCCCTGGCGTCTGTCATGACGTCCGTTATTGGACGCTATTTACGTTGTTGCATGACCGTAAACATGCGTTCAATGTTTAGCCAAAACCTGCAAAATAAACCACAACCACAACTCTCAACCAACCACAAATGTCGACTATCCACAATACCTCAACCACATTCACTCTCAGTCAACCAAAAGAGTTCATCTTTGGACTCATTTATGCTGAAAAAACTTATATAAAAAAGATTTAACATACGGTTTGAAGGTACACAAGTCTAAACTAGTTCGAAGATACATAATCCGTAAATACAGTTACAACAACAACAACAAAAAACAATCAACTAACTGTGAAGCTAGCTGGAGCACCAGAGTTACCACCATCCCCGTTAAAGGGGTCTCTGTCGTCTAGAGGGGATGGGGGACGACCTTGGTTGCATTTGTTAAACATGGCCCGAAACATGGCCATCTCATCCTGCATCTTCTTATGTTCTCCGTCTGTTCCTTCATGGCCTCCTTTTCCGGGTCAGGCTACTGAGATCCGGCCAGCGTGTACTCCATTTGTGTGGAGGTGCTCAGACGCGATGTGGAAGGTGTGAAGTACATATCGTGTGCATTTCCTACACCGTACACACTTCCTTTCTTGTAACCCTTGACGACCTTGAACCAAGTCTCATTTGGGTCGACTTCCTCAACATCAAGATCAGCCTCGAGTCTCTCCAGCTCTTCTTGGTAGGCGTCCTGCGTACAGAAGAACGATTTCAATTTAAGTTATTATTAGATGAAATCATTGAAGATAGTTATCCACCACCTATAGTCGATTTATTTGACATATTTAGTACTCACCCAGGTCGCCTGATCCTTTTTCGTCTTAAAGGAAGTCCCTTTTTCATCGGTCTTCCCATGCATGTCTAAGAATAGCTCCGCCGCGGTTGGCTCCCTCCCGAGCTCAGCATGCAGCTATTAAATGAGTATGAATGTTAGGCGAATATAAATTATGCAAACATAGTTTACGATTATTCAAGGAAGAGTACGGTATTAATTAGTAGAAATCATACTCTATTGGCACGACTGAAAGAAGACTGAGAACCCCAATGATGTGTCGGGTTTGCGTGGCCCTCATGCTCACAGTTCGCCAACTTGTTCCTTTGGGCAATTTCGGACCTGACCTTAAAGTCTTTCTTATCGTGGTAGGCGATCCATCTCTCCAACGCGTCCCCTAAAATATGACGACCCAATATATTATTTAATACAGTGAAAGATTGAAGTTAGATTGTTTATTTGTTAAAATTGATTACCAAAAAACACTAACACCTTTAAGGTCCTTCAGGGGAGTCCCCCGCGTATGTCGTTTATTCATCACACAGGTAAAACGTCGTGTGCACGTTTCATTGTACCGGTCCCAGACCCTTCCATATAACTCTGAGGCCCAACTGAACTTGAACTACACAGTCAAGACAGATTAATAATTAGTATGAAAAATATTTACAAAATCCGGATTATAAATTTAAAACTCGGTAGCAAAAACAATCCACGTACCTTGAATTGATTGAACCGCCACTCTCGTACCTCTGCTAGTACCTGAGACCAACATGCATACCCTTGCCCTATGTCGACCATGAAGCTGTTAGTACAGCCTCTGACGACCTGTTTGTGCAGAAACCTGTACCGAGTCGAGAAGCACATATATGTAGTCAATCATACAAGATGTAGTCAAAAAATGAATATGTTACAAAAGAATAATCAACATGTTAGATTATATTACCATGTGCCTGTTGGTTTGAGAACAAACCGATCGGCATCGTCCTTCTCCAGTTCCTCCTCTGGCCCCTGTTGCTGCTCCTCCTCCTCCTCATGCTCATCGGTCTGCTCCGGTCCCGTTTTGGGGACCATCTCCTCCTCCTGCTGCTGCGTGGTGGACGTGTGAGCAGACCTACTACCCCCACCACGTTTCCTGGTCGATCTACCGCCTGCCATTATCTTAACCTTCCAAAAAAATTAAACAATGTTAACAACAATTAGCCATGTAAACAACAATTACATTCTAACTTGATTCAAGTAATATAGCTTACTATAGTAAACATCAATATAACTTAACCATGTAAACATGTAAATATCAATATAACTTACTACAACAACTCTAGTAGTCACCGTCGCTGTCGTTATTGTCTTCAGCCTCATCCTTCTCAGTCTAATCCTCCTTCTCGGTCTCCTCGCCCTCCACTTGATCGTCCTCCGAATTCTATTTATCGTGTCCGTCATCCTCCTCAAGGATCTCCGGAACATCCCTGACCATGTAATCTCCTTGTCCATCATCATCGTCATCCTCAGAATCTTCCTCTGCCCCTTCATTCTGATCTTGTTCGGAGAATATGTTCTCTTCAATAGAAGATAAGCGTGTACCAGTTGAAGCAACATCTTCCTGGAACAGAGAACTGTCTATTTGTCCCCGTGGTTTAGTCGTAAAGACTGCCCACCATTGACTTTGATTTCTGTCATTTTTCATGTAAGGAGAAGGAGCAAAATAGACTTGCTTCGCCTGATGCGCGAGTATGAACGGATCGTACGTAGGATATTTCCTTGTGTGATTGACTTCCACAATCTTGTAACGTTCATGCACTCGGGTCCTGTTCACGGAGCTGTCTTTCCACTCACACTTGAATACCACAGCTCTATACCCTCGTTCTTTGCCAGCATAACACAACTCAAAAATATCCTCCAAAATACCATAGTACTCATCACCATCAAGAGATGACACACTCACACCAAAATTGTATTTAGCCTTGTTCTTCCCGTAGTTGAATGTGTGAAAATTGAACCCATTCACCGAGTACCGGTTCCAGGTTTTAACCACTCGCACTGGACCGAATGCCAAACTTCTAACCAAATCATCACGTATGTCTAAGGCAACTACGTGATCCTTGAGCCACTTCGGAAAATGTTCATCGTGCTTACTCCAAACGTCATCAGGGTTCACGTCAGGGTTTGCAGCGACATATTCAGTTACAAATTGCTTCTCATAAGGCTCTAAGATCTCACAATTCGAGAGTAGGTAAAGGTGCGCTCGGTTGTACTCTTTCTCATCTAGCGTCCTAGAACCCTCAACGGATGAAGTTCCTTCATCGTCCTTCTTTTGAAAAAACTCGGGTATAGTGGAGTCAATGGACACCGAATGTCCTAGGTTCAGGTTCTTGGTTTTTGTTTGGACATCTTTATCGAAGTAGAGGGAGCAGAAGTTTGCAATCTCTTCTGTCAAATATGCATTACAAATAGAACCTTCTACCCTAGCCTTGTTACCAATTTTCTTCTTCAAATGATTCAGGAACCTAAATAGACAAGTTATATATTTCAATCAATACAAATTTGTTAAGCTTAATTTTTTTTTTAAATGAAGTTACTAAAAGTTATGTACCTTTCAAATGGGTACATCCATCTATACTGGACAGGTCCGCCAACCTTAGCCTCGTAGGGCAAGTGGACAGGTAGATGCTCCATGGAATTAAAGAACGACGGTGGGAAGATCATCTCAAGTTTGCATAGTATCTGCGGAATTTGATCCTCGAGCCGAGACATTTCCTCAATTGATACTGTAGAAGAACACAAATCTTGGAAGAACTGAGATATCTCAGTTATAGAATTCCACACCGTCGGTGGCAAAAGGTGCTTTAGTGATACCGGAAGCAACCTCTCCATGAAAACGTGACAGTCATGACTCTTTAACCCTTGCAGCTTCAGGTTCTTAAGATCAACACAACGTTTGAAGTCGGAGGCGTACCCATCAGGGAACTTCAACTTCTCTACCCACTCCAACAACGCCTTTCTCTGAGCCTTGTCAAGTGTGAACAAGGCTCTCGGTTTCGACCCATCCTGTTTTATGTGCAGTTGAGGACGGTGACAAAAATTCTTCACATCTCGTCGAGAGCCTGTAGTGTCACAACTCTTCCCCTCCACATCCATCACCGTGTGAATCAACTGCTCGAAGAAGTTTTTCTCTATGTGCATCACATCTAAATTGTGACGAATTAACAAAGTCCTCCAATATGGTAGGTCGAGGAATATGCTACGTTTAAACCAACCATTTTTCAACTTTTTGAGGTCTTTCAATTCCTGTTCTGTTCCGTCGATAGTGGACGGGTAATCGGAAATCAACTCCCATACTTCATCTCCGGGGAGTCGATCAGGTGCGTCATCAAGCACAACCTCACCCTTCTTGAATGCCTTCTTATTCTTTCTATATGGGTGACCTTCTGGTAGGAACTGCCGATGACAGTCAAACCAACTTATTTTACTAGAATTTGGAAGATAAAAAGCTTTGCTCTCATCCATACAACACGGACATGCTTTCTGACCCGCAGTAGACCACCCCGAGAGCATACCGTACGCGGGAAAGTCATTTATAGTCCACAACAAAGCTGCTTTCAACTGAAAGTTTTGTCTCAGAGAGACATCATAAGTTTCCACCCCTACCTCCCACAGTTGTTTCAGTTCCTCAATAACAGGTTGCAAGTAAACATCCAAATGATTTTTCGGGTTTTTTGGTCCGGGCACAATAAGAGATAGGAAGATGAAAGGCTGCTTCAAACACAACCAAGGAGGTAGGTTGTAAGGTATGATCATCACTGGCCAGCAAGAGTACGATTTACCAAATTGGCCGAACGGTGCAAATCCATCAGTGCACAACCCAAGCCTTACATTTCGGGGTTCTAACGCAAAGTGGGGATGTAGTCTATCAAAACGCTTCCACTCCTCACCATCACTCGGATGACACATCTTCCCTAGTACCCTAATGTCCTCCTTGTGCCACCTCATTTGCTCAGCTATGGTTTTTGTGGCGACAATTTCTGAAGCCTAGGTGCAATAGGGAAGTACGTAAGCTGACTTATTGGGATTGGTTTCTTACCCCTGACACCACTTTTCCCTTTTCTACCTCTCAAAACAATATCCCCCTCAACCATCTTATACCTACTCTTACCACATCTCCTACATTCATCAAGCATCGCATCATCCTTCCAAAATAGCATGCATCCATCTGGACAAGCATCAATCTTTTGATGCGGGAGTTGAAGTCCCTTCACAACCTTTTTGGTTGTGTAGAATGATCGGGTCATGATATTGTCTTTTGGAATAACTCTCTCGAGCAAGGCAGCAATACCATCGACACAAGCAAAGGGCAGGTTGAACTCACATTTAAGGCTAACTACCATAGACACGACTTCTAACAAAGTCACATCGCACCCTCCGTATAACGGTTTCTCCGAAGCGTCCAACATGTCAAAGAACGCCTTTGCTCGTGGGTTAGGCTCTTGTGGGTTAGGTGAGTCCTGTGGGTTGGGTGAGTCTCGTGGGTTAGGTGAGTCGTCATTCGCATATGTGTTCTCGTTATTAAACAAGTTGCACTCCACAACATCAACTATCATACCTCTCAATCCCCCCTCATTCTGATGGTTTTCGGGTCCCTCAGACTGAGATGACTCACCATGACAAATCCAATAATAGTAATTAATCGGGTGAAAAACCACTATATAGATGACATGTTCCTTCACTACAAGGACCTCAAGAAATTTTAGGTTCTTGCATTTAGTACACGGACACCTAACCTCCCCCCTCGATGCATAATCTAATGACTTTTTAGCCACCTCGACAAATGATTCAACACCCCTCAAAAATTCGACGGTGGGACATCTCTTCTTATCAAGTCTTCCCTCATACATCCATTTTCGTTCAATTCTCTTCATTTTCTATGTTCAAAAAATATATATAACAAATTAAAGTTTAATTTTCCTAACTTCATTTATAACATACTAAACGAAAAATTAATCACCATTTAACTTAAACTTAATTTCTCTAACTAAGTTTCCTCAATTTAATCACTAATACGTCAAAGTAATCCCAAATGTCTTATTACTCTAGAATTGACCTTACAAAAATCAGTCACCGATTTTAATAACAAATGTAATCACAATTTCATCGCAATTTACGAAAACCCTAACCCATTTTTCAAGGTAATCCCAAAATAACCAAACGAAACACAAAAATTCATGGCCTAGGTCCGACAAAAACAGCTAAAACAGGTCAAATAAGGTCAAATTTTTGGATACAGATATCAAAACTCCGAAAGCACCGCTAACACCTAATTACAACCCCGATCAAGATAGAAGTGGTTTCGGGAAAATCCGTCATTATTACGACACCTTTTGGTCCGTCCTAAGTGACACAAGAACTCACTGAATGCCCTAGAGGTCATTCTAGCTCAATTCAACCAAATTGATCAAACCCTAACCAAAATTGTGATGGGCAAACTAATCAACCTAATCGAATTTGGCCTAAACTAATCAACCTAATCGAATTTGGCCTAAACTAATCAACCTAATCTAAATTTAGACCTAAACAATATTTACTAGCAAACTATCAATAAATAACGATAACAATAACAAACAAGAACTAAATATAATGAATAACAACTAAATAAGTAAGAAACATACCAAAGATTAGGAAAAAATTGAGGAGAGGAATAGAGAATGGCGCGGCGAGGAGAGGAAGAGAGTTAGAGAGTGGTTTTTTTTAGAGAGTGATGGGGGAGAGGGGGGTACGCGACTATTTGTCGCCAATAATAGCTGGACGGGCGTCCACTATCGGACACCATTGGTGGACGCCCGTTTTTCCAAAATGGCGTCCGACAGTGGACGCCATTTGGGGTAAATGGCATCCGCCTGTGGACGCCCGTTGACCTCGATTTCGTCCTTCCCAATTTCAGTCGGACGCCAATTTTGGCGTCTGACTGTGGACGCCCGTATGTTTTTTCCGACGCCATGTCGGCGTCCATATGCCAAGGACGCCAACCAGGTGGACGCCCGGAACAATTTTTCTTGTAGTGTTAGTCTTACATATCTTCTTCAACACCCAACTAGATTCACGAGGAGGAATATAGTTGGTCCAGTCAGTATCTTTTAAATAGGTATGTTGAATCCATTGAACCCAAAGTTTTGAAGGTTGGGAATAGATCCACCACACCAATTTCCCGGCTACTGCTTTATTCCATTCACAATCAGCTTTCAATCCCAATCCTCCTTCTTTCAGCCCCGTGCAAACTTTTCTCCAAGCAGTAGGAGGAAATCGTATGTACTTAGTTCCCCCATCCCATAGATAGTTCCTGCAAACAAACTCTATCTTGGATATCACAACTTTAGGAAGAATAAATATTATTGCCCAGTAAGAATGTAACGTCTTCAAGACCGATTTAACAAGTACTAATCTTCCAGCATAGGACAATTCTTAGTGCCCAACGCTCTGATTCTGGATAGGATCTTGTCAATAAGAACCTGACTGTCCTTGATGCTCAGTTGGATGGTTTGATAGGTACTCCAAGGTATCTGAAAGGCAGCTGCCCTTCCACACACCCAGAAATGAGAATAATATCCTGTTTGACTGCATCAAAAACTCTATTGAAGTAGACATTAGTTTTACCTTTACTCATGAGCAAGCCAGAAGCTTTGGAAAAAGTAGCAAAGGTTCTTATGAGGATCATCATAGAATTAACATCTCCTTTAGAAAATAAGAGAAGATCATCAGCGAACATGTGAGACAACTCAGCTTAAGAGTCTTCCATAAAGGATGGAACTTGAAGTTCATTGTGGAAGTAGTGTAGGCTAGAAGTCTCGTCAGGTACTCCATACAAACAGTGAAGAGGAGAGGAGAAAGGGGATCCCCCTGTCTCAGACCTCTCATGCCTGTAAAGAAACCAAAACTATCCTCATTCAAACACAATGTGTAAGTAGGAGTAGTCGCACATTCCTTAATCAATGCAATAAATTGTTGGGGGATATCTAGAGCCTTAAGCATCTGAAAAAGCTAAGGAATTTCCATTCAATGGAGTCGTAGGCCTTCTGTAGGTCTACCTTAAACATGCATCTTGGGGACATCGACCTCCTTCCATAGAGTCATGGAGTCTCACTAAGTCCTGACAAATAAGGATGTCTTCCATAATGTGTCTCCTCTGAATGAAACCCCCCATGGGTCAGAGAAATCACGTGAGGCAGAACTGATATCTCTACTCATTCTAATATAGGTTGACCTTATTCATATTCTTATGGTTCTCACTACACATTGTTTGGTTTTAATTAGTAGTTCATAAATTGTTATTGTTGATTTGTTCTAGTTCTTTTCTACCTTCTAGTTTGGAACGACGTTTTTTCTTGTGGTTGCATGTTATGATTCTTTTGTTCATGTATTATATTTCGGCACTCCATCACTCATTCTGAGTTGTACACAATCGAACACCCAATATGATTAACTGATCGAACACCTGATATGGTTAACCTGACTAATACTCAAAACCCGATCCAATCTACATCGAACCGAAATTGAACCGAATTAATATAACATATGATACCCGAACTGATTGACCATGCTTATAAATATATACAATACTTTTTTATTTTCTCATAAAAACACTCTCATTTTAGAACTTTTACATTGATTCTTTATTTATTTAAGACATTTTTAATTGTTACGTACAAATTCATAGGTATAACAAACATATAAGCCTATTTTTTTAACCTTCCACTTAAGAAAATTATGATCGGAAGTCGTCTGAACTCATATTGACCAAACCCGAAGCGTACTTGACTCGAAATAACATATATCGATAAAAATCACAAAAATAAATGAACGCGATGTTGATCTTTTGCAATTATCTTATTTTGTTAGACATACATATATTTATAACTGAAATATTGGATATCAATTTTGGAATGAATAAAAAGTTTTATCATAGGTTGAAATAATTGTTTTTTTATTTTTTATTATGTGCTATAATTAAGATCTTCTGTCCAATAAGAAAATTATGTCATCAAGAATAGGGTATGTCTTGTACATAATAAAATGATTATCAATATTACTAAACTTTGTTTATTAAAAGTAACGATAACGATAACAACGATGACAATATAATAATTAAAATTTATATAATACTAATTTTGAATAAAATGGATAAATCTTTTAATATAGTTTTGGTCTTTTTTAAACAAAAATCCTTATGTCCATGGTTTAATGAATGTTTGTGGTTTAATGCTTTTAGTTTTATGGTCCAATTAGATTATGACATGTGGAGTAATTAGGAGGAGAAATTAGGCAAATGATGAATGTGAATGTTTTGTTTGAGTTTTAATTTACTATGTAGATGATGTCTCAGTACTATAAACAAATTACTCTTTTTTTTATAACAATCGGTACTTGTTTTTTTGCTAGTACTCCGTCCGATTCTTTAGAATTGCTACATTTTTTTTAGATTTGTGAGGATTATTTTTGATCTAATACAACATTTCTAAAGAATCAGAGGGAGCAATAAACAGTAGACCTGGCAAACGGGTCATTCGATTCGATTTCGGATCGGGTTAAATCGATTCAATTTCGGATCGGGTTAAATCGATTCGATCTTAATCGGGTTAGCATAAATTTTAGTTTCAGTTCGATTTCGACCGGGTTCATTTCGATTAGCCACATTTATCGGTTTATGTTATTTCGAGTCGGGTACGGTTCGGGTTGGGTCGATAGCAGGTCAGGTGAGTCTCGGGTCATAAATTTCTTGAATTAAAAAATAAATAATTTGATTTGTGTTTGTTATACCTTCAAATTGTAGGTAATACTTTATAAAATCATTAATAAATAAAGAATCAATGAAGAAAAAATCCAAAATTTGGGGGTTTTTAAAAAAAATAAGTATTTATTAATCAGGTCAATCAGTTCGGTTATTATTGGTTCGGTTATATTCGGGTTCGGATATCATTCGGTTATATTAAATTCGGCACAAATTCGGTGCGATTCGGATTGAATCAGGTTTCGGATATTATTTCAGGTTAATCCTGTCAGGTATTCGATCGGTTTCAATTTAAGCATTTTCGATCAATTTTCGGGTTCGGGTGTACTTTGCCGGGTCTAGTAAACACCGAACCAAACTCTTACAAGTTACAAGGATTATTGTTGGCCGCCAATCACGTCTATCACACTTGCTTGCAGGCCAAAACAAGCGCCCCCCCCCCCCCCCCCCGGCGCACACTAGCACCAACCCAACCCACCCCACCCTTTTGTTTTCAAATATTCCACCTTTCCCCTTTTTTTTCTTTCTTTCCTCCTTATCATTTCCGACCTTTCCTAGTCTCTTTCCCTCTCTCGCCGGAATCTTGCGTCTCCGGCGAACTCTCCGACGAGCTTCTCTCTCCTTAGTAAGCTCCGATCTCCAATAATTTTGTTAGATTTGATAAAAGAAAAAAAATCAATTCTTCTTATGTTTATGCCTTTGATTCAGATATGATATGATATGATATCAACTTTATTTCATTTAGTATTTTGACTAGTGTAACGTAATTAGCTTGGAACTAATCAGGATTTGAGATTCCCCTGGCGGAAACTAATATCCGCCGGGGTTTAAGTTTGATCTGGCGTGAGCATATGATCGATTTCTAGGGGTAGATGATTATGATTTTGGGAATTTGACGTTAGGGAGTAGATATGGTTCGATTATTAGGGATAACTATAGGAGAGGCGGATGAGTTTCCTAGGGAGATTACTAGGACTAACCATATAACTAGTAGTGAAAGTGTAGGTGAGAATGGGTGGCTCATCCGCTTTTTCGATTCAGCTTTCTTTTGCGAATGGATTGCTGTTAGTTACTTGTACAAGCATGATCATCCCGGGGTCCGGGATTACTTGTGTAATCGAATGTATACGCTGCCCTTGACCGGGATTGAAGGCTACTTGTTCCAAATTTGTTACATGATGGTGCATAAGCCCAGCCCCTCCTTGGATAAGTTTGTGATTGATGTCTGTAGTAAATCACTTAAGATTGCGTTGAAGGTGCATTGGTTTCTCATGGCTGAGATTGAGGATTCAGATGATAATGAAGGGATTAGTAGGATACAAGAGAAGTGTCAGATAGCAGCTACTTTGATAGGAGAGTGGCCGCCTTTGATTAAGCCGCCTCAGAATGAGGGGGTTGGGTCAGGGGGTAAGAATCAGATGCTTAACAAGTTGCTTTCATCTAAGCAGCGTTTCTTGTCCTTAGCTTCCTCCCCACCGACACAAAGGTCGTTCTCTTTCTCACCATTATCTGGGTCCAATGTGGGAGATGCTAGTGGAAAAATGTCACCTGATGAGAATAATAAGCTTTTTAAGAAGTTTATGCCTGGTCAGAAGGTTAAGGATGCTTTAATGTTCCGGAAGTCCGCTGAGAAGGATGATGATGACACAGAGAAGGATGGGTTTTTCCGGAGGTTGTTGAAAGATGGCAAGGATGATGATGATGAGTTAACAGCCAGCTCAGAGGGCTTCTTCAAGCGGCTGTTTCGCGATAGTAAGAGTGATTCTGAAGACAGGTCAATTTCTCGATCCATAGATGATGATGATGAGAAGGAGAACTTCAGAAAAATTATCAAGGAAGTATTTGATGACAAGAAAGATGGCAGCGAGAGAAATGATGAAGAAGAAAAGGATATGACCAGGAAATCAGTGGATGATGAAGAGAAGGAAGGGTTTTTTAAGAAGCTCTTCAAGGATAAGTTTGAGGACCGGAAGGATGGAATTGAGCGACATGAGGATGAAGAGAAAACTGGCTCCAGATTAGGTAAGGATGATGATAAAGAAGGTTTTTTCCGCAAGTTTTTTAAGGAAAAGTTTGAGGATAAGAAGGATGGGATTGAGAAAAACGATGATGAAGATGAAGAGAAAGAGGGTTTTTTCCGCAAATTCTTCAAGGAGAAGTTTGATGACAGAAAATATATTCACGATGGCCTAAATGATGAAGTTTGTGCCAATGGCGATGATGACGATTCTTCTGAGTTTCCACTATTCCGAAGGTTATTCCGTGTTCATCCAGAAGAAGTGAAGATCACATCTCCAGATGCAAATGGTTTGGAGAGCAGTCCAGGGACAGAGAACTTCTTTCGCAAGCTGTTCCGTGATCGTGATAGATCTTTGGAGGATTCTGAGCTTTTTGGCCAAAAGAAACAGAAAGAGGTTAGTGAATTGTTTGGTTGTTTTTTTTCAGTTAAATCATAGAAGAATCTGTAGATGGAATAGTCAGAAGATCAAACTTTCTCTGGTACCTGTTTAGCGTGCTCAACAATTCTCAAGTATTACCTTTCACGGACCGACTAGGATAGTGTTTGTGCTGTGAAAATTTGTTAATTTGGAGTCATCTTTCTAGGTTTTGGAGGGTCGAATAACGAATGCAGAATTGTTCTAAATAAATATTTTGTCAGAAAGAATAAGATTTCTTTGTAGAGTTAGAAGTAATTTGTCTCCTCATATTATGTTTTCACTTGCTTATTTTGTGAATGTTGCAGAACCATTCTCTAACTGCAGGTTCACCGGGGCAATGGAATGAGAAAACTATGTCCAAGCCTCCACTTCCCAATAGTGCTGCATCACAGTTTCGTAAAGGAGCATATCACGAGTCACTGGACTTTGTACATGCACTTTGCGAAACTTCCTATGGTTTAGTGGATGTTTTTCCAATGGAAGATCGCAAAAGCGCACTCCGAGAGGTGGTTCATCATGCTATTGTTTATTCATATGTACTTTTGGAATTGTTCCTTTCCTTTTTGTATTTGCCATTGTTGATATGTGATTTCTCTTTTGTTTAGTCCCTTACAGAGATCAATTCCCATGTGGCTGAAGCACAAGCTAGCGGAGGTGCGACTTATTGGTTTTGGTTATTATTTGAATCTTAATGCCGGAACAAACTAAATCATGATGAATTCATGCATTTGTTCCAAGCATCAGTAGCTTCGTTTTGTCTAGCCTAGCTTCCTTCTCTTCCTTCTCTTGTAACCTCTCCTTTTGCTCTCTCAGTCCCTCTTCTTCCTCTTTAGATCCCTCTTTAGGTTCCTTTTTTAAGGAATTTGTTCCTTGTCCAACTCCTCGCCCACAATAGTTGGAAATCATATACACACTGGTTATGGAATTCTATGGAGTGATGTGCTACGATGATTGACGTGGCTGTTAATCATTTCATTGCCAGGTGTGTGCTTTCCTATAGGAAAAGGGGTTTATCGTGTGATGAACATACCGGAAGATGAAGCCGTCCTTTTGAACTCGCGAGAGAAAGCGCCATATCTTATTTGTGTGGAGGTCTTGAAATGTGAGACTCCAAGGTATTTGTTTTGTAGCATTTGTTTTAGTTTTTCTTTATTTTTGGTATGGAAAGTTGGCAAAACTTAATATCTGTCTAGTTGGCTACAGATGTTTCTGTTTCAAAAGTTGATGAGAGTTATTTGGATTTTCTCCCAGTTATATCAAGGATACATCCAATGCCCAGAAATTATCCAAAGCAGGAATCCCTCTGGCAAATGGAGATGCATTATTGCCGAAGCCACCTCCTTGGGCCTATCCATTGGGGACTGCGCAAGAGGCCTACCGTATTGATGATGGGATGTCTAGATCAACATCTCAAGCAATCGACCGAGCCATGGGTCAGTTTAAGGAAGCAAAAGTGAAATTCGTTAATGTTAGTCTCTCAGTGGAGGAACACTGCTGTGATCAGTCATTTAATGGACAAAGTGATGCATTAAGAGTAGGGCAGCAGTTTGATCTAGAATACGTAAGAGTTGTACTTACAGCTGATTCCAGACTCAGATTAGATGACATAGAGGATCAAGTGCCACCACGTAAAAAAGAGCATCGTCGTGTTCCAAGTATGGTAGCTATGGAAGAAGTGAAGGTATATTGGTCACTTGGTTTGATTATCTGTCAGTACTAGATAGCTGCTCATTCCTTATCTAACCCAAGCTGTTGTATAGTTTTTTTTAGTGGAATGTGAAATATCATTAATATACATGAAGTATTACAAACACCATACAAATCCAGTGACTGCACTCCAGTCACAAGATGTGAAAACTCTACTTAATACATTAAAGCAAGTGATGCAGCGAAGTTTGATCTCTCCTAATATTACTGCTGCTAATCTTCCTCTGTATTCTAATACCAAGATCCTGTTTCAGTCTCCTCATCACCTCATTAGGATGCAACATGTAACCTTCAGCCCTATATTTGTTCCTAAGTGTCTGATTGATGCATGACCTATTCATTGATTTCTAATGCAAAATTACCAATATCCGAAATGAGCTTATTCTCCAAAATATTTCAGGATTGCACGATCTGTTAGAAGAGTTGTGATGCGGATCACTTATGATGTAATCACTGGAAATTAACAAGTGGATGTTCTATGTTTTGTTTGAATATGGAGGTCATTTATATGTTAAAAGGATTTTACACTTTCAACTCCCTAGTATCAAAGTTAGGACTTCTGAGCTATTTGGGGTTTTAGAGGGGTCAGTCTCCTTTCTCCCTTTTGGTTTCGGTTCAATTATTCAACCACCTCCCTCCCCCTTCACTTTTTTTAAATGAATAAGATTACCCATGACAGCTTGAGGTTTTAATCTTCTTGCTCTCCTTCTGTATATTGGCTTCACCTCCTTGTTTTCTTTTGTACACAAGTGTCACTCCCTTGGCGTCTTTTAATTGACATCCTACATTACATATTTACATATTTACAAAATACTTCAATCACTTTTTAATATTTATTAGAAGATTGAGTTGAGTTTGCTTGACTGCTTGTATAATTTTTTGTTTCTTTTTAAAGAATTAAACTAAACAAACGACCACAGCTATCATCTGTCATCTCAATTCAATGGGCAGCTCACATTATTCTGTACTTTCTACTCTCACTTACTTTCCTGAACTTTTGCATCATTTGTTTTTGCTGTTCTAGTGTAATCGCATGTTTGTCGTATAACTTTTATGTCTGCTGTTGTAATTTTGTGTTTTGGTACTGATATAAAATAATTCATTGGCACTCTCTTTATATTTTTCCTTACATAGGCTGCTGCAGCTAAAGGGGAAGCACCTCCCGGATTGCCTGTGAAGGGACCCGGTCAAGATCCATCAGATGCACAACATAAGGTTCTTGATGCAAAACATCCACTTTCTTCCCTACATGTTATTCAAATGTTTGAGGCCAGGAGAGCAGCTAGCAGCAAGATTGCATATGCATGGCTGCTCCAGTCCTACACTGGGCTTTGTAGCGGGCCAAGAAACCAGTATGTGTAATCATCTTTTGCCATAATGCAGGCTGCAAATGGTGGTCCTCCAAAGGCCACAGATGCATTATCTGGTGAACTTTGGGAGGTAAAAAAGGAAAGAATACGAAAAGGTTCAGTTTATGGAAAATTGCCTGGTTGGGATCTGAGCTCTGTAAGTGATGTGCTGACTATAAGTCTCTTCTTAAATGGCGCCTGTATCATTACCCCTATACATCTTGTGTTGTTCATGTGGATTTGTGATATATATATATATATATATATATATATATATATATATATATATATATATATATATATAATTAATGCATTTTTAATCAACTTTGCTGAATTCTAATGGCTAATATGCAGATTTCAAAGACGTAAAATAAGAACGGTTTCTTATAAGGTTTCGTAATTTTTTATCTGAACTCCGATCAAAGTGAAAAAAAAAGTAATTTTTTTTGGGCCTCTTGCAATGGCAATATTTTCGTATACTATTGAGTGGTCGGGGTTAATTAGGGTGGGTGCACAGGTGGTGGGCCTTGGATGTATGAAATGATTGTATTGATGTACTTACACTTACTAATAGTTTAGTTACACTTTTGGAACAGCGTATAAGAACTATTAGTGTAGCTAGATGAGTGAAAAGTGTATGTGGGTAGTTCTTACGGTTCGCACCATAACGTAGTTCGCACGGGATCTTTCCCCTATATATAAGTATTTTAGTCAAATCTAGCAATTCCAAAGAATAATAGGGAGTATATGTCAGTAGCCTTTTAAGGAAGGACCCAATTTCAGGCCTTTAGCGCCTGATTTCTATTCTATTATTCTATCGTAGGAACTAGGCAATATGGGCTGTAAATTCACCACTTTGTTTGTGATATTTGCCATGAATTCTGTTTGGTTGTGGAATTTTCTAGACCTAGGTGTTCCTTAGCTTAATTAACTAATTACGGAGTATTTTTTTTACTTAAGTACCTAACTTTTTGGTGTAGCCCTGGAATAGGTAAACTGAACTACTAAGTAAACTTTTTTGGAGTATGCTGGCTGAGGTTGCTGTATGATTGTTTTCCTTTTCTTTGCTCGTATGTGTGTGTGTGAGTTTATTTTTTATGGGGAATTCACAACCATGTTCACTGATGAATTCACCTTATATGGACTTTTGAAGAACCACTCCTTTTTGTTTTTGTTTTTATGTAGGTCATTGTGAAAAGTGGTGACGATTGCAGGCAGGAGCATTTGGCTGTGCAACTTATATCCCATTTTTATGGTGTGTCTTGATCGCTTTGTTCACTCTTCACTGTTCCTTGTAAATTCTGTGGCGTTATGCGTTCTGCATTAAGTATTCAGTATGACATCTTGAATGCAATTGTAGTTGGCATCTTTAGATAACCATACGTCAAATGCTACATGAGTGAAGCAGAGGAATGAGAGTCATTTTCAGTATGTTTTTTCTTGTATTAGTGTGCTTTAGTTATGTTTGAATTTTCTATAATCTAATTGCACCATGTAGATTGTCATTGGAAAATTGTCTTTTACTGGTTGAACTTGAACATCTCTGACTTTCTTTTTCTGTAGGACCTTTTTGTGGTCATAAGCTTAACGTTCTTGTTATGCAATGAGTCGTAGGAGTAGTAACCACAGATTGGCTGACCTATGAGCTTGTTTGTTGTTACTGATTGTGGGCGTGTGTCTTATTTGCGCGTGGATTTGATTTCTTCAGATATTTTCCAAGAAGCTGGACTACCTCTATGGTTGCGCCCTTATGAGGTCTTAGTAACCTCATCTTATACAGCTCTCATTGAAACGATTCCTGACACGGTAACTAACTATATTGGCTCAACATACCGATCATTATTATTACAATACATTGAGTGGAGAGCTCATGAGTGCAACCTTTATCACTTTTCACAGGCCTCTATTCACTCAATCAAGAGCAGATATCCTAATGTTACAAGTTTGCGCGATTTTTTCAATGCAAAGTATCAAGAAAATTCTCCGAGTTTTAAGCTTGCTCAGGTATTTGAGTGGTTTTTGGTAATTTACCGAAAGTATCTTAGCTGGTTCAGGGGATTGCATTGTTTTGAGGATTCTATGTTATGGTGTGGGCCAGTGTTGTTAGAATTCCTATCTGGATGATAAAATCTTATAATCCCACAAGGCCACGACACAAGAAGTGATAATAGATCCAAACCCTTGCTAGGAATTCAACTTTAGAATCTTAATCTGGATCATAAAATCGTATCATCTTACAATCCAATAAGTAATAACCAATGTTACCAATCCTGATCCTAGGTAGGAATCCATGTTTTTAGGATTCTGCAATTCTGATTGTCTTGATAGTTATGAATGTAGAATCGTAACACGATTCTGTGATCTTCTTAAAGGCTGTGAGATCCTACGACTTAACCATTACTCCCTGCATTTTCTTATTTTCTTCCCACTTCCTCTGTAGGAAGTTATATATTTCCGTTATGGGGTGTATTGTTCAATACTCCATAGTTATTTATTTTCATTTTTGTTAAGTTTTTGTGGTCTATATCCATTTGCAAGTGGGGTATGAGCTATCTTCCTTTCTTTGGTGTTTGTGAGAAAAACAATAACTGGTGACTGAGACACGGAGTAATTTCCTTTTTGACAACTCTTTTCTTTCCTTTTTTTGTCAACTGTTTAATACTCCGTAGCTTATTACCACATTGTTCTTAGAGTAATTATTGTGTACAACCCTTTTACCGATGCGACAATAGTAATAATTTGTATTTTATGGTAAAAAGTGATCATTTTAGGTCCGTTAGTTACCACCTTCAAATAAATAGTTACCACATTTTCGTATTAAAAAGTGGTCACCATTTAACTCAAAGTGGTCACTAAATAACCTAAAGTTGTTACGGAGTACTTTTTACCACAAATTCCTAGATTTAAGGTTTGTTGTACGGTACAACGGTTGTATACTATAATTTCTGTTGTTCTTATTACTCTTACATTTACCAAAACATACTTCTATAAACATCCCATATCTTTCCCCAACATTCTCCTCACTCACCAGCATAGCTCATAGCTGCTACTTGACTACCACCTTCTCATGACCACTACTTGAGAACCCCACCAAGCTTCTTTCAACCACTAACACCGCCGCTATGTCTTCGCCCAACTGCACTGTACCAACATCACCCACACCACTCGGCGGAAAACTAACGCCTCCTCACTCAACACCCACACCAAGCAGAAACCACCGTAAATCACCTTTCAGCTGTTGACAGACACCCCCACTCGCCGAAGACTACCCCCACAAAGTACAGCCCCTTCCCTTGGAAACCCCTCCCGGCCCTGTAAACCACCTCCCCACCCTCGTAAACTCTTTATCTTGGGTTTTTAAGGGCAGGTGAGGATGTTTTGTGGATGGGTTTGGTGTCTTGTGCATTGGTCGTTCGTTTGGACATAGGTGGTAGTGTGAGTTGCGGCCGAAGACTAACACTGCCGCTTTGTCTTCGCCCAACTGCACTGTACCAACATCACCCACACCACTCAGCGGAAAACTAACGCCTCCTCACCCAACACCCACACCAAGCAGAAACCACCGTAAATCACCTTTCAGCTGTTGACAGACACCCCCACTCGCCGAAGACTACCCCCACAAAGTACAGCCCCTTCCCTTGGAAACCCCTCCCGGCCCTGTAAACCACCTCCCCACCCTCGTAAACTCTTTATCTTGGGTTTTTAAGGGCAGGTGAGGATGTTTTGTGGATGGGTTTGGTGTCTTGTGCATTGGTCGTTCGTTTGGACATAGGTGGTAGTGTGAGTTGCGGTTGTGGGGGTGCTGTTGATGTGGTAGTCGTGGTGTTGTCGTGATGAGTTGGTAGGTGCTGGTGTTAGTGAGGGAGAGAGTGGATGGGTGGGGGAGGTTGTTGGAATAGCAGTGTCGATTTGACTTTGTGAAGGTGCGGTGTTGGTCTTAGTTGTTGCGCCAGTGGACCTGGGTGGCTCAAGGGCTGGGTGGTGTTTGTGGGGTTGGTGAGGAAGGACTCGGATGAGGGATGAAACATCAGTTGTCACATGTCTGTATTTAGTGGATGGTAAAATTGTTTTTTGAGTAGTTTTCTTAAAGAATATGCAAAATCAAGTGGGAAGGTGAAAAAAACTGGAGGGGATATGTAGTTGCACGGCTTGCACCAGAAAATTTATAATACATTTTCCAATGTAACTTTAACTCATGTTTATATAGAAGTAAATGATTAAGTTAGTTCTTATATCAAACAAAGTAAAGTGAGCTATTTAATCATTTAATGATCTTGAAAATTCAAATTGGTGATACCTTGTGAATAAATAACAATAGCTTAGTTTTGAGTTTGAAACATAAGGTCTTACTATACTTCAACCATACTTCCTCCAGTCCATATGGATGTATACATTTGGTTTTGGCCCAATAATTGGAAGAATAAAAAGTTGCAGGCCGTACATATAAAGTTACCATAATACCCTTTAACACTAATTCAGCATAATACTATCGTACTCAGCCACCTGACCCACCTCCATATCTTTCCTCACTTGACATTCAGTCTACCAAACTGCCTACTGCCACCTCCTTACACCAACCACCACCACTACAATACACCTTTATTCTACTATTTCGAAAGCAGCACCACAGACCATCGTCACCACCGCAACCTCCTTCATCCGTACACCCCAGCACTGCCTACCACTACTTTGACCTCCTTGGTTCTTACACCACCGTCACTACAGCTATCTCCTCCCAGATCTGAAAAACTGGTTCTTGTGGTGTCGCTAAGGTCGTTAATGACTGATCTCGCAACGCCAGACCTGAATCTGGGCTTGAATGGCGGCCTCGATTGGAGGAGCGAAATGGGCAGCTGACATGAGGTGGAGCCGTGGTGGTGTTGATGGTTCATGAATGGTCTGGTGGTGTGTGGTCTGTGGGAGTTGGTGATGCGACTGGTTTGGTTGAGGGGTGGTGCGTCGTGACCTGGATGGATGCGAGCTCTGGTGATGTATTGGGTGGTTGGTGGCTGATTTGTGGGTTGAGTGAAGGGTGAAATTGAGTGAGAGGAGGTTGGAGGAGGTCGACTGGCAGTGCGAATCTGGTTGTTTCAGGGCAGGTATGGTGGGTGGTGAAATGGGAGGGTGGTGATATAAGTGTTTGGGTGGTGGTAGGTGGTGCGGTGGGTAGAAAAATCGGTGATGATGAGCATGGAGTGGGTGGGGTCGTGAAAGGTTGGTGGTGCCTATGTTAGAGCTAGCCTGTTTTGAGGGAATGGTTGACTTGAGTTGATGGCTATAAGACCATCCCCAAGCAAGGTCATGAAGGAGGTCATGATCTTGTTGGGTCAAATTAATTAGCAATTAGAGAATATATTATCATGACCCAATGGCAAAAGAGGTCACTTGGTGACCCTAGGTCATGACCTTGTGACCTTGTATGTGTCCTTGTGTCATTGGTTGGGCACAAAAATAAATGTGGGAAAAGAAAATTGATTGGAATAAATAATACTATAGAATAAGAATAAACTAATTAGAAATTGGTAAATAATGGGAGACCTAGGTCATGACCTTCTGGATGAGAGGGTATAAGTGGGTCAAGATAAATAAGGTGAGATTAAGAGAAAAAATGGATGGTGACCCAATTAACTTGAGCCTTGCTCGGGGATGGGCTAATGGGTGGGGTAATAAAGTCATTTAGTAAGGTTATAACCTACCATATATCGAACAACCCAAAATGGAATATGTATACTTCTATTAGGGGTGTTCACCGGTCCAAACCCGGACTGGACCGGATTGACCCGCGGATTGGCAACCCAAAAAATCCAAACCCGGAGACCGGACCGGTTAACGAAGAAACCAGACCGGACCGGACCCTCTTAAGACCGAACCGGACCGTAAAAATACACTAAATTTGTTTTTTTTTTGAAGTGTGGACCGGACCAGACCGCGAACCGCTCACCAAGTATTTGGAGACCCGGAGACCGGACCGGTATGTGTCCCGGTCCGGTCGGTCCGGTTTGCCAGACCACTTTTTGAACACCCTTCTATATGGAGCGGAGGAAGTTTATAATTATATCAAGTTTTGTAGAATCTTACATTCTTACGAGAATGAGGAACACTATCATTCTAGAAAATTGGAATGTTAAATTGTTCATCTCACTCCTGTTTCAGCCAGTGGTGGGAGCCTTTGAGCCACTAAGTTGGTGACTGGCCTTGTGAAGGGAAACTTGTCTTTGGGTGGCTGTTTTTGGCGTAAAGGATTCATTTTTTTTTTTCGTTTGACCTCAGTAAATTATTCTTGTTTGTTACAACAGAGTATTCATTTTTGGCAAGTTCTTGCTTAAGAGTATAATTTTATAGCCGGTTGGCCTTCCTGACTGGTTTGTGATGTTGGTTTTTCTTCTTAAGATGTTAGAATGTTAGATCATTTATCCATTAGTAGCCTTCACTATATTGCAGTCACTATCTTTTGCATGCTGACAAAATTTAACTTAAATGTAGACATAGCGTAGCTAAAATTATGCAGTATGGCATGGACAAATTGGATTTTAGTTTCTTGTTTCTTAATCCGTTCAGATTTTACTATTATTGTTAAAGAAATTATATTTCTTTGCTAGATGAGCCAACATGTGTCCAAGGCGAGAATCTTACACCGTATATGACATTATTCATAAAATACCCATTTTTTTGTTGCCCAAACAAATTTTAATGTGTGAGTAAAGTATGAGTGTGACTCTGCTATTACAAGAAAAGGTTATGGTATGCGATAGTTTGCACTTTATTGTCAAAGTCGTTTGCACATTGCATACCCCCTTCTCTATTCATTGGAATTCACCATTATCTTCTTGTATTCTTTGGCAGAGGAACTTTGTGGAAAGCATGGCAGGTTACTCTCTTGTGTGCTACCTTCTACAGGTATAGCAAACCATCTTTCTGCTCTGGTATCTTTATGGCTTGCTATATTACATTTTTTAGGTACTTAGTTAAACCATTACATCTTTTAATGTAATTATCTATTGAATTGTAATATTTCATCTCTTAACATCACATGTCTAGCTCTTATAATACTGCCTGCTGATTTCTGAGCTTCTGAACTGGTTTTGTCCCATAGATCAAAGATCGGCATAATGGTAACCTTTTGTTGGACGAAGAGGGTCATATTATACATATTGATTTTGGATTCATGTTGTCAAACTCTCCGGGGGGTGTTAATTTTGAAAGTGCGCCATTTAAATTGACCCGCGAGCTTCTAGAGGTATGTTTTAAGCTATTGCGTTGTGATTTATTACCGTCACCTTTTGTCCTGTTATGCCTTTCAAGTCTTTTTGGCCAGGGGTTCTAATTCCTCAAGCTTTCATATTGTCATGCCTAAAAGTTGCATTTGTTCTAGGTCATGGATTCTGACGCGGAGGGAGTTCCCAGTGAGTTCTTTGACTATTTTAAAGTAAGTGGAGATCTTGTTTTTTAACCAGTTGCAATCTTGACATAGGTTATGTTGGATTAATCATAACACAAAAGCTGTGGTATAGGTTCTCTGTATTCAAGGTTTCCTTACATGTCGTAAGCATGCGGAGCGCATCATCCTTCTAGTGGATATGTTGCAGGTTAGTGTCATCTTTTTACTCCTGTGCAATTTCATTGAATACACTAAACAGTGAACACAGCTGCATTCACGCTATCTGGAGAACGAGGTACTTGAGGACGGATTTGTCATGAAACCATGAACACCAATCCTAGACCTAGGAATATCTCATAGTCTTTTCCATGGGTTTACGCCAGGAAGTGAGCATACTGTCAGATGTTATGAAAGTAAGTCGATCTCAGAAAGTGAAGAAAGAAAATCAAAGCGCATTGGAATCATCAACACATTTTTCATATCTTTCTTCCCCCCCCCCCCTATCAGTCTATCACTAGTACTTACTCCCGATCCAAAACACCCCTTGAACTGCATATAAGAAATATTCAGCCATTCTGCAAGAAGGGTTTCTCAAAAAGTTTGGAAAAGAGTAATACTGGAAGAGAAATTCATTAACCTGATGCATAGTCTTTGCAGAAGACCTTTTGATATTTGGTCTGGAATAGTTTGAAGATAGTATCCTGAAAATTGCCTATAACTTACATACATAGTATAGCTGTTATCATGATGCTAGTTTTTTTTTGAGAACTAATATCTTGATATCTAATTCAGGATTCTGGATTTCCGTGCTTTAAAGGGGGCCAGCGTACCATACAGAATCTGAGAAAAAGATTCCATTTAAGTCTCACGGAAGAGGTTTACTTTTACTCTCATCCCCTTATTTTGTATTCATCTTCCAGGACTAACTTCTCGGTTTGGTATGCATAAAGAAATAAAAAAATTGTGGAGCATAATAACACCTGGACTCTGGATGAAACAGGGTGGTCATGAGTCATAATAACCGTGAATAATTTGTGAAAAAAGTCTATTAGTGGTAGTGGACGGATGGGAGTTGTTCCAAGTTGCTTTCCATAAATGTGCTATCTTGTTTATTGCAGCAATGTGTCTCTTTGGTGCTGTCATTAATAAGCAGCAGCTTAGATGCTTGGCGGACAAGGCAGTATGATTACTATCAAAAAGTTTTGAATGGGATTTTGTAGTTTTAACATTCGCTGGGCTTGTCGACAGTACACTATTTCAAGTATCAGAAAAGGGGCGCGTACCTGATGCTTCTTTAGCCAATTGCCATGGCTTTGGTTGTCCCTGAGATTGGATTGGGAAGAAACAGTCTCTGATTTGTCAACTAATTTTTGGAGATGAGAGACTTTTGTAATTGTATCGGCTTAGATACTTGTGGACGTGGGTGGGTGGTCACTTGAGGCGGCTGGATTTCTATAATTCTTCTATATGAAAGCTTTTTTGGCTGGTTGTCAGGGTCACTAAACTATCTATCGGGCCATCATCTCTGTAAATAGCAACTCCGATGGAAGAAGCTTGTCTTATGTTTGGAGTATTCACCCTGGCTGATGCCTAATTTGTACATTTCAAAACACACTCATGTATCGGAGTTGAAGCTGCTGACTGCTTTGCATATATGACGACGCCAGCAATGGCCTTGAAGAGTAGAGGCCTCCTTTCTTGAGTGTTTTTGTGTATAATATTTTTTCTTTGATTGTTCCTTTTGGAAGGACAATTTCTTTAATTGATTCATCGACACCTTTATGAACCAACATGTATTTACGAGGACGTTTAGGCGTACACTTTGATTTTTTTTGTCCCCCTTGAATATCTGAAAGTTACTTTACATTAGTCATCCCTGCCAAGTGAGATGACGGAGTTGTTTGCTGTGTTTATGGTTGCCCGATTCGCTCAATTAAAGGTTTCTTTTTTCCTTTGTTGCCATCTGATTTAGGATTTTGGTGTTAAAAATAATTTCCTAAGAAAAAGAAATTAAAGCCGAAGCACGTCATTCTTGAAGCACGCATGTATTCAAGGTGCATAAACAAATACACCTATAGCCTTTCTTGTTTCCAGCTGGGAAAGTAGTCTAGAGGTGTCTGAGTCCATATGAGCCACAGTATTACAATCCCTATAAACAAATGACAAAGAAAAACAATGGGAAGAGGTAGAGATGGGAAGAGGTAGAGAGGAGAGATAAGTTATTACATATTCGGTAAACAGGTGGTGTGGGTGGATTCATATCACCCATCATAAAAAGTCAAAATCAGCTATTGACGGTCAGAATGGAATGCAATGTGAAGAAAGTCCATCTTCAGGGCCCATTTGATAGCAGCAAGGAGAGTAAGGGCTTTTGTTTGAAGTGGAGAGATTGCACGAAGCTTAATGAACTTTCGGCTTAGGTTGAGCCTAGCCGGAGTGCAGGCAAGCCAGCCCCCGCTGGCTTGCGAGAGGCTCTTCCATGTAGCATCCACATGAATTCGTACTTGTGTGCATTCATTCAGCATCCCAACAATTGAAAAGGGCTTACCTTTCTTGATCATCGAGCTTGGAGGGGATTCATAACAATGAGCTTAGGGGTTGGGGACATCAACACTAGAATCCCCCAAGGAGGTAATTAGACAACAATGCGAGAAGTAGTGTCATAGTCAGACTTGCACTTGGGAGTTTATCCATTAAATTTTCCATTATTTCGAGAAATCCAGACAGCCTAGAGGACACTAATAAAAGTTGCCATGTCGTGCAGTCCATGGTCCTGAGAGAGGAGATAATTAATCCAGTCCACAAGCCAAATCTTAAAATCAATATGAGAGTTAACCAAAACCCAAATCACATTCAAGCCATGGACAAGCAACGAATGGGTAGTCCCTAAAAAGATGCCCAAGAATTCCCATCTCCCCCTTGTTAGCACATAGGGAGCAATCAACATTGATATGTGATGAGAAGGATCTTGCCTATGTCGTACTAGACAAATCCTAAGCTCATGCAAAAAACATTTATAATACCCAAAAGGACAAAACTATTACTCCAACATACAACAATAACGTAGTACTCTATATAGCAAGTAAAGGGGTTGACCCACAGAGATGAAACACACTACTAAATAACGTAAGAATGAGTGAACAAAAACCTAACCAAGCTAGAAACATAAACAAATTAAACTAATGGAATCACAAGGACGAACAATTTAAAAAATATCGGATACCAATTTAAAAATTTCGAATATCTGATCCGATCCTTTAAAATGTCTTACTTCCTAATTTTGGACCGAGCCTTTTTTTTTTTTTTTTTTTGCCAGCCAAGACAAAACCAACCTACAATAAGAATAGAGTCAACACTACATCGTGTTCATAGTGCTCTCTGTAGTTAAGGGGTTGGGGGGGAAACATAATACATCAAGAACATAATTAAACTTAAATAACGACTAAAAACAAGGGAGGTACGAGGTCCAAGGGCCAAAGCATGCTGACGGAGATCAGTAGAAAGGGCTCAACCTTTAGCATCCACCATAACATCATCCAAGTTGTGAACTTCATACGATCGCTGATAGGACGACTGACACACACAAAATGCACTTACGCCATAAAGACGTAGAAGGGAAACGAGGAGAACAAGCCTGGAAGACCTGTCATCAGTGGAGTGAAAACTCCTGCATTTTGGAAGTCGAACACGCCTAGCTAGAACAAGGCCAGCAAATCAAAGAGCAAACCCAAACGACGAAACGGAGTTTGCGCCACCCAACGACCTTCCTATAGAGCACCACCACTCTAGAGAAAGAGTCTAGAAAAGAACCAACACACCCATAACACCAAAGGTCCAAACTTATTCCAGAAAGGATAATTAAACTACAACATAGAAAAAGGATAAATAACTTGTGATAAAAACTCCTAAAGGAGATTATTGTGAACAAAACGAACAACAGTAAATAAATTAGAAGCATCATTATGATTGAACGGAATCCACCATCACAACCAACCACACAAACCAAAATCCAACCCAAATCCAAGCCATCCAAACACCGATCAGTCCACAACAATGAAATCCACTCCGAGAAACAATCCCAATAATCACATGCAAATTGAGAACCAGTCGCCGCCCACAACAAAGAACGGCAACACAAAAGACGGAGCGAGAAAGAAGGTCGTGCCAAACCACCCGAAAAGAACGACAAGATCGACAGTCGGACACAAACCACCAACGACGGACACAAACCAAGGCCCCTCACTCCAAAGACTAAAAACAACCCATAAAAGAAAACAATCCCAGTCAGTCTTACGTAGGGCTACGATGGGGGAGGGGGGCGAGGGGAGGGGGAACACCTAGCCAGCCATGCAAGACAACACCGGGACCAAAAGGAAAACAAAAAGACAAATCAACAACTAACCAGAGATGGGGGAGGGGGGCGAGGGGAGGGGGAAACATATCTGAGAGTTGAAGATAAGACCACAAACAAGAAACATCACATTGACTTTGCTACTTAGATCATAAGTAGGGAAAGAAAAAGTTGCTGCAAAACTTTCAGCAAACAATAGACAAAAACAACGGAGAAGAGAAGACCATAGACCCACTCCCCCAAAGTCAACAACAGGACAAAGGCCGAAGACGACCGGCGGGAGGGGAGAGGAGAAACGACATCCGGGAGAGGGAGGCAGAGTGCAACCGGAAGAAAACGCCGACGATCGGAGGGGAATGAGCACGACCAGAAGAGACTCAAACCGACACAACACCAAAACAAAAGGGCGAGAAACTGGTGACGGACCCAACGCGTATAATCAGAAGGAGAGCGACGGAGAAGACAAACAAAGGTGTAGAACGATCATGTGGCCAGAGATGGGGTTTAAAACCCCATCTCCGGCAAGGATGGAAGGATAGGAAGGAAAAAGGTGGCGGCGGCTGTGATGGTGGTCAGTTAGGGTTTGGATTTGGGGGTTTCTTTTTGGGGAGAAGAGGGAGATATTTTTTTAGTGAGAGAAAGTGCTGATGTGATGTTGAAAGTTTTGCAGCAAAAGTGGACCGAGCCTTGTTATTTGAAGGCCCTTAATTTTTATACTCATATATGATAGTATTTCAATGTTATACCCAGCTTTTATGCAGAATACAACCTTATCTAATTCTTCATCTTCTCTCTCTTCACCTTTCTCTCTCCCTACGTTTTCTGTTCATTCTAACATTTTTTCAATGAAGCCATCACCAACTCTCTCCTTTTCTAGCTTCATCTTCTTTTTTCATGATTTCTATGATCCCCTTATTTTTACCTCACAAAACCAACTTATCATAAATCGTTGTGGAGATGTCATTACTAGATCTGAAATTGTAAAATTGAAGGTTAAAGAGTTCTGATTGGTAAGATATGATTTGTTCTTTACACAAATCCGGGTTAGATACTTATAAAATTTGTTGCTCTACCTATTTTGTTGATGAACTTGGCGTTTTCAATTTAAAAAGACATGCTCAAGTTAGTCTTAATTGTGAAGTCTATTGAAAGAGCCACTTATTACACTTTTAGGGCTGAATTATTGGTACCAACGGATTACTATAAATTTTTTTCTTCACATTTAACAATATGACTAATTTGAAACAAATCGGATATATATATATATAGTGAAGATCAAGTGAGTCCCTTTTTCTTTTTTGAGTCCATGAGTCCTATTCTTACTCATTGATCTAAAGAGGATGAATGATTGAGATTGCATGTAGTAATTAAGGTAGTAACTACCATATTTTGGAAATAATATGAGAAAATCTTCTCTCCTCCCTAAATTACTGCCAACTAATATCTTCTTCTCTCTCATCTCATTTATTTTTTCATTCAAACACCCGCCTAACACAAAAACCCTTCACCTTCATCATCTCTCATCTCATTCAATTTTTTCGCTCAACTCAAGCACACCTGAGCACTCAATCGCTCAACTCAACTCAATCGCTCACCTTCAACTCGAGCAAGGTTATATTGAAGCAGCTTTCTAACTTTAGCAAACATAATGAACAAGGTGCGATCGCGATTGTTGGAAAACGTAGACAAGTATGCGGACGCTAGACAAAATATCATCGACGCTCCCAAGAGCAAGCCAACAACGGGCCGAAAAAAATCGTGTTTACTGAATCATGTCATCTCTTTTCTAACATCGAATTAATGGTTTGTATTCTTTAGTTACCTGTCTAATTACATTGGTATTTTGACTATCACCAATGCATTGAAGCTGTTAAACTCTGTTACACTGACTAGCTGTACCTGTTACTCTAATTTACTGCTGGTGCTACTATGGGGATTACTGAAGTTAACCCAATTTTCTTTGGTCTCACAATCTGTGTGTTACACCGAAGCACTGTAAATGTTACTTTAATGAACAATTTATGTTACTTTAAGTTATTAATGGTGTTTGTACAATGATATTGCAATCAATTCCTCTGACGCATTATATATTGTTTTTTAAAGAACAAATGTTGGTACTTTGTCAATGAATGGAACCAATCCAAGTTATTCCCAGTTACTTTGGCAATGATTTTGTCTAAACAACGCTGTTGTCTTCAGTTACTTCAATGCATTGTTTCTATTACTGTAACAGACAAATAGTGTTACTCTGACACACATGAGATGTTACTCTAACCAAAAATACATGTATTAAATAAATATAATGTTAAATGCACCGTAACACAGCGCTATATGTAAAAAAAATTGTACAAAATTAGTTTTTCGTGTAAACCAGAAAAAAAGAAAAAATTCTTATAATGACAAAAAAATACGAGTATTCTCAAAACACTTGTTCATCCTCCTCGTCTTCCTCGGTGTCAAATGAATCAAATTCTACATTTTCCAGTGTTGTCATGTGCGTTCGCATCTTTGGCAAAATCACCTGCACAAAATCAAACAGCGTTACACCCATGCAAATAATGTGTTACTATAATTCCTAAGTGATGTTACTCTAACGTGTACAATACGTTACTCTAACATCATCATCAAAACCCTTTTTCTGAACGTTCATTTGTGTTACTGTAATTGCAAGTAAGTGTTACTTTTATGCAGAAGACATGTTACTTCAACGACGTTTATGCGTTAATTGAAATCAAAACAATAGTATCAATGGATATCATGGAAAATCAGAATAAAAAGCAATAAGCCCTGTAATCTATAAAGATCGAGAGTAAAAATAACCATTGATACGAAACTGTGATATCAAAACGCAATGACATAAAAAAAACACAAATTGATACAAAACTGTGATACGAAATGACAATGAAAACACTATAAACATGAAAATCGACGTAAAAAAAACGCAATTTGACGCGATAAACCATTGATATTAAAACGCACATTGAAAATACCATCCAAATCCATGAATAAAAATTGAATCAAAACGTGAATGAAATACTGAACTCACCATTGTTATACTCGATCAATTGCTTATCAACCGTTGAAGACGATGACGCGGTCATTGAATCCATTGTAACAGAATTCCGAGTACAAAATCGATGACTGAACGTGAATGAAGAAAGGGTTTTTTTTGGTGTTTGAATGAACGTGATATGATGAATGAATGTGAAAGATGAATGAATGTGATAGGGAGTTAATGTTTCCTAAATTCATGGGAGCTATTTTAGGAACGTAAATCTTTTTTTTTTTTTTAATGGATGCATCTTGTCCATCCATCCTCATCCCATCCAATGGATGAGATGAGGACTTAGGGACTCACAAAGAGTAAAGGACTCATAAGAGCCTTACTCTCTCTCTCTCTCTCTCTCTCTATATATATATATATATATATATATATATATATATATATATATATATATATATATATATATATAAGAAGGGCTCCGGTGAGGCAGGACAACTCCTTACACCCATAGAGGCAGCATCTGGACCATTAGATTAAGATCTGATCTAACGATCTAGATTAAAAGATTAAAAAACACGCGCTGCTCCTCTCCACCTTCTAAAACCCTATCATTTGAACACTAATACTTTCTCTCTCTACTCTGAAAACCTCTGAAATTCATTGCCGTGTAATTCTGCACCTTCAATGGCTAGTAATTCTGCATCTTAAATGGCGACTGATTCTTCATCAAAGCGTCGAAAATTAGATACAAATGAAAAACCTTCAATTTCACCTTCAATTACTTCAGATTTAGGTCAGAAAATTTCTATTTATTATAAAATTCAATTTCAGATTTTAAATTTGATTCTTAATTTATTTATGTCGTGATTCGTTTTTTGAATGCAGTGAATAGTCAAGAAACAACTGCAACATGTTCGATGATGGGCGATTCTAATATATTAGGTAAAATATTTCATTAATTCATCTATTTTTCAATTTTTTAGTTTATATTACTTCATCAATTCAATTGTTCAAGTTTTCATAGAAACGTATCTTATATTGTTTGGTTCATATTTAAAGCAGTTGCTGCTTTGATGTACACAAGTTAATATCTGTTGCACATGTCGAATAATGTTCATAATTAAAGCAGTTGCTGCTCTGGTGTAGATAACTGAGTATCTGTTGTACATGTTGATAATGTTCATAATTAAAGCAGTTGCTGCTTTGGTGTAGATAACTGAGTATCTGTTGTACATGTTGATAATTGTTCATAATTAAAACAGTTGCTGCTTTGGTGTAGATAACTGAGTATCTGTTGTACATGTTTAGAATTGTTCATAGTTAAAGCAGTTGCTGCTTTGGTGTAGATAACTGAGTATTTGTTGTACATGTTGAGAATTGTTCATAATTAAAGCAGTTGCTGCTTTGGTGTAGATAACTGAGTATCTGTTGTACATGTTGAAAATTGTTTATAGTTAAAGCAATTACTGTTTTGGTGTAGATAACTGAGTATCTGTTGTACATGTTTAGAATTGTTCATAGTTAAAGAAGTTGTTGCTTTGATGTACATAACTTAATATATGTTGTACATGTTGAGAATTGTTCATAGTTAAAGCAGTTGCTGCTTTGATGTATATAACTTAATATCTGTTGTACATGGTTAGAATTGTTTATAGTTAAAGCAATTACTGTTTTGGTGTAGATAACTGGGTATCTGTTGTACATGTTTAGAATTGTTCATAGTTAAAGAAGTTGTTGCTTTGATGTACATAACTTAATATATGTTGTACACGTTGAGAATTGTTCATAGTTAAAGCAGTTGCTGCTTTGATGTATATAACTTAATATCTGTTGTACATGTTTAGAATTGTTCATAATTTTGATGTAGAATTTAATATTATGTGTTAAATTTACATAGATACTCCCGAACCTAAGCAAGATTTGAAGATACCAAGTTGTTCCAAAGATTTGAAACCTTATGTGGGTCAAATTTTTAAGAATTTGGAAGAAGCATTTCAATTTTATTCCAAGTACGCAACTGCTGGTGGTTTCATTGCTAGGAAGAGCACTGGACGCACTAGTCGTGGTATTGTTAAAAAAAAGTACATTGTTTGCAATAGAGAAGGAGAATATGAACATAAGGGACAAAAGCAAAGAAGGGAGATAACAAGAATTCTTTGTATGGCCAGAATCATCTTAGAAAGAACATCTGATGGGCGATATAAAATCACAGAATTTGATGAAGGACATAACCATTGTTTGAACACACCTTCCACGATGATGCACCTTAAAAAGGCAAGGAAACTCCCCATTTTGCACAAAAAGATGATCATTGACAACTCCATGGTGAACCAAGATGCAGTTAAAACTTTCAGAATGTTCAAGCAGTTCGTAAAGGGTTATAAGTATGTAGGTGCATCAAAGGTTGATTTTAAAAATTTTGGTAGAGATATAAAGAAGTTCATCAAGGACTCTGATGCACAAATGTTCATTGAGATACTTATGAAAAAGAAAGCCCTCTGTGACTCTTTTTATTTCGACTTTGATGTTGATGATGAACAAAGAATTACTCGTTTATTTTGGGCTGACCCTATAATGATAAAGAACTACATGTTATTTGGTGATATGATGTCTTTCGATACTACATATAACATGAATAAGTACAAGATGGTCTTTACTCCCTTCACGGGTATAGATCATCACAAGAGATGTGTCACATTTGCTGCTGGCCTTGTTGGGAGAGAGAATGGTAAGAGTTTTTCTGACTGCTATTTTTGTCATTATTTGTATTTTGAAGATAACATGTGTTGCACATAAGGAATTTTATTATACTGTCTCCTCAATGCATGTGCAGGTAATGGCTTTAGTTGGCTGTTTAAAAACTTTATAAAGGCAATGGGAGGTACTTTTCCTTCCTTCATTATTACTGATCAGGATTTGGGAATCAAAGCTGGGGTGAATGAGATTTTTGGAAGCCACACATTTCACAGATTGTGTATGTGGCACATAATGAAGAAAGTAGCAGATAAAGTGGGTTCGAAAATATGCACTGAAACAGATTTTCTTAAGGATCTAAATGCTGCTGTTTGGGGTGAGGATGTGAACCCCACTCAGTTTGAACAGATGTGGCAGGATCTTATTAGTAAGTACAATCTTGAGGATAATGAGTGGCTTCAGGAGATATTTGAGATGCGAGAGAAGTGGATACCAGCTTACCACCGTGACCTGTTTCTTTCAGGGTTAATGAGGACAACTTCAAGGTCTGAGTCTGAGAATAACTTCTTCAACAACTTCACGAATCCTCATCTGACACTTGTTGAGTTTTACATGAGGTTTGACAGTGCCATTGATGCCCAAAGGTGGGAGCAGTCCAAGGTGATTGCTGACTGTAAAAGCACTTCTGCTGCTTTGATCAGTCAATTTTCTCTTGAAAAACATGCTTCTGAAATCTACACACGAACTGTCACACGAACTGTCTTCTATGAGTTGCAGGAAGAGTTAAAGGCATCCATGCACAATTGTGGTGTTAATGATATTATAAAGAAGGATGGTGTTGAACATATATCTATACAGGACAACATCAAAAATAGGGTATATGTAGTTGACTATACACCTACAGAAGAGAAAATTGTCTGTGCCTGCAAGATGTTCGAGCAGCGTGGACTGTTGTGTCGTCATGCTCTTTGGGTCCTGAAAGAAAGAGATGCCAAAAGGATACCTAATTCATATCTACTTCCTCGTTGGAATAAGTTTGCAACATCCAGGGAAATGTTTGATGCAAATGGCACACTTCTTTCTGATTCTCGGTCATCTGATGGAATAAAAACAAAGGTTGCAGAATTATGGACTGAAATTTTTGATTGTGTGACTGTGGTTGAGGATAAGGAAGAGAAGGTGGATGAGCTCTTATTAGTGAGAGCATTCAAGGAGAAGGTTGTGGAAGAAGGTAGAAACATGAGAAATGACAAGAGGTCTGAGATCGAGTTTTTAATGGGTGCCACTATTCCAACTGACATTAAGATCTTGAATCCAAACCAGTCTAAAACTAAAGGCTCTGGAAGGCACTTATTTTGTCTAAAGAAAAAGCCACGAAACAACATAAGAAGCCTCCTCGGAAGTGCAATGCTTGTGGAGAGATGGGATACCATGATTCAAGGAATTGTCCTGGCAAAGTTTAATCATCATACATTCTCTTATTTTTACTTAATTTTAATATATATTTTAAATACAATAAATTGTCCAGGAATACATAAAGTACATTATACTTTTATCAAGTACACTTGATTTTCAATTGTCCAGGGATATATGAACATCTCTATTTGATTTTATATGCAGCAATTCTACTTATTTCTTCTTTTGACATACATATTTTACCATATATTGTATATGTGTGAATTTCGTACATACTTATGTAGACATTTTACATAGTTAAACAAGTGTCTGTTTTGATGTACATACGTTAACATTTGATGTACATATTGATATTTTTACATAATTTAAATAGAGTCTGTTTTGATGTACATAATATAATATCTGTTGTTTTGTCGATTTTTTACATATTTAAAGTAGTGACTGTTTTGATGTACATAAGTTAACATCTGTTGTACATGTCGATATTTTTGCATAGTTAAAACAATGTCTGTTTTGATGTACATAAGTTGATATCTGTTGCACATGTTTACAATTTGTACATTGTCAAAGCAATGTCTGTTTTGATGTACGTAAGTTAACATTTAATGTACATAGTGATATTTTTACATAGTTTAAACAGAGTCTAAATTGATTTACATAAGTTAACATATGTTGTAAATATTGATATTTTTACATAGTTAAAACAATGTCTGAATTGATGTACATAAGTTGATATCTGTTGCACATGTTCACAATTTGTACATTGTCAAAGCACCGTCTGTTTTGATATATATAACTTGATATCTGTTGCACATGTTCAAAATCTGTAAATAGTTAAAGCATCGTCTGTTTTGATGTACATAACTTGATATCTGTTGTACATGTTGATATTTGTACATATTTAAAGTAGTGTCTATTTTGATGTACATAAGTAGATATCTGTGGTACATATCGATATTTTTACATAGTTAAAACAGTGTCTGAATTGATGTACATAAGTTGATATCTCTTGCACATGTTCACAATTTGTACATTCTCAAAGCACTGTCTGTTTTGATGTATATAACTTGATATCTGTTGCACATGCTCAAAATCTGTAAATAGTTAAAGCACCGTCTGTTTTGATGTACATAACTTGATATCTGTTGTACATGTTGATATTTTTACATATTTAAAGTAGTGTCTATTTTTACATATTTAAAGGACGGAAAAGGGTTTAGGGTTGGATTAGGCGGACCCGCTTGGCGGATCCGCCTAATCCAACCCTAAACCCTTTTCCTTATTCAAGGTCACTAAACCCGCAAGAAACTGAACCCTAAGAGGATATTGGTGAACCCTGTCGTGGATGTTAGTCAAATATGGGGCACTGAACCTTAAGAGTAGGGTACTACATAAGACGGGACGGAAAAGGGTTTAGGGTTGGATTAGGCGTACCCGCTACGCGGCTCCGCCTAATCCAACCCTAAACCCTTTTCCTTATTCAAGGTCACTAAACCCGCAAGAAACTGAACCCTAAGAGGTTATTGGTGAACCCTGCCGTGGATGTGATTCAAAGATGGGGCACTGAACCTTAAGAGTAGGGTACTGCATAAGACGAGACGGAAAAGGGTTTAGGGTTGGATTAGGCGTACCCGCTACGCGGCTCCGCCTAATCCAACCCTAAACCCTTTTCCTTATTCAAGGACGTAAAAGGGTTTAGGGTTGGATTAGGCATACCCGCTACGCGGCTCCGCCTAATCCAACCCTAAACCCTTTTCCTTATTCAAGGTCACTAAACTCGCAAGAAACTGAACCCTAAAACGGTATTGGTGAACCCTTTCGTGGATGCGATTCAAAGATGGGGCACTGAACCTTAAGAGTAGGGTACTGCATAAGACGGGACGGAAAAGAGTTTAGGGTTGGATTAGGCGTACCCGCTACGCGGATTCGCTTAATCCAACCCTAAACCCTTTTCCTTATTCAAGGTCACTAAACCCACAAGAAACTGAACCCCAAGAGAGTATTGGTGAACCCTGTCGTGGATGTGATTCAAAGATGGGACACTGAACCTTAAGAGTAGGGTACTGCATAAGACGGGACGGAAAAGGGTTTAGGGTTGGATTAGGCGTACCCGCTACGCGGATCCGCTTAATCCAACCCTAAACCCTTTTCCTTATTCAAGGTCACTAAACCCACAAGAAACTGAACCCCAAGAGGGTATTGGTGAACCCTGTCGTGGATGTGATTCAAAGATGGGGCACTGAACCTTAAGAGTAGGGTACTGCATAAGACGGGACGGAAAAGGGTTTAGGGTTGGATTAGGCGTACCTGCTACGCGGCTCCGCCTAATCCAACCCTAAACCCTTTTCCTTATTCAAGGTCACTAAACCCGCAATAAACTGAACCCTAAGAGGGTATTGGTGAACCCTGTCGTGGATGTGATTCAAAGATGGGGCACTGAACCTTAAGAGTAGGGTACTGCATAAGACGAGACGGAAAAGGGTTTAGGGTTGGATTAGGCGTACCCGCTACGCGGCTCCGCCTAATCCAACCCTAAACCCTTTTCCTTATTCAAGGTCACTAAACCCGTAAGAAACTGAACCCTAAGAGGATATTGGTAACCCTGTCGTGGATATTAATCAAATATGGGGCACTGAACCTTAAGAGTAGGGTACTGCATAAGATGGGACGTAAAAGGGTTTAGGGTTGGATTAGGCGTACCCGCTACGCGGCTCCGCCTAATCCAACCCTAAACCCTTTTCCTTATTCTAGGTCACTAAACCCGCAATAAACTGAACCCTAAGAGGGTATTGGTGAACCCTGTCGTGGATGTGATTCATAGATGGGGCACTGAACCTTAAGAGTAGGGTACTGCATAAGACAAGACGGAAAAGGGTTTAGGCTTGGATTAGGCGGACCCGCTTGGCGGATCCGCCTAATCCAACCCTAAACCCTTTTCCTTATTCAAGGTCACTTAACCCGCAAGAAACTGAACCCTAAGAGGATATTGGTGAACCCTGTCGTGGATGTTATTCAAATATGGGGCACTGAACCTTAAGAGTAGGGTACTGCATAAGACGGGACGGAAAAGGGTTTAGGGTTGGATTAGGCGTACCCGCTACGCGGCTCCGCCTAATCCAACCCTAAACCCTTTTCCTAATTCAAGGTCACTAAACCCGCAAGAAACTGAACCCTAAGAGGGTATTGGTGAATCCTGCCGTGGATGTGATTCAAAGATGGGGCACTGAACCTTAAGAGTAGGGTACTGCATAAGTCGAGACGGAAAAGGGTTTAGGGTTGGATTAGGCGTACCCGCTACGCGGCTCCGCCTAATCCAACCCTAAACCCTTTTCCTTATTCAAGGACGTAAAAGGGTTTAGGGTTGGATTAGGCGTACCCGCTACGCGGCTCCGCCTAATCCAACCCTAAACCCTTTTCCTTATTCAAGGTCACTAAACTCGCAAGAAACTGAACCCTAAGACGGTATTGGTGAACCCTTTCGTGGATGTGATTCAAAGTTGGGGCACTGAACCTTAAGAGTAGGGTACTAAATAGGACGGGACGGAAAAGGGTTTAGGGTTGGATTAGGCGTACCCGCTACGCGGATTCGCTTAATCCAACCCTAAACCCTTTTCCTTATTCAAGGTCACTAAACCCACAAGAAACTGAACCCCAAGAGAGTATTGGTGAACCCTGTCGTGGACGTGATTCAAATATGGGACACTGAACCTTAAGAGTAGGGTACTGCATAAGATGGGACGGAAAAGGGTTTAGGGTTGGATTAGGCGTACCCGTTATGCGGCTCTGCCTAATCCAACCCTAAACCTTTTCCTTATTCAAGGTCACTAAACCCGTAAAAAACAGAACCCTAAGAGGATATTGGTGAACCCTGTCGTGGATGTTATTCAAATATGGGGCACTGAACCTTAAGAGTAGGGTACTGCATAAGATGGGATGGAAAAGGGTTTAGGGTTGGATTAGGCGTACCCGCTACGCGGCTTCGCCTAATTCAACCCTAAACCCTTTTCCTTATTCATGGTCACTAAACCCGCAAGAAGCTGAACCCTAAGAGGGTATTGGTGAACCCTGTCGTGGATGTGATTCAAAGATGGGGCACTGAACCTTAAGAGTAGGGTACTGCATAAGACGAGACGGAAAATGGTTTAGGGTTGGATTAGGCGTACCCGCTACGCGGCTCCGCCTAATTCAACCCTAAACCCTTTTCCTTATTCAGGGTCACTAAACCCGTAAGAAACTGAACCCTAAGAGGATATTGGTGAACCCTGTCGTGGATTTTATTCAAATATGGGGCACTGAACCTTAAGAGTAGGGTACTGCATAAGATGGGACGGAAAAGAGTTTAGGGTTGGATTAGGCGTACCCGCTACGCGGCTCCGCCTAATCCAACCCTAAACCCTTTTCCATATTCAAGGTCCCTAAACCCGCAATAAACTGAACCCTAAGAGGGTATTGGTGAACCCTGTCGTGGATGTGATTCAAAGATGGGGCACTGAACCTTAAGAGTTGGGTACTGCATAAGACGTGACGGAAAAGGGTTTAGGGTTGGATTAGGCGTACCCGCTACGCGGCTCCGCCTAATCAAACCCTAAACCCTTTTCCTTATTCAAGGTCACTAAACCCGCAAGAAACTGAACCCTAAGAGGGTATTGGTGAACCCTGTCGTGGATGTGATTCAAAGATGGGGCACTGAACCTTAAGAGTAGGGTACTGCATAAGACGGGACAGAAAAGGGTTTAAGGTTGGATTAGGCGTACCCGCTACGCGGATCCGCTTAATCCAACCCTAAACCCTTTTCCTTATTCAAGGTCACTAAACCCACAAGAAACTGAACCCCAAGAGGGTATTGGTGAACCCTGTCGTGGATGTGATTCAAAGATGGGGCACTGAACCTTAAGAGTAGGGTACTGCATAAGACGGGACAGAAAAGGGTTTAAGGTTGGATTAGGCGTACCCGCTACGCGGATCTGCTTAATCCAACCCTAAACCCTTTTCCTTATTCAAGGTCACTAAACCCACAAGAAACTGAACCCCAAGAGGGTATTGGTGAACCCTGTCGTGGATGTGATTCAAAGATGGGGCACTGAACCTTAAGAGTAGGGTACTGCATAAGACGGGACGGAAAAGGGTTTAGGGTTGGATTAGGCGTACCCGCTACGCGGCTCCGCCTAATCCAACCCTAAACCCTTTTCCTTATTCAAGGTCACTAAACCCGCAATAAACTGAACCCTAAGAGGGTATTGGTGAACCCTGTCGTGGATGTGATTCAAAGATGGGGCACTGAACCTTAAGAGTAGGGTACTGCATAAGACGTGACGGAAAAGGGTTTAGGGTTGGATTAGGCGTACCCGCTACGCGGCTCCGCCTAATCCAACCCTAAACCCTTTTCCTTATTCAAGGTCACTAAACCCGCAAGAAACTGAACCCTAAGAGGGTATTGGTGAACCCTGTCGTGGACGTGATTCAAAGATGGGGCACTGAACCTTAAGAGTAGGGTACTGCATAAGACGGGACGGAAAAGGGTTTAAGGTTGGATTAGGCGTACCCGCTACGCGGATCCGCTTAATCTAACCCTAAACCCTTTTCCTTATTCAAGGTCACTAAACCCACAAGAAACTGAACCCCAAGAGGGTATTGGTGAACCCTGTCGTGGATGTGATTCAAAGATGGGGCACTGAACCTTAAGAGTAGGGTAGTGCATAAGACGGGACGGAAAAGGGTTTAGGGTTGGATTAGGCGTACCCGCTACGCGGATCCGCCAAATCCAACCCTAAACCCTTTTCCTTATTCAAGGACGGAAAAGGGTTAAGGGTTGGATTAGGCGGACCCGCTTCGCGGATCCGTCTAATCCAACCCTAAACCCTTTTCCTTATTCAAGGACGGAAAAAGGTTTAGGGTTGTTTGGACATGACGTAGGTCCACCCTGACGCGGCCACGCGCGGGTTTTGGCAGGCGAATGCACCTCCATATGAGAATGGATCGAATTGAAATTTAAGTCTAAATGGAGTCGCCACCGAACTTTGTGGGAGTTCGGACCCGTTCGAGCCCACTCTATATCGCCATGGACCATACACAAAGTATGGCCCATTTCGGTTTTAGAGTTTATTGGGCTCGTCCCTTTGCATTACGATACCGATACCATCTACACCGGTAATCGTGTAAAGAATGACTCTCGTGCGCCAAAGGTTTCGGGCATCCGTAAACCGAGGTTCTGAGTAAGGGGTGAGAGTACGTGTTGGGAAGCCCACTAAGGACACCCAACTCCGCCCGCACTTAGTTGCCTCTACAAGGACATCATTTGACTTTCTAATATGCGCGTTAGTGATTCGGTGAAGTGATATGCAAAAAACGTTTTAGCTAACCATGCGAATTAAATGTGAGCTACGTCATTTTAATGCGTCTAATTTATTGTCGAAGTGATTTAGCAATGCGAGGGTTCATTTATAAACGGTAAAACGTAAATAAATAAAGCAAAGCAATAATAAATCCGTTACAAATTATACGGGCGGAATACAACCCGGAATTCACAATACAACGAGTAATAAAATAGAATAATCGAAATATATAACCAAAATGATAAGCAATAGTCAGAAACGGACCCGTATATAGTAAATATGAACTAGACCGTGAGTCGTGTAAATGGACGAACTTTGATTGAATACTCATTATTTTGTGTATTAACCAAAGGACGGAAATGTAGGACCTAGGCGTGATGCTAGCCCGATCCCAAATCCTGATGCCTTGCCCCAACTTATCATATCGAGAAATTGGAGTCTAAAATAACTATGTGTCGGATACGACTAAGGAGTCGTCAACGCAAGATTAATAGTGAGACCGTCGATCAAAGTTGTTTATGTGCAATGATATGCATGTATTTTGAAAAGGAGATCACGTGATTGACTTTACACGTGACGACTAAGTCGCTTTTTTAAAAGACGAGGCTCGGATGATAAAAAGAGCTCTCGGTTTTCTGGGCTACGGGACCTACTCGATCGAGTCATGGTCTGACTCGGTCGAGTGTGTCCTCGAGGAGGCTACTGCCCAAAATTTGGGGTACTACTCGATCGAGTAGCTTATGTACTCGGTTGAGTGACACCTGTACGAGTTATGACTCGTTTCGTTTTATGTGTTTTAAAATCGACAATTAACCGAATCACATATAAATATGGCATGATTTATATGCAACTTGATCTACGGTACTCATAATGCGTATATTTATGATTACGAGACCGCTATCGGAGATTTTGGAAAAGATGAAATGAAAATCGTTTTAAATTGGACCAGGGCAAAATTAGTTCCCTCCGCGTTACGCCATCTTTAATAATCCTTGCGGATTATGTGATGCTCGATTTAGCGGCAACGGGTTTTGCACCGATCCTTTGAAATGGAATTAAGCCCGTTCAACTACGTACTATCACGATCACGTTACGCCCTTAAGTGCGTAGGGCGGTGCTCCTCGAAAGGGCGCCACCACTATTGCGGATCGTAAAGGAATTAAACGGACTTTGTGCAATAGTCGTAGTTAAACGAGTTAAAATCCGAATTTTGATATTATGTAGATATATATATATACGCGGTAGTGATATTATGTAAATAACGATAATTAAATGTTAAGTTGTTAGATGCGATAAATAAATGTTAGATGTTAGATGTTAGTGTTAGTAATATCGTCGTTACTATCGACATAATTATAATACTAATACATAAACGTAAATAATAAAAAAACTGAAAAAATGAAAGAAAGAAAGGAGATGTCGGTGTTGAATGTTACACCCTCAACCTACATGCTCTTGCTTCTCGGGATACGGTTCGTCAAATGGCGGCAATGGCGCGGGAATCGTCGAGATACGTAGGAAGAGTTAGGGTGTGTTTGGTTAGGGGAGGATGCTCTCGGGTCTTTGGCGAGTTTTGATCTCGAGTTTTGATTGTATGTGTGTGTGTAGAGAGGATGTGTATATGGTGATGGAAAAAGTTGTTGAATGTGATGGGTTGATGGAGTATTTATAGGAGAACCCCACCACCTAAGGTCACTCGATCGAGTAACCCTAGTGCACTCGGTCAAGTGCCTTTGAGAATGAATCTGGTCCGGATTTTGAGGCTCCACTCGACCGAGTAGATCAATTTGGACGAGATATTTTAGGAATGATTGACTCTTGATTATTTTTTGAATTTTGCACTTGGGCGCAATTCTCTAGAAATGTATCAGGTTGACATTTTGTGACGGATTCGTCTTTGACCGGGTTTTGACTCGGTCACTAAAAGACGGGTTTTATTTTTAGTGTCGGTTCTGGCCCAAATTAGTCCCATTTTACTCGGAACGACTCACTGGGCCTGGATTTGAGGTTGGTTTTGAGAGATTTGTATCCCGTTAAATGCCCATGCCAGACATTACTGATTTCGAGCCCGTATCCGAGCGCGTTAGAGCACGTTAGCGTCCGATCATCATCGGGTGTTTTTTGGAAAGTGCTATAGACACCTGGCAGTCAAAATGCGGGTGTCTACAGAGCCCCTACTCTGACTGAGGCTTGGACAAGGCGAAAGTCAGAGTACCTACCAGGCCAATCGAGGATTGAAACCTGGCAGACTTCTGGTCGGGTCGTTTATAGTCCATTAGACTTGCGTAAAAGGGCTCGCCAACCATAAGATAGAAATCATACCTGAGCTTGATGATAATAACTCCGTGGGGAATTTGGACTTGTCGCGTAAGTCCTGGGTGTGCCTATGTGTAGGCCCATCCCGTGAAAGTGCCGCCTTTGGCTTCCGCTGGGGAGATTTAGAGGGTTGCATGTCCCTGTTTGAGTCGTACCTGTATAAGTCACATAAAATGCATGCAACACGTAGGTAGTAAAATGACTCGTGCTGGGGAAAATGATTTTTTGATTTTTTGAATTTTTGAATTTTTTGAAATTGAAATCCTGAAAGCAGCTCACGGGCTAGGTTTTCAAAATGGAAAGGGGTAGAAAAGAAATTTGCAGTTTAAATAGACCGAAATTTGACCTTGTCGAAAAGGATTTTCTCAAATGGCTAAGTTTTGCAAATTTTAAAATGAGAATTTGAAGAGAGGGGTATACTGACAGACTCGACTCTGGCCGTGACCGGACGAGTTGACAGACACGACTGAACTCTCGAGGGGTTGGACCGTGACTCGGTAGGGGGGTGGGCCACCTAACAAGACTCTTAAATTGCGCTATTCCGTAGCCTAGGCGAGTGGCAACATGGTCGAATCCTCGGAATAGGAAGGATGTGCTATGGGGGGACTGCAATAGTCTGTAATGAGACTGTTTCTGCAGGAATTAGCAGTAGCAGTGCTGTAGACTAGTGCTCTTTGAATTTTTGGTTTTGGGGTACATTCCCAAAGTGGGTGTTGCTTTGAGTCCCTAACGGATTCTCGTCTTCGACTGAGCCGAGTACTAGGACACATTATAGAAAGGAGGCTAGATTTGAAAATCATTTGGATTATGTGAGTGGATGGAGAACTTCTGCCTAGGAGAAGCCCCCAGGACGACAAAGCTAGCTGCTGAGAACATGACAGTGTCGTGACCGGAATGATAGTGCCTTTTTGAATTTGTGTCAATGTGGGCGGTTGTGCCTCTGTTGAAAGGCTGCCTACGAAATCAAACCAGGCCGTAGTTCAGTGTCGGAAGATATATTACGATGACTAGTCTAATAGGACTTTGTGTGTAACTAGCCATAATGGTGCAGGCTAGGTGCATTCCCTAATGATGTCTTGATCAAAGGGCTAGAATGGTTAGGATCTTGATCCTGTGACTGTGAGCGTTCTCCGAGGTAGCCCTCAGAGGTGGTTTGAACTATTTGGGCATGTTCTATGCCGACCGCAGGTTGAGTTCCCGTGTTTGGGGTTGGTAACTAGTTTGGATGTTTTTGAAAATGTGGAGCTAGGTTGAAAGTGGCTTTGATGCTTCGAAATCTGGAGCTCGATTTTTTGGAGCTAAGGCTTCGATGGTAAGGTATTGTAATGTGGTAGGAAAGGGGGAAGTGAGTAAAAATGACTCGAACTTCGATCGCGGTAGGTTGATAATGCGGGATCTGATTTCCATGTCTGGCCCTAATGGTTAGGGTGTATCCTATGGAGCTTGAATCCTCAAAATTCCGGGCTGTCTTCTAGCCTAGGTCTCGGGAAGGTCTTGAGGGTTGTAATGTGGGAAGGCTGAGTGTGGTGTTAGCTGACCAGCTTGATTGCCACTCTGCTATTGGACGGTATGGGTCTTGATAATTTTGAATTGACCGTTTCACTTGAATGGGGGTTTTGGAATATTTTTTAGTTGGTTGACTTCTTAGCCCCGGTCATGGGATTCTTCATTTGGATTGACCGCTTTAACCTCGGTGACGGGTGCCTTTCTTTTTTTTGACAATGGCCTGTTTTTTTTTTGTTTTGGCCTTTTGCTTCTTTCCTGGACTTTGATTTTTTTGTCCAATTTTTTTTTTTTTTTTTTTTTTTCACGGCTACCCCCTGATGGTGTTGTTGGTGGATATGGGGATGGCCCCATCGGTTGGATTAGGCTTGTGGAGCTAAACCTTTGTAAGGTGTAAGCCTAGTTGGTGTTTATGTGAGTGCAACTCGCGGTGGAGTACTCTACGGTAAGCATGGTGATTTGGATCTCGATATTGTCATCATAATCCCGAGCAGGCTTAGTGGGAGCATCGTCCCGAGTTGGGTATTTTTGGCATCAAGCCTATAGAGTCACGATGCTTCTTTTTTGCTTCTGGTCAGACTAAACGCCTAAGGTAGGGATTGGTTAGTCTTATTGAAGGGGTGTTTATTGTGGGGAGATGGGCTTGCCTCCCATCTTGAACCCAAACTAGGAGACTACCTAGATTTGTCATAGGATTCGAGACCGCTCCTGCTAAGGGTAGTTTTGTGGCTTGCTATACCAGACATGGAACAGGTAAAGGAAAATACGGGTCTCAGTTCCCTGCAGTCATTATAGATGTGCCTATAATAGTCACGTGCATGTGCTCACAGTGTATGATGGTGTTGATCATGTTCTCGGAATCACATAAGGGAAGTATATATGAGAAATTGAAAAAGCTGATTTTTTTGGATTGAAAAAAAGAGGACAAAATACAGTTGACTCTGACTCTGACATCGGAATAGAACGTCCTAGACTCGGACTCGGACTCGGACTTAAATCAAATCCTGACTCTGGGATAAGGTTGTCAGTAGTCTTCGGCTTCTAAGGACTCAAGTGGATGTCCAGTATAGCCTTCGGTAGATGCTTCACCCAGATCTTCATCACGTCGAAGATCGTCTTCAATCCTAGTGCCCATTTCGGTAAGCACTGCAAAGTTCAAAATGCCGGCATACCTAAGATGGACGCGGTAGGAGGGTAGGAGGTTGTTGATGAATGCCTCCACAAGGGTCTTCTCGCCGGGCTTGTCTACCAGCTTAACACTCTCGGCCCGCCAACGTTGAAGGTATTTGGTGAAACCCTCTGTTGGATCTTGGGCCATGACTTCTAAAGTCCACATGGTAGTCTGAAGTTCAGTGTTATCAGAATAGTTTTTAGCGAACTCGGTAGCCACATCTTCCCAAGTGGGGAATCTTTTTGCATTAAGCCTATAGAACCAGGCTTTTGGATATCTTCCGAGAGATGTGCCGAACAAATTGATGAACATGTCGGCTTTGACCCCCTTTATTGCCATGAATGCCTTGAAAGCTCGGAGGTGTAGTAATGGATCCTCCGTCCCTTCGAAAATGGGCAACCCTTCTAGATTGAGATCTGTTGGTAATTTCTCACTGATGGGTGCATAGTCTCGGGAGTTTTCAACACGAATGTTGTTCTCTTGGGAGGCATGTAATTGTTGTTTGAGCTCACACACCGTGCTGATCAGTTTGGCAACTGGCCCAGTATTTACCGACCCATAATTGAAGTCTTGTTCTTCAACGACAGTTAAACGAGCATTCAAGGCCTCTTGCTCGGCTCTTATGAACCCTAGTTGGGTTTCAAACATGGCCTGCTTACTAGCCATTGTTTCTAGCAAAGCCTTCAGTTCATTAATGGTGTTTTCCATGTCCCTATTCCCGGTTGTGGATGCCATACTCTGCGAGAATACCCACGTAATCAGAAATGTTGCTTCGGAACTTGAATACACCAAGGCATAGGAAATAGCGCGGGAGGAGAGACAACTCTGGTTTGACTCGGGTTAGACTCTCATAAGACAAAAATGTAGGGTGCGATTCTCGGAGTGACTGTGATTAATCTCCCCGTCGGAGAATAGCCTCCCAAGTGAAACTAAGGATTCTGATAGGACTCAGATGGTGCGGCATCCGAATGACTCGAAAGTGATAGACGTGAGACACCACGTGTAGGGCATGACCCATAGAGCAACCGTGATTGATCGCTCTGCTGAAGGGTAGCCCCCGAGTGAGATCGAGGTTTTGCTAAAACTCGAGCGTTGGACGAGTGACCCTTAGATGTAAGGATCACGAACCTTTTGTTATAGGGCTTGGCCTTGTAAAAGGTTGACTCGGAAAAGACACCTAGACGGGTGACTTATGAAAGGTGGGCCTCCCTTAGAATTCGGCATGTGGGCCGAGTCCTGTTCGAAGGAAGGTCCACGTGAGACATCCCCAAACTTCGGACTCGAGTGTGTAGACGGGCCTTCCTTTGTAGGAGTATGTCCTACGTAGGTGGGCCCTGCCTTAGTCTAATAAGGCGGACAGGGATAGGGAAGAAACTCGTGATGTAAGATCGACAGAGTTTCGACGCTAAAGACTTCGACGACTTATGACATGACCCGACACTGCTAAATACGGGAAGTCCTAAGAAAAGGAAGGTTTTGAAAATGATTTTTTTTTGGAAAATCCGAGAGAACTCGGGGAAGGGCCCGATTTTTCAAAAAAATCGAAAAGTGCATCGGGCCCCAAATTTGAAAGTTCGAAAATATTTCCGAGTTTTGAAATGGGCATAATACCGGTTAGAAATAGGCTATTTTGAGTAAAATCATAAGTCCTAAATTCGGTATGTGTCCCGGGTTTTGAAATTGGATATGTTGAAAATTGAAAATTTGACTGTCGGAAAAAGAATTTCCGACGATTTGAAAATTAAAGATGAGATCCCAAAGATTTGAAAATCGAAAACGGCATCTCGAAGATTTGAAAATCGCGAATGGCATCAAGAGGATTTGAAAATCGAAATTGAATTTTGAAGATTCGAAAATCGAATGGTGGATCGGAAGTTCGAATTTTGAAATGGGCAGCATGCCGGCTAGAAAATAGGCTTGTTTTGAGTCAAATCTTAAGTCTAATTTCGGCAGCGTTCCGACTCTTGAAAATTGGATATTTTGAAAAAAAAAACGAGTCCCGAAACGGACAGTACTTCGGAATTTTTCAAAATTTTGAAAAGATGCATTTTTGGAATTTCGGAATTTTGAAAATCAAAATGAATTTCCGAAAATTTGAAAATCGAAAGAGGATCCCGACTTTTAAAATTGGCGAAAATGCCGCCAGGCTCGAATTTTTTGAAAAGTCGAAAAATTTTGAATTTTTGAAATGGATAGCATACCGGCTAAAAATAGGCTATTTTGAGTCAAATCGTAAGTCCTAATTTCGTTAGCACTCCGGTTTTTTGAAAATTTGAATATTTTTGGAAAGATGCACTTTTTGAAATGACGGTTTTTTGAAAATGACACGGAAACCAAGTAGCACATAGTCACGCAAGCATTATAATGACGCCATGTATGCTTTACACTAAGTCTCGGTCGGTCTAAATGGGGTCTATACCAGTGCTCATAGTCTAGACGAGAATCGGGACGGACTTCCTAAGTCGAGTTGAGCTTAGAACATGCCGCAAGGTCCATACGAATCGACTATGAACACCTTTAACGTATCCAAGGGGGAATACATCGTGGTATAGTGGGACGTCGGTCACCAGTACCGGCCCGGGCAAATAGGGGTTATGCATGAACCGTAAAACTAAAACGCGTATTGTACAAGTCAAACGATTTCTATTCGAGTCTCACCCTGAGGATGCCGATGGTTAGTCATTCATCAGTTAATCCCCAGCGGAGTCGCCAAATTGTGGACATGACGTAGGTCCACCCCGACGCGGCCACGCGCGGGTTTGGGTAGGCGAATGCACCTCCATATGAGAATGGATCGAATTGAAATTTAAGTCCAAATGGAGTCGCCACCGAACTTTGTGGGAGTTCGGACCCGTTCGAGCCCACTCTATATCGCCATGGACCATACACAAAGTATGGCCCATTTCGGTTTTAGAGTTTATTGGGCTCGTCCCTTTGCATTACGATACCGATACCATCTAGACCGGTAATCGTGTAAAGAATGACTCTCGTGCGCCAACGGTTTCGGGCATCCGAAAACCGAGGTTCTGAGTAAGGGGTGAGAGTACGTGTTGGGAAGCCCACTAAGGACACCCAACTCCGCCCGCACTTAGCGGCCTCTACTAGGACATCATTTGACTTTCTAATATGCGCGTTAGTGATTCGGTGAAGTGATATGCAAACAACGTTTTAGCTAACCATGCGAATTAAATGTGAGCTACGTCATTTTAATGCATCTAATTTATTGTCGAAGTGATTTAGCATGCGAGGGTTCATTTACAAACGGTAAAACGTAAATAAATAAAGCAAAGCAATAATAAATCCGTTACAAATTACACGGGCGGAATACAACCCGGAATTCACAATACAACGAGCAATAAAATAGAATAATCGAAATATATAACCAAAATGATAAGCAATAGTCAGAAACGGACCCGTATATAGTAAATATGAACTAAACCGTGAGTCGTGTAAATGGACGAACTTTGATTGAATACTCATTATTTTGTGTATTAACCAAAGGACGGAGATGTAGGACCTAGGCGTGATGCAAGCCCGATCCCAAATCCTGATGCCTTGCCCCAACTTATCATATCGAGAAATTGGAGTCTAAATTAATTATGTGTCGGAGGAGTCGTCAACGCAAGATTAATAGTGAGACCGTCGATCAAAGTTGTTTATGTGCAATGATATGCATTTATTTTGAAAAGGAGATCACGTGATTGACTTTACACGTGACGACTAAGTCGCTTTTTTAAAAGACGAGGCTCGGATGATAAACAGAGCTCTCGGTTTTCTGGGCTACAGGACCTACTCGATCGAGTCATGGTCTGACTCGGTCGAGTGTGTCCTCGAGGAGGCTACTGCCCAAAATTTGGGGTGCTACTCGATCGAGTAGCTTATGTACTCGGTCGAGTGGCACATGTACGAGTTATGACTCGTTTCGTTTTATGTGTTTTAAAATCGACAATTAACCGAATCACATATAAATATGTCATGATTTATATGCAACTCGATCTACGGTACTCATAATGCGTACATTATGATTACGAGACCGATATCGGAGATTTTGGAAAAGATGAAATGTAAATCGTTTTAAATTGGACCGGGGCAAAATTAGTTCCCTCTGCGTTAGTCATCTTTAATAATCCTTGCGGATTATGCGATGCTCGATTTAGCGTCAACGTGTTTTGCACCGATCCTTTGAAATGGAATTAAGCCCGTTCAACTACGTACTATCACGATCACGTTACGCCCTTAAGTGCGTAGGGCGGTGCTCCTCGAAAGGGCGCCAACACTATTGCGGCTCGTAAAGGGATTAAACGGACATTGTGCAATAGTCGTAGTTAAATGAGTTAAAATCCGAATTTTGATATTATGTAGATATATATATATACGCGGTAGTGATATTATGTAAATAACGATAATTAAATGTTAAGTTGTTAGATGCGATAAATAAATGTTAGATATTAGTGTTAGTAATATCGTCGTTACTATCGACATAATTATAATACTAATACATAAACGTAAATAATAAAAAAACGGAAAAAACGAAAGAAAGAAAGGAGATGTCGGTGTTGAATGTTACACCCTCAACCTACATGCTCTTGCTTCTCGGGATACGGTTCGTCAAATGGCGGCAATGGCGCAGGAATCGTCGAGATACGTAGGAAGAGTTAGGGTGTGTTTGGTTAGGGAGAGGATGCTCTCGGGTCTTTGGCGAGTTTTGATCTCGAGTTTTGATTGTATGTGTGTGTGTGTAGAGAGGATGTGTATATGGTGATGGAAAAAGTTGTTGAATGTGATGGGTTGATGGGGTATTTATAGGAGAACACCACGACCTAGGGTCACTCGATCGAGTGGCCCTAGTGCACTCGGTCGAGTGCCTTTGAGAATGAATCTGGTCCGGATTTTGAGGCTCCACTCGACCGAGTGGATCAATCCACTCGACCGAGTGGATCAATTTGGACGATATTTTAGGAATGATTGACTCTTGATTATTTTTTGAATTTTGCACTTGGGTGCAATTCTCTAGAAATGTATCAGGTTGACATTTTGTGACGGATTCGTCTTTGACTGGGTTTTGACCCGGTCGCTAAAAGACGGGTTTTATTTTTGGTGTCGGTTTTTGCCCAAATTAGTCCCATTTTACTCGGAACGACTCACTGGTCCTGGATTTGAGGTTGGTTTTGAGAGATTTGTATCCCGTTAAATGCCCATGCCGGACATTACTGATTTCGAGCCCGTATCCGAGCGCGTTAGAGCACGTTAGCGTCCGATCATCATCGGGTGTTTTTTGGAAACTGCTATAGACACCTGACAGTCAAAATGCGGGTGTTTACAGGTTGGATTAGGCGTACCCGCTTCGCGGATCCGTCTAATCCAACCCTAAACCCTTTTCCTTATTCATGGTCACTAAAACCGCAAGAAACTGAACCCTAAGAGGGTATTGGTGAACCCTGTCGTGGATGTGATTCAAAGAAGGGGCATTGAACCTTAAGAGTAGGGTACTGCATAAGACGGGACGGAAAAGGGTTTAGGGTTGGATTAGGCGTACCCGCTACGCGGCTCCGCCTAATCTAAGCCTAAACCCTTTTCCTTATTTAAGGACGGAAAAGGGTTTAGGGTTGGATTAGGCAGAGCCGCTACGCGGATCCGCTCAATCCAACCCTAAACCCTTTTCTTATTCAAGGTCACTAAACCCGCAAGAAACTGAACCCTAAGAGGGTATTGGTGAACCCTGTCGTGGATGTGATTCAAAGATGGGGCACTGAACCTTAAGAGTAGGGTACTGCATAAGACGAGACGGAAAAGGGTTTAGGGTTGGATTAGGCGTACCCGCTACGCGGCTCCGCCTAATCCAACCCTAAACCCTTTTCCTTATTCAAGGTCACTAAACCCGCAAGAAACTGAACCCTAAGAGGGTATTGGTGAACCCTGTCGTGGATGTGATTCAAAGATGGGGCACTGAACCTTAAGAGTAGGGTACTGCATAAGACGGGATGGAAAAGGGTTTAGGGTTGGATTAGGCGGACCCGCTACGCGGATCCGCCTAATCCAACCCTAAACCCTTTTCCTTCTTCAAGGTCACTAAACCCACAAGAAACTGAACCCTAAGAGGGTATTGGTGAACCCTGTCGTGGATGTGATTCAAAGATGGGGCACTGAACCTTAAGAGTAGGGTACTGCATAAGACGGGACGGAAAAGGGTTTAGGGTTGGATTAGGCATACCCGCTACGCGGCTTCGCCTAATCCAACCCTAAACCCTTTTCCTTATTCAAGGTCGTTAAACCCGCAAGAAACGGAACCCTAAGAGGGTATTGGTGAACCCTGTCGTGGATGTGATTCGTAATGGAGCCGCGTAGCGGATACGCCTAATCCAACCCTAAACCCTTTTCCGTCCCGTCTTATGCAGTACCCTACTCTTAAGGTACCCGCTACGCGGATCCGCCTAATCCAACCCTAAACCCTTTTCCTTATTCAAGGTCACTAAACCCGCAACAAACTGAACCCTAAGAGGGTATTGGTGAACCCTGTCGTGGATGTGATTCAAAGAGGGTTATGTACTACTGATATAGAATTATGTACAATGATGTCCTAAGATTGGTTATGTACAGTTGATATAGAATTATGTACCATGATGTCCTCAAATGGGTTATGTACAGCTGATATAGAAATATGTACAGTGATGTCCTCAAATGGGTTATGTACAGCTGATATAGAATTATGTGCCTTATATAATGATCCTAAGTCCTGTACATAATAATGAATATAGTGTACATAATTATTTACGAAGATATACAGTTTGCATTTTTTTTAATTAAAAATATGATATACATAATTATGAATACAGTGAATATAACTAATTAATTAGTATCAGTACATTTTCAGTCTAAGATGTAAATAGATGAGTTATGTACAACTAATATAGAATTATGTATAGTGATGTCCTCAGATAAATTATGTACTACTGATATGAAAATATATACATTATCTAGTGACAAATATGTACATAATGAGTTATAAACGTAATTCAGCAGAGCAATTATGTACATTATCTGATGGGTTATGTACATGTGATCTAGAATTACAATAATATCCTCAGTCGGGTTATGTACAACTAATATAAAATTATGTATAGTAATATCCTCAGAAAAATTAAGTACAACTGATATGTAAATATATACATTACATAATGACCTATATACTATATTTTGTAAATTGTTACAAGTGCAACAAAATTTCTACTTTAAGATGTAACTAGATGAGTTATGTACAACTAATATAGAATTATGTCTAGTGATGTCCTCAGATGTATTATGTACAGCTGATATCAAAATATCAACATTATTCAGTGACAAATATGTACATCACAAGTTATCAAAATAATTCAGCAGAGAATCAGTAGAGAATCTACGTAATTCTTGATAATCGATTGTCTACTTTAGAACAAATATATTAATTTCTTGGATTAGCAGGTTCATAATCAGTTTTCTCTAAACGAATTGTTCAGGATTACAATCAAATGTGCAACTGAAAATGACGACAATTAAATCAATCATAGAAATCGTTGATAATCAAGCATAGAATTCCTTGATAATCAAATGATGAAGATCTGCAATTGAAATGATGAAGACGCTCGATTTTACGAGTGAGCACAATTAAATCTGCAAGTGAAAATGATGAAGATCAAACGATGAAGATCTGCAACGGAACTGATGAAGATGATCGAATGATTTGAATGAAAAAATAAACAAATTTCTAGAGAGAGAAACTCGACTAATTCAAAAGGAAAGGAAGGAGATGACGCGCGTTTGTTTTTGTGCTTTGAATTTTGATCAAGCCTGGTCCGTTGATCTCAATCAGATCTAACGGCCCAGATGCTGCCTCAACGGTTGGAGGGAGTTAGGCTGCCTCAATAGATCCCGAATCTATATATATATATATATATATATATATATATATATCCGATAATTGGATATCCGATTCGATATTTTCGGATATCAAATGTCGTATATCCGATGCAGGATTCGGAGATCGGATAGTAAAATTCTGAAAATTTGGATCGGACATCTGATCCATGCTCTGGCCTACCAGACACAAGTGACGGACAACCCAAAATATACCATAAACATGACGCAATGACACGAAATTTGGACACTGTGTTCCAGACACTCTAAGAAAACCACATACCAACAATCAAGTCAAACATACAAGGACCAGGTTCAGATAATAGATTCTGTCCGACGAGACAAACACAAAGAAGCTAAAAACAAAGGAAAATGATAACACAAACTACACTAAACATATAATAGGGGTTTTGATGATTTTTTTTGAAACTCCATAACTTGGGATTACTGTATTGAAGAAGCATCAACTAAAACAAAATGTTCAATAAGCTCCGGACCTCTCCCTACCCAAACTTGTCTATCGTAAGTCTGAGTTTGAATCTGAGCCAGTTCATGAGCTACACGATTACCCTTACGCAACACAAACGAACAAGAGATAACCTCAAAATTATAAGCGAAAGCAAGGTGTGGACATGACATAGGTCTACCCCGACGCGGCCACGCGCGGGTTTGGGCAGGCGAATGAATCTCGTGGTAAGATGTTCTCGGATTGAAATTTAAATCGAAGTTGGAGTCGCCACTGAACTTTGTGGGAGTTCGGACCCGTTCGAACCCACTCTATACTTACGCGTATCGCGCACAAAGCACGACCCGCCTTAGTACTAGAGCTTATGGGGGTTCGTCCCTTTGCATAACGATATCGATGTCGAATTACCGAATATCGTATATCGAATGACTCTCGTTCGCCAATGGTTCCGGGCATCCGGAAACCGAAGGTTCTGAGTAAGGGGTAAAGGTACGTGTTGGGAAGCCCACGAAGGACACCCAACCCCGCCCGCACTTAGCGGTCTCTACTAAGATATTGATCAGTGTTCGTGTACGCGCATCAGTAAGACGGTGAAATGATATGCGAACATTTTTTTAACCTACGAATGTGAAATACGTGCTTAGCTACGTCGTTTAATGCATCTTAAATATGTCGAAGTTGTTTTAGCATGTGGGTTCATTTAAAAAGCGATAAATGCAACACAACGGAAATAAACAACTTGAAAGTAAATTACAAATTACACGAGCAAAATATAACCAAGAATTCACAATACTTGAACAAATTGCGATAATAATAAACGGATTAGAGACGGTAAACGTAAACTACAAACGGACCCGTAAATAGATAGAGAACGTAAATTAAAACCGTAAATCAAGTGATTGGACGAACTCCGATCACTTACACATTATGTTGTGTATTGACCGGAGGACAAAGTCTTTAGTACGCGTTAGCGCACGAGACTAGAGCATGATGCTAGCTCGATCTTCAAGCCTCGGGGTCTTGTCCCGACTTATCCTAGTGAAATAGGATTGTCTCGACTAATCGCATATCGGATACGACTAAAGAGTCGTCGTTGTAGTATTAATCATAAGAGACATTCACTCAAAGTCGTGAAGAAGCGGGATAATGATAAATTTGAAATAATATAATGTATGGGTTTTGGAAGACGAACACGTGATTGATTTGGCACATATCGACTTAGTGTCGTGAATATAACTTGACAGAACTTTATATCGTCTTTAGACCCTCGTTGGAGGTTTGTTAGGGGTCACTCGATCGAGACATTTGGTGGACTCGGTCGAGAGTCCTTTGACGTAAAAACTCTGCCTCTTTTTAGGGGGGTCACTTGATCGAGTAAGCAAGACACTCGACCGAGTGCCCCTATTTTGGGTGACATGATGTTCCAAAACAACCCAATTTATGAGCTTATGACTCGAATCGAGAATTGATCAAGCTAATACAAATATCGGGCCCTTCCGTATCACGTCGTCGTTGTCGGGTCTTACGGACCATACGACGATCGGTTCGACGTCACTAGGTTTTGCATTAGTACAATTCTCGATAGCTCTTTTCTGGACAACACTCGATTATGGAATCGGTATCGAGCCTTTTAGAGAGATGTTTATGGGATCGAGAATGATCGAACTAAACAAGAATATCAAACCAATCCATGTCACGATGTCGTTGTCGGATCTTATGGACCATACGACGATCGGATCGTCCTCATCGGGTTTCATGCTAACTCGTGTAGACACTCACATTTTGACCGCCAGGTGTCTATAACAGTTTCCGAAAAACGCCCGATCATCATCGGACGTAAACATGACTTAATACGCTCGAGTTTCGGACTCGGAATCAATAGTAGTTGGCACGAGCTTTTAGCGGAGTAAAAATCTCACCAAACAGACCTCAAATTAAGGCCCAGTGGGTCGTTCCCATTCAAATTAGACTAATTTGGGTCAAAACCGATACCAAGGGCAAAACCATCTTTTAGCGACCGGGTCAAACCCCGGTCAAAGGCATTTCCGAGCCATAAATATCTGGCACACCACCTCGAAAATCCAATTCGAAGTCAAACACCTACAAAAAATCAGCAATGAAGAAGAGTTAAGCTACTAAAACTGTCCCATACGGACAAAACTTGATCTCTAAGGAGGTCTCCCACCCGGCTAGACCCACTCGATCGAGTGGACCAGCTCACTCGATCGAGTGGACTCGTAAAATCAGCCAAAACCGGGTATTTCTTCCCATACAAGCAAGTCTCTCCTATCCACAAATGGAATCCTATTCCATCCACACCGCTTGTTTCTTCTTCCCGAAGCAAGCCATTTCCTATCCGAAACAGGAGTTTCTTCCCATCCGAGCCAGGAAACCTCTCCTATAAATACAACATCTACACACATTCATTCATCTACATTCAACCCATCAATTACAATTCCCAACATCACATAAACAATTCACAACACAACAATTCCAATCCAGACATACACAAATTACATCCCGGAATTCCAGCAATACTAGGCATATTATATTCCGATCTTTCCTCTAGAAATCCTATAGGATTCCCGACCATTCACAACCCGAAATTCTAACCAATTTTAGGCAAACCATATACAAACCCGAGAGCAAAACTCGCAAAATCCCCCTTTCTTACCATACACACCATAACTCACCTATATACATCTTAACGCTCCTACGCCTAGGCCGCTACTACGAGTCCGTTTTCGAGATAATCAAGCATGTAGGTTGAGGGTGTTACAAATCTCAACTTCTCCCTTTTCTTCTCTTTCTCTCGTCCGTCCGTCTTTTTATACGGGTCGTCGTCGCGTATTTTTTTTATTTCTTTTCTCGTTCCTAATATCGATATTATCGTACTATTCATAAAGCGTCATCCCTAGGATTCGATATCGACTCTATAGTCGAATATCGGATCTAAAGGAATCAATCATCAAATCATGTTAAGCAAAATCCCGTTGAAGCCGAGTAATGATCACATGGTCCGAAAAGACAAATTACGACATTACAACGTGGAGGAATTATTTCGTCTTAACAACATCCAAAACGATTTATAAACGTCTTTTAAAACTCACTCTAAATATTCGATATTGATTCTATAGTCAAATATCGAATACGACGAGTATCAAAATGAATCGAGTATAAATCATATTATATTTCCTCGCGATTCAACAAAATCATCGATTTTTCAAAAATAAAAACCATTGGCATACGAGACTCATTCAATACACGATCACCGATAATGTTGGTATCGGTATCGCAATGCAAATGGACGAACCCAATAAACTTTGAAATCGGAATGGGCCGTACTTTGTGGACGGCCCACTACGTCATAGAGTGGGTTCGAACTGGTCCGAACTCCCACAAAATTCGGTGGCGACTCCATCTAGATTTAAATTTCAATTCGAGATTCATCTCACACGAGATTCATTCGCCGCCCCAAACCCGCACATGGCCGCGTCGGGGTGGACCTATGTCATGTCCACAACTCGATTATCGATAGCTCTGTATGCGCGACATTCAATTACAGAATCGATATCGGGTTTTTAGAGCGACATTTTGAAAATGACATCGAATATGCTCGATAATGAATTACCGCGATCACTTATAATCCGACGGGTCATGCGCACGCCATAAGGCGCCCTGACCCTTAGACGCTTAGTGCAGCGCACCTCGATAATGGGGCGCCAACTCCGATGCGGCCTATTCGTGGATCATATGGACTTTAGGCGGCATTAATTATCGAATGTATTCGATTGAAAATTTTGATTTGTCGTCACAAACCTTAGGTCCTTTGCGTTTCGACGTCGTAGTTCGGCTTTTAAAGCCTACGACGCTCGATTTAGCATCATTGAACGTTTGCTCGATTCGATTTTGAAAATAGTTTTCGTTATATGATAATATACGCGGTATTCAGTATAGCTAAATGTAAAAAACGATAAATGAATGTTAGAGGTTAGGAACGATAAACGAAATGTTAGATACGATAATGTAAATGTTAGTAGCGATAAGTAAAATGTTAGTAATGATAAATAAAATGTTAGTATAGTTAATATACAAACACATAATCAAGGATTAGAGACTAGAAAATGGGATTATTACACCCTCAACCTACATGTTAATGATCTCGGAATACGGGCTCGTGAGTGTCGTCGTAGGCACGGGAGTGGTTCGAGTATGTAGGATGAGTTAGGGTGTGTGATTAGGGAGAAAATGTTCTCGGTTTCTGTGAGGTAGGGTCTCGGGAATGGCTATGTGTGTGTGAGTGTAGGAGGAACTCTTTGAAAAGGCAACAAAATATGAAGAAGAAGGTGGAAAAAAGGGGAAAAAAAGAGAGAGCTCTTCAAATGGCGTGTGTGTGTGTGTGTGGGGGGGGGGGGGGTATTAATTAAGCTTGCCCCGGTTTAGGGTCACTTGATCGAGTGAACCTGGTTGGACTCGATCGAGTGCCCCAGCAAAAGAGGTCCTGGTGGTTTTTTTAGGGGTCACTTGATCGAGTGACCTAAGCACTTGATTGAGTACCGTTAGGTAAGGGAGCAAAATAAGGAAGATTTTGATTTTGTTTGACTTCGAATTTGATTACGTATGAGGACGTAATTAAGGCTTGTTTCGTTCTCGGGTTTCAACTTTGACCGGGTTTTGACTCGGTCGCAAAAGACGGTTTTGCCCTCGGTGGCGGTTTTGGCTCAAGTAGCTTTATTTTATTGGGAACGACCCACTAAGTCTGAATTTGAGGTCGGTTTTAAGAAATTTGTACTCCGCTAAGTGCCCATGTCGGATACTATTGATTTCGTTTCCCGTATTTGAGCGTATTAATGCATGTTAGCGTCCGATCATCATCGGGTGTTTTGTTGGAGACTGCTATAGACACAAGCAGACAAAATGTGGGTGTCTACATAAGGATTTCGTCAATAATGAGAAAAACACTACTATGACCCGAGATACCCAACTTGAGGAAGTTAATAAAGGACTTGCAATCACTCTCGATCATCACTCGACAGTGTCCTCTCTTCCTAGCCTCCCTCACGCCATCCAAAATAGCTTCTGATTACGCGTTAATGGCCTTCGTATTACCACGTCGTCGAACATTAATCGCCCACAGAAGCTGCCCCTCTGTTCGCCTGCCTACTATCCCTAACCCGAATCCTTCGTCTTTCAGTCCCGCATCACAATTGACCTTGATCAGATCGTTCGATGGCGGTACCCACACCCCCTGCTCCATTATATCACCCCTGCTCCTGTTCAAACCCATTCCACTGTTCACCCTCTCACTCTTCGGAAGTTCGAGCTGCAAATTGAGCACCCTACGCACTACCTTGTCAGCCACCGGTCAAATGCCATCAAACACACACCTATTCTGTGCCTCCCACAAAGCCCAGCAGCCCATCATAATCTTCGCCCGCTCCTCATCATCCATATCCACCCAAGCTTCCTCGATCCAATCCCGGACACTCCTGTAACTCTTCTCCCTACGCGGCTCGATATCAACCCCTTCCTACACCCCACCAGTCCACCCACACTCCTACACTAGTTGCAGACAGGATTCCTCATCACTCAAGCAAATCAGGCAACCGACATCCATGGACGTGACTCGCTTAGCAAGTTCTCGCTTTATCGGGATTGCGTTCGAACAGAGTTGCCATAAGAATTCCTTGACTCGGGGTAGAACACATGCCTGCCAAATTCGTGACCATAGGCACTTTTCACGAGAGAAATACGATTGACCTTGCCCGTCCTTCACAATTTCTATAAGCATCCCATAAGCCGTCTTAACATTGTACTCTCAATTCTTCTCAAATTCCTAGGTCCAAATATCCTTCGTCCTCAGATTACTTAATTGAATATTCATAATAGCCTCCTGATCACATTGGAAGAAAATCGAGCGTAGCCGTGGACGTCCGTCCGCACCGCCCGGCGCCCCGCGCGCGCCCCCTCCCTGCCGGGGGCCAGTCCGATCTCGCATACGGGGCGAAGTGTCGGACTTTGATTTGGATGATGATCCGAACTTGTACTAGACGGGTGTGGGGCACCCGTGTTTCCGTTTGGGAATCGATCGAGTCGTGGTTGTAAATGTTTAAAGGCTGTTTTGTTTGGTAAGGCGACCTTTTTAGTGAACTGAAGTTGTCGTGATTTTTGGAGTCGCCACCGAGTCAAATTATGGGGACTCGGAAACAGTTCAAGTCAACTTTGATCCCTTGCCGGCTCAAAGTTGAGTGGCATGGGACCTAAAGATAAAGACTTGTACCCTTAAGCACTCCATGCCTGGAATGACTCTCGTTGCCAATGGTTTTGGACATACGGAAACCTTTGATTCTGAGTAAGGGGTGAGGGTACGTGTTGGGAAGTTCACAAAGAACACCCAACCCCGCCCGCACTATAGCGGCCTCAACTAATCAATCGGTGGGCTGGTATCATAGTTCTTTTGTTGCGGTGGAAATACTGTAACATCCGTTGTTTTAACCCTATACCTTTTGCTACGTCGGTTGTTTAAGGACAAGTAAGTTTTTTCGTCGAAGTAGTTGTGTTTACATTCTTTGCATGCGATTTCATGTAACAAGCAGGCCATGAAAAGATGCACATAGGAGAGTAGAGAGTACTAGTATTATACGTATTAGCAAACCAGTTTTAATACGATAATACAGATATTAGTCATTCTCGTGGTATACCTTACCTGGTATTCTGCTTAAGATGCGTCGGTTCGGTATTAATGGAGATGCATCGAACCAAATAAGGTGAGCACCGGGACTAATACGGAACCCGACCATCGCTTTGTTCAGTTTTAGTTGTTTTACGTTTTGAATTCCGTGTTAGGTGATTTAGCATGCGATTATAAGGTCATAAAAGCAATAAATGATACGAGAAACTGTAAATGCGAATGTAAGTAAATCACATTGTGAGGAATTGCACCCTCGGAGTATACACTAAGCGGGACTCGATGCATAGATAGTTTTGGGAACGGATCTCGGAATTATTCGGGTCTATTTAATTTAGTGTGTTTTAGTGTTTGTGATTGAAGTTGGGACGTTACGTATTTTAGTAGATGCATATGTGGGCCTAGTGCCCAGATCTAGTATTATCGTAGTGCATAATAATAGAAAGTACAAATATGGAAAGTTTTGTTTAGATGACAACCTAGCGACGACTCTATCAACAGGCGGATGCTCCTAGCTTGACCAGTGACCCTGGCGGAGCTCCGTTACCGTTTGACCTTCCCGCGGCTACTCCGACAGAGTTTCGTTGCTAAGGACTAGTTCTGCGGCTAATCCGGCAGAACCTGGGTACTAGTTTTGAGCTAGTCGATCACAGGCACCTCGGTATCGAGTGGAGTGCTCGAAGGTGAGGAGTAGCGTTGATTTCGCGTTTATTATTATCGGAACTACGATCGAGTGGATCGTTTGCCTCGGGTGTCGGAGTGCGAGCCCTTAGCGAGAGTTTAGAAGAAGAAGAGAGAGTTGAGTTGTGTCGAAATGAGGGCGTGAAGGGGGGTATTTATAGGTGTTTTCGGCCCTCGTCGCCCATATAGGCGCGTGAGCTAGGGCGGACCAGGTTTCGGGCGCCTGGGTTCAGGCGTGGGGATTCTTAGGCCCGTGAGGCGGGGCGGTTGGAGTTTTGAAGATACGATTTTGATACTTTCCAAAACCGAGAGACGGGTGTATTATTTATAACTTAGGGCCTAAGTCTTTCGGTGTTAACCCTAGCGCCGTGGGTTTAGTGGGCCTCGGGTGTTCATCCCGAGGTTCGCTTGGCGCGGTGTTGACTCGGTTCGAGTTTCGGGACCGAGTTTCGGGACCGACTCGGGGTCCCGGTGTCGGAATTGACTCTAATTAGTGTCTGTGCGATCGTAACGACGCGACTAAAGCTGCCATCATGTTAGTTTATTTTGCCCGAATAATTTATTTGATCCGTTCTATAGACAAACTATCTAAAGCATCGCGAACCCGCGTCGCGTTGCAGTCCTATCGTCATCGGGTGTTTGTTGGGCACTTTTGCAGCCACCAGGTTCAAATTCGGGTGTCTACAGAAGCCCCCACTTTGGCTGAGGCTTAGACAAGGCGAAAGTCAAAGTATAGCCGCCCAGGTCAATCGAAGATTACAACCTGGTGGCTGTCCGGCCGGGTCGTTTTAAGTCCGTTAGACTGCGCGTTGGGGCTCGCCAGCCAAGGTTTAGGAGTCATACCTGATGTCTTCATTCGTGGTTTCTTGCTTGGGCCCGGGCCATTGTTTGTTGTCTTGTTCTTGATTCTTTGTGCACGCGCGCTTTGTCTTATTTGATTTATTTAAGGTTTTGTTTAATTTTTTTAAGCGCTTTTATGTGTTAGGTGTATATGTATCTGTTTTTGCCTGAGATGCTTATGACCCCTTGATGCAATAAAACGCTAGTCTCTACTCGAGTGGTCGTCCTTGGGATGCTTATGACCCCTAGAACAAGGTAACGTGATATAAAACTATTTGAGGGCGTTAGTCTCCACTCGGATAGCTGTCTTTCGGGATGCCTCCGACCCCTAGGACAAAATTGCCGTTGCTGTGCCTCTAGGATCACTAAGATCCCTTGGGCAAAACTCCTCGAGGGCGTTAATCTCCACTCGAGTAGTTGTCCTTCGGGATGCCTCTGTCCCCTAGGACATAATTGCTATGCCTCCGGGATAACTCAGACCCCTCGGGCAAGTTGCTGTTGCTGTGCCTCCGGGATCACTAAGATCCCTTGAGCAGAACTCCTCGAGGGCGGTAGTCTCCATTCGAGCAGCTGTCTTTCGGGATGCATCTGACCCCTAGGACAAAATTGTTGTTGCTGTGCCTTCGGGATCACTAAGATCCCTTGGGCAAAACTCCTCGAGGGCGTTAGTCTCCACTCGAGGAACTGTCTTTCGGGATGCATCCGACCCCTAGGACAAAATTGTTGTTGCTGTGCCTTCGGGATCACCAAGATCCCTTGGGCAAAACTCCTCGAGGGCGTTAGTCTCAACTCGAGTAGCTGTCCTTCGGGATGCCTCTGACCCCTAGGACATAATTGCTGTGCCTCCGGGATGACTCGGACCCCTAGGCAAATTGTTGTGCCTCCGGGATATATAACTCAGACCCCTCGGGCAAGTTGCTGTTGCTGTGCCTCCGGGATCACTAAGATCCCTTGGGCAAAACTCCTCGAGAGCGTTAGTCTCCACTCGAGTAGCTGTCTTTCGGGATGCCTCTGACCCCTAGGACAAAATTGCTGTGCCTCCGGGATAACTCAGACCCCTCGGGCAAATTGCTGTGCCTCCGGGATAACTCAGACCCCCCGGGCAAATTGCTGCGTGTTTATTTGTTTTAGTAAAATGTTGGCGTTGTAAGTTTGTCTTAGTTAATTTTGTTTCACAGGCCTGTCTTATTTTGTTCGGGTTTGTTCTTGCTTTTGTTTTGATCTTGGGTTTGAGTTGGCTCAGAGTTTGCTTATGCTAACCTTGGTTGTTTTTTGTTACGCGTCCGGATGCAGCGTTAAGTGTTTGTTTTATTAGTTGAGAGTGTATTACCGATGTTAATTAGTAGTTGTCCCATTATCGTTGTTTTGCTTGTCTTAGTAGGTGCATGTGTATTGTCCTTGAGTTGCATTTGTTTGGCTTTGTCTTGGTTTGTTACGTATTTGAGTTGGTTTAGAGTTTGCTTGGTTTACTTTGGTTCAAAATTGTTTCGCTATGCGTTCGAGTGCAGCGCTTAGGTTAAATGCGGTTCTATTGTTTGTTTCATTATTGAGAATGTATTACCGGCGTCGATTATTAATTATTCCGTTTATTGTTGCTTTGTTTGTTTTAAAGGGTGTGTGTATTGTCATCGAGTTGCGTTTGTTTTGCTTTGTTTTAGTCTGGACTAGGCAGCTTAGGCGCGCGTCCCTCAGCGTTCCAATATTCAGGCGCCCAGCCCCCAGCGCATCAGGACCCGAGCGCGTGAACTGGGGCGGTCGGATTTTCGTGATCCGGGTCTGCTTAAGTAAACGAAGATTTGGGGTGATCGTTCATTATTCAAAGAACTCGAACGCATTGCTTCCTTCGCCCCAAACTCGATCACTTCGATTTTCCTTGCCGATTTTCGTTTCGATTCCGCTTTTTACGACAATGTCGACTCCGTGTTAGTGTTCTTTACTTGCTTTTGTCGGTTTTACTTGATTGAATTGATTATGAGTTAGTTTTGTTGAGAACCTTAGAAAATCGATTTAGGTGTTTTTGTTTTACTATGCTTCGATGCTTGTGCTTGATTTCATTGTTAAATTAAAGTCGATTAGAGCTTGTTAAAGTAGTTATAAGCTAGATAAGGATGTTTGAGGTGCAATAACAACTCTTTTATGGAAATGTATTTGGAAAGCTAGGGTTAAGGACCGTTTCCCGATTATTCCCGTATTTATTTCGCGTATTTCTGTTCAAACAACGTTTATGAGGTTATGGGTAGCTCTATTGTCGATTGCTAGGGCTAGAGTGACCTATAGGACTCTCCGTGAGATTCTGTGTGTCTTAAGATGAACCAAAAGGCGTCAAAACGATGCCGGATTTTCCCGAAGCCACTTCCATTGTGACCGGGATCAAAATTGCGTGTTAGCGGACTTTTCGGAATTTTGATATCTTTATCCGAAATTTTGACTCTATTTTGACCTGTTTAAGCTGATTTAGCCTGACTAGGGTTATGTTTTATTGTGCTTTGCTTTGGGTTTCACAGCTAGGGGTAACACCGAGCGTCCCGAGGGAACTTCCTTGATTGGCGCTAGTGCTAGTGCTAGTGTAGAGGTGGTCGGGGCGAGTTCACAGACTCCCCGAGGGATTCGTAGGAGACATAGGAGTATCTCGTCTCAGCGGCGCGACCCTGAGACTATTAATGAAGCTGAGTTTGATAGGGTGATGATGGTAAGGATTTGCCGTGAGTCCAACCGTCAATAATAAACCGACTATTCCTAGTGGGTAGCTAGGGCAAGTAGGGTCGATATCCACAGGGACGGTAGAGTAAGGTCTAGACTAGGTCCACTAAAACTAGGCTAAGTCACACGAACAAACACAAAGAAAGCTATAAAAGGAAACAATTGAGGAGGAGGAGTAAGAACTAGACTAATGAGCGAACTAAGGAATAAACTAGAAGAGCAATATCTAACTAAAACGGTGAACTCAAATATGGAAAGAAGTGGGGTAGGTCGGGTTCATAGAGGTAGAAGGATAATTGGGGTGATCAAGGGTAAAGGTGTCTCCTAATCGCTAGAGTCGGTCCGGGCTCTCGCAACTTAGACCGATGTCAAGGTGAGTCCGGGCTCTCGCAACTTAGACTCTAGTCGGCACTCTCGTGACTATGACTATTCTCAACATTTCCACAAAATAAACAATCAATGAGAAGATGAATACAAGCATGGGAAGCATGGCCACTACAACTCATACAAGCATATCAACAAACACATAGAGTGTCTACAATGTGACTAACAACAAAGGTACAACCTTTTCCCATAATCAACCCTAATCATCGATAATCTACCCCTAATCCCCCTACTAACCCCACAAAGAAACTACTCACTCATAATCAAAGAGGAACTAACAACTATAAGAGAAAACAAACTAAACATCCAAGCATTCATTATGAACAACAAGAACAATAACAATAATAACATAAAAAGATAGAAACAAGATTAAATAAACTAAGAACAAGAGTAAAGATGATTATACCAATACTAGATGAGGAAAAGATGAGAACTTGTATAAATAAGACACCCAAATAAAACTCCAAGGTTGTCAATCTTGGAATAATCTTCAAGAATCTTCTTAATACAAGATTAATTACAAGGATTAACTAAGGATTAAGGAGAGATTAGAACTAATGAATCAGAGTAAATCTAGGGTTTTAAGGCTTAAACTAAGGTAGGTTAACATAAGTTTTTTTTTTCTTACAAGAGAAGGGTATATAAAGGGTTTAAGAATGAAAGGAATTGAAAGGAAATGAACATGGGCTGAACTGGGACAATCCCGATCGGGAAAGGAAATTCCGATCGGGAAAGTGGAGAATCCCGATCGGGATTTTATGTTCCCGATCGGGAACACCCCACAGTAGTCCCTCCTTGCTTTCCTCTTTATTCCCGATCGGGATGAGGCCATACCCGATCGGGAATAGTCTTGTAGGCCTCCAATATGAACTTTTCGGTCCCTCCTTGGATCTCATGGCCTTCTCATCGATTCTCGGGACTCGGGATCGGGTCTCGGAGGCTTGGGATTGGGTCCCAAGGTCTCGGGGTCGATTCCAAGGCATCGAGTCATCGTTCCTTAGCTTCGTTGGCTCCAAAATGCATATGTATTGAGTCGGAATCACTCCAACTCTTCATGAACGGTCTCGGGAACCTGAAACGAGCTAAAGGAAACATAAGAAGCCCATAAACCGCTCCAAAAGAGCGGTTCCACAAGGAAACTGGGACCAAAACACTACAGAATAGGCACTACAAACGACAATTATCAACTCCCCCACACTAAACCCTTACTCGCCCTCGAGTAAGCACAAACTAAATACTAATCTAACCGAGCGGGTATTAGCGCACCCTACGCCCTTTCAACTCACGCGAGTGCACTTAGAGGAGAAGTGCACTCCGCAAGGCAAGTGGGGTCTTGCGACAAAATCGTGGGTGCAACCGGACACAAAACACAACAACAAACAAGCATATAAACAACAAACAAACAAACAAACAAAAGGTTGCACCCAAAGGAAAAACAAATACCGCTTCCCTCTAAAAGCGGTGAATAAAACACCGGTTTAGGACTCGAGGTAAGCGACAACGTTCCCAAGCTAGACATACAAACCAAGGTGAACTAAACCCTAATAGCATGACGACAAAGCAATAAAAACGTTGGTAACTTACCTAGGTCCTCCTAACTTTCTAAAAACTTACTACGGGATGATCGGCGGAGATGGAAAGTGATGAACCACGGTGTTAGTCGACACTGTAGGTAAGTGAGACCCCGCCCCCTTTAGCGTGAGCCGAGAGGGTCTTCCCATGGCTAAAACCGCCTAACTAGTCCAAGTAAAAAGGTGGAAATATGCAAAATGAGGGAAGACCGACTAATGGCGCTATCATCCTTCCTCGGGACTCGGTCCTTTGGTAGGCTCTTCACGGCAAAAGTCGGAAAAAGGCTTATTTTGAGAGGTAGGAGTTATTTTTGTGAGACGATTTTCTTTTGGCATTTTCTCTTTTCTTTTGCATTTTTGCTTTGTTTTTCCATGCCAATTCTTTTTCTTCTTTTCTACTTTGTTTTTGGCTTTTGTGCCTTTTCTTTTTCTTCATTCTTTTCTTTCTTTCATTTTTTTTTCTTTCTTTTTCTTTTCTTTGCCCTTTTTGGCAAGATTTGGCATTTTCGACATTTCTTTGTATGACGAGAAAGAGAGAACTCAACAATTTGCAATTTATTGTGCGGTAAGTGTGGGAGGTAGGTGAATGGGTGAGTCGAGGGTCGCGATCCCTCTTCAAACCCACAAAAAGTGGAGGAAACTTGGACTAATCTAGAAAATTTCAAACATGGTCACCTAGGGGACGAGACTCGGTAACCAAGGCCTATTCACACCGTGGGTGGTCATAATGGTCAAACTGCAAATCCCGTAGTAAATCCCTAGTAAGAAAGGTGGACTCAAGGTAAAGGACCAACGAAATCATTGATTTAGGGTCATTCTACTAGACTAAAGTCCAAGACTCGATTTATACTACTAGGAAGGGAAAATGGACACTCACACTCTAGCCTCTAAACCGGGTTTTCGAAAAACATTTACACACAAGACACAACAAACACAACACAAAATGAAGACTCAACGAGAACGAAAGAAAAAGAAACAAAAGCAACAAAACCGACACAACATAAACAAACACATAACAAACAAACACCACCCCGATATTCCATATGAGTCACCAAATCATCCACAATCTTTACAAAGCTCCACCCGAGCACACCACAACACAATTTCCTCCAAACTCCGCGAGAAATAAAGAAGAAAAAGGGATAAGATGTTACCGGATGTCTTGAAAGCTCTCCAAAGCTAACGGCGATTAGGCGACCTAAGAGGAAAGAGGAGGCAAACACAAACACAATACAAAACAAATATACGACACAAAGACAAAAAAGGAAAACACTCAAAAGAAAATCTTTTTGATTTTTATGAAAATTTTTCGAATTTTTAGGGTTTTTTAGGATTTTTTTCTAAAAACTACGAAAATAAAGCTAACTATACTAGAATATCGCTCCCCCACACTTAAACCAAGCAATGTCCTCATATGCTCAATCGTAGTGTCGGAGAGACAAAAGAAAGAAAAAGAAACTATGAAAATAGAGCTAAAAATCAAAACTAAGGTGAAGAAAAGGGTAGAAGGTGTCCGGCCGGGGTGTAGTGAAGTCACCATGGGCCGAGACAAGAAAAAGATATGGATGGGGGAAGAAATAAAAAGAAGGAAATAAAAGGAAATGGGAGGGGAGGGCTAGGTGTAATCAAGTCACCTAGCCCGGATTCCGCCCGAGTTCCACTAAATTCTAATGATTAGTCCTAAAAAAAAAGAAAATAACTTAAATAAATAAATAGAAATAAAAACTAAGGAAAAGAAATACCGATTGTCATTTTGGATTTTGAAGTAACTCTTGACGTAATCACGTTGTCAAGAGTCACCGGGAGCAATCATCAAGGCCCTTAAGGCCACCCAATCGCCTCTTCATCATGGAGGCTAGTAATCACCGTCATCATCATCATCTCCACCATCATCATCGTCACCATCATCGTCGTCACCATCATCATCGTCTTCCTCATCCCCCTCACCCATGTTGACATCCCAAGCGTCCTCCTCCTCAAACTCCTCATCGTTCATCACACCGCCACTAGTACTAGGGTTACCGTGGCTTTGGAAATATTCCGGTCTATACCACGATGGGAGGTTCCCTTGCGGGTTTATATACCCTTGCTGAGCTAGGAGGTGGTACCCGGGGTATTGGGCATAGTAGTCATCCCTCCTATGCTCATATTGCCCAAGATGTAGAGCATTAAGCATGGCGGCCATAGAAAGGTCGGCCGGGGGCGAAGGGTAGACAAAGGGAGTGTAAGGTGCATACGGAGGGATGTTAATGAATGACGGGGGGGGTGGGATAGTAGTGTTGGGGTAGTGTAGCTTGTTGTTGTTGTTGTTGTTGAGCCGGGAGTTGGGGACGAGCTCGTGGTCGGGGTCCATGGGAAGAGGAGGCGCCTTGATCACTTCCGATAAAAGGCAATAAAAGATTAGGTTCTTGAACCGGCACGGCGGACCGTTGCAAAGGTGCAAGGGCCGGAAGTGTATCGCAAGGTAGGACGAAGTGCGTCCGACCCCCCGTGCTCCAAAGGTACTTCTTAAGCCTATTATCATCATTGATCCAACGATGATACCTTGATAAACGGTCCTCATCCAATCTTGTGCCCCCTGGCACGGGGATTAAACCGTCTTCCCTAAATGTCGGACTCACTCTCTTGGCTAGGTGAGTAACAAGCCCCCCAATAGCAATTTCTCTTAAATGCTTCCCCCCTTTTGCTATCTTCTCGAAATGCTTGGCTAGTGCAAGTGTGACGTCGGGGGTAAATCGATGTTCCCTCTTTAAATTCAAGTACCCCCCGACTAAGGTCAACTCTTGCCTAGTGTAGGTACCCGTCTCACACCTCCCAAAAATAGTACTCGCTACAAAACGTTGCCATATGCGTAAAACCGGGTGGTGGACAAGTCGACTAGACAAGTGCCTAAAATCCACAAGTGTGAGACCCGTAATACTACGCCATACGTCGGCCACATTAAATTCGTCGGGTATCCGACCATCGTCAACCCCAGGAATCCCAAAAAGGTCACCGAAGTCGTCGAGGGCGTACATAAGGGACGTGTTATTGAGTCGGAAATAAACTCGGCACGGTCGGGATCGGATTTCAAGACGAAAGCTACTTAGGAACTCTAAAGTGAGTTGCCTATATGTCAGCTCATGCATGTCAAAGAGAACTTCCATACCCATCCCAACAAAGAATTGCCTACATTGCTCTAAAATACCAAGCTTTCGAAGAATAATTTTGCATATGAATCGAGTGGGTTCTATGGGCTTACCAAGGAGCTTGATAAATTTTTCCTTTTGCTCTTCCGATTCAAATATCAGACTGGGAAACTCCGGGAGACGAGCAATTTCCTGCTCCTCAACCTCGACCATGGGCTCGGGCTCGGGCTGGGCTCTCGAACTCGAAGCATCCTTTCTTTTTCTGCTAATCACTGATCCCCCTCTCTTCTTTGGTGCCATATTGGATGATGAAGGCTAAGAGTGATAGTATACCAAAAACAAAAATACTTCCTTCCCACAAATAAGAGCTAAAACCCACCAAAAATACCTCAAAGAAGCTTAATATCAAAGAAATAAGCTATCCAAGTGAAGTTTAGCAAGCCAAATCAAGTATTGGAGGAAATACCAATTTTCGGATTTGGAGAAAAATGGGCACAAAAACTCGATTTTTTTTAATTTTTGGGAGTTTTGAAGGTAGAAAATGGGTTTAGGATACTTATGGATGAGATAGGAATCGATTTTGTGAAGTTTGGTGGAGAAATGGAGGATTAATGGTGATTTTGGGGTTAGGTTTTGAAAAATGGGGTTTTGAAGAGAGGTTGAAGATGAAGTTGGTAGTGTTGTGTTGAAGTGATATGGGAATGGGTTGGGTTGGGTAAAGAGGGAGGTTGTTAGAGGAAAGGGGTTGGGCGGGTCGGGCTTGGTTAAATGAGGGGAGGGTCGAGCTGGGCTTCATCGGGCGAACTGGGCTCGATTCAATGCCGTCCCGATCGGGTTGAAAATTTCCCGATCGGGTTTTCCCGAAATCCCGAACGGGAATGAAAAATCCCGATCGGGAAGGTCTCTCAGTAGTCAGTCTAACTTGCACCTGAAAACCCGAACGGGAAGGAGGAATCCCGATCGGGTTTGCCTACCATCCCGAACGAGAAGACCTTTTCCCAAATGGGATGAGTCGTATTGGCCTTCCACGAACCCAAAAGCTTATCACAAGCTTCAAAAACCGACTTCCTTGCTCACAAACCAAGTCTTATCATCAACCCGTCTTCTCTAGGGCTCACATTCACTTCACCTATCAATAAAGCTCAAACACATAAAATTCTCTCCCTCACAACTCTCATCAAATAACCCAAAAAAACAAAAATACCACTAAGAACAAGCTAACTACACGAAAGAGGTATATACAATGAGACGGTTCTTGTGGAACTCCGTCAAACCAAGGTGGTGCAAATCTTCATTCTTTTTCATCAACCCTCCAACCGGCTCCATCTCCATCAAGGGCACGTAAGAACAAGTCGAAGGCCCTAGAGATGTCTTCAATCATACTAGAAATATAGCCCTCCACAAACCAAGGCTCTTCATGGCCTTGCCTAGACGTTCCCGGGGCATCCCGATCTTCCAAGTTCAATGACTTGAACTTGTACTTTCGGTCTTTTGGGATATACCCAAATGTCCACCGGTCCTCACGCGGCCCCAAGGGCGGCTCATCATTCTTTTCCTCGCTTTGCGACTTGTCATCAAGCCCATGATTCGGGCACTCATCTTCCTCACTATCGGAATCCTCAAGTACATATGAGTACTTCTTCAAGCTCTGTCCCGGGTCTCTCCCTCGATCGATGTCTTCCGTGGTATGGATCATTTTACACGTTTCATCACTAGTGGGTGGAGTGTTGCCTTGGAGGTCGAACACTATCTTTTCCTCGCCCAACTCAAATGTGATCTTACCCCTCTTCACATCGATCATGGCACCGGTGGAGTGTAGAAATGGGTGCCCAAGAATAATGGGAGTGCTTGCATCTTCCGGCATATCGAGCACAATGAAGTCGACCGGAATGGAGAATTTCCCTATTCGCACCGGCACATCCTCAAGCATTCCCAATGGTCGGTTAATAGACTTGTCGGCCATTCGGAGCGAAATGGATGTGCATTTCAACTCCTTCATCCCGAGTCGGCAACAAATAGTGTAGGGAATGACGCTCACACTCGCGCCCAAGTCACATAATGCATTGTTGATCATAAAATTGCCAATGGTGCAAGGGATTGAGAAACTACCCGGATCTTTCAACTTCGGAAGCGTGGACCCTTGAATGAGCTCGCTCACCACCCTCGTGAACGCTACCGTCTCTTCCTTGTCGATAGATATTTTCCTTGCTAGGATTTCCCGCATGAATTTTCCGTATGCCGGGATTTGGGTAAGTAACTCGGTGAATGGGACATTGACATCCAACTTCTTCATGATATTAAGGAATTTGTCATATTGAGAGTCCTCCTTACTCTTCATTTGCCTTAATGGGTAAGGCAATTGCACTTGGTACTTGTTTTGCTCCATGGGGATAGACTTCTCAAACGACACTTTCCCTTTGCCTTTTTCTTTCTCTTTAGGTGGTGGAGGGTTGTCTTTTTGGGGCTTCTCGACCTCCCTTAAGACTTGTTCCTCAATTGGACGATCAAAGCTTGAGTCTTCTTGACTTGGAGATGCCAATTTCTTTGTTGGTTCATGCATTGGCTCTTGATCATTAGGGAATGGAGGGGGGTCATAGGATGTACCTCTCCTTGTGGTGATGGCATTTACATGCTCATATGACGATGCTTGGCCTTAAGAAGGTAATTGTCCCTTTTGCCTTGAGGAACTTCCCGATGCAAGTTGAGCTATTTGATTCTCGAGTATCGTCATCCGGGTATCTCTCATAGCGTTTTCCCCTCAAACATAAGTAAAGAGCTCTTGATGGTTTCTTGACATGTCCATTTGATTGTTCTTCACTTCTTGATTGCTCTTTTGCAAATCCATCATAGTCTTTTGTATGTCAAAATCACGTGGTGGAGATGATGGATTATGCGGAGTATTGGTGAGGGCTAATGGGGTACCGTAATCGTGGATAGGAGACCGGCTCCTAGGCTTGCTTTGTTGTTGTTGATTGTGAGTTGCTTGTTGACGGTTCCCTTGGAACCCATGAGAATTTCCTTGATTGTGATTTTGAAACCCTTGGTTGTGGTTTTGATATCCTTGATTGAAGTTCCCTTGTTGGAACCCTTGCTTATTGTTGAAGTTGCCTTGGTTATTTTGCTTGAAATTGTTGAAGGGTCTTTGGTTACCCACATAACCTTGGTAACTTTGATCGTTGTCCCTTAAGGGAGGTGGAACATAGGGACGATGTTGTTGTTGATGGTGAAACGCTTGTTGTTGGGGGACTTGTTGGGAAGCTTGGTATTGATTAGAGAAAGAAGCACCTTGCTTGAACGCTTGAAAGGCGTTCACTTGCTCAATACTCCCTCTACAACTCATAGGGTCATGGCCAACGATTCCACAAGTGTCACACATCCCAAAGTAAGGTGTAGGAGGTGCGAACCCCAAAGCATTCACTTCTTGAATCGGTTGATGGTGGGATGAACTAGAGCCTTGGACTTGGTTGAGGTGGCTTTGGAGCTTCTTGTCAATAGTCTCCATGTGCGTTTTTAGTTGAGCTCCAAGGTCAATGCTCAATTGAGTGATAGCATCAACCTCGTGCCTACCTCCCCGATTTGCCTTCCTAGGCCTAGAGTATTGCGAATTATGCACCGCCATCTCTTCGATTCTCGCCCATGTTTGGTCGTCATCGACCTCGGTAAACCTACCATTGGAGCCCATATTAAGGATGGCTCTTGAGTCTTCATAAAGGCCATTCCAAAATTGTTGCACCAAGAACCATTGTGAGAGTCCATGGTGTGGGCACGATCTCACCAAAGACTTAAACCGCTCCCAAGCTTCATATAGGCTCTCTTCATCCCTTTGTTGGAACCCGGTGATGGAGGCCCTAAGCAAATTTGTCTTCTCCGGAGGGTAAATTTTTTGGTAAAACGCCAAGGCAAGCTTTTTCCAAGTATCGATCCCCATGGTTGCCCGATCTAGACTCTTGATCCATTGCTTTGCTTTTCCAATTAATGAGAAAGGAAATAAAACCCATCGAATTTGATCTTGTGTAACCCCGAGTTGAGAAATAGCATCGCAATAATCGGAGAAGGTCTCCATATGTTGGTGCGGGTCTTCGGTGGGCAAACCACTAAATGGGCTCCTCTCCACAAGTTGGATAAATTGAGTCTTGGCCACAAAATTTCCGGTATAGGCTTCCGGTAATGCACTCGGTCCCGGCAAGACATCTTCCGTGAAAGTGGAGTGAGAGGAAAACTTCGGCATCCTTGGATATAAGGGAGAAGATGGTGGTATAGATGGTGTTGATGTAGATGAAGAGGGGGAACTAGGAGAAGAAGAATCACCAAAAGGATTAATGAAATTCCCTTCGGCCGTCTCTCGATGTGTATTGTTCAAGCCGGTTCCTTGGGCTTGCCCTTGATGAGTATTGCTTGCACTTGGTTGAGAGATCCTAACCCGGTTAATCGTCCGTTGGCGAAGGGCTCGAAAGAGTCTTTCCGGCTCTGGATTAAAGAGAAAGAATTCGCCTCCCCCCCTAGGCATACACTACGCACTAGAACAAACGTGAGAAAACCTAGTGCTTTATGGGCACTAGGCAACGACAATAAACAAGCACAACTAGAGACAAAAGGAAAAGAAAGCTAAGAAAATAAGAGAATCTAGAAAATATGCACAAGAGAAGATGGAAGAACACAAAGAAGGGTAACTAAGTCTAGAAATAAGCAAACTAAGTCTAAACACTGCACCGTCCCCGGCAACGACGCCAAATTGATGGTAAGGATTTGCCGTGAGTCCAACCGTCAATAATAAACCGACTATTCCTAGTGGGTAGCTAGGGCAAGTAGGGTTGATATCCACAGGGACGGTAGAGTAAGGTCTAGACTAGGTCCACTAAAACTAGGCTAAGTCACACGAACAAACACAAAGAAAGCTATAAAAGGAAACAATTGAGGAGGAGGAGTAAGAACTAGACTAATGAGCGAACTAAGGAATAAACTAGAAGAGCAATATCTAACTAAAACGGTGAACTCAAATATGGAAAGAAGTGGGGTAGGTCGGGTTCATAGAGGTAGAAGGATAATTGGGGTGATCAAGGGTAAAGGTGTCTCCTAATCGCTAGAGTCGGTCCGGGCTCTCGCAACTTAGACCGATGTCAAGGTGAGTCCGGGCTCTCGCAACTTAGACTCTAGTCGGCACTCTCGTGACTATGACTATTCTCAACATTTCCACAAAATAAACAATCAATGGGAAGATGAATACAAGCATGGGAAGCATGGCCACTACAACTCATACAAGCATATCAACAAACACATAGAGTGTCTACAATGTGACTAACAACAAAGGTACAACCTTTTCCCATTAATCAACCCTAATCATCCATAATCTACCCCTAATCCCCCTACTAACCCCACAAAGAAACTACTCACTCATAATCAAAGAGGAACTAACAACTATAAGAGAAAATAAACTAAACATCCAAGCATTCATTATGAACAACAAGAACAATAACAATAATAACATAAAAAGATAGAAACAAGATTAAATAAACTAAGAACAAGAGTAAAGATGATTATACCAATACTAGATGAGGAAAAGATGAGAACTTGTATAAATAAGACACCCAAATAAAACTCCAAGGTTGTCAATCTTGGAATAATCTTCAAGAATCTTCTTAATACAAGATTAATTACAAGGATTAACTAAGGATTAAGGAGAGATTAGAACTAATGAATCAGAGTAAATCTAGGGTTTTAAGGCTTAAACTAAGGTAGGTTAACATAAGTTTTTTTCTTCTTACAAGAGAAGGGTATATAAAGGGTTTAAGAATGAAAGGAATTGAAAGGAAATGAACATGGGCTGAACTGGGACAATCCCGATCGGGAAAGGAAATCCCGATCGGGAAAGTGGAGAATCCCGATCGGGAACACCCCACAGTAGTCCCTCCTTGCTTTCCTCTTTATTCCCGATCGGGATGAGGCCATACCCGATCGGGAATAGTCTTGTAGGCCTCCAATATGAACTTTTCGGTCCCTCCTTGGATCTCATGGCCTTCTCATCGATTCTCGAGACTCGGGATCGGGTCTCGGAGGCTCGGGATTGGGTCCCAAGGTCTCGGGGTCGATTCCAAGGCATCGAGTCATCGTTCCTTAGCTTCGTTGGCTTCAAAATGCATATGTATTGAGTCGGAATCACTCCAACTCTTCATGAACGGTCTCGGGAACCTGAAACGAGCTAAAGGAAACATAAGAAGCCCATAAACCGCTCCAAAAGAGCGGTTCCACAAGGAAAATGGGACCAAAACACTACAGAATAGGCACTACAACCGACAATTATCAGGTGAAGAAGCGCAAGCTTCCAGAGACCGTAGCTAGGAGGGCTCACGTTCCGGTTCCAGTACCGGAGAATGAAGAGGTAGTTTACGAGGATCCCGAGTGGGCTCAAAACTTTATTTAGGATGCTGGCTTCATTTGTGTAGTTTGTGGCCCGCCCTTGGACTAATTATGAGGTTGTGCCGGAGTACATGGCTACAGAACTGAGGTCGCGGAGTTATAGGAGGATGCTTCTCCCTGCGTTGATTCGTCCAGTCTGGTATCTGGGCGAGCGGTTAGTGCGTCAGTGTCTATATGACGATTTCAGGGTGCCGGTTGATCCTCCCTGGACCATGTTCAGACCACCGACCGCCGTAGAGATTCTCGAGGACAAGGACGGAGAAGGTGGCGATACACTCTTGGTGCCTGGTGCCTCCTACTTATCTCACGTCACCCGACGGCTGGCTTGGTACTGCCTCATGGTAAGGTTTTGATTTTGGCTCTAAGGTTTGCTTTGCGGTTTATTTTTTTACTGTTTTCTGACCGACCAATCTGTTGTCTTTTCAGTTGGCCGATCCGGCTGACGAAATCGAGTCCCCAGATTTTCCCATGACTCTGCTCAAGGTGGATGCAACTGGGATACCCTTTACTGAGCCCCTCCCCCCGTGTTCTGCTGAGGAGATGGATGCCGGGATAGAGTGGCGTGACCGGGTCTACCGGGTAAGTTTTGACTTCTTGGTCTTTGTTTGGGCTCTTAAGGGTGTAGGGTCGATTTGCCTAACTTCTATGGTTTCTGCTTTCAGGTTTCATCGGCTTGTCATCAGAAGTTGTGGCAGGCCGCCAACTGCTTCTATGCCTATGCCTCGAGGGTCTCCCGTGACACTTCGGGACCTCGATCGGTAAGTTTACATGGCTGAGGCGGTTTTCCTAGGCTGCTTATATGTTTTTCCCTAATGTTTGAGGGTACTCGCAGGATATCCCGGATATGGTGGGACAGCTGGAGACTCGGGTGACCGAGTACGAGGCGAAAGATGCCGAGTCGCAGAGGCTCTTGCAATCTCGGGCTGACGAGATCGCCTTTCTTAAGGAGCAGCTGGCTCGGTCTCGGGTGAGACTTCTACACAAGGGGAGGCCAGGCATCGGGTTGAGAGGGAAGTTGAGGCTGAGGCTGAGGATGAAGGGGTGGGAGGAATCCCCGAGACACCTACCCTAGACATGCTGTCGGGGATGGATGGCAATGCGTCTCCTCTTATAGACCTGGAGGACCTAGATTTCGATGACAACATTTGTGAGGTCGTGATAGCTGTTGGTGCGGCTTCTAGGGGTCCTACCTAGTCTCGATTTGTGTATAAATTTGTATATGTTGCATATTTGCTTTAAATTCTTAGTATTTGAATTAGTTGGATTAGTCTTGTGCTTTTATTTGGTTAATCGTTTAACTAGATTGACAAGTAATCACTATTTGCGTTTGATTGTTTGCGATTCGACCTAGTTTAGGGCGTATTTGCGTTGCACGAGAGTGTTAAAACAGTTTTTTTTTCGAATGTTTTGAAATGCGTTAGTTTGAGCCGGGAATCGGATCGGGTAGTACGTCGATTAAAATGTTTTTGACTCGAGGTGTGAGACATTAACGTGCTAAGTTGGGAGATGAGCGTAGGTATTCAGAATAAGACCGAAGCTTAAATTCGGGCGGCTTTTGAAAAAAGAGTTAGACCACTTTTTATATATTGGTAAAATTGGCTTGCACTACGGCTACAGAAGCGACTCGACGGTAATCGCTACAAGGCTACGACACGCCTACGTGGGGCAGCTTATCCCCCTAAACAAAAAAAATAAAAAAACGCCTAAGTCTCGTGCGTCCGACGAGTAAACTCATGTTCCTCTAGCTAGGGTGATCCCGGGGAATTCAAGTTTCTATCCTTGGGTTGCTCGGGTGGAGTCATGCCTGGCATCAGGCGCTCGGGCTGAGGCATTTGGGTTCCGGGCCGCTTGGGCATATGCGGTCGGGTACTCGGGCACGTGGGCCGGTGCGGTTCGGGTTTCGGGTTATGGAAATTTTCGTTGTTTCCTAATTCTTGTGGGATTAGGGCTATATATACGGGTCGTGGGTGCATGTCCTAGACATAGTAGGATATCCGTAAGGTATAGAATCATATCTAAGGTCATGTCGGGTTTCGGGAATGTCCTTGCTAAGTGGGCGAGTTTATTTAAGAAATGCTACCCCGAGGTTAGTTCAAATGATGGTTTGTCGACGATTGTAGCTCTAAGTTGAGTCAAAGTACAGGATAGCTTCTTGAGTGCATGTTCTAGTTCTGGAACCCGAAATACCATGTTTTTGCTTTACCCGGGGGTAAAATTTGTCCTTTGTCCGAAGAGATAGATGCTATTGGAGGGTGGAGCTCGGTTCGACCTTGTGTGCCCTATGGGGATGACGTTTATGTGGAGCGGTTTTACCATTTCTTGGACCTTTCTTCATTGGAGGAGGCTAAAGGCTATTTTGGTAGTGATGGTCTTAACCTAGAGTTACTTTCTAGGACATTCTCTCGGGCTGGCTCTCGTTATGTTCCGGCCTTGGCATGTAGACGTGCTTTTAATATTGCTATTGCTTGATACTATCTTTTTGAGGATATGCGGTCGCGTGGGGGTTGGGGTAATCCTTGCGTCATGGATGTGGTAGCGGCTATGGAACATGGACGATCACCCTCTTTGCTTATTTTGGGTGAGCTTGTTCTTGGTCTTGATGCTAGTGTCCGGTCACGGGGGACATTTTCTCGGGGTTCTAGGGTTATCCTACAGGTTTGTTTTTGCTCATTTTTTTTTCTTTTGTTATGTTTTTGTGGCTTGGTTTTATTTATTTTGTGGTCGTTTTGACTTTAGAGATGTGATGCCTCGTCGTGTTTTCTACAGGTTTGGTTGCAAGAGCGGCTTGGTTTAATCGACCCTCCCTGGTGTTTCAAAGATTATAACTACAAGGGTTTCATGGGCCGTAAGATTGCGTCGGTGTGGGGTAAAAATCCCGAAGAGGATGATTGGCTTTCCTATTTGGTTGGGAGAGGTGTTGTCATCAGGTGGCTTATCCCGTGGTGGAATATTAGTGGGCATGTTGAGTTCCCTTTTTCGTCTTTGACCCGGGCTTTGCTATTACTATCCATGGGTGATCAAGTCTATATTTACCCGAGCATGTTGTCTAATCAGATGGATGTCCGACCTCCTATTCCAGGTGATGCTAAAGTCGTTTCTAGTTCTGATTCATGGACCGAGGATTTGCTTAGGGGTTTCAGAGTATCTTGGGAGCAGAAGTTCTTGCATCCCGATGCTCGAATGACCGACAATACTTTCATGCAGAAGAGGATTTGCGAACGTCCGTCAGGACAAACCGACTCAAAAGTTAGGAACACAGCCCCACTAAGAGGTGAGGAGGAGATTCGAGATGATGTTAAGTGCCTATCCGAAGATAGTGGGACCGATCCTAGTTTAGTCAGTTCATCTGAACGGGCCAAGACTAACGAGACCCATATTAAAACTTTGAAAGAGCAAATTGAGTGGGATTTGCTGGACTCGCGTTTGGACAGGGCGTTAGAAGCTAGCTTTCGGAAAATCGAGGAGGACGAACGCAAGCAGTCGCACACTCGAATAGTGAGGGTAGGGAAAATTTGGACCGATAGAGCCCAGTCGTTTAGTACTATGTTATATTAATCGATATTATGTGGCGTATTAGTACTAGTTTTTGTGGAGTTTAGACACGTTGTCAATTTCCGGGATGTCCGGATTTTGGATGCTTGATGTAGATGCCTTGACAAAGGCTCGATTTAACCAGTTTTGTTATTTTTTTCTTTCTAATAGAAGCACATTTATTATTATTTTTTCCTCTTTTTTTTGGTGGCTCGCAACTCGATTCTTTATTTTGCCCGGAGCGCCCTTTCGGGTTTTCATTCCGTCCTCGGCTCACCTTTTTGTTTCTTTTTTTTTTTTTTGCTTTTTTTTGTTTTTTTTGACGGCTCGCAACTCGATTCTTTATTTTACCCGGGGTGCCCTTTCGGGTTTTCACCCCGTCCTCAGCTCGTCATTTTTTTTGTTTTTTGTTTTTTTTTAACGACGGCTCGCAACTCATTTTTTCACTTTGCCCGGAGCGCCCTTTCGGGTTTTCACCCCGTCCTCGGCTCGTCGTTTGTGCTTTGTCATTTTAACTCACTCATTGACCGGGTCGCGGTAGGAGTCCTGCTTTATCGATGAATCGATTTTGTTTTGTTTTTTTTCTTTTTTCTTTTTTGTGCTTAGTTGTCTGGTCGTACCCGAAGGAGGGTTGCCTACGTATCCGCTTTCACTACAAGAATAGATGCCCCAGGCGTCCATCCAGTGGCTTCCGTCAGTGGACGCTATAAGGATCCGGGCGTCCGCAAACAGACGCCAGAAAGCGGAAGCCAAGGCCGGTCGCCCATTTTCTGGACGGGCGTCCACTGTTGGACGTCAATTAAATTGGCGACCGACAGCGGACGCTAAACTTGGCGTCCGACTGTGGATGCCAGGCATCTACGGATGGCGTCCACAGTCGGACGTCATTTGGCTAAGACTGGCGTCCGACTGTGGATGCCAAATACCCCTGGATGGCGTCCACAATCGGACACCAGTCTTAGCCAAATGACGTCCGACTGTGGACCCCATCCAGGGGTATTTGGCGTCCACATTCGGACGCCGTTGCCCCTGAATAGCTGCTAAATTGGTCGATTTTAGCTTCCCCTGGCGTCTGAAATGGCGTCCTTTAATGGACGCCATTTATGCTGGTGCATGACCGTAAATATGCGTTCAATGTCTAGCCAAAACCTGCAAAATAAACCACATCCACAACTCCCAACCAACCACAACTGTCGACCATCAACAATACCTCAACCTCATTCACTCTCAATCAACCAAAAGACTTCATCTCTCGACACATTTATGCTGAAAAAACATTCATATAATTTTTTTTTTAACATATGGTTTGACGGTACATAAATCTAAACTAGTTCGAAGATACATAATCCATAAATCCTGTTACAACAACAAACAATCAGCTAACTAAGAAGCTAGCTGAAGCACCAGAGTTACCGCCATCCCCGCTAAAGGGGTCTTTGTCGTCTGGAGGGGAAGGTGGACGACCTTGGTTGCATTTGTTGAACATGGCCTGAAACATGGCCATCTGTTCCTCAATTTTCTTGATGTGTTCTGCCTGGTCCTTCAGTTGTTGTTGCTGCGCTGTCAGCTGCTCCTTCATTTGCTCCTTCTCCGGATCGGGCTGCTGAGATCCGGCCGGCGTATACTCCATCTGTGTGGAGGTCCCGAGACGTGATGGGGGAGGTGTAAAGTACATACCGTGTGCATTTCCGACACCATACACACTTCCCTTCTTGTAACCCGAGACAACCTTGAAAAAAATCTGGTTCTCGTCGAGGTCGGTAGCATCAGGATCATTCTCGAGGTTCTTCAGCTCTTCCTGGTAGGCATCCTGCGTACACAACAATGATTTCAATTCAAGTTATTATTAGATGAAATCATTAAAGATAGTTATCTACCACCTAAAGTATAGACAAAGTTTATTTATTTGAAATAGTTAGTACTCACCCAGATTGCCCGATCTTTCTTCGTCTTAAGAGTATGCCCTTTGTCACCGCTCTTCCCGTGCATGTCGAAGAATACCTCCGGTGCGGTTGGCGTCCTCCCGAGTTCAGCTGCTAGCTATTAAATGAGTACGAACATTAGTCGAACATATATTGTGTGAAAATATATAACTTACGATTATTCAAGTAAGAGTACAATATCAGTAGAAATCGTACCCTCCTGACACGAAGAAACGAAGACTGAGAACCCCGATGATGTGTTGGGTCTGTCTTCCCCTCATGCTCACAGTTCTTCATTTTGTTTCCCTGTGCCCTCTTCGACCTGACCTTGAAGTCGTCGTCGTTGTGATACTTAATCCACCTCTCCAAATCATCCCCTGAAATATGACGACACTAATATATTAGTTAATACAGTAGAAGGTTGAAGTTAGATTGTTTGTTAAAATTGAGTAATATTCAAAAACTACACCTTTAAGGTCATTGAGCGCTGTCCCCCGGGCGTGACGTTTGTTCTTCCCTCATACATTCATTTCCGTTCAATTCTCTTCATTTTTCTATGTTCAAAAAATATATATAACAAATTAAAGTTTAATTTTCCTAACTTCATTTAGAACTGACTAAACACAAATGTAATCGCCATCTAACTTAAACTTAATTTCTCTAACTTAATTTCCGTTACTGACTTTCCTCAATTTAATCACTAATACATTAAAGTAAACCCAAATGTCTTAGGTCACACAAAAATTCATGGCTTAGGTCACACAAAAACAGCTTAAACAGGTCAAATAAGGTCAAATTTTCGGATACAGATATCATAATTTCGAAAGGACCGATAACACCTATTCACCACCCCGATCACGATAGAAGTGGTTTCGTGAAAATCCGACATTATTTCGACACCTTTTGGTCTGTCTTAAGTCACACAAAACCTCAAGGGTGGCCCTATAGGTCATTCTATCTCAATTCATCCAAATTCATCAAACCCTAATCCAAAATCTACAAATTGTGATGGGCAAAACTAATCTACCTAATCGAATTTTGGGCTAAACTAATCAACCTAATCAAAATTTAGACCTAAACACTATTAACTACCAAACTACCAATAAATAACAATAACAATCAAATACAAGAACTAGTTATAATGAAAAATATAGAGTTAAGTAAGAAAACATACCAAAATATAGAATAGAAGAATGAAAAATGGAGGAGAGGATTGGAGATGGGGCTCGGCGGGTAAGGGAGGATAAATGTAGAGAGTGTTTTTTTTAGAGAGTAAAGGGGGAGAGGGGGGTGGGCGGGTATAAGTTGGCAAAGCTAGGTGGACGGGCGTCTACTATCGGACGCCAAATCCAGCCAAATTGGCGTCCGACTGTGGACGCCATATACCCAAAATGGCGTCTGACAGTGGACGCCAATTTGGGAATATGGCGTCCGCTTGTGGACGCCCGTCCACCCAGACTTTCGCCTCCCAAGTTCAGTCGGACGTCAAATTTGGCGTCCGATTGTGGACGCCCGTTTGTATTTTCAGACGCCATTTAGGCGTCCATATGCTGAGGACGCCCGCCAAGTGGACGCCTGGGACTTTTTTTTCTTGTAGTGTTTTAGACGGAATCAAACCATGCTCGTAGTTCTTTTTAAAATGTGAGTGATTTTGCTTTAGACTCCTTTATGCCAATTATCGATGCGAACTTGATTTTGTTGTTGTGTTTTTTTTCGGAGGTTTGGATGTAGTTGTCAGGATTTTTACGGGTAGTACCGTTTGAGTTGATCCATGTTAGTCGGGGTTGAGAACTCTTGGGCCATCTAAGTCAGCGAGGATCACGACGCCTCCCGAGAGTATTTTCTTAGTGAGGTAGGGGCCCGCCTGGTTTGGTTTGAATTTCCCTCTAGGGTCGACGGGAAGGGGTGCTGTAATGGACTTGATTACTAAATTTCCCTCGTGTATGTTTGGGATTTCACTCGTTTATTAAAGGCTCGTTGGATGCATTGTTGGTGGGCTTGTACATTTGACAGGGCATGTATTCTACGCTGGTCTAGGAGTACTAGCTCATCATATCGTTTTTGGTTCTATTCCTCTTCGGGAATGCCGCTCTCGGCTAGTATTCTTAGTGACGGTATTTCTAGCTCTACGTGTTGGACTGCTTCGGAACCATAGGTTAGGTAGTATGGTGTCGCTCCAGTGGGTATCCCCATAAGGCGAAGGGGATCTTGTTTGGCCAATCCCGGTAATTGTCTATCATTTTCTTAAGGATTGTGGTTATGGTTTTGTTCGCTGTTTCTACGGGCATTCGTAGGGCTCTTTTGTTCTTGGCACCAGTGTTGGGTGGATATGACCCGTGGGTTTTAAATTCTAGGATTGCTTTATACCAAGGTTCTTCGGGGGTTTCATTGGTTTCGAGGCTGCGGATGTAGGCTGGTTGTTCGCTTCTTTCTACGCAAATGGGCATAGAAAAGAGATGATCGGGTATGTTTACTAGTGAGGCTAGTTTGGATAATGTGTCAGCGAATTGGTTTTCTTCGCGGGGCATGTGTATGAAGTTGATTTCGGTAAGTTCCCAGGACATTGTTTCTACTTTGGTTTGGTAAGGGATTAAGATTTCACTATAGACCTTCCAGCTTCCCGTGGCTTGGTTGACTACTAGTGATGAATCTCCGTGTTCTTTAAGGTTTTTGATTCCTAGTGACAAGGCTGCTTTGAGACCTATTAGGCGGGCCTCACATTTGGTCTTTTGGAGAAGTTTAGTTGGATGGGGATTTGTTCGTTGAAGGTTTATTGTTGTTTGGTGAGGGGTCGATCTCGGGGTTGTGGTGATTTTTTCCTTTTCCTCTTTTTTGGCTTTTAGAACGAAGCAAGATGGACCATTAGTTGTAACCCTTGTGCTTTAGTCAGTTGTCATTGATAATTGGCATAAGATTGAGTCCTTAAGCATCTTTTTTTTTTAAAAATAAACCGAGCGATTATCGAGGCATGTTTGTGAAAAAAAGAAGATTGTTTTATTGATAATAGTAAACGGGCTAGATACCCGCGATTTGTTTTGGGGGAGGTGGAGGACATGTCCCTCACTTCTCCCTGGACTTGTTAAAAATAAAGAAAAGAAATTAATTATTATTATTAAGTCTAGGCCCTAAGATGAACTAGATTCTAACTAGAACTGATCGCTTACGTCCTTAGAGGAACCTTCGGCAATGGGGCTCTCGGTGCTCGTGCGGGTCACTCTCTGGGTACTTGGAGCCAGTCCTTCCCCGAAGACACCCTACGGGGACGTAGACCCCTTTGTCGATCAGGTCCTGTACTTCATGTTTGAGTTCGGTGCACACTTGGGTTTCATGTCCCCGGCCCTGGTGGTATAAGCAGTAAGCGTTGGGATTCCAGCCCGCTCCTCTCTTTTTTATAGGTGGGTCTGGGGTGGGTCCTACTGGCCATAATAGCCAGGCCTCCTGTAACTTTCGGAGAGCTTCAGCGTAGGATTCACCCAGCTTAGTGAACTGCCTAAAGGGGCGGCGAGGACCTACAGGTTCGACAGGACGTGCGAGCCTAGCGTACTCGACGTACCGATCTCCACTGAGCACCAGTTCCCGGCTCACAGGTCCCTCCCGGGGTTTCCTCTCAGGTACTTCCAAGGTTTCGAGGCGACGCCTAACATCGTCGATGGAGGAGGAGATTGACGACACTATCCCTAGTACCCCGTGGATCACGTTCATCAGGGCGTTAAGCTGATCGACGCTACTTTCGTTGCTATTAGGCATCGTTCTTGGGTCTGATGGAGCGAAATAAGAGCGTAAGGTTGGATCCACCTGATATCCTAAGACTCGAGAAATGCTCTTAACCAAATGACACGGAAACGAGACCCTCGATCCGCGGGTGTGTGCGGTCACTGACTTAAGGGCTCGGGTATTTTAGACTCTGGGCGTACTTGGCGAGACGCCTAATGGATTTTAAAATCTCTGCGACGAGACGATTTGACACAAACCTCGGAGGTGAGGTTTAAAGAGGACTTCTCAAAAGGAGATGACCCGAAATGTAAGGCCTCGGGTAGAGGCGATCCTAGTAGCTAACATGGACAGTTAATCAGACGGTTTTACGACGTAAGAAATTGATCGCGATCCCGACTTAGGATCAAAGAATTACGATATTTTTTTTCGAAAACGACCGATACTCGCGAGTAGAATTTTGACAAAGATGGTTTTGTAAATTAAGGTGATGATGGTGTGGTAACATCGTTTGTGATGTGAAAGAAAATGTGTGTTGCTATGTGTGTGTCGGGAGTCCAACGATAGCAAAAGTGCGAACGTTTTTTTTAAAAGAACAAGGTCCCTAGGGGGGGACTGGTTTTAAAAATAACGAAGTGATGTTTTCTATCGAGGCTACTATTAATTAGCTAGTTCGATAGTGGGTGTGTATGGTGTTTTAAAGGTGTGACTAAATCCTTGTCAAGGGTTTAGGTAGTGAATAGTTTTTTCTTGAAAAGTTTTTTTTTTCTTTAAAACGAGCGATCCACGTTTGTCGGTTGTAATAAATAGCATTCGACAATGGTCGGTGGTGTGTTGTGAAAAGTGTTTTGAGAATGTAACCGCTTCGGATTCCTTAACTTCATTAATTGAAGTTTCGGTTGTGTCAACGGTGTATGTGAAAAAAAAACGTTTCTATTTTTTGGAAATAAAATGTAACCGTTTGGTGTGCCTTGATCCCATTTATTGGGAGTCTTGGTAGTAATAACGGTGTTTGTTGTTTTAGCGGGTTTTATTTTAGCCATGTGACAACATTTGAAAATATTATTTTTTTTTGAAAACGTTGAGCGTAAAATTTGCCATGACAACGGCGTTTCAAAATGTTTTCCTTTTTTAGAAATCATGACTTGACCGGAGTATCGGTGTTTCAAGAAAAATTGTTTTTTGAAAAAAAAAGAGGTATTTTCGAAAACGGAATTGGGTGGTTGAATATGTTGGCGTGGTTGAATCCGGATTTTAGTATTTTATTTGGGTTGGATTGTTCAAACACACTACACATAGTCACACATATATCGAATTTAGTGTTCAATCCGGATTTTAGTGTTTTATTTCGAAAACGGAATTCAGAGTCAAATACTCCACAAATATCAGCCACAAGGAAGAATCAAGCAACCAAACAAACTCGTTAGAGATAAGATTCTATCTCTAAGAAGAGACTCTTACCCGGCTCAGACCCACTCGATCGAGTGGACCGACCCACTCGGTCGAGTAGGCTCGAAAAACCGCACAAAACCGGCGTCAGACCGGGCACTCAATCTTGTGCTATGCACCACTCGATCGAGTGACTCCCTTTTTCAGCCGGAACCCAACGACGGAATCCTTTTCCATCTAAGATTGTATACTTTTCCTATCCAAAGCGGTGTTTCTTCTCACCCAAGCCGAATACCTTTCCTAGCCAAAGCCGGGAACCTCTCCTATAAATACCCCTTTGCAAGCCTTCAAAGACACAGTTACAACAATTCACAACACACAGACACACTTCACAATAATTCATCCCCGAAATTTCAGCAACCTTTAGCAAACCCGAGATCAAAACTCGTCAAAAACCCGAGATCAAAACTCGTCAAAGACCCGAGAGCAAAATTCGTCAAATCCCTTCCCAATTATAAACCACCATAACTCTTCCTATATCATCTCGACGCTCCCGTGCCTTAGCCACAACTAGACGAGCCCCATTCCGAGAAAATAAAGCATGTAGGTTGAGGGTGTAAATTCAATCCCGTCTTTTCCTTTTTCTTCTCTTTCTCTCTCTCTCTCTCTCGTTTTTTTCGTGTCATCCATCCGTCTTTATCGAGTCATCGTCACGTTTATTTTATTTCTTTCTTCTTCTTCGTTTCTAATACCGATATTCTCGCAACAACTATCTAATTTTTATATATAAAGCGATCGTTCTTAAGATGCAATACCGACTCTATAGTCGGATATCGTATCTAAAAGAATTAAATCAAGCTCGTTGATGCTAAGATAATCGTCATATAGTCCCAAAAAGACAAAATACGACCTTTTCAACGCGGAGATAATCTATTTCATCTTAGTTCGATTTTCAAACAATTTATAAACATCTTTTCTAAAAATCACTCCGAATATTTGATATTGATTCCATAATCAAGTATCGAATATAACGAGTGTCGAAAATTTAAGTCGAGTATAAATCGCATTATATTTTTACGCGACTTAGCAAAATTATCGATTTTTCAAAAAAGCAATTTCGAAATAAAAAACAAAGCGAACTATTGTTCGTACAGGGGGCACTCGATCGAGTGCCCCTAGCCTACTCGGTCGAGTGGCACCCCAAAAAACGGGCAGAAATGTTTTTTGAGGACGACTTGGCCGAGACCCCCCTATGACTCGATCGAGTGGCTCCTGGTTTATCAAAACCGTGAGTCTTTCAGCTTCGAGCCTCGATAAAATTCTTTCAATGACTTCGGTCGTCACGTGTCAAGTCCATCACGCGATTCATCTTTTCAAAACCATGCATCGTATAATATTCACATCGTTTATTCAATTTACAAACCGTTATTATCGTTACTAACTCGTTTGTTTTTGTCTTTGTATCTTATTTTTGTTGTTTGTTTTATTGCACTAAAACGAACCTCGCATGCTAAATACAACTTTGACGTTAATTTAGATGCATTAAATCGACATAGCAACTTATTCAAATCTTCGCATATTTAGTCAAAATATTGTTTGCATATCATTCAATCAAATTACTAACGCGCGTATTCGAAAATCAAACGATATCTTAGTAGAGGCCGCTAAGTGCTGGCGGGGTTGGGTGTTCTTTGTGAACTTCCCAACACGTACCCTCACCCCTTACTCAGAACCTCGGTTTCCGGATGTCCGAAACCATTAGCGCACGAGAGTCATTCAATACACGGTATCCGATAACGTTGGTATCGGTATCGCAATGCAAAGGGACGAACCCAATAAAATTTGAGATCCGAATGGGCCGTACTTTGTCCGCGGCCCACTAAGATATAGAGTGGGTTCGAACGGGCCCGAACTCCCACTATGTTCGGTGGCAACTCCACTTCGATTTAAATTTCAATTCGAGATCCATCTCACATGAGATTCATTCGGCCCCCCAAACCCGCGCGTGGCCGCGTCGGAGTGGACCTATGTCATGTCCACAATTTGGCGACTCTGCTGGGGATAACTGATGCGTGACTTACCATCGGCATCCTCAGGGTGAGACCCGAGTAGAAATCGTTTGACTAGTACAATACGCGTTTTAGTTTTACGGTTCATGCATAACCCCATTTTTTCCCGGGCCGGTACTGGCGACCGACGTCCCACTATACCATGGTGTATTCCAAATTGGTTATGTCAAAGGTGTTCATAGCTGATTCGTATGGGTTTTGCGGTATGTTCTAAGATCAATTCGACTTAGGAAGTCCGTCCCGATTCTCGGAAAGGCTATGTGTACTGGTATAGATCCCATCTAGACCGACCGAGACTTAGTGTAAAGCATACATAGTATCGTTATAATGCTTGCGTGACTATATGCTACTTGGTTTCTAAAGCCGTTTTCAAAAACCGTCATTTTCAAAAATTGCATCTTTTCAAAAATATATCCAATTTCAAAACTCGGAAAGCTGCCGAAATTTAGACTTAAGATTTAACTCAAAACAAGCCTATTTTCTAGCTGGCATGCTGCCTATTTCAATATTCAAATTTTCGTTCACTATTCAATTTTTTCAAATTTTCAAAATTCTATTTCAATTTTCAAATCTTCGAGGTTCCATATCAATTTTCAAATCTTCGAGACGTCGTTTTCGATTTTCAAATCTTCGGAATCCCATTTTCAATTTTTCAAATTTTTAGAAATTTATTTCCGATATTCAAATTTTCAAATATTCAACTTTTCAAAAATCCGGAATGCTACCGAAAATTAGGACTTATGATTTGACTCAAAGTAGGCTATTTTTAGCCGGTATGCTGCCCACTTCGAAATTCAAAAATTTTCAAACCTTCAAAATTGCGGCCCATGGCATTTTGCCGGTTTTAAAAATCAGGCGGCCCACCGATTTTCTCGGAATTCCAACTTCCTTTTCAAAAACTTTCCTCTTCTTACGACTTCCCGTATTTAGCAGTGTCGGGTCTTGTCATAAGTCGTCGAAGGTCTTTAGCCTCGAAACTTCGTCGATCCTACATCACGGGTTTCTTCCCCATCCTAGTCCGCCTTATTCGGCAAAGGCGTAACCAACCAATACGAGTCATACACTCGTATATTGAAGGTTCGTCTAAGCACTCGAGTCCTAACTAGAAAATCCCACGCAACCTTTCTCTCTAGCAGGACGGTCCCCACGACCTCTCCTAAGGGAATTTTGCCTGTCTTTCACTACGTTAGTTGAGTCATCCTAATTCAAGAGTTCTTTAACTTAAAGGTCTACCCTAATCACAGGGTCATACTTATTCGAGTCATGTCGAGGGTCTCTAGCGTCGAAACTCTGCCGATCTTACATCGCAAGTTTCTTCCCTTACCTCTTCTGCCTTTCCTCGAGGCCGAGTCAACCTTTTACAAGGCATAGCCCTATAACAAAAGGTTCATGATCCTTACATCTAAGGGTCACTCGTTCGACACTCGAGTCTTAACAAGGCCTTCAATCTAACTCGGGGGCTACCCTTCAGCAGGGTGGTCAATCACGGTTGCTCTAAGGGTCATGTCTTACATGTGTTGTCTCACGTACCCCACTTTTGAGTCACTTAGATGTCACACCATCTGAGTCCTATCAGAGTCTTTACTCTCACTTGGGGGTTTTCCTCCACCCGAGCATTCAACCACAGTCACCTTAAGGGATACCTTACGTTCACCGGCGTCCTTATGATGCCTTCTTCGAGACGTACCTATGCTACGAAGACTCGAGTCTCCCAAAGGTTTAGGTCGCCACGGTTGATCCAAACACGTGACGCGGTCAAACACGGTTGCCCCATTTTCGGACTCACCCTCGTGCAGCTTGAGTCTCATCGTCGAGTCCAAGCCAGGGTCGTTACCTCGTCTAGGTCAACATTCGAGTATTCCGGTCCGAGAATTTTAGTCATTCTCGTCGCGTCGGGCCATGTCTAGCTTGACTCCCTCTCTTACGTTTGCGCAAAGCCGAGTTTAGGCGAGTCGTGGCACCCGTCGTTCTCTCCAATCAAGGACCTTACCAAAAAAACACAACCAATCGAGCATCCGAGAGTCCGATTTGATTTAAGTCCGAGTCTGAGTCCGAGTCTAAGATGTACTATTTATTTCAAATTCAAGGTCAGAGTCGGAGTCAGCTGTATTCTGTCCTCTTTTCAAATTCAATAAAATCAGCTTTTCTATTTCTCATATATACTTTTCTTATGTGTTTCCGAGAACATGATGGATACCATCATACACTGTGAGCACATGCACGTGACTATTATGGGCACATCTATAATGACTGCAGGAAATTGAGACCACCTATTCCACGCCTGACATAGAAAGCCACATAACTACCCTTAGGGAGCGGTATCGAATCCTATGATAAATCTAGGTAGTCTCCTAGTTTGGGTTCAAGACGGGAGGCAAGCCCATTTCCCACAATAAACAGCCATCAACCAATCCCTACCTTAGGTGTTAGTCTGACTGACAGAAAAAAGAGAAAAAAGCTAGACAAAAAAATCGAAAGTCCAAGAAAAAAAGCAAAAGGCCAAAACAAAAAAGCAGACCATCATCAAAAAACAGGCATCCATGACCAAGGTTAAACGGTCAACTAGACCGGGGCTAAGAGGTCAACCAAAAGAATTCAAAAACTCATGACCGTGGTCAACAATCAATCCAAGTGAAAGTTCTTTGACCGGGGTAAGGTCAATTCAAAAATTAACAAATACCCATACCATCCAATAGGGAAGAGATAATCAGGTTGGTCAGCTAACACCACATCTAGCCTTTCCACATTACAACCCTCAAGACCTTCTCGAGACCTAGGCTAAGAGACAGCCCGAAATTTTGAGGATTCAAGCTCCATAGGATACACCCTAGCCACAAGGGCCAGATATGGAAACCAGATCCCGTATTAATATCAAACCTACCCCGATCGAAGTTCGAGTCATTTTTACTCGACTTCCCCCTTTCCTACCGTGTTACAATACCTTACCCTCGAAGCCTTAGCTCCACAAAATCGAGCTCCAGATTTTGAAACATCAAAGCCACTTGTGACCTAGCTCCACATTTCCAAAAACAACCAAACCAGTTACCAACCCCAAAACACGGGAATTCAACCTGCGGTCGGCATAGAACATGCCCAAATAGTTCACACCACCTATGGGGGGCTATCCCGAAAAACGCTCACAGTCACAGGATCGACATCCTGATTAATCTAGCCCTTTGATCAAGACATCATTGGGAATGCACCTAGTCTACACCATCATTATGGCTGGTTACACTCAAAGCCCTAAAAAACTAGCCACCATAATATATCTTTCAATCCACTAAACTACGACATGGTTTGATTTCACTACACGTGAATACGTAGGCAACCTTTCAACAAAGGCACAACCACCCACATTGACACAAATTCAAAAAGCACCGTCATTCCTGACATGACACTGTCATGTTCTCAACAGTCTGCTTTGTCGTCCTGGGGGCTTCTATTAGACAGAAGTTCTCCATCCCCTCACATAATGAAAATGACTTTCAAATCTAGCCTCCTTTCTATAGTGTGTCCTAGAACTCGGCACTATCGAAGATGAGAATCTGTCAGGGACTCGAAACAACACCTACCTTAGGAATATTCCCTGAAACCAAAAAATCCAAAAAACGCGCACTAGACTACGACATTGCTACTACTAAGTCTGGTCATGCTACAACAATCTCATTACAGACTACTGCAATTCCCCTATAACACATCTTTCCCATTCTGAAGTTCGACCGTGTTGCCACTCGCCTAGGCTATGGAATAGCGCAGCTTAAGAGTCTTGTCATCTTAGGTGGCCCACCCCCTACCGAGTCACGGTCCAACCCCTCGAGAGTCCAGTCGTGTCTGTCAACTCGTCATGTCGCGTCCGGAGTCGAGTCTGTCGGTATGTCTCTCTTCAAATTCTCATTTTAAAAATTTGTAAACTTAGCCATTTGAGAAAATCCTTTTCGACAAGGTCTAATTCCTGTTTATTAAGCTGCAAATTTCTTTTCTACCCCTTTCAATTTTGAAAACCTATCTCCTAGCACGTGAGTTGCTTTCGGGACTTCGATTTCAAAATCATTTTCCCCAGCGCAAACCAGTCTATAGATGCTAACTGCATTTCTTATCTGCTGTTTTGCCATTTGCTATATTTGCTATTTCGGCCTGTATAACTAACATTTCAGGTACCAACTTGTGCTTCCCGATGGAACATCAAGTTTTTATTCCCCAGCGTGAGTCATTTTTACCTAAATGTCGCATGCAAAACTTTATGTAACTGTATACAGGTACGACTCAAGGCTTCAGAAGCAGGCCTACGCAACTCACTAAACTCCCTAGCGAAAAGCCCAAGATGGCATTTCTTTTAAAGAGACACGAGATGTGTCTGCAAACGGACACACCCAGAGCTTCTTAGGCAGGCTCCCGCGTAATTCTGAATCGGGATGTGTCTGCGCATGGACACACCCAGGGCATCTTAGGCAAGCTCCCGCATAATCCCGCGTAATCGGGATGTGTCTGCAAATGGGCACACCCAGGGCTTCTTAGGCAAACTCCCGCATAGTTCTGAAATGGGATGTATCTGCAAACAGATACACCCAAGGCTTCTTAGGCAAGCTCCCACGCAGTTCCAAGATGGGATGTATCCGCACACAGATACACCCAGGGCTTCAAAAACAAGTCCCACGGAGCTATCCCTGAAAACAAAACTCAAGTATGATTTCTATCTTATGGCTGGCGATCCCTTTCACGCGAGTCTAAGGAACTATAAACGACCTGACCAGAAGTCTGCCAGGTCTTAATCCTCGATTGGCCTAGTAGCTACTCTGACTTTTGCCTTGTCCAAGCCTCAGTCAGAGTGGGGGCTCTGTAGTAGAGCCGAAAAAAATGACACGACACGAAAACACGACACGAACCCGACACGAAATAAATGGGTTTGGGTTGAGCGTTGATGACCCATTGATGTATGTGGGTCGACACGAACACGACGCGAGATTTAATTGGGTCGGGTTTGGGTTGAGGTCCCAAAACACGAAACTGACACGAATAACCTGTTTATTAAATTAGTGTCAATATTTTTAATCATTTTTAACATAAATATGTTAATACTTTCCGAATATGGACATGACACGAAAACTCGACACGAACCTGACACGAAATAAATGGGTTTGGGTTGAGGGTTGATGACCCATTTATGTAAGTGGGTCAACACGAACCCGACACGAAACTTAAATGGGTCAGGTTTGGGTTGAGGGGTTCGTGACCCATTTACTAATGACACGAACATGAACACAACACGACCCGATCTGTTTGCCAGGTCTACTCTGTAGACACCCACATTTGGCCGCTAGGTGTCTATAGTAGTTTCCAAAAAACACTCGATGATGATCGAACGCGAACATGCTTTAACATACTCGAATATGGGCTCAAAATCGTTAGTATCTGGCTTGGGCTTTTTACGGAGTACAAATCTTACAAAACCGACTTCAAATCCAGGCCCAGTGGGTCATTTCCAATCAAATAAGACTATTTTGGGTAAAAACCGGCACCAATGGCAAAACTGTCTTTTAGCGACCGTGTCAAATCCCGATCAAAGGCGTTTCCGAGCGTAAAAATCTGTCACGCAGCTTTGGAAATCCGATTCAGAGTCAAATACTCCACAAATATCAGCCACAAGGAAGAATCAAGCAACCAAACAAACTCGTTAGAGATAAGATTCTATCTCTAAGAAGAGACTCTTACCCGGCTCAGACCCATTCGATCGAGTGGACGGCCCACTCGGTCAAGTAGGCTCGAAAAACCACACAAAACCGGCGTCAGACTGGGCATTCGATTGAGTGCTATGCACCACTCGATCGAGTGACTCCCTTTTTCAGCCGGAAAAGGATTCCTCATCCACCCAACGACGGAATCCTTTTCCATCTAAGATTTTATACTTTTCCTATCCAAAGCGGTGTTTCTTGTCACCCAAGCCGGATACCTTTCCTAGTCAAACCCGGGAACCTCTCCTATAAATACACCCCTTTGAAAGCCTTCAAAGACACAGTTACAACAATTCACAACACACAGACACACTTCACAACAATTCATCCCCAAAATTTCAGCAACCTTTAGCAAACCCGGGATCAAAACTCGTCAAAGACCCGAGAGCAAAACTCGTCAAATCCCTTCCCAATTATAAACAACCATAACTCTTCCTATATCATCTCGACGCTCCCGTGCCTTAGCCATAACTAGACGAGCCCTGTTCCGAGAAAGTAAAGCATGTAGGTTGAGGGTGCAAATTCAATCCCGTCTTCTCCTTTTTCTTCTCTCTCTCTCTCTCTCTCGTTTTTTTCGTGTCATCCGTCCGTCTTTATCGAGTCATCGTCACGTTTTTTCTTATTTCTTTCTTCTTCTTCTTCGTTTCTAATACCGATATTATCGCAACAACTATCTAATATTTATATATAAAGCGATCGTTCTTAAGATGCAATACCGACTCTATAGTCGGGTATCTAAAAGAATTAAATCAAGCTCGTTGATGCTAAGATAATCGTCACAAAGTCCCAAAAAGACAAAATACGACCTTTTCAACGCGGAGAGAATCTATTTCATCTTAGTTCGATTTTCAAACAATTTATAAACATCTTTTCTAAAAATCACTCCGAATATTTGATATTGATTCCATAATCAAGTATCGAATATAACAAGTATCGAAAATTTAAGTCGAGTATAAATCGCATTATATTTTTACGCGACTTAGCAAAATTATCGATTTTTCAAAAAGCAATTTCGAAATAAAAAACAAAGCGAACTATTGTTCGTACAGAGGGCACTCGATCGAGTGCCCCTAGCGTACTCGGTCGAGTGGCACCCCAAAAACCGGGCAGAAATGTTTTTTGAGGACCACTCGGCCGAGTCCCCCCTATGACTCGATCGAGTGGCTCCTGGTTTATTAAAACCGTGAGTCTTTCAGCTTCGAGCCTCGATAAAATTCTTTCAATGACTTCGATCGTCACGTGTCAAGTCCATCACGCGATTCATCTTTTCAAAACCATGCATCGTATAATATTCACATCGTTTATTCAATTTACAAACCGTTATTATCGTTACTAACTCGTTTGTTTTTGTCTTTGTATCTTATTTTTGTTGTTTGTTTTATTGCACTAAAACGAACCTCGCATGCTAAATACAACTTTGACGTTAATTTAGATGCATTAAATCAACATAGCAACTTATTCAAATCTTCGTATATTTAGTCAAAATATTGTTTGCATATCATTCAATCAAATTACTAACGCGCGTATTCGAAAATCAAACGATATCTTAGTAGAGGCCGCTAAGTGCGGGCGGGGTTGGGTGTTCTTTGTGAACTTCCCAACACGTACCCTCACCCCTTACTCAGAACCTCGGTTTTCGGATGTCCGAAACCATTGGCGTACGAGAGTCATTCAATACACGGTATCCGATAACGTTGGTATCAGTATTGCAATGCAAAGGGACGAACACAATAAACTCTGAGATCCAAAGGTGCCGTACTTTGTGCACGGCCCACTAAGATATAGAGTGGGTTTGAACGGGCCCAAACTCCCACTATGTTCGTTGGCGACTCCACTTCGATTTATTCAATTCGGGATCCATCTCACATGAGATTCATTCGCCACCCCAAACCCGCGTGTGGCCCCGTCGGGGTGGACCTATGTCATGTCCATACTACTTGGGAGCGAGACTATCTTGACCATAGCGGCTCACTTAATGTCTAGTTTGAGGGGCGAGTCGAATTTGATAGCTACACTTCCTTAAACTACTCAAGATGTGTGTGCAAACCATAAAAGCATATACAAAAAGCCATAACTAGCACAAAATACCAAATTGAATAAGAGTGCATAACACTCTAAATGTGTGATATAAGCATTAAAAATGACCCAAATGGTAATAAAATGAGCCTAAAAAGAGGGGTATAACTCATGCTTACCAATATGCAAAGCACGTCGATGAAACTCAGGACCAATAGGAAAGTTCTCAGTTTTCCAGGCCCTTTTATCTTCTAAAGCTTCTTCCCACAAAAGAGTCATAATGTTTTCATTTGGAATTTGATATTCAACTTGTTCCCAGAAGAAAGAATCAAATACCCTGAAAGCAACTCACGTGCTAGGAGATAGGTTTTCAAAATTAAGAGGGGTAGAAAAGAAATTTGCAGTTTAAATAGATCAAAATTTGACCTTGTCGAAAAGGATTTTCTCAAATGGCTAAGTTTTGCAGATTTCAAAGTAGAATTTGAAGAGAGAGGCCTACCGACAGACTAGACTCTGGACGTGACCGGACGAGTTGACAGACACGACCGGACTCTCGAGGGGTTTGACCGTGACTCGATAGGGGAGTGGGCCACCTAACAAGACTCTTAAGTCCCGCTATTCCGTAGCCTAGGCGAGTGGCAACACGGTCGTACATCGAAATGGGAAGGATGAGTTGTAGGGGAATTGCATTAGTCTGTAATGAGACTGTGGTAGTCTAGTGCTCTTCTGGATTTTTGTTTCGGGGTATATTCCCAAGGTGGGGGTTATTTCGAGTCCTAACAGATTCTCGTCTTCGACTAAGCCAAGTACTAGGACACACTATAGAAAGGAGGTTAGATTTTGAAAGTATTTAGATTATGTGAGTGGATGGAGAACTTCTGCTTAGGAGAAGCCCCCAGGACGACAAAGCTGGCTCCTGAGAACATGACAGTGTCGTGACCGGAATGATGGTGCTTTTTGAATGTGTGTCAATGTGGGTGGTTGTGCCTTTGTTGAAAGGCTGCCTACGTATTCACGTGTAGTGAAATCAAACCAATCCGTAGTTCAGTGGATTGAAAGATATATTATGGTGCCTAGTTTATTAGGGCTTTGTGTGTAACTAGCCATAACGATGGTGTAGGCTAGGTGTGTCCCCAATGATATCTTGATTAAAGGGCTCGAATAGTTAGGATGTTGATCCTGTGACTGTGAACGTTCACTGGGGTGGCCCTCAGAGGTGATGTGAACTATTTGGGCATGTTCTATGCCGACCGCAAGTTGAGTTCCTGTGTTTGGGGCTGGTAACTGGTTGGATAATTTTAGAAATGTGGTGCTAGGTCGTAAGTAGCTTTGATGTTTCGAAATCTGGAGCTCAATTTTGTGGAGCTAAGGCTTCAAGGGTATGGTGTTGCAATGCGGTAGGAAAGGGGAAAGTCGAGTAAAAATGACTCGGACTTCGATCGGGGTAGGTTTGACAATGATGCAGGATCTGATTTCCATGTCTGGCCCTAATGGTTAGGGGCATCCCATGGAGCTTGAATCCTCAAAATTCTGGGCTGCCTCTTAGCCTAGGTCTCAAGAAGGTCTTGAGGGTTGTAATGTGGGAAGGCTAGATGTGGTGTTAGCTGACCAGCTTGATTATCTCTCCCCTATCGGATAGTATTGATAATTTTTGAATTGACCGTACCCCGGTCAAAGGACTTTCACTTGAATTGACCGTTGACCACGGTCCTGGGTTTTGAATTTTTTGGCTGACCTCTTAGCCTCGGTCATGGGATTCTTCATTTGAGTTGACCGTTTTGGTCGTGGATGCCTTTTTTTTGATGATGGCCAACTCTTTTATTTTGGCCTTTTTTTTCGGACTTTTGATTTTTTTTTGTCCAGCTTTTTTTCTCTTTTTCCTGTCGGTTAGACTAGCACCTAAGGTAGGGATAGGTTGATTTTATTGGATGGGTGTTTATTGTGGGGAATAGGCTTGCCTCCCGTCTTGAACCCAAACTAAGAGACTACCTAGATTTGTCATAGGATTCGATACCGCTCCCTAAGGGTAGTTATGTGGCTTTTCTATACCAGACATGGAATAGTTAAAAGGAAAACACGGGTCTCGATTTCCTGCAGTCATTATAGATGTGCCTATAATAGTCACGTGCATGTGCTCACAGTGTATGATGATGTTTATCATGTTCTCGGAAACACATAAGGAACGTATATATGAGAAAGAATATTGAAAGCTGATTTTGTTGAATTTTGAAAAGATGACAGAATACAAATGACTCTGACTCTGATTTGGAAATTAGGATGTAGGGTATCCTAGACTCGGACTCAGACTTAGACTCGAATCAAATCCGGACTTTCGGATGCTCGGTTGGTGTATGTTCTTTTTTGGTAAGGTCCTTGATTGAAGAGAACGACAGGTGTCACGACTCGCCTAAACTCGGCTTTGCGCAAATGCAAGAGAGGGAGTCAAACTCGACATGGCCCGGGATGACGGGATAACAAAGACTCTTGGACTGGGACACCCGAACGTTGACCTAGACAAAGTAACGACCGCGAATTAGACTCGATCCGCAGAACGGTGAGTCCGAAAATGGGGCGATCGTTTTTGACTGCTCGGGTGGAGGACAGCCCCTGAGTGGGATTGAAAATTTTGTTAAGACTCAAGTGTTGGACGAGTGACCCTTAGATGTAAGGATCGCGAACCTTTTGTTATAGGGCTATGCCTTGTAAAAGGTTGACTCGGCCTCGAGGAAAGGCAGACGCGGTACGGGAAGAAACTTGGGATGTAAGATCGACAAATTTTCGACGCTAGAGACCCTCGACTCGACTTGAATAAGGGCGACCCCGTGATTAGGGTAGACCCTTAAGTTAAAAGGTTTCTTGAATTGGGATGACTCGACTAAAGGATCGAAAGATGGGCGAAATTCCCTTAGGAAAGGTCGTGGGGACCGTCCTGCTAGGGGGAAAGGTCGTGTGAGACTTTCTAGTTTGGACTCGAGTGTGTAAACGGGCCATCCTTTGTAGGAGTATGTCCTACGTAGGTGGGCCTTGCCTTAGTCGAGTAAGGCAGACTGGGATAGGGGGGAAACCCGCGATATAAGATCGACGTAGTTTCGACGCTAAAGACCTTGATGACTTACGACACAACCCGACACTGCTAAATACGTGAAGTCCTAAGAAGAGGAAGTTTTTGAAATAGGATATTTTTGAAGGCCCGAAAAATCTGGGGGAGGACCCGATTTTTTTGAAAAAAACGGAAAAGCGTATCGGGCCGTGGGTTTAAAAGTTTGAAAATATTTTTGAGTTTTGAAATGGGCAGAATACCAGCTAGAAATAGGCTGTTTTGAGTAAAATTGTAAATCCTAAATTCGGTAAATGTCCCGGGTTTTGAAATTGGATATTTTGAAAAAGATGCAATTTTTGAAATGACGGTTTTTGAAAAAAATACGACGTTAGAAACCAAGTAGCATAAAGTCACGCAAGCATTATAACGACACCACGTATGCTCTTTACTAAGTCTCGATCGGTCTATAAGGGGTCTATACCAGTGTACATAGCCTATCCGAGAATCGGGGCGGACTTCCTAAGTCGAGTTGAGCTTAGAACATGCCGTAAAACCCATACGAATCTGCTATGAACACCTTTTGACATATCCACTTTGGACTACATCAATGGTATAGTGGGACGTCGGTCACCAGTACTGGCCCGGGAAAATATGGGGTTATGCATGAACCGTAAAACTAAAACGCGTATTGTACTAGTCAAATGATTTCTATTCGAGTCTCACCCTGAGGATGCCGATGGTAAATCACGCATCAGTTAATCCCAAGCGGAGTCGCCAAATTGTAGACATGACATAGGTCCACCCCGACGCTGCCATGCGCGGGTTTGGGGAGGCGAATGAATCTCCATATGAGAATGGATCAAATTGAAATTTAAATCGAAGTTGGAGTCGCCATCGAACTTTGTGGAAGTTCGGGCCCGTTCGAACCCACTCTATATCTTAGTGGGCCATGCACAAAGTATGGCCCATTCGGATGTCAGAGTTTATCGGGTTCATCCCTTTGCATTTTGATACCGATACCGACGTTATCGGATACCATGTGTTGAATGATTCTCGTGCGCCAACGGTTTCGGACATCCGGAAACCGAGGTTCTGAGTAAGGGGTGAGGGTACGTGTTGGGAAGTTCACAAAGAACACCCAACCCCGCCCGCACTTAGCGGCCTCTACTAAGATATCGTTTGATTTTGAAATACGCGCGTTAGTAATTCGATGAATGATATGGAAACATTGCTTTCGACTAAACATGTGAATTATGTTTGATATATGTCGTTTAATGCATCTTTGAATCTATGTCGAAGTTGTACTTAGCATGCGAGATCCGTTTTAGTACAATAAAATAAACAACGAAAAATAAGATACAAAGACAAAGAACAAACGGGTTAGTAACGGTTTGCAAATTGAATAAATGATGTAAATATGATATGATGCATGGTTTTGAAAAGATGAATCACGTGATAGACTTGACACGTGTTGACCGAAGTCATTAAAAATATTTTATCGAGACTCGAAATATGCTAAAACAGCTCGTTGTTTTGCTAGATCAGGAGCCACTCGATCGAGTCATCGCGGGACTCGACCGAGTGGTCTCGAAAAAAAGCTTATGTCTCGGGTTTTGGGGTGCCACTCGATCGAGTGGGCTTGACACTCGATCGAGTGCCCCCCTGTACGGACTGTTGTCCGGTTTGTTTTTGCTCTCGAAATTGTTTTTGAAAAGATCGACAATTTTGTCAAGCCGCGTAAAAATATAATGCGATTTTTACTCGACTTGAATTTGCGATACTCGTCATATTCGACACTTGATTATGGAATCAATATCGAATATCCGGAGCGACTTTTTAGAAAAGATGTTTTGTAAATTGTTTGAGAATCGAACTAAAAATAAACAATGTAGATTCTTTCCGCGTTGAAATCGTCGTTTTGTTTTTAGGACTATGTGACGATTATCTTAGCATCAATGAGATTAATTTGATTCTTGTAGATACGATATTCGACTATAGAGTCGGAATCGTATTTTAAGAATGACCATTTTATTAAAAATTACATACTTGTGATAATATCGGTATTAGAAACGATGAAAAGAAATAAAAAAAGACGCGACGACGACCCGTATAAAAAAACGGACGAACAAGAAAAAGAGAAGAAAAGGGAGAAGTCGGGATTTGTTACACCCTCAGCCTACCTGCTTAATTATCTCGAAAACGGACTCGTAATAGCGGCCTAGGCGCGGGAGCGTTAAGATGTATATAGGTGAGTTATGGTGTGTATGGTTAGGGAGGGGATTTGACGAGTTTTGCTCTCGGGTTTGTATATGGTTTGCCTAAAATTGCCTAGAATTTCGAGTTGTGAATGGTCGGGAATCCTATAGGATTTCTAGAGGGAAGATCAGAATATAATATTGCCTAGTATTGCTGGAATTCCGGGTTGGAATTTGTGTATGTCGGGATTGGAATTGTTGTGTTGTGAATTGTTGTTAATAATTGATGATGAAATTGTGTTGCGGGGGTGGGGTATTTATAGGATGAAATACCCGACATGGGATACGAGATAGATGGATTGCAAAGGAAGAAAACAACCGGTTGGGGTGAAGTGGGATTCCGTTTGTGGATAGGAAAAGGTTACTTGTAGGGGAAGAAACACCCGGTTTAGATGGAGTAGGATTCCGAGGTTGGATAGGAAATGATTTCTACTTTATAGCTGATATTTGTGTAGTATTTGACTTCGACTCAGATTTTTGAAGTGGCGTGACATATTTTTATGTCTTGGAAATGTCTATGACTGGGGTTTGACCCGATCGCTAAAAGACGGTTTTGCCCTTGGTGTCGGTTTTTGACCCAAATTAGTCTTATTTGACTGGAAATGACCCACTGGGCCTGAATTTGAGGTCAGTTTGGTGAGATTTTTACTCCGCTAAAAGCTCGTGCCGACTACTATTGATTCCGAGTCCAAAATCGAGTGTATTAAGCCATGTTTACGTCCGATCATCATCGGGTGTTTTTTTGGAAACGGCTATAGACACTTGGCGGTCAAAATGTGGGTGTCTACAAGGCTTGCTTTATGAGTTGGAATTTTCTCCTAACTCCCTCGATTGGCACCTAAGACGGTGCGTGCTTGTCTGGTTAGGTTCCCGACGGGGATTGGATGGAAGTTGGCTCGGGCTAAGAGCACGATGAGTCACTGTTCGTCGGAGAATGTGTTGGTGAACTAGCTGCGCCTTGCAGATGTAAGTTTCTTTCTTACAGCTTGTTTTATTTAGTAGCCCCCAAGGTTTAGGATTATTGAAGTGTCGGTTTTGATTTTATCACTTGTTTTGTCTTATGATCTAGTGTTTGCTTTTATTTTGAACGGTTTTCTTTTCTTTTAGTTGGCCGATTCGGCTGATGCTGTTCAGCCCCCAGACTTCCCCTTGACACTGCTCAGGGTCGATGTGGCTGGGGTAGCCTTTACACAGCCTTTTTGCCCGTGTTCTTCTGAGGAGATGGAGGCTGGAATGGAGTGGCGTGACCGAGTATACCGGGTAAGTTTCGGTTTCTATTTTGGATTCTAAGGGTTAGGTTTTGTTTGGCTAACTTGCGTGGTTTCACCTTTCAGGTTTCATCAGCTTGCCATCAGCGGTTGTGGCATGCTGCCAACTGCTTCAGGGTCTATGCCTCGAGGGTCTCCCGTGACACTTTGGGACCTCGATCAGTAAGTGTGTGTGCCTAGGATTGGCTCTTAGATTGTTTGTGTGTTTTCCTCAAGTGCGAGTTATGTTTGCAGAACATTCCCGATATGGTGGGACAGCTGGAGACTCGGGTGACCGAGCTTGAGGCGGAAGTGGCTGAGGCGCGACAACTCCTGCAATCTCGGGCCGACGAGATTTCTCCAACTTAAGGAGCGGCTGGCTCGATCTCAGGGCGAGACCTCCGCGCAGGGTGAGGCTAGGCATCGGGTTGAGAGGGAGAGAGGTTGGGGCTACAGGTCGTGCTACGGGTGCTAGTGAGGAGGTTGGAGAAGTTCCCGAGACAGTTGCCCTAGATATGTTGTCGGGAATGGACGGTAGTGGGTCTTCTCTCCTGGATTTAGAGGATCTAGGTTTGGACGACAACATTGGTGGGCTTGTGATAGCCATAGGCGCAGCTTCTAGGGGTCCTCCCTGGTTTGTGAACTCGATTTAACTTTTTATTATTTGAGTTGTTTTAGTTTAGTCTTTGCGTTTTTGCGTTGTGAAATGCTGACCTAAATTGACAAGTAATCACTTCATGGCTGTTTTATTCGTGATTTCATCGTAGTTTAGGACGTTTTAAAATGCGTTGGGGTTGCATGAGAGTACGAAAGCGTTTTTTCGAGTTTTTGAAATGCGTTAGTTTGAGCCGGCCGGAGTTGGATCAGATAGTACGTCGATTAAAACATTTTGACTCGAGACGGACGAAATGTAAGAGGTCAACGTGCTATGACCGAGTGTACTAGAATGCAAATATAGTTGTTTCGACATTCATAATGAGGACGAAGCCAAAATCTAGGCTACCTTTGAAAAAAAAGTTAGACCACTTTTTTGTACATTCAAGACAATGCTGTACTGGGCTTACGGACGCGACTTAACAACAACCGTTAAAGGCTATAACACGCCTAGGTGGGGTAGCTTATCCCCCTAAAATAAAAAAATGAAAAGACATCTAAGTCTGGTGGATCCGATGGACGAAATGTACCGTCCGTGTGGACCTGTCATTCTTGCGCGGGCATTTCGGCTTTTGGAAAGGGGTTTAGCGACTTCAGGAGGTCGTTCCTGACGTCAGGGGTTATTGGGTGTGAGAGAAAGGTTAAGGATTGTGGAGATGACGGTACTATAGAATAAGGAAGCTATGTGGGCAAATGTCGCAAAGTGCCCGACCGAAGACGGCGTTACCGATCCTAGTGCTCGTCAGTTCATCTACACGGGCCGAGACCGACAAGACCCGTATTGAAAATGTGAGTGAGGAGGGGAAGTGAGATTGGCTGGGCTCACTTTTGGCTAGGGAGGTGGAAGCTTGCGTTAGGAGGGTCAATGGTGAGAGACTCAAGCAAGCACACCCGAATGACAAGGGAAAGGAAAAGTTGGACCGGTAGAGCCCAGCCGTTTAGTACTATGTTGTATTAATTGATATTATGTGACGTATTAGTACTAGTTTTTTGTAGGGTTTTGCTTGAAACGTCGTCCTTTTCCGGGGTAGCCATATTTCGGATGATCGATGTAAAGGGCCTCGACAAAGGCTTGATTTAACTGATTTTTTTTCTTTATTAATGAGAAGCACATTTTTTTATTATATATTTTTTTTGGTGGCTCGGAACTCGATTCTTCATTTTGCCCGAAGCGCCCTTCCGGGTTTTCACTCCATCCTCGGCTCACCTTTGTTTTGTCTTTTTGTTTTGTCTTTTTTTGTTTTTTCTTGTTTTCAATGACTGCTCGCAACTCGTTTCTTCATTTTGCCCGGGGTGCCCTTCCGGGTTTTCACCCCGTCCTCGGCTCACCTTTTGTTTTGTCTTTTTTTTTTCTCTCTTTTTTTGTTTTTTCTTTTTTCAACGACGGCTCGCAACTCGTTTCTTCATTTTTGTCCGGGGTGCCCTTCCGGGTTTTCACCCCGTCCTCGGCTCGTCGTTTGTGCTTCGTCATTGAAAACACTCGTTAATCGGAACAAAGGGGTGGTTCCGACTTGCATGTGAATCGAGTAAGCGATTTCGTTATTTTGGTTGGTTGTACCCGAAGAAGGGTTGCCTACGTATACGCGTTTAGACGGAATCAAACCATGTTCGTAGTTCTTTTATAGATGTGAGTGATTTTGCTTTAGACTCGTCATGCCAATTATCGATGCGAGATGTTTAGAGCGTTTCGCATGGGTTTTCACCCTAGCTAAAAATTAATGTGAAATGGTCGGGCGTGACCCCTTGAAAGTGACAATTACCGAGATACCGTGTTTGGGTCAGGGTGACTGGCTTGGATGGTTTTGGAATGTGGAGTTAGGTAGTAAGTGGTTTCGATAGATCAAAATCTGGAGCTTGATTTTTGTGGAGTTAGGGCTATGGGCTAAGGTTTTGTAATGTGGTAGGAAAGGGGAAGCTGAGTAAAAATGACTCAGACTTCAATCGGGTGGGTTGTAAATTACGTGGGATCTGATTTCCGTGTCTGGCCCTAACGGTTGGGATTATCCTATTGAGCTTGAATCCTCAAAATTCCGGACTGTCTCCTAACAAGTGTCTCGGGAAGGTCTTAAAAGTTGTAATGTAGGGAGGCTAGTATTTGGGTGCTAGCCGACTGGTCTGTTCATTTTTTTTTTTTCTTTTTTTTTGTTCGGAGTTTGCACTTAAAGTCGAGTTGAATGATTGAGGGTTTCATTTTGACCGTTGAGTTTGTTCTTGATCATTGAATTGGGCCAGTTTAGTTTGGCCTTGGTTTCATCTTTTTTTTCCTTTGGCTCTTTTTGGCCATTTCAAGCCTTCTTTTTTTTGTCGGACTAACACCTATGGTGGGGATTAGTCTGTCTTTATTTGAGGGATATTTATTTTGGGAAATGGGTTTACCTTCCGTCTTTGATCACAAGCTAAAAGACTATCTAGGTTTGTCATAGGATTCAGTAACGCTCATTCTAAGGGGTGATTATGTGGCTTTTTACACCAGACATGGAATAGGTAAAAAAAATAACACGAGATCTCAGTTCTTGTAATTCCTAGTTGTTTCGAGGTATGTTTTATTGTCATCGATAAATGGCATAGTACCGAGTTGTAAGCAAGAAAGTGCAGTAATAAATCAAGCGATTGTCGAGGCGTATTGTAAAGGAAGAAAAGTTTATTTCTTTTTGTTGATAGTAATAAGCGGGCTACGTGCCCGAGACATTGTTTTTGGGGAGGTGGAGGACAGGTCCCCTCGTACCTCTTGACTTGATGCGAAAAATAAAAAGACATTTGTTATACTATTAGCTCTAGGCCCTAAGGCGAACTAGACTCTGACTCGGACACAGATTTTACTCGTCTTTGCGGGTGCTCGCAGGTTGTCGGGATCTTCCTCGATATTTAGGACATTCTCCTCTATAGGGTCGAGGTGGGAACAGTCGATGGTGTCGTCAAAGACAACGTGAATGCTAAAGGGGTTTGTGATATTGTTTGGTTTATCGGGCGGAGGGAGACGAATCGTCCCGTTTTCTATCATATCTTGTATGGTATGCTTGAGCCGAAAACAAGATTCAGTATTGTGGCCATTGCCACGATGGAAATGGCAATATTCATTAGCATCCCATGACCTATTGGCTTGAGCTTTCCTTGCTCAGTTAGACTTTTTAAGGCTTCGGCGTATGTGATGCCTACCTTGGAAAATATCCTAGGGGTGGAATTCGTCTTCCCTCTAGTGGTTGGTTCAAGAAAGTGTTCTTCCTCGGCTTTGTTATTTTCGGATGTTCCGTAAGATCCGGTTCCCGTGGAAGTGGTTGGTCCCTGATAGCCTTTCCCCATTATCTTGGAGAATACTCTCTTTTTCATATCGTCCTCTAGGCGTATTCCTAAGGTCGATAGTTCCTTAAAGTTATGGATGTTTTCGTACCTAAGGTGAGAGGCGTAAGGGGGTCTAAGGTTATCGACAAATTTCTCTACTAAGGTGGCCTCGTCAGGGCGGTTCACTAATTGGGTGCTGACCTTTCTCCGCCTAGTCAAAAATTCGGAGATGCCTTCCTTCTCGTTTTGGGAAAGGACTTCGAGGCTTCTAATGGTGACTTGCGTTTCGGAATTATCCGCATATTGTTTTGCGAATTCTATGGAAATATCGTCCCAGGTGGATATCTTTTTGGGATTGAGCGAATAAAACCACGATTGGGGTGTTTCCCCTAAAGAGGATGGGAATATCCTAGCGAAAAGGCTGGGCTTCACCCCCTTAATGGCCATGTAATCCTTAAAGGCCTGGATTTGGTTGAGGGGATCCTCGGTTCCTTTGTATTTGGGTATGTCGGCTAGGGAGAAGTTCTCTGGTAGCTGGTCGTTCACCATTTCAAACTTCCTATGGTTTTCGAGGTGGACATTGTTGCCTTGGTTTAGGTGCATTTGGTTTAAGGAAATCTATGCGGTTCATGACATCCGTTGTTTTAACCCTATACCTTTTGCTACGTCGGTTGTTTAAGGAGAAGTAAGCTTTGTCGTCAAAGTATTTGTGTTTACATTCTTTGCATGCGATTTCACGTGACAAGCAGGCCATGAAAAGATGCACGTAGAAGAGTAGAGAGTACTGGTATTTTACGTATTAGCAAATCAGTTTTAACGCGATAATACGGATATTAGTCATTCTCGTGGTATACCTTACCTGATATTTTGCTTAAGATGCGTCGGTTCGGTATTAATAGAGATGCGTCGAACCTAATGAGGCGAGCATCATGACTAACAAGGAACCCGACCATCGCTTTGTTCAGTTTTAGTTGTTTTACATTTTGAATTCCGTGTTAAGTGATTTAGCATGCGATTATAAGGTCATAAAAGCAATAAATCATACGAAAAACTGTAAATGCGAATGCAAGTAAATCACATAGTGCTATTATTGTCGTAGTGCATAATACTAGAAAGTGCAAGTATGGAAAGTTTTGTTTAGATGACAACCTAGTGACGACTCGATCAACAGGCGGATCCTCCTAGCTTGACCTGTGACTCCGGCAGAGCTCCGTTACCGTTTGACCTTCCCGCGGCTACTCCGACAGAGTTTCGTTGCTAAGGACTAGTTCTGCGGCTAATCCGGCAGAACTTGGTACTAGTTTCGAGCTAGTCGATCACAGGCACCTCGGTATCGAGTGGAGTGCTCGAAGGTGAGGAGTAGCGTCGATGTTGCTTTTTTTATTATCGGAACTACGATCGAGTAGATCGTTTGCCTCTGGTGTCGGAGTGCGAGCCCTAACGAGAGTTTAGAGGGAGAAGAGAGAGTTGAGTTGTGTCGAAATGAGGGCGTGAAGGGGGGTATTTATAGGTGTTTTCGGCCCTCGTCGCCCATATAGGCGCGTAAGCTGGGGTGCATTAGGACTCAGGCGTGGGGAGACTTAGGAGCGTAAGGCAGGGCGGTTTGGAGTTTTGAAGATACGATTTTGATACTTTCCAAAACCGAGAGACGGGAGTGTGATACATAGCTTAAGGCTTAAGGATTCCCGCGGCTTGACCTAGCGCCGTGGGTTTTGTGGGCCTCGGGTGTTCATCCCGAGGTTCGCTTGGCGCGGTGTTCACTCGGTTCAAGTTTCGGGACCGACTCGGGGTCCCGGTGTCAGAATTGACTCTAATTAGTGTCTATGCGACCGTAACGACACGACTAAGGCTGCCATCATGTTAGTTTAATTTGCCTGAATAATTTATTTGATCTGTTCTATAGAAAAACTATCTAGAACACCGCGAACCCGCGTCGCGTTGCAGTCCTATTGTCATCGGGTGTTTGTCGGGCACTTCTGCAGCCACCAGGTCCAAATTTGGGTGTCTACAGGACCGTCAAGGAACTTATGGCTATAAAGGGAGTAGATTCTGGCATGTTTAAGAATCTATTCGCTGCATCCCTCGAGAAACACCCAAGGGCCTGGTACTAGATGACAGACCCTAAGAAATACCCAACCTGGGATGATGTGGCCACTGAATTTGCTCGGAATTATGCTGACAATACCGAGATCCAGATCACTATGCGCTCTTTGGAGGTCATGGCCCAATAGCCCAAAGAAGTATTCACAAAATACCTTCAATGGTGGAGGGCCAAGAGTGTGAAGCTGGTCGACAAGCCCAACGAAAAGACTTTGGTGGAGGCCTTCGAGAAGAACCTACTCTCCTCCTACCGGGTCCATCTCCGGTATGCTGTAATACCCAAATTCACTACCCTCACTAAAATGGGTAATTGAAGATGACCTAAGGCTAAAGGGACTAACCAAGACCTTCCGCAAGAGTTATCAAGGGGCCTCCTCTTCTGCCAAGGCCCCAGCTGCAGCCCGCAGCATATTCGATGAGTTTAATCTACTAGATGCCTTATCCAAGAAGAATACCCCACCAAGGGTATTCACTGATATAGGCAGCACCTATACATACGCCTTACAAAGGCTCTCCTCCAAAGGTTTAATCCAGATAGGCCCTACTCCAGAAGTCCCGGTCCACAGACGCTCCAAAAACTATGACGCACAGGCCAACGTACTGTCAATATATATCATAGGGGTAACGGGCATGATACCAAGAAATATTGGAAATTGAAACACCTTATCCAGAATTTAATCGAGAATGGCAAGATTCCATTGCCCGGAGACAAACCGAGCAAGAAGGACAATCCTTTTAGCTCCCACACCATCTTTATCGGGGAGGTGATCGAGTGTTCCCACCTTATTTGTCCCTTCATCGCACAAGTGAACGGGATTTGGTTCGATGATCAAGATGATCTGTACCTCGTCAAATGGGAAGCTGTCCCCATTAATAGTGAGAAAGTCCGAAACTCTAAGTCTAAGGTCCTAGCCAGTAACCACCTCACCCGCTCTAGTCGTCCCTACCAAGCTACTAGCTCTAGGGACACCCCTATTCTGGCAACTGTCACTGATCCAGTCAGGACGGAAGCCGTCCTCGAAGAGCCAATTACTGACACGGATCTCGTGAAACAGCTGAAGAAAATTCAAGTTGACCTCACTATATGGCAACTCCTACTCAGCTCACAAGAACATCGAGAGGCACATACTAAGGCTCTCGATCAAATCAAGATCGACTCGACAATTACCCCTGCTGAAATGGTACCTACTATCATTCCCCACCTAAAGGGCAAGGCTACAGAAGAAGGCCCGCTAATTACCTTCTTCGAGTCCGATCTACCACCATTTGGGGCTTCCCACAACTTAGCCCTATACATTACGGTGGTATGCCGCGAGAAATAACTCCCCATGACCCTAATCGACGATGGGTTTGCTGTCAACGTCCTATCCCTATGGACTGCTAAAGCTCTCGGCATTACCGAGACTGAATACACCCCGACTGCTCAAACCATCCAAGCTTTTGATGGAAGCCCGAAGTCGGTAGCTGGGGCCCTTAAGCTAACCATTATAACTTGCTCGGTAGAGAAAAAGTTGGAATTCCAGGTGATCGATGTCACCTTATCATTCAACTTACTCTTGGGAAGACCGTGGATCCATGCTATCAAAGCAGTGTCCTCTACCCTGCACCGAAAAATCAAACTGCCTCTGCGTGATGACATTATCACCCTAGAGGCAACACCCATGACCGTGGCCAACTGCAACGCCACGAGCCATCTCGGTACGGACTTTTGGGGGTTTGACTTTGTTGGAATGACCGAGGAAGACTTCCTCTTCAGACCCTATTTCACTACCAGCATTGATACAATGCTACAGAATTTGGGGTACTTCTCAGGGGCCACTTCTAGGCCATATCTTCCAGCTGGGAAGATCACTGAGGTTCTGAAAGACGAAGATTCCGACTTCGGCCAAGGGTTTGCCATGACACCGGGCAATGTCGTTCGAGTAGGCACCGAGAAGGCCTATAATCTCATAAAGTATCCATTTGAGCCCTTATACCCAAGGCTGACCGACTACTTTGTCGCTCCGGTAGTTGGGGCCATCAGGTTGGTCTATTCCAACCAACTGCTGTGCACTCCGGGACCAAACTGGCCCGAGACTGCAACTACATCCCGGATGACCCGTTCACTCTCATCTAGTCGGAACCAAGGGAAGATGCCGACAATGCTGAGCCCGCGCTGGGGCTACTATTCGGGAAAGACAAGATAACCCCAACTCTAAAAGAAGACTCGGTCAACCTCATTCTCTGCAACAAGAGGTTTGACCGGGCCAAGCTGATGTTGGAAGTTGGTCCCAAGACGGGAAGCAGAGCATGGAGGAAGAATGTCAAATGGACCGACAATCAAGGACGGATCTACAAGCTGGTTGCTGGTGAAAGAGACAAGCCTGCTACTGATTTTGAGTCTGAGTTAGAGTCCGAAGTCGAGTCTAGGGAGTTCGGTGCTAGAGTCCAACCTGTAACCCCTCTCTCTTTAGTCACTCCTGCGGGTGCCTCGGGGTCTGTCCCGAGTGCCCTTCCAATTCCGCCACTGACCAACGATCAGATGGCCGCTCTGTTTGAGCTATTTTCCAAATTTTCAACTAAAAATAACAACCGTTTTGCTTACGACTTGTCTCTTTGTAACTGCAATTCTGGTTTCGAAAATATTTTATCCAATGACATTAAGAAACCCAACGAACAGGTACTCTTACCTCCTCATCTGATCAAGCAATTAGAGCAAAGGGAGTCCCGGAATCCGGTAATCAAAGAGAACGAATCCATAAATGTGTGGCTAGACTTGTCGCGAGTCTCCAAATTAGTAATTTTATCCACTACAAACTCAAACTAATAGTAAGTGTAAGTAGTTGTCGAACCCACGAGGAAGGTGTAACGTCGATCAAATGTGTGTAGAGATTGTAACTAAAGTAACCAATTGGGGGGTGTTTTGACTTTTTTAATTCTAAGTCTATTAAAAGTCAAATGCAATATTATGATAATGAAAATATTATAAAACGAATCTTGGAACAATCGATTTCCACCAACAAACTAAAGATTGATCATTGACTCAATTACTCTTAATTGTCTTTGAATACTTTGTCATGTAAAATCACAATTTAGCATTCCAATTAAGCATAGCTATTTACTACAGAAGCGTAACACAAATAGCACTTACAAAAATGATAACCTAGTCCAAGCGTCTAAGTTCAACTACAACATAGAATAAATCATAGAAATTGACAAAGATAAACGATTGCATACACAAGCGGTCATAAAATTTGATTGACACAAGTATCGTTTATTTATAAATCATCAACGATGAATCGGCATACAAATTGATGAAATATATTTGCTACAAAAATCTAGGTAACATGAACAATTGGATTTTATTACCCAAACTAGGAATTGATTATCGAAATAATTCAATGTGATCAAACTAGAAATAAATTAACAATCAAATAATTATATAAAACAATACTTGATATTCAAAAGACAAAATAGAGATTAAAGTCTTACAATCAACTTAGTTTGAAGGTTTCAATCTCCTATTCCAAGAATTGAGAAATTAGCCTTCCATGGATGTTGAGAAAAAGCAATGTAAAATATGAAGTTCTATGTGGAAGATGATGAATAAAAATCTAATGTGTTCTAACTTCTAGTATTAATGGGAAAATGATGAGATAAAAGTAATGTCTCATTATTCTCATCAAGTCATAAGTTAATGTAGTAAAAACAAGTGTAACATCAAATAAAAGAATCCGAAGAGACATGACGCTGTCCAGCCGCTATAAGCGGATTCAGCCACTCGTAGCGGCTCCCCCATCTGAATTCTTCTTGGTGGACTGATCTATCCGCTTAGAGTGGATACCCCATCTCATTTTCTTCCATGTTTGCTTCTTTGCTTGACTCGTGCCTCGACCTATTGTGTTAGGGCCTTCACTTTTCTTTAAACCATAAGCTTTTAATACTTCTAAGCCTGTTATTTGGCATGTGCTTGGTTCAATATCTGAGTGTGAAATATGTACATGTTTCTTTCCGAATCTCGAAATGTGATCCTCTGCGACAACATCTTCACAATAAACCGAAAATGCGAATAAACACATCCATACAACATAACGCTACTTTAATGCATAAGTGAGCTAAAATAACTATAAATAATAAAACAAAGGGCTAAAGTAGTTAAGAATTGGGTTGGTAAAGACAATATAAATCTGTAACATCAAATTCCCTCACACTTAGACCTTACTCGCCCTCGAGTAAGCTCACTTAAGCCAAGGGCACCGTCACACCTTCAATCGCAAGTTAACAAATTCTAATGGAGAAATGCAAGTTTAAATGAATGATTTAGGAAATCTTAACAAATGCATGAGATACTCAAAGCAAACTCTAACAAGCATCAAGTTCCACAAAGAGTGCCTCGTCAGGCCCAATGGGTTAGCAAGAACAATGACCATCACAAGTAGCACTCAAACATGAATTGATCAACAAAGGGTTGTGAAAAGAAAGGATGTGTATTATATTTTTGGTGGGATTATTATTTTGAGAACAAAATCTTCAATTTGGGTAATTTGAAACATTTGAATTCATTTGGCTACATTAGAAACTCCATATTTTTGGAACATATGCCTCTTCATTCCTAATTCGCTAAAATCACCCTTTATTCCACCTTCGGACTTGGTCCATTGGATCCAAACTCTAGGTGACAACAACGAATCAGGCTCCATACTAGTTATCCTTTAGTTTACCACGGGACTCGGTCCTTAGCAAACGTAATAACAAGCATGGGATGCCAACATGTAAAGATTTGAATTTCAACTTGGTGGGCATTTTGTACTTGAACACAACTTTTATACAATAGAGCTAAAATAACATGGCTGTTGGACATGTAGCTTCTCATACCCATTTCACAACATTAGAACAATCAACTTTTATTTGTGATTTTTTTTTTTATTTTTTTTTTGATTATTTTTGTATAAAGGGAAATATGTTGATCAACCTACATCTTTGTGATAAACATGATGATCGAAGATATTTTCACGCCACTAGGATTCCAAGGTGAACTTCAATGTGAACTCAACTTGTCAAAATAAACCCAAGTATCTTCCATGCAAATGTTAAAACTCCTAATTCAAACATGTGAACTACATTTCTAAATTAGAAAATATCAACTAAAAGAGGTATGTATTTTCCTTTTTTTTAATGCAATTATAACACCATCATGAGATACAATCATTCCCCCACACTTAAACATGACATTGTCCTCAATGACAGAATAAGAGACAAAAGAAATAGAAAAAGGTTGGGCATGAGAATTACCGTATAAAAGAGAGCATCCAAATTTGAAAAATATGCTTCCATCATCACCCATAGCATCACATGGTGGATTAAAACTACCTTATTCTGAATCAAAAGCAAATGCATCAAATAACAAAAAGGCGGGTTGCCTCCCGTAAGCGCTGGTTTAACGTCTCACACGACGCATATTCAAGCCTTGTAGCACTTTTAATTGGGTCACTAGAAGAACCCCTTTAGAATGGGAACCCTTTATCGATCATATCAAGATCGGAACATGTTAAAGACCTCAATAGACGATCAAATAACCTTGCAAAAGAGTTAGCAAAAATATTATAGTAGCTTATAATGTAATGAAACCATACAAACTTCAAAATCATGCAAGCATGTAAGACATTCTTATCCGGATCAATTGATCGTTCGAAAATAACCACGAACTTATTGCAATGGTCTTTATGATATCATACGGAGTCATCTCTATCAATTTTGTGTTTTTCTCACTCCGAACAAAAGTTTTCATTCAAATCCCATAAGATATTATCTGAATCACCACTCAAAGAATCATCACCAAAGCATGGGGGTATTGTGAAATCTATTTGGGTTTCTATATGTGTACACAAAGATGAGTCAAAAGCCTCTTCCTCATCATCACGTAGAACATTAGTTTCAAGAGTAATGGAAGTAGGATAGTCTTATCCTATTATTACATCATCACTAAGGCTCAACTCATGGCTCGTAGAGGTCTCTAAGCATTGAGGATCAAGAGTTGAAGCGGTTAATTCTAACTGGCGGGCATTGTCAACCGCATGATCAATTAAATTCCATTTATCCTCATGACTTAACTCAAAAAATCTACCCTCGCTTTGAACTTGGATATCTATTTGAGTCTCTTGATTAAAGTTGTAGAAAATCCCGACCCAAAGTCCCGGACCATTTCCTATATAAGAATGATTTATTAATTACTCGGTAAGTCTTTCAAAGTAGTGATGGAGTAACTCATGCTCGTGTTGAGGAAAGTAAAAATACATTTTTCTTAATTTAAAAAAAAAACAAGACCCTTATTTAAAAATAATGTTTACAAAAAAATATACACATAAAAGAACACAGACAAAGACAAACGATTGCCTTCCCCGGCAACGGCGCCAAAATTTGGCTAGACATGTCGCGAGTCTCCAAATTCGTAATTTTATCCACTACAAACTCAAACTAATAGTAAGCGTAAGTAGGGGTCGAACCCACGAGGAAGGTGTAACGTCGATCAAATGTGTGTAGAGATTGTAACTAAAGTAACCAATTGGGGGGTGTTTTAACTTTTTTAATTCTAAGTCTACTAAAAGTAAAATGCAATATTATGAAATGAAAATATTATAAAACGAATCTTGGAACAATCGATTTCCACCAACAAACTAAAGATTGATCATTGACTCAATTACTCTAAATTGTCTTTGAATACTTTGTCATGCAAAATCACAATTTACCATTCCAATTAAGCATAGCTATTTACTACAGAAGCGTACACAAATAACCCTTACGAAAATGATAACCTAGTCCAAGCGTCTAAGTTCAATCACAACGTAGAATAAATTATAGGAATTGACAAAGATAAATGATTGCATACACAAGCGGTCATACAACTCGATTCACACAAGTATTGTTTATTTATAAATCATCAACGATGAATCGGCATACAAATTGATGAAATATATTTGTTACAAAAATCTAGGTGACATGAACAATCAGATTCTATTACCCAAACTAGCAATTGATTATCAAAATAATTCTAGGTGATCAAACTAGAAATAAATTAACAATTAAACAATTATATAAAACAATACATGATATTCAAAAGACAAAATAGAGATTAAAGTCTTACAATCAACTTAGTTTGAAGGTTTCAATCTCCTATTCCAAGAATTGAGAAATTAGCCTTCCATGGATGTTGAGAAAAAGCAATGTAAAATATGAAGTTCTATGTGGAAGATGATGAATAAAAAATCTAATGTGTTCTAACTTCTAGTAGTAATGGGAAAATGATGAGATAAAACTAATGTCTCATTATTCTCATCAAGTCATAAGTTAATGTAGTAAAAAAAAGTGTAACATCAAATAAGAGAATCCGAAGAGACATGATGTTGTCCGGCCGCTATAAGCGGATTCAGCCACTCGTAGCGGCTCCCCCATCTCAATTCTTCTTGGTGAACTGATCTATCCGCTTAGAGCGGATCCCCCATCTCATTTTCTTCCATGTTTGCTTCTTTGCTTGACTCGTGCCTCGACCTATTGTGTTTGGGCCTTGACTTTTCTTTAAACCATAAGCTTTTAACACTTCTAAGCCCGTTATTTGGCATGTGCTTGGTTCAATATATGAGTGCGAAATATGTCCATGTTTCTTTCCGAATCTTGAAATGTGATCCTCTGCGACAACACCTACACAATAAACCAAAAATGCGCAGAAACACATCCATACAACATAACCGCTACTCCAATGCATAAGTGAGCTAAAATAACTATATATAATAAAACAAAGGGCTAAAGTAGCTAAGATGAGTTGGTAAAGACAGTATAAATCCGTTACATCAATGTGGGAACCACCTTAGAACCCCAGATGCTTAAGATAGGGTCATCATGAGATCCCGAGGACAGACAACAGTTCACAAACCTCCTCCAAGAGTTCAAAGACATCTTCGCATGATCCTACAAGGACATGCCGAGGATAGACCGAGAAATAGCCGAACACCACATACCAATCAAAGACGGGTGTAAGCCGGTTAAACAAAAACTCCGCAGAATGAGACCTGAGTGGTCTCCCAAAGTCAAAGAAGAAGTCGACAAACAGTTCAAAGTCGGCTTCATTCTAGTGTCCGAATATCCAGACTGGTTTGCGAACATCGTGTCGGTACCTAGAAAGGACGGTAAGGTGCGCCTATGTGTTGATTTTCGGAATCTTAACAACGTGAGCCCGAAAGACAATTTTCCATTACAACACATTGACGTACTGGTAGGCAATACTGCTGATCATGCGCTTCTATCCTTTATGGATGGATACGCAGGGTACAACCAGATCAAAATGGTAGAAGAAGACATGAGTAAGACCACCTTCGATACACCTTGGGGTACTTACCGTTACACTGTCATGTCATTCAGCCTCATTAATGCCGGGGCCACTTATCAACGAACCGCTACAACCTTATTACATGATATGATGCACAAGGAAGTAGAGGTTTATGTGGACGACATGATCGTCAAATCCAAGAGCCGAGACGAACACATCACCGCCTTAAGGAAGTTCTTTAATCGCCTACGCAAATACAATATGAGGCTAAACCCAAAAAAATGCAGTTTCGGGGTAACGTCTGCCAAATTACTGGGTCACATCGTTAGCCAACGTGGTATCGAGGTCGATCCAGCTAAAATCAAATCCATCACCAAGATGATACCTCTCAGAACTGAAAAAGGAATAAAGAGATTTCTAAGGAAAGTCCAGTACATCGGCCGTTTTATCTCCAAGCTAACCATGGTATGTGAACCAATTTTCAAGAAGCTGAAAGTGGGGGAACGAAAACTGTGGGATGATAACCGTCATGCAGCCTTTGACAAAATCAAGGAAATTCTGTCTGTTCCGCCGGTCTTAATGCCACCTCAACCCGGTTTGCCTCTGTCGTTATATCTAACAACTATCGAGACAGCCATGGGGGCTATGCTGGCGTAGACGGTCAACCCGGAAGAACGAGCCATCTACTACATCAGCAAGAAATTTCTAGAGTAAGAATGCAAATATACCATGCTCAAGAAAACATGCCTAGTACTAGTCTGGGCCACCAAAAAGCTTCGGCATTATATGCTCAGCTACGAAGTTCAGGTATTATCCAAGATTGATTCCATCAAATACCTATTAGAAAAGCCCATTCTTAACGGCAGGATATCTAGATGGACTTTAATACTAGCAGAGTTAGACCTAAAGTTCGTGCCACTAAAAGCCATCAAGGGTCGGGTAGTAGCCGAGTTTCTGCTGATAGTCCCGTAACGGAAGAAGGACACACCGATACTTGGTCCTTCTTAGAAGAAGACATATTCCATACAGATATAGAAACATGAGATTGTATTTCGATGGTGCATCCAATTTTCGATGGTTCGGAGTTGGAATTATTTTAATCTCACCAAAAGGGAAACATACTCCCGTATCCATTAAGCTGGATTTTGATGTGACAAATAACGCCGCCGAGTACGAAGCATGCATCAACAGGTTACAAGCCACGCCTATTTAGGGGTCAAAAATCTATAGGTACACGACAACTCATCCTTGGTCATTAATCAGGCTCTCCAAAAGTGGAAAACGCGAAACGCCAATCCCGTGGCCTACTAGGCGCGAATAAGGGTTCTTGAGAAGCAAATCCAAAAGGTAGAGTATATATACTTGCCTCGGGAAGAAAACCAGTTCGTAGATGCATTTTTCACATTGGTATCTCTACTAAACATCCCCGATCACCTGACCAGTATGCCAATTTGCGTCAAAAGACGGTCCAAACCGGCATATATCCACGCCATCGAAGATATTGAAATAGCTATTTGATGCGCAGGCGTCGCGACCCGCACGATCAAACAATATTTTTAACATCGACTAACCTAACTAATGTAGTAGTGGTAGGTCGGGATCGGTCCAAGGGACGGTCTACGTAAAGTCGATCAAGTCTAGTCGATAAGTGTTTGGGATCTAAGGGGGGTTTGACTAGGATTAAAACTAAACTAAGATGGTCGGTCTAATAGCTAACACGAAAATCAATAGGAAGAGTGTTAGGGGGAGTCGGGGAATCGGAAACAGGAAACAAAAACAAGGAATCAAGCAAACAATACACAATTGATAAGGGATGGGTCACCGTTCGGTCTCTACACCTGACCTCACTAAGACTCGCTTTCGCGACGAAGAAGCTAGGTCACTAAGTCGGAATTACCCAAGCCCCGAGTTTCCCCATATTGACGAGGGTGAATACGAGTCAACTAAATTGATCAAGTAAAGTCGACAAGCATACAACAATTCCAAAATAGAAAAATCAACCCAAGTGCATTCAATCACAAGAATCCTTAATCCATGTTGCCCAAATCCATCCTCCCCTAACCCCTAACAAAGATCTACTCACTAATCATGATGAAAAACCAACAAAACATTAACTAAGTAGGAATCAACTAAAGCATGCATACTAACTAAATCTAAAGAAACTAACAACAAAATAATAAGTAAACTACGATCTAACAATTACCCACTAAACTAGAAAATAATCTAGAACAACATGAATAAAATCTAGAGAACCTAACAACACAAGGATGATCTAAACAAGACAATAATGAGAGAACAACATTAAATCTAAACTAGAGATTAGAGAGTGGAAGAGAAATATACCAACTATGAAGATCTACAAGAAATAAGAAGATTGCATAAATAAAGATTGAATCTTTGTTGAAGAGAATGAAAAACTTGTCACTAATTCTTCAATAAACCCCACAAATCTTCAAATAAAACTTGAAATAATAATCTTCTACAAGCTTAAATGTAAAACTAGATAATTGTTGATGAAAACTATGTAGATCTACTACTAGATTACTACTAGAATTATAGAGAATTACTAAGAATACTACTAAATTACTCTACTAATGGATGGTGTAACTACACTAACCTAAGGAGGCACACTTTAGGCACAAATTGAAATGAAAACCTAGGGTTACTATATATAATAAGCCCTTAATGGGTCACACTACTTAAGCCCATAATCCAATCCTTCTTCTTTTAGTCTAGACCTTCACCCTTTGCATCTTCATGGGGCAAAACTTCACCCTGCGATCGACGACATTAGCACCACCGGGTGAAATTTCACCCGGTGAGATTTTCTTCTCGAATCGCCATTTTTGGCGTTTTTCTCCATCGGGCGAAATTTCACCCGGTCATCATTAATTTCGCCCGGTCATCTCATAGGGTGAAATTTCACCCTATGAACTTTTTGTCCGAAATGGCAATCTGGGGAGGAACACCGTCGGGTGAAGTTTCGCCCGGTCAAATCTAATCGGGTGAAACTTTGCCCTGTGACTTCAGAGGACCATAACTCTCTCGTTTGAACTCCGATTGGGGTGTGTGATATGTCGTTGGAAAGCTAAGAACATAAGCTTCTACCTCCAACTGAAAACGCTTCGATACGAGGTCTAGAACTCTAGATATGTTCATTTGAAGTTCGACCTCTCCGGTGAAGATGCCCAACGTACTATACGTTTTCCTTTTTGCTCAAGGTTTCACCTCTTGGGTTTGGACTTTGGATTTTAAGTTGTGCGCTTTGCTTTTTGGATGATTTCCCTCTCTCTCTCTCATGCTCATAGGAGCTCAGACACATTTTTGGTCGAAAATCCTATCAAAATAGACAGAAAACTACCAAAAACACGTAAAATGCAAAACAGAGACGCTAATGCGAGAAATACTCAAAATACGGCGATAATCGTACTTTATTCTCACAAAACGAAGGAAAAACGGGCTTAAATGGGAGGAAAAACGGTCCAAATTTGACACACAACACTAATCCCGAACCTTGGTATCAGACTATTTTGACATACCTGTCGACCGGAGAATATCCTCCAGAAACTGACGGTCGGGCCAAGAAAGCCCTATGAAGATTAGCTACCTAGTTCATCCGCACAAAATACGGACACGTATATAAAAAGACGGCACAAGGGGCTCTTCTCCTATTCATCGACAAAATAAAGGCCGAAAAGGTTATGGCTGAAACACATGATGGAGAGTGTGGTCCACATATGAATGCCCAGGTGCTAATCCGAAAAATCATGAGGCTCAGATACTACTAGAATAATATAGAAACCGACTGCAGACAGTATGTCAAACATTGCCATAATTGTCAAATCTTCGCCAATGTACAACAGATGCCATCGTCTTTGTTATACACCATGACGTTACCAAGGCCATTCTCGACATGGGGAATCGACATAATCGGAAAAGGAAACCCCTCTGGATTAATTAGGTGGACACAGTTTCATCTTGGTAGCCATCGACTACTTCACCAAATAGGTCGAGGTCGAATCCTGCCGTGTTTTGAACGCCAAACACGTCGCCAAGTTCATCCAGAATAAAATCATATGTAAATACGAAATCCCATGTGAATTCATCAGTGATCACGGGACCCATTTCCAAATCGAAACAGTGGCTTTGGTAACCAAATACAAAATCCAGAGGCATACATCCTCACCCTACCATCGCCAAACAAATGGAGCGGTAGAAGCAGCCAACAAGACAATTATCATCATACTTAAAAAGATGACTGATAATTACCGAGAGTGACCCGACAGGATGCCCTTCGATTATGGGGATACCGGACATTTATCCACACCGCAACCGGTGCAGCACCCTATTATTTGACATACGCAATGGAGGCAGTTCAACCACTAGAGTTGGAGGTACCATCCCTCAGGATACTGTTAGAAAGCCAAGTACCTGAAGCATATTGGGTCCAAGCGCTATATGACTCATTGGTTCTATTAGACGAACGGCGATCCCGTGCCCTCAATAATATTCAGGTATACCAGAAAAGGATATAACGAGCCTTCAACAAGAGAGTTAGGCCAAGGCATATTAAAGAAGGGGATTTAGTCCTCAAATATGTTCGAGCTCTATTACCAGTTGACCCGCGGGGAAAGTTTAAGCCCAATTGGGTCGGGCCATATCTGGTGAAAAATGTTCTATCAGGCGGTGCTGTGAGGCTGACAGACTTGGACTAAAATGACTTTACCAATCCTACCAAACTAGACCGGCTGAAACGTTACTACCCCCGATCCTTTCTCAATGTCATTTGCAAAAGTTCATCAAAATTGTGTTTCCAAACATAAACTTGCGAAAAACAAGTCAAAAAGCTAAGATTATTTGTCATACTGTCATACACATCTCGAATCATTAGTTTAGGTGTATTTCGAGATTGCAAATTTATAAAAGCTTGAACTACATTTGGTTTGATTCTACTAACTGTGGATACGTAGGCAGTCCCTCACAAGGGCACAACCACCGCAATCGCGAAAAAGGACAGGAACGGTTTAATTAATAAGAACTTCCTTTATTATTACAAAAAAAACCCGATAAACTCGGGAAATCCAAAGTACAAAAATACAAAAAACAACACATGACACGACAAAAATAGTAATATTATTTAAATAATAATAAATCTAAGGAATCGGGTATTCAGGGCATCTTGCCCTTACCCTTATTCTTGGGCTCTTTAGCCGTCTACTGACGACGAGACGGAGGCGAGCGTTCCTGAATCACTACAAGAACTTCCTTGGTCCGAACCCGTTTCTTCGAGTGTGGATCTTCGGCCACATTAATCGGCCCGAGTCGGGCCCTTACATGCTCAGGCAGCCTATCACGTAGGCCCAGTTGATCTTTGGTCGCCAGTCTCGGCCCGAGCCTCTTCTCCAAGTCGTCTGGGGGGTCAGTCGCCCCCACACGCCTCTAACATTAGCGTCTCTAGCTCGAGTTTTAGTCTTTAACTTAGGACCCGACTCTAATCGTACCAAAGTAGTAGGAGTATCTCCATCATCAAAGAAATCCCTGTTGTCCTTAGCTGTCTCACGGCGAACCACATCGAAGACCTCATTGACCTTCAGGGCCTTGCGGGCCTCCTCCGACTCTTCGGAAATCCATTTGCGACACGACTCGGAAACCCAGATTGAATGACAAGGACAAGGTATAATCCAAATGACACGTGTGACAGACCAATCAATCGATAGGATCACCAGATACCAGGCCTGATCCTTCTTGGCTAGTCCCGTCAACTTGGAAAGGAATCACCAAGCAACGTTCCACCTGATCAAAGGACCTCCATTGAATGCGAGCTCCTCTTCCCAGTAAGATCGGTTTATGTCATGCCTCGGACTTATGCGCCTCTTCCTTGAGCTAACCTGACTGCTACGATACTTGTACACGTCTAGGGGAGACTCCATAATCGACAACTGCTCGTACAACCAAATCTGATAGGACAAGGTTTATAAGTCGCTACAAGCGAAAGAAAAGACCGCCAGAGGGCACTCGATCGAGTGCCAAGTTGACTTGATCGAGTGACCCATCTAAAAAAAGGCAGGAGACCCTTCGTCAGAGGCCCTCGATCGAGTGTCAGGATCACTCGATCGAGTGACCCCTCTAAGCCAAGTCTCCGGAAAAAAAAAGGAAAAAAACGCGTGAGACGTATACCTGCAGAAGACGACAACTACCCGTCAATAGTCTGCCCGAGTCGACTTTCCTAGCATCGAGGCCCATGATATCTGCCAAGCTGGGCTATGATCCATCTCTATCTGGTCCACTATGCCTTGCAGTCGAATTTGGCCCATGCACGAATCAGCATCCATGCGCCGCTCAAAGGCATATCGATCCAGCATGCAAAAAGCAAAAGCCATGCGCCTGTGAGAATCAATAATTCTCACGTCCTTTGCATTCATGAATTTGTCAGCCAGGACAAGCAGGGACACCGAGTTCCTTTGCACAATCCGGTCTACCTCGTCATGAGACAGACCTAAGAATTCCTCAGTTTCCTCCTCGGTTCAGGATAAAATGAAGGAATAGCAAGACGGGCAGCAGGACACCGACCGCCCACAGCAACTATTTCCTCAGAAAGAGGACATACCTCCCCCAAGGGAACACGAAAACATGATGGGTCGTGTCCCAAAAATATAAACAAGCGTCTAAAAAGTGTGAATCTACCGTAAGACGCTGCAACGAGAACAAAGAAAAAATTCCCATTTGATTGAGATGAATTTTCTCCTCATCCTTGAAGCTTTGAAACCATGCCTGTAGGAACGCAGTTAAATTCTCAATGCCCATAGCAGATATTCGAGTCTTTTTCTCGAGAATTTGAGGAATTTTGAAGTGAGAATATGAAGATGAGTGTGGAGATGTGTGGACATGGCAAAGGTTCACCCCGACGCGGCCACGCGCGGGTTTGGGTAGGCGAATGAATCTCATGGTGAGATTGTTCTCAGATTGAAATTTAAATCAAAGTTGGAGTCGGCACCGAAGTTTGTGGGAGTTCGTACCCGTTCAAACCCACTCTATACTTAGGCGTATCGCACACAAAGCATGCCCCGCTTTAGTACTAGAGCTTGTGGGGATTCGTTCCTTTGCAAAACGATACCGATGTTGAATTACCGAATATCGTATATCAAATGTCTCTCGTTGCCAATGGTTTCGGGCATCTGGAAACCGAAGGTTCTGAGTAAGGGGTGAACGTACGTGTTGGGAAGCCCACGAAGGACACCTAACCCCGCCCGCATATAGCGGTCTCTACTAAGATATCTATTGGTGTTTTAGTGCGCGCGTTAGTAAGACAAAGAAAAATGATATGCAAACATTGGTTTAAGCTACGCATGTGAAAAAAGTATTTTGCTACGTCATTTAATGCATCTTAAGTATGTCGAAGTCGTTTTAGCATGCGTGTTCATTTGATAACGATGAATTGCCAAACAAATAAAGCAAAAGAACTTGAAATATAGATTACAAGTTACACGGGTGGAATACAACCCGAAATTCACAATACTTGAACAAATCGTAATAATAATAAACGGATTAGCAATGGTAAAGTAAACTATAAACGGACCCGTAAATAGAAGATGTAAATTGAAACCATAAATCAAAAGATTGGACGGACTCCGATCCCTTACACATTACGTTGTGTATTGACCGGAGGACAAAGACTTTAGTACGCGTTAGCGCATGGGACCAAAGCGTAGTGCTAGCTTGATCCCCGGGCCTCGAGGTCTTGTCCCGACTTATCCTAGTGAAATGGAATTGCCTTGACTTATCGAATATCAAACTCGACTAAAGAGCCGTTGATATAAGATTAGTTGTATGAAACGTCACTCAAAGTCGTGAGGAAGCGAGATGATGATGAATTAGAAACAATATAATATGTGGGTTTTAGAAGAGGAATACACGATTGATTTGGCACGTATTGACTTAGTGTCGAGAATAAAACTCGACGGAGCTTTGTATTGTCTTTTGTCCCTCGTTAGAGGTTAGTAAGGCGTCACTTGATGGAGTCATAAGGTGGATTCTGTCGATTGCCCTTGACGAAAAACATTCTGCCCATTTTTAGGGTGGTCACTCGATCGAGTGACCCTTACCACTCGATCGAGTGCCCCTTGTACCGGGTGACATTTGCTTCTCAAACGACCTAGTTTATGGTTTGAATCGAGAAGCGATCGAGCTAATACAAGTATCAGTCCCTCCGTATCAAGACATCATTGTCGCGTCACGTGGACCGTACAACGTTTGGATTGACGTCATTAGGTTTTGTACTAGTTCGATTCTCGATAACTCTTTGTGCACGACACTCGATTATGGAACCGGTATCAAGCATTTTAGAGCGACATTTATGGAATCGAGTGATAAACGTCATTTCGGTGATTATTTTACCCATATTTAGATCTATATATGTCCCGATTTTATGCCCTTAAACCGTTATTTAGCTCATTTTAGTAATTAATTAGTAATTAGTATATATATTATAGTTACTTGTTAATAAAGATATATTTCGAGAAATCGGTACTATTTTTTGTTAATTTGATTTTGTAGGATTTGGAGCGGCAATTAATGATAAGAAACGGGTCAAAAATCGAGTCAAAGGAAAAGAGTAAACAATCGAGTCAACCCGAGCCAAAGTCGAGTTTGACTTGACGGAGCCTCCCTCCTACAATCCTAATGTCCTTCTCACTCCCTAATCAAACTCACATACCAGTCATCATCTACACCATCATCCTCCACCATTATCATTACACCTCCTCTTATCAACCTAATCATCATTTACACCAACATCCACCATTTTCAATGAAATCAAGCTCCATTGCCTGACCCCGCTATTCGACCACCAGCACCGCAGTTCCGACCACCGGGCGCCATCCACTGCTGCCCAGAGTGACACACATCTCTTCTCCGGTGAGGCTCCACCTGCGTCACCCACCTCTAGCTGCTGCCCACCTTTCTCGCACATCCTCGCCATCACCGCTCCGAAACTCTGACGATGCCACCGGAGCTCGCCCAACACCACTGCCCTCAGTCGCGCCGCACGCGCTGGTCCGACCACCACCTGGTCTCGACTTCGCTGCCGTACTTGTTTCTCCTCCGACCCAACTCGTTCTCGGCATCTCTGGCATGCGCCTCCTCGGACCACCACAGCTCCGTCGCACCATCTCCGACGAAGCAACCATGTCTTGGTGCTGGTTCAATTTAATTGGGTTCAATTGTTCAATTGATAGGAAAATGATTGAATTGGGTTGCAATTGACTGATTTTCCCTTCATTAATGAGGTGCCATTGTCGACTTTCCTTGATTGAATTTGAAGACTGAAGTTTGAGGAGGAGAGTTGAGAGGAGGTATATAATAGAGGAAACTCTCACTTTTAAGGGGAGGCCGTAGGAGGAAGTAGAAAGTAGAGTAGCAATAGGTTTTGGGCATTATCTTTTCTCACTTCATTTTAGGATTTTCTTAGTTTAATTAGTCATAGTTTTAGATTAAATTAGTCTTAATTATTCAGGTTAATATTAGGGAACAATACTCTTCTTCATTTATGCAATTCTCCATTTCAATTTGGTACATTTCTCTTTCTTTTTTTTTTGGTTGAAATGTAAGAATTATATTACCACACCAAAAACATTACAAATATTGACTTCTAGGCCACAATTACACACTCTTATAACAACTTCCTAATTATGCCTTGTGGATCCTTAATATCCTTTCTTAATAAACATCCCCCCAACCTCATTTGAATCACTTGCTTAATCTTCCGATAAAGCCTATTGGGTGTTAATAAAACACCATTATGAATAGCCTGATTTCGCACCCACTATATGTAATATATGAGACCTGAAATCACAATTCCCCCAATGATCCTCTTCTCCTTATACCTTTTTCCAGCCTGAAGGCACCATCCCCTGTAGTCATCACCATCAATACCAATGTTTGTCCATTCATTCATTATCTGCACACATCGTGTGCTGTATGCACACTGAAAAAAGAGGTGCAGTTGTGTCTCAGGCTCCATACCACACACACCACCAGCTGATTCCACATTAGAGTACCATCGTTGTAGTCTATCCCTTGTTAGCAGTCTTCCCCTAAGTGCCAACCAACATATAAACCGATGCTTAGGAATGCTACCATCATTCCAAGCCAGTCGATAAACAGGATCATCATGTATCTCAGGAAGAAACCACTTGTATCTAGCAATCACCGTATAGCTCTACCCTTGTTTCTGCCACCAAACCCCTTTGAAGCCATCTTTAATCTCCTCCTTAATTTGGCAAATTTTCCCCTTGTATCCAGCAATCACCATATACTTCTCTTTCTCCCTTCTCATTTATTATGTTTTTATTTATTCTTGTTTAAATAGTTATTTAGTTTAAAGTTTCTTTCTTTAGTTTTTAATATCATGATTATAGTATGGAGTAGCTTATTTAGTTTGGTTTTAATTATGTTAGAGTAGTTAATTTCTAGGGTCGGAAAAGCTTGGTTTGTCTCGTTTTGTGGGTTTGTTTGCGAGTTTGATAAACTTGTCTATTATTGTTGGTAGTCTCTGTTGATTGCGATTTTGTATGATTTACTTGTCTTGGCCATGATAGGTGAATTATATTCTATTGAATTTTCATTGGTGAGGGTCGACCTAGTAAGCCGCGAAAGTCTATTATTAAGACCGTTTCGGGGTATTTAGGTTTAGACTCGAGAGAGTCTTTCTCATGCTAATTACCGACCATAATTGACATATTTGTGAACTCCGACAATTCCCTTGACACTACCTCGTTGATTTTGACCCTCGTTCATTTTATCGTATTTATTTCATTTGTTTGTTTGATTCATTTAGCTTGCTAGTTTAGTCACAACTCAACCCAATCACCTTCATTCATCTTGAACCTATTCTAGAACCATATCTTGCTTTAGTCTGACTTACCGTCCTTGAGGAATTCGACCCGACTTACCATTTGCTACCAAGCCTAGGTTAGTTGGTTTATCTTGATCGGTTGGGATTCACGACAAATCCTTAACATCATCGAGAATAATCTTACTAACATGAATATCAGGCCCCTCCGTGTCACGATGTCATTGTCGGGTCTTATGGACCATACGACGATCCGTTCGACGTCATCGGGTTTCATACTAATTTGATCCTCGATGGCTCTTCATGCCTGACACTCGATTATGGAATCGATATCAAACATTTTGGAGCAACATTTACGGATGATGTAGAAGTCACCCGTATTGAAAAGATCGGTTTTTCGGGGCGAATGTTCGATCCTTCGCACTATTGATATCGTCGTTCGGGCTATTAGGCCTATGACGATCAAACGGCGTCATAGAAAATTCTCTCGAAACCGAGAACGACTCATCCTTGCAAACATTAGGTCCTCCGCATTTCGACACCATTGTTTGGCCATTAAGGGCTACGATGCTCGATTTAGCGTCATCGGACGTTTGCTCGAGTCGTGTTTTTGAAATAGTTTTATTATGTACTATACATGGTATTAGTATAACAAAATGTAAAAGTGTTAGTTAAATGTTAGATGTTAGTAGTTAGATGTTAGGAACGTGAAATAAAAGTTAGTATACGAGAAATAAATGTTAGCCTAGTTAGTATAGTTAGTATACAAATATATAAAAAAGAGTTAGAGATTAGAAACGGGATTTGTACACCCTCAACCTACATGTCAATTGTCTCGGAATACGGGCTCGTGAATGTCGTCGTAGGAACGGGAGCGGTTCGAGTATGTAGGATGAGTTAGGGTGTGTGATTAAGAAGAAGAATGTTCTCGGTTTTTGTGAGGTAGAGTCTCGGGGAAGGACTTTATGTGCAAACTGCAAAAGTGTGAGGAAGGATGCAAAAGAGGTGAAAAAAGAGACCCTTCAAATGGTGGTGTAAGGGAGGTATTTATAAAGTTTGCCCCTGGTTTAGGTCACTCGATCGAGTGCCCCTTACTGGACTCGATTGAGTGTTCCAGAAAAAGGGTTCGGGTTGATTTTTTGGGGGTAAATGATCCCGATCAGTAAATGATCCAATTACCACCCTTCTTTTCATAGTTAAAAATACTATGATGGCTCCGTTGCTTTATCTTTTTTTTTGGTAAAAGGTAAGTATGTATTAATATGTGTGGATCAATGTACAGTTGTATGGCTACATCAAATTATGTAGCCATCTAGTATCTCTAGCACGTAGCGAATATTTAATCTTGCACATAATTCTATCACGTACATCTTTTTTGATCAATTTAACAATATTATGTGGCCGCTGCACTGATCCCTCAATTATGCACAAATCCCGTTGCCTCCAAACATGGTAAACCATGGCATTGAACTTAGCACGAATGATGTTGCATTGCAACTTCGATCCCCGCATCCTGCTCGCCCAAATTAAGGTATTGTCACTCGGAATTCTTTTATTCACCCACGCACTCAAAATATCCACAATCTGAGAGCTCCACCCACAGCCAAAGAACAGGTGCTCCAAGCTCTCTTCCTGTGCTTCACATAAGTAACAACGGTCTGACTCTGCAACACAGAACCTTAATAATTTTGTCCTAGTGGTTAAAGCCCCCCTAAACACAAGCCAAGATATAAAGCTATGTTTAGGAACACTCCAACCACTCACACGAGGTGAGCCCAAGGAACCTTCGGCTTGTGAGCCCGAATGGCCTCGTAACCCTCAGAGATCACATAATAGGAGCGTGATCCATGCCAAAGACCATTAACATACATATTTTAAATTTTCTCCTTAGCCTGACAGATCTTTCGCCAAGCCCAGGTGACATCAGTATTGGGCTGATAAACTTGCCAATCACGCCCCTTCAAATAGGTCGGTTTTGGCTCAGAGTAGCTTTATTTTATTGGAAACGACCTACTGAGTTTGAATTTGAGGTCGGTTTTGCGAGGTTTGTACTTTGCTAAGTGCTCACGTCGGTTACTATTGATTCCGAGTACGTATTCGAGCGTATTGATGCATGTTGTCCGATCATCACCGGGTGATTTGTTGGAGACTGCTATAGACACAAGCAGTCAAAATGCGGGTGTCTACAAGATGCAAAAATGAAGCAGGAGGGTCGTGTATATATACACAAAAACCCTGTGCACCTCAATCTAATTACCTCTGTAATGGGCCACCTCAGCCCATGCACCTGTGCGCGCAGGCACAATCCAAATTTCAGAACTTTTTCAAACCCAGTATAGGAATCGAGTCATCCCGAGCATTCCTCCATAAAATTGTAAAAATTTTCAAAATATCAAATTTTTACTCCCCTAGTAAAACTGAGTCGGTATCTCTCCTAAATGGTACATTCAAAATGTAATGTGTCTGCATACAGTTACACCCGGTACTCCAAAAGCATGTTCATGAAGCATAACAGAAACCAGGTATGATTTCTATCTTGTGGCTGGCGAGCCCTTCACGCAAGTCTAATGAACTATAAAACGACTCGACTGGAAGGCTGCCGGGTTGTAATCCTTGTTTGATCTGGTGGCTACTCTGACTTTCGCCTTGTCCAAGCCTTAGTCGGAGTGGAAGCTCTGTAGACACCCGCATTTTGACTGCTTCTGTCTATAGCAGTTTCCAACAAAACACCCGATGATGATCGGACGCTAACATCTATCATTACGCTCGAATAAGGACTTGGAACCAATAGTATCCAACGTGGGCACTTAGCGAAGGGCAAATCTCTCAAAACTGGCCTTAAATTTAGACTTAGTGGGTCATTTCCAATAAAATAAAGCTACTTTAAGCCAAAACCGCCACCGGGGACAAAAACCGTCTTTTGCGATCGAGTCAAAACCCGGTCAAAGTCGAAACCCTAGAATGAAACAAGCCATAATTGCGTCCTAATACACACTCAAATCCAAGTCAAATCAAATCAAATCATTCCCTTATTAATCTCGGATTTCACTCCAGGTCGTCTAAGGGCACTGGATCGAGTGCCTGGGTTACTCGATCGAGTGACCCACAAAAAATCAACCCGAGCCCTTTTTATAAGGCACTTGATCGAGTCCAACAAGGGGCAATAGATCGAGTGACCTAAACCGGGTCTCAATTCTATATATACCCCTCATTCACTACCATTGGAAAAGGTCTTTTTTTCACCTCTTTGACATCTTTTATCATACTTTTGCATAGTTCTTCATACACTTTGCACATAAAGTCATTCCCCGATACTCTACCTCACAAAAACCGAGAACATTCTTCTCCCTAATCACACATCCTAACTCATCCTACATACTCGAACTGCTCCCATGCCTACGACGACACTCACGAGCCCATATTCCGAGACTATTAACATGTAGGTTGAGGGTGTCAAAACTCCATTTTCTAACCTTTAACTCTTTTTACATATTCGTATACTAACTCTTAATTTCTTGTAATACTAACATTTAAATTATCGCATCTAACATTTAATTTCCGTTCCTAACGTCTAACATTTAATTTATGCTTTTACATTTCGCTATACTAATACCGTGTATACTATTGTATAACAAAAACTATTTTTTAAAAGCACGACTCGAGCAAATGTTCGATGACACTAAGTCGAGCAGGCGTAGGCCTTAATGGCCAAACAACGGTACCGAAATGCGGAGAACCTAATGTTTGCAATGATGAGTCATTATCGAATTCGAGCACATTTTCGATGACGCCATTTGAAGGTCATTGATCTAACGATCTAAAATGACCATATCAATAGTGCAAACGATTTGGTAGGTTATGACGCAATTCCGGAGTTCTTCGTTGCATGTCTTCGATTTCATTTGTAAATTTCACTCTAAGATGTTTGATATCGACTCTATAGTCGAATATCATTCATTATGAGTCATCTAGATTGAAAATAATATGAAACCTAATGACATCAATCCGATTGTCATACGGTCCATGAGACTCGACAAATGATGTCGTGACACGAAGGGGTCCGATATTCATGTTAGTTTGACTCTCCGATTCAAATCATGAAATTGGGTTGTTCAAAAGCACATGTCACCCAACCCAGGGGCACTCGCTCGAGTGCTAGGGTCACTCGATCGAGTGACCCCCCTAAAAAGAGGCAGGAAGCTTTTCGTCAAGGGCACTCGACCGAGCCCACTTAATGACTCGATCGAGTGACCCCATACAAATCTCCAACGAGGACCGAAAGACGATACAAAGCTTCGTCTAGTTATATTCACGACACTAAGTCGATACGCGCCAAATCAATCATGTATTCCTCTTCTAAAACCCACATATTATATTGTTTTATCATCATCCTGTTTCTTCACGACTTTGAGTGACGTCTCATACGACTAATCTTATTTCGACGACTCTTTAGTCGAGTTCGATATTCGATAAGTCAAGGCAATCCCATTTCACTAGGACAAGTCAGGAAAAGACCCCAAGGCACGGGGATCAATCTAGCACTAAGCTTTGGTCCCGTGCGCTAACACGTACTAAAGCCTTTGTCCTCCGGTCAATACACAACGTAATGTGTAAGAGATCGGAGTCCGTCCAATCATTTGATTTACGATTTCAATTTACGTTTTCTATTTACGTGTCCGTTTATAGTTCACGTTTACCGTTAAGTTGATATTATTATTACGATTTGTTCAAGTATTGTGAATTTCGGGTTGTATTCCGCCCGTGTAATCTATATTTCAAGTTCGTTTACTTTATTTGTTTGGCAATTCATCGTTATCAAATGAACCCGCATGCTAAAATGAATTCGACATATTTAAGATGCATTAAATGACGTAGTAGCACGTATTTCGCTTGAATAGCCTAAAACAATGGTTGTCATATATTTCGCCATCTTACTAACGCACGCACTTAAACACCGATCGATATCTTAATAGAGGCCGCTATGTGCGGGCGGGGTTGGGTGTCCTTCGTGGGATTCCGAACACGTACCTTCACCCCTTACTCAGAACCTTTGGTTTCCGGACGCCCAAAATCATTGGCAATGAGAGTCAGTCGATATACGGTATTTGATAATTCGACATCGGTATCGTTATGTAAAGGGACAAACCCTACAAGCTCTAGTACTATAAGGCAGGTCATGCTTTGTGGGCAGTACGCCTAAGTATAGAGTGAGTTCGAATGGGTCTGAACTCGCACAAAGTTCGGTGGCGACTCCAACTTCGATTTAAATTTCAATCCGAGAATAATCTTACCACGAGATTCATTCACCTACCCAAACCCGCACGTGACCCCGTCGGGGTGGATTTTGCCATGTCCAAATACTGTATTTCAAAGGTATTTAAATACCGGTATATACGTTATTGTACGTATGTATATACCACCTCCGGTTTTATATGATTGCCCCATGAGGTAATATATGTGAGGAGTATATTATAATGAAAGAGGACAATCATTTAAAATCGGAGGGAGTATATGATATACTTCTTCCGTTCCTAAAAGATTGTCCAATTTCCCTATTATATGTGAGAAGTATTTTAATGAAACATGACAATCTTAGTGGAACGGAGGTAGTAGTATGATGTTTATACGGTCTTATTATTTCATTCTTGTCTCTTTTTTATAGTGAGTTTTATAAATATAATTAGGTGAAGTGTTATTTTGTGAAGATGAAGAAAATAACTGCATAGGCAGAAAAATTAATCGATAAAATGTCGATAACGTAGAGTGCATGATTGTCGAGTAGTAAAAATTTACTACGCACTAATTAATAATCGGAATTACTTTTTCCTAATGAGTCTTTACTCAATCCTAATGAATTTACGTTGACTTTTCTGCTTCTACCCTCCTCATAATTTACTACAATATGTTATTCTAATCATCTCTTCTTCACCCCTAACCTCTTTAACCTCTTTTAAAAAATCATTAATCAATCAAACTCCTGCAACTTCGATTATGAATTCTAATTCCATTAACGATGTAGTAATATTGTTTACTTCTTTACTTAATTATTTTGCATATTTTTTAGTTTGATTTTTTTTTTAAAAGGAAATTTGGGTTTTGGGGATGGGTGTTATTGTGTTAGGGTGACAATGGCGGTCAACACGCGCTTCACTGGTGGTCGACGGCGATGCGCGCGTGACTAGTGGTGGGTGGAAAGGTGGGTAATTGGGGAGAGGACGTGTGTCACAGGTGGTGGTGCCGAAGCATGGGCATAGGAGACGGTTATGAGGGAAAGACATAATAATGAAGCATTGAAATAGATAGATATAATTCTCTTAATCCAATTGATAAATGTCGCCTACCTCCAACTACACCGTATTAATTGAATCAAATATGGCAGTATAACACCTTGCTTAATCTGCATCAACAAAATTTACCCAGTTAAATTGATGCTATAATTTCTTGAGCATCAATTCAAGAGAATCGAAAAGGAGTACAAAGTTCGTCTCATTCCAAAACTAAGTTAATGGTGGAAAATGGCAAGGATAAAATTGTCAATACACGTTAGGATTGAGTAAGACTTCGTTAGGAAAGCACTACCCTTAGTAGTTAAAGATTAGTTGTGTTGTAGAGATCAGTTTTTTTAAAGAAGATGAAGAGAAAGTGGGAGAGAGATTTAGCTTCTTTGAGAAGCTTTTAAAAACACAAATACAAGTTGGTGATACTTGACATGAATTTCTACAATTAGAGGATCATACAACTAGTTGTACTTGTACATAGCTCTATGTACAACTGGTTTTAAGATTTTGAGCTTTATCACAAAGATTTCGAGTTTGCTGTAAACTTTCTGAGCTTTAGTGTAAAGTTGTCGATTTAAATCACATAAATGTTTAAGCTCAAAAACATACAACTCAGCTCAGAAACTTTTATAAGCTCAATAAATATACACAAAAACTCAACAACTTTGCCTTGGTTGTACAATGCTATTGTACAACAAGGTGTGTACTCCTATTTCCCGAATTTCTATTGGTTAGTAATATAATCAATGGTCATGATTGAATGTTGTCTAAAATACTAGTCCATTTTGAAACGAATGGTGAAGATCTAATTTCTTAAAGCTATCCTTCTCTTTTTATTGAAATAAAACGCATCACATGTATGGACTGTATGTTAATATATGATTTTTCAAACATACTCGACCGAGATAATTCTCATATTGTAACAACAACAATTAGACGCGAATTGTGTAGAATGTAGGTTCACTTGTGTACAACGTACGGTATTTTATATGTTTTCTTCGAAGGTACTAATTCGATACAATTGAAATATAACAACCGAATGTACAAATGACATGTTATAGGGACAACCGTGACCAAACGAATGAAAACCATTTGCTAAACCAATACGGATCGTAAGTTCATATGTTTTTTTAAACCTAGTTGATAAGGTAAGTAAACTTAAACCAATGACCGATCGATGCAAAATGTTTCCTATTACTTGAATTGCATGGTCATCTCAAATCTTACGTTCAGATCATACTTCGTCGGAAACATATATAACCATGATTAGATCTTTTAACTAAATCACAGTAACACCTAAACCCTCATTCTAACCCTAAACTTTAAACAATACCCTAAAACAAATTCTAAATCCTAAAAAACAGAAGAAATCAATGACTTTCCTTCATGTTTTTATATTAAATTTAATTTAATTTGCAAAAATAACATAAGATGAAATAAAATAACAATGAATGACAATACAATATGTGACTAAATATGGAGATCAGTCGACCGACCAAGTTAATAGTTTAGTCGAACGACCTTTGTTTACGATCCAACGACTAAATATAACCTTAACCGAATAGTTAAAAGTAGATTAAAACCCATTTCTTAATTGCCCTTCATGGAGAATTACATCTACCTAACAACATTAATTGATTTCCTTATGTTTTCCCATCCCCTATACACTAATCCCTCTCATTCACCGGAAAAGCACACTATTTCTTATGTGGCTCATTCACCGGAAAAGCACACTTTTCTTAAATGAAAAGTTTCACACAAGCAAAAGACATAAATACCCTTATTACTTACCCCACAACTATCCTCTCCTGCAACTACCCCACAACTAAAAAGTGGAGAGATATTTTGGTAAAGTGGTCCAACTTACCCACTTGCCTTAATATTTGTTCCAAAAGTAAAGTGGACTTTTCCAGTGAATGGGAGGGAGTATAACTCTCTCTAAAGTTTTTCCCTCCAAACTTCACTACTCTAAATAAGGAAGGGAAAAATCATTACATAAATTAAATAAATTTGAATCTATTAATTGTCAATTAATACGCAATTTTTTTTATGAAATTAATTTGGAAATTGAACATAATGTCATTAACTTTGTGACAAAAAAAAGTATTTCTCTGAAATGTAAATTTATTTTCGAGATGAGTTTTCTTACTTTAATTTCTACAAATTACGGAATATACCAATAAACTCTCTGTGATTTTTTCCCCACAAATTAAATCATGTTGTGAGTTCATATGACATGTTAGATGAGTCATTTCTTTATTTAGTATTGAAAAATTAGGGCTTTTTTTATACAAAAAAATTGTTTCACCGTAACAACTAAAAAAAATCACCAGTACACATTTTTTTACAAAATAGTACTTCGTAATTGAATATAGAAATGAGTATGTATCTTTAAATGCAAGAAGACATATACGGAGCATAATTTTTTTAAAATAAACGCAATATTTTCATTAAAACACACATTTAATGACATTTCAAAACATTATACAATTATCTTGATTTGTTTTGCAATGTAAAAAATAATATTTTCATATATACATATACGTACCACTGTTAGATTTATAAAAATAAAATAATTGAAAATCTAAAATAAAATATGCTATAAAATAAATTTATTAAAAATACCGTACATCATTGCACGGGGTCCTAAACTAATATGAATTTATATTATTATAAATTTATACCGTGCATCATTGCATCTATACTAGTTATAATTATATTAGTTTAGGACCCCGTGCAAAATGCACGGTTTATATTAGAAATAAATTTATTAATAAATAATAACAACAATAACAACAACAACAACATCATCAACAACAACAACAACAACAACAACAACAACAATAATAATAATAATAACAGAATTAAATTTCAAGCTTAGTGATCTCATTTTGTCCTAGTCATTTGTTAACTATTACAGTATATATTATTTGTGAGTAATATTTTTATGAGAGCAAAACAAATACTCCGTAAATGATGATATGATATGATATGTTATTAATTCCTTTTTGTAAATTAATACAAAGTATCTTCATAAAGAATTAATATTCAATACATCATCTAATTTTAAATATATATGTTTAACTTTAAAAAAAATCCATTAAACCAAAAGTTGTACAAACTTTTAATGATAGACTTATTTCAAGAATGTTAGTTTTGTAGCAAAAATTAGCCATCATTATATTCATTTAGGTGGAAAATTTTGGAGAAGGTACTATACACCTGGTTGGATAGTAGGATTGTACAACTAGGTGATCTTATATATATATATATATATATATATATATATATATATATATATATATATATATATACATATAGAGAGAGAGAGAGAGAGAGAGAGAGAGAGAGAGAGAGAGAGAGAGAGAGAGAGAGAGAGAGAGAGAGAGAGAGAGAGAGAGAGAGAGAGAGAGAGAGAGGATCAAGTGAGTCCTTTTTTTTTTGAGTCCATAAGTCCTATCTACAACCATTGATCTAGAGTGGGATGGATGGTGGTGATTTATTCTAGTAATTAAGGCAATAAATAACATATTTTGGTAAAAATAAAATCAAATCCTCTCTCCTCCCTTAATTATCTCCAACCAATACACGTTACTTCCTCACATTCAATTTTTTCCTCACAGTCAATTTTTTCATTCACATCCTAACTGAAACCCTTCACCTTCATCATCTCAGACACAATTGCTCGACTTCTGTTTCTTTTCAAAACACACACGCGCATCCTCCCGTCTTCAACTCAAGCAAGGCTACATTGAAGCAACTCTCTAACTTCAGCAAAGATAATCTTCAGGCGGCATAATACAAGGTAACTCGCTAATACTTGATTGTTGTACTAAAGAACTAGGTTTAGTTTATATTTGTATCTGATTTCATTAATTTTCTCGCTAATTATTGATTGATTTACTTTGCTGCGTTTGACCCCTATAATTAATTGGTTTCACTAAAGATTGTTACGGTATCTGGGTATGCATCTGTAGAGTTTAATTGAATTCACCTACTTCATATTATGCTTCTACTATGCTTCTACTCTTCATACTTAGTCTAACATATATTGAATGTTACTCTAATGCGCATATTCAGTTACTGTAATAAACTTGAGGTGTTACTGTAAGGGGTTGTTCAGTTAGTGTTACACATGTATGATGTTATTTTAAAGACGACCATGTGTTACTGTAATGTACAAGACATGTTACTTTTAATCCCATCTTTGCGTTACTTTGAATCCTAGTAATCTGGTACATTTAATTGTGTAGACGCGTTACTCTAATTTGCACTCTATGTTACTCTAACACTTTCTTTGTGTTACTTTAACGTGTATCAGCTTTACATATGGTATTTCTTTCACTCGTATCAGTTGTACTTTAATTTTATATACCAGATTAAACTGTAACAATAGTTGTACATAATTATTGTACTTTTCAGATGGCGAAAGGAGGAGACAAATCAAGGTGTGATCGCGATTGTTGGATAACGTAGATAAGTATGTGGACGCTAGGCAAAAGATCATCGATGGTCCCAAGAGCAAGCCAACAAAGGGTCGAAAAAAATAACGTGTCTAACGAATTATGTCATCTTTTTCTAATTACGAATAATGCTTTGTATCGTTTTTGAAACTTGTTATGTACATTAGTATTTTGATTATCACCAATGTAACAACGCTGTTAAACTCTGTTATCCTGACTAATTGTTCCTGTCACTCTAATTAACGACCGGTGTTACTATGGGAATGAATGAAGTTTAGCCAATATACAAATGTGGTCTCATAATCATTGTGTTACATTGACGCATTATAACTGTTACTTTAATGAACAAATGATGTTACTCTAAGTTATTAATGATGTTATTCTTTGTCTCATGGTTAAACAATGCTATTATCAATGACGCATTTTATATGGTTCTTTAAAAAGTGAATGTTGTTACTTTGGTAATGAATGGTTCTAATCCAAATTATCCTCAGTTACTTTGGTAATGAATTGTTTAAACAACGTTGCTGTCCTCAGTTACCTTCATGCATTATGTCTGTTACTGTAACTAACGAATAATGGTGTTACTCCAATAGACATGAGATGTTACTCTAACCAAATACACATGTATTAAATAAATATATATAGTTAATTGCAACGTAGCACAACGCTATGTGTAAAAAAATGTGTACAAAATCCAGTTCCTGTGTTTTGCCAATATCCCCTCCCAGAAACCAACTGTCTCTGCAACCTGAACTCCCGAATTAATCCGCACAAGCTTTTCAACATGAAAATTAATCCGCACAAGCTTTTCACATTTGCCTTGTCTTCTGCCCTTAGAAGTCCGTATCAATGAAGCTTCAATGTCGTGTCTGCTTCAACAAAAAACAAAACAATAATATCAGTGAAGCTTACGTTACTGTAACTCAGAAGGTATGTTACTTCAATGACGTTTCTGCGTTAATATAAAACAAAACAATAGTATCAGTGTATATCATGGAAAACCTAAATAAGAAACATAAAACCCTGGAATCTATAAAGATCGATAGAGCAACTAACCATTGATAGGAAACTATGATGAATGAAATAACAATGAAAGCAATATCAACATTAAAATTGACGTGCAACAAATGTGTTATATCAATTCATAAGTTGTGTTACTCTAACTATTACACTATGTTACTTTAACATTATCCTCAAAACCCTTTTTCTAAACGTTCAGTGTGTTACTGTAATTGCAATTAAGTGTTACTGTAACTCAGAAGGTATGTTACTTCAATGACGTTTCTGCATTAATATAAAACAAGGCAATAGTATCAGTGTGTATCATGGAAAACCTAAATAAGAAACATAAAACCCTGGAATCTATACAGATCGAGAGAGTAACTAACCATTGATAGGAAACTATGATGAATGAAATAATAATGAAAGCAATATCAACATTAAAATTGACGTTAAAAAGTAACGCAACAATGAAAGCAATAGCAACAATGAAAATTGACGTGAAAGAAATATTGAAACTCACCATTGTTATACTCAATCAATTGCTTATCAACAGTTGAAGAACATGACGCGGTCATTGAATCCATTGTAACAGGATTTCGAGCACATAATTGATTGATTGAATGAATGAACGTGATGAAGAAAAGGTTTTTTTTTCTCACGTTTGAATGAATGAATGAACGTGATGAATGATGAATGATGAATGAACGTGATCAATAAAGGGAGTTATTGTTTCCTAAATTCTTGGGAGCTATTTTAGGAACGTAAATCTTCCCCTTTTTTTTTAAATGGATGCATCTTGTCCATCCATCCTCATCTCATCCAATGGATGAGATGAGGACTTATGGACTCATATGGAGTAAAGAACTCATAAGAGCCTTACTCTCTCTCTCTCTCTCTCTCTCTCTCTCTCTATATATATATATATATATATATATATATATATAGAGAGAGAGAGAGAGAGAGAGGTAGGTTCTTATAAGGTCAATAACTTTTTTAAGTTCCTAAGTTCCAGTGGTAAAGTTACACAAAAAGTGCTTAAAGTTACACGAGATAAGTGATAAAAGTGCTGAATGTTATAGTTACATATCAATTTTGTAACTTCAAGTGATAAAGTGCAACTTTATAACTCATCTCGTGTAACTTTAAGCACTTTTTGTGTAACTTTAACACTGGAACTTAGGAACTTAAAAAAGTTATTGACCTTATTTAAACCTACCTCTATATATATATATATAAAATTCAAATTCCTTCCTCTTCTCCCTCTAGCTTCATTCACGTTTAAGGAAAAAAATCCTAAAGAATTTGTACTTTCTTTCAAACTTGACGTTTCCTCTTCCTTTTTTTCCCTCGTAGTCTTTTACTTTCTAAAAGACATTGACACTCTCTCTTCAATTTCTCAAAGACCCTACAATGGAAAAATCAAAACAATTGACGGTATCATCCAGGCGTAAAAACGCATCAAACGCTGTTACGATGATGACCATGCATAAAAACGCATCAAACGCTGTTACGATGCCAACGAGAAGAAAAGACGCTGCTACTAATACTTCGAGGTAAAATTTAACATCTTTTTTGTTGAGAAAACAACTTTAGGAAGATTAAACTTTGTATTCGATTATTTTAGACTTCTTGCATGAATGATGATGGAGAGTTTTGATGAATTAGGGTTCAATACTATTTCGACAACTATCTATTCGCTTCTTTTCTTTTGCTTTCAGTTACGTATAATTAGGGTAATTATACAAAGATGAAGCTCTGCTTTCAATTACTGTAACTAGTGCGAATTAATCCGAGCTGTTAGCTAAAGTTTCCGAACTTTTTATAATATATTTCGAGCATGCAAAACGAGTTCTAATAGGTAAAGTTTTCCGAGCATGCCACTAATTTTTTTATTTAGGGTTTATTTAAAGATTTCTTTGGTGAAATAACGAAATTACGTGTCAAGATTTCTTAAAAGATAATAACACACACTCAAAAGATAGTCTCAGAATTACGTATATATAGAACTCACTTAAATGTAATTAAGTTAATTTATGCATAATTTACGAGCTATTTGTAACACTTTGACGAGCACGGATATTTACTTTCTATACTTTTATGGGCTATTATAGTCTTAACCCTCACTAAATCTAAAATTGAGACAAAATAAGTACCAAAGATGTCGCCAAACTATTGAGTCAATTTGGTTCACAAATATATAAAGTAGGTGGGAAGTTTTTCGAGCTCATCATTTAAAAAATTACGTATAATTTATATTTAATATGAATTAATCTGAGTTTATAGATAAAGTTTCCGAGTTTTTTATAATATATTTCGAGCAAGCGAGTGAGTTACAACAATTAAAAAGATGTTACTTTAAAAGTATTAGCATAATTAGATAGATTTAAGAGTGAGTTTGGAATACATCGAGATTGGTACAGTTTTCCAAGCTCATCATAAAAAACTAGTGTAACAATTTGAGCTTATGTGTACTGATTATTGAGTATGATTTTTTACGTAAATGTATTTAGTGTTTATTTAAATACTCTTTGTAAACAGTTGTGGTCTATTATCATGTTAAGCCTAACACTATGGTCTATTCTCTTTCTTAGACCTTAAAAAAAACAAAAAATTGTAACAGAAGGTGAACATGACGAGGGCGATGACGATGTGTTGGAAACATACCCTACTCTGGATACTAGGATGTCGCCAACAAAGGTGGTGAAGCTCCTTTAATTTTTATCTCTTTGACTCAACGATTTTTTTTTGAGACAACACCTTTTCGACATCTTCTAAATCTAAAAGTGACTCAGATATCCACCCGGTTAGCTCACTATGTAGTAAGAAACTACAACTTTAGAAACAAAACATTGAGTTTGGAGAATGGAGAGACATTTAAAGTCTCGAAAGAAGACATTCTCACAGTCATGGGTCTTCCGATGGGAGGTGTGGTACCAAGTCATTCTTGTGAGGAGATGCAACCCGTTTTTAGTAAATGGATTGAACAATGTGGTGATAACCATGAAGGAAAGCCGGTGACAATGTCTGTGTTAAGAGACTACATATTAACACACAAGAAAGATGGAGGGCATATGTTCAAGAGAAACATCCTTATGTAAATCATATCATCTTTGATATGTTGTTACGGAAATGATCATGTTTAACCAATGCATTTCCTTGGGTGTTTGATGTTGGTAATTTGGACCGCCTAGATTGGTGAGAATTTGTTGAGGATAAGCTCTTGGCCATTAGAGATTATTGTTGGTCTCTAGGAAAACAATTCCGTGGTCCGTTGTTATTTCTGGTGGTAAGAAATTTTATATACAATACTCAGTTTTTATGAACCACTTATTAATGATTGTTCTTATATACTCCGTACTTTCTTTTAAATGTATTAATATATGCAGTTACACTTTGTTGACACCTTGGTTGATTCGAAAAGGGATGTACAAAGAACTTCCCCTACGCTAATTGGGTGGACGACAAAAGATCTAAACAACAGAGAAAAAAAGGCAAAAAAAAAGAGGTGGTTTTGGTGGTGGATTTATTGAAAAAGAATCTGCTATTGTATCAAACCTAAGTAAATTGTCTTTCTCAATTTGTAGCACTATTACGAGCTATTACGTATACTTAATGAGCTAATTATTCTTTTGTTACGAGCCTGTCATTCATCCCTCAAATCATTCTCAATGTATAGCACTTTTACGAGCTAATAAGTTTTCTTTCTGAGCTAATGATTCTTTTTCCGAGTCTGCCATTTATCCTTCGACCCTTTCTCAATTAGCACTTTTACAAGCTATTATGTATACTTTCTGAGCTATTTATAATTTTTACGAGCCTGTCATTTATCCCTTTTGTCTTTTTTAATGTTTGCCACTTTTACGAGCTATAATGTATATTTTTTGAGCCAATTATTGTTTTTTACGAGCCTATTGTATACGTTTATGTTTAATGTCTATTGTCCTTTGAATCCTGATACAGACCCCACTTCTAACCATCAAGAACACAGTTGAAGATACGCATGAAAAGCATGGTTGCGACGAGCTGGTAAAATTAACATTAACATTTTGTATTTTTTAGCTTAATTTTTAAATATGGTATTCTAAATAATGGTTATTAATTCTCTTCATAATGTATTTGTTTTTGACACAGGGTGTGTTCCATGATTTTGCGGGTGCAGTAGAAAACTTGGTTTCTGCGTATGCTGACGTCGTCAAGAAAGGTCGAAAACTGCTTGAGGCAATGCCGAATTGTGAAGGCGTGAAAAATTTGATCATGGTTACTCGTTCCTAATTTAATATGTCTCATCCAGACGATGATGTTGATATTGAAACCATGTCAAGTTTTAGTCAAGATACATTCTTTGACATAAGATGCGCCATATGGAGACATACAAAAGGAATGACTTGTCGGGGTGGAACGTAGGTCTTGAGAAAGGAAAGGTAACACATCCTTCTCTAATATAAGACTTCATATTTAATCTATATCTAATGTTAATTTCCTTTCTAATAACAATTTTCCTCTACTGCAATAGTTTAAGCATCTGCATAATTTGAGAATCAAATACCCCTACGAGATCGTTAACTTCCAAGATAATAAAGTCAAGGCAGAAGTATTTTCTTTTGTTGATGAGCTGGTTAAAAGGGACCTCCATTAAGTTAAAAGAATTTGACGAAGACCTAGGTGACTATCACCAAGATTATTAATAGTAGACGTAGTTCGTGCAGTACCCGAAACCTTCCCTAGATTACTCGATGCCCGTTTACGTGCCCGAGTCTCAACAACCTTAAATCTCCCACGAGCTCGACTACTTTGAACATCCATCAAACCCCTCTTCCTAGTGAACCTTTCCCCTTTCTTTGTATTTCCCTTTGGATTTTGGATTACATCAACATCACCTGCCTTAACGTCAGAAAAATCGATGCCACCTGATACAACCTCAATCTCGACTTTTGCCTTCTCAAAGCAATCATTAACAATACCCCTAGTGATCTCATTGTCAGTACTAGCAATAATGAGTTTATGAAAATTGCGTTGCATATCCAATTTCCACACAGGACCTGCAACCTTCTCTTTGGAACCTTCAATGACGTCATCTTTTGTCGAACGCTTAAGAACATAAATAGTAGGTATATCATCCACACAATTACAATGATATATTCTTAGAATGTGGCGACATAAAAAGCCACTCTCTTCAAACCTTTTACAAGTACAACATGCGTAGTTTGAGGAGGAATCAAACGTCACGACATGGCCAAACTCATCCCCATGTTCTGTGTAGACGAAATAGGAATTTGTGTTCTCGAAACTACTTTGTAGTTTATGTTTATATGACATGGCCTTCATAATCTCTTCCTCAAAGCGCTTAAAAGCACCAATAGTATAATTCTTCGTTGCAAAATCAAGTAAAGAACATGGGATAATAACCTCAGGTACACCTTTCCAGCAAAGACTGTTGTCCTTACGTTCATGACTCCTCCAACCATTCACTCACAACAATACTAATTATCTCGTAGAAATCACACAAGGTAGTTATCTTACTAACTCTCTTGCAAATAGAATGATTTGTGGACTCACTCCCTTGAGACGATAATATACCTGCCGAGAAAAAATCTTTTCCATATGCACAACACCATTTATACCTTAACTCATATAGTCTTCCAAGCTAAGCATGATTACCAGAATTGTATTTCCTAACCATTCTTGAAAAAAGGGATATAGAAACAACCAATTATGCAAGTTGAGCAACTGACCTAAGAAACCGAACTATTAAACATAATAGATGAACTATTAAACAAATAAATCAAGCTAATACACAAAGATGCAATAGCTAAAATGTCTGAATTTACACAAAGATGTCACAATTGACCTAAGAAACCGAGTTACTAAACGTAATAGACGATCTATTAAGCAAAATTAATCTAATACACAAATATGTCATAACTAAAAAGTTTAATATTTTACACAAAGATGCCACAATAGACCTAAGAATTCGAGCTACTAAACATAATAGACGATTTATTAAACAATCAATCTAATATGAAAAGATGTCTTAACTAAAAAGTCTGATATTACACAAAGATGCCACACAACTAACCTAAGAAATTAAACCGAGCTACTAAACATAATAGATGAGCAATTAATCAAAATCGAGCTACTACACAAAGATGCCATAACTACAAACACTGATATTACACAAAGATGCCACAACTGACCTAAGAAACCGAGCTGCTAAACATAATGGAGAAGCTATTAAACAAAATCGAGCTAATACACAAAGATGCCATAACTTAAAACTCTCAAATAAAGCAAAGATACCACAGCTTACCTAAGAAACCGAGCTACTAAACAATAATAGATGGTTATTAAACAAAATAGACGAGTTATTATACAAAGATGTGTCAAATTTATATACGCTTATTAATCTTGTTAATGTTCAAACAAATCGAGTTATTAGACAAATACGTGAAACAAGTACATGTTCCAACAATGTTCACCTTCAACGCAATGACGAGAATCACCAACAGCTGAAAATATATTAACACACATTAAAAAGAGCCACAAGTAAAATGCATATGTACGCGTAATATCTACATTCTGCGCTAATGTAATAATTGTGGGAACTATTGAGCTTATTAGTAAACTTACTGAGCTATCATGAAAATTATTCGAGCTACAATTAAAAAGTATATGTAATGTTTAAAATTCGAGTTGAATAAAAAAGTACAGGTCCACTGAGTAATATTATTAACAATTACCTTGACGTCGAGATAGATCTTCTACTTCTCCTTCCGAAGCCAATGGTAATGCATTAGAAGTTACAATTTCCATAGAAATTTCATTCTCCGTTGTCAGTGATAACTTACGTGTCTCCTCCGTCATTGAATCTTTGCAACACCATCAATAGTTGAACATAAAAACATTAGTCAGCTACTTCTAGGATTTTTAATTAAGTCAAGCTATAGTCAATTTTCAAGTATTACCATTCTAAAATATTTTGAGCTACAAGGAAAACAACTCAAGCTAGGAATAATAAATTACAATATCTAAAATTCGAGGTAATTGTAATACTCGTGAGAAATTATTGAGCTAATGAATAAACATTTTGAGCTATCATGCTAAATTCGAGCTAACATTGAAACGTAATGTAATGTTTAAAATCCGAGCTAATTGTTATACTTTTTGAGTTAGTAAATATAATTACTTTCCTTGCATATTTTTAATATGAGATATCACTGATACTTCTAGAGTTTCAGTACCAAATTTTAGTAACATAAAAATTGAGTGATATTATTGACAATTACGTTCACAACGAGATGCATCCTCTACTTCCTGTCCCGAAGCCAATGATAATGCTTTCGAAGTTACAATTTCCAAAGAAATTTTATTTTCCTTAGGTTTTTCATTATCCGTTGGTGATGATAATGTAACACCCGCAAATTTTCTAGCTATGCTATCTATTTCATTACGATTTTATCGTAACTCTGTAATATTTCGTCAATTCCATTTTTCCCATTTCGAGGTCTCTTTTGTTCTTGAGCTTAAAATTATTTATTTTCGTAAAAGGATTTTAATTATTCTAATTTTATTCGAAAACCCATTTAATTCTTTTCATCGCAAGTATGTTTAATTATTTTTGAGAAATCATATTTTCTATGAACAATAGTTTTAAAATTGAGTTTGAACTATTTGTTTTTCTAAAAATGCTCGATTATATTTATAATGGTTTCTAGCAAAAAAATATTTTATTTTCGAAAAATGGTTGTTTAATTATTTTACTACGCGATTTCATAAATAATTTTCTAACATGTTTTAATCCGATTTCTTCATAAACGTAAATATTATTTTACGAACTTCTTTTATCGACTTGAGAAATATTTTTGTACACCTTTTATCAACACTACATATTATTTTATCCTATTTATTTTAAACTATTTATTTTAATCGGAAACTTATCACATCAATTCGTTGCTTGTTCTTTCCATCTCAACCATCTCGTCTCCCAGTTGAGTTAAGAGTCCTTGTAACTCGATTATTCCTATCTTTTAGCTTTCTAATTTCTTTTATATATTCTCTTCCATTCCAGTCTATTTTATTGACAACACAAGTTTCTTTTCTTCTCTATGTTTTACGTTAAACTTCATCCTTTTTGTTCATCAATCTGATCCTTATTCGTCTCTAATTCTTTCCGATCTCGAGGGCTATCGTGCTGGATCTGATGAAGACGATTATTTAATTGATCCGGATCTCGATTAAGGTAACATTGACACGTTATTCGGTATTATGTGATGTTATTGTTGTAGTTGCATGTATAGAAATTAGTTTTTTTGTAAGACAATATATGTATGTCTCATTTTTAATAACGTAAACTTTAAAATCGTAAATCTTCGAATTTTTTATCGTTTTAATGTTTTTTATTAAACTATTTATTGTTTTAGTGTTCTTTTGAAACTATTTGTTCTCAATGGTTCCACATCACCATTTTTTTTTATTTTATTTCGGAAACCGAGCCGCTAGTTGAACTAGCGGCTGGCTGCTTACTGCAATGCCAAAAAAACAGAGCAAAGAACAGAGCAAATTCATTTCACCATCATCATTCTTATCTTACACCCACCTTAATCCCATACGTAGGCAACGTCCTAATAACAATGGTGGTTGGAAGGGCGGTGAAGGGAGCAGCAGGGTCACGGCCGCAGCAGCCAGAAAAAGAGCATTGGTTGGACCTCGAAGCATTACCAGATCGACCCCCGCCACTGCCGGGTTTTTGAAACTGGGAATCGTTCTTTTCCGACCTTAATTGATTGGGGGACATCTACTCCCCAACAACATTTAAATTTAATCAATTTAATTGTTCTTCCTCTTCCTCTTGTTAACTTAACCTAATTTAATTGTTCTTCTTCTTCCTCTTGTTAACTTAACCTAATTTAATCAATCAACAATCAATAGAGTAGTAAATTGGGGGAGAGAATTAGGGTTATTGGAAGTAAATTGGAATAAGAATGCAAGATGAAAAGGAATAGGGTTTTAGATAAGGGTGAGAGGAGTACAGGAACCAGGAATTGTAGGAAGGGGGAGGTGGGATACTGGGATTGATGAGATGCAGATGATGATGGTAAATTGCTCTGTTTTTTTGCCAAACATTAAGCAGCCAGCCGCTAGTTCAACTAGCGGCTCGGTTTCCGAAATGAAATAAAAAAAGAAAATGATGACGTGGAACCATTGAGAACAAATAGTTTCAAAAGAACACTAAAATAATAAATAGTTTAATAAAAAGCATTAAAACGATAAAAAATTCTAAATCTTCACATATTTTGTTGCTTTTAATCGTTTTTATGAGATTTTATAATAAATCGTTCTTTTAATTATTAAAAAGTATTATAAGGCCGAGACTAAAGCATACCTATAATAATTTATTTAACAAATTTCATGATTTTAAAATATGAATTATCAAATTGAAAGTTTTATTGTTTTTAATAAAGTTACAGCATGTTCAGAATCTGATAGTGTTTTGTGCGAATTAATATTCTATTTTAAAGAGTTTATTTCTGAAACCTTTGAAAATATACTACTATTTATTTTAAGTATAATTTATTCCTATTTAATTTCGGAAATTAAATCCAAGTGGTTTGGTCACAATAAATTGTTTATGAACAAGTGTCAAACTAATCCGCGAATCTGTAAGTTGTGATAAGATCTAATTTGAAACATATGTTAAACTTTTTATTTAATATTGGTAATTTATTTACATAAAGTATGAAGAGTCTAGTTAATGTTTCCAATTGGATTTTATTTAAAATCAATTTTTAAACGTCTTTTATCAAAGAAATACAATCGAGTGTCTAATTCTGACAGTTTTTAAATGTACGAATAAAAACCCATATTTTATTTGGAATTTAGATTTTCTTTTGAAATAGAAGTTGTAACTAAGTTTCTAAAATTTTCAACCCCACCGATATTACGTTATTTATATTTTTAATGATTTAATTACGAATTTTATAGTAAGATAGTGCAATTCTGGAAAATCTGTCAATTTGTTATTTAAATACTTTTAATTACTTAAACTTCTAACCCTTTTAGAAATAATTATGATTTTGACTTTGGTTGACTTTTAATCATGAATTAAACATTTATATAATTAATATAATGTTTACGTCTTGAGGCCTAATATTAACTATTTTATATAACTCCTATTTTGATCGATTTCTATTTATAATAATACCTACTTTTGGAAAGTTATTATTTTAAGAAAATTTCCATTTTTATAAAGTCTTCTCTTTTTAAGAATAAACTATAATCCTATTGAATTTCGATAATGACTTTGTTTTGGAGTTATGGATTAAGGGAAGTGTATGGGTAGAGTAATACAGTCTAGAGTATACGTTTTGCCATCAGTTATAAGGCTAGTGTATCCGAGCGGGATGCATTGGTTGTTGAACTGGGCATGTTCTTGTTCAGGAGTGTATGTTCATTTTGACCTTAAGCTCGTACCTCGCATGTAAGACGCTGTCGGGTTGAACTGGGCACAATTGGTGTTCCAGGAGGGGTGTGCATATTTACTTAAACTAGGACCTCGCATTTATAAATCGCCGTCCTATTATGGTTGAGTAACCTAGTTAGAGATTGAGGTTTGATTTATTTGAACTAAGTTCTCGAAGCTAGTTTTTAGTATTCTCCTAGTGAAAGTTTATTCTGTTGCACTGATTCATATATCTATAACACCGTTATTACTATTGGTGGATATTGACTTGTGTGGACATGACATAGGTCCACCCCGACGTGGCCACGCGCGGGTTTGGCTAGTGTCTCGGCTGTTTGGCCGAGTGTTTGAGCTTGGTTGGCGATTTGTTTCGGTTTTCGGATAGAATTCCTACTTGAGATCGAATTCTATCCTTAAACGGATTTGTTTAATATTATTTGAAAGCTGATTTTTTGTGGTGTTTGAGACTGAATCAGCCATGTGAGGTGTTACGGCTGACTCGTGTGTCTCGAGAATATTTTTCGACCGGGTTTTGACTCGGTCGTAAAAAGACGGTTTTACCCCTGGTGCCGGAATCGACCCAAATTAGTCTCATTTGACTCGAAACGACCCACTGGGCCTGGATTTGAGGTTGGTTTTGTAAGATTTGTACTCCGTAATAAGCCTAAACCAAATGTCCATGATTTCGAGCCCATATCCGAGTCATTAAAGCATGTTTGCGTCCTATCATCATCGGGTGTTTGGCGGGACCTACTATAGACACATGGCGGTCAAAATGCGGGTATCTACAACTTGCAGGTTGGCAGTCGTTTTTAATTATTTTACTATATCATTTTAAACGTTTTCCATTTTGAACTATTTTCATATAATTGTAATTATGCTTTAATGTCATGTAATATGGCTGGGAGAACGTCGTCGTTACTCCCCACTGAATTGTGGCTGTTATGTTTATAACATGACAGGTATTTTGCTGTTGATTTTTTGGGTGTGAGCTAGTGAGTAGCATGGATTCTATTCTACTTCATTTATATTAATTTTTGGATTGTTAAACCCATTTGGAGAATTTTTATTTTTAGCCCTTTTGTAAAAAGTGACCTTTGTATTGACTGACCGTTCTTTTTGTAAAATTTAGAACATCAGTGTGTTTTAATCCTAAATCTACAGTGTTTCCGCCACTGTATTGCGTTAGAATTTATAGGGGATTACAGATAAAGTAATAGTTCCCTCCGCAATTGAATCTTCACAACATCATTGGTAGTTGAAGATAAAAGATAAAACATTATCCGGCTAATTACACGATTTTTTAAAGCCGAGATACAATTGATTTTTAGGTCCATTATCAATTCTAAAACATTTTGAGCTATATGAAAATAACTCGAGCCAGAAATTGATTAGAATGTAGTATTTAAAATCCGAGCTAACTATAATACTTGTGAAAAAATTGTTGAGCATATGAATAAATTTACTGAGCTATCATGACTATAATACGAACTATAATTAAAATGTAATATAATAGTTAAATTCCGAGCTAACTGTTATATTTTTTTAGCATATCAATATAACTACTGCCCTTTTAATATAATGGTCCAAATTTAGTCATTAAATAGTTAATAGAAATATAAGTTTTTGAGATTCATCATAAATTATATGAGCTACCACAAAAAACTTTTCATTCCGTATTTAACATTCGACGATATTAAGTCAATCTATGAACAAATAAAATTACAATTACTTATTGCGTATCAAAAAACACAACTAATTAACCATGAAAATTTACAATATGCAAAACAAAGACTAGAAATATGTACGGAGGAATAATTTCTATAGTTCATGCTAATATTACCTTGACAAGCAGAATTAACTTCTTGTTGTCTTCTAGAATTCATCGGTACAAAGTTAAATTCTTCAATATTCATTGAAAAACGGATTTACTATACTGGTTTGTTAATGGAGAAAGAGGAGTAAAAGAAAAAAATAGGTTGAGCAGTTAGACAGTCAGAGAAAGAATGGGGTACAATTGAAGATTACGTACATTAGTATTGTTTAGGTTAATTAAAATATAAGAGTGAAATGACAGAATTAACCCTGGTTGTATATTAGTATTATACAACCAGGTGTATAATCCTCTTACTGCGATTTTTTTAATGAGAACATGACATGTGTCCCCCTCCCCCCCACACCCATTTTAGTGATTTTCCTTTTAGTATATATGATGATGACTAGGTAAAAACCCGTGCAAAGTTGCACGGGTATATACATAAAAGAATAATTATATGGATAATCTTATTTGGATACTCAACTTTAACCGAAACAATTTACAATGTGAAAAGGTGTACGATTATTGTGAAGTATACCCCCGTGAAAATGTATGCGAAAATACATGTTCGACCCGTATCTATGAGTATCTTGTTTACGCTGATATATCGTATGTTTAATATGCTTATTAACTGATGTTTTTTTTAAAATAATCTAAAATTTACTCTTTGTAGGACTAAGGCCCTATTCTTTTCAGGTCGTTTCAGACCAGCTCAGCTTCTATCAGCTCAGCCCAGCTCCTATAAGTTCAGCTCAACTCTAATTTTTTCAGCCCAGCTCTAATATTTTCAACTCCTAAAATAATACTTCAATAATAATAAGAGCAAATTAGAAATTACTCCCTTCAAAGTTGCATTTAATAAAATTTTCTCCCTTTTAAATTTTTTTTACTACTTAACAGCCAAAAATATACAAAAGTTCAAAAATTTCTTGCATTGGTAAAATCCGGCCAATCCAGTAATAAGTTGACCGAATTGCCCCTCAGCCTACCACTACCTCACTCAACCTCTTTTCCCCTTCACTATCTTCATTCTCATTCCCAAACCTAGAAAAAACCCCAAATACCCTAAATCGTAAACCTTAGAAATTCGACAATCAATTTTTGTCCAAAAAAATAAATAAATTAAACGACAATCATACGATCTATTGCTTCCATTCATCAATCATTTGTTGCGGACTTCATCAAAAATGCTACAGCTTGATTCCGTAGACATCTTCCCTATAACCAACATCACCAACAATGTCAATTTTTTTCCAGAAAATAAAAAAAATTGTGTGTACAGAGGAATCGAAGCACAATGTATCAATCTGTTAATCACAAGCCTACAAAAACAACTATCCCTAAATCACAAATTTATAAATGAATAAACCCTAAAAACTAACCCAACTAGTATTTCCTATTACAAGAAAAGCGACAATTACAAATTTAGCTGAAGAATTAGTGAACAAGCTTTGGAAGAATTAACAAGATTGAAGATTATATAGTTGATGTGGGATGAGGTATGGAAGAATCAATTTTAGTTGGTGTGGGATGAGATTGAAGATTATACGGCCTTAGAAAAAATTTATGGGATTTGAATAGGATATAAGGGAGAGGGGTAGTTTGGGTATTAAAAGACAAAAAAAGGGTAGAAAATCCAGTTTCGCCGGAGTACCATGCCGGAGTTTACAATTGAAAGTAAATTTTGAATTTTTGCATCTTTTTGGCTGTTAATAAAAAAAATTTAAAAGGGAGTAAATTTTAATAAACACAACTTTGAAGGGAGTAATTTCTAATTTGCTTTAATAATTATAATAATAATAATAATAATAATAATAATAATAATAATAATAATAATAATAATAATAATAATAATAATAATAATAATAATAATAATAATAATAACAATAATAATAGTAATAATAAAATATAATAATAATAATAATAATAATAATAATAAAATATAATAATAATAATAATAATAATAATATTTGTTTATTTATATGAAATGGAAGTAGTATTAAGATTGAAACAAATTACAATAAGTTATTATTATTATCGCATTTCGATATTAATGCAGGTTTCTTTTCATAAATAAATAATAATAATGATATTATTATTATTATTATTATTATTATTATAATTATTTTTTAAAAAAAAAAACAGACTTGTATTAAGAACGAAACAAATTACAAGAAGTTAGTGGGTAGCCGAGATACTATCTGGGCACCCACTTCCTTAGCGATAGAAAAACTAAGACGAGTAAAAATAAAAGCAGCCGCGCGAGCTCCCGCGTCCTGAGAGACAGAGAATTTCTAAATCCGCTTGAGCAAAGCAGTGGCCTCCACGTCGAGCTCCCCTAGAGAAGAGAAAGAGAAAGGTAGGAACTCATACATAGTCTTGGTGCACAAATCTCCATACTTGGCGCACTTACGCCGAGCAGCATCAGCAATCTCACGACCAGGCAGAAAATCAGACATCGCGGACTGAGTCAAAGAGGATGACCCCGTCAGATCGACACACACATCACGACCCCTATCCCAGGAATAAAGAAGCAAATGCGCCGGGCGTAGGGGCCTGTCGTGCCCATCAATCAAACCGACATCTACCTCCTTACCGGCCGAAATACCAGATCGGAAGCAGATATCGAAAAGGGTGTCGCGAACCAGGTTATGTCTATGCTTAATACCAACGGTACCAGCACACGACACAGCATGATCTCCAAAAATGTCCCCCTCAAAAACTCGGGAACAGGCAGAGCAAGGCTTAGGTACCGGGAACAAAGGAACACCCAACCGATAGCTAAGGACAGAGCGATAAGTCTTCCCATTCATGGTCTGCCCCAGCCCAGAGATAGGTACCGCGCGCAACCAGTCAGACGTGTGAACACCTTGCAGATGGTCCTCCCATTATTATTATTATTATTATTATTATTATTATTATTATTATTATTATTTTGCAAGAATTTAGATCTCTTATTCATCCATGAAGGTTAGAAAAAAGAGAACAAAGCTTACAAAGATATCCCAAACTTTGCCAAAGCAAAAAAATCACCAAACAACCAAAGAAGGAACCAACTAATTATACATCATACATTAAGTAATGTAAACTAAGGATGAAATTGATGAAAACCAGGATACTTGGATAGCATCCTTGCGCTCACTTCAATTCGTATCTGATGGAAACATTGCTCAATAGAAGAGTCATGCCCCGAAAAAATTCGCCTATTCCTCTCCTTCCAAATGGAATACACCAGCGCACAAAGAAGAGTTTGCATCCCATCTTTAACCCAAACGAACCGGAAGTGTGCAAAACTCAAATATCTAGCAGCAGTAGACAGCTGTAACCATCGCCAATGACGATCAAGCAACCAATTCGCACTCATATCAGCAAGAGTGGAAGAGAATGGGCACTGAAAAAATAAATGGCAGTGAGTTTCAGAAGAATTTCTGCATAAAACACACCAGTTTGGCAGCGGCAATCCTCTACTTTGTAAAACATCAATTGAAGCTAGTTTCCCTTGAAGGGCAAGAGACGTGATGACTCTATGCTTGGGAATCACAACAGCAGACTTCAGGGACCTATGCCAGTAGACAGTATGGTATTTGATTCGGAACCAATCATAGGCTTTCTTGGTGTTAAATTTGGACCCTTGTGTCCATGACTGCAAGAGGTGTCGACTGCAATCAATAGACCCAGTAGCAAGCATAATCTCATATTTAACGTTTATTATACTTCTCAAAGTTTCAGAGAACGCATCTCTAGTGACCAAGCTCCAAAGATTTCCAGATTGAAGCACATAAAGACGAAGCCAACTGATCCAAAGACTAGTGTGATTACATTCAATTTGCCAATTCCATTTCGCTATCAGCGTTTTATTCCAAGCTAACACTTCCTCTATGTTAAAACCACCCTCTTTCCATGGCGTACAAATGCTAACCCAGCTTTTGAATACTAGTTTTTTCTGATCAAGGGAGTTAGACCAGAAATAGTTCATGCAAATCCTTCTTATAGTCTTAATCACTGCAGCTGGAAGCAACGCAGATGCAACCAAAAATTTGCTAGCACAAATCCTTCTTCTTCTTCTTCTTCTTCTTCTTCTTCTTATTATTATTATTATTATTTTTATAAACCAGAACTTATATTAAGATTAAGATCAAAAACAAATTACAAGAAGTTAGTGGGTAGCCGAGATACTATCTGGGCACCCACTCCCTTATTATTATTATTATTATTATTATTATTATTATTATTATTATTATTATTATTATTATTATTATTATTATTATTATTATTATTATTATTATTATTTTATTTTATTTTAATTTTTTTTTTTATGAAATGGAGAATTTTATTGATGAATCAAAAAGTAGTTTACAAAAAATTGGTGGGGAGCCGAGATACAATCTGAGAGTTTTAAGTAAAGTAATGGTACACAGGGTCAGACTACGAGGCTATATGGGTTCGAATGTGTGCACCACCCATGGTAGGAGTCGCTCTATGAAGCCAAACTCGCTGCACCGAACCGAGTGGGAACGGGGTCATGGTGATGTGATCAGGGTCCTTAAACCAACATAGCCATGTTGGCTTAACCATGTTCCATTACTTTAGTATCCTCACATGAGTTACAAGCTAACGCTACTTTAGTATCCTCACATGAGTTACTTTATTATTATTATTATTATTATTATTATTATTTTATGACAGAACTTGTATTAACACCAGAACAAATTACAAGAACTTAGAGGGGAGCCGAGATATTATTATTATTATTATTATTATTATTATTATTATTATATTTTTTTTGCAAGAAAAGTACGCCTTATATTAATAATAAGACTAGGATCTTACAAAAGAATATCCACTAAGAGATAAGACCTCACCCACCTTAACTCAACCTTCTAAGCTTGATATTGATACCTCTTCCTCTTAGCCTAGTAAATACATCAAATTTAATCTTACCGACAATACTTTCTATTGTGCTCACTTTACTATCAAAAATTCTCGCATTACGCTCACCCCAAATACAATAAACCGTTGCTGCTAGACAACCACAAAACCAAGCATGCTTCCAATGCCTCTGTTTGCTCCTATGCGTGCACCATTTTAGTTCAACTGCCAATCTTGAACTTCTCCCTGTTATCTGCATCCAGCAAAGCAAGTGTTGCCACACCTTAGTAGAGAATCGACATTGGAAGAAAAGATGTGAGGAAGTCTCCTCCACTTGCTCACATAAACCACGTCGACTAGCTAGTTGCATTCCTCTTTTCTTTAGCTGATCCTGCGTAGGCAAGTATCTCTGTCCTGCAAGTGCCAAAATGATTCGGTGCTTAGGAACAATTATACTTTCCTTCATTCTACCCATCCAAGGAACTAGTGGGAGCTTGGTTCTAAACCAATCATAGGCTGATCCAATGTCAAACCTTCCCTTCACAGTCCAACTCCGAACCAATCCCGTAGCTTTCAAGCTCCTTAGAGACCATATGTTGCAGAATATCATCTGTGACGCTCAAAATGCTATAAAAGGTAGCAGTATACCTCTCATTCTTCGCCATACACCAGATTTCTTGGCCATTAATGATATATTTAATATGCCACTGCACCCATAACCCAGTATCACCTTGAATAATTTTCCAAAGCCAGTGTACCATAGCAGCTTTGTTCCAAAAATCCAAGCGTTTGATATTAAAGCCCCCTTCGTTCCAAGGTACACAAATTCGAGCCCAACTTTGAAAAACCAGATTCCTCCTTTCATTCCCCCCAGACCAAAAGAATCTAAGCCCAGCCTGCTTAAGACTCTTAAGGACATTAACAGGAAATAATGCATTCCTGCTCCAGTAATGAGTCATTCCAAACATCACTGAAGAAAGCAGTTGGAGTCTGCCTGCATATGACAGGAAGTTAGAAGACCAGCATGCAAACTTCTTAATGATGCTATTAATGAGGACTTGATATTCTCCTCTCTTATTATTAACTGAGTTCAAAGGCAGTCCCAGATATCGACAAGGAAAATTACCAATAGCAAACCCAGTTTGAGCCAGAATAAGGCTCTTCACATCCGGGTGTAATCTTCCAAAAATATGCTCGTCTTCTCCTTATTAGCATGTAACCCCGACTCCTTAGAGAACACCTCCATAGCTTCAGTTGCAGCCAGCACCGAAGGACTATCCCCCCTACAAAACATCGTTGAATCATCTGCAAACACCAAATGATTAAGGCGTAGCATGCAGCATTTAGGATTATTAAATCATTAAATCATCTGCAAAATCCTTATTATTATTAGAGTAAATTAAAAATTACTCCTTTTTAAGATACCGATTTTAAAATTTACTCCCTTTTGAAATTTTTGTTAAAAATAACTCCCAAAATCTATCAAAAGTTCAAAAATTGCTCCAAAATATAATTTTTGGACGAAATTACCCCTAACTTTTTTATGCTATATTACTTCACCTCACCCTCTAGCCAAGGGTATTTTCGTCCTTAAAATAAATTTGTGAGCAATTTTTGAACTTTTGGTAGATTTTGGGAGTTATTTTTAACAAAAATTTTAAAAGGGAGTATATTTTAAATTTGGTATTTTAAAAGGGAGTAATTTTTAATTTACTCTTATATTATTATTATTATTATTATTATTATTATTATTATTATTATTATTATTATTATTATTATTATTATTATTATTATTATTATTATTATTATTATTATTTATTTTATTTTATTTTATTTTATTTTATTTTATTTTTTTGCAAAAATATCATCATTTCATTAATCGTAATGAAATTACAAGTTTGCAAAGTATACCACACTAAACATCACACTATGCATCACCATACATTAAAATTACCCTTCCATCATTCTATCCAATATCATCTTATACCTATAGTTATGTCTATACATGATGAACCTCTTAATAATCACGAATTTAGTATGAGAAACTATACTATCAATGGTATCGGCCGCTTCACTAAATAGCCTCATGTTTCGTTCCTTCCAAATAAGATATACTGCTGCAGCTAGACACGCCATAAACCACTTAGCTTTCCAATGTCTACGCTTCCTTCTCTGAAGAATCCATTTTTGAGCCTGAATCAGAACGAGAGGAGGAGAAGACAATCGCAGCCAGGCCATTAGATTTAGCCAAAGCTCTCTAGAAAAAGGACATATGAAGAATAAGTGCCGAGCAGACTCTTCCTGCTGCATACAAATTGGACACCTATTTGCCAATAGAAATCCTCTATTCTTGAAGTTATCAGCAGTAGCAAGCTTGTTTTGCAAAGCCAATGAGACAATAATCTTATGTCTTGGCATAACAGCTGATGGACCAAGACTTCTTGCTAAAAATCGATGCTCACTAACCTGCTGAAAAAATGTATACGCCTTTGAAACATTAAAGGTTCCCCCTTACCACACGAATCAATCAATAACATTGCATCCTCCAAAGAGCCGCTCAGTCTAATACACCCGTCACGAACCTGCAGTACTCCCTTCAGTCCTGCAGAAAAGTATTCTTTGGTTTTGATAAACCAGACAGATTCAGTCTGCAACACATAGGCCTTACACCAGCTTATCCAAATACTACCCTTGTCATTAGAAAGCTGCCACAACCATTTAGACAGCAGTGCTTTGTTCCAATCACTTAGGTTCTTGATATTAAACCCACCAGATATCCAAGGAGTGCATATATCTGCCCATTTTTTAAAGACTAAACGCCTCTTCCCATGTTCAATTCCCCAAAAGAAATCTTTACATATCTTATTAACTTTGCTAACCACAGTTTTAGGAAGAAGAATACTCGAACACCAAAAATTTTGCATGCCAAAGATGATTGAATTAATCAACTGAGCTTTACCTGCATAGGACAAAAGCTTCGTAGTCCAATGAGTCACTAAGTTCTGAATTTTAAGAATGAATGCATCAAACATCTCAATTTTAATAGTTGCATCATGAAGAGGAATACCCAAATACTTAAACGGAAAAGACCCGACTGCAAAACCAGTGGCCTGAAGAATTTGCCTTCTAATTCCAGGATCAGTACCCCAAAATAAATACAAGTTTTATCCAAATTTTCCTTTAACCCAGAGACCGAACCAAATTCATCCAAGACCTGTTTCACAGCCAAGACAGAAGGAACATCTCCCCTAGTAAAGATCATAAGGTCATCGGCAAAGATTAAATGATTTAACTTAATCTTGCAACACTTAGGATGAAAGGACACTTGACTCTTATTACCAATTTTTCTCAAGGCTCGAGAAAGAACTTCCATGCGAAGAACAAAAATGTAAGGAGAGAGAGGATCACCTTGACGAATCCCACTTTCACCTTGAAAAAAGCCATGAACTCCTCCATTCAATTTGAAAGAATACCAAGGATGAACAATACAACCCATGATCCACTTCACATAAATTTCAGGGAACCCCAAGAAAACCAACATTTCTTGAATGAAAGACCATTGAACTGAGTCAAAAGCCTTTCTAATGTCCACTTTCATCATACTCCTAGGCGTGATAAACTTCCTATTGTATCCCTTAACAAGGGTTTGAGAAACCAATGTATTCTCAAAAATACTCCTTCCCTTTATGAAAGCAGCTTGCTCCTCTCCAATAACACTAGGCAAAAGAGGCTTCATCCTATTAGCCAGAATCTTACTAATTGTTTTATAAAACACAGTACAACAGGATATAGGACGAAAGTCAGTCACAGATAGAGCATCCATTCTCCTAGGAATAAGAGTAATCAACGTTGAATTGGCTTGCTTTGACATTCTTCCTGTTTTGAAATAACTTAGAATTGCCTTACAAAAATCATCCTCAATGATATTCCAAGCAGTCTTGAAGAACCCTGCCGAAAACCCATCACTACCCGGACTACTGTTAATATCCATACTAAAAACAACATCCTTAATTTCCTTCACAGTAATTGGAACAATTAAATTGCTCCAGGATTCCATAGAGATACAAGGCCCTTCCTTAATAAAGGATCCCAAGCCCTCAACTGATGTAGCCTTCCCCAACAGCGCTTTGTAATACTCCTGAAAAGCAGAAACTACTGCAGAAGTTCCTTCCTGGATTGAGCCATTTATATCCTTAACTGCACCTATTAATTGATGATTTCTCTGCTCAGCTATTTTAGCATAAAAATATTTAGTAGAACAGTCTGCCAATTGCAAGTCAGTAATCTTACCTCTTTGTTTTAGCATCTCCAACTCAGCCCTCTTAATCTCAGAAAATGCAAATGATAATTCTTTCTCTCTGTCGATCAGCATAGAAGAAAAAGGACTATCCTGCAATTCTTTTTGACAGGAAATCAGGCGAGCCTTAGCCTCCTTAACTCTAACAGATATATTAGTGAAATGAGCTCTATGAAAAACCTTCAAAGCATTCTTCACCCTCTTAAGCTTCCCAAAGAACCTATAGACTAGAGACCCATCAATCCTACTTCGCCAAGCCATTGCAACTGTCTGAAGAAAGTCAGGATGTGAACTCCAGCTATTCAAAAAACTGAAACTCTTTACAGATTTTGCAATATTACTCATAACAGTAACAACAACCGGAGAATGGTCTGAGATACCAGCCTCTAGGAAGATTGCAGCAAAAGAAGGGAAAAAAGAGTACCAGTTTGAATTAACCAAAACTCTATCCAACTTCGACCAAACCCTCTCAGCCAGATCTTGCTTATTCGTCCAGGTCAAAGAACAACCAGAACTCAGTAAATCATCTAAACAACAACTAGCCAGACAGGAATTAAACGCCATCATATCTGCCAACAGAGGAGGAATAGCACTCAATTTCTCCTCAGGGCTACGCACAATGTTATAATCACCTATAGCTATCCAAGGACTACTAGTATTGATAGCATTCATGAAATCCCAAAGCTTCTCCCTCTCCCCCGCATCATTGCTACCATAGATCACACTAACTTGAAATCTAGAACAGGATTCAAAGTGATAGACCAAACAAGAAATAGCTTGATCCAAGACTTTAACATCCTCAATCTTCACAGTATTAGGATTTGAAACTAACCAAATCCTGCCATTATAGTGGCAAGAATAATTATGCCTTACCTCCAAATTTATAAAGACATTAATGATCTTGTTTACATTACTAAACTTCACCCTAGTCTCCAAAAGCCCCAAGACATCCAACTTATTAGAATAGAAAAACTCTTTAACTTCACTATGTTTAATGGGGTCATTAAAACCCCTAATGTTCCAAGATGCCAATTTCATTTACGATGTTGTTTCTTTGTTGTCTTGGCCGAGCCAACAATGATGGTTTGGGCTTTTCCCGAGGCCAACAAAGTGTGAGGATACGTTCTCGTTAGGCTTTAGAGCGAAATCGAATACATAGTATTTTGTAAGGATTTCTCATGGCATCTTAAGTATACTAGTACTAGGGATTAAACCCGGCACTCTCCCCTTTAGGTACTTAAGGATCCTTATCTCCTATAAGAGGCTCAATGTCTTGGATTGTGCAGTGCTAGTGGAGAAAATAGTTGACGGGATTAAAGCTTTAGGGGCAAAACATCTCTCTTACGGAGGTAGATTAACACTAGTTAAAGTGGTTCTTAATAACCTTCACACTTATTGGGCTATAATCTTTATTCTACCCAAGATTATCTTAAAGAAGGTGGATGACATTTGCAGGAATTTCCTTTGGCAGGGTCATTACTCATATATTACTGCTCCGCTAATTGCTTGGACCAAATTTGGGAGCATTGACTAACCGGTTCTTTATGTCTTAAATAGTCACCCTATTTCGTGCAGGCGTGTGATAATCCAGTTGAAAATTCTAATCTTTTGGGGAGCAATGGGATTTATGTAGAAAATATAGAAAGGTTGAATAATTTCATTGATGAGTTAACAACTATTTATACAGAAAGATATGCAAGAGTCTAGCAGTTATAGAGTCCTAATGACAAGGAAAGCTAAGAGTACAAAGTTAACATAACTAAGCTACGTAATTCTAAGATAAGGAAAGCTAGAGTACAGATTTAACCTAACTAAGCTACGTAAATCTTATCTAGACAATCGTACAAGATAACAAAAGGAATAGATCAAGTTTTATCTTTAACAAGCTCCCGCAAGATGGACGTTCCAAGGAAAAGACCAATCTTGTGAAGAATATGATACAAACGGGCCCTGGGAAGGGGCTTGGTGAGGGCGTCAGCGAGCTGATCATCACTCGGAATGTGTTGAACACGAATAAGACCTTGTTGGACATGCTCACGGACAAAGTGGAAGGATAGGGCAACATGCTTTATACGAGAGTGGAAGACAGGATTAGCGGCATAGTGGGTGGACCCAAGGTTGTCACAGTACATAACCAAGGGAGATGTAACGGAGAGACGAAGTTCAAAGAGGAGGGATCGAAGCTACATAATCTCGGCAGTGACAGTAGCGACGACACAAAATTCAGCCTCGGTAGTTGAGAGGGCGACAACACGCTGCTTCCAAGACGTCCAGGAAACTGGATTGCGGCCAATGTAGACAATATAGCCAGTGGTGGAGACGTAGTCGTGGGTATCACGAGCCCAATCTGCATCACAATAGGCATGGAGGGACAAAGAAGTGTCACGAAATAATTTAATACCAATAGTAAGCGTACCTTTGAGATACCGAAGTAATCGTTTTAAGGCTGTCCAATGGGCTATCCAATGGGCTTTCTGAGGGTACTACATAAATTGAGCTAACTTGTTGGCACCAAAAGAGATATCGGGACGGGTGAGGGACAGGTATTGAAGACTACCAACGAGCGTGCGGTAGTCGGTAGGGTTAGTAATAGCGTGACCAGTGGAGTGAGTAAGTAGTGGGTAAGACGCAAGAGGAGTGATAGCAGGTTTACAATCTAACATGTCGAAGCGGGTTAGTAAATCATGAATATATTTAGTTTGGGTAAGGGTAAGACCGGAAGGGGAAGGAGTGACCTCGACGCCTAAGAAATATGACGAGAAGCCTAAGACCTTTAAGGAGAAGCGATGGGCAAAAGCTGCAAAAAAAGAAGCAAGGATCGGAGATTCCGGACCTGTGATAATTATGTCGTCAACATAAACAAGAAGAATTATTTGTTGATTATGTTTATTGTAAAGAAAAAGTGAAGGATCTTAAAGTGATTGAGAAAAATCAAAAGACAAAAGATAAGTTTTAAGTTCAGTATACAAGGCACGAGGTGCCTGTTTTAGACCGTAGATAGCTTTAGAAAGCTTACAAACATGATTAGGAAAAGAAGAGTTGAGAAAACCAAGGGGCTGAGACATATAAACGGTCTCAGATAATGTACTTTGGTGAAAAGCATTGTTTATATCAAGTTGCTTGAGGGACCAACCACGTCAGTGCTAGGGAAAGGATAACGCGAACCGTGACAGGCTTTACGACGGGACTAAATGTCTCAGAATAGTCGACCTCGGGACGTTGGTGAAAACCTTTAGCAACAAGACGATCTTTATATTTATTTATTGAATTGTCGGGATTATATTTGATACGGAAAACCCACTTGCAACCAATGCATTATACGAAGGGTCAGGAGAAACAAGTGTCCAAGTCTCGTAGTGAAGAAGAGCATCGTGTTCATCGATCATGGCATATTGCCACTTCGGATCGGACAAGGCTGTTTTAAGTGTGACAGGCGGAAGAGGGGGTGAAGTGAGCTGAGATGTGAGTGCATACTTAAGGTTTGGTTGACGAATATTATTCATCAGACGAGTGACAGGGCGAGATTCGGGAGGGGGTGGTGGGCCAGCCTGATTCGTAGGTGAGGCAACAAAATTTGTAGGTGGTAAGAGAAGAGGGGATGACTGACCAGGAGGTGTAGCAGTAGAATTTTCAGTAGTTTCAGGAGGTGTGAGAGGGAGACGCGAACGACGCGTATGGACACGAAGAGGAGATTGGGAGGACGCATAACGGGAGGAGGGACGACTGGTGTGGGGTCGGGTAGAACCGTGAGGGAGAGGGATTTCCAGGAGGATGGTGAAAGTGCAGGAGGTATTGAGGTTTGGCGAAGGGATGAGTGGGGGAATTCCGTCTCGATAAAACGAACGTGACGAGAAGTATATATTTTGTGAGTGACGGGGTCTAGACAGTACAATAATACGCACTTTGAGTGGATGAGTAACCAACAAAGACACACGGAATGGACTTTGGGTCTAATTTGTGTTGGGTGTAAGGACGTAACCAAGGATAGCAAAGACAACCAAAGCTACGTAATTTTGCATAATTTGGGTGAGATTTAAATAATTTAAAAAATGGAGAGATATTGTTGAGAATAGGGGTGGGCATGCGATGAATTAAATAAGTGGCGGTGGTGAAGGCAAAAGACCAAAGAGAGGTAGGGAGAGACGCGTGTGTTAGAAATGATAGACCGGTTTCGACGATGTGACGGTGACGTCTTTCGGCGATACCATTGTGTTTGGGTGTGTGAGGAGGGGAGGTGAGATGAGTAATCCCATCTTCGGTGATGTAGGGAGTTAATTTTAAATATTCTCCACCGTTATCGGAATAAATTTGTATGATAGGACGATTACAAATTTTTTCGACAATGGCACGAAACCGATTAAAAGTGGAAGATGTGTCAGATTTCTTTTTAAGTGGGTATAGCCAAGTATACCGAGTAAATTGATCAACGAAAATAACATAATATTTAAAACCATCGAACGAATGGACGGGTGATGTCCAAACGTCAGAAAATAATAATTCAAGCGGAAACGAAAAACTTATAATATTTGCAGAAAACGGAAGTTTGTGAATTTTGTGAGTCAAGCAAGCATTACAATGCGTGTTATTTTGCTTAATAGATAAATTAGTTAGATTATTAATAGAGTTTTTTTTAATTAAATAATGCTCTAAAACAAAATAATTATCAATATGAAGTTTGTATGAAACTAATTATCGAAAATGGGTCCACGTAGGATCGTTTGGGACGGAGTTAGGTTCGGGTAGAAAGTCGTACACTGAGTGAGCGACTTTCTCCCGTTACACGAATCAATAACACAACAGCCTCCCTTACTTCATCTTCCAAACCTCATTACTCCATCTTCCCCGAAAATCCCCAAACATCCTCCCTAACCCTAAAATCACTTCCCCCAATTACCCACCTTAATTCACCCCCAAAAAACAATTAACACTCAACAAATTGCTTCCTAACTAGTATTAATCTATCTCTTGACTTCTTTATTGCTGATTTCTCCAATTTTGAGGTAATAAGTTTTTAGCTTTTTTCTGATCATTGGCGTTGGTAAGAGAAAGGTTGTTGTTGCACACTCAGTATGCGACTTTATTAAGTCGCTAACTCACAATGCGACTTTGACTAACTACGACTTCAGACCACTTAACAGACCTTCTATGATTGGCGTTGGTAGGAGAAAGGTTATTGTTGCATTCTAAGCCAGCGATTTATGTCAAGTCGAATTCTCATAACGCGCCTTGTATGAAGTCGCATACTTAGTTAGCGACTTTATGGCTGAGTCGATCCTTATTCCCGAACCAAAATAACGAAAGACGGAGTTGTATGTAGTCGCTTGGTTGGACAGCGACTTTAATCCGAACCTTCTACAAGCGCTGACGTGGACCCATTTTCGATAATTAGTTTCATACAACCCCCATATTGATAATTATTTTGTTTTAGAATATTATTTGATAAAAAAAAACTCTTATTAATATTACTAATAATAGTTGTAGAGGGATGACCAAGCCTATGATGCCATGATAGTGAGGGTGGGACGTGAGATATGTGAACGGTGGGGGGCCGGGGGTCAACCCATTCATAGAGACCGTCTTTAAGCCGGGCGCGGAGAAACACTTGACCCGTCAGTTGGTCCTGCAAGAAACAAGAAGAAGAAGAGAATTGAGCAATTGCATTATTGTCAAGACAAAAACGAGAGACGGAAAAAATATTTCGATTTATTGAAGGAGCATGTAACACATCATTAAATTTAAGAGGAGAGAGAGAATGAGGGAGAGTAACGGAACCAATATTATGGATAGTGAGAGGAGACCCATCGCCTATAAGGAGGTCGTCATTCCCGTCATAAGGGGCATGGAGGGCAAGGTTAGCTAGGTCATGGGTGATGTGGTGAGAGGCACCATTGTCAATGATCCAATTGGAGGTAGGTGGTGTGGTGAGAGACACGGTATTGGCACGAGGATTGGTGTGATTTTGGTTTGATGGTGGGGGACGAGCAGGGACAATTATGTGAGGGTGTAGGGACTTGAAAATAGCACAAGTACCTAGATAATGAGCGGGAGTGTGGCACCATTGGTACTTTCCTTTGAACGGTATTTGAGACGAATTGGTGGGAGTGGGAAGGAGGGCCGTGGGGTTAGGGCGAGAGGAACGAGAGTTGGGTTTTTGTTGATAGGTAAGATGGGCCGAGGCCGGTGAGTGTGGTGATGGGAGGGATGGGTTAGTATGTTTTAGGGAGAGGTCAAATTGTAAGAGTCTTTCATGGAGGGCATCGAAAGTAATGGGAGTGTCCCGATTTTTTACGGCGTCAACAAATGAGCGGTACACGTCATAGTCAAGTCCACGGAGAACCTTGGCAACAATGTCCTCGGGCATCCATTGGTTTGCCTAAATTGGCTAGTTCATCGACACCCGAACGAATGGAGTGCATATAGTCGGTGGCGGAGAGGTTAGTTTTGGAGATCGATTCGAGTCGATCCTTAAGTTGGAGAAGATGACCATGGGACGGGTTTGCATAAGTGGACTTGAGAGTAGTCCAGATCTTAGCCGATGTGGTACATGAGTTGAGAAACGGGGTGATGCTTGAGGAAACTGTGTCGCGAAGAGCACCACAAAGTAGTCGATCCTGACGTACCCATGTTGAGTACGCGGGATTAGGAACGATTCTTTTGTCATCACCTTCAATTGTTTCAGTGGGACAGTTGTGAGTACCATCTAAATATTTGAAGAGATCAAAACCGAATAGGAGATCTTCGATTTGATGAGCCCAAACACGATATGTGGTGGGTGTGAGTTCAGTAACATTGGAGAGATTGACCGCGACAAAGGGATTAGAAGGGTCATTTGGATTGTTGAGGACGGAGGCTGGTCCGATCATGTTGATGGTTTCGGTTGTTTGATTATTTTTGTGAGGAATCGATATGCTCTGATACCATACTTGTAGAAAATATAGGAAGGTTGAATAATTTCATTGATGAGTTAACAACTATTTATACAGAAAGATATGCAAGAGTCTAGCAGCTATAGAGTCCTAGTGACAAGGAAAGCTAAGAGTACAAAGTTAACATAACTAAGCTACGTAATTCTAAGATAAGGAAAGCTAGAGTACAGAGTTAACCTAACTAAGCTACGTAAATCTTATCTAGACAATCGTACAAGATAACAAAAGGAGTAGATCAAGTTTTATCTTTAACAATAATTTACAGGTTGACCCGTGTTGTGTTGTGCTTGAGTGAATGGTTAATTGATCGAGGTTGGTGTGAGCAGCTCACTATCACGACCATTTCAGGGCATGCACGCTATGTTTGACAATGTTACCACTGCACGTTGGTATTACAATATATTGTGTGTTTACTACGTTGGTAGTTTCAGCTTGCGACATTTGGTACTGGTACATTTTGATCACATTGTTGAACCCTAGTTCGTTTGTTTGTTTTGTTTGTTAAGTTCAAGTCGATGTGGAGTGTGTTGGGACAAGTAGTGACTTGAGAATCGATAACATTGTTTGAAGCTGATTTGATTGGATCGTTTTGGAGCTTAATTCATGTTGGATAATTCAACAAGGTGGAGATTATTGTTAGAAATAATGACTAACAATTGTCTGTATTTGAAATTTGAGTTAAATATCGATCTAGGAGCGGAAAAAGAATGATGTTTGTCCATCCCACATCTACATAACGTTGAAGTGGGGTAGATTTCCTATGTATACATAGTAAAATATCCACAAGGAAAGGATACTAAAGAGTGATAAATAGAAGTCTCCGTTCACCCTTTAGTATCAATTCAAGATCTTGGAGTCTCGTAAGTTGTCCTAAGAGATCATTTGGGAGGATATACTATCTTCTTCACAATAATAGTGTTTTGTTCCCCCAGAACGTAACCAATGATTATTTTAGTAAGCCACGTAAATTCAATTATATTGTCGTATTAGTGTTAGCTATTTATTTGTTAAGCAACGAACCTTTGGTAGCGGGATGCATATGTTACAATAGTTATAGACAACGAATTAAAAGGAGGATCAAATCGCATAATTTGCCAGGAAAAAAAGAGTGAAAGATACTCGATAATGTAAACGCCAAGGCAAAACTTGTAGCATAAATCCAGTTTACATAAGCATTCCTGAGTCGGAGCTCTGGGACCAAATCTTGTATTATTGTATACATGCAATTATTTAAGAAGCTGATGAAGAAGATGAATGGGAGCGAGTATGAGACTTAGGGTGTGCGGAGCAGATCGTAGTAAACAGCCGGCTTCTTGTATTCTGAAGTATAGAGAGCCTGAAAGAGAATGCAACGCAGTTAGAGCCTTTGCATTGAAAAATTAGTCGTGTGCAAGTACCAAATGTAGCAAGCTAGAGACCTAGATCAGCCCTTACAAGATTAAGTAAATTATTTGTAAATCTCAAAGCATCCGCGTGACGATATTAACAAAGTTTAGTTTCGGTCACATTTTCTGACGTAATTTAAAAATTACTGTATGATATACTATGGAGTACTATATATAGACGTTAGATTAATGATTTGATTAGTGAGTAGGTCAGTGAGAGTAGTGGCGGATCTATGCACTTGGTTCTGGTAAAAAAATTTCTTGTAGTTTGCACAGTAAAATTTTAAAAACTGGCTGAGAGGTACTTATGGCCTGAATTCGAAACTGAAGACAGCTACAAAGATAAAAAAAAACATGGGAGGGTATTATGGTTACAGCAAGGTCATGGATGTACACGTACCTGAACTGCAAAAGAAATGTGTAATAATGTGGCTTCAGACCATGGTTTTCCTATAAATTGTAAGCCAATGGGCAACCCCTCTTTGTCGTATCCAATCTACATAAGAACGAAGTTGAGTTTAGTCTGTAAATTCGAAATGAGACGGCATAATTACAGTTAAACTCACACACCTGTGACAAAGAAAAGAAGTTGGAAATAATACTCACAGGTAGAGTAACGGCCGGTAGACCCAGGAAATTTCCTGCTACTATGTACCGTACAAGTGCCGCTGAAAATAATGTTTTACTTGTTAACACATACTCGTACTAAAAATAGATCACGAAAGCAAGTAGGTGTGTTGTCGATGCGTACCTCCAGTAATGTAATCTAGCTCACCGGTCTCTAGAGCATCATCTTGGATCCAAGTTGCTGTCACACTGATTCAACATTCAAAAGATCTTCTGAGTTACAGCGACTAGAGTTGTTTATTATGGATGTTGTACATCATCGCTAACTCGCATAAACGATTTGATCACTTGCATGGAACTGGAAAACTCACTTGACCCAAACTGCCACAAACTTGAATTGAATTTGGTGAACCAAAGCCAACCACTTGACTCAACCATCCCAAAGCAAAACAAACAATTATCAATGCTAACAGGGACGAATCCTGAATTAGATATTGGGTGTAGGCTCAAAAATATTTCATCAGTTTTAACTTTTACTCTCTCAATTAAGTCTACGTCAAGCTTTGGTACATTATTGGTAGTTTTGCGGCAAGACTCACATGAGTCTTGAAACAAAACTCACCTCAAAATTACCAATGATCTTAACCTTAGCTTATTAGTCATCGGCAAAATTTTAGTAACGAACAAAATGAAAGACAAACAGGTAGGGCAGAAGATAAAGTCTCCTACCAAACGAGAGAGAAGAGAGAGAGAGGGGCCAGGGAAGAATTTGAATTTTACCCAGTTGTTGGGGTAACTATCACATCTGCCTTGGAGAATATCTTAGTGAAGAATTGCATTTGTCTATTCCTGCAATATGAATGAGAAGAGAAGACACACTAGTACTATTAATGTATGCCGCAAGGAATTATTGACTGGAATGTACTATATCGAGGCGTCCCAAAGGCCACTATGAGTCTCATACTTTTTGGTATCGCTTAATTCAGTTCAATTTTGTCTGTTATGGGGTACCTGATTTTCTGAGCTTTGATGTATTCGGTACTGCTGAAGGAACCATATATGGAAAGGGCTACTCTTGCATCCCATCCAATCTGTGACCTATCCCTTTATATATAGAGAGACAAAGAGTGACCGCATATCATATCGGTCAGCAACTCAACATTTCAATAATCTAATGTTCTATAGAATATAATGGAGTCAAGAGACAAAAATAACATACAGTTTCTTCAAAATAGGATCAAGTGAAGCAACACATTCAGATCCTATCGTTAGATAGTGTGCCAGTCGCATCGTCTCTATTTCAGGTATAGTCACTTCAACAGTCTTCAACAAGCAAGACATAAGAAGATAGATTAATTAGCAAGAGATGTACATGCAGCCTAAGCTCGATCATCACATTCTGTTTTGTCTAAATGCAGTCAATACCTGCCACCCATAATGTTTCTGAAGATTACCAATGGCTTTGGAGCAGCAAAGTTTGATGTCAGAATGGCAATCGTTGAACCACTATATATTACCAGCAGAACAAAATAAGAATATCCCATCACTGAAATGTTACAAATAATAAGTTGTTCTAGTAAATAATGGTAGATATGATGATAAGTTGCAAACCTTTCCATAAAGGGCCATTTTGATATCACTAGAGAATATCTTTGGTTTCAGGAATGGTAATTCAACTTTATGCTGAAAACAACCCCAATACCAAGCATCGAGTCAGCATTATTCAGCACATCATCCATATATTTAGAAGTTAAGAGGTTCTAGTAACATACAAGCTCGCCATCAGTCTGTTGTGTCGGGTTCGCTCAGTTCATTACAGGTGTGGCTCATTTCTAAAGGAATGTAATTGCTTTATTTTTCATTCATTCAGTATAACACATATATACAAGTACAAATATCGTATCCGATTTAACTAAGGAAACATAACAAGGATACAAGCAATATCACAACATCGGAAAAGATCTACACAAAACTATATCATAAAGAATATTTACATATTATTGTATTCTATTAATTTCAAGAGGTATGAATGTATGGTGTAGGATAATTTATTTTATGCCAGTCGATACGTATTGAATTGGGTACAAACTGGTAGTCAGAGATTTTGTTTTGAGTTAGTCATCTAGGCTCACATCTATACTGGGTTTGTGGGTTCTGATCTATTTATTCTTAGTGGGTTTGGATCACTTCCAATCAGAACCCATCCAGGCAAAATTTCCGGGCTCAAACAGCGCTAAGCTACTTGTGAAAGTGACATGAAACCCAAACAACAGACTTACGGGCAGAATAGTGGATTGGTCTGAATATGATTCACCACTGATAGCGGCATAACTGAAAAGATCAGATTAGCAATGATTTGAAATACACTCAAGTCATGTGGAAACAAAAATCACATTTGCACTTAGGAGAAAAGGATGCTAACGCTATTAGCGCATCTTCAACTGTGCCGGATAGAATTCCAACCATTCCAACTGTCCAGTTCAGGGGAAGTACTCTACAGAAGACAGTTAAGCTGTTCAGTTTAAAACAATATAGAATAACTTTAGGAAAACAAGTGCACAACGGGTGGGTAATTGTTTTAATAGGCGAGGTAATTATAGGTAGGCCTATTCTTTTGGACTAAAGTAAGTTCAACTGAGGTGAACTGAAGTAGGCCGAAGTACTGATACAAAATGAACCTCGGAAGTGGAAGTGAAGTGAGCTAACAAGAAGTTGAAAAAAACAGGGCCTAAATGTGGTCTATCAGAAATTCATAAGTTGCATGAGACCGTCTCTTTTGAGAATTTGTGTTCATGTTTATAGACCGCAGGGAGATTTTTTTGCCTACCCATCATGAGGAATACGTCCGAAAGTTGGCTTGAAACCAACAATGCCACAAAGAGCCGCCGGAATACGGACAGAACCTACAAAAGTCATGCATGAAGCACTTTCAAATTTGCAAATAATTAAATGGACTTTTGAGGTAAAATTGTGATCTTGTAACACCGTCTTATACAACAAAGAAAACATTATGCTAAGATTATCTTTAATTTGGTTTTTCTTATTATGAGTATATGTTTAATTTCTCAATATCAACTTTAGTGACTAACCTCCACCATCAACACCAAGAGCAACAGGGCATAATCCTGCACTAACTAATGCAGCAGATCCACTAGAAGAACCACCTGTTATCCTGCCAGTATCATAAGGATTTCGAGTAGCCCTACGATATATAGCATGAATGAATTAATGATTAAGATATAGAATTGGTTGAACCGGCTGTACGGGCCGGGTCTATATATATTTTTAATGGCTGGCTGGCTGGCTGTAAAATTAGATCGAGTTTAGTTTTACCCATAATGTGGATTGATTCCATTAACCCCAGCACCAAGCTCCTGCATGTTGGCTTTCCCAACAAGCAATGCACCACAAGATCTAAGGCGGTCCACACAACAAGCATCCCTTTTGCAACATCTATACTTGTGCAACCATTTTGTTCCTCCTACATTATCATCAGGCAGGTTACATTACACGTCCCACTTTTATTGTACTCGTTACCTAAAGTTTAGTTTTAGGAGATTAATAACAATAAGGGAATGAGGCAGGAGAATGACAGAATCTGCACGTACCTGTTGTAGGATAAGGGGTACAGTCTATTTCATCTTTGATGGCAATCGGCACTCCATCAAGAACTGAAAGTGCTTCTCCTGAAATGTATGTATATATTGTTGGCAAGCTAATTAAGCTAACTCATGACGGAATATGATAACGTACAATATTTATCATGCACACAGCATTTCTGTTATTGAATAAATGCATGCAACCCTGCTTAATGTGGTAGTTTTGCTGTTGAAGTACTCTACGAATTTTGCAGTCACCTCGACTTGAAGACATCATTAGGTATAAGCCAGGTACGTGAGCTTTTTCATAGAATAGCTCAATCTGATACCTCCATTCCAAGCAATTATTGTATACATAATGAAATGAATGTCTATAGTACGTATTAAATTGTTTGGAATGGAGGTGAGAGAGCACCTTTTTCATATCGAAGAGTAGAATCAAGAGCTTGTTGTCGAATATCAACGACGTCATAATTTATAAAGAATGACATATTGCATTCCGGATTTGTTGAACTGTCAACAGCCCTTATAAATTCCTCAGCCACCTGATCGAAGTAGTTTAAAACAAAATTACTGTATAATCAATCGTCATCCAAACTGAGACATTCTAGAAAGAATAGCAGAATAATTCTGAATTTGTAAGTAAAGAGATTTATATAATAAGAGAGACTACTTTTGTTGGAGTGAGAGTTCCTGATTTATACGCCTTGGAGTAGTCCATTACAGTCCAGTGACGGAAACAAGAATGGCGATGAGGAGTCTGGAATGAAGAAGTTGTATCATCATCATCATCATCATCATCATCGGACATAGATGGCAGACATTGTACAGCCTTTTGTACTCGCTCACATGGAATCTCATCAGGGTCGTCGTCTATGCATCTCACTTCTTGCTTCGGGGGCTCTGTATGTATTTATGTGATCATAAACCAACCATGCATCACAATAAGATTAAGATTATATAATTAAGTACTGTATGTAATTAATTAGTTACATGTGAAAATGGCAGAGCAAGCCTATATAAGATTCATGGAAAAGCTAAGGCCAAAGGTGGTACCTTGAGAATAAGTATGTGATGGGATATATACAGGAGATTCTCCCATTTCTGCAAATGAAACCAACTGCACGTACAGTACACCTAAAGTTGTTAAGGACACTTCAACAACTCCATGTGGAATGAATGAATGAGATTATTCTTCAATGCTTAGAGTTAGCTAGGGGTGTCAACTGCATGTCAATGAGTCAAGCCGAGCACGAGCTTGGCCTTAGCTTGCTCGTTAAGAAAAATTTGAACTCTAACTGATCTTGAGCTTACCCCGACAAGCTCACGAGCTAAAATGCAAGTTCGAGCCTATATATATAGGCATTGATTTTTTTTCATCGATGTGTTTTAATAACTTGGAATCCAAAAACACGTACAAAATATATTAGGCAAATCAATAAGAATGGTAAAAAAACTGTAAATATTATTAATATTTTTTTGAATTAATGGTCTGTTTAGGAACACGGATTTCATTTTGAAATTTGGATTTGACACAAATACTTTGTTTGAAAACAAAGTGAATTTGTGAATTTGGATTTTGTCAAATCCAACCAAATCCAAGTCTCTCACAAAAATGTTCATTTCCAAATGACACTTTAACGCATGTCATTGTAAAATTATCATTTTACTTTTTTAATTTGACAATGACGATTTGAAATGAAATATTTGTTCCCAAACGCTACCTAAGAGCAGTATGGAGTATTACCCAATCATATTATATTGTACGCGAGCTTTTCGAGCTTAAGCCACGCCACGCCTTGCTGGACGTGGCTCATTAAGTTGTCGAGGCGAACTACTCGCGAGCTGTGTTGTCTCATTGAGACCCGACCCTTGTTAGAGTACGTGGACTACATATTAAATTAAATTAAATTAGTTATAGTTTGGTGATACAGTACGTACCTTGTGAATTAAATTATCTTTTTTAAGAAAGTAGATGAGTATGGTTCGAAAGAGCATCGACTCTAGAATCCAAGCAAAGAGTTTCACCAAATATCCAGCCATGCGCGGAGCTGACTTCAATTCAACAACACATCAGTACAAATCCCATTAATCATCATCATCATATATGATGCATGGATCAATGCATGCATGCATACATATTGCATATGCATGGCTCATGGCTATCTGTCTATATATACTACGTACTCTTTCCGTCTCAATCATTTGTTGTTCTTTGATTAAAATATTTTTCACAAATAATATAACAGAATAACAAAAGACGGAGACGGAAGGAGTAATTATTATTCCTTGTGTCACGTTCATTTGATTAAAACACTCTCACAAATAGTATAAAGTATATAATATAAAATGTAAACAAATGATTGAGATAAAAAGAATAAGAAACCGCAACTAAAGTATGTACCTTTGACAATAGGAGTAGTATAATGGTCATCAGTATTATTAGGACCAAGATCAGTGTCCTCAACTGGCTTGTAAACCACCGCTCCTCTACTCCTCAATAACCCCATTTTCTTCTATCTTAATAATTTCTACACACTCATATGAAGGATGATATATATATAGAGCAGCATAGATATTATTAGAGGAGGTGGAGGTAGCGCACTGAAGATACTACTGAAAGTGATAGTGGCTGCTGCTGGACGCCAACTTCTATATTTTCATGCTTCTCTTCGTATATATACTCCCATCGTACGGAGTCACCCTCCACGTCCTTGGAAAATGAAAGATGATGAAATATTTACAGTCACAAGTCACAACCAAAATCGAACAAAAAAAATAAAACAAAAGATAAATGAGAGACAGACGACCCAAAGGTTTTGTACACTTGTTAAACCTTTATGCATGTCCAACTCAGTCACTCGTATGCATGCACCCTTTATCTAGGATGCCGTGAGTCCTGAGCTTTTTTTTTTTTTTTGAAAGAGAGTAGGAGATATACAGGTAGGAATTGAAGTTGACGAGATTATTAAAGCATGCATGCATGCATACTTGGGAAAGTAGCCGAGTTATCCCTCACTTTTTTATAACAGATCAAATATTATTTATTTGCATATAAAAATATAAAACAGTACCGAATACAAAATTAATAGTACTTTTTTTAATATATAAATAATTAATATTTCACATGTTATAACAAAGTGATAGATACCGTCACAAACAAACAACAAGAATGGGAGGAGATAATAAGGCGACACAAACAAAGTGTTGAGTTATGCTAACAGGATTGATCAAGTAGTGGAGTATTTAATTCCAGGGCTTTTCAAACCGTACAGTGTTGGGAGTTGGTTTCACTTACGACTTTATGAGCACGCAATCGCATCTTCCAACGCTCAGCTTTTACACTTGCCTCTTCACCTAATTAATTAAATCAAATCTCCTTCTAATCCCTTTTATAGCTCCCATCTAATTAACACAACAAATCTCAGGTAATCTATCTAGTACTCCTGCGCTCCTACTATCTTCTTTATACTCCCTCCGTCCCAAAATGTTTGTCCCATTTACTTTTACACAATAACTAAGAAAGTGGTGGGATGATTGAATATATAGGCAATGATGACTCCTTTTATAGGGTGAGTCATAATGTTTGTGAGGTGGTGTGAGTTAGTGGAATGGCAAAATGGTAAATACTTTAACTTATTAAGGACGGAGTTGTAAAAAGGGACAAACTAAAAAGGAAAATTTAGAAATGGGACAATCTTTAAGAAACTACCCAAAAAAAGAATACGGGACAATCTTAGTGGGACGGAGGGAGTATTAAAGAAGGGACCAAGGCCCATGACGAGGCAACACCTTAAACCTAGGACTAGCAAATAGGGTCTCCTTAAACAATCTCTTTAGTCATGTAGATAAGGCTAAATGGAGCTTTGTAAGAGTATTCACATTTCATGTTCACACTTGCATTGGGTCTCCATTCAACACGGTAAAAGAGAACCGTCATTCAACATCTAATGACATTAAATGCCCTCATCTACAATTGCAAATGCAAATGTTGATTACACGAGAAATAGAGCATTGAAAATCACAAATCAAAATTACTCCTAAATCGAGTTCCAATGCAAGCCAATTGATTACTTTACATTATAGTATAATTTTAAAAGACCATATATTCGTATTTCAGAAACCATCTCGACATATCTCTCATAATATTCCTTCGGCATATCCTCAAAAGTGGTTGTTCAAATGTATTTGTATAGCGACACTCTTGCAATGTCATTTACAAAGATGGTGTCCAGTGTCCACAAACACAGTAGTCTTAAACTTACCTGTTATATCAATTCATAATTATTTTTTCATGTTGTATTAAGTGGTCTATTTGTGAAATTTTTTTTGAGATAAAGCGCATAATTGAAGTTTTTTCAATTTAGTCACTAACCTGATTTTGGTAAATCTGAGATAGCTTATGATCAATTGATCATGTCTATTTCCACTCAGTTGCTTGACAATGAATTTTATCTTCTCTCTACCTTTTCTACGAGCAGAATGGGACACTATAAGGAACTTCCATTGCAGGGAAATTAATGAGGTACGTCATACATATCCTTTTATTATCACATAATTAAAGAGAAAATAATTGGGTTATTTAACAGGAATAATACCAACTTTGGGTGGTATTCTATCAATAAAACTAACTTTAATTAATACGGGAATAAAACCAACTATGAGTCATATTACACGAGAATGAAATTGCCTCTTAAATGACCGGATGAAGTCGGTTTTGTGGGTCACATGCTATTAATTAATACCCATCTTCATCTTCGTCTTCTTCAATTGCCCTAAATCAAATTATCTCTTCTAAACCATCCTTTCTTCAAATCCATGGATAACTCATCAATTTCATATTCTTCGAATTCATTGGGATTGAACTCGAAAGATGTTTTCTGCAACCACAAGTTACGGGCAGTGATTAGGACTATTAAGAAAGGAGAAAACATTGGGAAGAAATTTTATGGATGTACTTTATGGCCGGTAAGTTCAATAATTACGAAAAATCAATTACGTTTTCAATTAAACCAATTATAAAACAACACTAATTGGACACTTAAACCCCCAAATTAAACCCAGAAAAATCGAAAACCCTAAGTTGAACTCAGAAAAATCGAAAAAAATCGAAAACCCTAAGTTCAACCCAGAAAAATCGATTTAGGGGAAATGAAAAAAACACTCACCGTTGACATTGCCGAACCACAAGATTGAGGAATGAACATGACAATACCCCTGAAAATTGATTTTCGACAAAATTAATGACAATTACCTTCGACCAAGTTTCACAAAAGTTTGAGAAAGATAAACAAATAAAAGTTTGACAAAAATTACCTTCGACGAAGTGATGAAGTAATAATGAATGGATGAAGAAGACGTTTTGAATTGATGAGAATTGATGAAGCGAGAAGATGAAGTTTAAAGTTTGGGAGTTAATGAGGTTAAAAATGATAATGAGGTTAAAAGTTTGGGAGTTTCAGAGTGTCAGTAAAATTTGAATTAGTGGTAATATTAACGGGTGTAGGCGGTAGCAGGTAAGCGTATTTCATTCTCGTGTAATATGACTCATAGTTGATTTTATTCCCGTATTAATTAAAGTTGGTTTTATTGATGAAATACCACCCAAAGTTGGTATTATTCCTGTTAAATAACCCAAAATAATTACGTACCATATGTATCATACTATCATGATTGATAAAGTAAGCAAACTCAAAACATACATATCATCAAACTTCTTTCCAAATAATGTGAAAAAATAGCATGTTCTTACTAAAAGAATAATACTCCATATTGTGTGTACAAATTTTTATTGATACATAGGTCTATCATGATACTATGGAATATCTATTTATTGATGATAAGGTAAATTATTCATTTTCTATGGTACTTTACAAACTTAATCTCTAATACTTATTGTGTTGTCATCTTCGTAAAGTAGATATTGTAAAATTTTTGTGTTGCTGATAGTTTCATATAAGTATATCAAACTTACATCCTTTTGTTTTCTACCGTCAACAAGGTGCACCTTCAGGATCGTCACAACTTAATGCATATCAGAGATGCGAAGGGTCATTTATATTCAAGAATCTTTGAAATTAGCAAATGTTATTATGTAAAACATAGATTTTCAGGAATGCACGACTAATTAGATTCATATAGTCCCCTCCAATATGCCTAAATATTACTCTGTGTTAGTTTATTATATAGTTGAGTTTTAATTTACATTCTCATTTCATATCTAAACTCTACCCATTAATTCCTACAGAAATGTCATCACCTATGGAGGAAGTATCGTGTTCTAGAATGCAAAAGAAGAAGGCTCTCATAGTCTCACTATGCATGACAATGGTAACAAAGGTAATAAAATATTTTATTAGAGAGTTTGAAACACAGATAAGCAAAAAAGCCATGTAATTTGTCAATTCAATGCAGTACATCCAAGAAGATGATACACCAGCAGCAAAGAAAATGCAAACACACAAGTTAAATAAATATCCATCTCCAAGAAAGGTACACTTCTAATAAATATTCAGAAATGATAACAACTAATGAGCTATACTTCTAAATCGACCTCAGGTGGTGGTTCGTGAATAACCATGATGGTTCGTGAATTATCATTGTTTTACCATGATAATAAGCTTTAAATCGACCTGCTATTTCGTGTATTCGACGATATTAATGTATTGTATACTCTATTCGACTGAATAGTCAAACGACATCTTATACCCTTTTCAACTTACGGCCATTGTCACACGTTATTAATGGATTTCGTGTTATTTTCGTGTTGTTTTGTGTTACATTATAAGCTGTACAGCAGCTGAATAACACGAAATACATTATCAGCTAAATAACTATTAATGGATTGTTCCTTAACAGGTGAATATCAGCTACAACTGTAACCCTCAGGGGATTCGACTTTCACCTTTCCCCGACCCATATTGTCCAAAACGTGCTGAAGCATTGAAGGAAGTCAGAAATTATCTTCCCCACTCTCAAATTGAAGCCCTATTACCCTTCTAAAGCCATTTCATTAGACTTGACCCTTTTTCATGATTTCCAAGAATCAATTCTGTGTATTTTCGAGTGTTTGGACAATACCATGAACGATAATTAAAGTTTATCATCCACTAATAAAAAAAATACAATGGAACACACAGAAAGAAGCATTTTTTTTGTTCACGGAAGAAAAATAATAACAAAAAAACACAGAAAATCAAAAATCGTCACACAGTTATGAATGAACTTGCAATTAAGTATCAAACGCATGTCACAAAAATATGGATTACAAAAAAAATATTCACAAATCCAGCAATTATTCATAAATCAAAGGATGAATGGATCTACGAAATTATTCAGATGCAATCAACCATGTTATTAATTAGACACAAATAGATTTACAAAATTTCACCCAAATGAAGCGTACTCAGTTACTCACCATCCTCCCCGAATTCAATTGGATGCTAAAGTTGAGCGCCTTCCAATTTCATATAGTATATGAACATTCTGCAGTTACGCAAACCGTGTGCATCCAATGAACCACTCCGTGATTGATTATCTGTAAGTTGATTGAATTTTTGTTCATCATAATTCATCTATGTGGATCTGTATGTGTGATTGACGCATGAATGGGGGTTAAGGTTTCTTTAAGCTTGGGGCTCAGGGATCCTATGGAGAAAATAGGTGCGTTTCATTTTTTTTACAAGTAATTGATGGAGTATTGCATTATCTGTAGTATGTATCAAGTTAAGTTGGGTCGATGGATTCAGGTTATGTCAGATGAGCATATTCGTTTGGGTCAAGTAGGTCATAGATAAGTCATAGAAGACCCTCGGTCATTCAAATAAGAGTAAGTATCGTGTCGTAAGTCATAGACAATCAGACCATCTATTAATTCAGTCGGTCTCTTTTAAAATGGTTATATCCGTTGTAAGATTAAAATGGTTCAAATAATGACCAACTTGACTAGATAGATGTATAGGACTTTGTTTTCCTATTCCCCATTAACTTTACTTTTGTCTTATCCCTCTAATTTGTTACCTATTTGACCCGTTATAAGTTTGTGACTAATATTTCTGTCACAAACAATAATTTGTGCTATTAATATCACTTAGAAGTAATAAAATTAGTTATAAAAATTAAGTCATGAGTATCTCAATAATACTCCCTCCGTATCTTTACGTTCTTTCCCTTTGTTTAATATTCCTGTGAGGAGTATTTTGATAAAAGATGTCGGACATATAGATACAGAGGGAGTGCTAAATACGGAGTATCTAGATAATAGGGAGTGCTACAATACGAAGTATCTAGAAATATGGGACACTAAATACAACCGTTTAGATTTAAATTTTATTCATAAATGTTTGACTTTTAAGTTAGAGTCCGGTTGATGTTAGTAAAATACCCACCGGTATGGAACAAAAGAATTGAAAAGTGTTTATGCATCTATAATTCTATAGCAATTGGAACTGGCAATCGGCTCGGGTCAGTAGATTGGTTGCACGCTTTTTATAGTTTCAACTCATAAAAGGGTTTTGATACGCGTCACGAGTCGTGTTACGTCAACACGGCTCAGAATTACCAAAATATCAGAGGGTTATTTAATCATCGTCATTTAGTTTACGTGTCATCGTGATATTTCTTTTTAAAAGGTGATTAAAGTTTCTACTACGTCTTTAATGATCAATCAATTCTCTCTATCAAAGAAAAATGTGCAATCCCGTGACAACTACAATTATACAACCCCGTGATTTGTCACGGGTATAACACTAATTCCTCCTATCATTTTGATGTAATAATGGAGTAGTATACTATGGAACGTACTTCAATTAACGACAATATTGCACTTCCAATGCTATGATAATTATCTTTAACACATAATAGTGCACAATCCCGTGACGTGTCACGGGAATCACACTAGTATGTCTATATACTCGGTATATACATATAGAGAGAGTTTCATCAACTGAATAATCCACCTATCTTAAATGAGTGTACGTTCCATATTTGTGAGCCGTCGGATCTTATGAAATAAATAGCCGCGATTTGTCGATCAGTTGTGCGCCATACTCTCATCTTCAGTTAAAAGAAAATCTCACTTTCTTACTCCCTCCGCTCCACAATGATTTTCCCACTTTATTTGTGCACATTGATTACGAAAAATATTTTTAAAAAAATGAAATTAAATGTTAAGTAGGATATCTTCTAATCAAATCATACTCCCTTCATTCCAATCAATTTCATATGTTTGCTTTTACAAGGTAAGCGATCAAATCCATCTGTTTCTTCGTTGGCATGCTTATCGGGTTTAAGCACCTCACAATGTAAGGATATTTGACATATATTGTAGGCTTCCGTTTATTTCTTCGTTTTGGCGTCTGCTCCTCGATTTGTTCTTCCTCCTCATTCTCTCATTCCGTCCCTTCAACTTCATATTCCACCCCACGTTCATTATCCTCCTCATCGCCAGGCCCGGCCATAAGGGTAGGCATGAGGGCGGATGCCTAGGGCCCAATACTAGAAGGGGCGCAACACCGAGAAGGAAAATAATGAATACAATAGATATTTTAAGTGCTTGAATAATCAATGAAATTGTATTTTTTTTGGTTAAAGCGTTGATTATATTCAAAGGCACTTGAGTTTAACCACCATAAGCTCAATTTGACAATTTGTTGTATTTTTTTCCAACCCTTCTTCTTCTCTGCCCTTCTAACCCAGTCCGGATCACCCGTCCCACAAGTTTATCCCACTCTATGTGCCACTAATAAAAAATGACATGTGGCAAAAGAAAAAAGGGTCATGTTCTTTCAGTCATCCTGATTCTTCCTTCTCCTCTCTCACGAAATATTCGTAAGCAATTATGAGTAATTTTTTTAGAAAATATAAAAATGGCTGGGATTGTAGTTTCATCAAATTTAATTGTTGTGGAAAAAAATGTTTATCATGACAAAAAAAGTTTAGGAATTGGGTCGCTTTAAATATGTTGAATCCAATGGTTAAATAAATTGACTTCAACAGCCGGTTGTCTTTGTCAATGGCGGAACAATAATGGACGACCATTGAAATTAAGCCGAACTGATTAGACCTATCGATTTCGCGCTTTGATTGATAAAGCCGAGGAAGAATCAATTGAAGAAAAGCATACTTCTAATAAAATCAGAAGAAAGATTACTTTGCCAAACCACATGAATCTAGCCCTTTAACCGCCTTTGCCAAACCCTAAAGTAACACAAGTGTAATACTCCTCCGTTGGTTGTTTGCGTTTGCTTTTTCACACTTGCCAATACACGTTTTCTTTTGTCTATATCTTTAGTTACGTACTAGTATAGGCCCCGTGCATAAATGCACGGTATACATCAAATTTACTTTGTAACATACTAATTGAAGATTTTAAATTGGAGGTATATTAATGTTTACATTCCTCAATTTTGAGAAAATAATTTCAAATTGATAAGCAATCAAGAGGTAATGAGTAAAATTAATAAATGTATGCTTAGATGAAAATATTATATCTACAAAGTACTCCGTATATTTTTATTTATGTTATTCTCTTCGAAACACTTAATTCCTTCACATATATATGTATATATATTACTTTCTTTTTTTATGAAATAGAAATTGGACTATTTCCACATTTTTATAAAAATTAATGTTTAGAGATTCAACTCGAAAAACAAAAACGTTATTTAGAAAAAAAATCGAATATATTTTTCTACAGTGAAACTAAGAATGACTATATTATAAATTTATCATTTTGATGATTTTATCATCATCCGTGAATTGTAATGGGTTACCAATTTATTTTAAAGTACTTTTTGTTTAACTTCCATCTTTAGAAATAATGCATTTTGGAGGGAAAATTTTGGAAAGTTGTTATTCTTTTAGTATAAAGGAGGATTTAAAAAAATTATAAAAATTTGATATTTATAACATACTCGATTAGACAATTTAAACAAGAACCTACATGATTATATTTTATCTTATATATTAGAAGTTACATTAACGATTTCACTCACATATGAATAGTGCCCAAAAAGCAAACGCAAACAACCAAATGAAACAGAGGAAGTACAACATAAGGATCCAACCTAGACTATTAAAGATAGTTGGGATCCAAATATTTCTTTAATGGACTGGTATGGAAGGGCGGCAAAGTTTAGGAACAAAAGTATAGAACTCTCTAAATTAAACTTGCTTGAAATCAAGGACCAACTTTGGTTATATTTCAAAGTTAACTGTTAGAATATATTACATTCAGAGTATATTTATTATTTATTCTTTGGAGAGATTGTTTACTTGTATGGTAGTTGTCTCGAATTAGGAAATTCAGAGATATGGAAATTCCTAGTAGTATATATATTGTCCTGTATCAAAGTTTGAAGTAATGAGAATTCAGAGAATTAATTCGTCTCACAAACTCTAGAATTTATCATGACATCAAAGCTTTATTGAGCGATCCACAAAAAAAAAACCGACGTACCCGACCATGGCAGGTGGTGACGATCAACAAAAAGACAGCGGAATTAAGATAATTCCAGCAACATCTCCGTTCTACTTACATCCTTCCGATAATCCTAGTCTCCATGTCACACAAATCATCTTCATTGGAAATAATTACGATATGTGGGCAGATGCAGTCAAAAATGGACTAGACACGAAAAATAAATTGGCGTTTACCGAAGGAAAAGTGAAGAGCCTGAGGGAGATAATGAAGAAGATAATCTGGAACTCGTGGCATGGTGACAATGCAACGCTATGCTACGAGCATGGTTAAGAAACGTGATCGATCCTAAATTACACCCGAGTATCAGTTTTTCTCAGTCCATCAAAGACGTCTGGGACGAGTTACGTGAAAAATATTCGGAGGGGAATGCTCCCCGCGTTCACCAATTGAAAAGTGACCTGAACGAGTGTAAAAAAGGACGAGACACCGTGGTGGAATATTATACAAGGCTGAAGATAATCTGGGATGAACTTGCAAATTACAGTAAAATTAAACCATGTACCTGTGGAGCAGCAGCCTCAATCGCGAAAGAACGAGAAGAGGAGAAGGTACATCAATATCTTATGAGATTGGATTCAAAGCTGTATGCACATGTCAGAACCAACCTCCTAATGGAGGAACCAATCATCTCTCTATCTCGAGCATATTCAAGTATCTTGAGAGAAGAGCGACACGCCTCCATGACGAAAGGAAAAGAAGAACGCCACGACGCAGCGCAAAGGCCACGCGTGTGGCCGGAAGAGGCCGAGAAACAGGCACGACGGCCAAGCCAGGAAGCGATGAAGATTCGCCGCCTTCATGTACTCATTGTGGAAAATTATACCACACCAAAGAAAATTATTGGGACAAACACGGATATGAGGAAGTACAGGCAAGAGAAAGATGGGGAGGTCGACGTGGAAGAGGTAGAGGACGTGGGGACCGTGGCAGGGGAAGAGGCCGCAGCAGCCATGTCGCGAATGCAACAACAAATCCGTTCGGGCATAAGAACGCTGCTTTTACTGTAGAAGAGATGGATCGACTTCGTACTTTTCTTGGTGCTAGTCCTGAGGGTAATGATAAGTTACAAGGTATGAATTTTTTTCCAAAAGCTGAATGGTTGATAGATAGTGGAGCGTCACATCATATGAAAGGCAGGCAAGAACTTTTGGAAAATATTCGGGAGGAGAAAGAATCCACCGTCGGACTACCGGACGGTAGAGAGGTGAAAGCCTCGATACATGGCGAGATCGAATTGAACGACAATTTTTTTAAAAAGATGTTCTCTATGTGCCCAATCTTACTTGTGATCTTATTTCCGTCCAACAATTAATCAGTGAGAACAATTGTGTGATAATATTTTATTCTGATTATTGTGTAATACAGGACCAGACTTCGTGGATAGCGATTGGACAGGGTGAGCATCGACAAGGGATTTACTATTACAAGCCAAAAGAAACCAAAATAGCAGGGCATGTGACTGTTTCGAAGGAAAGTCAACTTTGGCATAAAAGACTCGGACATCCGTCTAAGACTATTTTTTTTCTCGTTTTACTACTTTAGTAGGTTGCAATTTGCATTGGGGTTCAGAAGTAGCTTGTGATTCTTGTTGTAGGGCTAAACAAACACGCACTCAATTTCAGTTTAATAATAAACGATGCAATTCTTTGTTCGGAATTATTCATTGTGATATTTGGGAACCATATAAGGTAGCAAGTTTGACCCGGGCACACTACTTTATGACCATAGTTGACGACCATAGTAGATAAGTATGGGTTTACCTTATGAAAGAAAAAAGTGAAACGGGAAACTTACTCAAAGAGTTTTGTCAAATGACGAAAACTCAATTTGAAAAAGAAGTTAAAATCATTCAAAGTGATAATGGAACCGAATTGTTGTCAGGGGAGATGGAAAATTATTATGCAGAAAACAGAATTTTATTCCAAATTAGTAATGTTGATACCCCTCAACAAAATGGTCGAGTTGAGAGAAAACATCGACACATTCTCGAGAAGGCTCGAGCACTTCGTTTCCAAAGAGAGTTGCCTATTCAATTCTGGGGAGAATGTATTTTGATGGCCGCTTATTTAATAAATCACACCCCCACTCCCTTGTTAGATTGTAAAACCCCGTATGAGCTTTGTACAAAAGAAAACCAAAATTAGATCATTTGCGGGTTCTAGGTTGCCTTTGTTATGCCCATAATAAAGACAAGCCCAAGGATAAGTTTGGAGAACGAGGGAAACGGTGCATATTTATTGGTTACCCACGTAGTAAGAAAGGTTGGAAGGTATATGATTTGAAAGAAAAACGAGTATTTGTGTCTCGTGATGTCCAATTTTTTGAACATACCTATCCTTATTCCACCTCCATTACGTCCACACCATCTAGTGACACAAACCTCACACCCCTCATTGAAATTTCCTTTCCTTATGATGATGTACATGTGAGTCATGACATAGGGAACACGCGTGACCCAGGTGCGGCGGAACGAAAGGGGGAGCTAGTTGATGTCGCAGCTGGTGAAGGGGGGCAGGATGGCGACGTAGGAGTTAGTTTAGCTTCCGCCGAAGATGGAGTTGAGACGGGGGAAGTAACTGAGGGTGAGATAGAGGAGGAAAATACCGTCGGGAGTAGTGATGAACCGAGAATGGGGCGTGGAGCCCGAAATTGCTTTGAACCACGATGGAAAAAGGACTATGTATGCAAATCGACAAGACGTACTAGTAAACCCGGCTTGAATGATCATCTCGCTCTTGATACTTCCTCACGGTCAGGTACTCGTTACCCTTTAATTAATTACGTTAGCACTGATTGTTTTTCATTGTCTCACAAATCTTTCATGGCGAAGCTTGATGAGGGCCGTGAACCCAGTAATTACCGAGAGGCCACAACCGACCGAAACTGGCAACAAGCCATGAGAAACAAGATATATGCTTTAACAAGACATGGAAATTGGTAAGTTTGCCTCAAGGCAAGAAGCCGATCGGATGTAAGTGGGTATATAAAACTAAATACTGAGCCGATGGGACGGTAGAGCGATACTAGGCAAGACATGTGGCACAAGGATTCACACAAGTGGAAGATATCGACTATCACGAAACTTATGCCCCAGTCGCAAAAATGACAAGTGTTAGATGCATGTTAGCCGTTGCAGTACAAAAAGGTTGGTTCATAGAACAATTAGATGTGAACAACGCTTTTTTACATGGAGATCTTGACGAGGAAGTGTATATGAAGATACCACAAGGATTTGGCAAAGGACAAGATAACAAGGTATGTAGGTTACTCAAATCTATCTATGGTTTGAAGTAAGCTTCCCGAAATTGGTTTTCAAAATTAACCGTTTCAATGAAGAAATATGGGTTTGTCCAATCGCTTGCTGATTATTCATTATTTATTATTTATAACAAAAATGAGATTTTCATTGGAGTCCTGATTTATGTAGATGATGATATGATTATAGCTAGCAACAATAGCGAGGCATCCCGAAAATTCAAAAATTTCCTAGATAAAAGTTTTGGAGTTAAGGACTTGGGAAAAAAATAAATATTTCCTATGAATAGAAGTAGCACACGATAAAGGTGGATTATTTCTAAATCAAAGAAAATATGCAATGAGAATAATTGAAGAAGTAGGGATGCAAGGTGCAAAAACGGCATGCACACCGATACAGCCGGACCACAAGTTGACCACGGCAACTGGGTACGTCCTCAAGGACGTAATGAAATACCGGTGTTTAGTGGGTCGGCTCGTGTATTTGACCATAACGAGGCCGAACCTAGTTTATACGGTACATGTACTCTTACAATTTGTGAATGAACCAAGAAAGGAGCATTGGGAAGCGGCTTTGAGAGTGGTTCGTTATCTTAAAAGAAATCCAAGCAAAGGAATAAGTTTTAAAAGGACGGGGGATTTGAACCTTTGTGGATATTGTGATTCTGATCATGCACGGTGCCCTGTGACTCGAAAATCACTAAGTGAATATTTTGTGTCATTAGGTGGTTCACCAATTTCAATGAAGGCTAAGAAGCAAGTAATTGTATCCAGATCATCCGCAGAAGCAGAATATCGAGCCATAGGTTTGGCCACAAGTGAGTTATTATGGCTGAACGTTCTTGGCATCGTTAGGAGTTTTTCACACCGATCCGATGAAGTTGTATTGTGACAATGAAGCGGCCATACATATTACTCAAAATCCCGTGTTTCATGATCGAACAAAACACATTGAAATTGACTGTCATTTTGTTCGTCAGCATATAAGTGAGAAAATGATCAGTTTGTTTCATATACCGAGTAAAGAGCAAATAGCCGACTTGTTCACCAAAGCATTAGGAGGTGAATTATTTGATCATCTGAAGTTCAAGTTAGGACTCGGTTTACCGAGTGCGCAAACTTGAGGGGGAGTGTTAGAATATATTATATTCAGAGTATATTTCTTATTATATTCTTTAATTTGGAGAGATTGTTTACTTGTATGGTAGTTGTCTCGAATTAGGAAATTCAGAGATATGGAAATTCCTAGTAGTATATATGTTGTCCTGTATCAAAGTTTGAAGTAATGAGAATTCAGAGAATTAATTCATCTCACAAACTCTAGAATTTATCATTAACGCTTTAAGAGGGACACAAAGACTAAGTTTGATCTAGGAATAAAGGCTCAGAGGACACATGCAATATGAAATAAATAGACGAACAATATCATCTTGTCTGAAGAGCCGAAAGAATGTATACGAGTGGAGTCTCTATCTCCTAAACTCATCCATCCACAAAAGCATTCATCTTGTTCTATTGGACAAGGAAATAGAATTAATGGCTTGTAGGAGAAATATTAAAGAATTGGTGATTTGTATAATTATAAGACCGAGTATAAATACAAAGTTATAGATGAAGGGCTAACACCACAGGAGCCGTAACCTAGAATCTAGAGAATCTAAACTTACTAACAATACAATAGATTACAATACTATATTCAAGGAAGTAATACAGGATATTATTCAGTATCACTATTTCCAATATGCTCCCTCAAGGAGGACGATCCAAAGGATAGGCCGATCTTGGAAAGAAGCGGCTTGAGAATCGGACGTGGGAGTGGTTTAGTAAGGGCATTTGCGAGATGATCGTCAGCAGATATATGGTGAACACGGAGACATCCATTATTGACATGCTCCCTGACGAAGTAGAAGGACAGAGCGACATGTTTCATTTTAGAATGAAAGACAGGATTGGCGGCATAATGAGTAGCCCCTAAATTGTCACAGTAGATGGCGGGAGGAGACGTTATCTCAAAATGAAGTTCAGAGAGCAACGAACGGAGCCAAATAGTTTCTGTCGTGACAGTAGCAACAGCACGGAATTCAGCTTCAGTGGTGGATAATGCAACAACTTGCTGTTTTCGAGAAGACCAGGAGATAGGGTTGCACCCAAGATATACAATAAAGACGGTTGTAGAGACATAATTATTTTTGTCACATGCCCAATCTGCATCATAGAACGCATGAAGTGAAAGAGGAGAGGATCGAAATAAATTGATACCAACCTGGAGAGTACCCTTGAGATAACGAAGAAGTCGTTTCAGGGCCGCCCAATGAGACTCATGAGGATCCTGCATAAATTGCGCTAGTCTATTGACACATAAAGCAATGTCAGGACGGGTAAGGGATAAATATTGTAGACTACCGATAAGAACACGATAATCCGAAGGTTGGGAAATGGGCGAACTAGTGGTTTGAAGGAGAGGTGGATATGCAGCCATAGGGGTCACATCTGGTTTACAGTCTAACATGGAAGAGCGGGTTAAGATGTCGTGAATATATTTGGTTTGGGTGAGTTGAAGACCAGAAGTGGTGGGGATGACCTCAACGCCTAAGAAGTATGACGAGAAACCGAGATCTTTTAGTTAGAAATGACGGGAGAAGGCAGCTAAAAAGGACGCGAAAGTGGAGGAGGGGGGGCCCGTGACAATAATATCATCAACGTAAACGAGAAGATAAATAGGGTTTAATTTGTGATGTATAAGAAAGAGAGCGGGGTCATACTGGGACTGGGAGAAGCCATATGAAAGGAGATAATTTTTAAGTTCTGTGTACCAGGCTCTTGGAGCCTGTTTGAGCCCGTATATAGCCTTACGGAGGCGACAAACGTGATTTGGGTGGGCGGGATCAACAAAACCCGGGGGTTGAGTCATAAAGACAGTTTCAGTTAACGTACCTTGAAGGAAGGCATTGTTGACATCAAGTTGCCTTAGAGACCAGTCACGAGCGAGAGCCAGAGCGAGAATTAGACGAACTATAACTGGCTTGACTACTGGACTGAACGTTTCCGAGTAATCCACACCTGGGCGCTGATGAAAACCTTTGGCTACAAGACGAGCCTTGTATTTATTAATAGTATTATCAGGGTTGTCTTTAATTCTAAAAACCCAACGACAACCAACAATATTATAAGAAGGATCAGCTGGAACAAGAGACCAGGTGTTGTTAGAAAGTAAGGCTGAGTACTCGGCATCCATGGCAGAACGCCATTGCGGGCTCGAGAGGGCGGTTTGAGGGTGACGGGGGCAGAATTGTCGACAGAGACATGAGCTAAGGCAGCGTATTTAGGATTGAGAACGCGAATATTGTTCATAAGACGAGTGGTAGGTCGGGTGGGAGGGACAGTGATGAGTTCGGTGTTAGTGGCAGAAGTCGGGTATGTAGCGAGAGTAGAGGAGGGAACCGAGTCAGGGTTGGGAGGGGATGTGGGGCGCTGTCTCCGGCTATAAACTTGAAGAGGGGATGGTGGGGGGTCAGCTACGGTCGCGGGTGGTGAGGGGACAGCTGCGGGTGGGGTAGGAAGGACCGTAAGGGAGATAGAACACCAATCGTTAGGTGTAAGGGAGGAAGTGTTCGGATCAGCTGCGACAGCCGAGGCAAATGGAAAGGTATCTTCCACGAATTGAACGTGTCGGGAAGTGTATATCCATTTGGTGACCAGGTCAAGATAATGGTAGGCACTTTGGGTCGGTGAGTAGCCAATGAAGAGACAAGGCTTGGACTTTGGTTCAAGCTTATGTTTGGTATAGGGACGGAGCCAAGGATAGCATAGGCACCCAAAGCTCCGTAACTTGGTATAGTTCGGACTATGTCCGAAGAGTTTGGTGAAAGGGGGGACATGGTGTAACAACCCGGATTTTCGATGACTTAAAATAATAGATAATGCGGAAAGTTATCTAAGTCATTTAATTAAAATTATATCAGAGTGTAAATAAATCTGGATCGCTACGGATCCTTACAACAAACGACTAGTAATTACATAGTCTTGATTCACTTAGTACAAAATATAGATTGTATTTTATACAAACATATTATTAAATCTCTCTCGCTCAATTCCCCAACGTCTTAGACCTGCAAAAAAAATTAAACAGTGGACGCTGAGCGGGACAACAACCAAGCCGTTCATTTAACATCACCTCGAACACATAAGACAACCATGTGAATAACAAATAATATGCTTATAAAAATAATAAAGGATATCATGTAACAGATAGTTTCCTTTAATTCAATTATCAACATGTGAGGTGATGAAAACGATAAAGTTTAAAAGATGGGACATTGACAGCCATTTGATTTTAAAAATCATTTTTTTCACGTAAACAGAGAATAAACACACGAGTCGTGGCTCCTAGTATCACCGCTACTCCATATTGGCTTGCATCTCACCAATAGAAGTAACCGTGTTACCGACTCGTAGACCGAACCAATCTTATGAGGTTTACATCTCACCCATAAGGCTCAATTGGACCCGAACTTCTATTATATTATACGTTTATTCAAATGGGGCTCTGGGCTGAAATGAAAGCTGATGATTACATTCTCTACATCACCAAGAGGGAACCCGCAGTTTTCAGAATCCTGTTCTGCCCCCGCTACCTAGGTGGTAATATTGATCAAGTACTTGTCTATATGTGCGCCACATACCCTACGCAGACTCTTGAACCGCAGAAACTCACTGTCGTAGGACGACTACCTTAAACACTAGGTCGACTCTCGGACCGCAGCCTCCGAGTCTGCTTTTCATTACAAGTGCAGTCGAAACACCACGCATGGTAGGATCCAACACAAGCTATTCGTCCCAGACTCGCACCGTAAACTTTATATAAAAGTCGCCCGTGAACAAGTAGTATTTTATTTAGTGACCTTCAATAATTAGTCGGACTCATTTGAAACAGTCAAATCCTCAAATACTTACTTTCAGTGTGACAACGTTATACTTTAATCCTCAAGTGTCACCTGAAACATTATATCCCAAATATCGTATAATATCTTTTAAAATAGTAAATCTTTTTAAAATGAAGTTTTATATAAAAACAAAATTTAAAGTATAAATAATAAAATTTTATTTTAAAATTTATAGTTTCTGAAAAATATAAAAGTTTATGAAAAATATAAATTAAGTCGTACTTGATCGATTTACAAAATTTGACGTAAAATCATGTTTTTAAATATTTATAAATATCGTGTAAAAATTTCGGAATAAAATAAATTCATTTGTTTTAGAAAATGAAATTTATATATTTTTACCTATATAAAAATAATAAGTGAAGTTTTATTAAAATAAAACATTTCACTAGTTACTAATTTACTCTATTATTATAATATATAAACGAATGTAAAAAATACTAAAGAAAATTAAATATGACCGAAATTTCAATTATATAAAATACATACAAAATATAAAGTACATAGAATAACATACATAACAAATAGAATTAAACATACATAACAAATAGAATGAAAATGATATAAGTAAATTTTATCATTTTAAGTTCTTTTATTCATTTTATCATTTTCCATATAAACAGAAATGTAAAGGTGATAAATAAATAAATTAAACAAGTGATAGTTTAGTCAAGTTAAATTTAGTCATAATAAAATATCACGTAACATTTTTATATATACATAAGTAATTTAGTCATACAAACAAGCCTAAATATTTAAATAAGCAATTTATTAAATTACTAACATAATATACTTATATATAAGAAATGTTGTCAGAAGAAAAGTTTGGTTACCTTAATGGCTATTACGGAGTATTAATTAAAGTTATTAAGAATTAAGGTCGACGAGGTCAAAATATGGTCTACGTTAGGAAAGTCGTCTCCTCCCCTCATAAAGAATTTTCGGGTCGAAATGATTTGACCCAAATATGGTACTAGAAAAGTGATTCCGTCAAATACTGGGCAGCTCCTCATTCCCGATGCTTCAATTAGGGAAGGACGAGGAAGTAAATATAATATGTAATACGGACCATGTAGTGTAGTATATATAATAAGTATAAGTAGCACGTACGTATGGTATAAGTAGAAATGTAGAAGTAGTAATAAATACTCCGTAGTAGGGAGTATACATGGGGGTATATATATAGTATAAGAGGAAGAAGGAAAGAAAATGAGGTGGAGTAAGAATGAGGGAGAGGGGTACACGAGGGAGTAGTAGGAAATAGGTAAGGTGAGTGGGATGGGTAGGGTAGTATAGGTGTGAGTGTGAGAGAGGAAGTAGGGGGACCACGTGGGGATAAGTATGGGTCAAATTCCGAGTTCCGGTCCGTTTCTCGTAAAAACGTCTTTCCTTCTTTCTTAAAAAGTTGAAATATAAGATTACGGAAATAAAAATAATGGGAATCGTAAAATTTATCTTTAAAAAGAAATTTGTAAGACGGTAAATAAAATAGACGGTAAATAGTTTTATGGGACAAAAGTTATAAGTAATTATTATTTTAAAAATTCAATAAAATATTAAATTTTTACGAGACGAGAAAATGTTAAAACAACGGTTCAATATTAAAAATTATTTTCGAGTTTTAAACTTTATTTAACGAAAGATAAAATTTTTAATAATACAATAAATAAATTCTCATGTTTCATAACGGAATAATTTTTAATTTAACAAATATAAAATATTTTATTTACGAAAATAATTTTTCAAACATTAAACTTGGTTTAAATTAATGTTTGAAATTTTAACATTATTTGAAAAATATGGGGTGTTACAATCTACCCCCCTTAAAACAATTTCGTCCTCGAAATTTCAGGCATAACTTAGGCAATTAACAAGGTTTAAGACACTACACGAATAAAATGAAGTGTTAGGGTTTCTCTCGCAAAAATAACTCGGTTCCCAAGTGACTTGCTCATATATCTGATCTCGCCTCCAATGTTTTAGGGTTTAGGGTTTCGGTACATCCCAAATTAGTATGGTAGGCATTATTGATCAACTGTAGATTCTAAATTCCCATACAGTGACACTATTCAATCTCGGGTCATTCTCGAGATTAGTTTTATGGTTTGACTTATCTCCAAAAACATCATGATGTTTATATTCCTTTAAATTGAAAAGGTGTTGTTTCATGGGTACTACAAGTTTCTCATAACATAAAAGTTCAAATGAAGGTTATCCTAATTCCCATATAATCTGTAGAGCATTCATAAACTATGATACTATTGGGTTTAGTAGAACATTTCTCTTATATGTTCAAATACATAGGTTATACTCCAAAAGTCCAAAGTTTCCAATGATGACATTACCATTTCTTGTCAACCAGGTTGATCTCTTAAGGTTGATCCTCAAGTGTTTTTATCGGTCACGATACGCTGATACCTAAGGTTAATCCTCAATTTCTCCCGTCGGTTTCCTAAATTTCTCAAAATTTCAAAACTGTCTCTCCGTTGCTTTATTCTTCAAACAACGGGTTAATCTTAACTTCACATCAAAAATTCCTTGGTTCACAAGTGTCCTTTACAATTATGACACTTAGGGTTTAGAATACTATTAACCATTATTCAACAAAAATATGTCTCCTAAAAGTATAGTATATTGCATTTCCTAGGGATTCTCCAAAATATTGTTTACAAACCATTCAATCAATCAATTGGATTCTACAGATCCCAAAAGGTATGTTCAACATATAATTCCTCAAAATAACATTCGATGTATATAATGGTAAACCTCAAAATAATTTTGATCTATGATCATTCTCTTAGAATTCTCAAATACTTGGCTCCTCAAAAAGATATCGTTCATATAACTCGACTTCAAAAGTATACTCTCTCTTCTCATAATAGGGTGATTGAGATCTAGGTTAGAGCATTATGATCTAAGTGTCGTGATAGGTTACTGCTTTGCAAGGTTTAACGCATAAGACACATCCAAAAACGTGACTCAAAGTCCCCAATTATGTAAGTGTTCTGTGGTCGGGAAATTTTTTTAGGTAAGCAAAACAAATACTAGGTTAGTAACGTTCTTAGCATAACGATCTCGGTGGTCATCTCTCTGGTATAGTCCATGATCATGCTTCTGTATTGACGTTTCTTGTTGACATCCTTTGCAAATAACTCGAACAGATTCATCTTGTTGTGGTTTGTTCTTCTGTATGAGTTTGTAGAGTTGTTTCTTTGCTTTGTGCATATTTGGTGCGTCATCTACATTCTCGTGTTAGTACTATACCATAGTGTCAGCGGTTCTAAACAAAACTTCTATCATAGTCTATGTAAGTAAGACTGGTTAATGTTTACTCGACCGGAGATACATGGCAAAAAGTTCAAGACTAAGTATGAAGGTAAGGTTGGTTAAAACAAGAATCCAAGAAACAAAGGGAAAGTCATAAGAATAAGAAAGGGTGTGAATGATTATGACAATTTTATTAATAGAATGACATAGCACTCTATCATAGATCTTCTCTTTCGATGATAAGAGGAGATGAAGTTGGTATTTGTCAAAAAGAAATTCTAAAATCAAGGTGGGTTGTGGATAGTATATGTGAAACTAAAATCAATTGTACGAGGTTCAAATTTCTCAGATAACTGAATAAAATTGTGATAGGTTGATTCAAAGAATATATAATAGATCAATAGGTTGATTGAAAGTAAAACATAATTCAAGACAAATTGGTTAGGGTTGAAGGTTGAATTGAGTCTTTTAAAAATTTATAATATGAAGCAAGGCTAAAAAATGTCACCATGAATTTAGGAAATCAATAGGATAGGAACAAAGGATTATCATGATGATCAATTCAAGAAATGTCTTAACTTGGTGAATGAACGAGAATGATATCCAATCATAAAAAGTGGAGATATGAAATGGCTTGGTTTAAGTAAACGGGTAGAAAGGCTGAAACTTAAAGTTGAAGGTGAAATTCAGGTTAACTGGTTTTAAAAATGAAGGAAGTAATAATAGGATAAACAAAATTTGAAGATATGGTCGAAGGTATTTATTTGAGAAATTAATATAGACAAAAGGGTTTGTTCTCGAAATAATACAGGTTAAGTGAACACGTGATCTCCAATGTATGAGGTAGGTAGGTGTGCAGGTCACTAGAGTCTCCATTAGATATAAGTCGACACATAGTCAAGACTCGAGGTATACTACACTACATACGTTAGCATGTACTTGATCTTCGTGTGTGCTCCATCTTGACAACTTAACTTGACTTGATTCTTCAACGTGATTCAGTTTGACTTGGCTCCTATAGTTTATTCAGATGATGTCTTCATTATTGGTGCGTCACAATGCTGATGTCCAAGTCTCGAGCAGTTGATGGCTTTGAGTGTCAACGTCTTCCATCTTGGTTATCGTATTGATCAAAAATAAATTTAAACTAGCCAATAGGCTAAGGTTAGGCAGTCAATTTACAAACAAGTATGCAGATAACATGCCAACAATTATACAGGTAGATATCGTTATTTCCCCTTAATGACAATTCTACCCCGATAAATTATTTGATAGGATCCTAATTGTTTCTAAGTGAATCTCTCATTTTAGTGATCTAATATTGTATAAGTATTTCAATAAGTCTACCCAGGCGCGCTCCTCGTTAGGTAAATGAAGATCAATCCTCACTTACGGTCACAAGGTCGCTCTGATACCAACTGTAACAACACGGATTTTCGATGACTTAAAATAATAGATAATGCGGAAAGTTATCTAAGTCATTTAATTAAAATTATATCAGAGTGTAAATAAATCCGGATCGCTACGGATCCTTACAACAAACGACTATTAATTACATAGTCTTGATTCACTTAGTACAAAATATAGATTGTATTTTATACAAACATATTATTAAATCTCTCTCGCTCAATTCCCCAACGTCTTAGACCTCCAAAAAAAATTAAACAGTGGACGCTGAGCGGGACAGCAACCAAGCCGTTCATCTAACATCACCTCGAACACATAAGACAACCATGTGAATAACAAATAATATGCTTATAAAAATATTAAAGGATATCATGTAACAGATAGTTTCCTTTAATTCAATTATCAACATGTGAGGTGATGAAAACGATAAAGTTTAAAAGATGGGACATTGGCAGCCATTTGATTTTAAAAATCATTTTTTTCACGTAAACAGAGAATAAACACACGAGTCGTGGCTCCTAGTATCACCGCTACTCCATATTGGCTTGCATCTCACCAATAGAAGTAACCGTGTTACCGACTCGTAGACCGAACCAATCTTATGAGGTTTACATCTCACCCATAAGACTCAATTGGGCCCGAACTTCTATTATATTATACGTTTATTCAAACGGGGCTCTGGGCTGAAATGAAAGCTGATGATTACATTCTCTGCATCACCAAGAGGGAACCCGCAGTTTTCAGAATCCTGTTCTGCCCCCGCTACCTAGGTGGTAATACTGATCAAGTACTTGTCTATATGTGCGCCACATACCCTACGCAGACTCTTGAACCGCAGAACTCACTGCCGTAGGACAACTACCTTAAACACTAGGTCGACTCTCGGACCGCAGCCTCCGAGTCTGCTTTTCATTACAAGTGCAGTCGAAACACCACGCATGGTAGGATCCAACACAAGCTATTCGTCCCAGACTCGCATCGTAAACTTTATATAAAAGTCGCCCGTGAACAAGTAGTATTTTATTTAGTGACCTTCAATAATTGATCGGACTCATTTGAAACAGTCAAATCCTCAAATACTTACTTTTAGTGTGACAACGTTATACTTTAATCCTCAAGTGTCACCCGAAACATTATATCCCAAATATCGTATAATATCTTTTAAAATAGTAAATCTTTTTAAAATGAAGTTTTATATAAAAACAAAATTTAAAGTATAAATAATAAAATTTTATTTTAAAATTATAGTTTCTGAAAAATATAAAAGTTTATGAAAAATATAAATTAAGTCGTACTTAATCGATTTACAAAATTTGACGTAAAATCATGTTTTTAAATATTTATAAATATCGTGTAAAAATTTCGGAATAAAATAAATTCATTTGTTTTAGAAAATGAAATTTATATATTTTTACCTATATAAAAATAATAAGTGAAGTTTTATTAAAATAAAACATTTCACTAGTTACTAATTTACTCTATTATTATAATATATAAACGAATGTAAAAAATACTAAAGAAAATTAAATATGACCGAATTTTCAATTATATAAAATACATACAAAATATAAAGTACATAGAATAAACATACATAACAAATAGAATTAAACATACATAACAAATAGAATGAAAATGATATAAGTAAATTTTATCATTTTAAGTTCTTTTATTCATTTTATCATTTTCCATATAAACAGAAATGTAAAGGTGATAAATAAATAAATTAAACAAGTGATAGTTTAGTCAAGTTAAATTTAGTCATAATAAAATATCACGTAACATTTTTATATATACATAAGTAATTTAGTCATACAAACAAGCCTAAATATTTAAATAAGCAATTTATTAAATTACTAACATAATATATTTATATATAAGAAATGTTGTTAGAAGAAAAGTTTGGTTACCTTAATGGCTATTACGGAGTATTAATTAAAGTTATTAAGAATTAAGGTCGACGAGGTCAAAATATGGTCTACGTTAGGAAAGTCGTCTCCTCCCCTCTTAAAGAATTTTCGGGTCGAAATGATTTGACCCAAATATGGTACTAGAAAAGTGATTCCGTCAAATACTGGGCAGCTCCTCATTCCCGATGCTCCAATTAGAGAAGGACGAGGGAGTAAATATAATATGTAATACGGACTATGTAGTATAGTATATATAATAAGTATAAGTAGCACGTACGTATGGTATAAGTAGAAATGTAGAAGTAGTAATAAATACTCCGTAGTAGGGAGTATACATGGGGGTATATATATATTATAAGAGGAAGAAGGAAAGAAAATGAGGTGGAGTAAGAATGAGGGAGAAGGGTACACGAGGGAGTAGTAGGAAATAGGTAAGGTGAGTGGGATGGGTAGGGTAGTATAGGTGTGAGTGTGAGAGAGGAAGTAGGGGGACCACGTGGGGATAAGTATGGGTCAAATTCCGAGTTCCGGTCCGTTTCTCGTAAAAACGTCTTTTCTTCTTTCTTAAAAAGTTGAAATATAAGATTACGGAAATAAAAATAATGGGAATCGTAAAATTTATCTTTAAAAAGAAATTTGTAAGACGGTAAATAAAATAGACGGTAAATAGTTTTATGGGACAAAAGTTATAAGTAATTATTATTTTAAAAATTCAATAAAATATTAAATTTTTACGAGACGAGAAAATGTTAAAACAACGGTTCAATATTAAAAATTATTTTCGAGTTTTAAACTTTATTTAACGAAAGATAAAATTTTTAATAATACAATAAATAAATTCTCATGTTTTATAACGGAATAATTTTTAATTTAACAAATATAAAATATTTTATTTACGAAAATAATTTTTCAAACGTTAAACTTGGTTTAAATTAATGTTTGAAATTTTAACACTATTTAAAAAATATGGGGTGTTACACATGGCCTAGATTAGAAGTGGGCATGCGATTTATAAGATAAACCGCAGTGGTGAATGCGTAAGACCAATAGGTGGAAGGCATGTGAGCATGAGTAAGAAGGGCAAGACCGGTTTCAACGATGTGACGATGACGTCTTTCGACGAGACCGTTGTGTTCGGGTGTATGAGGTGGGGAAGTGAGGTGCGTGATGCCCTCAAAAGTGATAGTGGGAGTGAGTGTAAGATATTCTCCCTCATTGTCCGAAAAAACTTGAATTATAGGAAGATTAAAAAATTTCTCAACGAGAGCGCGGAAGCGATTAAAAATAATTTTAGTGTCGGATTTATATTTAAAGGGTAAATCCAAGTGTACCTAGTGAAATGGTCAACAAAAAAAACGTAGTATTTAAAACCGTCAATCGAATTAAGTGGTGAGGTCCAAACATCACAATAAATTAATTTCTAGCGGTTTAGACGAACTTAAAGTGTTGATAGCAAAGTAAAGTTTATGACTCTTATGAGTCATACAAGCATTACAGTGCGATATTTTATTAGAAAAATTTAAGCGAGCATTTTTTAAAATAGTACTAATAATAGCGGGAGAGGGGTGACCGAGCTTGTGATGCCAAAGGTGAGCCGAGGCGCCAGAGACAAGACAGACGGAAGGTCGGATGCTCGGGTTCAGCCACTTGTACAAGCCCAGTTTAAGTTGTCATCGCAGGAGCTCCCGTCCCATCAGCCGGTCCTGTAAGACACAAAAATCACGAGAGAAATAAGCGATTGCATCATTATCAAGACAGAATTGTGAGACGGAGATAATATTTTTTGATATAAAAGGAGCATGAAGAACTTTTTAAAATTTAATAGGAGTATGAGAAGAAGGTAAGGAGAGCGTGAAAGAACCGATATTAGCAATATGGAGAGGAGACCCGTCCCCGACTAGAAGATCATCTGTCCCGTCATAAGGGGCATGGAGAGCAAGATTGTGAAGGTCGGATGTGATATGGTGCTTGGCGCCGCTATCTATTATCCACGGTGAGGCGAAGGCAGGAGGGTTGGCAGCCACGAGGTGAGCTTGGGGTTGGCTGCGAGTATTGGCTGATGTGGGTCGGGGTGGTACAACAATGTTGGGATAAAGGGCCTTAGAAGAAGGGCAATTTCGAAGGAAGTGACCAGTGGTGTGACACCACTGACAACGACCTTTGAAGGGAGGGGCATTCGGATCAGGTGTGGGCAGTAGCGCGGGGGCAGTAGAGGGGCGAGGAGGGTTGCGGGTCTGTTTGTGGTAAATGGCGTGGGCAGAGGCTGGCCCGTGAATAGAGGTGACAGGGTTATTGTGTTTGAGTGACAGGTCAAACTGGATTAAACGATCGTGAAGAGCGGCAAATGAAATGGTAGTGTCTCGGTTTTTAACTGCATCAATTAACGAGCGATATTTAACGAGATGGAGTCCACTGAGGACCCTAACAATCACATCCTTATCGTCCATGGGTTTTCCAAGTTGTGCCAATTCATCGACACTGGACCGAATGGCTTGCATATATTCGGTGGCCGTGAGTTCATCCTTGACAATAGAGTTGAGACGGTCTTTGATCTGCATAATATGACCTCGGGATGGATTTGCGTAGGTCGTATTGAGATATGTCCATATCTCGGCAGAGGTGGTGCAGGGCTTGAGGAGTGGAGCAATAGCGTTGCAAACTGATCCACGAAGGGCTGCACGAAGAAGTAAATCCTGGCGCATCCAGGTCGAGTACGCCGGATTCAGAGAGGATACAGATTTTCCATATTTTTCAGTGGTGAGAGTTTTGGATGGCCAGGGAAATATGCCATCAAGGTATTTTACAAGGTCGAAACCAAACAGAAGATCGGAAAGCGTTCCTGACCAGCCGTGGTACGTTAAAAGAGTAAGCTTTGTGATCCCAGCAAGATCAAAGGCAACAAAGGGGGTTGTATTGTCATGGGGATTTGGGAAAATGGTGGCTGACCCTGTCATAGTGGCAGAGGAAAGCAAATAGCAGGGAAGAGTATTTTTAAGGTTCGGGGTGAAGCGTCTTTGGCTCTGATACCATGTAAGAGAAATATGAAAGAATTGATGATTTGTATAATTATAAGACCGAGTATAAATACAAAGTTACAGATAGGGATGACAACGGACCGGATCCGCATGGATCCAGATCCGGATCCGCACCCCTAGTAGCGGATCCGGATCCGACGGATCCCAAAAATGTAGATCAAGATCCAGATCCGCCGGATCTGGACCGGATCCGGATCCGATCCGCGGATCCAATTTCTTACTTAAATTCTACAAAATTTTTAATTAATACGTATTTGCGATCATATTAATTTTGATAATTTTACAAATAAAATCGAATATAAAGATTCATAATCAAATATTAATAAACTAAAAGAATTTTTTTTTAGAAATAACCAAAACAACACAAATTAAAGTACTAAGTTTTTTATTATTGTTAATTTTTTAATAAAACGGATTTACTTATTAAGATCCAGATCCGGCCAGATCCGTTTAAAGATAGTGGATCCGGATCCATATCCAACGGATCTCAAAATTTAGAATCCATATCCGATCCGTGCGGACCGGATCTTGCGGATCCGGATCGGATCCCGGATTCGTTGCCATCCTTAGTTACAGATGAAGGGCTAACACTACAGGAGCCGTAACCTAGAATCTAGAGAATCTAAACTTACTAACAATACAGTAGATTACAATCCTATATTCAAGGAAGTAATACATGATATTATTCAGTATCACTATTTCCAATATGGCTATGAATCAATTTTGACTAAGATCCACATCTCAGACGTTAATTGATAGCAAAAAAATTAAAATTTTATTAATATAATTACACTACACCAAACTACGCTAAAGAGGTTTGTGATGATTCAAACTCAATGACTACATAGAAGGGATAACATTTCAGACATAATAAAAATAGAAACATAAGAAAACACAACCACATGATTAATGAATAAACTGTTATATCAGAAATATGTTCCATTAGTAGAAACTTATTGAATTTTTTACCTATCCATCATGATGTTTCAGTAAGCCGATACTAGAGGAATAAGAAACCGCGTCATGCCAACTTCTAGCATCGGGTGGCCCAAGCACCCTTCATGACAAAACGGAAAACACAATACTTAGACTAAGTGGAAAAAAAAAAAAGTAAAAACGTGATATTAAGACTAGAAGAAATGTAAAAAGAACTCATATTTATTCTAACTACGAACCTAAAAATATGAGCTAGGCATGGCAACTCTTTGTTGTAGTTAAACAGATATTCTCCCGTCACCAACTTGGCAAAAATATACCCGGCTGCCCAAATATCGATAGGGTAAGAATATGGAACCCGCAATAATTGTTCGGGAGCCGTGTACTCATACGTACATTCCTGAAAAAATGTCACAGGTTACAAACCTAATTGTACAACATAGAAAAAAAATGGACACAGAAACCAACCGTATGCGTATAACTTTCCATTAAGGTCGATACATAGCGTCGAAGCCCAAAAACAGCAAATTTTACTTCTTTTTTCTCGGCATCAACCAGGAAGTTGGAGGGGCAAAGGTCTCGATGGACTATTCCCAATTGATGGAGATGATTTAGCCCTTTCAGAATTCCACACATTATTATCTGAACAAAGAAATCATCGTTATTATTTGTTATAGATAAATAAGGTTAAACGTGTTACCCACGTTCATTAACTTGAATGTCAAAGTCATGAATATAAAATGTGATATTGTTGCTTAAAATGGAATTAGTCTTAATAAATACTATTAATAAATTGAGATCAAGTCATCATATATAACATTTTCTTTTTAATACTCCCTCCGATTCTTTAGATTCGCAACGTTTACTATTTGCACAAATAATAAGGTTGTGAGTGAAAATGATGGGTCTCACCAATAAGGTAAAAAACTTACACAAATAAAAACCTACCTATTATAGAAATGTTGCAAACCTAATGAATTTGTCAAATATGGAATATATTGCGAATCTAATGAATCAGAGGGAGTACATGACTATTATCATTTTAGTAAATTGAAAATCTAATTAATTTCCAACTAACCCACAAAACCAACATACACAACTAACATACAAACCTTGATTTCATTCAAATCTGGCTTTTCATCACGAATCAAATGCTCTAAATCACATGCTAGCATCTCCATAACAATGAACATTTTGTCACCCCCAAAGCATATATTAGAGGTGAACATCTATTAACTTCAAGATATAGAAAACTTTAACAAAATTCAATACCTCAAGACGTTCTCATGCTTTGCATCAGCTAAGATAGATATCTCCCTTAGTATGCTTGAAGGTAGCCCATCAAACTTATTTGGGATCTCGATGGATTTCACAGCAACACTAATACCGGCTACCGAATCAAAACACTCGTATACGTCGCCGAATTGACCGCTACCTTAACTTTTTTATCACCTTATACTAAAAATATAAGCAAAAAGAGTTAAAGTATATAAAATGAGCAAAACACTCACTAACGATAAAGAAAACGTTAAACCAATCGAAGCAAGGATTGAATTGTACCCCGGACCGATATTTCATAGTGTTAGTGGTTCGTACTCGTCGTTCCTAAAATCCAAATCATTATTTAAATAAATGTCTACTAAATTTTTTAAAAATCACGGATATATTTCAAAATAACTGTCACAATTGTTTATTTAAATTTAATTGTGACAAATAATTGTGACAATATCAGTCATATTCTCAAAATTATTTGTCATAATTAAATTATTATAGTTCTTTTAATACTTTTGGGATAAAATTATTTTTACGAAAATATTTGAGTGGAAATATGAATATATTTGATAATAGATAAATATATCTATTAATTCGTATTCTGTTTTTGATAAAAATATTGTCTTGCCAAAAATCTTAGGTTTAAGGTTTTTTTTTTCCGATTAAATTAGGTAATATTCAACACTAATTGGTCGAAAAAGAATGATTGGCCTAATAGGTTTAACAGAGAAAATCAAGATCGTGTTATTTAATGATAGGACATATGATAATTTTCTTAATTAAAATCATGTATCCTTAATGATCAACCCGTAGATTTTTTAAGTGGATAAAATTATTTCAAAACTGATTGATTAATGATATTAAAATTTGAAAGAAAAAAAAATCATACAAAAGTTAACATTTCAAAATCGTCTTAATAATGTATAATGGTAGGATATACAAACTATCTTCTTTATTAATGCATTGAAATTATTTACGTAATTGAAATTTAAGAATGAAAAAATCAACCAAAAGCAAACATTTTAAAACCGTGTTATTAATAACGAAGATGTCTTAGCCTAGTGATTAAAGCTAGGTGCTCTGGGACAATAAGTCTCAGGTTGAAAAAAAAACTAATACTCCGTATATTTTTGTATCGTAAAATGAAAACGACAAATAATTCAATACGGAGGGACTATACTGCAAAATAGGACTATATATAGAGTGACTGACTTATCATATACTCGCTCCGAATTTAAATGATTGTCTCATTTACGTAATATATGTGAGGAGTATATATTGAAATGGACAATCATCTAAAATCTGCGAGTATAATTTATCTCCATAGTTAAAATTAATATACATATTTTTATTTTTAACTGATTCAGTAATAATTATTTGTGTACGAAGTATATGACTAAAACTAACCCGATTATTATTCTGACCTAACCCGTATGACCGACTCAGGAATTAACTCACCAGACTTGAATAAAGCTTCACACATGGGCACATCGAAAAATTCATGAATTTCATAGATACCAATCAAACATCTTTTGAGTTCTAGAAAAACTTTTAAGACTATAATAAATTAAAAGTAAAATTATCCCTTCTGAGTGTTAAACAAACTCTTAACACTATAAACGTGGGTAAAATTTTTCCACATCGAAAAATTACTACAAAGTTATGAATTTCATATTATTTGCTCAAAAAAGTAACGAATATATTGCATATAAAAATAGTAAAATTATCCCACATCGAAAAATTATAATAAGGTGATAAATTTCTATATTATAAATAAAAATGATCCTTCGATCTTAGATTTCAAACAATTTTTTTTAATCCTTTCGCTATAAAATTAAGTAAAATTATCCCACATCAAAAAATTATGCTTTTATTTATAAATTATAGTTAGGTGTTTGCCCACGCTAAAAGAATAATGTTATTGTGTGAAATTTACTGTGTATAAATTAAATATACTTCTTCCTTCCATAAATATAAAATATTTATGATAAGAAGAAGATAGAAAGACGGACGAAAATAGAATATGGAAAGAAGATAGAAAAGAGGAAGTAGTATAATTATACCAAATAGAAAAATTATCATAACGGGGTGATACTGTGATTATAAATTGAAGTCGATATTAGTTCTTAAATATCTCACTTATCAACCCAAATATTTTTTCTTATTTTTATAATGTTTATATAATGTCTTTTATTTCAATGTAAACAAATGATGACATAGTTTAAATATAACTTTTAAACTACAACTTTTTTTTCCAATGTAAATAAGCCAACTAACCACTTTAATCTAGTTAAAACTATTTTATTAAAAGTTACGTAGCACTCCTATGAAATACTCGTACTTGTATAAAAAATGGGACGTGCTATTTCATACACGAAAATTACTACGTTGTACACGTAATTTCCGTATTTACCCCTCTCATATCTCACTCTCACCCAATTCATTTGAGAGAAAAGTGTATTCAAAGTATACAAAATTGAAGATCTTCCCCCTCCTACCACTGCCCATGCTGCACTACCTCCAACCCCAACCTTAATCAGTCCACCATCGTGCTAATCGCCGCCGCGATCACATATATCATTCCACACCCGCTGGTGACCCCAAATCACCGAGCCCACTCCGTCCTAACCTTAATCTCACACCCGACCTTTCGTCGGTTCCTCTTCCCAGACCTACCCGTCGACCACTACCGCCACCCCAATTGGTCTCCCCGCCCCTCTACCTATGTCTGCCACCTTGATCCGAAAATCTAGCCACCAATTGGCTGCCCAAAGGCTACAACCACCCTCAACCACCGCGCCAACAACCCTAATTGCAAAAATATTATACTAGAACTTTTTTTATTCTAGTACTAATTAGAAAGTAATGAGATGATATAATTAATAAGATAATTACCGAAATTCAATTTATATGTTCCATATTAGTGTCACGTTCGATAATCTTACAACTTTTGCTTAAATTGATTGGTTTAGGGAAAGAGATAAGGGAGAAGATTTGATTTGAGGGAAAGGGTAAATATGGAAAATTAAATGAAAAAATGTGTACAACATAGTAAAATGCGTGTATGATTTAGCAATTCCGAAAAATAATTGTTGACAATGAGAATCAAGCCTAGGTCTACAAACATTGTACAATTGAGACTAACCACTGTGACCAAATACAATTCATACTTTTATATTATATATCTATTAATTATTTCCTCCCAAAAACTGAGGTGGGGCCATGGCCCACTTTGGCCTACTAGTGGCGTCGTCACTGATGATAAATCTGTTGAAGGTAAAATATGAGAACAAACAAAGCATAAACTTATCAATTTTAACCAACCAGCAGCTGTTCAAGATTAAAACTTTCACTATGAACATGTGAAAAAAAAAGGTCCAAATGAAGTCAAAAATGAGTACACAGAAAGTCATGTACACACATAAAATTCAAATAATTGCTATTTAATTGCCTTGTCATTGACAGAGAACACGATCAAAGAATTGAGGACCAAACAAGAAGCATAGACTTGTGATTACACTAATACCGCTAAATTTAGAGAAACATGGCAGCCCACATGTCAGGACTCTTGAACATCAAACTTGATATGGTCACCACTTATAAACCAGTGAGATGTAATGACTGAAAAGATTGTGCAAGCGGATAACAGAAAATAGAATACGAGAGAGAAGACGGAATTTAGCCGATGATGGAGGGGGGCAGTATGAAAATTACGCTTGTGGACACGATTGCTCATGCAAGAGTGAAACGAAAATTTGGAAATGAGAAACTCAGGATGTGAAACTCATATCTAAGAGGCTTGGGTCAGCTATACAAATAGAGAGTTAGGTAAGGCATATGGTTTCCTTTGAGAAATAAGCAAGAAATGAAGAGTGAAATATCCAAAATGTTTGGAAGCTAAGTGCCTAAGAATATACAATGAGTGAGATATTCCTACATAGGGCAGCGAGTTAGGGCATGTGGTCATTCACCTTCTTTGTGGTTCACTTTAAAGTGTTCTTGAAGTTGGTGATCCTAGTTCGCCACAACAAGCTCGAGATGACAAAGCAGATGCCCTAATTCATTGAACTAGTGCACCTTTAGTAGACCATTTCTAATGACTTAGGTAGCGTTTGGGAAGCTTCGTTTCATTTGAAATGACATATTTCAAATTCGCATTTCAAAATATGATATCCAGATTCAATTGAAGGTGTTTGGTAAAATCAAAAATCTCAAAATAAGAATTTCCAACCCTGATGTCAATGGTTGGAAAAAAAAAACAGCTCATAGATTTAACATAGATAAAATGAAAATACACGGTCATTCAAGCAAGGATAGCTCGGAGGTGTAATAATGGATCCTTCGTCCCTTCGAATATGGGTAACCATTCTAAGTTGAGATCTGTTGGTAGTTTCTCACTGATGGGTGTATAGTTTCGGGAGTTTTCAACACGAATATTGTTCCCTTGGAGGGCATGGAACTGTTCTTCGAGCATACGCACCGTGCTGATCAGTTTGGCGAATGGCCCAGTATTCACCAACCCAGAATTGAAGTTTTGTCATTCAATGACAGTCAAGCGAGCATTCATGGCCTTTTGGTCGGCTCTTATGGCCCCTAGTTGGGTCTCAACCATTGTCTGCTTACTAACCATTGTCTCCAGCAAAGCCTTTATTTCATTAATGGTGTTTTGTATATCCCTATTTCCGGTTATGGGTGTCATACTCTGCGAGAATACCCACGTAATCAGGAATGTTTCTTCGGAACCCAAACACACCAAGGCATAGAAAATAGCGTGGGAGGAAAGATAACTCGGGTTAGACTCGGGTTAGACTCTTCTAAGACAAATATGTAGGGTGCGATTCTAGGAGTGACTGTGATTAATCGCTCCGTCGGAGAATAGCCCCCAAGTGAGACTAAGGACTCTGATAGGACTCAGACGATGGTGTGGCATCTAAGTGACTCGAAAGTGACATACGTGAGAGAACATGTGTAGGACATGTTCCTTGGAGCAACCGTGATTGATCGTTCTGCTGAAGGGTATCCCCCGAGTGGGATCGAAGGTTTTGTTATGAGTCGAGTGTCGGATGAGTGACTCTCAGACGTAAGGATCACAAACCTTTGGCTGCAGAGCTATGCCCTGTAAAAGGTTGACTCGGCCTCGAGGAAAGGCAGACGGAGTAAGGGAAGAAACTTGCGATGTGAATTGACAAAGCTTCGACGCTAGAGACCCTTGACTTGACTCGAATAAAGATGGCCCTGGGATTAGAGCAGACCCTTAAGTTAAAGGATTCTTGAATTGTGATGACTCGACTAACGAATGATAATGAAAAACGGGCGAGACTCCTTCAAGAAAGGTCGTGGGGACCGTCCTGTCGGAGGAAAAGATCACGCGAGACTTTCTAGTTAGGACTCGAGTGTTTAGACGAACCTTCTATTTACGAGTGTATGACTTGTGTTGGTTGGTTATGCCTTTTAGGATAAGGCGGACTAGGATGGGGAAGAAACCCGTTATGTAGAATCGACGGAGTTTCGATGATATAGACCTTCGACAAACTAGGTGAGACTAGACACACGTATTACGGTAGGCCCTAGATCGAAAAGGTTTCGACGAACTAGGTGAGACCAGACACACGGATTATTACGGTAGGCCCTAGATCAAAAGGTTTTGAAAAGGATTGGATTTGGAAAAATTCGGAGGACGGTCCTAACTTTTGAAATTGGTAGCATGCCGACAGGCCCGGGTTTTTGAAAAGTTGCAATGGTTTCGAGTAATTTCGCATTTTGAAAATTGGGAGACGATCCCGTCTTTTTAAATTGGCAGCATGCTGATGGGACTGATTTTTTGAAAAGTTGAATATTTGGAATTTCGAAAATTTGAATATCGAAAATGAATTTCCAAAAAAATTGAAAATCGAAAATGGGATCCCGAAGATTTTAAAATCGAAAACGGCATCTCGAAGATTTGAAAATCGAAATGGAATCTTGAAAATTCGAAAATCGAAAGGCATAAGAGGGGTTTTGAAGGGAAGAAACTTGTGATATAGGATCGATGGAGTTTCGACCCTATAGACCTTCGATGAACCTATGAAAGACCTAACACACGGAAAACGGTAGGTCATAGGACAAGAAGATTTCGAAAAGGCTGACTTCCTAGAATAAGGAAGGTTTTTGGAAAGGTTGACTTTGTAAATTCGAGGACAATCCTTACTTTTGAAATTGGCAGCATGCCGACAAGACCAAATTTTTTCAGAAAGTCGAGAGTTTCGAATTTTGAAATGGGCAGCATGCCGGCTAAAAATAGGCTACTTTTGAGTCAAATCATAAGTCTAAATTCCGGCAGCATTCCGGGTTTTTGAAAATTGGACAATTTGAGAAGATGCCTTTTGAAATGACGGTTTTGAAAATGACATGGAAACCAAGTAGCTAGTAGTCAAGCAAGTATTATGACGACAACATTTATGCTCTACACTAAGTCTCGGTCGGTCTATATAGGGTCTATACCAGTGCGCATGACCTTTCCAATAATCGGGACGGACTCCCTTACCAATAAGGACATGCCGCGAAACCCATACGAATTAGCCATGTACACATTGACGTAACCAATTTGGAATACATCACGGTATAGTGGGACGTCGGTCACAAGTAACCGGCCGGATAAAATTGGGGTTATGCATGAACAGTAAAACTAACGCGCGTATTTTACTAACCAATCGATTTCTCTTCGAGTCTCACCCTAAAGATCCCGATGACAAGTTGTACATCAGGTTTCCCCAACAAAGTCGCCAAATTGTGGACATGGCAAAGTCCACCTGACGCGGCCACGCGCGAGTTTGGATAGGCGAATGAATCTCGTGATGAGATGATTCTCGGGTCGAAATTTAAATCGAAGTTGGAGTCGCCACCGAACTTTATGGGAGTTCGGACTCGTTCGAACCCACTTTATATTTAGGCGTATCGTGCACAAAGCACGACCCGCTTTAGTATTAGAGCTTATGGGTTCGTCCCTTTGCATAACGATACCGATGCCGAGTTATCGGGCATTGTGTATCGAATGACTCTCGTTCGCCAACGGGTTTGGGCATCTGAAAACCAAAGGTTCTGAGTAAGGGGTGAGGGTACGTGTTGAAAGTCCACAAAGGACACCCAACCCCTCCTGCACATAGCGACCTCTACTAAGATATCGATTGGTTTTTTAATTCGCGCGCTAGTAATACGATGGAATGTTATGCAAACATTGTCTTGTGATGTATATGTATAATACGTGATGCTACGTCGTTTAATGCATCTTGGTAAATGTCAAAGTGGAATTTAGCATGCGATATTCATTTAAAAGCGATAAATGGCAAACACCGAAAATAGAAAGCTTGTAAATAAATTACAAGTTACACGGGCGAAAATACAATTCGGAATTCACAATACAACAAGCAATAATAATAGCAACCGGATTAGCAACGGTAAATGTAAACTATAAACGGACTCGTAAATAGAAAACATAAATTGAAACCGTAAATCGAACGATTGGACAAACTTTGATCACTTACACATTATGTTGTGTATTGATCGGAGGACGGAGGCTTAGATACGCTTGGGTGTATGGGACCGAAGCGTGATGCTAGCTTTATCCCGATGCCTCGAGGTCTCGTCCCAACTTATCCTAGTGAAATAGGATTACCTCGACTTATCATATATCGAGCCAGACTAAAAAGTCGTCGATATAGGATTAGTCACGGGAGGTGCTCACTCAAAGTCGTAGGGAAATGTGATAGTAGTAAATTAGGAGCCATATAATCTATGGGTTTTAGAAGCAGAATACATGATTGATTTGGCACGTACCGACTCAGTGTCGTGAATAACTCGACGGAACCTTATATCGTCTTAAGACCCTCGTTGGAGGCTTATAAGGGGTCACTCGACCGAGTCATTAGGCGGACTCGATCGATTGCCCTTGACGAAAAACCTCCTACCACTTTTTAGGGGAGGTCACTCGGTCGAGTGGCCCTTAGCACTAGATCGAGTGCTCTTTGTAACGAGTGACATGTGCTCTAAAAATAACCCGAATCATAAATTTACAATTTGAATCGAGAGACGATCGAGCTAAATCCCCTTTCCACTAAAAGAATAACACATCTTAAGTTTTTTCCCGCCTATCTACTTTACATGAGCTATTGTTTGGGTCTATCTTGGTTGGGTCATTTAGTTGTTAAGGCGGTTGGGCTTATCCATCATTCGTCTACTTAATTATGTACTTAACGTGATCCATATATCAATCTATAATTATGCCTTATATTACATACTTGACAGCTAATTACATACTTAACGTGATCCATATATGCCATATATCAATCTACATTATTTTCCATATATCATGCCATAAATTCCTGATTATATTAAGGTTTTACGTCATTATAAACTAATCAATCTTAATAATTATGTACCCACAACAGTGTTATATCTAAATATATTAATTTTCATAAGTTTATAGTTATTACTCAGTAATTATAAAGTAATTTCGAGTTTAGATAATCAATAATCTAATCGAATGTATAGACCCCGTGCATGTATGGTCGGTATTTATAGAAATTTGGTTCGAACCCTGTCAGCATTATTTTACGGTTTTCCCTTTTACGAATATACACTAAATTAAAGATTAAATAAGGAGGGAGCATTATTTAATCTCCTTAGCATTATTCCCTTTTACGAATATACCACTTAGCATTATTTCTCTTTCTAAAGTTTTCTCTCCAAACTACTCTACTCTAAATAAGGAAGGGGAAAATCATTGCATAAATTAAAGATTAAATAAATTTCAATCTATTAATTGTCATTAATACAAAAATTGACATTTTTTTATGAAATCAATTTAGAAATTTACTATAATGTCAATAACTTTGGGACAAAAAAACGTCTTTCTCTGAAATGTAAATATTTTCGAGTTGGATTTTTTTTACTTTAATTTCTAACAAAATATACAAAATACGGAGAGTATACGAATAAACTGTCTGTGATTTTTTTTTTTTACAAATTAAATCATAGAGTGAGTTCATATGACACGTGGGATGACTCATTTTATAAATAAATAAAAAATAAAAAAAATCCTTCATTTAGTATTGAAAAAGTAGGACTTTTTTACTACAAAAAAATTGTTTCGGCATAACAACTAAAAAAAATCATCAGTACACATTTTTTATTATAAAATAGTACTCTGTAATTAATTGAAAAGAGAAATGAGTATTGTAGACATTCGCACTTTGCCTGCTAGTGTCTATAGCAGTTTCCGACAAACACTCGATGATGATCGGACGCGAACGTGCTTTAGCGTACTCGAATATGGGCTCAAAATCGTTAGTATTTGGCTTGGGCTTTTTACGGAGTACAAATCTCACAAAACCGACCTCAAATTCAGGCCCAGTGGGTCGTTTCCAATCAAATAAGACTAATTTGGGTCAAAACCGACACCGGAAATAAAACCGTCTTTTAGCGACCGAGTCAAACCCCGGTCAAAGTCATTTCCGAGACAAAAATATCAGCTATAAGAGAACCTAAGCTACTAAACCTCTTCAATTTAGAGATAAAACTTTACCTCTAAACTCTTTCATCCGCCTAGACCCACCCGATCGAGTGGATCAGCCCACTCGGTCGAGTAGGCTCACAAAAGCCGCTGGATCGGTGTCAGACCGGGCACTCGATCGAGTACCACACACCAGTCGATCGAGTGGCCTTTTCCTATCCTAAACCGGGGTATTTTCTTATAAATACCCCACCCCCCTCAACATAATTCACAACTTTTCATCTCTACAACTTTTTCCAATACAACTTTTCAGCCTTACAACTTTTGCATCTATCAAACATACAACCCTTCTTCCACCATAACTCACCTATATCATCTCGAAGCTCCCGTGCCTAAGCCACAACTAGACGAGCCCTATTCCGAGAAGACAAAGCATGTAGGTTGAGGGTGCAAATTCAATCCCGACTTCTCTCTTTCTCTCTTCCTTTCTCTCGTCTCTCGTCTCTCTCGTCCCTTTTCACGTCGTTGTCGTCGTCTTTTTTTTTTAAAAAAATTTTCTATCTAATTAACGTTAAAACATCACACATATATCGATTTATAAAAACAATTTCATATCGAGTATACCTAAAGATAAATCCTGTTCTAAGATCCTCCTAATCCCTTTATGAGTCGTAACAGAGGTGACACCCTTTTGAGGAGCGCCACCCTAAACACTCAAGGGCCCAGTGCGATCGCGGATATTTATCGTTTGGTGTACTAGATCTATTTTTATAAAGGTTAGAACGGAACTTGTTGATACAAATCGAACATCGCATAATCCGAAAGGATTAATACGATGTCGTGACGCGGAGGGAATCGACTTTCGCTCTAATCAAAGAAATAAAACGTTTATTCTTAAGATGCGATATCGACTCCGTAGTCGAATATTATGCCTAAAAGAATTAGTCAATAAATCGTTCTAACACGAATCCGTTGATGCCGAAATAATTGTCACATGGTCCGAAAGAACCAATTACGACATTATAACGCAGAGGGAATTATTTCGTCCTAGTTCAATTTAAAACGACTTATAACGTCTTTTCTAAAATTCACTCTAAATATTGGATGTTGGTTCCGTAATCAAATATCGAATATGACGAGTATCTAAAATTAAGTCGAGTATAAATTATACAATATTTTTAAGCGGCTTAATGAATTATCAATTTAAGACTAAAGCAAATTCAGGACCGACGCCATCCGAAGCGAACTGCTGCTCGCATAGGGGGCACTCGACCGAGTGCTCAGCCCACTCGATCGAGTGGCACCTCAAAAATCGAGGCAGGAGGTTTTTTCGAAAGGCACTCGATCGAGTCCCTCCATGACTCGATCGAGTGGCCTCTGCTACGCCAAGCCGTGAGCCCTCCACATACCTTAAGCCTCGCTAAACCTTTTTTTATGACTTCGGTCAACACGTGTCAAGTCCATCACGTGTCTTACTCTTTTCAAAATCATGCATCATGTCTTCTTGTATCATCCAATTTAATCACATCCTGTTATTATTGCATTTGTTATATATTTTGTTTGTTGTATTGTATTTCCGGGTTGTATTCCGCCCGCGCATTTGTAATCTTTTGTTATAAGTTTTGTTTTCGTTGTTTGTTTTATTGTACTAAAACGAACCTCACATGCTGAACACAACCTCGACATAATTCAAAGATGCATTAAACGACGTAGATCAAATATATTTCATATGTTTAGCTAAAACGCTGTTTGCATTTCATTTCACCGAATTACTAACGCGCGTATTAAAAAAACGAACGATATCTTAGTAGAGGCCGCTATGTGCGGGCGGGGTTGGGTGTCCTTTGTGGGCTTCCCAACACGTTCCCTCACCCCTTACTCAGAACCTCGATTTCTGGATGTCCGAAACCATTGGCGCACGAGAGTCATCCAATACACGGTAACCGATAATGTCGGTATCAGTATCGCAATGCAAAGGGACGAACCCCGTAAACTCTGAAATCGAAATGGGCCGTACTTTGTGCTTTGCCCACAAGGATATAGAGTGGGTTCGAAAGGGCCCGAAATCCCACAAAATTCGGTGGCGACTCCTAATTCGATTTAAATTTCAACCCGAGAACCATCTCACATGAGACTCATTCGCCTCCCCAAACCCGCGCGTGGCCGCGTCGGGGTGGACCTATGTCATGTCCACAAGTATGTATTATTAAATTCAAGATAACATATACGGAAAATAAGAAATATACGTAATATTTTCATTAAAACACACATTTAATGACATTTCAAAACATTATCCAATTATCTTGATTTGTTTTGCAATGTCAAAAATATTTTCATATATACCTACACGTACCATTTTTAGATTAATAAAAATAAAAGAATTGAAAATCTAAGATGAAATATGCTATAAAATAAATCTATTAAAAATACAGTGCATCATTGCACAAATATCAAACAATTTATACTAGTTCGATTCTCGATAACTCTTTGTGCACAACACTCGGCTATGGAACCGGTATCGAACATTTCGGAGCGACGTTGATAGAGTCGAAAATGATCGAACTAGCATGAATATCGGACCCCTCCGTGTCACGATGTCGTTGCGGGTCTTGTGGACCATACGACAATCGATTCAACGTCATCGAGTTTCATGCTAATTGGACACTCGATAGCTCTTCACGCCCGACACTCGATTATGGAATTGATGTCAAACATTTTAGAGCAATATTTATGATATTACAAATAAATATGCGAAGGAATATTCCTTGATCGCGTCATACCAATAAGAATATCGATCCTTCCGTTTCGCGATGTCACTTATCGAGTCTCGAGTACCGTATGACGACCGGATTGACGTCATTAGGTTTCGTATTGGTTTTGAATTTGATGACTCATAATGAACGATATTCGACTATAGAGTCGACATCAAATATTTAGAATGATATTTTGAAAATAACATCGAATACGTTCGATAATGAATTACCGCGATTGCGTTATAATCCAATCGGTTATGTGTACGCCATAGGGCGCCCTAACCTTTAAGTTCCTAGGGCGGCGCGCCTCGAGTACGATTTGTTCGGGGGATTATACGGACTTTAGACGGAATTTGTTATCGAACTGATATGCTAGATTTATATCGTCTTTCCTTCTTGGTTTACTCGTTTTTCCTTGGTTTAATCGCTTTCAGAAGCGGTTTTTGGGCTACTAATGTCTTCTCTTGAGTTATCTTGTGTTTCGAGTTTCCTATGGCAAGAACGCGACTTTTGGAGTCGATTTCTACGTCGTAAGCGCTTATTCTGAGTCACGAGACATCCTTAGAGCCGAGGAAAAGCAAGAAGGAATCATCCCGGGAGGCTACATGATCGTGTATTAAATCGTGAAGAAGAGACGAGAGGAAGGAAGAAGATTGAGGCCGTCATGGCCGTGATCATCACCATCACAGCCGGGACGGGTCACCATCACGGTCGGGACGTCCCTCTGCTCCTACCCCGCTTCGTTGATTCATTTCCCTCATTTATGGAACCCTATATATACCCTCCTCTTATAATTTTTTGAAGGCACAAAACCCTAGATAATTCTGTGCCTCTACTTTAGGATAGATTAGCTTAGATTAGTGTAGATTAGCTTAATCCCTCCTTAATTACTCTTCCATTAAACCTTAATCTAGTTCCTAATTCTTGTATTATCTTTGGATTCTTGAAGACTTGTGGGAGATTATCCAATCTTGACAACATTGGTTATCTTCTTGGGTAAATTTTATTCAAAGTTTCAATCTTTTCATTTCTCCCTTTGTTTGGTATAATCTTTCTTGTCTCTCTTCTCTTAATCCTTCATTAGTGTTAAAGCTTCAATCTTTGTTTATGTTTATTGTTGTTCCTAGTTTAGAATCCATTATTGTTTTCATTGTTTGTTTATCTTTGTTCATTAGTGTTTGTTTGCTTTCATTGTTTTGTTTGTTTCTTTGGTTTATGTTTTTGTGTTCATAATGATGTGTGAGTAGTCTCCTTGCTAGGATTAGTAGGGGAATTGGGTGCTTCCATGGGTGATTAAGGGTTTGTGTAGGTTGTTGGTGGAAGTTTTGGTTGCTTCTTAGTTATATGCATAGATCATGTTTGATGAAGTGTTTGTATGACTTGTAGTTGCAAATGCATGTTGTCTTGCCTTCTTTGTGCGGTCTTGTATGTTGCTAGGATGGGTTCTTACGCGAGAGCGGGGAGCCTCTAGGTCGGTTTTGGAGCGAGAGCCCGGATTATGCCTAGATAGCTTGACTACCCCTTCACCTTTGCTCTCCCTTGATCATCTCATCACCCTTGAACCCGACCTAATCCTAGTTCTTATCTTATTGAATTCTCCATCCTTTTAGTCACTGTTTCTCTTGTTAGTTGTCTTCATTTAGTATTAGTTGAATCATTTTAGTTTATGCAATTCTTAGTCCTTAGTCTTTGTCCAACCCAAATCAATTCTTTTCCTTGTGTCTTCTTTGTTTAGTAGACCTTAGTCTAGTTTGCACTCTATCTCGTTAATTTTCCTTCATTGTTCGCCTAGAATTTAGTCTAAATCGTGGCACACTTAGTTGGAACTCCCGTCCTTGAGGATCGACTCGACTTACCCTACTTACCTAGCTTAGGTTCGTTGATTATTATTTTGATCGGTAGGATAGACAACAAACACCTACCATCACGAACATACTCGATTGAAAACTCGATTTGTCGTCACAAATATTAGGTCCTTTGCATTTCAATATCGTAGTTTGACTTTTGAAGCCTACGATAATCGATTTAGCGTCATCGGACATTTGCTCGAATCGATTTGAAATTAGTTTTGTTATATCATAATATAAGCGGTATTAATATAAACAAAACTAGTGTAAACTCATGCAAAATTGCATGATTTCTCGTTAGGATCTCTATCAGAACGAAAGTCATATGTAGTGTAGTATAATTAGACAGTGTTCTTATAAAATGCAAACAAAAAAAATGAAATAGTAATAATCTAAATGTAAGATGATAAATACGGAGTATATAACTAATAAATCGCCCGTAAAACCGTCTCGCATAAACATTGTGTTATTTTTAATTTATTAGTACCCAGAAGGAGTTACTTTATTTTTAATATTTTAATCTTCAAAAAATTATGGTGTTAACACATGCAATTTTTGTTGAGAATTAATATGGTGCCTCTAAATGACATTACTTTATTAAAATAGGGATGTACGAAATGATTAATAAAAGTTAGATTGTTAGGAACGAATAATAAAATGTTAGAAACGGAAATAAAATGTTAGATGTTAGTATAGTTAGTAACGATAAATAAATGTTAGTAACGATAAGTAAATGTTACTCCGTAATAGTTAGTAATTAGTATACAAAAATGAAAAGAGTTAGAGATTAGAAAAATGGGATTTGAATATTAGAGGTGGCAATCGGGTCACTCGTGTCGGTTATGGGTCGGGTTAAGACGGGTCAGGTCATCTCGAGTTTGGGTTTTAACGGGTCAGTATACTTAGACAGGTCAGGTCGGGTTCGAGTCGAGTCTCTTACGGGTCATATTTACTCGGGTTTAAAATCGTAACGGGTCAGTTATGATTCGGGTCGGTTATCTAATAACTCGGGTTATATCGGGTCAATGGTCGGTTCTCGTTCGGGTCGGTTATCTAATCGGGTCAATTCGGTTCAATCATCGGGTATTCCATGGGTTAGTTGAGTCATTTTAATGTATTTTCAGGTCTAGTTTGAAAATAATCGGGTCAATTCAGGTAATACAATAAATCGGGTCAGTTAAGGTCAGACAATAAATCGAATTAATTCGGGTTAGACAACCAATCGGGTCAATTCGGGTAAATATAACGAATCCGGTCAATGTGTTGGATTCAAATTGAGTCATTAATAATTTTTACTTTATAAAGTTAAATACATGAACTCAAAATAATACATGAATCGGGTTACGGGTCAAGTTGGGTCGGGTCACAAGTCGGTTCGGATCATGTCATTTCGGGTCCTATCGGGTTCACGGTTAGCCTTCGGGTCGGGTCAGGTCGGGTTCGGTTCATAGTATTTCAGGTTGTATCGGTTATCGGTTTGTCATTGGGTCAAGTCGGGTCGATTTCGGTTCATCAAAAGTTCGGGTTCTATCGGGTCGAGTTTCGGGTGGATCGCATCGGTTTCGCGGGTCGGGTCAGCTTTTGCCAACTCTAGATTTGATACACCCTTAACCTACATGTTAATAGTCTCGGAAAACGGGCTCGTAGAGTGTCGTCGTAGGCACGGGAGCGGTTCGACTATGTAGGGTAAGTTAGGGTGTGTGATTAGGGAGAATATGTTCTCGGTTTTTGGCGAGTTTTGATCTCGGGAATGGCTAGGATGCAAGAGTGTATGGGGTACTCTAATCATCGGCTTATATAGTGATAATTTTGTAACCTTAAATGCAGCAGGATTGTTTTTTTCCTATACAAATTCTTATATTCTTTATTTAATTTTTTTTTTTAAAAACCGAGTCTTAGGTGGAGTAGGATTTTTTTTTTCATATACAAATTTTTATATTTTTTTATTTAACTTAAAAAATACATAAAAAAAACTTGGACCAATCATATCTTTCGAAAAGTTTATGCTTTATTAATATAAAATAAATATTGATTGATTGATTTTTAATGTAGTTTATATATATATATATATATATATATATATATATATATATATATAGTAAGGCTCTTATGAGTCATTTACTCTTTGTGAGTCCCTAAGTCCCCATCCCATCCATTGGATGAGATGAGGATGGATGGACAAGATGCATCCATAAAAAAAAAAAAAAAAAAAGATTTACGTTCCTAAAATAACTCCCAAGAATTTAGGAAACAATAACTTCCTATCACGTTCATTATCATTCACGTTCAATTTTCATTCCACGTTCATTCACACCTAAAAAAAAACTCTTTCTTCATTCACGCTCATTCATCGATTTTGTACTCGAAATTCTGCTACAATGGATTCAATGACCGCATCATCGTCTTCAACGGTTGATAAGCAACTAATCGAGTATAACAATGGTGAGTTTCAGTGTTTCATTCACGTTTTTATTCGTTTTTTCTTCATGGATTTCAATAGTCATATTGCTTTCAATTTGCGTTTTCATATCAATGTTTTATCGCGTCGAGTTGCGTTTTTTTTAACGTCGATCTTCATGTTTATAGTGCTTTCATTGTCATTTCGTATCACAGTTTCGTATCAATTTGCGTTTTTTTGATGTCATTGCGTTTTGATATCACAGTTTCGTATCAATGGTATTTTGATATCTCGATCTCTATAGATTACAGGTCTTTATGTTTTTTATTAAGATTTTCCCTGATATCCATTGATACTATTTTTTTGATTTCAATTAATGCAGATTCGTCGTTGAAGTAACATGCCTTCTGAGTAAAAGTAACACTTAATTGCAAATACAGTAACACAAATGAACGTTCAGGAAAAGGGTTTTGATGATATGCTAGAGTAACGTATTGTACACGTTAGGGTAACACCACTTATGAATTACAGTAACACATTATTTGCATTGATGTAACGCTGTTTGATGATATGCAGAAACGTCATTGAAGTAACATACCTTCTGAGTTACAGTAACACTTAATTGCAATTACAGTAACACACTGAACGTTTAGAAAAAGGGTTTGATGATGATGTTAAAGTAACATAGTGTAATAGTTAGAGTAACACAACTTAAAAATTGATATAACCGTCAATTTTAATGTTGATATTGCTTTCATTGTTATTTCATTCATCATAGTTTCCTATCAATGGTTAGTTGCTCTATCGATCTTTATAGATGCCAGGGTTTTATGTTTCTTATTTAGGTTTTCCATAATATACACTGATACTATTGTTTTGTTTTATATTAACGCAGAAACGTCATTGAAGTAACATACCTTCTGAGTTACAGTAACGTAAGCTTCACTGATATTATTGTTTTGTTTTTTGTTGAAGTAGACACGGCACTGAAGCTTCATTGATACAGACTTCTAAGGGCATAAAACAAGGCAAATGTGAAAAGCTTGTGCGGATTAATTTTCATGTTGAAAAGCTTGTGCGGATTAATTCGGGAGTTCAGGTTGCAGAGACAGTCGGTTTTTTGGGGGGGGGGGGGGGGGGTTGGCAAACACAGGAACTGGATTTTGTACACATTTTTTTACACATAGCGCTGTGCTACGTTGCAATTAACTATATATATTTATTTAATACATGTGTATTTGGTTAGAGTAACATCTCATGTTTATTGGAGTAACACCATTCGTTAGTTACAGTAACAGACATAATGCATGAAGGTAACTGAGGACAGCAACGTTGTTTAAACAATTCATTACCAAAGTAACTGAGGATAACTTGGATTAGAACCATTCATTACCAAAGTAACAACATTCACTTTTTAAAGAACCATATATAATGCGTCATTGATAATAACATTGTTTAACCATGAGACAAAGAATAACATCATTAATGACTTAGAGTAACATCATTTGTTCATTAAAGTAACAGTTATAATGCGTCAATGTAACACAATGATTTTACGCACGAACAAATATACGAATTTTACGCACGAACAAATATATGGAGTTATTGTAATGCACATACTGTGTTACTTTAATATACACAATCTGTTATTTTAATGACTAACCTGTTATTTTAATACACATAATGTTAACTGAAACTCGTGTTACTTTAACGCACTTCATCTGTTACTTTAGTTCTTTTCATATGTTACTGTAATGCATTGGAGTGACAAAAAGGATTTAGAATATCGTCGTATAAAAAAATAAAAAATAAAAAAGAAAGATATTGCTTCCTATAATTATGGGACGTGATTGACTTCAAAATAGGAAACAATATCAAAGAATATCACCCTCATTCAAAGAAAGATATTGCGTCATACTCTCATTTCTGATCATTATATGAATTTTTTGCACTAACCTATACCTGGTGTTATTTTAATGAACATTATCTGTTACTTTAATTCACACTATCTGTTACTTTAATGTCTGACCTCTGTTACTTTAATTTATACCTAGTGTATAAGCATCCTCTGTTAATTGAATCCAGTGTTACTTCAATGCACTTCATATGTTACTTTAATTCTTGTCATTTGTTACTTTAATCCATAGTTCAAGTTCTGATTGTTTCTTTTTCGCCACGTTTATTGGCACTGTTATTATTTTTCAGTAGATGCAAAAACACATGAATGGTGTAGGGATGTGGGTGAGAGTTTCCTCCATACATGAGTCAGCAAACTTCTATAAAATCTACGCATTGGCTTGTGGATTCGATGTGAGGAACACAAGCAATGAAAAGATGGCGCGTTGGCTAGATTAAATCAAAGCTTCTGACGATGATGATGAAGAAGAAGAGGACGAGGAGGATGAAGAAGCAGAATTCTAAGTAGGATAGTATATTGTTAGAGTAGCATACATTATTCGTTAGAGTAACATACTTAATGAGTTACAGTAACACATATTATGAGTATCAGGTGTGAAACATTGGAATTGTAATGAAGTTGATTCAGTTGAAACTTCTATACCAATTTATTGATGTAAAATGAGTTAGAATAACACACATTATGCGTTAGAGTAACATACATAATGAGTTACAATAACACAATTTATAAGTATAATTTGATTACCAATATCAAGTTCTTAGATTAACAGGTGTGAAAAATTGGAATTATAATGGAGTTTTATAATTTTTGTTTTGGAGTATCCTTAATAGAAACATACATTTTGCAACAGTATAAGACACTATTATGTAACGTAGCAGATTTTATGAGTTAAAGTAACACAATTCATGAATTAGAGTAACACATTATATGAGTTAGAATAACACATTGTATGAGTTAGAATAACACATTGTATGAGTTAGAGTAACATGGCAGTAGCGAAATGATGATTTTTTTTTGGTAAAAATGAAGATGAAACGACACACTTGTTGTGTGATAGAAAGATGCAGTTAAATTTGATGGAGGGAGAGAAGATTTGCATTAAGATAATTAAGAAGGAGAGAGAAAAAAAAATATTTACCAAGATTTAGTTAGTTATTTCCTTAATTGACAAAACAATCTTAATCATTAATCTATCACTAATTTAAGGGTTAAGATAAGGACTCACGGACTCAATTATGATAAGTGTACTCACTTGATCCTTCCTATATATATATATATATATATATATATATATATATATATATATATATATATATATATATATATATATATATAGAGAGAGAGAGAGAGAGAGAGAGAGAGAGAGAGAGAGGTTCTCATAAGGTCACCAAGTTTTTTAAGTCCATAAGTCCTCATATTAACTCTTGGATGATATAAATGAAGGGCTGAGATTTGATGTGTAGTTGGGATGTTCAATGCAACAAAAAAAAAGAACATATAACATTTAAGGAGCTTCATTTCCCAAATATTGATTGTCTAAATATTGATTATGTAGTTTTTTTGGGTAAACCAAAATACATATATTAATGCTCAAAGGTAGTCAATATTTTGTTAATTTACCTAGTATTATATTAAACTTACTCGATAGGTTGTTAATAAGTTACTAAAGTTACACAAAATGTGACTGAAATTACAAATAAATTATTAAAGTAATTTATTGTATTTCTCCTGTGCTTCAAAAATCACGTGTAAATAAAGTCGGTTCATTAGATTTTTTTTAATGTAAAGTTATAAAACATGATTGGAGTTACAATATATGATCTGAAGTTACAAAATACATGAACTGAAGTTACATAATATATAAACTGAAGTTATAAAAATATGTAAAGTGAATTTACAAAAATATATATACTGATTGGAATTGAAGTTACAATATACGATCTGAAGTTACAATATACGATTTGAAGTTACACAATATGTGAACTGAAGTTACAAAATATGTGAACTGAAGTTACAAATATATGGACTGAAGTTACAATGTACGATCTGAAGTTATAAAATATGTTAACTGAAGTTACAAAATATGTGAACTGAAGTTACAAATATATGGACTGAAGTTACAATGTACGATCTGAAGTTATAAAATATGTGAACTGAAGTTACAAAATATGTGAACTGAAGTTACAATTATATGGACTGAAGTTACAATGTACGATCTGAAGTTATAAAATACTCCGTATGTGAACTAAAGTTACAAAATATGTGAACTGAAGTTACAAATATATATAAAAAGCAACTCATTTACAAAGCTCGTTCGGTCCTCATAATTCTTCCTCTTCGTCTACATCTCCATTTTTAATTCTTCATCGTCATCAAAAATCTGCAATTATTAATTGAAAAAACATATACTATATTAATTGAACTATATATACTATATTAATTGAAAAACATTTAATTAAAAAATGAAGACGAAAACAATTTCAATGACAAAAAAAAGAAAAATGAGTAAACGGACAATAAAAATCAAAAACATAATGAAGAATAAACCCAGAAACAAACAAAAATTCAAACAAACAAACAAACCCAGATCATTAAAACAATGAACCCAGAAATTAAATTTATCCCAAATCATATCCCTAATTCAAACAAACAAACAAACCCGGAAATTAAATCAACAAAAACCATCAGTCACGATAAGTAAAATTTGAGTTTAATCAGTAAAATTTGTGTCGCAACCAGCAAACTAATCACAAACTCGTTAAACAAGAAAAACCCCCCAATTTGTAAAACTTTATCCGAAATTAAACAAAAAAATCAATTAAACACCAAATCCTCAAATAGAAAAACCCCAATTTAACAAGAAATTCAGAATTAAACCTGAAAACCACGACTAAATGCAAAACCCCCAAATTGGAAAAAAAAACCCTAATTTCGTAAAAACATCCCAAACTCGTGAAATTAAACAGCAAATCGCCAAATGATACTATATATAAGAAGAAAATACGCACAATCTGATTAGAGAACGAAACCTTACCTGCGAAAAGAGATAAAATCGATCGAGTGATGGAATGGTGGATGAATAGGTGGGATGAATAAGAAGACCGTGAGTAATGGAGTGATGAAGACTGATGGTGTAAGTAATCGATTTGGTGATAAGATGGAATATGGCTGAATAAGGTGAATATGGTGAGTAAAGGGTAAATATGGTGAGTAATGGAGTGTGGGAACATAGTAATCAATGTGGCGAGATTACTGAGGGTGGGAAAAAAAAGGAGCTTGGGAAAGGTAACCCATTTTCTTTTTATTTTCAATTTAAATGTCAAGCAACATCTCAGCCATCTATATTGTTTTGATCCAATGGCTGACAATAAGCCTTACGGACTTATAAGAAGGTAAGGGACTTATATGATCTCTTCTCTCTCTCTCTCTCTCTCTCTCTATAGGTTCTAAGGAGTTCCTATATAAGTGTTGAGTCCCTAAGTCCTCATCCCATCCGTTGGATGAGAGATGGATGAAGGGACGAGATTAATCACTATATTATTAAAAAAAAAAAGATATTGCTTCCAACAAAATAGGAAGGAGAATATCATTCAGAAACGTATCATTCACATTCATTCAATCATTCACTCTCTCGTTCATCATCGTTCTCTCGTTCAAAAAAGAAGAAGATACTGCTTCATCGTTCTTCATCGTTCATCAATTCAGTTCCATTACTTTCTTCATCGTTCTCTCGCTCATTCAATCATTCATTCTTCCTTCAAAACCACACAATCAAGACCACATTCAATCAGTAATCGTCTTCATCGCGCTGCATTATACGTTCGATCAATCCGGCTTCTACTTTTCATTCAATGGCTGATACGCAAATGGTAGTAAACATAAACGGTGAGTATATACATTGTAGTTTATACTGAATTGTATATGGGAGTCATTGAGATGATATTAGATTATTAGTTTCTACTTTTCTACGTTGAACTGCATATTCATCTGCGCACACGAAAATATATTGGTTTATTTTAGTTCACATACTGTGTTACTTTAGTGTGGAGTGTCTGTTACTTTAGTGACAAACATCTATTACTTTTGTTGGTCTGTTAATTTAATTCATCGAAGATGTTACTTTGGTTAATAATATCTGTTATTGTAACGCATTAAAGAGTCATGGGGATATATTAAACCGCAATATTAAAATAATAATAAAAAAGATCTTGTTTCCTATAATAGTGGGACGTGATTGCCAACAAAATAGAAAAAGATATTGGTTTATTTTCTAATTTTCTACGTTGAACTGCATATTCATCATATGAAATTTGCGCGCACACAATATATTGAGTTATTGTAGTTCATATACTGCGTTACTTTAGTGTATAGCATCTGTTACTTTAATGTCTACCATCTGTTACTTTATATGTCGTGTTACTTTAATACACTCCAGTCGTTACTTTAGTGCTTTTCATCTGTTATTGTAGTGCATTGTAGTGTCGTAAGGATAAAGGAAACCGCCATATTAAAAAAAATAAAAAATAAAAAAAATAAAAGATATTGTTTCCTATAATAATGGGACGTGATTGCCACCAAAATAGGAAACAATATCAAAGAGTAACGCCATATAAAAAAAAGAAAAAAAAAAGAAAGATATTGCATCCTATAATTATGGGACGTGATAGACTTCAAAATAGGAAACAATATCAAAGAGTAAGATACTGCGTCATACTCTCATTTCTGATCATTATATGAATTTTTTGCTCTAACCTATACCTGCTGTTATTTTGATAAGCATTATATGTTACTTTAATTCACACTATCTGTTACTTTAATTTCTGACCTCTGTTACTTTATACCTGGTGTATAAGCATCCTCTGTTAATTTAATCCAATGTTACTTCAATGCACTTCATCTGTTACTTTAATTCTTCTTATCTGTTACTTTAATCCATATTTCAAGTTTTAATTATTTTTTCCGTCACGTTTATTGGCACTGTTATTGTTTTTCAGTAGACGTAAAAGCACATGAATGATGTACGGATGTGGGTGAGAGTTTCCTCCATTGTGCGGTGGTGAGATTAAATCAAAGCTTCTGAGATGATGATGAAGAAGAAGAAGAAAAAGAAGAAGACGGAGAGGACGAGAAGGATGAAGAAGCAGAATTATAAGTAGGATATTATGAGTAACAAGTGTGAAACATTGAAATTGTAATGGAGTTGATTTAGTTGGAATCTTGTACCACTTTTTGTTTTGTAGTATCTTAATAAAAACAAACATTGTTCTTTTTGTTAATTGGAACTCCTGTTTTTGCAAGAGACTACTATGCAACGTAACAGATTTTATGAGTTAAAGTAACACAGTTCAAGAATTAAAGTAACACATTGTATGAGTTAGAGTAACAGTTTTTGCAAGAGACTATGCAACGTAACAGATATTATGAGTTAAAGTAACACAGTTCATGAATTAGAGTAACACAACGTATGAGTTACAGTAACATAGTTTATGGATTATGGCAGTACCATGGTAACATACGTATAATGGCAGTAGGGAACGGATGATTTTTTGCTGAAGATAAAAAAACTTAATTTTAAATAAACTTGTTGTGTGAGAGAAAGAGACAATTAAAAATTTGACTAGTGTGTAACCCGTGAAGAACCTTCACGGGTTGTTCGCTTTTATTTATGTAGAGAGTTTATTGGATTAACAACTAAAAGTAGGTTATTCGTTAAGAGGCTTTAAGTTACTTTAGGTGTTATTAGGTAAGCGAAAACATGAACAACATATAGTAAGCAAAGTGCAATCTCTTCGACATTCTTTGATCATGCACTTTCTACTCCCTGATGTAAGTGTTTTAACAGATTCATAGTGTAATACCCATGAAAAAATTTCATGGATTGCCCACTTGTATTGATATTGAAAAAGAAATGAAGTAAAGATTTATTTTAGATTATTCGTTCAGAGTCTGAAAGTTAGTTTACCTATTAATAGGTGGACAAAAGTATGAACATCATAGAGTAAGTTGAAATGTTTGTATAAGTAGTCGATCGACCTGTATAAACCCGACCCGTATACACCCAACCTTAATCCCCAAATTACTCTTTTAATCCAAAAAGAAAAATCTATTAGTTGAGGAACGAAGGTCCTCCTCACCAACTATTTGATCTTGATCGATTATCATCAGTTGTAGTTAGTTGGCATCTTCGTCATGTAAGAATAGTGAAAAATAATGTCCGTCAAAGTCTCTATCATATTACTGAACGTATACAACCCTATAGACTTCATCGGAATGTGTAACGTATACAAATCATTTTTATTGCTTCAATATAGGCATTCAATATTGATGACAAACCTTACGATAATTCACGGGTTGCTCGCTTGTATTTTCATAGACAGACAGACAGTACAATGAAGTAACAACTAAAATTAGATTATTCGTTAAGAGACTATAAGTTAGTTTAATTTAAGGGTTATTACGTATGCGAAAGTATGAACGACATGTAGCAAGTATCGTGATGCTTTGATCTTGCACTTTCTACTCCATAGGTGTGGGTATTTTAACCGATTCATTAGATAAGAGGTTAGTACATGAACGCAACCTACAATCTCAGCACGTCATACATCATAATAACTTCAGAGATTAGAGAATCAAACATCAACCCAAGCGTTAACGGAGAACACGAAATGTTGTTAGATGTACCAAATTAAAAATCGCACCGGTAAATATTGGAGGAGATTATTCGTGCAGAGTTTGAAAGTTAGTTTATGTATTAATAGGTGGACAAAAGTATAAACAACATAGAGTACATTGAAATGTTGTATATATAAGTAATCAATTGTCCACCGATGAATATAGTTATACTAAATGCAGAAACCCGTATAAGCCCGACCCTTATGATTAATGTAGAAACCCGTATAAACCCGACCCGTATACACTCAACCCTACTCCCCAAATTACTCTTTAAATCAAAAAAAGAAAAATCTGATCTATTAGTTGAGGAACGAAGGTCCTCCTCACCAACTATTTGATCTTGATCGAGTTGTAGTTAGTTGGCATCTTTGTCATATAAGAATAGTGAAAAATAATGTCCGTCAAACAGTCAAAGTCTCTATCATATCATATTACTGAACGTATACAACCCTATAAACTTCATCGGAATGTGTAATGTATACAAATCATTTTTATTGCTTCAATATAGGCATTCAATATTGATGACAAACCTTACGATACTTCAAATTTAAAAAGTAAGATCAATAGACTCTCGTGATTTATCACGTTCATTACACTGTAGTCTTATACTTCGTATTACAAACTAATGGCGAAACTTGTAAGTGATTTATAATGTTCGGTGAATATAACATGATTTATAATATTTGGTGAATATCCATAGTTAAAAAGTGTAATTTGGTTTTTTTAGCCCGTATGATGAGGCATTGATTTAACTCCATAGCTATTAATATCATCTTTTAGTTCTTAATATCCTTCTAATATATACTCAAAACACAAAACGATACTTCTTGCTTTTATTTATGGAAGAAATGATAATATGTATTGTAGGAGCATATATTAGTCTTGATTACCAAAAATATATTAAATTTAAAAATTAGTTTATATTTTAAGTTTAAAAATGTATTTTATTTTTAAAAAATTTAAATTTATATTAAAAAAATGTATTTTATACTTTTAAATGTATTTTATATAAATTTACAAAGTCTAGCTACCTTAATAGCATTCATTTGGCCGTGCAAATTTACCGTAGAATCAAATCTTGATGAACGACAATTTGGTCATGCCATAAATAAAATATTAGGAAATAATACTTATAAAGTATTATACTTTGTATTAGAGAAAATAGTAACAAAAAAATTATCAATTTTAATATGTAAATTACGAAAATAAATAAATTAAATGAGATAAAAATATCAATTTTAATACTGGTAACATATATACATTATTGAGATAAAAATTAATAATAATAAAAAAAAGACTAATGTCAATTTTAAATTATAAATTAAATGAATAAAACAAATGAATAATAACCCAATCCGTTCAACACATTTTAAAGCATTAGCTACTAAAATTTTAAAATATTAATTAGACTTAACATCAACCCTAAACACTGAGTATCATCAAAGCTATCATCCTCAATTTTAACTCGTTAATCAGTCGAATTTCATGTTTCAATATAAATTTAAAGTAGAATCACATATTGGAAAAATTTTCTGTGATAAATAAAATGGTAATACTTTATTATATTAATTAGAGATAGGTCTAATGAAAAAATTATAACCGTAAATTAGTAAATTACAAAATTAAATAAAAACAATTTTTGAATAGTTCTATACCAATATAGTATACAAAATGAGTTATATTTATACATTAATTAAGATATTTAATTAATAAAACGCATTATTTTAATAATTTAAATTTTTGAATAGTTTTATACCGATATATTATACAAAATGAGTTATATTTATAAATTAATTAAGATATTTAATTAATAAAATGCATTATTTTAATATTTTAAATTAAATAATGTATTTCGTCAATATAGAAAAAATATGTCGTCATATTTCGTTATACGAAGTATTTAACAATTCTTCAAATATTTTACAAAAAAATAGAATAATAAAGAAAAAATAATTTAAAAATTTCGTCATATACTATAACTAATTTAAAATAGTAGCGTAAACTGTAAGCAAAATGTTGAATATATTTTAAAACATTTTGTCATATATTACAACAAATGGTAGCGTAAACCGTAAGCAAAATTAAAATAGTAAATTAGTTAAATATATTGTTTGACAGTCTGACCCGTCCTGAATACTGTTTGAATATATAGTGAAATAGTTAAAATCAATATTTTGGACTTTGTTCGACCCGTCTTGACTCGCTTTGTCCCACCTTTCTTGTATTGATTCTTCTCGAGTCCATATCTACACGTAGAAACATCATGAACAGAAACAAAATCCCGAGAAATATGATCAGTACACGTTAACTAAGTTGAAAGTCAGCTAATTAGCTTATTAAAGACAAAACGACAAAATAAAAGCAAATTAGATAATAAAGTCAACTAAGTAAGAGTAGAATTTTGGGACAAAATCGATAAATACTTACCAATTAATGACATAAGAATTGCTCTTCCATTTTTCCAATTAATCCCAATAAAATTATGAGAAAGGAAAAACTATGGGAGGATGAGAAAACTAATGGAAAGTGAAGATAAAATATGAGTATCTTAAAGAATATTGGAAGAAGAAAGCGAAGCAACAATGAGAGTCGTGCAACATGTCAACATCATGATCCATGCATGTATTAATTACCGTGTATTAATTATACTAAAAAATTCTACTTATACAATATATACTATGTACCTAATATATTGGAGTATGAGTTACGTAGTAAAATATATTTATATCTTCATTAACTGCATTAGGGAATCTCATGCTTATCCATACCTAATCAATAAAAATTAAGCATTCGGGGATAGCATATTCATTGAAGAGCCTTCATTTTTTTATAAGTTTTGATGGTGTCAGATGTATATATCTGTCCAAAAACAAAATTAAAATAGTAAATAAGTTTAATACTTCGTATATCGTTTGACCCGTGAAGAATCAGGGGATTAATTTAATTTAGTTGATAAATACAACCGAAATGACTCAAGTAGTTAGGACTTAAGAGTAAAATTGTACTCGTATTAAGTACGACGGTTGACGAAGTTATGGTTAACAACAATTTAGTCGTTGCCACAATAGCAGATTTGATTTAGCGACACGTCATTTTTGAATAACTATATAATGATAGAACTTCTTTTAAAAAAAATAAACCGTCACTTACTCTACGGTTTTGTGCGTCTAGCACTCACCTGTCACCTCCAACACAAACACAAATGGGAAAATCCCCAGAAAACCTAATACCCAAATCTGGAGTCTGGAATGATCGAGGTCCACACAGCTGGATTGATTGATGAAGTTCACGAAGATCTAAGGCAATAAGATTCGGCGATAGCTGACAGAAGAACGGGTATTTAATTACTCTCTATATGCATAATCAAAGGGAAAATACTTCAAACCTGATACATGTAATCAATTTGCGTAACCTGATTTTTTAGGAATAAAACGAATCAATTACTATAAGCACACAAAGTTGCCGTTAATTATATTTGTTTTCGAGCTGCTAAACAATAAAATAGCTGAAAAAAATCGGATCTAAAAGTATTAGACTTTATGATGGATGAACGAACCCCCTAATTACATGAATATTTGTGTTACTTTGCCTACCCCAACCAACCCACCTACTATAATCACCTAAATTTCTGGAAAACGGGATTTTTTTCGGGGGAATTTCGGAATCTAGGGTTTTTTTATTACTTATTTTTTGGGGGATTTTAATCGTTTTTGTTGTGCGATTCAGGTTAACCTTTTCTGGGTTTTGCTCTTTTGTTTGATTTGTGTTTGATTGAAATAGGATCATGAACCCTAAAATAAAATTGGGGGTTTTGAAATGAATTGAATGTGAATTTTTTTTGAGGGGGAAATTGGGAATGCAGGTTGGTTTTATTTTTCCTTTTCTGGGAAAATTGTTATTTTTTCTGGGTTTTATGTCTGGATTTGTTATTTAATCCCTGTTTTACATGAAATTAGCCACACAATTATATGGGTTGTTCATGGTTTTTGATTATAAATTGTAGACCTGTTTGATCAAGAATTTGTTTGCTAAATTGAAATGTGGAATTTGTTGTTTGGAATTTTAATTGTTCTGTTATGATTAATGGCAAATTATATCTATTAACAAATTCTAAAATGAGACTATGAGATTGTTTGATGATTTTAATTGCATTTTTCATTAACTCAAAATTATGCACATGAAATCGGTTTATTAAGAATTCATTGTCTAACACTATATTAGCATGAAACCGTCTCTTACGAAACTTATTACGAAGTTGTACTTGTATATTTATGTTTTTTATTTAGTGTACATTTCGCTCTAGAATTGTTTGAATGGGCTAAAAAGTCGAAACATTTGATTAAGTTTTGATGTGTTTTCTAGGATGTTGAGTTTAACACTATATGAACATGAAACCGCCTCTTATGAAAACTTACCACGGAATCCTACATACTCCGTATTACTTTTGATTTTTGTGTTGACCTGGCGTATTGTTTCCTTATATTTTTGTTATTTACTCGTATGTAATTTGGTTTTAAAGTTATTTTAGCTAAAAATAGTTTACCAAAACACCAAGAACTATCTGGCATTATTCACTACATCTAATACTCCTCTCATTTCTGTTCGGGAACTATAATCCTGTACATTCACTACACTCTCATTAGTGTATAAGATCTAAGAAAATATTGTGAAGTGTACTAAATAATAGAACTACCGGGTTATTTCCAAACTGGTCATCCAGGTTGATGCGGGGTTGATGAAATTCTTGATACCCTGGCAGCCTGCGATTGAAAAGGTAATCACTTAATTAGATGGAGTCATATGCACAAATAGTAAAGTCTTCTTGAACTTATATATTAACGGCCTCCTAATAATGGCGTGAATCATGTCATTCTGCATAAAGATGAATATTATTTAGCAAGTTTTTCCTGAAATAATATTTGAACTCAATAAAATCAGAAAATTGAAATGCACATGAAAAATGAAAACAATGAAAAATGAAGCATCTAACTTCTGATCTTTGAATTCAGGTCTTTCCAACTTGTGCACCACTCCCACATCCTTGCTAAAAAGCCTTAACACCCTGCTCAAGAGTTGCGACCTTTGTGCTCGCCATAACGGAGATGTTAGACGATTGATTTTGAATAACAAAGAGGACGTTTCGCCAAATAGACTGGATATGAATAGAAAGATTGTATGAAATGTTCGTCTGCTGTGTGGGCGGGCGTTTTGCAAGAGTTGAAATTGGGTATTTATGTAGGCAAGATGATATAATGGAGAATATGATTTTTATTTAGCATATGAAATGGGAAGATACAACGCAACACACGAAGGGACGTACTTATATTTACGAAGTAAGATCATTTAATCAAAGAGACATCTAATTACACTAACACATCTCAATCTTTTTGAGATACATTGATTTTACCTCAACTAATTTGAATTATGCATTTATTGAGTATTGCATGCATCAATATTTATTAATTTTAATTTTAGTTTTAATAGGTGGTGACCAACTTTTCGAGATACATTGGTTCTATATCAATTAATTAGTTGTTTGAGTTAGGCATTTATTAATATTGCATTTATTAATATTGTTGAGTCTAACTGTTTTGAAAATAGCCAATTTGATTAATAGCATTAATTTTGATTTGAAATTAGGAGGTTCTCGAGACTGTCTACCGATTTCTAATTTTCGAGGCTAATCGAGTACATTGTTTTTTTAATAGTAAAACTATTTTCCATCTCGATATGGGGGAAGCAGTAATATATTTGTTTTATGCAAATTGAACCCACACTGGGGTCTTGGCTCAGTGGTTTGTGTTTGTGGGATAGATGCTGGAGTCCTCGTTGTGCCATGTCATTGTAAATGGTCTTTGCTTTAATATATAAGAGATAGGAGAGATAAAGAAAATATATTTTAATAGATATTATAGTTATTTCCTTAATTATGAGATCAAATCTTGTCCATTAATCTGACATTGAATCAAGGGCTAAGATGGGGACTCACGGACTCAACATATATAAGTGAACTCACCTGATCCCACTTTTATATATATATATATATATATATATATATATATATATATATATATATATATATATATATATATATATATATTAACAATTTTGACGATACCTTATCAATCTGAATTCTGGTCCGACCCGTGATCCTTCTTGCTTGACTTGTTTGATCTTTAGTATAAAAAAAATTGATTACTTTATATTCAACTCATCAATTAGTTTTAATACACAGTGAAACACCTCAATATGTACGGAATATTATTTTTATACAATTTTGACAATGATATTAGAATAGTAGGTTGAATAAATGGTTGGGTTTTAAGGTGAAAGTGGTGAGTTTTTTTTTTTTTTTTTGCCAACGAAGATACAAATCCACCTTAAACTTGGCGCAGTGCTCTAGTAGCAAGGTTATGCGCACTAGTATTAAGATTTCGTGGTATAAACTTAATAGCTACCCAATGAAAATAGGCAGATACAGCTATAAACTCTGAAATGATATCTCGAATGCAATAATGGTTTGTCCTGCACTTCAGCCATTTGCCATACAAGTTGTACGCAATCTGTTTCCACACTAACTTGGAACAACCCAGCTGATAAAAAAAAGTGGTGAGTTGGACTCACTCTTCCTACGAAGATCTCGTCGGTACTACATCATTGACTTACCGCCAGATCATCACACTCTGTTGTGCGAGTAATTATTATACTAATACTAATAATAGTCACACATTCTCATTCTCATTCTCATTCTCAATCTCATCGTCATTATTCATTATTACTACATGATCAAAATTTTCGGAGCTTTGATCTAAAAAAACAATGAGTGAAGTTGGCAGAATAGTACATCACCACCATGAATCAAACCAGGAAGCATCTCCACCTCCACCCCCACCTCCAGTAGTAGTGGTACCACAGTATGGAACCTTCGATGGAATTCCATCTTCACCTGCGATGGGGTTTCCTCAGCCTGCCCCTCCTCCTGGCGCCATGAGCCCTCCTCCTGAATACTACACTCGCGGTTACCAATCTGTTCCTGGTAACAACTTTCTCTTTCACTTTTTCTTGTATTTCCTCAATTCTGTTGTTTTGATTTGTTTCCTGCTTAAATTTTAGTATCTCCCCCCACTTTTTTAACGATCTAACCATTATATATTCAGTTAGGCAGTATATTTTAATCAAATGGTAGAACATAGAAAGATGGAGGAAGTATTTACTCCCACTTTGCTATTCAAATACTCGACTATGATTTTTTTTTTGGTTTCTTTTTTTGCTTGATTACTTTGTATTGGACTCAATTTACTTTCTGTATTCGTTTGGCCCGAGTGATTTGGAGTGAACAAAGATATGCAATCGATTATCCCTGGTTTGATTAGCAACTACGAGTGACAGTTACCTCTCTGGCTTTGTTTGGATAGCAAAATAGAGGGAAAGGGAGGGGAGGGTCGAGGGGAGTTGGGTTGAGGGTGTTTGGATACAATTTCCCTCCAAATCTTTTCAATGTCCGAGAGATTTTGATTTGCCTTGGAGCAGCAAAAATTGATCCATCCAAATCCCTCCCCTTCCATTTTCCTCTATCCTCCTTCCCTAACCTCCCCTCCAAATCCCTCCATCCAAGCACACCCTTAGATAAGAAAATGAGACGGAAAGAGAGGGGAGAGGACAGGAAGGAAAGGTAAGGGAAGGGGAGGGAAAAGAAAGACGATGAAGTTTTAGTAAGTTGTATGCTTGAATGAATATTTAGATTAATGAATGAGCGAGTATAAATACATCTTGAGTAACAAGCAGCTAACTATTAATAAGGGAAAAAGAATATTGCCGAAGTTACTAATTTTGCCCTTAATATATACTTTGTAATTTGAGAATTGGGTGGGGTTAGAGGGAAAAATAAGGGAGGGTAATTGGGCCATTAAACAATGAAATGAATGAACCTATAAGGAAACGTATACAATTAAATGGAACGGACTTAAAAGGGATACGTATACGGTATACTATTGATTGGAACGGAGAGAGTACCTTTTTGTTGGATTTTTGTGGGTTCTATCAATTGTCACCCTGCATATTTTATTACCTTTCATTTTCCACCGGACATCTCATTAACTTTCACCAAATAGGAGGGCTTAACCTCTTGGAGAGACGGAGGGACTAGAATGGAGGGAAATGGTGGAGACTGAAATTTGGAGGGATACATTGTCGTCCTGCAAGGCAAAAAAAAATATTCCTAGAAAAATGTGGATGGAAGTTGTACCTAAATACAAGTTCCATGCTCCATTCCCCATCCCCTCTCATTCTGTTTCCTCCTCTTGCTTTCCCTCAATGCCCCCGCTCTCTTTTCATATCATTTTGCTCTCCAACTAAGCTCTATGGGCTTGTGAATTATCTTTTGGATTTGGTTGTATCCCATTGGTTCGTTTATTGAGAATTTGATGTGAACACCCTTGCCCCTAACTAGTTCCGAGTTCTTTTGCGTTTCTCCAACGTGTCTTTATGGAAACTATACTTTAATTTTGTAAGTCACATGAAATTGAAAATGATGGATTTGGTTTGAAGGGTAGACTATAAATGTAGTACTCCGTATTACCTATAAGGTTGTCAGGGGCCTAACTAGAGATAGACTTGTTGTGGATATTTGTTTGATTGTTGAGCCATTTCCCTAATTTTATTGGACATTTCAGTGGTGGCATGATTTGGGGAGCTGAAGGCTTTCTTCCCATCCTGTAAGGAAAGCGTTTTTGGTAGCAGTGCATGTTTTGCTTGGATTAAGGGTTTCTTTTCTCTTTGAGGAACTAAGGATACTTTTGCTATTTATTGGCATCCTCCATAGCATTGTTACGGTTCTTATGAACCACAAGCGCTTCCTCTTTTTTTTTATTAACACTAATAGTTCTTTTTTAAGCCTTTGAATACCACATTTTCTCTATTTTATCAGTTTTGCTAACCTGTAGTCAATCCGGTTAACAACCTCACCCTTTGTTTGGATGGAAAAATTTGCAGAGAAATCGAGGGGAGGGAAAGGGAGGCGGAACGATTTCCCTCTTCTGATTAACATGTGGGCTGTGAAAATAGAGGGATTCATTTTGTCTAATCAAAATACTTTCAACATAGGAAAGGTTTTGAAGGAAAATGGCATTGCTCCATTTCCTCCCTTTCCCTCACTTTCATTCCACTCCCCTCTCTGAAGTCTCATCTTCTTCCCTCCTTGTTTTTTATCTGGTTGACGCTCTTCGTGGTGGTTTCTTATACCTTTGTCTTGTGCCGTAAAAAGTGAGTGTAAATGATAGAATTATTATCCTAAAACCTTAGACATTGTGGACTTTCATTCTTAACCTATAGATGATGGTAAGTCGTAAGGTACTCTTGGGTCATCAAAAGTCACAACTCACAAGCCTTTTTTTTTCCGAACCGTAAGATTTGTCTTATGGTTAGCTGCTGTTTTTTTCTACCACAAAACAAATAGAGATTCGGTCATATAGTTAGTGGTCATCACTTCCATTGTCATCACTCAAAAGAATCTTGAGCTGAAATCGTTGAATATAATTGCTGCATTATTATAGATAGAAGATGAGTACTGTATTAAATACCGTAAAAATTCCTTTATGTTTTCAAAGGGTTGTTAAATTCTATCTCAAAGAGCTGCCTATCAAATTGAAGCAATAAAAGGTCTGAAGAAGGGGTAAGGTCTTTACAAAGTGGGTTTTTATGATCTAATTAAAAAAATCATTTACATGTTCCTGCTGCCCCTGCTTTTAAACAACCTTGATGTAAGCAAATGAAGGTCACGTAGGTCAGTTAATGTATTAACATAAATATGAAAGGTAACAAGGTCGTTATTTAGTCGAACTGTTTTACTTTCTTATATTTTTTGTTTAGCTGCCCTTCAACTCAGGCTTTCATGTATATTTTATTACTCTGTATTGTTTTGTTGTTTATGATTTGATTTCACAATATCAATTAGAATTATTGTATTTCAATATCTATATTTATCACATAATAGGATTGGATTTTATTCGACCTTGAGCAAGTAAGATGTTGCGAATTTGATATCAGTTACTTGGTATCCATCTTCATTTCAACATCCCTGTTTAGTATATTGGTGAATGTGTAGGTTATGTGTACTGTTGGTCTACTGATATCCACTACTACGAGATTACATGCAGCTTTCTTCTTGATATTCTTAAATTCTTGGTTATATTGTAAACTTATGAAAATGCTATTTACTGTTGTGCAGTTGGGATCAATCTTAGAACAATATTATATATCCGTATGTAATAATGCATAACCCTTGATATGTCTCATACAAAGCTTTCTTAAATCAAATTTTCTGCAATCAAATTATTATTGCCTGCTTTATTTACTGATTATTCTGGTAATGCCTTACCATGCAAAGGTTATGTGGTTGCTGACGGAACGCCAGTGGGAGAGCATCATCGACTTCCTTGCTGTGGTATCGGCTTTGGCTGGTTCTTGTAATGTCTTTGCCTCTCTGACACTCTCAATTCTTTCTTTACACTCTCAATTCTTTCTTTATTATATTTATCTTAAAGTCAATCAGATTAAATTTAAAAGTCCACTTGAATAATCTAGTCCATGGGGCCGGGACGATAGGAATTAACAAGGTCTTAAATATTCGCAGCCACACTGATTTGCGACTGAGTTATGAGTTTGTGGAGCTTACTGCGACCTCACTTTATCATGACGGGATCTAACCGCATTCGAGGAGATATTGACCAACTTTAGCGAAATTATGCCTCTAAATCTATTATCGCGACTGTGACTGGAACCGAGATTTGTCAAATGTTAGAAACTCTTTTCCTTCACAGATATGTCAATGCTCAACAGCTTCTCCCTCCCCTTCCCTCCCCTCGTACAACTTTGTGATCCCACTAACATCCTGCGTTCTTGACCTTCCCTGATACGTCCCTCCTTCATCAGATCCACGTCCTTTTTTAAAGCGACTAACCCTCCTTAGATCCATCGATCCCAGTGTGAATGTGTGCTTCATCTTAAACTAGATTTGAAAGAAAAGGAGATTTGAATTAAAAACAAAGACAAAATGGAGTTTTTTTGGGGGTATTTTAAAAGGAAGAAAGGATTGGGTAGCAATGGAATAGATGAAGCGCCCTTGAAAATGGACAAGGCCCTCGCCAAACGCTGTAAAGTGTCGGGAGATTGGGACCTATGGACTCTAAAATATAGAGGGGCTTGCATGATCCTACTTATAGTTGTGTGTGTGTGTGTAGGAGCTCGATAGAAACTGAAGCACCTCTATTGTTATGCTATAATTATAAATTCCTTACACGAGTCTTGCAAAGACTGAAAACTCTATGCATTTAGTTTCATTTGGAATTTATACTAATTTCTCATCATTCTCTCTCTTTCTAATTATATTTAAACACCAAAGTAAGGTTGAGCTCAACCCCTGCCACATTTTCAAATTTCATTGTTTTTCTTCCGTCTAATGGGGCCTTGTTTGAAAAGTGCTTATGGATTATCATTGTTATGGTTTTACAGGTTTATAATTGGTTTCTTCCTGGGTGGTTTTCCTTGGTATATTGCTGCAATTATTTATATTTGTTGCAGAGATGTGGACCCACGAGAGAAACCTGCATATGTTTGCTGCACTATTGCTGTAAGTTCCATCTTTTTCCATGTGGCTTTCTTCCTTGAATAACTTGTTTGCTTCTGTTTTTGTGTTTTTCATTTATGCTTTGATTGAAGTTCAAATGTTTCTGTGTTTACATTACTTATGGATGATCTTTAATTCTGAGAACTACCTTTAATTTGGTAGGCTGCAAAATTGCAAAGACAATTCTTAATTGATATTTGTCCAAAAAATTCTAATTGTGCAAAAACTAACTTTTGATAGGGGTTGATTCTTTTGAGGATATGTTCAGAAAATGTGTAGTAGTAGATTTGGAACAGCTTTTTTTTGCAAGGGTAAGTGATTTTTTTGAAAAAAAAAAAAACATGGATGAGGAAGGAATTATGTATTCACATCTATAGCTCTACTCTTGAATGATTTTATGATTTTTGTCACTATGAGTGGTTTGTGGGTGTAAATCTCAAGTGGCGGACTAAATGACAAAGTAGCAATCTCATTTAACGTTTTCGTCCTGGTGTCAAAGGTACTGAGGCTCACGGTATTAGACTTCAGATACACTGAATAAAGATGAGCAATTTAATTCTCTAGATCCAAAATAGATCATAAACATCTTAAAGAAAATCGAGCGATCGAAGTGCAGAAGCGCTTCTCCTGTGCCTTTCTAGCACTTTTTGGACCTTGCATCAATATTTGATAATCTGTGATCTGTTTATGCAATTTTAGTATTTTACAACGATCAAATAACTTTCGTTTAGCATCTCTCTGATTTCTTTTTTTTTAGCCCTTGTGTTATCATCATCACGATTATCACGAACATTCATCGAGCGCTATCTGATTTCGTTCATGATGTTGCAGGCTGTCTTGGCTCTCATAGCCACTAGTTTCGGTGTAACGAAACTCAATGACTGAAAAGGTGGTTCGATTTCAGTGTGAGAAACCCCCCATTGTGAAATTTATTTAAAATGGTTGAGTCTGTCTCCGTGGTTTCAAGTTTCAAGTTCAAAAGCGAGAGATAAGCGGTTGTCTTATTACTTGAAATTTAGTGATTATTCATCCAAATGTGCTTGGTAAATGATGATGATGATGATGATGATTGTGTCTTTGTGTGTATAAATTCCTTGCGCTATTTCATCTGTTTATGCATCCGGTAGTAAAGCATTTGTCTCTGTACTGTATTTCTCAACTTAGACGCATGCACATTTGTAACGAATAGTTTCTAGTATCTTTCTTTACTTTCAGTGACAATAACGACTTGGTTCTTTCTTTTATCTGGAGATTATGAACATATCTCTAAATTACATATTCGTGGAGAAGTCCTGCCTCCGTCTCTGTCATGTTTATACTCGTATAATAGAATTAAAGGTAGTATTCCCTCTCATCCATTCAATTCTTTGCGTGGATCCATCTTTTCGCCTCACAAAAAGGAGGTCCACGTAAAGAATTGAGTGGATGAGAGGGGAAGTACAATGCATGGGCCATGTTATCGAGTCTACTGTAGAAAGGTTGACTTTACTGAAACTTATGTGAAATGCATCGGATATGTAGCAAAGTCTTTCGTTATATTGAGTGTAATGAGACCTACATAACTGGATATGTAGCAGTCTTTTGTCACAACTAGTAGCTTGACCGCACGCTACACGCGTGGTACTCCTCTGGAGTGGAAGTTACGATTTTTTTATTTATTGTAGTTGATTTGGATCATGTTCAGCTAGAAAATGGTAATGTAACTACTCCGTATTTATTATATGCTCTAATTTTCAAGAAATGACGAGGCTCGATAATGCATAGCATAGCTCCAAGCAAGACATTCGTAAGGAGATGTATGAACAATCCCAATTGTACATCTTTCCAACATTTTTGTCTACTCAATACTCATCATGGGAAAGGAAGGTAAAGTTAACGAACCATCTCAACCAAAACTTTAAGGCGTCCACTAAGCTTGAAGTGTGGATGCAACTCAGGCCTCCATCTCAACCAAAATCTTAAGGCGATGGTTGGAGGCCCAAAAATATTTATATACTCTTATAGGTAATGCAATGTGTTAGAAGGAAGTAATGTGAACCAACATTGTTCAACATTATTACAAATGTCCTCCTAGATACTTTGAGCCACTTCAGATGTTAAGATATAGCCAACGAACCCGAGACAATTAGCTAAAACATGACATTATGCCTTTTGAGGTTCAGCACAATATCGTTGTTTACACGTGTCCGAGTGTCGGATATGGCCAGGTTATGCATGCCCGACTCTGGGGTTGGTCGGTCAATTAACTCGGTCCCCATTGTCCTTAGTCGGCCAAACAACCTAGAGGTTTGTTGTGCTTCTGTGGACATGACATAGGTCCACCCCGACGCGGCCACGCGCGGGTTTGGGGAGGCGAATGAATCTCCATATGAGAATGGATCAAATTGAAATTTAAGTCGAAATGGAGTTGTTGACACCCAAAATTTGACCGCCAGGTGTCTATAGCAGTTTCCAAAAAACACCCGATGATGATCGGACGCAAACATGACTTAGTATACTCGGACTTGGGCTCGGAATCAATAATATCTGACATGGACTTTTAGTGGAGTAAAAATCTCACAAAACAGACCTCAAATTCAGGCCCAGTGGGTCGTTCCGAGTCAAACAAGACTAATTTGGGCCAAAACCGGCACCAAAAATAATTCCCGTCTTTTAGCGACCGGGTCAAAACCCGGTCAAGACAAACCCGACACAAAAACCGACCGGGTACGTCCTCAAAACTTGCACCAGATTCAAAATCAGCCAAAAAACAATCCAAATCAACCCACAATCAATTAGAATCAATCACAATCAAATTAAGGCTAATCAAGCCTTAAATTTTGCGGCTTGATTGATCCACTCGGTCGAGTGGATTGGCCACTCGATCGAGTGGAGCCTCTTTGAACCCGTCCAGGTTCATTCACGAGGGCACTCGACCGAGTGCACCCGCGCCACTCGGTCGAGTGACCCGGGGTCGGGGCTCCCTATAAATACCCCATGACCCCCATGCACAACTTTCATCCATCACAACTTTGAAACACCGACAACTCTTCACCTACACTTATCATCTACACCTTTTGGCAACTACATAATATTACGACCCTAGCGACCCTAGGCAAGACACACAAAAACCCTCGTCCCTCGTCCCTCGTCCCTCGGAGAACCGGCGAAGCATACACACACATATACACACCATAACTCGCATACATCCTCGATACTCCTAAGCCCGTGCCGCTATTACGAGTCCATTTCCGAGGTCCTTACTAAGCATGTATGTTGAGGGTGTCCTAAACCCCATCTCGATCTCTTTTCTTCTAATCTCATTTTCATTTATCGTATTTTCGTATCGTATTTATAATCGTAATCATAGTAGTGACACTAGCATTAATATATTCGTACATTTTTATTTACGCTAATAGTATTTTATTTAGTCGATAGTAACGACATTTTTACTAACACTAACATTTTACTTTTCGCATTTAATCATCGTTATTGTATTTTACTATAATATCGTATGTACCGTGTATATATATAATAATATCAAAACTCGGATCCGAACTCGTTTGACTACGATGATCATTTTTTTTAAGGTTCGTTTATTAACACGATCCCGATCATTCGTAGTTGAACGCGTATGAATCCATTTCAAAGATTAGTACGAAACCCGTTGATACGAAAACCGACATCACATAACTCGAAAGAGTTAGTTTCGATGTCGTGACGTAGAGGGACATCCTTCGTCACTAATTCAAATTTTCTAAACTAACAATAAACGTTTTCCTAAAACTCCGGTGACGGTATTATAATCATTCATACATGATTATAACACCAGAAGATAAGTTAAATGCGAATCACGCAATATTCGTATTTAATTTAGCCGATCATCGATTTCAAATCACAAAACGAAACGAATTCTCATTCGTACAGGGGCTACTCGACCGAGTGCGTACGCTACTCGATCGAGTAGCACCCATAAAAACGGGCAGTAGCTACGTCTAAGGACACACTCGACCGAGTCAGGCCATGACTCGATCGAGTGGGTCCTGTAGCCCAGAAAACCGAGAGCTTTTTTTTATATCATTCGAGCCTCGTATTTTTAAAAGCGACTTAGTCGACACGTGTAAAGTTAATCACGTAGCTTTTCCAAAATTCATGCATATCACTTCACTTAAACGATTTTGATCGACGGTCTCACATTATTAATTTTATATCGACGACTCTTTAGTCGTATCCGACGTAAAATTAATATAGACTCAATTTCTCGAGGTGATAAATCAGGACAAGGCATCGAGGTTCGAGATCGGGCTAGCACCACGTCTAGGTCTCGAACCTCCGTCCTTTGATTACTACGCAATATAATGCGTAATTAATTAAAGTTCGTCCGTTTACACAAATTCACGGTCTAGTTTATACACGGGTCCGTTTATAATTATTGCTCATCATTTCAATTGTATATTTCAATTGTTCTATTTTATTGTACGCCGTATTGTGAATTCCGGGTTGTATTCCACCCGTGTAACTTGTAATCGATTTATTTTTGTTTTGCTTTATTTATTTGCGTTTTACCGCTTTTAAATGAACCCTCGCATGCTAAATCACTTCGACAATAAATTAGATGCATTAAATTGACGTAGCTCACATTTAATTCGCATGCCTAGCTAAAACGCTGTTTGCATAACATTTCACCGAATTACTAGCGCGCATATTAAAAAGTCAAACGATGTCCTAGTAGAGGCCGCTAAGAGCGGGCGGGGTTGGGTGTCCTTAGTGGGCTTCCCAACACGTACCCTCACCCCTTACTCAGAACCGTGGTTTCCGGATGTCCGAATCCATTGGCAACGAGAGTCATTCAATATACGATTAACCGCTCAAGTCGGCATCTATATCGATATGCAAAGGGACGAGCCCAATAAACTCTCAAACCAAAATGGGCCATACTTTGTGTATGGGCCATGGCGATATAGAGTGGGCTCGAATGGTTCCGAATAACCATAAAATTCGGTGGCGACTCCATTTCGACTTAAATTTCAATTCGATCCTTCTCATATGGAGGTGCATTCGCCTAACCCAAACCCGCGCGTGGCCGCGTCGGGGTGGACCTACGTCATGTCCACAATTTGGCGACTCCGCTGGGGATCAACCGATGTGTGCCTTACCATCGGAGTTCTCAGGGTGAGACTCGAATAGAAATCGTTTGACGAGTACAATATGCGTTTTAGTTTTACGGTTCATGCATAACCCCATATTTACCCGGGCCGGTACTGGTGACCGACGTCCCACTATACCACGACGTGACTCGTATGGACTTTGCGGCATGTTCTAAATTCCACTCGAGTTAGGAAGACCGTCCCGTTTCTCGACTAGACCATGAACGCTGGTATAGACCCTATTCAGACCGACCGAGACTTAGTGTAAAGCATACATGACGTCGTTATAATGCTTACGTGACTATGTGCTACTTGGTTTCCGTGTCGTTTTTAAAAACCGTCATTTCAAAAAATGCATCTTTCCAAAAATATTCAAATTTTCAAAAACTCGGAAAGCTGCCGAAATTTAGACTTAAGATTTGACTCAAAACAAGCCTTTTTTTTTAGCCGGCATGCTGCCCATTTCAAAATTCGAATCTCCGATCCACCATTCGATTTTCGAATTTTCAAAATTCAATTTTCAAATCCTCGCGATGCCATTTACAACTTTCAAATCTTCGAGATACCGTTCGCAAATCTTCGGGATCTCACCTTCAAATTTTCAAATCATCGGAAATTCCTTTTTTCCAACATTCAAATTTTCAAATTTCAAGATATCCAATTTTCAAAACCCGGGACACATACCGAATTTAGGACTTATGATTTTACTCAAAATAGCCCATTTCTAGCCGGTATGCTGCCCAATTCTAAACTCGAAAATATTTTCGAACCATCAAAATCAAGGCCCGATACCCTTTCCGATTTTTCGAGAAAAATCGGGCCTTCCCCCGAGATTTTCTCGGGTTTTCCAAAATTATCAATTTTCCAAACCTTCCTCTTCTTAGGACTTCCCGTATTTAGCAGTGTCAGGTTATGTCGTAAGTCGTCAAGGTCTATAGCGTCGAAACTCTGTTGATCTTATATCACGAGTTTCCTCCCCACCCCCAGTCTGCCTTATTAGACTAAGGCAAAGCCCCCCTACGTAGGACATACTCCTACAAAGGAGGGCCCGTCTACACACTCGAGTCCAAAGTCTGGGGTTTAGTCTCATGTGAACCTTCCTTCAAACGAGACTAGGCTCACCAAGGCCGAAATCTTAAGGAAGTCACATCACCTACGAGTCATCCGTCTAGATGTCTTTCTCAAGTCCTTTTTCTTTCGGGTCGCTCGGGATGTACTTGTTTTAATTCCAAGGTCTGGGTTCGGTTCCTGATTACGTGGTGTTCTTACAGACAGGTCACCGGCAACCAGACACGCTTGAAGGATGGCCACTTTGAACAGTCTTCAAACCTCTCTAGATGCCATAATCGAGAAGCAAGCCGACATCGAAGCCCAACTGACTGAAATGAGGGCCAGCCAAGTGGCCATTGTTGCTCGCTTAGCTACAGTGGAGCAAAGGACTTCTAATACCGGGGTCACGGAACCCCTAACTGAACTAGTTAGCTCGGTCCGCCGATTGGAAGAACAAGTCTACTTAACCGGGAATAACAACATCCATCGGGAGAATAGTCGGGATTACAACCCGGTAAGTGACAAACTGCCCGCAAACCTGAATCTCACGGGCCTACCTATGTTCGAAGGGACTGAAGACCCGCTACTACATGTGCGGGACTTCAAGGAGTTCATGGCCATTAAGGGGGTGGACTCTTCTATGTTTAAGAACCTCTTTGCTGCATCTCTGGAGAAACACCCAAAGGCCTGGTATTACAGGCTAGACCCAAAGAAATTCTCAACCTGGGACGATGTGGCTACGGAATTCGCTCGGAACTACGCTGATAACACCAAGATCCAAACCACTATGCGGTCCCTAGAGGTTATGGCCCAAGAACCTAAGGAGGGCTTTACTAAATACCTCCAACGCTGGAGGGCCGAGAGTGTCAAACTGGTCGATAAGCCCAGTGAGAAGACTTTAGTGGAGGCCTTTGTCAAGAACCTCCTCCCTTCCTACCGGGTTCACCTCCGGTATGCTGTCATACCCAATTTCACCACTCTTACTGAAATGGGCATGAGAATTGAAGATGATCTAAGGCAAGAGAGCCTGACTAAGGCCTCTAAAAAGGGTTACCAAGGAACTTCCTCATCCACCACCAAACCTCCGGCCGCAACCCGAAGCATCTTCGACACGGTTAACCTTTTGGATGCCTCATCCAAAAGAAACGTCCCTCATAGGGTATTCACTGATATAGGGACTACCTATACATATGCCTTACAAAGGCTATCTTCCAAAGGCCTGGTCCAGCCGATAGGCCCAACTCCCGAAGTTCCAGTCGAAAAACGCTCCAAGAGCTACAACGCCCAAGCCTACTGCCAATATCACCGAGGCAATGGGCATGACACCGAGAAGTGTTGGAAGCTGAAGCATCTAATTCAGGATTTAATTGAGAGCGGGAAAATACCACTACCCGGGGACAAGCCAAGCAACAAGAACAACCCCTTTAGCACTCATGCCATCTTCACCGGTGAGGTGATAGACTGTTCTCATCTTATCTCTCCTTTCCTCCCACAAATCAATGGGATCTGGTTCGATGATGAAGAAGATGTATACCTCGCCAAAGGGGAAGCTGTCCCCATTACCCTCGAAGAGGTCAGGAAGGCTAAATCCAAAGCTTTAGCCGGTAACTCCCTCACCAAAGACAGCTCAGTCCAGGCAACCGTCACTGAACTTACCAGGACGGAAGAAGCCATTGAAGAACCAAGCACCGATACGGCTCTTGTTAAACAATTGAAAAGGACCCGAGTTGACCTCACTATATGGCAACTCTTGGTTGGCTCACAAGAGCATCGAGAGGCACTTACTAAGGCCCTCGATCAGATCAAGGTCGATTCCCAGGTTACCCCTACTGAAATGGTAGCCACTATCTTACCCTACCTCAAGAGCAGGCCCAAAGGAGAAGGCCCATCAATCACCTTCTCAGATGCCGACCTACCACCGTTCGGGGCCTCTTACAATCTGGCCCTATACATCACAGTGATTTGCCGGGGTAAGTATCTTCCGATGACCCTAGTTGACGATGGGTCCGCGGTGAATGTCCTCCCGCTAAGGACTGCCAAAGCCCTCGGGATTACCGAGGCCGACTACATACCATCTGCCCACACTATCCAGGCTTTCGATGGAAGCCCAAAAGCAGTTTCCGGGGCCGTCAAGCTGACTATTGTGACCGGCCCAATCGAGAAAGAGCTAGAATTCCAGGTGATCGATGTCACCTCTTCCTTCAATCTACTCCTGGGAAGACCATGGCTCCATGCTGTGAAGGCGGTATCTTCTACTCTGCACCGAAAAATCAAAATGCCCCTACAAGACGGTATTATCACCTTAGAAGCAACCCCTATGACCGTGGCTAGCTGTAACACTACGGACCGCACCGACCTTTGGGGGTTCGATTTTGTAGGGATGATTGAAGAAGAAATCCTTTTTAGGCCCTACTTCACCACGAGCTTCGACACGATGCTACAAAACTTGGGGTACTTACCGGGGGCTACTTCGAGGCCATATCTTCCAGCTGGGAAGATTATTGAGGTTCTGAATGATGGGGAATCTCACTTCGGTTTAGGGTATGCTATAACCCCGGGAAATGTGGTCCGAGCAGGAATTGAGAAGGCCTGCAACATCATCAAGGGTACCTACTTGGGCCCTTATAGCCCAAGACTGAGTGATTACTTCGTCACACCCGTATTTGGAGCTATTCAAGTTGGCCTATATCAACCAACCATCACGCATCCCGAGGCTGCACTAGCTCGGGAATGCAACTACATTCCAGATGACATATTTGCCCTCCTCCAAGCTGAATCCAAAGAGGGTACTGACAATGCCGAGCCCGTGCTGGGACTCTTATTCGGGGAAGACAAAGCTGTCCCGAACCCCAAAGAAGACTTGGTGAACCTGATCCTTCGAAGCAACAGGTTCGACCCTTCGAAGCTGATCTCGGAAGTCGGTACTGATACCGGGAAAAGCAGCTGGAAGAAGACCGTCAAGTGGACCGACGGTCAAGGCCGAGTCTACAAGCTGACCACTGGGAAAGGAGACGTGCCAGACACCGATTCTGAGTCCGAGTCGGAGTCCGAGTCAGAGTCTGAGTCCGAGTCTGTATTCGAGTCTAAGGGGTCTGATGCTAGAGTCCAAACTGTAACCCCTCTCCCTGTAGTCACTGCCACCGGAGCCTCGGGGTCTGTCCCGAGAGCACTCCCAATCCCGCCTCTGACCAATGATCAGATGGGCGCTCTCTTTGAGCTGTTTTCCAAATTCTCTATCAATAATAACGAAAACCGTTCCGCTTATGACTTGGCTTATTTTCAAAATACTTTCAAAAATACTTTTTGCAATGACATTGAGAAACCCGATAAACAGGTGTCCCTACCCTCACATCTGATCGAGCAGCTAGAGCAGAGGGAATCCCGAGACCCGGTAATCGAAGAAACTGAGTCTATCAATGTGGGAACAACCTTAGAGCCCCAGATGCTTAAAATAGGGTTATCCTTAGATCCCGAGGAGAGACAACAACTCACAAGCCTCCTCCAAGAATTCAAGGATGTCTTTGCATGGTCCTACAAGGACATGCCGGGTATAGACCGAGAAATAGCCGAACACCGTATACCTATCAAAGATGGGTGTAAGCCGGTAAAACAGAAGCTTCGAAGAATGAAGCCCGAGTGGTCTCTCAAGGTCAAGGAAGAAGTAGACAAACAATTCAAAGCAGGCTTTATACAAGTGTCTGAATATCCAGACTGGGTTGCGAACATCGTGCCGGTACCCAAGAAGGACGGCAAGGTTCGGGTATGTGTAGATTTCCGGGACCTTAACAAGGCCAGCCCAAAAGACGATTTTCCGTTGCCACACATCGACATATTGGTGGACAATACAGCAGATCACGCCCTTTTATCATTTATGGATGGGTATGCTGGATACAACCAAATCAAAATGGCAGAAGAAGACATGGGTAAAACCACTTTCACCACACCGTGGGGTACCTATTGCTATACCGTTATGCCATTTGGTCTCATTAACGCCGGGGCCACTTATCAACGAACAGCCACGACCTTATTACACGACATGATGCATAGGGAAGTGGAGGTTTATGTCGATGACATGATCGTCAAGTCTAAAAACCGAGATGGGCATGTCGCTGCCCTAAGAAAATTCTTCGCCCGCTTGCGTAAGTACAATATGAGGTTAAACCCTCAAAAATGCAGTTTCGGGGTAACATCAGGAAAATTACTGGGCCATATCGTTAGCCAACGTGGCATCGAGGTCGACCCAGCTAAAATCAAAGCCATCACCGAGATGCAACCTCCCAAGACCGAAAAAGAAATAAGGGGATTTCTCGGGAAAGTCCAATACATCAGCCGTTTTATTTCAAAGCTAACCATGGTGTGTGAGCCCATTTTCAAGAAACTGAAGATAGGAGAACGGGTGCTATGGGACGATAAATGTCAAGCGGCCTTCGACAAAATCAGGGAAATCCTGTCTGCTCCGCCGGTACTAATGCCACCTCAACCCGGTTTGCCTCTATCGTTATACCTAACAACGACTGAGACAGCCATGGGGGCTATGCTGGCCCAGACAGTCGATTCAGAAGAAAGGGCTATTTACTACATCAGTAAAAAGTTCCTAGAATATGAGTGCAAGTATACAATGCTTGAGAAGACATGCCTAGCTCTGGTTTGGGCCACTAAAAAGCTCAGACACTGCATGCTCAGTCACGAGGTACATGTCCTGTCCAAAATGGACCCGATCAAATATTTGTTCGAAAAGCCCATTCTCAACGGTAGAATGTCCAGATGGACTCTAATGCTAGCTGAGTTTGACCTCAAATTCGTTCCGCTAAAAGCTATCAAAGGTCGGGTAGTAGCCGAGTTCCTCGCTGATAGTCCGATATCTGAAGAGGGCTATACCGACACTTGGGCCTTTCCTGATGAAGACATATTCCATACTGACACCGAAACATGGGACTTGTATTTCGACGGAGCATCCAATTTTCGAGGCTTTGGGGTCGGTATTCTCCTAATCTCACCCCAAGGGGAACACACCCCGTTGTCCATCAAATTAGACTTTGATGTAACCAACAATGCGGCCGAATATGAAGCATGCATCCACGGGTTACAAGCGGCAACTGACTTGGGCATTACGAATCTCCGGGTTCACGGGGACTCATCCTTAGTCATCAATCAAGCTCTTCAAAAATGGAAAACCCGGAATGCCAATCTCGTGGCTTACCAAGCACGAGTAAGGATTCTAGAGAAACAATTCCAGAGGGTAGAATATATCTACCTCCCGCGTGAAGAAAACCAGTTCGCGGATGCACTTTCCAAATTAGCGTCCCTACTAAACATCCCGGAACATATGCCCAGTATGCAAATCTGTGTCGAAAGACGGTCCGAGCCGGCGTATGTCAACGCCATTCAAGATATTGAGATCACCGACCCAGAACCTTGGTATCAGGCTGTTCTAACCTATTTGACTATGGGAGAATATCCACCAGGAACTGAAAACCGGGCCAAGAAAGCCCTGCGAAGACTGGCTACCCAATTCATTCGTACGGACGACGGTCAGCTATACAAGAAGACGACACAAGGGGCTTTACTCTTATGCATCGACAAAACACAGGCCGAAAAGGTAATGGCCGAAGTACATGACGGCGAAAATGGTCCGCATATGAATGCCCATATGCTAGCCCGAAAAATCATGAGGCTCGGATACTACTGGAACAGTATGGAAGCCGACTGTCAATCATATGTCAAACACTGCCATAATTGTCAAATTTTCGGTAATGTTCGACACATGCCGTCATCCCTATTATACACCATGACATCACCATGGCCATTTTCGACATGGGGGATTGACATAATTGGAAAAGTGAATCCTTCCGGAACGAGAGGCCACTGTTTTATTTTGGTGGCGATCGACTATTTCACCAAATGGGTCGAAGCTGAATCATACCGTGTCTTGAACGCCAAGCACGTGGCCAAATTTATCCAGAATAAAATCATATGCCGGTACGGGATCCCCCACGAGTTTATCAGTGATCATGGGACCCACTTCCAAGCAGAAACCGCTACTTTGCTAGCAAAGTACAAAATCCAGAGGCACACATCTTCGCCTTACCGTCCCCAAACAAACGGAGCGGTAGAAGCTGCTAATAAAACAATTGTCACCATACTAAAAAAGATGGCTGATAATTATCGGGATTGGCCCGATAAAATACCCTTCGCCCTATGGGGGTACCGGACATCGATCCGAACTGCGACCGGGGCAACCCCATATTATTTGACATATGGGATGGAGGCGGTCCAACCAGTCGAATTGGAAATACCTTCCCTCCGGATCCTGCTAGAAAGTCAAGTACCCGAAGCAGATTGGGTTCAAGCTCGATATGACTCGTTGGTCCTTTTAGACGAACGGCGGTCCCGGGCTCTCAATAACATCCAAATATACCAAAAGAGAATCAAACGGGCCTTTAACAAAAGAGTTAGGCCCAGGAACATCAAAGAAGGCGATTTGGTCCTAAAGTCGGTTCGTGCCTTACTACCGGTTGACCCAAGGAGAAAATTCAAACCCAATTGGGCTGGGCCATACCTGGTCAAGAAGGTTCTATCAGGAGGAGCAATAATGCTGACAGATCTGGACGGAAATGAATTTGTCAACCCGACCAACCTAGACCAGGTGAAACGCTACTACCCCTAAACCTTATCTCAATGTCATTCGCAAAATTTATTTAAACACTTTTTCAAAAGTTTATAAAGCAAGTCAATAAGTTAGGATTATTTATCCTACTGTCGCACATCTTGAACTCATAGTCTTGGTGTATTTCAAAATTGCAAAAAAATCTGCGCCCGAACTACGTTTGGTTTGATTCCACTAACTGTGGATACGTAGGCAGCCCCTCAAAAGGGCACAACCACTGCAATAACGAAAAAGACAGAAACGGTTTCACTAATAATATTTTTATTATTCCAAAAAAAAAACACCGATAAACTCGGTAATTCAAAATTACAAAAAACCACGAAAAAGCCACAAAAAAAAACACTACAAAAATAGTAATAATATTTCAAATAATAATAAAAGAGAGACTAGTCATATCCGGGCATTTTGCCCTTGCCTTTGTCTTTCGGGTCTTGAGGAGCCCGCGGACGCCGGGGCGGCGGCGGGGGAGGGCGTTCCCGAATGACAACGGGAACTTCCTTAACCCGAATCCTCTTCTTCGACAGAGGATCTTCAGCTATAGTCACGGGCCCAAGTCGAGCCCGTACATGCTCCGGCAACCTATCCTTAGGACCAAGTCGGTCCTGGGCTGAAAGTCTCGGCCCTAGTCTCCTCTCCAAATCGGTCTGGGGGCTCACCTCCCCCTGAACACCTCTAGCATTGGACCCTCTAGTTCGAGTCCTAGTTCTCCTTCTCTGACTTGGCCTCAGACGGACTATGGGAGCTTGAGTCTCCCCTTCAGCAAAGAAATCCCGGTTGTCTTTGACTTTTTCTTGCCTAAGCAGGTCGAAGGCCTCGTCGATCTTCAGAGCAGCACGAGCTTCGGCAGTCTCGGCTTTGGTCCACTTCTCGTAGGAATAAGACACCCAGGCAGAATGAAGCGGCTTGGGAACGGACCAAGTAACTCTAGTATACCATCTCTGAATCCAGGTGTCACACAAAATGTCGGTCAGTGGGGTAGGTGCACTCACAACCGCCTCATTCTCAGGGATACGCTGTGTCCGCCCATACTGCCTGAGTATGCGGTCGGGATAGAGGTGAACTGTGTGGCTAAAGGACAGAGTCACCTGGTAGCGTGCCTTGTCGTCAGGTGCCAAACCCGTCCAGGAATAAATCGGCCACCATAAAACCACCCATCGTATTAGCGGACCACGATGGAACGTCAGCTCTTCTTCCCAATATTTCTGTTTGACGAGGCAAGATGAATCGGTGGGCCGTCTCCTCGTCGTCACCTGATTGAACCAATACTCACTCGGGTTGGGGGGAGGCTCGATCTTGGACAACCTTTCAAGAAGCCAAAGCTAAAAAAAAAAAAAACAAAAACAAAAAAGGAAGCGCTTATGAGATTTCGGACGAATTCAGGCGTCCGCATAAGGGCACTCGATCGAGTGCCGGGGTCACTCGATCGAGTGACACCCCTAAAACGTGGCAGAACGCTCCTCTACGAGGGCACTCGATCGAGTGTCAGGGTGACTCGGTCGAGTGTCCCCTGCAACAGTATATCGCGAAAAAAAAAAAAAAAAAATAATTGAAAATCGAAAAATCAAAGGAAAAGCGATATACCTGCAACAGACGGGTACTACCCGTGAAACGGGCTGACTCATCCCTCTTCCGGTTGTCCAAACCCTGAATGATCTCCCCCGTAATTAACGACGCGAGACTACACTCCGTCTCCATGAGGTCGGCAACAACAAGAAGACGAACGCTACCCATGCAAGACAGCAGGTCCATATGGCCTTCAAAGGCATACACGTGCAGCATACAGAAGGCGAACGCCCTACGGCTATGAATGGGCGTAACCCGGATGTCATACGGGTTCATGAACTTCTCAGCTAAGGCAAGCAGAGAAACGGTATCCCCCTCAAGCATGCGGGATACTTCAGCGTGAGAAAGCCCCAAAAATTCCCGTAGTTTCCTCCTAGGGTCTCGAACGGAGAAAGGGACAGCAGGGCGGAGCAACGGATTCCACCCTCCTATAGCAGCAATTTCCTCAGGGAGGGGACAGATTTCGCCCCGAGGAAAAGCGAAGACGTGATGGGTGTCATCCCAGAAGGTCAGACAGGCATCAAGGAAGTGACGGTCCACGTGCAACTGACGAAACGTGAACAGTTGGAATATACCGGACTGCCTCAGGACTACCTTGCTTGCATCCCTGAAACGGTGTGACCAATCTTGCAGCATGTTGATCAGACGGTCGATACCCATGCTAAGGTTCTTGAGAGGAATAAAAAGTTTTCTTTTAAAAGAGAGGAGGAAGCTTTTTGAGAATTGTGACAAAAGAGGAACCAGGGTGATGTATTTATAATATCAAAACCCTGGGGCATCCCCTGCAGCTGTGCCTCCTTGGCCCAAGCGGGCCTAGAACATACAGGCCCGACCCATGTTTCTTCCTCACAGACACAGGAATTTAGTCATCCCGAGCAGTCCGTCAAAATTCACAAAAAATTCAAAAAATTCAAAACTTTCAAAGATTTCAAAAAATTCAAAAAAAATCATTTTCCCCAGCACGAGTCGTTTTACTACCTACGTGTTGCATACGTTTTATGTGACTTTTACAGGTACGACTCAAATAGGGACATGCAACCCTCTAAAATCTCCCCAACGGAAGCCCAAGGCGGCATTTTCCCCGGAATGGTACGGGATGAGCCCACATATAGGCACACCCAGGACTTAGGCGACAAGTCCGATTCCCCACGAAGTATCATCAGCAGCTCAGGTATGATTTCTGACTTATGGCTGGCGAGCCCTTCACGCAAGTCTAACGGACTATAAACGACCCGAACGGAAGCCTACCAGGTCTTAATTGACTTGGTAGCTACTCTGACTTTCGCCTTGTCCAAGCCTCAGTCAGAGTGGGGGCTCTGTAGACACCCAAAATTTGACCGCCAGGTGTCTATAGCAGTTTCCAAAAAACACCCGATGATGATCGGACGCAAACATGACTTAGTATACTCGGACTTGGGCTCGGAATCAATAATATCCGACATGGACTTTTAGTGGAGTAAAAATCTCACAAAATAGACCTCAAATTCAGGCCCAGTGGGTCGTTCCGAGTCAAACAAGACTAATTTGGGCCAAAACCGGCACCAAAAATAATTCCCGTCTTTTAGCGACCGGGTCAAAACCCGGTCAAGACAAACCCGACACAAAAACCGACCGGGTACGTCCTCAAAACTTGCACCAGATTCAAAATCAGCCAAAAAACAATCCAAATCAACCCACAATCAATTAGAATCAATCACAATCAAATTAAGGCTAATCAAGCCTTAAATTTTGCGGCTTGATTGATCCACTCGGTCGAGTGGATTGGCCACTCGATCGAGTGGAGCCTCTTTGAACCCGTCTAGGTTCATTCACGAGGGCACTCGACCGAGTGCACCCGCGCCACTCGGTCGAGTGACCCGGGGTCGGGACTCCCTATAAATACCCCATGACCCCCGTGCACAACTTTCATCCATCACAACTTTGAAACACCGACAACTCTTCACCTACACTTATCATCTACACCTTTTGGCAACTACATAATATTACGACCCTAGCGACCCTAGGCAAGACACACAAAAACCCTCGTCCCTCGTCCCTCGGAGAACCGGCGAAGCATACACACACATATACACACCATAACTCGCATACATCCTCGATACTCCTAAGCCCGTGCCGCTATTACGAATCCATTTCCGAGGTCCTTACTAAGCATGTATGTTGAGGGTGTCCTAAACCCCATCTCGATCTCTTTTCTTCTAATCTCATTTTCATTTATCGTATTTTCGTATCGTATTTATAATCGTAATCATAGTAGTGACACTAGCATTAATATATTCGTACATTTTTATTTACGCTAATAGTATTTTATTTAGTCGATAGTAACGACATTTTTACTAACACTAACATTTTACTTTTCGCATTTAATCATCGTTATTGTATTTTACTATAATATCGTATGTACCGTGTATATATATAAGAATATCAAAACTCGGATCCGAACTCGTTTGACTACGATGATCATTTTTTTTAAGGTTCGTTTATTAACACGATCCCGATCATTCGTAGTTGAACGCGTATGAATCCATTTCAAAGATTAGTACGAAACCCGTTGATACGAAAACCGACATCACATAACTCGAAAGAGTTAGTTTCGATGTCGTGACGTAGAGGGACATCCTTCGTCACTAATTCAAATTTTCTAAACTAACAATAAACGTTTTCCTAAAACTCCGGTGACGGTATTATAATCATTCATACATGATTATAACACCAGAAGATAAGTTAAATGCGAATCACGCAATATTCGTATTTAATTTAGCCGATCATCGATTTCAAATCACAAAACGAAACGAATTCTCATTCGTACAGGGGCTACTCGACCGAGTGCGTACGCTACTCGATCGAGTAGCACCCATAAAAACGGGCAGTAGCTACGTCTAAGGACACACTCGACCGAGTCAGGCCATGACTCGATCGAGTGGGTCCTGTAGCCCAGAAAACCGAGAGCTTTTTTTTATATCATTCGAGCCTCGTATTTTTAAAAGCGACTTAGTCGACACGTGTAAAGTTAATCACGTAGCTTTTCCAAAATTCATGCATATCACTTCACTTAAACGATTTTGATCGACGGTCTCACATTATTAATTTTATATCGACGACTCTTTAGTCGTATCCGACGTAAAATTAATATAGACTCAATTTCTCGAGGTGATAAATCAGGACAAGGCATCGAGGTTCGAGATCGGGCTAGCACCACGTCTAGGTCTCGAACCTCCGTCCTTTGATTACTACGCAATATAATGCGTAATTAATTAAAGTTCGTCCGTTTACACAAATTCACGGTCTAGTTTATACACGGGTCCGTTTATAATTATTGCTCATCATTTCAATTGTATATTTCAATTGTTCTATTTTATTGTACGCCGTATTGTGAATTCCGGGTTGTATTCCGCCCGTGTAACTTGTAATCGATTTATTTTTGTTTTGCTTTATTTATTTGCGTTTTACCGCTTTTAAATGAACCCTCGCATGCTAAATCACTTCGACAATAAATTAGATGCATTAAATTGACGTAGCTCACATTTAATTCGCATGCCTAGCTAAAACGCTGTTTGCATAACATTTCACCGAATTACTAGCGCGCATATTAAAAAGTCAAACGATGTCCTAGTAGAGGCCGCTAAGAGCGGGCGGGGTTGGGTGTCCTTAGTGGGCTTCCCAACACGTACCCTCACCCCTTACTCAGAACCGTGGTTTCCGGATGTCCGAATCCATTGGCAACGAGAGTCATTCAATATACGATTAACCGCTCAAGTCGGCATCTATATCGATATGCAAAGGGACGAGCCCAATAAACTCTCAAACCAAAATGGGCCATACTTTGTGTATGGGCCATGGCGATATAGAGTGGGCTCGAATGGTTCCGAATAACCATAAAATTCGGTGGCGACTCCATTTCGACTTAAATTTCAATTCGATCCTTCTCATATGGAGGTGCATTCGCCTAACCCAAACCCGCGCGTGGCCGCGTCGGGGTGGACCTACGTCATGTCCACAGGAGTCGCCACCGAACTTTGTGAGAGTTCGGACCCGTTCGAGCCCACTCTATGTCGTTATGGACCATACACAAAGTACGGCCCACTTCGATTTCAGAGTTTATTGGGCTCGTCCCTTTGCATTGCGATACCGATACCGTCACTACCGGTTATCGTGTATTGAATGACTCTCGTGCGCCAACGGTTTCGGGCATCCGGAAACCGAGGTTCTGAGTAAGGGGTGAGGGTACGTGTTGGGAAGCCCACTAAGAACACCCAACCCCGCCCGCACTTAGCGGCCTCTACTAAGATATCGTTTGACTTTCTAGTATGCGCGTTAGTAATCCGGTGAAATGATATGCAAACAGCGTTTTTAGCTAAGCATGTGAATTAAATGTGAGCTACATCATTTTAATGCATCTTGATTCACGTCGAAGTGATTTGGCATGTGATGTTCATTTAAATAAATAAATGGCAAACATCGAAAATAGAAAACTCGTAAATAATTTACAAATTACACGGGCAGAATACAACCCGAAATTCACAATACAACGAGCAATAAAATAGAATAATTGAATAGAAAATGGTAAACGTTAACTACAACGGACCCGTATATAATAAATATAAACTAGACCGTAAGTTGTGCAAACGGACGAACTTCGATTAAATACACATTATATTGTGTATTAAACGGAGGACGGAGATATGGAACCTAGACGTGGTGCTAGCCCGATCCCGAATCTCGATGCCTTGTCCCGACTTATCACATCGAGAAATTAGCGTCTAAATTAATCATGTGTCGGATACGACTAAAGAGTCGTCGACACAAGATTAATAGTGCGAGACCGTCGATCAAAGTCGTTTTAAGTGATATGATATGCATGAGTTTTGAAAAATGGGATCACGTGATTGACTTAACACGCGACGACTAAGTCATAAAAAAAATGACGAGGCTCAAATGATGATCAAAGCGCTCGGTTTTCTAGGCTACAGGGCCCACTCGATCGAGTCATGGCACAGACTCGGTCGAGTGTGCCTTTAAGATAGCTACTGCCCGGTTTTTGGGGTGCTACTCGATCGAGTGGCCCATGGCACTCGGTCGAGTGGCCCATGGCACTCGGTCGAGTGCCCCCTGTACGAGTCATGGCTCGTTTCGTTTTTATTTGTTTAAAGTCGATGGTTGACCGAGTTAAATAAAAATATTGCATTATTCAAATTCAACTCGGTTTTCGGTGCCATAATCGTGTACTATACGATTATGAGACCGTCATCGGGATTTTATGAAAATATGTCATTAATTGGATTAGTGACGAAATTATAGCCCTCCGCGTCACGACATCGATACTAATCCTAAAGGATTATGTGATGTCGGTTTTCGCATCAACGGATTTCGTACTGATCTAAGAAATGGAGTCCTACACGTTCAACTATGAACGACCACGATCTCGTTACGCCCTTGAGTACATTGGGGCGGCGCTCCTCGAAAGGGCGCCACCTCCGTCACGACTCGTAAAGGGATTAAACGGACTTTGGATGATCGTCATAGTCAAACGTGTTAGGATCCGAATTTTAATACTATTATATATATATATATATATATATATATATATATATATACACACACACACACGGTATTAAAATGTTAATGACGATAATTAAATGTTAGAGGTTAGAATACGATAAGTAAATGCTAGATGTTAGTTGACATAAAATAAAATGTTAGTATACATAAAAATAAAAGTTAATAACGAAATAAAATGTTAGTATTTGTGTTAGTAATAATAATATTAATAATAAGGGAAAATTGAGACCTTATACCTTCAATAACATCATTTTTCAAACTTTATACCTTGAATAATTTTCTTTCAAAATTTATACCTGTTTATGCTCTTTATTCCATAATCAATACCTGAATCCGATTTCAATAAAAAAAATTAACGGAAACCGTTAATTTGATGTTAACCATGCTTTCTTCCTTATTCTTATTCCAATAATACCCTTAATTCATCCAAACCTTCTTAATTAAATTCTCTATTTAGCCCAAATTAAACCCTAAAATCATCTACCCAAATCAAATCCTAAATCAGTTACCTCCAAATCATGTTCATTCTACAGTTTATGATGATACTTCTGTTCATTGAACTTAGTCATCAATTAAGTTATTGAATCGAATATCATGTTTCGTTATTTGGGTGATTAATTTGATGTGGTTTTCTCAATTCAGGAACACTAATTAGGGTTTAGCCTTTGTATTTCTTCATTAATTATTGATGATTTTTCTGGATTTGCCATAATCTCGAACCTCACTGCAGCTTCCATCTGAAAAAATTAAAGTTCAGTGGTTTTTTTTCTCTCCTGAAAACAATGTGTGTGTTTTTTTTTTTGGTAAAACTAAATCATTGATTCTCAATGGTTTGTTCTTAATTACAAATTAGATAAACGGAAGCAAATTAGAAAATCACATACGGAGTATAATAGAAACATCAGGATGATGGAGATTAATTTGAGTACTTCATATTTGATTTGCACAGTAAGAAAATGAATTGATGGAAGCATTTTTTTTTAAAAATGAATGTAATGTATGGGCAAGTGTTAATGATGATAATTAAAGATAACATCAAAAATAAAAAGGACGGTACTCGTATATTGCAAGGTTAAAGCCAAATATAACGGTTTCCTTTAGTTTTTTTTCAAAAATTTGGTTCAGGTATTGATTATGACATAATTAGGGTAAGTAGGTACAAAATTTGAAACAATATTATTTGAGGTATAAAATTTGAAAAATGACTTTAGTTGAGGTATAAAGTTTCAATTTTCCCTAATAATAATAATAATAATAATAATAATAATAATAATAATAATAATTTTGAACTGGTGCTTTAGTGAGGGAGTGTGATGCATCGCCCCTGCCTTAGGGCCCCTGCCGCCGGCGCCGGCTGACCGCGGCGACCCCCTCCCTCCTCCGGCTGTCGTCTCCCCGCTTTCCTCTTTATCGTTGACCTGTTTCCTCCCTCCTGCCGCCGGCGCTCTTCTGCAGATCTCCCGGTTGTTTCCGTCTTCTCCTGGTTTCCGTCTCTGCTGCCGCCGGTGCCTGCTGCTGCTCTGCCGTCCTCTTCTCTTCTTCCTCCGTCCACCTTCCGTTGCTCTTGTCCGGTCCTCCTGGCTGAATTTCGCCGGAGCTGCTGCCCTGCTGTTCCGCTGTTCTGTTCGGCTGTTCTGTTCTGTTCCGCAATTCCGCCGCTGTTGTTCGCTTTGCTGCCGCCGGCTGGCCTTTTCCGTTGGGGTCCGGCTTCCTGGCTTCTGGCCGGCGTTTTTCTGGTGTCAGTTCATCTCGGGGCTGTTTCTTGTGGGCCATCTGTTCTCTTTTGTTCCTCCGTCGCTCTTCCGCCTTCTCCTGCCGGAATCGGGTCGGTCCTCTACTGCTGTCCCTCTGTCTCGCTGTCACTGCTGCTGGTTTCTCGGTTTCCCCCTCCGGGTTGTTCTTCCTCGCCGTCGTTGGCCAGCCCTTGTGAGCGGGTCTCTATCCGGCTTTTCCGGTGTCGGTTTTTTGCTCGCTGATTTTCTTTTGTTTGCTCCGTTTCTTTTGGTCCTTTGTTTTTGTTTTGTGTGTTGTCGGTTTTCTTGGTGGCTGTTTTTGTGCTCTGTGCTCTGTGCTCGGTTTTCTCCTTGGTCCCGCGCTTCTCCTCACGTTTTGCCAGTTCCTCATGCCTATCGCGCGTTTCCATTGTCCCTTTGTTGGTCTTTCTAAGTGTTGTGACAATAATGGGAAGGGTCTGGTTAAAACCTCCATGATCATCCACCTCCGAAATAAACATGGCCTTGGAGAGGATCAGGTAATTACGCGTCAAGCCCTTTCTTCTAGTTTATCTATTTTTTCGGAGGCGGAGGTTACCCTTAAGCGTATGAGTCTTTGGCTTTGTGGGGTTTGCTTTACTTCTCATTCTCTTTCTGCCAAGTGTCGGCACGGGCCGGGGTCTGATTTTATTGCACCCCCTGATTGTGGTGACGGAGTTGCTCATTTTTTTGTTTATGGCATCCCTCGACCGCTCGCTCCATCTTCGTCTCCTGGCGAGGTTGTGGAGCCTGTTGGGTTGGGTTCTCTTGACGTGGCTTCTCTGGATCGCTTATTGTCGTTAGGGGTGCGCACTGTGAAATCTATCCCTCCCAGATGCCGCCTTGGGTTTTCTAGGATCTTCAGGGGGGCCCTCGATGCGGTGGTTGACTCCCCTAATGATCTTTCTCACTGGGTTAGCTTGCTTATTTTACCTCTCTGTGTCTTAAGTCTTTTTCCCCTAGGAGTAACCTTGAGTGTAGGGCTGTCGTGAAGCGCCAGCGTCAGGAGGAGTGTATTACCAATGCCATTCGTACTTGGGGTGCCCCTGGTGGTATTGCTCTGCTTCTGCAGGAGACCTTAGCTGAGGAGGGTCTTTCTCTCCGTCTGGAGGAGGACGACCTTGACTCTAGCGAGGGTAAGTTACGGCAGTGTCGGCGGAAGATTTGTGATGGTCATTACGCTGCCGCTATCCGGGTGCTTTCTTCGTCTGGCGTCGCCCCTTACACGACCGATACTCTGCAGGCTTTGAAAGATAAGCACCATGTCGTTCTGCCCCCTTCCTTGCCGCCTTTGCCTGCCGCTCACCCTCAGCTCATCGCGTCCACGACCGTCGTGTTGGATATGATCAGGAGTTTTCCGCGTGGCACTTCTTGTGGGCGGGACGGTTTTCGTGCCCAACATCTCTTGGATTGTTTGAGCGGGGCCGCGGTTGCTATCTCGGATGATTTGATCATCTCTATCACTAGGGTGGTTAGGTTCTCAGTGAGTACATCGCTAGTGCTCCGCTCACCCCGCTTGTTAAACCAGGTGGTGGGGTTCGTCCTATTGCTGTGGGCACGATTTGGAGACGCCTTGTCTCTAAGGTTGGGGCTGTTCTGATTGGTCCGTCGCTTTGTGGTTATTTTGAGGGCCTCCAGTTTGGGGTCGAGGTTTCCGGTGGAGGAGAGGCCATTTTGCACGCCTTGAATCGGTTTATTGAGGATCGTGGTGGCGATGTGGGCCTTTCCATGCTTTTGGTCGACTTCCAGAATGCTTTTAACTTGGTCGACCGGGAGATCATGTTGCGCGAGGTTCGTCGTTGTTGCCCTGTTCCTTCCCGCTGGGTTGAGTTTTGTTACTCTCGGCCCGCCAGGCTTTTTTACGGGGAGCACAGCCTTTGGTCTTGTCAGGGGGTCCAGCAGGGTGACCCTTTGGGCCCTCTTCTTTTCGCTTTGGTCTTACATCCTTTGATTTGTAAGATCCGAGACTCTTTTCCCTTGAGCTTGCAGGCTTGGTACTTGGACGACGGCACCATTGTTGGAGATACTTTGGTCGTAGGGAAGGTTTTGGAGCTGATTATGGAGGATGGTCCTCGCTTGGGTCTTCACCTTAATGTCGGAAAAACCGAGGTTTTTTGGCCTAAGGAGGATACTAGGAGTCGACTTCCTGGTGTTTTCCTCCCCTGATATTTCCCGACCGCTGCGTGGTGTCAAAGTTCTTGGTGGCCCTGTCAGTGTCTGCCGTGTTTTCAGCAGTGAGCTTGTGGCAAAGAGAGTTTCTAGAACCATTGAGCTTATGGATTCTGTTGCCCGGATTGAGAATCCACAGTGCGAGCTGTTGTTACTTCGTGCATGTGCCGGTATTTCTAAGCTTTCTTTCACTCTGCGCACCTGCCCCCCTACGGTCTTTGACTCGGCGAAGACCTTCGATGCGGCTTTGCGGTCTAGCTTGGAACGCATTGTCACCGCGTCCGGCCCCGGGTTTGGGGACTGGCAGTGGCGTCTTTCCACACTGCCCTTTAATTTCGGAGGGTCGGGTGTGTACAGCGCTGGGGATGTTCTGCACTATGCCTTTTTGGCTTCTCGCCTGCAGTTCTCTGAGTTGCAGGCTTCGCTCCTTCGGCCTTCGGCTGTCTCAACTCCCGGGCCAGCCTTTGATGCGGCCTTGGCTCTGTTTAACGAGAGCACCGGTTCCAACCTTTCCCGTAATCCTAGTGAGATCGCTGCCCCCAAACTCATGAAGAAACTGACAGATATATATTTCAAGAAGGTTGCTGCTTCGGTAGAATCGGTTTTCTCCTTGACTCAGCGACAGGTTGCATTGTGGAAGTCTCTGCAGGGTGCTCACACGTCTGATTGGTTGCGCGCAGTGCCTATCTCCGGGCTGGGGCAGACCATGAATGGGAGAACTTACCGCTCTGTCCTTAGCTATCGGTTGGGTGTTCCTTTGTTCCCGACACCTAGACCTTGTCCCGCCTGTTCCCGTGTTTTTGTTGGGGACATCTTTGGGGATCATGCTGTGTCGTGTGCTGGTACCGTTGGTATTAAGCATAGACATAACCTGGTTCGCGACACCCTTTTGGATATCTGCTTCCGATCCGGTATTTCTGCCGGTAAGGAGGTGGATGTCGGTTTGGTTGATGGGCACGACAAGCCCCTACGCCCGGCGGATTTGCTTCTTTATTCCTGGGATAGGGGGCGTGATGTGTGTGTCGATCTGACGGGGTCGTCCCCTTTGACTCAGTCCGCGATGTCTGATTTTCTGCCTGGTCGCGCGGTCGTTGATGCGGCTCAGCGTAAGTGCAACAAGTATGGAGATTTGTGCACCAGGATTGGGTATGAGTTCCTACCTTTCTCTTTCTCTTCTTTAGGGGAGCTCGACGCGGATGCCGCTGCTTTGCTCAAGCGTATTCAGAAATTCTCTATCTCTCAGGACGCGGGGGCACGCGCAGCTGCTTTTATTTTCACTAGACTTAGTTTTTCTATTGCTAAGGGAGTGGGTGCCCAGATAGTATCTCGGCTACCCACTAACTTCTTGTAATTTATTTCGATCTTAATACAAGTTCTGGTTGATAATAATAATAATAATAATAATAATAATAATAATAATAATAATAATAATAATAATAATAATAATAATAATAATAATAATAATAATAATAATAATAATAATAATAATATGTACATATATAATCGAAAAAGAGAAAGGAGAAAAAGAAATGAGGTTTGATGACACCCTCAACCTACATGCTTAAATTGCCTCGGAAACGGACTCGTAGTAGCGGCGTGTGCGCGAGAGTGTCGAGATATGTAGGTAGAGTTATGGTGTATGTCTTTGACGAGTTTTGATCTCGGAATTTTGAATGTATTTGTGTGGGTATGAGTATGAGTGCCTAGAACTCGAGGGTGATGAAGGTTTGAAGGTTGAAGATGTGTAAGGTTGAATGGGTGGAAAAGATGTTGTGTGATTAGGGTTGCCAAAAACCTTCGTGAAATGAATTGATGTGATGGGGTATTTATAAGGAGGACCCCGGTTTAGGGTCACTCGCTCGAGTGGTGTAAGTGCACTCGACCGAGTGCCTGGTTCAGGAGCGATTCGACCGGTTCACAGGCTTACTCGATCGAGTGGGCCTAATCCACTCGATCGAGTGGGTTAAATCGGGTGGAGTGTATTTAGGGAAAGATTGTTGGCCATTTTTGAAATGATTCTGGTTGATTTGGTTGTTGAGTCTGGATTCATTTTGTGTATTTGGACATAATGTGAGGCTGGTTCGTCCCGGGATTCGACTTTGACCTGGTTTTGACTCGGTTGCTAAAAGACGGTTTTATTCCGGTGACGGTTTTGATCCAAATTAGTCTCATTTTATTGGAAACGGCTCACTGGGCCTGGATTTGAGGTTGGTTTTGAGAGATTTGCACTCCGCTAAATGCCCACGTCGGATACTATTGATTCTGAGTCCGTATTCGAGCGTGTTAAGTCACGTTGACGTCCGATCATCATCGGGTGTTTTTTTGGAAACTACCATAGACACCTGGCAGTCAAAATACGGATGTCTACAGCTTCCAGAAGAAGCATTGCAAGTGCGAGGAGAGATCATCATAGAGAGAGCAAATAAGAGCATCCGTCAGTTTTTTTTTTTTTTTTTGCCAACAAGTACAAACCCACATATACTTAGTGCAAAGCTTTAGCAGCCAAAGCATGAGCACTAGTATTAAGATTTCGGGAAATATATTTAATAGCTAGACAATGAAAATTAGCAGAAACTTTTAAGAAATTAGAAATTAAATCTCGGATGCAATGATGTGTGTCCTGCACTTTAGCCAATTGTCAAACAAGTTGGAGGCAATCCATTTGCAAAGTGATGTGGAAATAACCAGCCGACAACGCCCATCGTAGTGTTGTTGTCGCAGCTATAATTGCTGCTTGTAACGGAGATTCTGCCAGAAAATAAGTACTTCCAGCTTTTCTCTCAAATTGTCCTTCGCTAGTAATAATTTAGGTTGCACGGACACTTCTCCAAACCGTCGTGTCGTGTCGGACACCCGTGTCGGACACCGACACACGTCGGACACACGACAATACGTCTTGGACACCTGAAAAACCGTGTCCGGTTTTTTTTTTTAATTTATTTAGAGACGTGTCGGCCACGATTCGTACTATTTGGAGACTCATCGGACACACTTAGTATTGTTTATGAATTTATGGGCTTTAATAAAATAACTATATTATATATTTATAGGGATTACTTGATACTATATACGTTCTACTTAAGACTAAATAATTAATTAATTATTATATTAGAGTAGTATAACTATTTAAGCTTTTTAAGATTTGATTTTAACTGAGTTTATAAGACTTTAATTTTTGTTTTGTTATTTTACGATAATCGCAATAGTTTAAGTAACTAAACCTATATTTTAGTTATAAAAATATTCAAATTTTCTTTGTTTAAATATGCATATTGATTTTTTTTTCTGTCGTGTCCGTGTCCTATTAATTTTCGAACGCCGTGTCCCGTGTCCGATACGTCTCCGTGTCCGTATCCGTGTCAGTGTCTGTGCAACCTAGGTAATAATCCACCCAGCAGAAGCATTTCCATTAGGAATCCAACTTGCATCAACATTAATAATAACGGTAGGACATTGGCGATCTTGTTGTGCCGGTAGAATCAACCATACTACATTCGAATTTTTGATATACTGTCTCAAATTTTCCTTTTCTGAGACGACACCTTGATTGTTCACGAAGCTACGTTGAGTACTATCCTTGTTTCTAAAAGCTTCCCAAATATCATTCATGAATAAAATTGATGAAAGATATCTATTATATAGGCCCGGGAAGAGATTGCTTGTATTTTTGAAGATGACATCATTCCTGAATAGCCAGATGTTGTAAATAATGTTAATGAAGTTGAGAAGATTGAACCTGTCATCTTCTTTCTTATACAGATCTCTAATATGGTTCATCAACCAATCCTTGAATTCTGTTTGACCTATATTAACCAGTAGATGTCTAAATCGAGTGTGATTCCAAAGCATTCTACTAATATGGCAATTTCGGAACAAGTTTGCAAGTGTTTCTGTAATATACGTGGAGCTTCTATTGCCTTCCCCTTATGACAAAGCACACAATGGTAAGTCTCCGGCAGTTGCCTTTTCTCCCTTTCAACTCCTATTGGAAGTGAGTCAGTCAAAACCTTCCAGATAAAGATCTTCTACGATGCAGGACCCGGAATTTTCCACAAGATCTTCTTGAAAAAATCCGGCACCATGGTAACTATCTTCCTCATTCTCTGAAAGCATTTATATGATTTCGGATCTTTCTGGATCAATTCATTGTACCCACTTTTCACACTGTAAATACTTGAGTTTGTTTTTGTCCAAAAACAGTTACAGTCCTCTAAAGAATTGATTAACGGGATAACCATGCTTTTCCTACACCAATTATAAGAAAATATTGATTTCAGTTTAGTTTTATTTCATTGATTCATTGACTGACTAAATCCTTAATCTTCCAATCCCCAGCTCTAAAGATTGGGTCATCCAATCCAAGTAGACTCTTGTTTTGATCACCGGAATGCACCATTGTGGACATGACATAGGTCCACCCCGACGCGGCCACGCGCGGGTTTGGGTAGCCGAATGAATCTCCATATGAGAAGGATCGAATTGAAATTTAGGTCTATGTGGAGTCGCCACCGAATTTTATGGTTATTCGGAACCGTTCGAGCCCACTCTATGTCGTAGTGGGCCGTATATAAAATACGGCCCATTTCCGATGTCAGAGTTTATTGGGCTCGTCCCTTTGCATATCGATATAGATGCCGACTTGAGCGGTTAATCGTATATTGAATGACTCTCGTTTGCCAACGGTTTCGGGCATCCGGAAACCGAGGTTCTGAGTAAGGGGTGAGGGTACGTGTTGGGAAGCCCACAAAGGACACCCAACCCCGTCCGCACATTAGCAGCCTCTACTAAGAACTCGAATGACTTTCTAATACGCGTGCTAGTAAAACGGGAAAATGATATGCAAAGATTTATTTTCCCTAAACATGCGAATGGAATCGAAATGGGTTTCTAAGTCAATTTAATGCAACTAAAATTAACGTCAAAGTTGTATTTTAGCATACGGGTTCATTTAGTATAATAAACGAATAATAATTAAATTGACAAAAGAAACAAAAAACGCGTTAGTAACGACATAACGATATAACGAATAATAACGGTTTGCAAATATTGAATTGAATTGAAAAGATGCAAATATGAGGATGCATGATTTGAAAAGATAGCATACACGTGATTAATTATGCACATGTTGACCTAAGTCGTAAAATACTATCGAATTTGAAAAATAGAATAATGTACGACTCGTGTTTGAGTCGTTATGAGGCCACTCGATCGAGTGGTCGATGGACTCGATCGAGTGGAACCTAAAAAAACGATTCTGTTTTGCGTCAAAGACCGTACTCGGCCGAGTTATTGACTAACTCGGTCGAATACATGGCCACTCGACCGAGTCACTGTGAGACTCGATCGAGTGGGTGTTCTAATGAGCATTCTGACCCGATTTTGAGGTGCCACTCGACCGAGTGGACTAGGCACTCGGTCGAGTGCCCTCTGTACGAATTAAAATTCGTTTGTAAAAAAAAGTGTTTTATGTCGAAAATCGTTTTAAGTAGGTCGTTGCTATAAAATTAAATTTCCTCCGCGTTTAATAATATCATAATTCTAACGAATTGTTTTGATAATTATTTTAGCCTCAACGGAAATTGCGTTTTGAATTGATTTCATGTGACTTAGGAGAATTGACTATTTGATTAAATAAATAAAATAAAAAACTTGATCCCCTCGACTTCTCCGACATCGAATAAATCCCTAGGGATTGTGATGTCGGATCCGTGTCAACGGGTTTCGACCCCTATTAAAATTGGTTTTAGAAAATTCGATGAATGCAATATTAAAGATGATAACGACGAGAAATAATGACGAAATCTTGTTTAAGTTGACTCATCTCAATAATCAAATAATCGGGGTACCGGGATAAGCGACCGTCAACGCTGTGTGCAGTACACTTGTATGTTCGTGTTTTCTTATCCCGATATCCCTCTTACTCGACACAAATCAATGAGTATTTTAATATTTTGATGCAATAATGATAACAAGGTAAATAATAATGATAACAAACGTGATAGTAATAATAATAATAATAATAATAATAATAATAATAATAATAATAATAATAATAATAATAATAACGTAATAATAATAATAATAATAATAATAATAATAATAATAATAATACCGTAATAATAATAATAATAATAATAATAATAATAATAATAATACCGTAATACTAATAATAATAATAATGATAATAATAGACGAAAAGGAACGGAGAAACGAGAAGAGAAAGAAGGAGGAGGTTTGTCACCCTCAACCTACATGTTTCTGTCTCGGACTAAGGCTCGTAAGCGTGGCTACAACACGGGAGTCTTCGAGGTGTATGGAGGCTAAGTTGTGGTGGCTCGGGTTGAATTTCTAAAACTAGGTTTAGGGTTTGCTAAAGTCGGTTTTCCTAGGGTTTTTCTAGGGTTTGTTGTAGATGCGTCGGATTAGGGTTGTGTAGATTGCTAGGGTTGTAAAAGATTAGGGTTTTGTAAGAGGTGAAAAGTTGTGTAATTGTGTTGCATGGGGTTGCTTATATAGGCAAAGCTAGGGCACCTTGGTGTCTAGGGTTTTGTGCCTTGACGGACTTGATTTGATGGCCCGTTTGGAGGCGGACCGTGGGTGAGCTACTCGGAAACGACTTTGACCGGGTTTTAATCCGGTCGCTAAAAGTCGGTTTTATTCCCGGTGTCGGTTTCGACCCAAATTAGTCTTCTTTGACTCGGAATGATCCACTGGGCCTGGATTTGAGGTCTGTTTGGTGAGATTTGTACTCCGTAAGTGTGTTAGCAAACGATTAATGGATTTGAGCCCGTATCCGAGCGCGTAGAAACACGTTAGCGTCCGATCATCATCGGGTGATTTTTTGGAAACTGCCATAGACACCTGGCAGTCAAAATGCGGGTGTCTACAGAGCCCCCACTCTGACTGAGGCTTGGACAAGGCGAAAGTCAGAGTAGCTACCAAGCCCGTTAAGACCTGGTAGACTTCCGGTCGGGTCGTTTATAGTCCGTTAGACTCGCGTGGAGGGCTCGCCAGCCGCAAGACAGAAATCATACCTGAGCTTGATGATTGTACTCCGTGGGGAATTTGGGCTTGTCGCGTAAGCCCTGGTTGTGCCTGTGTGTTGGCCCATCTCGTGCTATCCCGGAAAATGCTGCTGGGGAGATTTGACGGCTTGCATGCCTTTGCTTGAGTCGTACCTGTATAAGTCACATAAAAATATACGCAACACGTAGATAGTAAAACGACTCGTGCTGGGGAAAATGATTTTTGAAGTTTTTGAATTTGAAATCCTGAAAGCAATCACGAGCTAGGTTTTCAAAACGGAAGGGGGTAGAAAAGAAATTTGCAGTTTAAATAGACCGAAATCTGACCTTGTCGAAAAAGATCTTTTTTTCAAATGGCTAAATTTTGCAAATTTCAAAGTGGAATTTGAAGAGAGGGACCTACCGACAGACTCGACTCTGGACACGACAGGACGAGTTGATTGACACGGACGAGACTCTCTAAAGGTTGGACCGTGACTCGACAAGGGTGTGGGTCGCCTAACAAGACTCTTAAGTTGCGCCATCCCGTAGCCTAGGCGAGTGGCAACATGGTCGTACATCGAAATGGGATAGATGTGCTATAGGGGACTGGCAGTAGCCTGTAATGAGACTGTTTTAGTCTGGTGCCTTCCTGGATTTCCTATTTTAGGATACATTTCCAAAGTGGGTGATGCCTCGAGTCCTGACAGATTCTTGTCTTCGACTGAGCCGAGTACTAGGACACACTACAGAAAGAAGGCTAGATTTTTTGTTGGATTTATCTGGATTTTGTGAGTGGATGGAGAACTTCTGCCTAGGAGAAGCCCCCAGGACAACAAAGCTAGCTGTTGAGAACATGATGGTGTCGTGACCGGAATAATGGCGCTTTTTGAATGTGTGTCAATGTGGGTGGTTGTGCCTCTGTTGAAAGGCTGCCTACGTATTCACGTGTGGTGAAATCAAACCATGCCGTAGTTCAGTGGATTGAAAGATATATCATGGTGCCTAAGCTAATAGGACTTTGTGTGTAACTAGCCATAATGACGGTGTAGGCTAGGTGCATTCCCAGTGATGTCTTGATCAAAGGGCTTGAATGGTTAGGATATTAATCCTGTGACTGTGAGCGTTCTCCGGGGACGTAATGTCACATGCCGAATTCTAGCCCCCAGAGGTGGTGTGAACTATTTGGGCATGTTCTATGCCGACTGCAAGTTGAGTTCCCGTGTTCGGGGTTGGTAACTGGTTTGGATGGGATTTTAACGAGTTTTGTTCTCGGGATTTTAACGAGTTTTGTTCTCGGGATTTGATGTATTTGGGAATGTGGTGCTAGGAAGTAAATGGCCTTGATGACTCGAAATCTGGAGCTCGGTTCTGTGGAGCTAAGGCTTCAAGAGCCGGTTTGATAATGAAGTAAACGGCCTTGACGACTCGAAATCTGGAGCTCGTTTCTGTGGAGCTAAGGCTTCGAGAGCCGGTTTGATAATGAAGTAAATGGCCTTGATAACTCGAATCTGGAGCTTGGTTCTGTGGAGCTAAGGCTTCGAGAGCCGGTTTGATAATGAAGTAAATGGCCTTGATAACTCGAAATCTGGAGCTCGGTTCTGTGGAGCTAAGGCTTCGAGAGCCGGTTTGATAATGCGGGATCTGGTTTTGATGTCTGGCCCTAATTGTTAGGGGTATCTCATGGAGCTTGAATTCTCAAAATTCCGGGCTGTCTCTGGCCTGGGTCTCGGGAAGGTCTTGAGGGTTGTAATGTGGGAAGGTTGAGTGTGGTGTTAGCTGACCAGTTTGATTGTTACTCCCCTATTGGATGACATGGATAATTTTGAATTTGACCATACCACGGTCAAAGGATTTTCACTTGAGTTGACCGTTGACCACGGTCATGGGTATTGATAATTTTGACCGTACCCTGGTCGTGGGGCTTTCACTGGAATTGACCGTTGACCACGGTCATGGGTATTCTGAATTTTTTTTGATGATGACCTGCTTTTTTGTTTTGGCCTTTTGCTTCTTTTTTTTCATGGACTTTCGATTTTTTTTTGTCCAGTTTTCTTTTTTTGATGGCCTTCTTTTTGCTTTGGCCCCTTTCTTTTTTATCTTTTTTTTTTACTTTTGATTTTTTTTGTCCAGTGTTCTTTCGTTTTTTTTTTGCCGGTCAGACTAACACCTAAGGTAGGGATTGGTTAGTCTTGTTGGAGGGGTGTTTTATTGTGGGAAATGGGCTTGCCTCCCTGTCTTGAACCCAAACTACGAGATTACCTAGATTTGTCATAGGATTCGACACCGCTCCTGCTACGGGTAGTTATGTGGTTTTTCTATACCAGACACGGAATAGATAAAAAGAAAACACGGGCTCGGTTTCCTGCAGTCATTATAGATGTGCCTATAATAGTCACGTGCGTGTGCTCATAGTGTATGATGGTGTTCATCATGTTCTCGGAAACACGTAAGGAAAGTATATTTGAGTAACAGGAAAGCTGATTTTATTGGATTTTGAAAGGGAGGACAGAATACAATTGACTCAGACTCTGACTTTGACTTTGACTTCGACTTCGAAGGGAATAGTACATCCTAGACTCGGATTCAGACTCGGACTCAAATCAGATCCGGACTCTCGGATAATGTTGTCATTAGTCGTCGGCTTCTAAGGACTCGAGTTGATGTCCAGTATAGCCTTTAGTAGAAACTTCACCCAGATCTTCATTGTGTCGAAGATCGTCTTCAATCCTAATGCCCATTTCGGTAAGTACGACAAAGTTTGAAATGCCGGCATACCTAAGATGGACGCGGTAAGAAGGTAGGAGGTTGTTGATGAAGGCCTCCACTAGTGTCTTCTCGTTGGGCTTGTTTACCAACTTTACACTCTCGGCCCTCCATCTTTGAAGATATTTAGTGAACCCTTCTTTGGGCTCTTGGGCCATCATTTCCAGAGTACGCATCGTAGTCTGGATCTCGATATTATCGGCGTAGTTCCGAGCGAACTTTGTTGCCACGTCATCCCAAGTCGGATATTTCTTGGAATCGAGCCTGTAGTACCAGGCTTTGGGGTGCTTCTGGAGGGAGGAAGGGAATAAGTGCTTAAACATGGTGGACTTTACCCCTTGGACCGCTATGAAATCTTTGAAAGCCCGGATGTGATGGACCGGGTCTCCAGTACCCTCAAACATTGGAATTCCCGTAAGGTTGAGGTTGGCAGGTAGCTCGTCATTCAAAGGTGAGTAGGAACGAGCATTTTCAGCGTGGATTGAATTGTTCGTCGATAAGTGGACCTGTTCTTCGAGCCTGTGAACAACGCTGATTAGCTCAGCTATGGGCCCAGTGGGCTTAGATCCCTCAACTGGGGCCGTTTTCTCCACGGTGCTTAGGCGGGTGGATAAAGTCGCTTGGTTAGCTTGGATGGCGGCCAGTTGAGTCTCGATCTTGGCAAGAGCATTTTTCAAATCGTCCATTTTGCGTTGGTATCTGGTTTCGGGTGGCCTGTCTGTAAGAACACCACGTAATCAGAAAAGTTGCTTCGGAACTCCAACTCACCAAGGCATAGGAAATAGCGCAGGAGGAGAGACGACTCTAGTTTGACTCGGGTTAGACTCCCCTAAGACAAATGTGTAGGGTACGATTCTCGGAGTGACTGTGATTAATCACTCCGTCGGAGAATGACTCCCCAATGTGAGACTAAGGATTCAGATGGTGTGGCATCTAAGTGACTTGAAGGTGGAGTACGTGAGACACGTGTAAGACATGACCCTTAGGGCAACCGTGATTGATCGCCCTGCTAAGGGGTAGCCCCCGAGTGGGTTTGAAGATTTTGTTAAGACTCGATTGTTTGACGAGCGACCCTTAGACGTAAGGACCCCGAACCTTTTGTTGTAGGGCTATGCCTTGTAAAAGGTTGACTCGGAAAAGACACCTAGACGGGTGACTTGTGAAATGTGGGCCTTCCTTAAAATTCGGCGGGTGGGCCTAGTCCCGTTCGAAGGAAGGTTCACGTGAGACATCCCCAGACTTATGGACTCGATTGTGTTGACGAGCCCTCCTTTGTAGGGGTTTGTCCTACGTAGGTGGGCCTTGCCTTAGTCTAATAAGGCGGACTGGGAAAGGGAAGAAACTCGTGATGTAAGATCGACAGAGTTTCGACGCTACGGACCTTGACAACTTAAGACGCGACCCGACACTGCTAAATACGGGAAGTCCTAGAAGTGGAAGGTTTTTGAAAATTGATGGTTTTTTGAAAAGGAACCGAGTGGACTCGGTGAATGGCCCAAATTTCCGAAAAAGGACGAAAAGTCATTGGGCCACGGGTTTTGAAAGTTCGAGTTTTGATTTGGGCAGCATACCGGCTAGAAAATAGGCTATTTTGAGTAAAATCATAAGTCCTAAATTCGGTATGTGTCCCGGATTTTGAAATTGAATAGTTTGAAAAAGATGCAATTTTTGAAAAAAAGACGGTTTTTAGAAAACGACTCGGAAACCAAGTAGCACGTAGTCACACAAGCATTATAACGACGCCATGTATGCTCTATACTAAGTCTCGATCAGTCTATAGGGGGTCTATACCAGTGTACATAGTCTAGACGTTGATCGGGACGGACTTCCTAAGTCGAGTTGATCTTAGAACATGCCGCGAAACCCACTCGAATTGACTATGGACACCTTTTGACATATCCATATTGGAGTACATCAACGGTATAGTTGGACGTCGGTCGCGAGTACCGGCCCGGGAAAATATGGGTTATGCATGAACCGTAGAACTAAAACGCGTATTGCATTTGTCAAACGATTTCTATTCGAGTCTCACCCTGAGGATGCCGATGGTAAGTCACGCATCAGTTAATCCCCAGCGGAGTCGCCAAATTGTGGACATGACATAGGTCCACCCCGACGCGGCCACGCGCGGGTTTGGGTAGGCGAATGAATCTCCATATGAGAAGGATCGAATTGAAATTTAGGTCTATGTGGAGTCGCCACCGAATTTTATGGTTATTCGGAACCGTTCGAGCCCACTCTATGTCGTAGTGGGCCGTATACAAAATACGGCCCATTTCCGATGTCAGAGTTTATTGGGCTCGTCCCTTTGCATATCGATATAGATGCCGACTTGAGCGGTTAATCGTATATTGAATGACTCTCGTTTGCCAACGGTTTCGGGCATCCGGAAACCGAGGTTCTGAGTAAGGGGTGAGGGTACGTGTTGGGAAGCCCACAAAGGACACCCAACCCCGCCCGCACATTAGCGGCCTCTACTAAGAACTCGAATGACTTTCTAATACGCGTGCTAGTAAAACGGGAAAATGATATGCAAAGATTTATTTTCCCTAAACATGCGAATGGAATCGAAACGGGTTTCTAAGTCAATTTAATGCAACTAAAATTAACGTCAAAGTTGTATTTTAGCATGCGGGTTCATTTAGTATAATAAACGAATAATAATTAAATTGACAAAAGAAACAGAAAACGCGTTAGTAACGACATAACGATATAACGAATAATAACGGTTTGCAAATATTGAATTGAATTGAAAAGATGCAAATATGAGGATGCATGATTTGAAAAGATAGCATACACGTGATTAATTATGCACATGTTGACCTAAGTCGTAAAATACTATCGAATTTGAAATATAGAATAATGTACGACTCGTGTTTGAGTCGTTATGAGGCCACTCGATCGAGTGGAACCTAAAAAAACGATTCTGTTTTGCGTCAAAGACCGTACTCGGCCGAGTTATTGACTAACTCGGTCGAATACATGGCCACTCGACCGAGTCACTGTGAGACTCGATCGAGTGGGTGTTCTGATGAGCATTTTGACCCGATTTTGAGGTGCCACTCGACCGAGTGGGCTAGGCACTCGGTCGAGTGCCCTCTGTACGAATTAAAATTCGTTTGTAAAAAAAAGTGTTTTATGTCGAAAATCGTTTAAGTAGGTCGTTGCTATAAAATTAAATTTCCTCCGCGTTTAATAATATCATAATTCTAACGAATTGTTTTGATAATTATTTTAGCCTCAACGGAAATTGCGTTTTGAATTGATTTCATGTGACTTAGGAGAATTGACTATTTGATTAAATAAATAAAATAAAAAACTTGATCCCCTCGACTTCTCCGACATCGAATAAATCCCTAGGGATTGTGATGTCGGATCCGTGTCAACGGGTTTCGACCCCTATTAAAATTGGTTTTAGAAAATTCGATGAATGCAATATTAAAGATGATAACGACGAGAAATAATGACGAAATCTTGTTTAAGTTGACTCATCTCAATAATCAAATAATCGGGGTACCGGGATAAGCGACCGTCAACGCTGTGTGCAGTACACTTGTATGTTCGTGTTTTCTTATCCCGATATCCCTCTTACTCGACACAAATCAATGAGTATTTTAATATTTTGATGCAATAATGATAACAAGGTAAATAATAATGATAACAAACGTGATAATAATAATAATAATAATAATAATAGTAATAATAATAATAATAATAATAATAATAATAATAATAATACCGTAATAATAATAATAATAATAATAATAATAATAATACCGTAATACTAATAATAATAATAATAATAATGATAATAATAGACGAAAAGGAACGGAGAAACGAGAAGAGAAAGAAGAAGGAGGTTTGTCACCCTCAACCTACATGTTTCTGTCTCGGACTAAGGCTCGTAAGCGTGGCTACAACACGGGAGTCTTCGAGGTGTATGGAGGCTAAGTTGTGGTGGCTCGGGTTGAATTTCTAAAACTAGGTTTAGGGTTTGCTAAAGTCGGTTTTCCTAGGGTTTTTCTAGGGTTTGTTGTAGATGCGTCGGATTAGGGTTTTGTAGATTGCTAGGGTTGTAAAAGATTAGGGTTTTGTAAGAGGTGAAAAGTTGTGTAATTGTGTTGCATGGGGTTGCTTATATAGGCAAAGCTAGGGCACCTTGGTGTCTAGGGTTTTGTGCCTTGACGGACTTGATTTGATGGCCCATTTGGAGGCGGACCGTGGGTGAGCTACTCGGAAACGGCTTTGACCGGGTTTTAATCCGGTCGCTAAAAGTCGGTTTTATTCCCGGTATCGGTTTCGACCCAAATTAGTCTTGTTTGACTCGGAATGATCCACTGGGCCTGGATTTGAGGTCTGTTTGGTGAGATTTGTACTCCGTAAGTGTGTTAGCCAACGATTAATGGATTTGAGCCCGTATCCGAGCGCGTAGAAACACGTTAGCGTCCGATCATCATCGGGTGATTTTTTGGAAACTGCCATAGACACCTGGCAGTCAAAATGCGGGTGTCTACAACCATCAACCCAGTTGTCCTGAAAAATATTGATACTTTCATTCTCACAACCTTCCTCAATTCTCACTTTCCTACTCATTCCTTCTTCCAATAACTCTCTGCCTTTAATAATACCCATACTTCCTCTGGACTTGAATCCCTTGCTTTTACATGACTGCATTTCTTCGTAGTTTCTAATGTTGCCATACTTCCCTATAAATACTTTACTAAGCAGGAGCTCTTTGTTCTTAATAATTCTCCAAGCATTTTTTTACTAACAAGGCTTTATTGGTAAACACAATATTTCTAATACCCAGTCCACCCAAATGTTTATGCAAACTGAGAAAATTAGTGGATCTCCAGTGTATTGTTCTACCCGATTTAACGCCAGCCCACCAAAAATGGGCTAAGAGAGTGTTAACTTTCTTAGCCGCACTTATCGGTATTGAAAAGAACGATAGAAAGAAACTTGAGAGGTTAGCGAGAACTGTTGAATCAAGCCAGTCTTCCTGCTGGGGACAAAAATAAACCATTTCATGATCCAATCCTCTTAATGATTTGTTCACAAATTCTTTGTGAAAATCCTCTGGAACTCGTATTGCTTATATCCGGGATCCTATGGACATGACGTAGGTCCACCCCGACGCGGCCACGCGCGGGTTTTGGGTAGGCGAATGAACCTCCATATGAGAAGGATCGAATTGAAATTTAAGTCGAAATGGAGTCGCCACCGAATTTTATGGTTATTCGGAACCGTTCGAGCCCACTCTATATCGCCATGGTCCATACACAAAGTATGGCCCATTTCGGTTTGAGAGTTTATTGGGCTCGTCCCTTTGCATATCGATATAGATGCCGACTTGGGCGGTTAATCGTATATTGAATGACTCTCGTTGCCAATGGATTCGGACATCCGGAAACCACGGTTCTGAGTAAGGGGTGAGGGTACGTGTTGGGAAGCCCACTAAGGACACCCAACCCCGCCCGCTCTTAGCGGCCTCTACTAGGACATCGTTTGACTTTTTAATATGCGCGCTAGTAATTCGGTGAAATGTTATGCAAACAGTGTTTTTCAAGATATAGAAATTGAATGGGTTGCTACGTCATTTAATGCATCGAATTTATTGTCGAAGTGATTTAGCATGCGAGGGTTCATTTAAAAGCGGTAAAACGCAAATAAATAAAGCAAAGCAAAAATAAATCGATTACAAGTTACACGGGCGGAATACAACCCGGAATTCACAATACGGCGTACAATAGAATAATTGAAATGTACATTTGAAATAACGAGCAATAATTATAAACGGACCCGTGTATAAACTAGACCGTGAATTTGTGTAAACGGACGAACGTTAATTAATTACGCATTATATTGCGTAGTAATCAAAGGACGGAGGTTCGAGACCTAGACGTGGTACTAGCCCGATCTCGAACCTCGATGCCTTGTCCCGATTTATCACCTCGAGAAATGGAGTCTAAATTAATTATACGTCGGATACGACTAAAGAGTCGTCGACATAAAATTAATAGTGTGAGACCGTCGATCAAAATCGTTTATGTGTCGTGATATGCATGAATTTTGAAAAGGAGATCACGTGATTGACTTTACACGCGTCGACTAAGTCGTAAAAAAGACGAGGCTCGAATGTTGCATTAAAGCTCTCGGATTTCTGGGCTACGGGACCCACTCGGTCGAGTCATGGCCTGACTCGGTCGAGTGTGTCCTTAGACGTAGCTACTGCCCGTTTTTATGGGTGCTACTCGATCGAGTAGCAGGTGTACTCGGTCGAGTGGCACCTGTACGAGTTGTGACTCGTTTGTTTTAATGTGCTTTAAATCGATAATTTGCCGAGTCAAATAAAAATATTGACGGATTTGAATTTAACTCGGTTTGTCGGTATTATAATCATGTCTTGTATGATTATAATACCGTTATCGGAATTTTGTAAAAAAGGTTATTGTTTGATAAAAATTTGATTAGTGACAGAATTGTGCCCCTCTACGTCACGACGTCGATATTAATCCTTACGGATTGTGTGGCGTCGGTTTTCGTGTCAACGGGTTCCGTACTAATCTTTGAAATGGATTCATACGCGTTCGACTACGAATGATCGAGATCGTGTTAATAAACGAACCTAAAAAAATGATCATCGTAGTCAAACGAGTTCGGATCCGAGTTTTGATATTATATATATATACACGGTACATACGATATCATAGTAAAATACAATAACGACGATTAAATGCGAAAAGTAAAATGTTAGTGTTAGTAATCATGTCGTTACTATCGACTAAATATAATACTATAGCATAAATAAAAATGTACGAATATATATATACAAAAAAGACGAGAAAAAGGAGGGAAGAAGGAGGAATCGGTGTGGAATTGTTACACCCTCAACCTACATGTTCTTGCTTCTCGGGATACGGTTCGTCAAATGGCGGCAATGGCACGGGAACGTCGAGATATGTAGGAAGAGTTGATGGTGTGTATGTATGGGGTTTGTATGAGATGGATTTTTACGAGTTTTGCTCTCGAAGTGTGTATATGTGTGATGATACTTGAAGATTGAATTATGGCTGAAATGTGATGGAAAAGTTGATGGGAAAAGTTGATGGGATGATGAAAATGTGTTGTCAAAAGTTGTGTCATTGTGTCAAGGTTGACGGGTATTTATAGGGGACCATGACACTGGGTCACTCGACCGAGTGGCGCGGGTGTACTCGGTCGAGTGCCCTTGCGGATGCACCTGGACCATATTTGTGAGGCTCCACTCGATCGAGTGGTCAATCCACTCGACCGAGTGGATCAATTGAGTCGGGCTATTTTGGGCATGATTGCCTTGATTTGCTCTTTGATTGATTTTAATTGATTTTGGATAATCTTGAATGATCTTGGCTGATTTTTGAACCTGGTGCATGTTTCGAGAATGCACCCGGTCGCTTTTGTGCGTCGGGTTTGTCTTTGACCGGGTTTTGACCGGTCGCTAAAAGACGGGAATTATTTTTGGTGTCGGTTTTGACCCAAATTAGTCTTGTTTGACTCGGAATGACCCACTGGGCCTGGTTTTGAGGTTGGTTTTGTGAGATTTGTATCCCGTTAAAAGCCCATGCCGGACATTATTGATTTCGAGCCCGTATCCGAGCGCGTTAGAACATGTTAGCGTCCGATCATCATCGGGTGTTTTTTGGAAACTGCTATAGACACCTGGCGGTCAAATTTTGGGTGTCTACAGAGCCCCCACTCTGACTGAGGCTTGGACAAGGCGAAAGTCAGAGTAGCTACCAAGTCAATTAAGACCTCGTAGGCTTCCGTTCGGGTCGTTTATAGTCCATTAGACTCGCGTGAAGGGCTCGCCAGCCATAAGTTAGAAATCATACCTGAGCTGATGATGATAACTCCGTGGGGAATCGGACTTATCGCATAAGTCCTGGGTGCGCCTATATGTGGGCTCATCCCGTACCATTCCGGGGGAAATGCCGCCTCGGGCTTCCGCTGGGGAGATTTAGAGGGTTGCATGTCCCTGTTTGAGTTGTACCTGTATAAGTCACATAAAATGTATGCAACACGTAGGTAGTAAAAAAAAATATGACTCGCGCTGGGGAAAAATGTTTTTTGAATTTTTGAAAGTTTCGAAATTTTTGAACCTTGAAATCGAAATCCTGAAAGCAACTCACATGCTAGGTTTTCAAAATGAAAGGGGTAGAAATGAAATTTGCAATTTAAATAGACCGAAATTTGACCTTGTCGAAAAGGATTTTCTCAAATGGCTAAGTTTTGCAAATTTTAAAATGGGAATTTGAAGAGAGAGGTATACTGACAGACTCGACTCTGGACATGACCGGACGAGTTGACAGACACGACTGAACTCTCGAGGGATTGGACCGTGACTCGGTAGGGGGGTGGGCCACCTAACAAGACTCTTAGGTTGCGCTATTCCGTAGCCTAGGCGAGTGGCAACATGATCGAATCCTCGGAATGGGAAGGATGCGTTATCGGGGAATTGCAGTAGTCTGTAATGAGACTGCAACTGCACAACAGGGCTTAGCAATGTTGTTGTCTAGCGCTCTTGAATTCTTGGTTTCGAGGTATAAGCCCGAAGTGGGCGTTGTCTCGAGTCTTGACAGATTCTTGTCTTCGACTGAGCCGAGTACTAGGACACACTATAGAAAGGAGGCTAGTTTGAAGTCTTTTGGATTATGTGAGTGGATGGAGAACTTCTGTCTAAGAGAAGCCCCTAGGACAACAAAGCAGACTGTTGAGAACAAGACAGTATCGTGACCGGAATGGTGGCGCTTTTTGAATGTGTGTCAATGTGAGTGGTTGTGCCTGTGTTGAAAGGCTGCCTACGTATTCACGTGTAGTGAAATCAAACCATGCCGTAGTTCAGTGGATTGGAAGATATATTATGGTGCCTAAGCTAATAGGACTTTGTGTGTAACTAGCCATAGCGATGGTGTAGGCTAGGTGCGTCCCCAATGATGTCTTGATCAAAGGGATAGAATAGTTAGGATGTTGATCCTGTGGCTGTGAGCGTTCTCCGGGGTAGCCCCCAGAGGTGGTGTGAACTATTTGGGCATGTTCTATGCCGACTGCAAGTTGAGTTCCCGTGTTCTTGGTTTGGATGAGAAGAGTTGGGATGGGATTTTAACGAGTTCTGCTCTCGGGGATTTGACGAGTTCTGCTCTCGGGATTTTTAACGAGTTATGTTCTCGGGATTTTTAACGAGTTCTGTTCTCGGGATTTTTGATGAATTTTGATCTCGGGTCTTTGGTGAGTTTTGATCTCGGGTCTTTGATGAGTTTTGATCTCGGGTCTTTGATGAGTTTTGATCTTGGGTCTTTGGTGAGTTTTGATCTCGGGTTTGTGTATGGTGATTGTGAATTCTGTTATGTAAAGGGGAAGTCGAGAAAAATAGCTCGAACTTCGATTGGGATAGGTTTCGATAATGCGGGATCTGGTTTCCATGTCTGGCCCTAATGGTTAGGGGTATCCTATGGAGCTTGAATCCTCAAAATTCCGGGCTGTCTCTGTCCTGGGTCTCGGGAAGGTCTTGAAGGTTGTAATGTGGGAAGGCTGAGTGTGGTGTTTAGCTGACCAGCTTGATTGAGTATTGATAACTTTGAATTTGACCGTTTTTACTACGGTCATGGGTTCTTGAATATTTGTTGGCTGTCCTTCTAGCCCCAGTCATGGTTTTTTTTTTTTTGAATTTTTTTGTTTTTTTTTTTGGGTTGACCTCTTAGCCCCGGTCGTGGGATTCTTCATTTGGATTGACCGCTTTAGCCTCGGTGATGGGTGCCTCTTTTTTTTTGACGATGGCCCTTTTTTTGTTTTGGCCTTTTGCTTCTTTCCTAGACTTTTGATTTTTTTGTCCAGTTTTTTTTTTTTTTTTTTTTTTTTCCGGCTACCCCCCGATGGTGTTGTGGGCGGATATGGGGGTGGGCCCATCGGTTGGATTAAGCTTGTGGAGCTAAACCTTTTGTAAGGTGTAAGCCCAGTTGGTGTTTATGTGAGTGCAACTCAAGGTGGAGTACTCTACAGTAAACATGGTGGTTTGGATCTCGGTATTGTCATCATAATTCCGAGCGGGCTTGGTGGGAGTATCGTCCCAAGTTGGGTACTTCTTGGCATCAAGTCTATAGAGTCACGATGCTTTTTTTTTTTTTTTTTGCTTCTGGTCAGACTAAACGCCTAAGGTGGGGATTGGTTAGTCTTATTGGGGGGTGTTTATTGTGGGAAATGAGCTTGCCTCCCGTCTTGAACCCAAACTAGGAGACTACCTAGATTTATCATAGGATTCGACATCGCTCCTGCTACGGGTAGTTTTGTCGCTTGCTATACCAGACATGGAACAGGTAAAGGAAAACACGGGCTCGGTTTCCTGCAGTCATTATAGATGTGCCTATAATAGTCACGTGCATGTGCTCACAGTGTATGATGGTGTTCATCATGTTCTCGGAAACACATAAGGGAAGTATATATGAGAAATTGAAAAAGCTGATTTTATTGGATTGAAAAAGAGGACAGAATACAGTTGACTCTGACTCTGACTTTGAAATTGAAAGAGATAGAACATCCTAGACTCGGACTCAGACTCGGACTCAAATCAAATCTGGACTCTTGGATGAGGTTGTCAGTAGTCTTCGGCTTCTAAGGACTCAAATGGATATCCAGTATAGCCTTCGGTAGAAGCTTCACCCAGATCTTCATTATGTCGAAGATCGTCTTCAATCCTGATGCCCATTTCGGTAAGCACTGCAAAGTTTGAAATGCCGGCATACCTAAGATGGACGCGGTAGGAGGGTAGGAGGTTGTTGATGAACGCCTCCACTAGTGTCTTCTCGCTGGGCTTGTCTACCAGCTTAACACTCTCGGCCCACCAACGTTGAAGGTATTTGGTGAAACCTTCTGTTGGATCTTGGACCATGACTTCTAGAGTCCGCATGGTAGTCTGAAGTTCAGTGTTATCAGAATAGTTTTTAGCGAACTCGGTAGCCACATCTTCCCAAGTGGGGAATCTTTTTGCATTAAGCCTATAGAACCAGGCTTTTGGATATTTTCCGAGAGATGTGCCGAACAAATTGATGAACATGTCGGCTTTGACCCCCTTGATTGCCATAAATGCTTTGAAGGCTCGGAGGTGTAGTAATGGATCCTCCGTCCCTTCGAATATGGGTAACCCCTCTAAGTTGAGATCTGTTGGTAGTTTCTCACTGATGGGTGTATAGTCTCGGGAGTTCTCAATATAAATGTTATTCCCTTGAAGAGCGTGGAACTGTTGTTCTAGCCCACGCACCGTGCTGATCAGTTTGGCAAATGGCCCAGTATTTACCGACCCAGAATCGAGGTCTTGCCGTTCAATGGCAGTTAGACGAGCATTTATGGCCTCTTGGTTGGTTTTCAGGAACCCTATATGGGTTTCGGTTATGGCCTGCTTACTAGCCATTGTTTCCAGCGAAGCCTTTATTTCATTGATGGCGTCTTCCATATCCCTATTCCTGGTTGTGGGTGCCATATTCTGCGAGAATACCCACGCAATCAGAAATGTTGCTTCGGAACTTGACTACACCAAGGCATAGGAAATAGCGCGGGAGGAGAGACAACTCTGGTTTGACTCGGGTTAGACTCTCCTAAGACAAATACGTGGGGTGCGATTCTCGGAGTGACTGTGATTAATCTCTCCGTCGGAGAAAAGCCCCCAAGTGAGACCAAAGACTCCGATAGGACTCAGATGGTGTGACATCTAAGTGACTCAAAAATGGGGTACGTGAGACAACACGTGTAAGACATGACCCTTAGAGCAACCGTGATTGATCGCTCTGCTAGAGGGTAGCCCCCGAGTGGGGTTGAAGATTTTGTTAAAACTCGAGTGTCGGACGAGTGACCCTTAGACGTAAGGACCGTGAACCTTTTTTATAGGGCTATGCCTTGTAAAAGGTTGACTCGGAAAAGACATCTAGACGGGTGACTCGTGAAAGATGGGCCTTTCTTAGGATTCGGCGAGTGGGCCGAGTCCCGTTTGAAGAAAGGTCAACGTGAGACATCCCCAGACTTTGGACTCAATTGTGTAGACGGGCCCTCCTTTGTAGGAGTGTGTCCTACGTAGGTGGGCCATGCCTTAGTCAAATAAGGCGGACTGGGGTAGGGAGGAAACCCGTGATGTAAGATCAACGGAGTTTCAACGCTAAAGACCTTCGACGACTTATGACATGACCCGACACTGCTAAATACGGGAAGACTTAAGAAGAGGAAAGTTTGGAAAATTGATAGTTTTGGAAAACCCGAGAAAATCTCGGGGAAAGGCCCGATTTTTCGAGAAAAATCGGAAAGGGTATCGGGCCTTGATTTTGATAGTTCGAAAATATTTTCGAGTTTTGAATTGGGTAGCATACCGGCTAGAAATAGGCTATTTTGAGTAAAATCATAAGTCCTAAATTCGGTATGTGTCCCGGGTTTTGAAAATTGGATATCTTGAAATTTGAAAATTTGAATGTTGGAAAAAAGAATTTCCGACGATTTGAAAATTTGAAGATGAGATCCCGAAGATTTGAAAATCGAAAACGGCATCTCGAAGATTTGAAAGTTGAAAATGGCATCGCGAGGATTTGAAAATTGAATTTTGAAAATTCGAAAATCGAATGGTGGATCGGAAATTCGAATTTTGAAATGGGCAGCATGCCGGCTAAAAAAATAGGCTTGTTTTGAGTCAAATCTTAAGTCTAAATTTCGGCAGCATTCCGAGTTTTTGAAAATTTGAATATTTTTGGAAAGATGCATTTTTTGAAATGACGGTTTTTGAAAACGACACGGAAACCAAGTAGCACATAGTCACGTAAGCATTATAACGACGCCATGTATGCTTTACACTAAGTCTCGGTCGGTCTGAATAGGGTCTATACCAGTGTTCATAGTCTAGTCGAGAAACGGGACGGACTTCCTAACTCGAGTGGAATTTAGAACATGCCGCAAAGTCCATACGAGTCGACCATGAACACCTTTAACGTACCCAAGACTGAATACGTCGTGGTATAGTGGGACGTCGGTCACCAGTACCGGCCCGGGCAAATATGGGGTTATGCATGAACCGTAAAACTAAAACGCATATTGTACTCATCAAGCGATTTCTATTCGAGTCTCACCCTGAGAACGCCGACGGTAAGCCACACATCGGTTGATCCCCAGCGGAGTCGCCAAATTGTGGACATGACGTAGGTCCACCCCGACGCGGCCACGCGCGGGTTTTAGGTAGGCGAATGAACCTCCATATGAGAAGGATCGAATTGAAATTTAAGTCGAAATGGAGTCGCCACCGAATTTTATGGTTATTCGGAACCGTTCGAGCCCACTCTATATCGCCATGGTCCATACACAAAGTATGGCCCATTTCGGTTTGAGAGTTTATTGGGCTCGTCCCTTTGCATATCGATATAGATGCCGACTTGGGCGGTTAATCGTATATTGAATGACTCTCGTTGCCAATGGATTCGGACATCCGGAAACCACGGTTCTGAGTAAGGGGTGAGGGTACGTGTTGGGAAGCCCACTAAGGACACCCAACCCCGCCCGCTCTTAGCGGCCTCTACTAGGACATCGTTTGACTTTTTAATATGCGCGCTAGTAATTCGGTGAAATGTTATGCAAACAGTGTTTTTCAAGATATAGAAATTGAATGGGTTGCTACGTCATTTAATGCATCGAATTTATTGTCGAAGTGATTTAGCATGCGAGGGTTCATTTAAAAGCGGTAAAACGCAAATAAATAAAGCAAAGCGAAAATAAATCGATTACAAGTTACACGGGCGGAATACAACCCGGAATTCACAATACGGCGTACAATAGAATAATTGAAATATACAATTGAAATAACGAGCAATAATTATAAACGGACCCGTGTATAAACTAGACCGTGAATTTGTGTAAACGGACGAACTTTAATTAATTACGCATTATATTGCGTAGTAATCAAAGGACGGAGGTTCGAGACCTAGACGTGGTGCTAGCCCGATCTCGAACCTCGATGCCTTGTCCCGATTTATCACCTCGAGAAATGGAGTCTAAATTAATTATACGTCGGATACGACTAAAGAGTCGTCGACATAAAATTAATAGTGTGAGACCGTCGATCAAAATCGTTTATGTGTCGTGATATGCATGAATTTTGAAAAGGAGATCACGTGATTGACTTTACACGCGTCGACTAAGTCGTAAAAAAGACGAGGCTCGAATGTTGCATTAAAGCTCTCGGATTTCTGGGCTACAGGACCCACTCGGTCGAGTCATGGCCTGACTCGGTCGAGTGTGTCCTTAGACGTAGCTACTGCCCGTTTTTATGGGTGCTACTCGATCGAGTAGCAGGTGTACTCGGTCGAGTGGCACCTGTACGAGTTGTGACTCGTTTGTTTTAATGTGCTTTAAATCGATAATTGGCCGAGTCAAATAAAAATATTGACGGATTTGAATTTAACTCGGTTTGTCGGTATTATAATCATGTCTTGTATGATTATAATACCGTTATCGGAATTTTGTAAAAAAGGTTATTGTTTGATAAAAATTTGATTAGTGACGGAATTGCGCCCCTCTACGTCACGACGTCGATATTAATCCTTACGGATTGTGTGACGTCGGTTTTCGTGTCAACGGGTTCCGTACTAATCTTTGAAATGGATTCATACGCGTTCGACTACGAATGATCGAGATCGTGTTAATAAATGAACCTAAAAAAATGATCATCGTAGTCAAACGAGTTCGGATCCGAGTTTTGATATTATATATATATACACGGTACAGACGATATCATAGTAAAATACAATAACGACGATTAAATGCGAAAAGTAAAATGTTAGTGTTAGTAATCATGTCGTTACTATCGACTAAATATAATACTATAGCATAAATAAAAATGTACGAATATATATATACAAAAAAGATGAGAAAAAGGAGGGAAGAAGGAGGAATCGGTGTGGAATTGTTACACCCGCAACCTACATGTTCTTGCTTCTCGGGATACGGTTCGTCAAATGGCGGCAATGGCACGGGAACGTCGAGATATGTAGGAAGAGTTGATGGTGTGTATGTATGGGGTTTGTATGAGATGGATTTTTACGAGTTTTGCTCTCGAAGTGTGTATATGTGTGATGATACTTGAAGATTGAATTATGGCTGAAATGTGATGGAAAAGTTGATGGGAAAAGTTGATGGGATGATGAAAATGTGTTGTCAAAAGTTGTGTCATTGTGTCAAGGTTGACGGGTATTTATAGGGGACCATGACACTGGGTCACTCGACCGAGTGGCGCGGGTGTACTCGGTCGAGTGCCCTTGCGGATGCACCTGGACCATATTTGTGAGGCTCCACTCGATCGAGTGGTCAATCCACTCGACCGAGTGGATCAATTGAGTCGGGCTATTTTGGGCATGATTGCCTTGATTTGCTCTTTGATTGATTTTAATTGATTTTGGATAATCTTGAATGATCTTGGCTGATTTTTGAACCTGGTGCATGTTTCGAGAATGCACCCGGTCGCTTTTGGGCGTCGGGTTTGTCTTTGACCGGGTTTTGACCCGGTCGCTAAAAGACGGGAATTATTTTTGGTGTCGGTTTTGACCCAAATTAGTCTTGTTTGACTCGGAATGACCCACTGGGCCTGGTTTTGAGGTTGGTTTTGTGAGATTTGTATCCCGTTAAAAGCCCATGCCGGACATTATTGATTTCGAGCCCGTATCCGAGCACGTTAGAACATGTTAGCGTCCGATCATCATCGGGTATTTTTTGGAAACTGCTATAGACACCTGGCGGTCAAATTTTGGGTGTCTACAGATCCCTAAATACTTTCCCAACTTATCGCATGGTTTGATCTTAAATAGTTTCAAACTGTCCCTCATTATTCCAATATTGCAGTTTGGACTAAAAACCATTGTCGACTTCTCTTTATTGATTACCTGCCCTGATAATGCACAATACTTCCCTAATAAATTATTGAAATAAATAATATTACCTCGATGCCCTTTTAAGAGGAAAAGAGAATCATCAGCAAAAAAATAAGTGGGAAATAACTGGCGAATCTCTAGCCACTTTCATTCCAATTACTTCCTTATTGTTGCCACGTATAACCAGGTTTCTAGATAACACTTCTATGCAAATGACAAACAAATAAGGTGATAACGGATCGCCTTGTCGTAACCCACACGTAGGCTTGAAGAACTCTAGTGGCACTACTAGAAAATATGGCAAAGAAATCATCTTAAAATGCCCTAAGACACCATTTTGGAGATGATCTCCAAGTCAAAGGTGTCTTAGGGTAAGAAACCATTTGAGAAAAATGGTTTCTTTGCCCATGCTTTAGAAACCAATTTTAAGAGATAAATGATTTCTTTGGTGTATGAGAAAGACACCTTTTGAGAGAGATAAATGGTTTCTTATATAAACTTAATAAACCATGTACTGCACTTAAATGATTTCTTTGCTTACCCTTAATAAACCATGTACTACATTTAAATGATTTCTTTGCATACCTTTAATAAACCATGTATCACACTTAAATGGTTTCTTTGCCTACTAACTTAATAAACCATTTAATACTCTTGAATGATTTCTTTAATTCAATTACAATTAATATATGAAATTAGTCTCTTTAATTAATTTTTTAATTATGTTAATATTTAGATATATAACTCAACTATTACAATACAATCTACTCCTTTTCAAGTATCATCAAAACAAGAGACATAATTCCACAAAATATCCCATATATATAGATATATATCCTGAAATAATTCATAATTACATTAGAAGCGTAAACTATCCCAAAAAAGTTAGTATTCACTTAACTTGTAAACGTAAATAGGCCCAAAAATATGGCAAGATGTGTCCAAAAATAACATATGTTTCAAATAACATGGCAAGAGTATATATATATATATATATATATATATATATATATATATATATATATATATATATATATATATATATATATAGAAAAGGGATCAAGGGAGTTTGGTGAAAAGTGGGAAGTTGGGAAGTTGTGTTGTTGGCCATTGATCTTGGGTTGGATGAATGGCTTAGATGAATGATGTAAAAAAAAAAAAGTAAATGTCAGTAACTGACACAACAGCAGTGGAGAGAGAAAAGGAGAAAAGCAAAAAGCAACCCTTCCCTCAATCAAATTCTCACTTCTTACCACTAGTCTTGATCACTCCTTACCACTTGATACTCCCTCATCTTCATCTTCCTCTTCATCTATCAAACAAAAAAAAAGCATCACCATCTTCAAAATCCATTCATTCGTATAACTCCGACCATACTCCGACCATACTCCGTCAACTACTCCGACCATATTCCGTCAACTACTCCGACCATACTGCGTTTTTAACCCAACATACTCCGTCAGTAACTTCGATCATCATACGAAGGTATGTTCATCTTCATCTTCAATCTTCATCTTCATCTTCATCTTCATCTTCGTGCTTCTTTTTCATCTTCATCTTCATCTTCATGTTTCTTTTTATTTTTCATGTCTTTTTTTTGTATTTATAAAATTATTCATCTTTATTATCCACAAAAAAAGAAGAACAACTTCATCTTTAAGATGAAGTTTGAAGATGAAGTTGTTCTTTTTTTGTAGGATGAATGAATGTTGAAGATGAAGATGAACAAGTCATTTAGTGCGTAATGTTTTTACAGAATTGCAAAGCACTAGTAGAAAAAACACCTACCGCGTCGCTTTAATTACGTCGGTTCTAAACATATGCGACACAAAAATGAGTTTTGCATCGATTTTCTGTCAAAACGACGCATTTAAGAGAAGTGTTTGCGTCGGTTTTCCTTCAAAAACGACGCATTTGCGCAAATACGTCGGTTTTAATTACATAACCGACGCATTTTTTTTATTTTTTTGCGTCGTTTCTAAATTAAAAATGATGCATTTCATATATTGCGTCGCTTGTACTTAATAAACGATGCCATATACAACTATCAATTGCGTCGATGTTAAAATAGAACCGATGCATAATAATTTCATAATTCATTACTACAATTAATCAATTTTAGGCTTAAGGAATGAGTAAACGATCCTAATGGAACGCTTGCATGCATGCAGAATTGTTGTCTATAATCTCTAAAAAAGTTGGCGCTTTTTCGTGGTACTTTAAATTTAGTGAGGGAACCGTTCTATTATTCAACTACGCAAGGCCGTCTAACGGGAAATGCAATAGGAGCGATCGAATCGGGCCTCCATTTCAAGGGGGCCTCAGTATAGAATTGTTGTTTATATATACAAGAATATCAAAACACTTGACAAGATTGACATTGAATTGCACTTGCTTAGTTGGTTGTATCGTCTATGGTAGATGGTAGAGGATTGGAGTTCAATTCACCCAACCATCAATTTCCAAGCTTTTTATTTTTTCATTTCTTTACCTTTTCATTGTCCATGTCCCATTCACTTTTTAATTCATCGATGACTCTTTCCTACTCCGTAAATCCTATAATCTTATACTCCATAAATTTTAGTACACAAAATTTTAATTCTACATAAGTTTCTTACGTTTTTTTACAAGTCTTAAAATTTGGATTTTATAAACAAAATTTATCCAGTATTTTCTATACCTTATTTGTCATTTAATGGCCTAAATGCCTAAGGCCTTGAGGGTATACAATCAATTCGACATACTATTAATTGGGAGGAATATAATTTAAAAATGAGAAAAACATCGATAACAAAAAATTTGTTCTATTATAAAGTCCATAAAGGGTACTCATTATAATAACTTTTTTCTTTTATATTTTGGCTTCTGTATATTCTTTTATAATCTATCGTTAAATTTTTATTACCTTATGAGTAATGACTAATAAGTATGATTAGGTAAGAATATACAAATCAAATATTTTTCGAAGAAAATAGAAATTTAAATTGTCACTGATTTGTAAGAATATGGAGTAACATTTTGTTTAAAATTATACTCCGTACTACGGAAAAAAAAAATTCGAGTGCGCATAAAATAAGGGTCTCATTTTCTAATATTGCCCTAGGCCTCTATGAACTTTGAGACAGCCCTGCAACTACGAGCACGGTTAGTCAACTAAACTGTTCTCACTATTAAAATAGAATAGTTATATGTCCTATCCGTTCTGTATTTTAGATACGGAGTATTGAGATAGGATGGCTATGCAAAGTATGAGTTTTTGACCAAGTTCTAAGTCCTTGTTAGGCTCTATTTTTTCGACTAAAAGTGACTGAACTGAACTTAATTGAATTAAAATAAACTGAATGAGTTTAAACTGAACTGAACTGAAATTAACTTAACTTAACTCCACTGAATAAATAAATAAATAAATAAATAAATAAATAATAATAATAATAATAATAATAATAATAATAATAAATTCATGTAATTTGTTTCGATCTTAATAAAAATTCGATTATAATAATAATAATAATAATAATAATAATAATAAGAGTTCAATTAAGAAACTTAACCACGCACAACTAGTATACACCAAGTCGGACCAACCGGTCTATTCCATATTACTCGTATATACCAGATCACCAATACACCGCACCTCTATTTGTCAATCTTCATTCAATCACATACAGTATCATTTTCCCAAAAGCCTCAATTTCAGTACCACAATCTTAAGCCTCTACGAACAAAAGCAACCTCCACCACCCACCTTCGCTCACAGGTTCGCCTTCGTCCTCCGCTTCTCTACGAGTTTGGGTTAAATCAGGTACCTGAAACTCTTCTTTCACTCCTCAAGTAACTGTTGGACTTTGTTTGTCCTAACATTTGTATTCCCATTTAATCGTTGTTAGGCGCTTTGTGAATTTGTATTTGTTTTCTGGGTTTAATTTGATGTTATTTTGAGGTAGATTGGGTTTCATTTAATTAAATAAATATACGGAAATAAAACGGAGAATAATCAAGCGGTTTTCGCCATGGTTGAATCTTCTTCTTCTTCTTCCTCCTCATCCTTTCTATTCCTTTCTTCTTTGTTCTTCTTCTTCTTCTTCCTCCTATTTTTTCCAGGTTTGTTTGCTTTCAGTTTTTACCCCTTTTTATATACAATTGTTGTTGTTACCTGCATTTTGTGCCGCTCAATTTTATGTTTGTTTCTTTGATCTATTGTGTTACGTGATTGAAATTGAATCCCTCTGTTTAATTAGGGTTTTAGCTGCAACTATGAGCTCCTCCTCCTCCTCCTCTGTTTTGTTTTCATTGTGGTTGTAGAGTTTTACCCACCACACCTGACCTGACCCGAGTACTGAAAATGTTACGATAATGATAATGATAACGACCTTACATATGAAGGAAGGAAGGAAGGAAGAGGGATTTTTGTGGTAATTTAGGACCCTATCGAGCCTAATCTAATAGTTTGGTATTAGTTTTAGTTGATACCAAATTGTAAGTTACTTTAGATTGCTAGTTGAAATTGCTATGATATATTGATGTTCATATTTAAGGTGAAACATTTAACTTCAGCAGCTTATAATATAGATTATCTTGTAGTTCAGTTAAAGATACAAAAGCTTTTGGAACACCTGCTTAACTTCATGGGTGACTTGCTCAACTGCTACAAATCGTGGTTACTATATCTCTGAAACACAAGAGATGGAAGATCAGAGTCCTTTGCTTTCATCAAGCTTTGAAACAAAAACTATATCTTCAAAGGTCTTGTTCTTTCTAATTCTATATATTTGCGTAATTTCATAGTTTGTGGATGACCCTATGAATCGCCAAAAATCTCATTCTCCATCTGTTGCAAGATCATCTAAGGAACTTTGCATTCTATGTGTTGTCATTAATTTGATTGTATTTGATTTTAGTTTACTTGTTTTTTGGTAGTTGTGTGCCTCCTTAAAGGTGAGTCCAAGTTTAGTCATTTATTTGATTGAATTTGATATTACTTTTCTTGTTTTTTGTAGTTGTGTGCCTTCTTAAAGGTGAAAGTATATGTTATTAGGTGATTTACTTCCTCCGAGAAAGTTGTAAGGTATTGTCAAATTTAGTTATATAGGTAAATTTTATTATGAGAATTGTGTTTGTGCTCTCTTTATCTTCCTATGTAGGCTCAAAAAATTAAAGATCAATGGAAATTTGTTGCTTGTTGATCGAAGATTAATTGCTAAATAAAAGCCAACAATGTAAGTTCTCTCATTTTTTACCCCTTGTCTTAAGACAAATCAACTTCAATGAGGATTTGCTGGTGTCTTTGAAGTATATATGCTTAAATTCTATTTAGTTCGGTGTGCTAGATAGTAATTAAGTTGGTAATAATTTGTAGGCCATGCAAATTTGTTTATCCATCATTTATACAGGCAATGTCCTTGTTTCTGATCTAATGTCGCGAATGCACATTTTACTCCCCTCAATGTTAGAATTAGTAGCAAATTATTTTTTGTGGGCTTGTAGGTTTAAGTAACAGTCATGAGTCATTTGCGTAAGCTAGATATTTGTACATTCTCTTGTCGTGTGATATATTGCTAAATAATCATGTTGGAGTTTTCCACTTTATTGCCATAATTTTAATTTACGGTCATGATTTGAATCAAAAATGTAGAGCATGATTTTCTATCAGAGAAAGTCTCTTCAAAAGTGGCTATGTGAGAAACTTGTCTCCAAAAGTTTTTTAGTGATATTTATAGGACCTTTTTGTTTTTCCTTAAGAATGAATCATCCTATAATAAGATTCATAGGTACATCGTAGTTGATCATATCGTCTGATTAATGTTTTATATTTCGCTTGTTTTTATAATGTTCCTATATTATGGCACTTTGCTATGTCACTGAGTATAAGTGATTCGTTTTCCTTAATGCTAGAAATGAATAAAAATTCAGATTGACTTCACATATATTGCTTTTTATCTTTGTTTATTGCAGTTCGTGAGCCACATCTTGTTTACGCAATACATGAGTTGGAGTTTAGCTTTACCGGCCGAAGACATAGTAATTGTTTTTAGGTTGAAAAATGTAATTTTCACCTTCTCATAGATTTTTTTTATCAATTTAACTTGGTCGTTGTTGGATATATTCCGTGTATAGTTTTTTGGATTTTATAGGTAATATATTTCATTACAAATTAGGTAGCAAATATTTCAGTACAAAAAGATGACATTACATCATATGATACAACCGACACAAAAATGACACTAATTGCGTTGCTTCTAACAAAAAAATGGCTAAAAAAAAATGCGTCACTTCTAACAAAAAATGAATGCAAAAGGTCACTAATTGCGTCAGTTCATTTGATATAATCGATACAAAATAGTCACTAATTGCGTCGCTTGTAACGACAACGAAGCAAAACTACACCTAATGCGTCGGTTATAAATATTTTTTGCGTCGACAAAATTATCAATTGCATTGCTACTAACCAAAACGACGCAAAAAACATATTAAATGCGTCGGTTGTAGTACTTTTTGCTGCGGTTGTTTGGGTACAAAGTGACACATTAAACAAGTTTATGCGTCGCTTTTGGAAAAGATCCGACGCAAAATGGAATACTTTTTGCGTCGGTTTCAAACCGACGCAAGGTAAAAGCGTCCCCTTGATATGCATCGCTTCAATAACGATGCCAAAAGGTCATTTAGAACCGACGCGGTAGGGGGTTTTTCTACTAGTGAAGTCACACTCATTATGCTGTACAGTCACACTCATTATGTTGTAGAATCACGCAGCTGTACACTCATTGTAGTCACATATTCAGTTGTATAGTCACACTTATTATGCTGTATAGTCACACTCGTTAGGTTGTAGAATCACGCAGTTGTAGAATACCTTGAGATTAAGATATCATGCGTTTAATCATCTTCATCTTCATGCTCACACACATTATGTTGTCCAGTCACCACTATAACCTGCGTAGTCACACATGTTGACGTGTACAATCACATGCTATGAGTTGCATAGTCACAAATATTGAGGTGTACAATCACGTGATATAAGTTACACAGTCACACATGTTGATGTGTACAATCACACGCTATAAGGCGTACAGTCACACACTTTATGTTGTACAGTCACACACTTTATTCCGTATAGTCACAAATATTGAGGTGTACAATCACGTGATATACTTTTCATACCTTTTTTTTTGTATTTATAAAATTATTCATCTTCATTATCCAAAAAAAAATGAAGATTAAATATGGATTAAAATGAAGGTTGAATATGAATGAAGATTAAATATTTAATTAATGTTATAATTTAGTTGTATAGTCACAGAGATTATGTTGTAGAGTCACACAGTTGAAGTTGTATAGTCATACTCGTTATGTTGTAGGATCACAGTCATTATGTTGTTGGATCACACCGTTTATGTTGTACAGTCACACAGTTAAAGTTGTATAGTCACACTCATTATGCTGTACAATCATGCAGTTGTAGAGTCATTGTAGTCATATATTCAGTTGTGTTGTGTGATTTAGATTGATTGTGTGTTTTGTTGCAGCGAAATGATTGGTGGAAAGAGGAATGTTGGTAAAAGGGGCGGTGGGAAGAATAAGGTCGTGGAAGATACAACGACCGACCATGTAATTGGACAATGTATTATTGCGAAGATTAAAATGAAGATTGAATATGAATGAATGAAGGTTGAATATTTAATGAATGTTTAGATAATTTGTTCTGAATCGTATGTATAATCATCTTTCTAATTATGAATGTGACTTTACTAATGATGATTGAAGAATAATTGACTGTATGACTTTTATTTTCCATTTTACGGTTTCAGTTTTGTAGTTACACACTTTAGGTTGTATAGTCACACTCATTATATTGTAGAATCACACAAATTCTTGCAGTGATTAGTGTATGTAATCATCTTTGCTAATGATGATTGAAGTATAAATAAGTACGAGTATAATTTAGTTGTATAGTCACAGAGATTATGTTGTATAGTCACACAGTTGAAGATGTATAATCATACTCGTTATGTTGTAGGATCACAGTCATTATGTTGTAGGATCACACTGTTTATGTTGTATAGTCACACAGTTAGAATTGTACAGTCACACTCATTATGTTGTACAATCATGGAGTTGTAGAGTCATTGTATTGTAGAATCACGCAAATTCTTGCAGTGATTAGTGTATGTAATCATCTTTGCTAATGATGATTGAAGTATAAATAAGTACGAGTATAGTTTAGTTGTATAGTCACAGAGATTATGTTGTATAGTCACACAGTTGAAGATGTATAATCATACTCGTTATGTTGTAGGATCACAGTCATTATGTTGTAGGATCACACTGTTTATGTTGTATAGTCACACAGTTAAAGTTGTACAGTCACACTCATTATGTTGTACAATCATGGAGTTGTAGAGTCATTGTATTGTAGAATCACGCAAATTCTTGCAGTGATTAGTGTATGTAATCATCTTTGCTAATGATGATTGAAGTATAAATAAGTACGAGTATAATTTAGTTGTATAGTCACAGAGATTATATGTTGTATAGTCACACAAGTGGAGGGATAAGCGATTTTGCTATAGACCTCGCGTGATTAATTATGAAACCAGAAAATAGCGATGAAAATATATTTACATTGGACAAAGTCCATCCTTTACATATAGTACGTCAAACATAAAAACATTCTAACCCACCAAACATCATTTACACATAGTACGTTCATCCTAAAGCAAATATTTTATCTCACATAAACACACAAGAACTTAACGATGGTCTCCGGTACGTGCGCAACAATACATTGTCCAATTACGTGGTCGGTCGTTGTATCTTCCACGACCTTGTTCTTCCCACCGCCCCTTTTACCAACATTCCTCTTTCCACCAACTATTTAGCTGCAACAAAACACACAATCAATCTAAATCACACAACACAACTGAATATATGACTACAATGACTCTACAACTGCATGATTGTACAGCATAATGAGTGTGAATGTACAACTTTAACTGTGTGACTATACAACATAAATGGTGTGATCCAACAACATAATGACTGTGATCCTACAACATAACGAGTATGACTATACAACTTCAACTGTGTGACTCTACAACATAATCTCTGTGACTATACAACTAAATTATACTCCCTCCCATTTATTGGAATCCTACCATTTGATTAAAATATACCTCACATATATTCAATTTATGGTAGGTTTCCAGTTAATGGGAGGTAGTAACATTAATTAAATATTCAATCTTCATTCATTCATATTCAACCTTAATTTTAATCCATATTTAATCTTCATTTTTTTTGGATAATGAAGATGAATAATTTTATAAATACAAAAAAAAAGGTATGAAAAGTATATCACGCGATTGTACACCTCAATATTTATGACTATACGGAATAAAGTGTGTGACTGTACAACATAAAGTGTGTGACTGTACGCCTTATAGTGTGTGATTGTACACATCAACATGTGTGACTGTGCAACTTATATCACGCGATTGTACACCTCAATATTTGTGACTATGCAACTCATAGCATGTTATTGTACACGTCAACATGTGTGACTACGCAGGTTATAGTGGTGACTGGACGACATAATGTGTGTGAGCATGAAGATGAAGATGATTAAACGCATGATATCTTAATCTCAAGGTATTCTACAACTGCGTGATTCTACAACCTAACGAGTGTGACTATACAGCATAATGAGTGTGACTATACAACTGAATATGTGAATACAATGAGTGTACATCTGCGTGATTCTACAACATAATGAGTGTGACTGTACAGCATAATGAGTGTGACTTTGCAATTCTGCAAAAACATTACGCACTAAATGACTTGTTCGTCTTCATCTTCATCTTCAAGCTCCATTCATCCCACAAAAAAAATAACAACTTCATCTTAAAGATGAAGTTGTTCTTTTTTTTTTTAGATAATGAAGATGAATAATTTTATAAATAATAAAAAAAAACATGAAAAATAAAAAGAAGCATGAAGATGAAGATGAAGATGAAGCACGAAGATGAAGATGATGAAGATGAACATACCTTCGTATGATGATCGAAGTTACTGACGGAGTATGTTGGGTTAAAATCGCAGTATGGTCGGAGTAGTTGACGGAGTATGGTCGGAGTAGTTGACGGAGTATGGTCGGAGTTATTAATGGTGATTATTTGTTGTGGTTTTGTTAGAGAAAGATAAATTGAGTTGAGAAATGAATTGAAAATGAGGGGATTGGGAAGTGTATGAGGGAAGTAATGTAGGGATTGATTTGGGTGAGGGGATGTTTCCTCTCTCCACTGCTGCTGTGTCAGTTTATTGTCTTTTTTTTTTCTTTTTTTTTTTAAATTGAACCCCATCTATCTTAGGATGAATGGATGGAGGGGATCAACACTAAGGGAGAGTTGGAGAGTTAGTAACTTCCTTGATCCATCCTATATATATATGTGTGTGTGTCCGCGCGCGCGCGCGTGCCAAGATGTGTAACAATTTCATATATGCCAAGACGTATATGCTTCAAAAAAATGAGTATTCACTTTACAATCAATCATCCACATCTTCTACTTCTTTGTGCTTGAGAACAAACGTAATCCACGTCTCTCGTAACTTGTCAATCATTTCTTGTGTATACGATTTCGGTACATCTCTAAAATACTACCAAAAAAATCCACATTAGGCTCATATACTTGGAAAAGCATTATATGGAGTATTAATACTACTCTCAAATACTCAAATATATCATATCCAAACACTCAAACCAATTGCTACTCTCAAATATATCACTACTCTCAATATTTCATGTCTGAACTTTTTTTTTTCAAAAAGAACAAAAAACAAAAATTAAATATTAAAAGATCAAACATACATGAGTGCATACCAATGGTTTCTTTCACATGATAAGTAGGAGTATCGATGAAGCACAATTCTTTGACGATCTGTATGAATTCTGTTGTACTGCTGCTAAGATTGACACGTTGTTGCAGGGCTTGATGGTGATTATTGAAGGTCTGCATTCACTCATTTCTCAGGATTTTTCTACTGTCATGGGTCGAATGATCTGATGTTTTTGTATAATTCTCATTTTTTTTATCTGTCACGGATCTAACAAACCGCCATGAATCTAATGCTATAAAATGACTGTGTGATGCAAGAGGAGTTTTGGATCAGTCCTGGATGTAATCCCATTTGCTGACACCGTCACCAAACTAACAGCAAGATGCGAGCTCTGTGGCAATCGAGCCTTTTTCACCCTGAGGAAGACAGAAGAAACAAAGACAGTGTTGATTGGTGGGGCTGAATCGTATATGCCAGTTTGTCGCCTGCATTATGTCAATGAACAGGCGATTACCAGCACTGCACGCACCGTGACTGAAAGCAGTAAAATCCTGCAAGATGCTGCAGCCATTACAGTTGCGCAGGCAGCATGTGTCCAGGCATGGGCTATGTTTTCTAAGTTAATGTAGATACAAATGTTATATTTTCAAGATACCGATAATATTATGCTAAGATTGCGTACAATTGACCTTTTGATAATGTTATGCTAAGATTGTGTAGAACTGACCTTCTGTCGATAATCTAATGCTTTATTTTGATCTCTACTATGCCATTTTGTTACTCCTTATATACAAGAAAAGAATGCATAATAACTTCGATTAGTTAAGTAAACAAACAGTATATGGGATTTAAAAGAATTAAAAAGAAAATAGATAAAGAAGAGACAGGTTTTACAAGAATACGACTAAATCAACAGTGGACAAATCCTCGAAAAATGAAGCAATTATGCATGTGCATGTGCATGTGCATGTGAATGTGAATGGGAATCTATAACTGTGAGGCAGATAGCAATTACATACCATGGCTTCTCCCCGTTTGGTGGCAGCATGAAGTGCAATGATGATAGCCACCTTCCACTCATAAGAACCTTTTGAAAGCGGGCAAATCCGTCCAGGCATAACACCAGTGCAACCATCAACATCAAACCCCTTTAGCATGCATGAACGTACAGATTAAATTAGTTAGGAAACAGAAGTTGGTTGGTTGGTTAACAAGAGATCGAATACCCACCCCGGTCTGCTAAACTTTCTTCTCATACTTCAAATATTCCTGATAATTCATGCGGCGAAAGCGTCTCTGAGCTTTAGTCAGATACTTTGCAGGCCCATACAATGTTCCAACCACATTACCACAGGCATAAGCTTTAGCATATCCATAGTAGGAGTATCATCCACTTTCTTCTTCTTCTTCTTCTTCTTCTTATATTCCTAGAATCTTCTCCTTTATTCTTAACGGCAAAAGTAATAAATTCCAATACACCGGCTTTGTATTTTGGTTCACCGGGCATTGTAGTTAATATCCAACTTCGATCCATTTCTCTACACATCAAATTCAAAGTTATGCCAAATTCATCTTAAGAGAGTATGATTTTCAGTCAAAACAAAAACAAACAATTAGGTGGTGACTGTCTGGCATGGTGAATGTAGTCTAGCTGGAATGAACCTAAACCATTTTATTGCTACTCCATTATTAATAAGGCTTATTATGAGATATACATCATACTTACTCAATCATTTGATACTAGGACGATGCCTGATATTATGATATAATTCGCTCCAAATGCAATAATTAAGCAGCAAAACACACACCGATTGAAATTGAAAGGAAAACAATAAGCACGAAACCCTAGTGAAATCGATTCAATTGAACTATGAAGGAGAATCATCATGTCAACACACAAATCAACAAAAATCACATAGCAAACGCGAATTCAATCCAAACAAAAGCACGAAATCAGAAATTACCGATTAAAATTGAAAGAAAAACAAAAAAAATTGAAGGAAAACAACCGATTGAAATTGAAAGGAAAACAAAAAATTTTGAAGGAAAACAAAAATATTACCGATTGAAATCCAACCAGAAATTTTCAAAAATTCACGCAGAATTAAGAAAACGCATAATCAACATAAATCGCATTAGATGTTGAAAAAAACCTGAATTGAGAGATGAAGTTGTTCGGAAGATGATCGCTCCCTTTCCTGATTAAGCAGATGACGAAGAAGAACAAGAGCAATTCAGACAAACCCTAACTTGCTAACTGAGCAGAAATCAATTGATAGAAAAAGAAACTGTGGAAAGAGAAGTACCGGGAAAATTGATTAAAATTGAAAAAGTCGAACGAAGATTAAAATTAAAAAAAGATGAAGAACGAGAACTTGGAGGGAAGAACGCGGATGAAGATATCGGCCTTTGCTTGAATGAAGATGGCGGAAGGGACAAAGAGATTGCAAAGCAAAAATGGAGATTGCGAGCGAGCGAGCAAGCTGATGATTATATCGGGGGTAAACGTACTGTCGATTTGGTTGGAGTTATTCTGATTATATTGGGGGTAAACGTGAATAGTGATTAGAGTTATGCTGTCTATTTGGTTAATAAGAAAAAAAAAGTTAAGCTGATTAGAAATCATTTGCTTAAAAATGATGGCTTTGCTAATAAATTATATATATGGTTTGAAATCATTTATTTGAAAATTGATGTCTTTGTATTATGTTAAATTTTGTTAGAAATCATTTTTTTGGATTATGGTGTCTTTGTATTAAATTGAATTTGGTTAGAAATCAATTTTCTTTTAAAAGGTGTCTTTGTTAATAGATAAGAGACCATTTATTTGAGAAAATTGATCTCTTTAACCAAAGACATCATTGGTTACAATTAAATGATGACTTATTAATGATTCCTTTTAGGTTTATTCTAGTAGTGTGAGACCCCATTAATCAGAACAGCATATGAAACAGAAGTAACACACTGCATGATAAGCTTGCAGAATTGTTCTGGGAAACCAAAACTCTGAAGAGCACTTTGAAGAAAATTCCAATTAATTCTATCATAAGCTTTACTCATGTCAGCTTTGAAAGCGATCTCTCCAACCCCGCCTGTCTTATGTCTATTTAATTTATGCAAACATTCATCCGCAATCAAAATATTATCTTGTATGGATCTTCCAGGTAAAAAGGCATTTTGAAATTCTCCTATCATTTTTTGCATCAGTTCTTTCATACGATTTGTTATGCATTTCATGACAATCTTCATAATCACATTTCAGAGGCTGATGGGTTTGTAATGCTCAACCTTCTCCGAGCAATGTTGTTTTGGGATCAAAGTAATCAATCTTTGGGTCATTTCCTTTAACACAAATCCTGAATTAAGACAAGCACACACTGCCTCTGTGATATCATTCTTTATAAAACTCTAGCATTTTTTTTATAAAATTATGCGGGGATTCCATCAGGTCTCGGAGATTTATTGTCTCCCAAGTGGAACACTGTCGTCCTAACTTCTTTAGCTGTAAATTTCTTTGATAATTTATCATTATCTTCTTTTGATATAATATTCTTCATTGGTTCAAAAAAGTCATAATTCTTCTGGTAATACCTGTCAAAATCTTATCTTTCCTTATTAAATCGGAAAAAAAGATTTGAAGTACTCTCTAAAAGTATGACGAACAATATCCACATCTTGTGTCCAAGAGTTATCTTGACATGTGATGCTTAAAATATAGTTACGATTTCGCCTTCCTTTAAAACAATTGAAGAAATACTTCGTACATGTGACAGTAGGTGTTGGTCGTCTATCCTACCGATCAAAAATATAATCAACGAACCTAAGCTAAGTAGCTAGGGTAAGTCGAGTCAATCCTTAGGGACGGGAGTTCCAAACTAAAGGGTGTTATAGTCTAAGACTAGGTTCAAGACAAATTAAAGTAATTGATTGTAGATGGTGACTATGGTAGGAATAACTATAAAACTAAGTCAAGGGAAACTAAGACGATAATGAAAAGGGGGATAACGATAAGAGAAGAGAAGCTAGAGTTAGGTCGAGTTCAAGGGTGTCTAGGAGGCCAAGGAGGAGTAAGGGTGTCGGTGTAATCCACTAGCCTTGGTTACACCTGGGCTCTCGCACTTAGACGGCCAAAAGGGTCTCTACACTACGCTCGCGCTAATAATGACAATATCCAACAAACCAACATGCAACAACATACAAGAGGAAACAAGGAAACATGAATTTCTCAATCACAAGTCTACTATGCATTTCATCAAACATGTTGTGTGCACAATGATAAGAGGCAAAGCAAATGACAACCAAACACCACTGATTCCACCCTAATCACCCATTAAGCAACACCCAATCCCCCTACTAACCCTAACAAAGAAATCTACTCATTCATGTTCAAGATAGTAAACCCAACAACCATAATGAAACAACATAAACATGGACATTCATAATGGAATATTGAAGATTACTAAGCATAAACATAAATGAAAACTAAGTAGAAGAGATTAGGAAGAAGATGAATTATACCAATACAAAAGGATGAACAAAAGATTGAATCTTTGCATAAATAAACCCAAAGGAAGATCTCCAATGTTGTCAATAGAGTATATCAACCCAAAAAGTCTTCAATATTACAAAGATGAAACAAGGATTAAACTAGAATTAAACAAAGATTAAGGAAGGATTAAGCTAATCTACACTAATCTAAGCTATTCTATCCTAAAGTAGAGCCAAGGAATTATCAAAGGTTTTTGTGCTTAAAAAAATACAAGAGGGGGGGGGGGGGGGGGGTTTATTTATAGGGTAGCAAAGGTGAAGCGTCGAAGCGGGGGAGAAAACATGGCCATCCCGGCCGTGATGGTGGTGGTCACGGTCAGGGTGGCCTATCTGTAGCCTTCTTCTCTCGTCTTTGCTTCCCGACCGTGATGGAGTGCTTCCCGGCCGTGATGGGTCCCTACTTTCTCTTCCTAGGCTTCTTATCGATGCTCGGTGCTCGGGATATTCTCAAATGGGCTCCAAGGGACTCGGGATCGAGTCTAAGTCACCGAATCATCGTCGCTTCTCTTCATTGGCTCCATATGCATCGGTAACGAGACTGAATCGTTCCACTTCTCCATGATGAGCATTAGGAACCTAAAATATGCTAGAAGAAGCGTAAGTAGCCTCGAAACCGCCCTAAAGAGTGATTTCTCCAAAGAAAGTGGGACCAAATACGCGAAATAAACACTACAAAACTCACATATCAACATGTATCTCCTTTTGTAGCCCATTTAATCTTTGCTCTTTGCTTCCAATACACCGTTGATGCCTTCGCAAACTCCTTTAGTCTACTGTTAGTTATATCATAACTAACCTCTGAGTCTCCTTTGAATATGTTCTCTAAACTATCTGTCAGAACTTCATCAAACTCATTCCAGCTTTTCCCCCATTCTTTCTTCTTGTCAAGAGCCCATCTCATAAGTTGTTTTCTAACCAGTGCCAATTTTCTCATAACCTTATAACCTTTTGACCCATTTGAGTTTCTACTCCAGCTAGGGATGACAATGGGTCCGGGACCCTACCCGGACCCGTCGGGTCTTACCCTAACGGGTCGGGCACGGGTCCTCTTTTTTTAGACCCTGCGGGTACGGGTCGGGTATGGGTCCTTCAATAATTTTCCGGGTCCGGGTCCGGGTCCTATAGGTTGGACCCGGACCCGACCCTTGGACCCGTTAAAATTATTTTTTTTTTTAAAAAAAGAACTTAGTGGATACAGTAATTCAACGTGTAATATAGTAAATGAAACTAATACAAACCACAATGGAAGAGGGAGACTTTACATTAGCAATAGAAAATTAGAAATTAACCGCTAGTTATTCTAATACGTGTACCGAAACTCATTAAATACCAAATTTCACCTCCTTTATCAGTACGTCAGACCTTTTTAGCGTCCGGTTTAAAGTCATACAACTTTCGTTTTATTCATTTATTTGCCTTTATATTTATTGTGAATAATATTTTAATCAAATGCGAACAAATAAAGGAGACGGAAGAGTATATATTAAAAAAATGTACAATCGGGTCCGGACCCGGACCCTACCCAGACCCATCGGGTCCGGGTAAGGGTCTTAAAATTTTGGACCCTTATGGGTCTGGGTCGGGTCCGGGTCCAACTTGTGAAACACGGGTCCGGGTCCGGGTCTTGCCGGACCCGACCCATACCCTACCCGTTGCCATCCCTAACTCCAGCATTGTTTAACAACCTCTATACCTCTATCCATATTGAGGCTCCGATTTTCCAAGTTATATGGTCTTTTGCTTTTGTCCTAAATGAGATCAGTTTTAAAAATAATTGGGGCATGATCAGATATTTGAATAGAGAGATGAACAACTCCCGAATCTGGAAAAAATATGATGCCAAGATTTTGAGGCATAAGCCTTATCAAGTTGTTCATAGACTCTTTCTTCTCCAGCTCTATTATTACACCACGTATATTTCGGTCCTTTGAAAGGAATGTCTATGATTTCTTGGTCCAATTTCCAAAGATTAAACAAATCCATTCCTAATTGAAGTCTCCGATTTTCCAGGTTAAACAAATCCATTCCTGATTAAACAAAGATTTACTCATCATGTCTTCTAATATATCCACTTGATTGAAGTCTCCAATCATAAGAAAAGGGTAATAGAAGCATTCAATCCAATCACCCAATGAATTCCATACTGCTTCTCGTAGAGCAACCTTCGATTCTCCATAAACCAAAACAAGGTAATAAGGGAATCCACTAATTATATTAGATCACAAAATAATGTAGTTGGGGCATTTGAAAATACACGAGAAGCTCGTTGCCGCCTTCCAACCTACAAAAAGGCCTCCACTAAGACCTACAACATCTACCCCTTCGAAGCTAGTAAACCCAAAAGGTCTACAATAGTTTGCTACCACTGTACAACTTGATTTAGTTTCACTAAGGAAAATAAAGTCGAATCTACTATAATTTGATAGGATCGCTCTAATTTTGGGAATTGTAGGGTTGAGCGGATCCAAGATATCCCTACAATTCCAACAGTCCATTCATTCATCGGGAGGTGATTGGTGTGGCCCAATCCCCGCAAAGCTTGTTATTATCTGGTCTGCTGCTGTTGTTGCTTGTATTTCTAGTCCCCGGCCAGTTGAATTGGAAATTTTGGTCCCCTTCATAACCAGTTCTCCTACATCTTCTTTTGCTGAAACTGAGCTATCATCTGATAAGTAAAGCTCCAGATCTTCCACTTCAAAATCAAAACCCCTCCCCCAACCCGATTCTGAGATTGCCTTTCTCTTCCTACCTTTCTCTTAATCTTCTTTATCATCCTCCTTCACTCTGCCTCTACTAGATTCACCTCTCATAAAAAGAGTAGTTGATCCTCCAGCTTAAGAGCTTCCAGATTTGAAGATAGCTTCTACAATTGTATTCTGGGACAATAAAGCCAATTGCTCCCCCGATTCAATAGGAGTAGTAGTATCTGCCAAAATTTCTTCCAATTCAATTGCATCTCTATCGTAGCCTTCCTCAACAACTTTCATACCTTTCATATCCTCATTAACAATTTCCATGGTTCTAATATCCACATTGTTTTGTAGCTCCCTTGTCACTTCTCTAAATATTTCATTCTCCATCCCCGCCTCACCAATCTCCCTCTGCTGCCGCTCTTCCCTCTGGACTACCAGTTCAGCCGTCTCCACTAGTTCCTGTTCATTTAAATTAACTTATGTTTCTTCCATCACTGCTTCAATATTTTCGTTGTCATTGTCCTCCCGATTCCTATCACCCCTTTCATCTCCCCTGGATTAATTAAGATTGTCATTATTATTCTCTGGCTGATCCCTCCTGCCGTTTTGATCTTCCTCCTCATCCTGTTCTGGTTGATGTGGAATGATTGGGAATCCCGTTGGGGAGAAAAAAAGTTTGAGCTAACCCAGCTTCTTCGTCTTCATTTAGAGCTCTTGTGTCATCAACTTCGACCCTTCTTCTTATCTGTCTAATCCAATTTGGATGAGTAACATCTTCCAAAGCTTCATAGTTCATTGCTTGAACATATGGATCTTTGTAGTGAAACCCATGAGGCACATGATTTGGGTCACCCATCACACCACCCATACCATAAGGACCCTCCCATGTAACTTTTCTAGCAATGTCTCCTCTTGGCAGAAAATTGTTCCTTTTGTCATTTGGGTTCTCATTATCCACCTTCGTCCTGTTCTGGTCTTCGTTACCTTGTCCATTTCGTTGTCCATTTCTTTCGTTGACTGGGTATAACACAGTACCTGCAAAAGGAAGGTTGTTTGGGGTAAATCTCATACCTGCTCTTACCGTTCCTCCTTCTGTAGTTCCAATGTCAAAATTGATCATCCTGTCTTTGTGGACATGACATAGGTCCACCCCGACGCGGCCACGCGCGGGTTTGGGGAGGCGAATGAATCTCCATATGAGATGGTCAAATTGAAATTTAAATCGAAGTAGGAGTCGCCACCGAATTTTGTGGTTAATCGGAACCATTCGAGCCCACTCTATGTCGTAGTGGGCCGTATACAAAATACGGCCCATTTCCGATGTCAGAGTTTATTGGGCTCGTCCCTTTGCATTACGATACCGATACCGACATTATCGGATATCGTGTATTGAATGACTCTCGTTGCCAATGGATTCGGACATCCGGAAACCATGGTTCTGAGTAAGGGGTGAGGGTACGTGTTGGGAAGTTCACAAAGAACACCCAACCCCGCCCGCACATTAGCGGCCTCTACTAGGATATCGTTTGATTTTTGAATACGCGCGTTAGTAATACGAATGATATGCAAACATTGTTTTCCCTAAACATGCGAGAAATTGAATGGGTTGCTAAGTCGATTTAATGCAAGTAAAATTAATGTCAAAGTTGTATTTTAGCATGTGAGATTCGTTTTAGTATAATAAAACAAATGATGAAAATAAAATTGCTACAAACACGAACAAACAAGTTAGTAACAGTTTGTAAATCGAACAAACAAAATAAATATAATGATATGCATGATTTCAAAAAAGTTTATGACACGTGATGGATTATCACGTGTTGACCAAGGTCAAAAAATATGTCGAGAAAAACCCGCTGTTTCGTTAAAGAAACGATGTTCGAAGAATAAAATAATAGATCGAAATTGATTATTTGCGTCGCGTTTTCCAGGAGACCACGCGACTCGCCCGGGAGGGGGGGCGACTCGCGCGAGAAGGCGACTCGCCCGGGACGCAAGCGACTCGCGTCCCGGGCTGTTTTCGAAATTGTTTTTCGTAAAATTTATTGCTTTATTAAATCGCGTATAAATATTACATGATTTATACTCGGCTTAATTTCGCGATATTCCTTATATTCGATATTCGATTATGAAATTGATATCGAATATTTGGAATAGTTTTTTTTTAGAAAAAAGATAAAAAGAAAAGGGTTTTGTAACTCGTTTTGTAAAATTTAAAAAAACGATGTTTGACTCTCTCTGCGTTTAAATCGTCGTAATTTGTTTAAAATGATATAACGATTTTTTAGCATCAATGAGATTAATTTAGTTCTTTTTTATACGATATTCGACTATAGAGAATTGATATCGTATTTTTAAGAACGTTTGTTTTATAAAAATAGTTTGTAGTATCGATATTAGAAATAAAAAAATGCAACGAATGACCCATAAAAAAAAGACCGACGACAACGCTAAGACGAGGAAAAGACGAAGAAAAAAGAAGAGAGAAAGGAGAAGTCGGGTTTGATTTTACACCCTTAACCTACATGCTTTGTTTACTCGGATCAGGGCTCGTCGGAATGTGGCTAGAGCACGGGAGCGTCGAGTTTATGTCGGTGAGTTATGGTGATTTTTTTGTTTGGACGTGTAAAGTGGCGAGTGAGGTGGCCGGTTTCGTCGGGTCTCGGATATACTATCGGTTTCTCGATGCTAAGTGTATATTTCTGAATCGTAGATGTGTGATAAAAGTTGATTATTTTTTGAATCTGAATTTAATGTGTCGTGAGGGTCCTATTTATAGGAGAGGTCCTCGATGGAAGCTAGAATAGGTATCTCGTTTAGGTGATAAGAAATACCGATTAGGATAGGAACTGTAAGAATTTGAAAGGAACGAGAATTCCGTTACTTGGTGAAGAAGAAAGGAATCTCGGCTGAAAATAGGCTGCTCAGCCGAGTATCCCATGCTCGGTCGAGTGTTTGATTCGGTATTCGAATAGAATATATATTTGAGATCGAATTCTATCCTTAAACGGATTTGTTTAATAAAAATAATTTGTGTAGCTGATTTTTTGTAGCGTTTGAGCTTGAATCAGTCACGTGGGGTGACACAGCTGACTCACACGTTTCGAAAATATCTTTGACCGGGTTTTGACTCGATCGCTAAAAGACGGTTTTTCTCCTGGTGTCGGATTCGACCCAAATTAGTCTTATTTGACTCGAAACGACCCACTGGGCCTGAATTTGAGGTTGGTTTTGTGAGATTTGTACTCCGTAAAAAGCCCAAGCCAAATGTCAATGATTTTGAGCCCGTTTTCGAGTATATTAAAGCACGTTTGCGTCTGATCATCATCGGGTGTTTGTCGGAAACTGCTATAGACACCTGGCGGTCAAAATATGGGTGTCTACAGTCTTCTATAAGGATTTCCTGGAACGCCCCCAGATTTTCGAGAAGAAAATTAACCCTGGATGTTGTATATTCTGCTTGTGTTGGTGTTGCTTCCTATCGAGATTGAACATCGCATGATTAGTTTCTACTTGAAAAATGACGAACCTCTCACGAACTGCTCTCCTTAGCACAGAATCAATTCTAGTTGAAACTTGTCTAGGCCAGGCGTAGCAGCACACCGAGTGGATTTATGACCTATCTTACCACACCTCACACAATATTTGAAGATTTTCTCATATTTTAATTGAATCCAAATAAGCATTCCATCTTCACAAGCTAAGAAGAACCCAAGTTAGGTTTCAAAAAATGATTTCATTAGAATCCGTTAGTTTTTTTTTTTTTGAACGAGAAAAATAATTCATTAATAGAACGCCAAACGTCACTTACAACGTATACCAATAATTGCAATCAAATCTAATAAAAACCAAATAAAGCAATTTCTCTTATAAACCAAGGATCTCAAGACATGATCTGAAAATTCGGCATGATCTCGTATTGCTATCTTCTTGCAGCTTTTGTTGGGGGGATCCTTCGTTTGATTCAGAACTAGAGAAAACTTATCTTCTATTGGTATCAAAGATTGTTGACAAATTACTTGTAGACATTGAATAGACGTGCGACGAACCATCAACAAACTACCCTTGTCAATAAGAATAAAACTAAGCCCCATAACAACGTAAGGGACCGAAGCCTTGAACAAAGGGACCAAAACCTTGAAATAAAGGATGAAACTCCCATAAAAAGAGAGACTTTTATTGAATAACATATTGATTACCAAACTAAGAAGTGAAAACTAATCAGTTTTTGGGGCTTACCATCGATTAATCATCGATGGAAGCCCCGGATGAAAGATGGAGGGTAAGGTTTTTCTAGGAGGAAGAGGGTTTTTTTTGATGATATTAATAGCAACATATTGAAACAATTAGCATGTTACTTCATTCTAAATATTATGAGTGAGTAAGTTCAAAAAATAATCCGTTAGGTTTTTTTGATTGAGTGATTAAGTTCAAAAAATAAAAGATTTTTTTATTTGTCCCCCAAGGTAGACCTCGTTACTTGTCCCCCAAGGTAGATCCATGCCTATAATAACTCACTAATCCATTCATTAACGGGTAATCAATATTTAACCAATCTTTCTATTTCTCTAAAACACTACCATTATCCTCAAGAGAAAGGTTTAATTAAAGCATAAAACTTACTACTCTCTACTTAGGTATCGGAGAGGTCCCCATCAGATCCCCCTCTGAGGCTTTGTGTGTGTGTGCTCCTCTGTGCAGGAGCAGCAGTAGCATCAGCCAATCAACTTCTGTCCGGCAGCCTCTTACGATCCAAGATCTACAAAGAATTTACTTACTCAGTTGTTTGGTACTCAAACATTACTGAGATATTATAGGAATGAATGCACTCAGTAAGAGAATTTATGACTATCTTTTATCATATACAGAGTTGTAGACACCCACATTTTGACCGCCAGGTGTCTATAGTAGGTCCCGCCAAACACCCGATGATGATCGGACGCAAACATGCTTTAATGGACTCGGATATGGGCTCGAAATCATGGACATTTGGTTTAGGCTTATTACGGAGTACAAATCTTACAAAACTAACCTCAAATCCAGGCCCAGTGGGTCGTTTCGAGTCAAATGAGACTAATTTGGGTCGATTCCGGCACCAGGGGTAAAACCATCTTTTTACGACCGAGTCAAAACCCGGTCAAAAATATTCTCGAGACACGTGAGTCAGCCGTGACACCTCACACGGCTGATTCGGACTCCAATCCTACAAAAAATCAGCTTCAATAAATATTAAACAAATCCGTTTAAGGATAGAATTCGATCTCAAGTAGGAATTCTATCCGGAAACCGAATCAGACACCGACCGAGCTCCAAATACTCGGCCAAGACATCCCAAACAGCCAAAATACTCGGCCAACTCTTCATGACAGCCGAGATACTTGGCTTCCCCACCAAGAAACGAGACTTTCGTTCCCTTTCGAACTCTCGTGTTTCCTATCCAAACCGGTATTTCTTGTCACACAAGCAAGACTACCTCGACTCCTATAAATAGGACCTCCCGTCCAACACAAAAGACAACGATTCTACACAACCATTACACATCATAAATCTACCATTCACATATCCTTAACATCTAGTAAGAATTCCCGACGTAATCCCGAAGTAGTCTCGAAATACCGACGAAACCGACCTCGTCATCCGGCCGAACCCACCGTCACCTCACACATAAAAAAAACGCACCAAACCGACACCTTAACTCATCCCGCATCATCTCCACGCTCCCGTGCCTAAGCCACCGTCCGACGAGCTCTATACCGAGAAAGTAAAGCATGTAGGTTGAGGGTGTAAATCAAACCCGATTCTTCTCCTTTCTCTCTCTCTCTCTCACGTTTTTTTTCCTTTTTTCGTCCGTCACTTTCTTTTACGGGTCGTCGGTCGTTTCGTATTATTAATATGGGTCGTTCGTCACATATTTTTATTTATTACTAATAATCGATACTACAAAAAAACTATTTTTCATATAACGTTCTTAAAATACGATATCGATTCTCTAATCGAATATCGTATCTACAAGAACTAAATTAATTAATTCTCGTTGATGCTAACAAAATCATTACATCTTTTTTAAACAAAATTCGATGATTTTAAACGCGGAGAGAATTAACATTTTTTTCGTTCAAAATTCTTTATTCAATTTTCGTTCAAAACAAACTTTTTTTAAAACTTTTTCTAAAATCATTCCGACTATTCGATATCGATTTCATAATCGAATATCGAATACGACGAATATCGAAAATATAAATCGGGTATAAATTAATCCATATTTGTACGCGATTTATCAAAATTAATAATTTTCGAAAAGCGAATACGAGACAGCCACCCGCGCGAGTCGCGGCCCTCCCGGGCGAGTCGCGCGGGCTGCCGTAAGCCGCGACCTTTTTTCTTTTTTTCCCGATTTTTCTAGCATCGTCTTCTCACATAAAACAAGCGGTTTTCTCGATATATTTTCAGATTTCGACAAGTATTTTTCACGTGTCATAAATCTTTTCTAAAAACCATGCATATTATTTATTTACGTCTTTATTCAATTTATTCGAACGTTACTAACTCGTTTTCTCGTGTTTGTAGCAATTTTATTTTATTTTGTTTTTTTATCGTTTTATTAGACTAAAACGAACTTCACATGCTAAAATAACTTTGACGTTATTAGTTTAATATGCATTAAACGACTTAGCAACCCACTTATTTATTTTTCTCACATGCTTAGGAAAATAATGTTTGCATATCATTCAACCGTCGAACTAACCCGTGTACACCAAAAACGAACGATATCTTAGTAAAGGCCGCTAAGTGCGGGCGGGGTTGAGTGTTCTTAGTGAACTTCCCAACACGTACCCTCACCCCTTACTCAGAACCATGGTTTCCGGATGTCCGAATCCATTGGCAACGAGAGTCATTCAATACACGATATCCGATAATGTCGGTATCGGTATCGTAATGCAAAGGGACGAGCCCAATAAACTCTGACATCGGAAATGGGCCGTATTTTGTATACGGCCCACTACGACATAGAGTGGGCTCTAATGGTTCCGAATAACCACAAAATTCGGTGGCGACTCCTACTTCGATTTAAATTTCAATTTGACCATCTCATATGGAGATTCATTCGCCTCCCCAAACCCGCGCGTGGCCGCGTCGGGGTGGACTTATGTCATGTCCACAATTTGGCGACTCCGCTGGGGATCAACTGATGAGTCACTTACCATCGTCATCCCTAGGGTGAGACTCGAAAAGAAATCGTTCGAATAGTAATGTACACGTTTTAGTTCAATGGTTCATGCATAACCCAATTCTTTCCCGGGCCGGTTACTTGTGACCGACGTCCCACTATACCACGGTGCGTTCCTAAATAGGCGCGCTAAAGACTTCGATGGCGGAACTCGCATGGGTTTTACGGCAGGTTCTAAGACCAACTCGGCTTAGGAAGACCGTCCTAATTTGCGAGAAAGCTATCGTCGTTGGTATAGACCCTATTCGACCGACCGAGACTTAGACTAAGAGCATACATGGCGTCATTATACTGTTTCCGTGACTACGTGCTACTTGATCCATGTCTCGTCTTTTCAAAAACCGTCGTTTTAAAAAACTTGCATTTTTTTTTCGAAAATCATCCATTTTCAAAATCCGGAAAGCTACCGAATTTAGGACTTATGATTTTGACTCAAAATAGCCTACTTTCTAGCCGGTATGCTGTCCGAACCATTTCAAAAAAAAATCAAAATCTCGGCCCGATAAACTTTTTTTTTTTTTCGATTTTCAAAAAAAATCGGGCCTTCCAATCCGACTTTGCTCGGGTTTTTCAAATCCAAATCCTCTTTTCAAAGCTTTCTTCTTAGGGCTTCCCGTATTTAGCAGTGTCGGGTCTTGTCATAAGTTGTTAGAGTCCATAGCGTCGAAACTCCGTCGATCTTACATCACGAGTTTCTACCCCATCCCAAGTCCGCCTTTTTTGTCAAGGAACGGCCCACCTACGTAGGACAAACTCCTACAAAGGGAAGCCCATTTACACAATCGAGTCCAAAGTCTGGGGATTTCACACACGGATCTTCCTCCGAACGGGACTAGGCCCACTTTGCCAAATCCAAAGGAGGTCCACCTTCCACGAGTTACCCGTCTAGAAGTCGGTCTTCAGTCCCACTCGGGGGCTACCCTTCAGCGTAGCGATCAATCACGGTTACTCTAAGAGTCATGTCTTTCACGTGTTGTCTCACGTACCCCACTTTTGAGTCACCTAGATGTCGCACCGTCTGAGTCCTACCAGAGTCTTTAGTCTCACTCAGGGGGCTACCCTCCAACCGAGCAGTCGACCACGTTCATCATACACTGGCGTCCTTATGATGCCTTCTCCGAGTCGAACCTATGCTACGAACACTCGAGTCATCTAGGGTTAGGTCACCACGGTTGGTCCAAGCACACGACACGGTCAAACACGGTCGCCCCCATTTTCGGACTCACCCTTCCGCATCTCGAGTCCAAGTCGCGGTCGTTACTTTGTCCAGGTCAACGTTCGAGTATCCCAGTCCAAGAGTCTTAGTCATTCCCGTCACCTCGGGCCATGTCTAGTTTGACTCCCTCTCTTACATTTGCACAAAGCCGAGTTTAGGCGAGTCGTGGCACCTGTTGAAGACCTTACCAAAAAAAAACAACCAACCGAGCATCCGAGTCCAGATCTGATTCGAGTCCGAGTCCGAGTCTAGGATACCCTACATCCTCATTTCCAAGTCAAGGTCAGAGTCAGAGTCATTTGTATTCTGTCCTCTTTTCAAAATTCAATAAAATCAGCTTTTCTATTTCACATATATACTTTCCTTATGTGTTTCCGAGAACATGATGAACACCATCATACACTGTGAGCACATGCACGTGACTATTGTGGGCACATCTATAATGACTGCAGGAAACCGAGCCCGTTTTTTCCTTTTACTTGTTTCATGTCTGACATAGAAAGCCACATAACCACCCTTAGTAGGAGCGGTATCTAATCCTATGACAAATCTAGGTAGTCTCCTAGTTTGGGTTCAAGACGGGAGGCAAGCCAATTTCCCACAATAAAACACCCATCCAATAAGACTAACCAATCCCTACCTTAGGTGTTAGTCTGACCGACAAAAAAAAAGCTGGACGAAAAGAAATCAAAAGTCCAGGAAAGAAGCAAAAGGCCAAAACAAAAAAAACAGACCGTTATCAAAAAAGAGAGGCACCCATGACCGAGGATAAGCGGTCAATCCAAATCAAAAATCCATGACCGGGGCTAAGAGGTCAACCCAAAGAATTCAAAAACCCATGACCGTAGTTAACGATCAACTCAAGTGAAACGGTCAATTCAAAATTATCAAAACCCATACCATCAAATAGGGGAGAAACAGTCAAGCTGGTCAGCTAGCACCACATCTAGCCTTCCCACATTACAACCCTCAAGACCTTCTCGAGACCTAGGCTAGAGACAGCTCGGATTTTTGAGGATTCAAGCTCCATAGGATACCCTAACCATTAGGGCCAGACATGGAAATCAGATCCCGCATTATCAAACCTACCCCGATCGAAGTTCGAGTCATTATTACTCGACTTCCCTTTTTCCTACCACATTACAATACCTTACCCTCGAAGCCTTAGCTCCACAAAATCGAGCTCCAGATTTCGAACCATCAAAGCCACTTACTTCCTAGCACCACATTTCCAAAAACATCTAAACCAGTTACCAACCCCAAACACGGGAATTCAACTTGCGGTCAGCATAGAACATGCCCAAATAGTTCACACCACCCCTGGGGGCTACTCCGGAAAATGCTCACAGTCACAGGATCAACATCCTAACTATTCTAGCCCTTTGGTCAAGACATCATTGGGAATGCACCTAGCCTACACCATTGCTATGGCTAGTTACACACAAAGCCATAATAAACTAGGCACCATAATACATTTTTCAACACTGAACTACGGCTTGGTTTGATTTCACAACACGTGAATACGTAGGCAGCCTTTCAAAAGAGGCATAACCACCCACAAATTCAAAAAAGCGTCATCATTCCGGTCACGACACTGTCATGTTCTCAACAGTTAGCCTTGTCATCCTGGGGGCTTCTCTTAGGCAGAAAACCTCCATCCACTCACATAATCCAAATACTTTCAAAATCTAGCCACCTTTCTATAGTGTGTCCTAGTACTCGGCTCAGTCAAAGACGAGAATCTGTCAGGACTCGAAGCAATACCTACTTTGGGGAATATGCCCCGAAACCAAAAAAAAAAATCAAAAGAACACCAGTCTACGGCGTTGCTACCACAAAGCCCTGTCGTACGGAAACAATCTCACTCTGAGGATTCGACCATGTTGCCACTCGCCTAGGCTACGGAATAGCGCAACTTAAGAGTCTTGTCATCTTAGGTGGCCCATCCCCTACCGAGTCACGGTCCAACCCTTACAGAGTCCAGTCGTGTCTGCCAACTCGTCCGGTCACGTCCAGAGTCGAGTCTGTCGGCATGTCTCTCTCCAAATTCTTATTTTAAAATTTGCAAAACTTAGCCATTTGAGAAAATCCCTTTCCTAGTCACCCCGGGAATAGGAATTTTTATCACACTTCATCTAGGCATACATGCCTAACCAGAGGATTTTAGAAGTCCGTGTCAGAATTTGATCGGGAATCAAGTCATCCCAAGCATTCTAATTTCCAAAAAAAATTCAAAAATTTTCAGCGTTTCCAAAAAAAATTTCAAAATTTTTCAGCATTTTCTTTCCAAAAGTCAATCAAAAAAAAATCATTTTCTTCCCCAGCGTGAGTCAATGTTTTATCTGAATGTTGCATGCAAAACAGACAGGTATCCCAAGACTCCCAGAGAATTCTCAAAAGAAAATTCCCAATGAAAATTCAAGCAACATTTTTACTGAAGAATCGGATGTATCAGTAAGCGGTACATCCGCAGCCTCTAATGAAGGCTCCCACGCTATTCCGAGGTGGGATTATCAGTAAGCGGTATACCCACAGCTTCCAACGGAGGCTCCCGCGCAATTCTAAGATGGGATGTATCAGTAAGCGGTACACCCGCAGCTTCTAATGGAGGCTCCCGTGCTATTTCGAGGTGGGATTATCAGTAAGCGGTATACCCACAGCTTCCAATGGAGGCTCCCGCGCCATTCCAAGATGGATGTGTCTGTAAACAGACATACCCAAGACTTTTTAAGAAAAGTCCCCGCAACATTATTGATGTCTATCCAGGTATGATTTCTATCTTATGGCTGGCGAGCCCTTCACGCAAGTCTAATGGACTCTAAACGACCCGATCGGAAGTCTGCCAGGTCTTAATCCTCGATTGGCCTGGTAGCTACTCTGACTTTCGCCTTGTCCAAGCCTCAGTCAGAGTGGGGGCTCTGTAGACACCCACATTTTGACCGCCAGGTGTCTATAGTAGGTCCCGCCAAACACCCGATGATGATCGGACGCAAACATGCTTTAATGGACTCGGATATGGGCTCGAAATCATGGACATTTGGTTTAGGCTTATTACGGAGTACAAATCTTACAAAACCAACCTCAAATCCAGGCCCAGTGGGTCGTTTTGAGTCAAATGAGACTAATTTGGGTCGATTCCGGCACCAGGGGTAAAACCGTCTTTTTACGACGGAGTCAAAACCCGGTCAAAAATATTCTCGAGACACGTGAGTCAGCCGTGACACCTCACACAGCTGATTCGGACTCCAATCCTACAAAAAATCAGCTTCAATAAATATTAAACAAATCCGTTTAAGGATAGAATTCGATCTCAAGTAGGAATTCTATCCGGAAACCGAATCAGACACCGACCGAGCTCCAAATACTCGACCAAGACATCCCAAACAGCCAAAATACTCGGCCAACTCTTCATGACAGCCGAGATACTTGGCTTCCCCACCAAGAAACGAGACTTTCGTTCCCTTTCGAACTCTCGTGTTTCCTATCCAAACCGGTATTTCTTGTCACACAAGCAAGACTACCTCGACTCCTATAAATAGGACCTCCCGTCCAACACAAAGGACAACGATTCTACACAACCATTACACATCATAAATCTACCATTCACATATCCTTAACATCTAGTAAGAATTCCCGACGTAATCCCGAAGTAGTCTCGAAATACCGACGAAACCGACCCCGTCATCCGGCCGAACCCACCGTCACCTCACACAAAAAAAAACACACCAAACCGACACCTTAACTCATCCCGCATCATCTCCACGCTCCCGTGCCTAAGCCACCGTCCGACGAGCTCTATACCGAGAAAGTAAAGCATGTAGGTTGAGGGTGTAAATCAAACCCGATTCTTCTCCTTTCTCTCTCTCTCACGTTTTTTTTCCTTTTTTCGTCCGTCACTTTTTTTTTACGGGTCGTCGGTCGTTTCGTATTATTAATATGGGTCGTTCGTCACATATTTTTATTTATTACTAATAATCGATACTACAAAAAAACTATTTTTCATATAACGTTCTTAAAATACGATATCGATTCTCTAATCGAATATCGTATCTACAAGAACTAAATTAATTAATTCTCGTTGATGCTAACAAAATCATTACATCTTTTTTAAACAAAATTCGATGATTTTAAACGCGGAGAGAATTAACATTTTTTTCGTTCAAAATTCTTTTTTCAATTTTCGTTCAAAACAAACTTTTTTTAAAACTTTTTCTAAAATCATTCCGACTATTCGATATCGATTTCATAATCGAATATCGAATACGACGAATATCGAAAATATAAATCGGGTATAAATTAATCCATATTTGTACGCGATTTATCAAAATTAATAATTTTCGAAAAGCGAATACGAGACAGCCACCCGCGCGAGTCGCGGCCCTCCCGGGCGAGTCGCGCGGGCTGCCGTAAGCCGCGACCTTTTTTCTTTTTTTCCCGATTTTTCTAGCATCGTCTTCTCACATAAAACAAGCGGTTTTCTCGATATATTTTCAGATTTCGACAAGTATTTTTCGCGTGTCATAAATCTTTTCTAAAAACCATGCATATTATTTATTTACGTCTTTATTCAATTTATTCGAACGTTACTAACTCGTTTTCTCGTGTTTGTAGCAATTTTATTTTATTTTGTTTTTTTATCGTTTTATTAGACTAAAACGAACTTCACATGCTAAAATAACTTTGACGTTATTAGTTTAATATGCATTAAACGACTTAGCAACCCACTTATTTATTTTTCTCACATGCTTAGGAAAATAATGTTTGAATATCATTCAACCGTCGAACTAACCCGTGTACACCAAAAATGAACGATATCTTAGTAAATGCCGCTAAGTGCGGGCGGGGTTGGGTGTTCTTAGTGAACTTCCCAACACGTACCCTCACCCCTTACTCAGAACCATGGTTTCCGGATGTCCGAATCCATTGGCAACGAGAGTCATTCAATACACGATATCCGATAATGTCGGTATCGGTATCGTAATGCAAAGGGACGAGCCCAATAAACTCTGACATCGGAAATGGGCCGTATTTTGTATACGGCCCACTACGACATAGAGTGGGCTCGAATGGTTCCGAATAACCACAAAATTCGGTGGCGACTCCTACTTCGATTTAAATTTCAATTTGACCATCTCATATGGAGATTCATTCGCCTCCCCAAACCCACGCGTGGCCGCGTCGGTGTGGACCTATGTCATGTCCACAAGAGTATATATTAAAAATTATACTCCGTATTGAAAATTCTTCTCAGTTATGAACAATGTCCAAAAGGCAAACATAAAAAATGGTACTCCCTCCGGTCACTATTTTTTGCCCCGCTTTCCTTATTTTGATACCTGAAGGCAATGTTGTCAGGATCGGGATTCTACTTTGGATCGATAGGGAGGGTAGAATCGAATCGGTAGAATCGGATCGTAGAATCGTAAGATTCTACAAACACACTAAATATCGTTTTTTTGTTTAGCGAAAACATATGATTGAAGATCAAATTACTCATTTATTAATATTTATTCATAATTAATTATTCTAATATCATTTTATGTACTTGTTTCACTACTTAGAAAAAATTTGAGTTTTAAGATGTCATTATATGAAAATATATATTAGTTTTTTTTTACTATAAAATTGGATCGTATGATCGCATTATTATCCTACCTTTAGAAAATTTCAAATTAATAGTATCGTAAAATTCTAAAACCATGTTAGAATCGTAAGATCCAAGATCGGTCAAACAAATTTAGATCGTAAAATTGTAGAATCACGATTCTGACAACAATGCTTGTAGGTTATTATTTTTTCGCCGCACTTCTCCACCTTCCTTTTAGACCATCCCCATCCAACCTCATGGCCTAGGTCAAGTTGGATGGGGTCATGCTAATGGGTAATTAGGGAACTCCAATCTAAATAATTAAGATGACACTCAATGCTTGAGTGTCAAAGGATGACACTCACAAACAAGTGCATGACCTCCACCTTTAGAGGCCCACTTCTGCCAATGGTACATGTTGTTTGTATTTTTCAAAGCACTTCAATTCACACTCCAACGTCTACTTTTTTTTTTTACACTGCCAATTCACACTACCAATAGTACCTGCTGTTCCCTAGCAACGTCTACTTTTCCAACGTCTTATTTTTTTTACAACAACTATATATTTCCTCTATAAATAATCATACACTCCTACAAAAAATTTTACTCATAACCTTATTCTCATATTTAAATAATCTCATATTCTTCTATACTTCAAAAATAAAATTCTACTTATAATATGGATTTTAATAATTCTTCTTCCCCAAATTTCGATGGCAACGATTACACATCATATGATGACATTCACGACTTTGATTTAAATCTAAGTAGTCAAAATTATATTCCTACTTTTACGGATTTAATTTCTGAAAGGCAAAATAATGAAAATATTGATCGGTTTGATGACTCAATGTCATTGTCTCAGTTCTCAACTCAAGGTTTTGTTGAAAACACTCCAATTTCTTCAACAAAAACACCATCAAGGGTCCAAAAAAAAACAATCCAAATCGAACCCCATTGAAATCAAATTGGAATGAAAAGGAAGACGTTGCGCTTATGTCGAGTTGGTGTTTGGCTAGCGAAGATCCAATTGTTGGTAAAAATCAAAACACATTAACAATGTGGAAAAAAATAAGTGAGTTATATGAACAATCGAGGGTCGAAAACGAAAATAGTACCCAACTAACTATTAGGAGTATCGATGCTATGAAAGGTCGTTTTAAGCGGCTCAATACCATTGTCAACAAATGGGTTAGTTGTTATAGCAAAATTATTAATCGACCACCGGCGAGTGGCACCAATATAGAAGATGATATTGATGCGGCTCAAATATTATTTCGCAAAGGCAACAACGGTAACGATTTCGATTATTTTGAAGTTTACAACAACGTTATGAGTAAGCACCCAAAATGGAGCTTACCAAACAACAACTTTAGTGACATGTCAAATAAAAGCAGTCCAAGCTCAAAAAGATCGAGGTCGGATTTCGATACCACCCCTACTAGTGTTGGTATCCCCACTCCATCTAGTGTAAATTACGATGAAGACGTGAATAGACGTCCAGAAGGTCGGGAGGCGGCCAAAAAGAAGCGTAATATTGAAAATGTCAAAATCTATGTTTAGTGAAGACGACAAGTCATGTATTGAAAAGCACGGGGATAATATAAAGTTACAAATGGAGGCTAGACAAAGACGTATTGACGCAGATTTGAAGATTGAGGAAAGTAAGAATTTGCGACTGAAGACCAAAATGAGATGAAAATTTTGGATACATTACTTTCAAGACAACATTTAAGTCCAAAGGATGAAGAATTGAAGGAAAAACTTAGATTAAAATATTATCCTGATCTTTGAATTTGGGAAATTCGTATTTTTCATTTTTAGGGGGATGATGTTGTCATGTTCATCCTTTAATTACGTCTTAAGATATATTATGTTTTTATGTAGTGTAGTTCATTTTTATTTTTATATAGTATAGTCCATTTTCAATTGCGTCTTAAGGAGCATTCTATTTTTATGTAGTGTAGTTCATTTTCAACTGCGTCTTAAGAAATATTCTATTATTATGCAGTGTAGTTCATTTTTCATTGCGTCTTAAAAAATATTTTATTAATGTAGTGTAGTTCATTTTTAATTGCATCTTCAATTTTATTTTTATTAATGTAGTGTAGTTCATTTTTAGTGCCGTCTTAAAAGAATATACAAGTACTAACTGACGACCGTATTTTGAGAACATGATGCACTTTATTAAAAAACACTTCAATTTTAAATTAACATTTAGTAGTATCAAATGATACACTTTACTAAAACATACGCTAATAGAACATTAAACCATTACTAACATTCCGTAGAACCGGCATTAAACATTAAAATTAAACATTAAACGATAAACAGTAGGATTGACATCACAACATTAATCCTCTTCGGAAGTAGAGCCGACTGGTGAAATTTCTTCCATATAATCGCAACATATATCGATCATATTAAGCTTTTCTTGTGGAAGTAATAAGCTTCCTCCATCACCACAAAGTTCAATCACAATCGCCATTGGAAAACAGTTTGAAGTCGCTTGAATAGCTCAACCACATCACTCTTGAAACGTTCGAGTTCATCATATTTAATACGTACTGTGTCTGTACAAAATAATAAATAGTTGAGCCAAAATCACAATAAACATATACAGTTTGAAACAACTTCAGAGGGAACTGGGAATGAAACGGGGACAGTAGAGCTGGTAAGAATTCTATTTGTAGTAGACAATGATGGTTCTCTTCGTATCAAACCCCATATGGTCGAAGGTACTACAATATAATGTTGGTCAAACGATCAAATAACATACGAGTTTGTAGACACCCACATTTTGACCGTCAGGTGTCTATAATAGTTCCCGCCAAACACCCGATGATGATTGGACGCAAACATGCTTTAATGGACTCGGATATAGGCTCAAAATCATTGACATTTGGCTTGGGCTTATTACGGAGTACAAATCTTACTAAACCAACCTCAAATCCAGGCCCAGTGGGTCGTTTCGAGTCAAATAAGACTAATTTGGGTCGAATCCGGCAGCAGGGGCAAAACCGTCTTTTAGCGACTGGGTCAAACCCGGTCGTAGATATTTTTTCCCGAGACACTCGGACCAGCCGTGCCACCACACGTTCGGTTTGGACTCAAATACTACAAAAAAATCAACTTCGAAAATAGTTAATAAATCCATTCGAGGATAGAATTCGATCTCAAGTAGGAATTCTATCCGAAAACCAAAACAATTCACCGACCGAGCTCAAACACTCGGCCAAAGCACCCCAAAACAGCCGAGATACTCGGCTTCCCCACCAAGAAACGGGACTTTCGTTCCCTTTCAAACTCCTACGTTTCCTATCCAAACCGGTATTTCTTGTCACCTAAGCAAGAGTACTTCTCCTAGCTCCTATCAAGGACTTCACCTATAAATAGGACCCTCCCGTCACATTCAACACACAATTCAAAAATCATCTATACACATTCATTATTCATCTACAACATCTAGCAAAAATAGCATCGAAATACCGATTAAATTAGCCCGACGAATCCGACCCCTCAAACTGGCCGAAATCCGTCACCCTACACGACACCTTAACTCATCCACATCATCTCGACGCTCCCGTGTTTAATCCACTTTACGACGAGCTCTATTCCGAGAAAACAAAGCATGTAGGTTGAGGGTGAAAAATCAAACCCGACTCTTCCTCCTTTCTCTTCCTTTCTCCACGTTTTTCTCGTTTTTTTTCTCTTGCGTCGTTCATCGTTTTTTTATTATTACGGGTCGTTCGTCACATATTTTTTTATATTTCTAGTATCGATATTACAAAAATATTTTCATAAAACAAACGTTCTTAAAATACGATATCGATTCTCTAATCGAATATCCTATCTAGCAAGAACTAAATTAAATCTCGTTGATGCTAAAAAATCGTTACATTTTTTTTAACAAAATTCGACGATTTTTTACGCGGAGAGAATTAACATTTTTTTTCTTTTCGTTCAAATTCTTTTTTTCAAAACAAACTTTTTTCTAATATCATTCCGACTATTTGATATCGATTTCATAATCGAATATCGGATACGACGAATATCGAAAATATAAATCGAGTATAAATTAATCCATATTTGTACGCGATTTATAAAAATTGACGATTTTCGAAAAATAAAAAAAATCGGACAGACTCCCGCGCGACTCGCGCGGAAGCCTGGATGGCCGATCCTTTTTTCCGTTTTCTCGTTTTCTATTCTTTTCGTTTCTTACATAAAACAGCGACTTTCGCGACATATTTTCAGATTTCGATAAATACTTTTTCGACCCCGGTCAACACGTGTTAATCCATCACGTGTCATAAACCTTTTTCAAAATCATGCATATTATTGTATTTACATCTTTATTCGATTTATCAAACATTACTAACTCGTTTTCTCGTGTTTGTAGCAATTTATTTCATCTTTTGTTTTATTAAAACAAACTTCGCATGCTAAAATAACTTTAACATTATTAGTTTAATATGCATTAAACGACTTAGCAACCCATTTATTTTTTTCTCTCACATGTTTAGGGAAAATAATGTTTGCATATCATTCCACTGTCGAACTAACGCGTGTACACCAAAAACGAACGATATCTTAGTAAAGGTCGCTAAGTGCGGGCGGGGTTGGGTGTTCTTAGTGAACTTCCCAACACCTACCCTCACCCCTTACTCAGAACCATGGTTTCCAGATGTCTGAATCCATTGGCAACGAGAGTCATTCAATACACGATATCCGATAATATCGGTATCGGTATCGTAATGCAAAGGGACGAACCCAATAAGCTCTGACATCGAAAATGGGCCGTATTTTGTACACGGCCCACTACGACATAGAGTGGGTTCGAACGGGCCCGAACTCCCACAAATTTCGGTGGCGACTCCTACTTCGATTTAAATTTCAATTTCACCATCTCATATGGAGATTCATTCGCCTCCCCAAACGCGCGCGTGGCCGCGTCGGGGTGGACCTATGTCATGTCCACAAAGTTTCAGAAATAGTTTGATCGATTTTGAATTGGTAGTTTCTGACACATTCGACATTGGTCATGGCTCTAGACATTTTTGGAGAGAGTTGAAATCGGGTTTGAAAAATAATTTTTGGAGAGAGTTTGCAAATTTGGAATGAAAAATATTGGCTCTACTCATTCTATTTATAGAGAAAGGGGAAAAAATAGTAGTTGGGTTTCAAATTTTGAAAACGACCGTTCATTAAAAAATTAAAATGAGTCGTTAGAATCGGGTTTGAAAAAAAGTGTTAGATTCAAATTTTGAAAACGACCGTTGCATTAAAAATTTAAAATGAGACGTCGGAATTGGGTTCGTTAGATTCAAATTTTGGAAACGACCGTTCATTAAAAATTTAAAATGAGTCGTTGGAATCGGGTTTGAAAAAAAGTGTTAGATTCAAATTTTGAAAACGAGCGTTGCACTAAAAATTTAAAATGAGACGTTGGAATTGAATTCGTTAGATTCAAATTTTGAAAACAACCGTTGCACTAAAAATTTAAAATGAGTTGTCGAAATTGTGTTCGTTAGATTCAAATTTAGAAAACGACCGTTACACTAAAAATGTAAAATGAGTCGTTGGAATCGGGTTTGAAAAAAGGTGGTTATATATACATATTATTAGTTATGTTATAGATACCAAACCCAATACAACATTTTCAATCTTCCTAAATAATAATCACATAGAATATCACAAACAAAAATGTCCACTTCAAGTTCTAGCTCAGATTCTTTAAATGATGATATTGTTAATCAAAATAAGATTTCAGATAATGAATGAGAATCTCAAGTGGATGAAGAATCTGGGCAATTAAACGATCTCATAAGTCAACGTATAAAACAACGTATTCAATCTAATACACAACTCACTCGTACTCCTAGACGACCAAAGAGATATATTGAAAGGAATCGTGAGGATGGTCATCAGCAATTACTGAACGACTATTTTCAGAACCCGATTTATCCTAAGGAGCTATTCCGTCGCAGGTTTCGAATGCATAAACATGTATTCATGCGCATAGTTAACGCTCTTTCCGGCAGTGACGACTACTTCAAACAAAGAGCCGGCGGTAATGGAAGACTTGGTTTCTCAGCTTTGCAAAAATCTACGGCTGCGATAAGAATCCTAGCGTACGGTTCTTCTGCGGATTCCGTGGATGAATATTTGCATATGAGTGAGACCGTCGTAAGGGATAGTCTTAGACACTTTGCTCGAGGTGTTATTTCAAATTTTGGAACTCAATATTTACGCAGGCCAACTGCAGACGATTTAGCAAGATTACTTCATATTGGCCAGACACGTGGATTTCCTGGCATGTTGGGTAGCATTGACTGTATGCACTGGGAATGGAAAAATTATCTGACGCAATGGTCAGGACAATATGCTGGGAGAAGCTCGAAGGCAACAATTATTTTAGAGGCAGTTGCATCTTATGATTTATGGATATGGCATGCGTTCTTTGGCACACCGGGTTCAAATAATGATATAAATGTTCTTCAACGTTCTCCAGTCTTTGACGATATTTTAGAAGAATCCGGTCCACTAGTATGTTTCATGGTAAACGAAAAAGAGTATAACTTGGGATATTATCTCGCTGATGGTATATATCCTGGTTGGGCGACATTTGTGAAAAGAATTACTGCTCCCCAAATTCAGAAGCATAAATTATTTGTTGCTCGCCAAGAGAGTTGTCGAAAAGATGTTGAGCGTGCGTTTGGTGTCCTTCAATCTCGATTTGCGTTCATTAAGCGCCCTTGTCTACTTCTGAACAAAGATATTATGGGGGAAGTTCTTATTGCATGTATCATTATGCATAACATGATAGTAGAAGATGAGCGAGAAACATATCTCCACTATGAAAATATAATTAGAGAGTTCAAAGAAGATCATCCTACATCAGCTAATGATAATCTTTTTGAATATCAGCGTCGCCGTAGATCAGCTCAAGACCGGTTCGTACAAAATTATGATAACATTCGCGATAAATCAACCCATGTCGCCCTAAAAAATGACCTTATTGAAAATATTTGGATGAACTTTCGCGACTAAAATACGTTAATGTTATTTATGGTTACGAAGTATTTAAATTATTTTCTTTATTTAATGTTATGCACTCCGTTGAAATTGTATTTTTTTAATCAATGTATGCAGATGTCATATACCATTGTAATCACTACCCGTTTATCAGTTGTAGTAATTTAATTGTAATCGTAAGTTTGTTTTTAAAAAAAATTGATAGTACGTTTTTAATAAACCTCCTCAATATTTTAAAAAATAATAATGTTGGTATTGTAATATTTGTAATAATAAATATATGTAAATATAGTGGTAGTTGAAAAAAACAAGTATAAAAGAGATATGTGGGGTAGAGAAAGTGAGAGATGATTGAGTTGAAAAGTAAAAAATGATTGGGTTGATTACCTAGGTCATGATTGTCTGAATGAGAGTATAGAATGAGTGAGGGTCAACAAATTGATTAAAATATTACCCTTGGATGGGGATAATCTTATATCATACCCAAATTACCATATTATCCTTATTTCTACCTTTTATTTAAGAGAATTGTCATTGAATTGACTTCCCATCTTACACTAAACCAATACTCCCTCCCCTCCACTAAGATTTTCTCACTTTCCTTAAAAAGAAACGCCACTAAGATTTTCCCATTTCATAACTTTCCTTATTCATCCAATTTACTCTCTTCCTATTGATTACTTTTTTTATGATTTAACATCTTGAACCCCCACCAAACAATTTACCACCATTCATTATTGATTTCTTAATCAATGTGCCATAATGAAATGGGAACATCAATAGGGAGGGGAGGGAGTAATATTTTGTTTATTGGGCCCACCATTGACTTCTTTTACTCCACATTTTATATTGGTCTCCATATTTTATGTGCAAAAGACTATGGAGCAATAAATTGTGACCGGAAGGAATAATAAAGTAACCAACCATAGAAGCATACAATTCCAAAGAAACTGATGAAAAACACCGCACATGATAATAATCCAAGGTAACAATACAATTTACAATAACACAGTTTGATAAAAGTGAAGGCAAAACTCGTTCCACCACATTAAAATAGAACGTAGGAAAGCTATGGAAAGCTGCCACTAATTCGCTAATCATACACTTTAAATAAAGAATAAACAAAAGAGGGGAAAGGAAGGGTATAAATTATACTTAAGTAAAACCCATTTGGATGTATACACTACTTATATTATTCAATAAGTATATAATATCTAGCAATTGATTCCACAATCTTCAACTTTAGGGCCAGTGACTCGGGTTGTGAAAGGATCCACTCGGACCCATAACAAGGAGAAGATGGATGCCAACAAAATGGACCAAACCACGACGATTGTGGGAGTCCGGTTCTGGCGCCCCATCAGACCCTTGAGGAAGGGGTAGAGATGGATGATGACCCAGAAAGCAAAGAAGAGCTTCCCGAAGAGTGGGCCCCAAGACTGGTACCCGCTGTTGATTGCGTACGAGATTCCAGCCACCACCCCCACCAGGTTGATTATGAGAAGGGTGGTCGGAGCAATGAGAAGGGTCGTCCACTTGAACATGTACAGCTCAGCAAAATCCCCATCCTCGTCTGATGCTTTGGATGTGACTGTGAAGTTGGTGTCGATTCCAGCTAGGACTTTGAGCAGACCTTGGAACACTGCAAACAGATGGGCTGAAACACCTCCAATCACCCAAAACTGCTCATTTCTCCACCATTCATCTATTCCCACCCCACTCCATCTCATTTCTAGTATACCCGTCGCAAAAATTGACAGAAACAGGGATAGAAACCAAACACTAGCCAGGTTACTAATCTGCAATTCATAGATCAAATTATTCAGAAATAAGTTAGGGTATGAGTCACTAATAGTTAGAGACTAGGCAAACTTAATCCGACAAGACACGATTCAGAAAAAAAAAATGACCCTAAATGACTAGTTTTAAAAATAAAACATAAATATTCTATCGTGTGCCCTTGTGTTTTCTCAAATTCTATCATATACCCCTCACTATATTAAATCATCACATCACATATGTCCCCAAACTCTATGGCTGATTCTTAAATATTCTATCGTGTGCCCTCATGATTTATTCTGTCAAGTTTTCTGTTAATTGCTTACATTCTCTTTTTCACTCAAAAAGTTCAGCTTCTCCCCCTAGAATCACCCTCCTAACCCAACTTTTCCACTTTTATCATTTGATTCACCTATAATGACACCCAAAAAACCACCCAACTAAACCCCAATAGGCATTGTATTTTTGACCTGCTGTATCCTACCCTTGTGTATAGTCCAGACTCCTTCGATGTCCTACATGGGCTCAAAAGCTCCACAAATCAGATTAAAAAGCCAAAAAAATGGATGAGCCATTCGTTTTAAGAACTTGGGGGGCTTTGAAAGGGAAAAAAAAACACTTTTTGTAAGGTTTAGAGCAAATGGAAGAACATGAAGTGAAACTCTGAAAGGATTTATTGGGGATTAATTTTCTAATTTTTATATCTGGCAGAAACAATTAGGTGTGATTTGTTTTTCTTGTAGAGATTGGGATATGAATTAGTGGATTGATGAAGATGGTGTGTGAAAATGATGAAAATGGTTGATGAAGAACAGTGAAAAATATGGAGATGAGGTACTGCCATGGAAAATGTGACCAGTAACGCAAAAACTGACAGAAAGGTACAATTTAGGTCACATTGTGGAATAAATATCGGGTTTGGGGGTTATATGTGGTGATTTAAAAAAGGGAGGGGTATATAGTAGAATTTCAATAAACACAAGACTACACAATATAATATCCGTAAATATTAACATCCCAAATAACCCAATTTGTAACGATTAACCTGAAAACAACCAGACCCTAACAGTCAATGCCCAAACTGGAATGCAAGCATAATTACTTGAACTCAAACAATCCCCTATGGCCCTAATGACCCGTTTGTTTGGTCTACTCGTAATACTCCTTCCACATCAATTTGCCTCTCCTTCTAGTCAAATGCCATTAAAGTTAACCAAGTGTAGTTCTCTAAATACAACATTTAGTTGATTTGGAAATATATAATGAGATGCAAGTATAAAATAGAAGATAGCACACGGAAATGCTGATTGACATACTTAAAAGTTAAATCATTTTGCATACCTGAGGGATAATGAACTTTCCAGTGAGAAGACACACAGCCGGTAGGGTACAATATAAAACTAGGGGAATGGAAGTGATAGGGTAGATAGTAGTATTGACATAAGCAAATCTCTCGAGCCATTTCAGCCTTCCACCATAACCATACCATAAGGGACAATGACGACTGAAAAGAATTTCAACCGAACCCAAAGCCCACCGAAGTACTTGATTCAGACGATCAGACAAGTTAATTGGAGCTGATCCCTTGAAAGCTGGTCGCTTTGGCATGCAGTAGATTGACCGCCATCCCCGTGCATGCATTTTAAACCCTGTCAGAATATCTTCTGTTACCGACCCGTAAATCCACCCAATCTGGAAAGAGAACCAACAATTAACAAATTTGTTAGTTTGCATGATATGGTAAACTAATGATAATGTGTGCTATTGATCACAAACTATATTCTTGTAGTTACTGGCTTGCAAATAAGGCGATCGTTAATAATGCCACCTGCTTAGCAAATATCCATCCAAAAATTATCATCTCCTTTTCACTTCAAAATTTTACCGAACAGATGTCGACTTCAAGTATTACTTGCTCCATATATATTTAGAGAAACGATACAAAACTTGTTATGTTTGAATTATCAAAACCAACTGCAGTATTTTTTAAGACACCAATTTGTAGAACCTACAACTTCTATATATCGAGAGAAATTATCAGTCAAAGCAAACATTAGCCACCAAAGTTGAAAGAACGCAATATTAAAGGGAGAGGATAAATATTAAATCTTAGATATCGAAAAAGACAAGGTGATGTGAAAGGAAGAGGCAACATACTTCAGCTCCCCAATCACTTTTGTCCTCGTATCCACAGCTGATAACATGAATAGCTTCTTTGAGGAGTGTGTCAGGGGTCGCAGACTGTGGAACTCCCCCATTCTCCATCAGAGTAGATGCCACAAACACTTCTGATTTACCAAATCTTTGCACTAGGCTCGCCTTGGACATCAGTAACGTTTTCTCATCGTCGAAACCAGCACCTGCACAAACACACCACCAAAAAATATTACCCATTATTTTACGGTTTTACCATTCAAAAGTACTTTTTTAGCAGGATGCCACAGTAGCAGTAACTTCCAGATTCAACAGTTGATTTAGTTGATCATCTTATCCCCTCAAAATATAGGGGAACCATCTAAGACAGCCCAAATCCTTGTGTAATAATATAAGGTCAGTGGGTTGCTCTTAAAGGTAATACTGTTGTTTAGAAACCTTAAGCTCTTAGCCCTTGATATTTGGTTATAAACAGAGTGACTTCTGATGGAAATAAATAAAATTAGGGACAGGAGCTAGCATACCTTCAACACCTTCCTCTATATCTTCCAAATTAAAAATTGGTACTGTAGGATCAGCATGTTTTTTCGACTTCTTTGATTCTTTCTTGCTTGATTTCTTTCTAGATCCACCAAAGCATGAAGACAATACTCCCTTCTTCTTGGGCTTAGGTTTGATGGGAGGTTCATAACCATACAAGGCTGTTCTATTGAAGACGCAACCCGTCCCCACATAGACAGGTCCTTGGATGCCGTCCAAACCTCTCAGATTAATCTAAATCCAAAAAACAGCAAATATTAGTAGGCAGATAAATAACAAGAAACCATAACTGGATTGCTATAGCAGCAGATGAGGAACAAGAAAAAATATGAACTCACATCAAAGAACACGGTGTTACGGTTAGCATATCGATCATTCTTATCAATTCCATCAAATCTCTGAGGGAATTGAACATAGCAAACATATTTCCCAAGGTTAGGATCCATCATAAAGCACATTGCCTCCCTTAGAGCTTTGCTGTTGTTTATGTAATGATCACAATCGAGATTCAACAAGAATGGTCCATTTGTAAGTACTGCTGCGACACGAACCTACAAGATAGTCAAACAGAGTTATTAAGCCTACTTGATCCCCGTAAAGGCAACAATATTGCCGAACTTGAATATGACTACTTACAAGTGCATTCATTGCACCAGCTTTTTTGTGATGCTGGAACCCAGGACGTTTTTCACGAGAAACATACACAAGTCGTGGAAGTTCGTTACCATCAGTGTCAAGTCCTCCACTCTGGCCCAAGAATATCTGCCAGAACCACAAACACATGTAAGCAAAACATAACTGGAGTGTAGGGTGAGGAAATGCACCAGTCTAATATGTGATATATCCCGGCCAAAACCACGGTGTTCCCATAACTGTAAGCATATGGGCAACCAACACAACATAGAGCTGGGAAATCCAACCTCAATAACTAAAGGCAAACCATATCGAGGGCCAAAATAATAATGAAAAAATAAACGCATACCCAATCTGAACCATTTCAATCTATCCGAACCCGATACCGAATGACACCAAGATCCAATAACACCCGACCATTATGAGTGGAGTACAACATAACACGATTAAAAGTTAAATTTATTGCAATTTGTTTGGAAAAAAATACATGGTTCTGAGTAATAAATGGTTTGTTGCTCAAAGGACATAGTATGTTACTAAATTCCCATAAAAATCACAGTTTTATTTTAAGTCCATAACATAGAATAAAATCAGACATCAACCAAAGCAGACAAGATCAGATAACCAATTATAACCCGACACAACCTAACCTGGCCGGAGCTTTTGTAAAACCCGAAGTTAACCTGAACAGATATATATCCGAAACTGATGACTAGAACCGAACTCGAAACAACCCACTCGATTACAGCCTCTAACACAAATTAAGACCCATATACTGTATTAACCATTCAAAGCAATCAAAGTTAACAGGCAAATGACTGAGACGGGGGGGGGGGTTGCTTAACCAGCATTGGGTTATATCATTCTTACGAGCATGCGCTAAAGAGTAGGAAACACAGTTGTAAACGAGTTACTTGTAACACTAGTGTAGATCCCGCGCATTAATGCGCAATACATTTAGGATTTCATATTTAGTTATTGCATCACTTATTTAGTATTCCGTGTCTAATTCACAACATATTAGTTTTTTACATTTTTAAATTTTATCTTTTGATTTGAGAAAATGATTTAAAGTTCCAAAGATAATCAAGATAATCGAGTAATCTCATCTAATGTATACCTAAATAAATACTCCCGGAGTTCCTATTTTTGTGCAATTTTTTTTTTGAGTTAAGTTTGATACTTGTCCCACTTTCTTTTTTTAGGCCATCAGGTTCACAATTACTCTCTCATTTCTCTCATTTTCTTCTTCTTATTTAAGCCACTCATTTCTCCTTCCTTAATTTTCATTCTAAAATCAAATGGAACAATAATAGGAACTCGAAGAGAGTATATTTTTTTGTTACAAAGCTAATGATAATATTTCATAATTTTTAACCTGATTAATTAATTAAAAGTTTAGTTTCTTATCATCAAACAAAGTGTCTCGAATAAAAATACTTTTTTTTATATATTCAGATTAGTTAGAATTTTTTTCCAACAAATTAGAAGATAACATAATACTACAAATATTATCAAATTAAAAAAAATTATATATTAAAATAAAAAATTGAAAGTATTTATACTCCGTATATTTTTTCATCATAAAAATTGTAAGTGTTTACGTCAATATATGATCTCGATAGTTTGTAACATTTATATATAGTTTTAAAAAAAAGTCTCATAAATGTCTATTTTTTTTTATAGCCCATACATAATAATATTATTTATTGTCTTATTGAAGATTTTTTTTTCTTCTAATTTTACATCAATATTTATTTTGTCTTGATGAATTTAAATATTAGAATTATTTGAGTTTAATGTTTTATTTGTTTCCTTATTTGATTGATAATGGTTGGAGGGAAAAAAATTTAATAAGAATGTGACACCTCATCCTCTCCTATCCTCTTAGTAGTAAGAGGATTGTTTCACTAAATCACTTCCTTTTTCCCTGTCAGCACGTGGAGGTTGTATAATGTCAAACTGGAAGGAAGAGTTCGAATGAGATTTCGAATCTACAACTGAGCATATACTCCGAAGCGTATATATGCTGTCTATTTTTTATTTTATTTTTTGCTTTTATTTGCAACCCACAAACTGAGTTTCACCATCTGTAAGATGAAGAAAGGCCATACACCAAGGCAAATATTTGGAAACCATATTCACACAAGCTGGCTAACCTGGATCATCCCTGGGTGATCCCTTGTATTGTTTCCTGGCCAAGGAGTCCCATCTTGCATGACCCATCCTTCCTCTGGAACCTTTGTTGCCTTTGCAACAAGACCGTTGACACGAATTTTAAACTCTTCATACTCTCTCTGCCAAGAGAACATGAAAATAACATTACTACCTAGGTTAAATTCAAAATGAGCATAGGAAAGGCTATGTACATAGAAAATCAGATTTTCACCTTCATGGCTCGGCGGTCCTTCACAAAAGAAGGCTGAACCTTATCTTTCAAGTAGTCGACCTTCTGAGAAAAGTACCATTCTGGAGCTCTTGGCTCTATGCTGTATCTTTTACAGAAAGGTACCCACTTTTTGGCGAATTCGGAAGTTTCAGAGAGGGCTTCAAATGTCAGCATTGCCGCTCCATCATCAGAGACATAACAGGAAACTTTGTCTACAGGGTAATCTACTGCAAGAATAGATAACACTGTATTGGCTGTGACAAGAGGGGGCTCCTTCAAGGGATCCACAGTACTGACGAAAACATCAACAGCAGCTAGCTGTGAAGGTTCTCCTTCACGGTCATATCTGCGAAGAAACGTGTTCAGTTAAACAGGTCAATCAAAAGAGAAACTAACGCATAGATCTATGTAAGTCCGGTGATACCTTAGGGCTAGCCTGTCCAGATATGTCTCACGATTAATAGGAAGCCATTTTGGAAACTGATCGAGAATCCATGATACAGCAAACCATATCTCACAAATCACAGATATCAACCACAGAGGATAGGCGTTTGTAACCGGGTTCGTAATACGATAGTGCAAGAAGATTCCAAGAACAACTAGCCGCAATACAATAACCATTCTATAAGGATTAATCTTGGATGATGAAATAGGAACCTTCCTTGACAAAGGCTGGCGGGTCTCATCGTTTCTGAATTTAGAAAGTGAAGAGGCACAAAGTGTAAGCAAACATAAGTACGTTAAGTGTGTTCACATAAACAGGATGCCGTTGTAGCCAGCCAGTAAGAAAATCTAGAAGGGTGAGAAAGAGCACTCACAGCAAGGCATCATCCATAACAATATCAGTGCTAGCATCAATATCATTTCCAAATCTTCCTTCTGAAGGTGCGTGACTGACACTTGGAGGGCCTGTACTTTTTTCTTGTTTCAACTTCCACCCATCAATTCTTTCTTTCCATGCTACATTTCCAAAACCAGGTGAAGCAAATTCCCTTGAAATCCTAATATTAGCTGCAAACAGATGTTTATCCAAATGTGTAAACAGAGGATTTAGTTCAAAGTAGACAAGGATATGACCATCCAGTATGAAAATTGTCATTACCTCCACTTGCCCCAGGTGAAGGCATTGAATAGCGCCCAGGAGATGCAGCTGACAAGTCCCCGGAGACCTAGTCGGCAACACAAAAAAAATGTCAGAAGTTTTGGGCAAAAATAGCATGAAAAACAGAAGTTGACAAAAGACAATACCGTTCGTCCACTGGCAAGACGGGGGATATGACTCAAGGGACCCTCTTTATCAGAGAGTTCCCCTGATTGGCCGTGGTTCATGTGCCAACCAAGCATTCTCTCCTGTGGCTTATCCTTGTGGAAAAGATTTCCGGAGGGCTCATTCACATCACTGACACCATCCTCGACATCAGAATCTTCCACCTTATCCCCACGAATAGTGGGACTACCCTTATGCCTCTTGTATCTAGTCTTGCACTGTGGGCAACACTGCTTTCCATCTTTCCTCTCGTACTCATAGCACGGCCGACACACCGGAAATGCACAATCATCGCAGGCCACAAAGGGATCTCCATCAACACTGAACCCGACTAAATCGCTGCAGATCTGGCAGACTTGCTCACCATCTTGCGTTTTGGGTTTCAACTAATGGGAGACACAAACACCAAAATCAGTAATATTCAGCTTCAAACTGAAATCAACAACTCAATTCAACTTTAATCCTACCCAATTCAACTGTTACCAGACCAATTCAATTGTACCCAATTAAAAAAAAGGGCGAACCTCATGATAATCGTATCACGTATCGTAACAGTAGTGAATCTAAGAAATGAAGCTAATGAGATGGGATGGAGATAGAAACTCATAAGAAACGCAAATCGATCAGATCGCAGTGAAAAGCAAGGTGATCGCAGTTGGTGTCAGTGTTGGTTCATCAATCAAAAGTGTGCTAAAACTAACTAACTAGAATTTGCCAGTTTGTGAACAATTTGTAGAAAAGTAGTGAAGTGCAATTGATTGATCTAAAAAAGTGCAGAAAACGAGGGAAGAAGTAAAATTGGAGAGAAAAGAAAGAATGAAAAACACACCCCAGACTGAGAGTCCTCCATGAAAGAGCTAATCAGAAGTAAGATCTGAAGATGCAGTCCAAAATGGATGATGATGATGATGATGAATCAATCTGAATTCATTAATAAATAAATTAAGAGGGAAAAGGGAGGAAATGGGGGGGGGGGGGAAGGGATGTGTGTCGGCAGTGTGTGAAGTGCAGACAAACTTCCCTCTGAAGATGAAGATGAAGAGAGAGAGAAGGAGAGTGTGATGGGATGGATATAAGGAGAGAGATGGGTGAGATGAGATGCTTAATTATTTGGTGTGTTAATTAATGACAGCTGGGTATTATTGTATTATTACAGGTTTCTGAAATGTGACTACTACAAAATCACACTTGATTTAAACATTTTAATATGTCACCGACAGTGAGAGAGAAACTCTGAGGGGCTCTTTTAGCTTAATTCACCCGAGTTGGTGAGCCATTTGCCTTAATCCAATCATTACTCATCTTTCACATTAATTTTACGAAGAAATTAGAAAGGTGGGAAAAAAATAAAGTGGAGTCACAAATAATTGAAACTTATGAATACGTATTAAGAAAAAAAAGTGGAACATTACCTAAGTTTCTTAAATCGGAAAAACTGTGAAACATCTTAGTGAATCAAAGGGATCGAGGGAGTATAAGTACGACACTTGACCTACCACTCTACCCTTATTCATCATCATATGACCAAAACGACAACAACCAAACCACCATCATTCACCATAACTCTCAACCCCTACATCCACTCACACGATCACCGAGCAACACTACCTCATCCCAAAACAAAGTCTTACCTAAAACTGATTTGGAGATTTGACACTAGCTACCTCGTTGGCAAATCGATTTTCCCACCTTTTCCCAAAGAATCGATTTCCGCACTTATCATCATTATCGTTATTCACAAAGTCTAGGGAGAGACGGTCTCTCCATAAATTATTGAGAGACCACTTGTCAGTACCACTTTATGTCTTATTCGTACCTATTTTATGATTAGATGTAGCTAGGACTGTGCAAAAACCGGGCCGACCCGGAAAAATGGTCCGGACCGGACCGGAATAACACGACCCGGACCCGGAATGTTCCAAACCAGGCCGGTCCCCGGGTCATAAAATTTATTGATTCCGGGTTCCGGTCCGGACCGGGTCAGACCCGGATTTTTCCGGTCCAGACCCGAAAATCCTGAATCAGTGAATTGGGTCCAGCACTCCAGTCCAGCCCATCTATTTCTTATTGTGTTTCTTTCATTCATTCACTTCACTCCTCCAACCCTAAGTCCCTATGACCCTAACTGAGTAACCCAGTTACCCAGTAACCCTAATACCCTATCACCATAGGTTATTAAACGAATTTCTGGAAATTAAACGAATTGGGAGTATGATGGTAAAGAACAAACCCGATCCCAGAACCACGAGCACGAGCAAGATCTTTGGTGCGGATCCGGGTTTTGGAAGCACTAGCAGCAGCTTCTTTGGGGGCGATCCGGGTTTTGGACAATGATTTCTCAATTCCCACCATATCTTTCTCTTTCCCTCTCCTCGAACTCTTCATCTCTCTCCCACTCTTATTCTACCAGGTTTTGATTTTGGGGATTTTGATTTTGATTTTGAAACCCTAGACTAGAAGTGCCTTCCAATGTTATACTAGTACGATCAAAAAATTCAAAATAGGTTAAAACCGGGCCAACCGGGCCGGTCCGGGTCGGACCCGGGTCAACAATTTTGGTTTCCGGTCCGGGTCCCGGGTCACGAGATTTGGCGATTCCGGATCCGGGTCCAACCGGGTCCGGTCCGGGTCGGACCGGGTCGGACCGGTTGCACAACCCTAGATGTAGCTCTAAATGACAACTTTGTTTGTACCGCTTTTTATAACAAACGTATTCATACTCTTTTAGATTAAGCATTGTGGACTTGACATAGATCCACTCTGACGCGGTCACGCGCGGGTTAGGGGAGGCGAATGAATCTCCATATGAGATGGGTCAAATTGAAATTTAAATCGAAGTGGACTCGCCACCGAACTTTGTGGGAGTTCGGGCCCGTTCGAACCCACTCTATATCTTAGTGAGCCATGCACAAAGTATGACTCATTCGGATGTCAGAGTTTATGGGGCTCGTCCCTTTGCATTTGATACCGATACCGACATTATCGGATACCGTGTATTGAATGACTCTCGTGTGCCAATGGATTCGGATATCCGGAAACCATGGTTCTGAGTAAGGGGTGAGGGTACGAGTTGGGAAGTTCACAAAGAACACCCAACCCCACCCGCACATTAGCAGCCTCTACTAAGATACCGTTTGATGTTTTAATACGCGCGTTAGTAATACGATGAGATGATAATGCAAACAACATTTTGACTAAACATGCGTAAATTAGAATAAGTTGCTACGTCGATTTAATGCATCTAAAATTAACATCGAAGTTGTATTTAGCATGCGAGGTTCGTTTTAGTACAATAAAACAAATAACGGAAATAAAATGCCAAAAATAGAAACAAACGTGTTAGTAACGATAATAACGATAATAACGGTTTGCAAAGAATATAGAATGCTATAGAATAACGTACGTGACGCGACGCATGTTTTTCGAAAGTAGTATGACATGATTGACTTGACACGTGTTGACCGAAGTCATAAAAAAGTATTATCGAGAGTAGAAAAGCGTTGTGGGACTTATGGTTTTGACGTGATGAGGCCACTCGATCGAGTCATTGACGGACTCCACCGAGTGGACCTCGGAAATAAAATTTGTCCCGGATTTTTAGGCGTCACTCGACCGAGTCATTTAGGGACTCGACCGAGTGAGCATCCACTCGATCGAGTCACTGCGAGACTCGACCGAGTGGTTGTCAAAAAAACTTTCTGCCTCGGTTTATGGGGTGCCACTCGATCGAGTGGGCTAAGCACTCGATCGAGTGGGCTAAGCACTCGATCGAGTGCCCCCTGTACGAACTAGGGTTCACTTCGCAATATATTATTGGTTTCGAAATTGCTTTTTAATTTTGGAAAATCGATGATTTTATTGAGTCGGGCAGAAATATTGTATGATTTATGCTCGATTCGGATTTTGATACTCGTCGTATCCGATATTTGATTATTGAATCAATATCGAATATTTAGAGCGAAATCTAGAAAATACGTTTGTAAGTCGTTTTAAATCAAACTAAAACGAAATAAATTATCTCCGCGTCTATAGTGTCGTAATTAATTCTTTCAAATTATATGACAACTATTTTAGCACCAATGAATTCGTATTAATTAGATTTATTGACTAATTCGTTTAGATACGACATCCGACTATTGAGTTGGTATCGAATCTAACAGAACGACGCTTTATATTTGTTTGAATTAAAAGGACTCGATTTGATTCCCTCCGCATCCCGACATCGTAACGAATCCTTGCGAATTATGTGATGTCAGATCCGCATCAACGGGTCTCGACTCGATAAAAACGTGTGGTTTGAAATAGTTTTAAAAAATCGATGCATGCGATATTTAACGATGATGACGATAATGACGCTACAAAATAAAATAAAAACGATCTTGTTGACGTTGACTCGCTTCAACAATCAAATACTCGGGGTGTCGGGATAAACGACCGTCAACATCGGGTGCAATACCCTCGTATATTCGGATTTTCTTATCCCGTCATCCTTCGTATTCGACACGAATTAGCGAGTATTTTAGTGTTTTGATATTAGTAGTATTAATGATATTAGAGACGATAAAATAAAATAAAAAAACGACAACGACGAAAAAGACGGACGAGACGAGGGAGAGAAGAGAAAAGAAGTCGGGATTGTTACACCCTCAACCTACATGTTTCGTATTCTCGGACGGGACTCGCGTAATTGTGGCTTGAGCACGGGAGTATCGAGGTTTACGTAGATTAAGTTATGGTGGTTTAGGGTTTGATTCCTAGATGCTAGGGTTTAGGGTTGAAGATGAGTAATTAGGGTTGTAAAAGGTTGTCCAAAGATGATTAATTGCATGCAAAAGGGGTGTATATATAGGCAATGTCCTCCACCCTCGTCTACGGTTACTCGACCGAGTATCCTGATGACTCGGTCGAGTGGCCCAAAGCTGCCGCACACGGGCCTGTTGAGAGCCCACTCGATCGAGTGGGCTGACACTCGATCGAGTGGGTCAGCTGGAGCGAAGGGTCCGAATCTTTGACCTTGGGGTGGGTATTTTGTAGACCTTGTATTTGGGTTGGACTTTTGATATTTGCATGGCTATTTTTGTGTTCTCGGAAATGACTTTGACAGGGGTTGACCCGGTCGCTAAAAGTCGGTTTTATTTCCGGTGTCGGTTTTGACCCAAATTAGTCTTATTTGATTGAAAACGACCCGCTGGGCCTGAATTTGAGGTCTGTTTTGTGAGATTTGTACTCCTTAAAAAGCCCAAGCCAAAACTAACGGTTTTGAGCTCATATCCGAGCGCGTGGAAACACGTTTGCGTCCGATCATCATCGGGTGTTTTTTGGAAACTGCTATAGACACCTAGCAGCCAAATGTGGGTGTCTACAAGGATACCTATTTTTATTAGGTTTAGTATCACTATTATCTTCATTTATAATTGATCTCTCAATAAACTTAATAAAAGACAGTCTCTTAGTAGACATAACCATTCCCTTAATAAACTTATTATTGTCATTTTCATTGTAATGGTTAGCTAATTCTTTCATAGAATCTAGGTGATCTATGCACTGAATTAGGTTTGTCTATGATGATTAAATGATCGACTTCTATATTCTAAATCGCAATTGCAACATCATAATCGTGAGTGATTAAGGTCTTCATTTATCGCTTAACTTTGTAAATCCCGACCTAGATCGAAAGCCTAAAGCAAATTAGAGTTGTTGTAATCGATAAAATTCCATAATACGTAGTAAAAGTCCGTTAGGTGTATTCTAGGGATCCGAGAGGACCTTATCGACACCCTTTAGACCATATTAAGAGATTGTTTATTAGTCACACACATTCCCTTTATCATAGTGATCCAACGACTCTAATAACTCTCCCATTTTTTAGTATTTTGATTTTACTTAGTTCATCATTAAACTCATAATTTCTACTCCCTCCGAGTTCCTATTATTGTCCCATAAGGGTTTGGGGTGAAAAATAAGGAAGGAGAAATGAGTGGTTGAAAAAAGAAGTAGGAAGAGAGAGAAACAGGAGAGTAATTGTGAACCACACATTGATGGCCTAAGGAAAGTGGGACAATAATAGGAACTCGGAGGGAGTACAAATTACTCAAACCTGACTCATTACTTGATAGATTAATTAACAAGCGTTTGAAATACATACAAATTGTCTCCCCGTGGAATCGATTCTGACTTTCCCTAACTATATTAGTTCTTTGACAGATGTACCGTGCAATAACCTGTCTGATTTTGTCGTTGTTACCTGGGAGGCAACGCTATTTGTCTGCAAGTTAGTTTATTTATGTCCCGTCTCGAGGAACGAAAGTTCCTTGAGGCCGATCTCATTTTATTTCTTGTAGCTTGCATTGTTTTTATGCCCAAGTCCTCTCGTTCGGAGCTCAAACCCTTTGATCCTGAGCTAGAGAACACCTTGCGCAGACGGCTGCGACTTTTCAAGGAGATCACCCTGGCTTCAAGTGTCGAGCATTTAGATAACCTTTTTGAAGCATTCTGATCCAAACCAACCTTGAACCTTTAGAAAGTAGCAAAGAAGTTAGTATATCCCTGCGATGGTTAAGTTATCTGATCATTCCAAATCTACTGCGGCCGTATTTCCTACCCATGACCGTTAAGCAGTAACGACTTAAAACTTCAAAATCAAGCCTGCCTTCATAAGCTTGATCGAGTGAAGTCAGTTCGGTGGAAATCCGGGGGATGACGCTTATCAACACATCAAGAAGTTTTGTGCCATTGCTCTACGATCAAACAATACGGTGTAACATAGAATCAGATCTGTGAAGTGTTGTTTTCTTTCTCTCCCTGAGACAAAGTCGAGGTATGGTTGAATAATTTGAACAGAGAGTAGTTGGCTAAGGGTATGAATGGCTGAAGTACTTTGATTTTAACTTTCTACCGAAAGTATTTTCCACTGGAACACACTGCTATGCTGAATTGCTGATAGCGCAGGAGATTACTAGTTTTCGAATACGATCAGACGAGACTCTGTACGAGTCATGGGAACGGTATAAGGAGTTGCAGCCGGAGTGTCCTCATCACGGGTTAGACACTTGTTTCTAGAAATACAATTCTATAATAGGTGTACTACCGAGGCACGATGGATGTATAGTGGATGCTGCCAACAACGGTCGATTTGATGATATAGACGTGAATGTTGCATTGGACACCATTGAGCTAATGGCTATACACGTTGTCAGTATAGCCAATCCCGAGCATATTCCGAGTCGACCCAACTCAATCCAAAACCTTACCCTACCCGAGAATAACCCGACCCGATAAAGATAAAAAGATAACTTATTCATATTAAGTAAAAAAAAGTATATTGTTTAGTTTTTTGTTCCATTTATTTTAAAAGTTCTTAACAAACATCGTTATAATGATAAAAAAGATTACTTGTAAATATCATAGGAAAAATGTTTTGAAATATATTAAAATCCTAAAAGTTTTTTTTTCTTTTCAAATGTTTGTAACCAAAAATCGTTATAAAGCCTAGTATCTTTCTTAATAATTAGTTGCGAAAGAGTTAAATTGTTTACGTTGTTATTCAAAGTCCATTACATTAATTAATCTACTCAAATCAGGCGAAACCTCAGCTGACTCAACTCGACTCGACTTAATACCATATAATATAGACATCTTCTATAAAATTCATCATTCGTATAAGTTGTACTTGTGGTTTAAACCTTCAATCACAACTAAGAATTATTATTACATGGTTTCATATAAAATCTTCTTCCAAAACTATTGGAAAACTAAATAAAGAAATAGTTTGTATTAGAAATCATGTTTATAATAAAAGTACTTGTATTAAACATTGACGTATTAATATTGCATGCTATAGATGATGAAGACAAGAATCTATCTATTTATATCTATCTACTCTATATAAACTAGTCGCCATACCCGTGCACCGCACGAGACTATATTGTTTTATGCCCTTTGTAATTCGCAGCTCCGTCTTTTTGCCTCATTGTCCAATATTTATTTAATTATTTATTTATACATTTTTGTTTCGATCTCATGTCTTTGTAACTCTATTTACTTTGAAAGTCATTTGTAATATCATAAGCAGTAAATAGAGTAATGCCTTATTTGACATTAATGTGATAACTCAATAACGATGTCCTTTTGGCCTGGGTGCTAGATTTTTGGGATTGTAAGAATGTAAGAGAATTATTATTTGTGCAAATGAGATATAAAGCTATTAAATGAAAGTACACTTGTGGAATATGGAAGGGGAAGATGAAACGAGTTGGGAGCCGATGAGCTTTTCCTCTCTTCTTTTTTCTTTCTTATTAATTGATTGGTTTTAGTATTTTTTTAATAGTCTTTCTTAATTAAGTGGGTGTTGGTTTAGTTGTTTTGTCCAATTAGAGTAGAACATATGGTCTTATTAGAATATAACATCAGGCAAATGAAGGATGGAAGAGGGTTTGTTTGAGTTTTAACTAGTATAAAATCCGTGATAGAATCATGAGGTTGAAAGATGAGACTATTAGCGTTTTAGTATTTCCCATGTTACATAAAGTTTACTTTGTCACAACCATCGTACGTAGTAATTTTTAGTAATGATGTTCGTCTGTAACAATATGTCCGCCTGGGGAAAACAAATTGATTTTCGTTTACCATTGCCATTACGCTGAAATGATTCTTGATTTCCACCATCATGAGATGAACTCAGAGGATAAGCAGGTGCTACATTTTCTGCTCATATTGGAACGACAAATTAAAATAACGGTTATTTAGGTTGTTTGACCATCTCTATTATACATAGATAAGTAATTGAAGGCTCGAGATTTGTTTTATGCTCTTTATTGTAACTTCTATTTATAACAATCTCGTATTATGTTTTGATGATTACAAGTGGCATGTAACGAGTTTGTTTGTCTAATCGCATATGCTAAGTCATACAGGTTTGAACCGGATAGAGAAAAAGAGTCAAGTATCAAGAGGGATAAAGACTCAATCGTGATAAAGCACGCATGGAAAGAAACCAGCATTGAAGATCATAGAAAAATATGTAAAAACTTGTAAAAGAGGAGAAGAAGAGAAAGATACTCAACATGAAGTTATAATCACTTCATTGTTGGAAGGACAAGGAAAAGGCGAAATGAACAAGGAGCCTATCGATCTAGTTTACTAACTTGACGTCATGAATCAAGTTTACGAACAAGGTTTATTGGGTGAGTTAAGTTTGAAGAGACTTATGAACTTGTTTGAGTCGGAGTTGGAATTGTTACAGTTTGAAACCAGATGTTACAGTCTGACTCTGAATGTTACAGTCATGTTCACAGATGTTACAGTCTGTGAAGTTCCGTGATAAAATTTGTGTCAAAAAGATTTTGTGTCGCGTGCCAGATTTGCTTTGAAAGTATTTCCTTATCTTTTCTAAAATATCTTTTATAGGTTTTATGGAAATAATATCCATTAGATTTTGGAAATATTTTATTGTGTTTTATTTAAGGCAAAACTCTTTCTTAAATAAAACTACTTTATGAAAATAAGATCTAGTTAAATTGAAATAGGTTACTTGATGAACAAGAATCACACTTTAGGAAAGTAAATAATTCCTACTACACGTGAGATCTTGTATCTTTACCAAAGATGAGAGTCTTATATTATTGTTTATCTTTCATAATATCTTTAACATTGTGGACATGACATAGGTCCACCCCGACGCGGCCACGCGCGGGTTTGGGGAGCCGAATGAATCTCCATATGAGAATGGATCGAATTGAAATTTAAATCGAAGTTGGAGTCGACACCGAATTTTGTGGGAGTTCGGGCCCGTTCGAACCCACTCTATGTCGTAGTGGGCCGTGTACAAAATACGGCCCACTCCGATTTCAGAGTTTATTGGGTTCGTCCCTTTGCATTTGATACCGATACCGACATTATCGGATACCGGGTATTGAATGACTCTCGTTGCCAATGGTTTCGGACATCCGGAAACCGAGGTTCTGAGTAAGGGGTGAGGGTACGTGTTGGGAAGTTCACAAAGAACACCCAACCCCGCCCACACATTAGCGGCCTCTACTAGAATATCGAATGATTTTTGAATACGCGCGTTAGTAATACGATGAATGATATGCAAACATTGTTTTCCTAAACATGCGAGGAATTGAATGGGTTGCTAAGTCGGTTTAATGCATGAAAATTAACGTCAAAGTTGAATTTAGCATGTGAGTTTCGTTTTAGTATAATAAAACAAGAGATAAAAAGAAGTTGCTAATAAGATGAACAAACATGTTATTAACGATTGAATAAAAAAATATAAATATGATAATATGCATGATTTTGAAAAGTTTATGACACGTGATGGATTAACGCGTGTTTGACCGAGGTCGAAAAATATTTGTCGAAATCTGAAAATATGCCGAGAAAAGTCGCTGTTTTATGTAAGAAACGACGTTAGATAAAATAGAGAAAACGAGAAAACAAAAAAAGGGTCTCGGTTTATAGGCCCCCGCGCAACTCGCCTGGGAGGGGCGCGACTCGCGCGGGTGGCTGTCTCGGCTCGCTCTTTTTCGAAAATCGTTAATTTTGATAAATCGCGTACAAATATGAATTAATTTATACTCGATTTATATTTTCGATATTCGTCGTACTCGATATTCGATTATGAAATCGATATCAAATATTCGGAATGATTTTTAGAATTTTTTTTATAAAATCGTTTTGAAAAGAAATTGAACGAAAAGAAAAGAATGTTAATTCTCTCCGCGTTAAAATCGTCGTATTTTGTTTTAAAAAAAGTATGTAACGATTTTTAGCATCAACGAGATTTAATTTAGTTCTTGTTAGATACGATATTCGATTAGTGAACCGGTATCGTATTTTAAGAACGTTTCGTTGTATATGAAAATAATTTTGTAGTATCGATATTAGAAATAAATAAGATGCGACAAATGACCCATAAAAAAATCGACCGACGACGACGCGACGAAAAAAAGAAGAAAAACGTGAGAAGGGAAGAGAGAAAGGAGAAGTCGGGTTTGATTTTACACCCTCAACCTACATGCTTTGTTTACTCGGATCGGGGCTCGTCGGAATGTGGCTAGGGCACGGGAGCATCGAGTTAATGTCGGTGAGTTATGGTGGTTTTTCGGTTTGGACGTGTAAAGGGTAAAAGGTGGCCGGTTTCGTCGGGTCTCGGGTATACTATCGGTTTCTCGATGCTAAATGTATATTTTGGGAATTGTAGATGCGTGATGAATAATAAAGTTGATGTGAAGTGTTGTATGTTGATAATTGATGTATGTGAATTTTTTGATAGATGAATATTGTGGGTGCAAGGGGCCTATTTATAGGAAAATTCCCGACCTTGGCTAGGAGAAGTGTTTGGGTGAGAACTACCGCTTAGGATAGGAAACGTAAGAAGCTGAGAAGAACGAGAATTCCATTTACTTGGTGAAGAAGCAAGGAACTCGGCTGAAAATAGGCTGCTCGGCCGAGTATTTGATGCTCGGTCGAGTGTTTGATTCGGTATTCGGATAGAATTCCTACTTGAGATCGAATTCTATCCTTAAACAGATTTGTTTAATATTTTGTGTAGCTGATTTTTTGTAGCATTTGAGCTCTAATCAGTCACGTGGGGTGACACGGCTGACTCTCACGTTACAAAAATATCTTTGACCGGGTTTCGACTCGGTCGCTAAAAGACGGTTTTGCCCCTGGTGTCGGATTCGACCCAAATTAGTCTTATTTGACTCGAAACGACCCACTAGGCCTGAATTTGAGGTTGGTTTTGTGAGATTTGTACTCCATAAAAAGCCTAAGCCAAATGCCAATGATTTTGAGCCCGTTTCCGAGTATATTAAAGCACGTTTGCATCCGATCATCATCGGGTGTTTGTCGGAAACTGCTATAGACACCTGGCAGCAAAATGTGGTTGTCTACAGAGCCCTCACTTTGACTGAGGCTTGGACAGGGCGAGAGTCAGAGTAGCTACCAGGTCAATCAAAGATTAAAACCTGGCAGCTTCCGGTCGGGTCGTTTATAGTCCAATAGACTTGCGTAAAAGGGCTCGCCAGCCATAAGTTGGAGATCATACCTGAGCTGATGATGATAACTCCGTGGGGAATCGGACTTGTCGTATAAGTCTTGGGTGCGCCTATATGTGGGCCCATCCCATTAAATGCCGCTGGGGAGTTGTATAGTTTTGCTTGAGTCGTCCTGTACATAATTTAAGCAAAAAATTTGCATGTAACATTTGTAGGAGAAATGACTCGCGCTGGGGAATAAAATTTTGAAGAGGATTTTGAATTTTTGAATTTGAAAGAGTTTTGAAAACTAGAGTATTTTGACTCTGAAAAAGGAATAGGAATGCTCGGGATGACTTAGCTAGATCCTAGGATAAGGCCTGTGTGTTAAATCCTCTGGGATTAGGAATCCTAGAGTGAGGAGGAAAGTCTGGGTTTTATGCTATAAATACTCCCTCCTTGCTCATAATTTCTTCATAATTCCCACAATTCCCTTTCTTCCTTTAGAAATCCAATTATGGGAATCGACCGACTAATTGGAATGCTGCAAGACTGGTCCCGATACTTCAGAGACGCAGATAAAGTTATTCTGAACCAGAATGGTGTCACCCAGTTATTCACGATCCGCCAGATGCAAGTAGACCGTCACTTTTTGGATGCTTGCTTGTCCTATTGGGATGATACTTATCATGTTTTCGGCTTTCCCCGAGGCGAAATCTGCCCTATTCCCGAAGAAATTGCTGCCGTAGGCGGGTAGAATCCCATACTTCGCCCTGCTATCCCGTTTTCAGTTCATGACCCGAGGAGGAAATTACGGGAATTTTTAGGGCTTTCTCATATGGAGGTATCTCGTATGCTGGAAGGAGATACAGTTTCCTTAACTGGTTTGGCTGAAAAATTCATGAACCCACATGGCGTCCGGGTAAGGCCGGTTCATAGCCATAGGGCCTTTGCTTTTTGTATGCTCCACGTTTATGCCTTCGAAGGCCATATGGATCTGCTATCTTGTATGCGCCATGTCCGACTCTTTACCGTAGTTGACCTGATGGAGACGGAGCACAGCCCGGCTTGGCTGATCACAGGAGAGATTATCCAGGGTTTGGATAATCGTAAAAGGGATTCGTCGATCCGGCTGACTGGGAGTACCCGTCTTCAACAGGTGCCTTGATTTTTTGATTTTTCCGATTTTTCGTAATTTTCTATTTTCTCGCAGTTTTCTTCGATTTTTCCGTTTTTCTCGGTTTTTTCTCGATTTTTGCGATTTTTTTTTACTTTTCACGATTTTGACTTTTCGCGATTTTGACTTTTCGCGATTTTGATTTTTCAGCTTTGGCTATTTGAGAGGCTATCGATCGTGGATCCTCCTCTTGACGTAATCCGATATCGCCCGAATCAAGTGATGACGAGGAGACGAACCGTTGACTTTTCTCGCCTCAATACTCAAAAATACTGGGACGAGCTGTTGTCTTTCCATGGAGGCCCATTGATTCGCTGGACCGTACCTTGGTGGCCCATTTATGTCTGGACTGGCTTGGAATCGAGAGATAGGGCCCGATATCAATTGATCCTATCTTTTAGGCAGACAATCCATCTTTACCCCGATCGCATACTTAGGCAATATGGTTGGGCCCAAAGAATCCAGGAAATCGAGGCGGTCGTGAGTGAATCTACTCAGCTGACAGACGTAATGTGCGATACCTGGATGCAAAGGTGGTATACTCGGGCTACTTGGCCCGTTTCCATGACTCTTCACTCGATTTGGGTATCGGCTTCTTATGTGAAGTGGACAAAAGCAGACTCTGCTAAAGCCCGTGCTGCCTTGAAGACTAACGAAGCCTTTGACTTGCTGCGCCGAGAACAAGCTAAAGATAATCGAGGCTTCTTTGATGATGGCGATACCCCGGCTACTATGGTTCGTCTGATGTCAGGCCAAAGAGGGAAGACTAGGACTCAAACTGAGGGGTCCAGTACGAAAGGTGCACGGGGGAAAGTAAGCCCCCAGACGGACCTGGAAAGGAGACTCGGCCCAAGACTGGCGGTTAAGGACCGACTTGGTCCATGCGATAGACTTCCCGAACATGTACGGGCTCGGCTTGGACCAGTGCAAGTGGCAGAAAACCCGCAGTCGAAGAAACGGGTTCGGGCTAAAGAGGTTCCACTCGTGATACGGGAACGTTCGCCTCCGCCCCGTCGACCTCGGTCTCCGCGCGACCCAAAAGATAAAGGAAAGCGGAAAATGTACGAGCAGTAGTCTCCTAAATTTTATTATTTAAGTGCTACTATTATTTTTGTGGTGTGATTTTTTGTTGTTGCTTTTTTTTGTGACGCATTTTTTTGAATAATAATAAAAGACGTATTAGTGACAAACCGCTCCTGTCTTTTCGTTATTGCAGTGGTTGTACCCTTTTGAGGGGTTGCCTACGTATCCACAATTAGTGGAATCAAACCAACCGTAGTTCAGACATAGATTTTTTGCAATTTTTCGAAATACATCAAGAGTATTAGTTCGAGATGTGTGACAGTAGGATAAGTAATCCTAACTTATTGACTTGCTTAAATTTTGAAAATCTATAAAAAGACAAATTTTTATAAATTTTTAGCAAATGACATTGAGATAAGGTTTAGGGGTAGTATCGTTTCAGCTGGTCCAAGTTGGTTGGGTTGACGAATTCGTTCCCGTCCAAGTCCGTCAGCATTACTGCTCCTCCTGATAAAACCTTCTTTACTAGATACGGTCCGGCCCAATTGGGTTTGAATTTCCCCTTGGGTCGACTGGTAGCAAAGCCCGGACAGATTTTAAGACTAGATCCACTTCTTTAATATTTCTGGGCCTAACCCTTTTGTTAAAGGCCCGTTGTATCCTTTTATGGTATATCTGGATATTGTTAAGGGCCCGGGATCGCCGTTCGTCCAAGAGGACTAGCGAGTCATATCGGGCTTGGACCCAATCTGCTTCAGGCACCTGACTTTCGAGTAAAATCCTCAGGGATGGTACTTCGAGCTCGACCGGCTGGACCGCTTCCATTCCATATGTTAGATAATACGGAGTTGCTCCGGTTGCGGTGCGGATTGATGTCCGGTACCCCCATAAGGCAAAAGGGATTTTGTCGGGCCAGTCCCGGTAATTCTCAGCCATCTTTTTAAGTATGGTGACAATTGTTTTATTGGCTGCCTCTACCGCTCCATTTGTTTGGGGACGGTAAGGTGAAGATGTATGCCTTTGAATTTTATATTTTTCCAGCAAAGTAGCGCTTTCAGCTAGGAAATGGGTCCCGTGATCACTGATGAACTCGTGCAGGATCCCGTATCGACATATAATCTTATTTTGGATGAACTTGGCTACATGCTTGACATTCAAAATCCGGTACGACTCGGCTTCAACCCATTTGGTGAAATAATCGATAGCCACCAAAATGAAACAGTGACCCCCCGTCCCGGAAGGGTTCACCTTCCCGATTATATCAATTCCCCATGTCGAGAATGACCATGGTGATGTCATAGTATATAACAGGGATGACGGCATGTTGGACGTTGGCGAAAATCTGACAATTATGACAGTGTTTGACATATAATTGGCAGTCGGTTTCCATGCTATTCCAATAGTACCCGAGTCTCGCGATTTTTCGAGCTAGCATATGGGCGTTCATATGTGGACCGTTTTCACCATCATGTACTTCGGCCATGACCCTTTCGGCTCGCGTTTTGTCAATGCATAGGAGTAAAGCCCCCTGTGCCGTCTTTTTATATAACTGTCCATCATCCGTGCGGATGAACTGAGTGGCCCACCTTCGCAAGGCTTTCTTGGCCCGGTTTTCGGATCCCGGAGGATATTCTCCCGTTGTTAAGTAGGTCAGAACAGCCTGGTACCAAGGTTGCGGATCAGTTATTTCGACGTCTTGGTTAGCGTCTTTCGACACAAATCGGCATGTTGGTTAGGTGTTCCGGGATATTCAGTAAAGATGCCAATTTGGAAAGCGCATCCGCAAACTGGTTTTCTTCCCGAGGCAGATAGATGTATTCTACCTTTTGGAATTGCTTTTCGAGAACCCTTACTCGCGCTTGGTAAGCCACGAGATTGGCGTTCTGAGTTTTCCATTTTTGGAGAGCTTGATTGATGACTAAAGACGAGTCACTGCGGACCTGGAGATTTGTTACTCCTAAATCAGCGCCGGCTTGCAACCCGTGAATGCATGCTTCATATTCGGCTGCGTTGTTAGTCACGTCAAAGTCCAATTTAATGGATAACGGGGTGTCCTCTCCTTGTGGTGAGATTAGCAAAATCCCGACCCCAAATCCTCGAAAGTTGGACGCCCCGTCAAAATATAAATCCCATGTTTCAGTGTCAGTATGGAATATATCTTCATCTGGGAAGGCCCAAGTATCGGTATGTCCCTCTTCAGATACCGGACTATCGGCAAGGAAATCGGCTACTACCCGGCCTTTGATGGCTTTTAATGGCACGAATTTGAGGTCGAACTCAGCTAGCATTAAAGTCCATCTAGATATCCTGCCATTGAGGATGGACTTCTCGAACAGATACTTGATTGAATCCATTCTAGATAACACGTGCACTTCGTGGCTAAGCATACAGTGCCGGAGCTTTTTAGTGGCCCAAACTTGTGGACATGACATAGGTCCACCCCGACGCGGCCACGCGCGGGTTTGGGGAGGCGAATGAATCTCCATATGAGATGGTCAAATTGAAATTTAAATCGAAGTTTGAGTCGCCACCGAATTTTATGGTTATTCGGAACCGTTCGAGCCCACTCTATGTCGTAGTGGGCCGTATACAAAATACGGCCCATTTTCGATGTCAGAGTTTATTGGGCTCGTCCCTTTGCATATCGATACCGATGCCGACTTGAGCGGTTAATCGTATATTGAATGACTCTCGTTGCCAATGGATTCGGACATCCGGAAACCAAGGTTCTGAGTAAGGGGTGAGGGTACGTGTTGGGAAGTTCACAAAGAACACCCAACCTCGCCCGCACATTAGCGGCCTCTACTAGGATATCGAATGATTTTTTAATACGCGCGTTAGTAATACGATGAATGATATGCAAACATTGTTTTCCTAAACATGCGAGGAATTGAATGGGTTGCTAAGTCGGTTTAATGCATGAAAAATTAACGTCAAAGTTGAATTTAACATGTGAGATCCGTTTTAGTATAATAAAACAAATGATGAAAAGGAATGAATTCGCTACAAGATAAACAAACGAGTTAGTATCGATTTGTAACGAGTTTTGCTCTCGGGGATTTTAACGAGTTTTGCTCTCGGGGATTTGACGAGTTTTGCTCTCGGGATTGTGTATGATTAGGTAAGGGATTTGACGAGTTTTGCTCTCGGGTCTTTGACGAGTTTTGATCTCGGGTGTGAATTTTGTTACATAAAGGGGAAGCCGAGTAAAATGGCTCGAACTTTGATCGGGATATGTTTGATGATGCGGGATCTGGTTTCCATGTCTGGCCCTAATGGTTAGGGGTATCCTATGGAGCTTGAATCCTCAAAATTCCGGGCTGTCTTTAGCCTGGGTCTCGGGAAGGTCTTGAGGGTTGTAATGTGGGAAGGCTAAATGTGGTGTTAATTGACCAGCTTGATTGTTTCTCCCTTATTGGATGGTATGAGTATTGATCTTGAGTGGACCATTGACCACGGTCATGGGCATTTGAATATTTTTTGGTTGGTTGACCTCTTAGCCCCGGTCATAGGATCTTCATTTGTGTTGACCGTTCTGGTCGTGGATGCTCTTTTTTTTATGATGGCCTGCTTTTTTGTTTTGGCCTTTTGCTTTTTTTCCTTTTTCATGGACTTTCGATTTTTTTTTTGTCCAGTTTTTTGTCTTTTTTCTGTTGGTCAGACTAACACCGTGGGTAGGTATGGTAGTCTTATTGGATGGATGTTTATTGTGGGAAATGGGCTTGCCTCCTGTCTTGAACCCAAACTAGGAGCCTACCTAGATTTCTCATAGGATTCGATACCGCTCCGGCTAAGTGTAGTTTTGTGGCTTCCTATGTCAGACATGGAACAGGTAAAGGAAAACACGGGTCTCGATTTCCTGCAGTCATTATAGATGTGTCTATAGTCACGTGCATGTGCTCACAGTGTACGACGGTGTTCATCATGTTCTCGGAAATACATAAGGAAAGTATATATGAGCAATGGAAAAGCTGATTTTATTGAATTTCGAAAAAGAGGACAGAATGCAAAAGACTCTGACTCTGATTTGTAAATGAGGATGTAGGGTATCCTAGACTCGGACTCAAACTTAGACTCGAATCCAATTCGGACTTTCGGATGCTCGGTTGGTTGTTTTTTTGGTAAGGTCTTCGATAGGTGCCACGACTCGCCTAAACTCGGTTTTGCGCAAATGTAAGAGAGGGAGTCAAACTAGACACGGCCCGGGGTGACAGGAATGACTAAGATTCATGGACCGGGATACTCGAACGTTGACCTGGACGAGGTAACGACCCTGGCTTGGACTTGACAATGAGACTCAAGCTGCATGAGGGTGAGTCCGAAAATGGGGCGACCATGTTTGACTCGGGTTAGACTCTCCTAAGACAAATGTGCGGGGTACGATTCTCGGAGTGACTGTGATTAATCACTCCGTCGGAGAATAGCCCCCAAGTGAGACTAAGGGTTCAGACATGACTCAGATGGTGTGACACCTAAGTGACTCGAAAGTGGGATACGTGAGACAACACGTGTAAGACCTGATCCTTAGAGAAATCGTGGTTGATCGCTCTGCTGAAAGGTAGCCCCCGAGTGGGGTCGAATATTTGGTTAAGACTCGAGTGTCGGACGAGTGACCCTTAGACGTAAGGGTCACAAATCTTTTGTTATAGGGCTATGCCTTGTAAAAGGTTGACTCGGAAAAGACACTTAGACGGGCGACTCGTGAAAGGTGGGCCTCCTTTAGGATCCAGCTGTGTGGGCTGGGCCCTGTTCGAAAGGAGGTTTACGTGAGACATTCCCCAGACTTTGGACTCGATTTGTGTAGACGGGCCATCCTTTGTAGGAGCATGTCCTACATAGGTGGGCCTTGCCTTAGTCTAATAAGGCGGACTGGGATAGGGAGGAAATCCGTGATATAAGATCTACGGAATTTCGACGCTAGAGACCTTGACGACTTAAGACACGACCCGACACTGCTAAATACGGGAAGCCCTAAGAAAAGGAAGGTTTTGAAATTGAATATTTGAAAGCCCGAAAAATTCGGGGAGAACCGGCCCTTTTTTCGAAAAACGGAAAAGGTGGGTCGGGCGACGGTTTTGAAAGTTCGAAAATATTTTTGAGTTTTGAAATGGGCATAATACCGGCTAAAAATAGGCTATTTTGAGTAAAATCGTGGATCCTAAATTCGGTATATGTCCCGGGTTTTGAAAATTGGATATTTTGAAAAGGATGTTTTTTGAAAAAAATGACGGTTTTTGAAAAAGACTTGTAAATCAGGTAGCACGTAGTCATGGAAACAGTATAACGATGCCATGTATGCTCTAATTCTAAGTCTCGGTCAATCTGAAAGGGTCTATACCAGTGTACACAGCCTATCGAGAATCGGGGCGGACTTCCTAAGTCGAGTTGAGCTTAGAACATGCCGTGAAACCCATACGAATCGGCTAATGGACACCTTCGACATGTCCAATTTGGACTACATGGATAGTATAGTGGGACGTCGGTCACCAGTACCGGCCCGGGAAAATATGGGGTTATGCATGAATCGTAAAACTAAAACGCGTATTGTACTAGTCAAACGATTTCTATTCGAGTCTCACCCTGAGGATGCTGAAGGTCAGTAACGTATCAGCTAACCCCAGCGGAGTCGCCAAATTGTGGACATGACATAGGTCCACCCCGACGCGGCCACGCGCGGGTTTGGGGAGGCGAATGAATCTCCATATGAGATGGTCAAATTGAAATTTAAATCGAAGTTGGAGTCGCCACCGAATTTTATGGTTATTCGGAACCGTTCGAGCCCACTCTATGTCGTAGTGGGCCGTATAAAAAATACGGCACATTTCCGATGTCAGAGTTTATTGGGCTCGTCCCTTTGCATATCGATACCGATGCCGACTTGAGCGGTTAATCGTATATTGAATGACTCTCGTTGCCAATGGATTCGGACATCCGGAAACCACGGTTCTGAGTAAGGGGTGAGGGTACGTGTTGGGAAGTTCACAAAGAACACCCAACCCCGCCCGCACATTAGCGGCCTCTACTAGGATATCGAATGATTTTTTAATACGCGCGTTAGTAATACGATGAATGATATGCAAACATTGTTTTCCTAAACATGCGAGGAATTGAATGGGTTGCTAAGTCGGTTTAATGCATGAAAAATTAACGTCAAAGTTGAATTTAACATGTGAGATCCGTTTTAGTATAATAAAACAAATGATGAAAAGGAATGAATTCGCTACAAGATAAACAAACGAGTTAGTATCGATTTGTAAAAATAATATAGCAAATAAATATATGAAATCGAGAAAATAAATATTAATCGAAATCTGAAAAATATTGATAAAAACGTTATTTTGTATAAAAAACAAAGTTCGAAAAAAAAAAAAAAAAGAAGAAACGAGTCGCGTTTTAAGTCGGCCACGCGGCTCGCCCGAGACGCACGCGACTCGCGTCCCGGTCTGTTTTCGAGACCGATTTTTGAAAGTTCGATGCTTTTATTAAATCGCGTACAAATATCACATAATTTGTACTCGACCTATTATTTTCAATATTCGTTATATTCGATAGTTGACTACGAAATCAATATCAAATACTCGGAATAGTTTTAGAAAAGATGTAGATTTTGAAATTGTTTTGTAGAATAGATAATAAAACGAACGAAAAGGCTAAAAAAAAGGACTCGGGTTTCAGGCCCGTGCACGAGTAGCATAGGAGTGGCGCGATGATGGTTGGGATTTGTCGTGAATCCCAACCGTCAAATAAAACCGGCTAAACCTAACTAGGGTAGCTAGGGTAAGTCGGGTCGAATCCACACGGACGGGAGGTCGGACTAAGGTATGCTACGGTCTAGGACTAAGTTCGAGACAAGCTATTCTAGGGGGAAGGCTAAGGACTAAACTAGGTCTAAACAAAGGAAACAAACAAAGGAGGACGGGCTAGGGTTAGGTCGGGGTCAAAGGGGTAACGGAATGGTCGGAGGAGAACTAGAGGTGAAGGAGGTAGTAGGGTGATCTAGGTAATGCCCGGGCTCTCGCAACTTAGACTCACCTAGAGGTTCCACCTAAAACCCAACTCGGCGACACAACACAAACGGGGTTCTAGCATGCTATAGACCTAGGTCGAATCCGGGCTCTCGCAACTTAGACCGGCCTAGGGGTCGTCCTCACTGGGCTCTCGCAACTTAATGAGGGGACCGAACCCATAAACAAACTAATACCCACAAGAGAAAGACAAGAAAACAAGCATTCGCACATACTTAGTCATTCAAGAAATTCAACAAACATGTGATGTGCAACAAACCAAGGAGAAACCCAAATCTTCCACCAACAACTCCAACAATCCCTCAATCATCCAATTAACACCCTAATCACCTTACTAACCCTAGCAAGAACACTACTCTAACATATCTAAACTAAAACTATCACTAACAAGAGGAATCAAACCAAACAACAAAACTAACATAGTGAAACTAGTCTAACAAAGAACTATGAACAATAACAAGAACTAAAGATTCAAACCTTAATGAATGGAACAAGAAAAAGAGTAAAAGAGAAGAGGATTATACCAAACTAGTGAAGAGGAAAGAACAAAACTTGCATTAATGAAGAAAACCCAAAACAAACATCCAAGGTTGTCAAGCTTGGAGAAGATCTTGAATAATTCCCTTAATACAAGTACTAATCTAAGATTAACGATAATCTAAAGACTAATCCACTCTAATCTATGCTAAAATAATCTAGGGTTTAGTGGGTAATGAAAGACATATAAGTGTTACATAACAAGGGAAGGGTATATATAGGGTTTAAGGATGAAAGGAGAAGGAAGGAGCAAAGCACGGGTGAACTGGCAACTTTCCCGATCGGGAAAGTGGGAAATCCCGATCGGGAACACCCCACAGTACCCCGTCTTGCTTTCCTCTTTATTCCCGATCGGGATGAGGCCATACCCGATCGGGAATAGTCTTGTAGGCCTCCAATATGAACTTTTCGGTCCCTCCTTGGTTCTCATGGCCTTCTCATCGATTCTCGGGACTCGGGATCGGGTCTCGGAGGCTCGGGATTGGGTCCCAAGGTCTCGGGGTCGATTCCAAGGCATCGAGTCATCGTTCCTTAGCTTCGTTGGCTCCAAAATGTGTATGTATAGAGTCGGAATCACTTCAACTCTTCATGAATGGTCTCGGGAACCTGAAACGAGCTAAAGGAAACATAAGAAGCCCATAAACCGCTCCCAAGGAGCGATTATACAAGAAAATGGGACCAAAACACTACAGAATAGGCACTACAAACGACACTTATCACGCGACTCGCGTGCGGGTCTGTCCGATTTTATTTTTTTGTTCGAAATTGCTAATTTTGATAAATCGCGTACAAAATATGAATTAATTTATACTCGTTTTTATGTTTTCGATATTCGTCGTATCCGATATTCGATTATGAAATCGATATCGAATATTCGGAATAAAAAAAAAAGTTTTGTAAAAAGAAGTTTGAACGAAAAGAAGATGTAACGATTTTTAATATCGTCGAGATTTTAATATAATTCTTTTTGATACAATATTCGATTATAGAGAATCGATATCATATTTTTTTAAGAATGTTCGATATATGAAAATAGTTTTTAATAATATCGATATTAGAATAAAAAAACGACGAACGACCCGTAATAAAAAGGACCGACACGAGACCCGTAAAAAAAGCGAACGACGAGGAGGAGAAGAGAAGAAAAAGAGAAATCGGGTTTTGTTACACCCTCAACCTACATGCTTTTGTTTACTCGGATCAGGGCTCGTCGGGACGTGGCTTAGGCACAAGAGCGTCGAGTGGATGTCGGTGAGTTATGGTGTCTCGGTTTGGGCGTGACGTGTGAAGGGTGTCGGGTATCGGGCCGGTTTCCTTCGGGTTTGTAATATCGGTTTCTCGATGCTAAATTTTATGTGTGTGTGTACGGGAATAATTTGTGATTGATAATCGATGTGTGTGTGTAATTGATGTCTTGTATTGTGATGTATGCAAGGGGCTATTTATAGGGAGTTCCCGACCTTGGCTAGGAGAGTTTGAACTACCGTTTAGGATAGGAAACGTAGGAATTTGAGAGGAATGAGAATTCCGCTTTCTTGTGAAGGAAGAAAGGGAACCGGCTGGTGGGTAGGCTACTCGGCCGAGTTTTGCACTCGGTCGGGTGTTTGATACGGTTTTCGGATAGAATTCCTACTTGAGATCGAATTCTATCCTTAAACGGATTTGTTTAATATTTTGTGAAGCTGATTTTTCGTAGGATTGGAGTATGAATCAGCCGTGTGAGGTGTCACGTCTGACTCACGTGTCTCGGGAAAATCTTTGACCAGGTTTTGACTCGGTCGCTAAAAGACGGTTTTACCCCTGGTGTCGGAATCGACCCAAATTAGTCTTATTTGACTCGAAACGACCCACTGGGCCTGATTTTGAGGTTAGTTTTGTGAGATATGTACTCCATAATGAGCCCAAGCCAAATGCCAATGATTTTGAGCCCGTTTCCTAATATATTAAAGCACGTTTGCGTCCGATCATCATCGGGTGTTTGTCGGAAACTGCTATAGACACCTGGCAGTCAAAATGTGGGTGTCTACAAAACTAAAGCTAGGCACGTCTTCTCGAGCATGGTATATTTACACTCGTATTCTAGGAACTTTTTACTGATGTAGTAAATAGCCCGTTCTTCTGAATCAACTGTCTGGGCCAGCATAGCCCCCATGGGTGTCTCGGTCGTTGTTAGGTATAACGACAAAGGCAGACCGTGCTGAGGTGGCATTAATACCGGTGGTGCAGACAGAATCTCCTTGATTTTATCGAAAGCTGCTTGACATTTGTCGTCCCACAGTACCCGTTCTCCTATCTTCAACTTCTTGAAAATGGGCTCACATACCATGGTTAGCTTTGAAATGAAATGGCTGATATATTGGACTTTCCCGAGAAACCCCCTAATCTCCTTTTCGGTTTTAGGCGGCCGCATCTCGGTAATGGCCTTGATTTTGGCTGGGTCAACCTCGATGCCGCGTTGGCTGACGATATGGCCCAGTAACTTGCCCGATCTTACCCCGAAACTACATTTTTGAGGGTTTAGCCTCATGTTGTATTTGCGTAGTCGGGTGAAAAACTTCCTGAGGGCCGAAATATACCCGTCTCGGTCTTTGGACTTAACGATCATGTCGTCCACATAAACTTCTACTTCCTTATGCATCATGTCATGTAATAAGGTAGTGGCGGTCCGTTGGTAAGTGGCCCCGGCATTGATAAGCCCAAACGGCATAACGGTGTAGCAGTAAGTACCCCACGGCGTAATGAAGGTGGTCTTACTCATGTCCTCTTCCGCCATTTTGATTTGATTGTATCCGACATACCCGTCCATGAATGATAGAAGGCCAGGCATGATCGGCCGTATTGTCCACCAGTATATCGACGTGTGGCAACGGGAAATCGTCTTTCGGGTTGGCCTTATTAAGGTCCCGGAAATCTACACAAACCCGTACCTTTCCGTCTTTCTTGGGTACTGGCACGATGTTTGCAACTCAGTCTGGATATTCAGACACTTGAATAAAGCCCGCTTTGAATTGCTTGTCGACTTCTTCTTTGACTTTGAGAGACCATTCGGGCCTCATTCTTCGGAGTTTTTGCTTTACCGGCTTACACCCGTCTTTTATGGGTATACGATGTTCGGCTATCTCCCGGTCTATTCCCGGCATGTCCTTGTAGGACCATTGTAACAACCCAGATTTTTAAAAACTTTAAATAATATAAATAGTATAAATAATATGGTCAAAGGTGGCGGAAACACCCGACCGAATCCGAATCGTCACTTTCTCGACATTCAACTAATACATTATTCAAAAGTGTTTAAACTGAATATTAAAGACTTAAATAAAGGGTCTCTCTCTCCACAAGTCTTCCCCAACAACAAAGCAGTCAATAGCATCCTGAAAGACCTGAAAAGGGGGGGTCCACAGTCAGTGGGGAGTAACTAGATGCTCTCCCAGTCGTCTTTACAATAGGATGAAAGCAACTAATAATCAGCAACAATGAATAATACAGATAAAGGAATACATGAAAGCATTATCATACTCGACCAATTAGGATCATACCAATTACTAAGAAATTCAAACATCCAAACCGGACTGATCACACACAAATAACCTTCTTACACTACGCCTAGGGTATAGAGCGAACACCGGCTCGAGTGTATAACTGACACTCTCACCTGCCAGAGCATATAACTGATACTCTGACGGACGGGTCGTATAATAGACTTCCCATCGGTGTGGAGCATATAACTGATACTCCACGGTACTATGTATAGCCGTATAACTGACAACTATATGTCTAAGCCTAGCTAGGGCTCTCGATGCAATAACTGTACACCGAACGACACACGGGACCCAGAGCGTATAACTGACGTCTCAAGGCACGCCCGAACATAGACCTTCGGCATTTGGCGCTTTTTCATTCCGATTGGTATATAACTGATACCGCACGTCATCTATACCGCTAGCTTTCGTGTAACTGTACAGTATAACTGACTGCACAGGGCTCTTGTGAATAACGTCACAATTCCAATCCTAGTACAGTATAATCGACTGTACTAAGTGGCAACCCACCCTAGTATAGTATAACTGACTATACGAGGTAGTAATCAAACTTAGCATAGTGTCACTAGCTATACCAGGGAGAATCGAGCCCTAGATAGTGTAACTAACTATACCAAGTATTACTCCACTCCAATATAGTATAACCGACTATACTAGATAACAACCATGTCTCAAACATAGGACAATATAACTGACTGAACTATGAAGAACATACATAGAAGTAACCTTTCAACAATAGATGAATAACAGATAGTACAACTAACTATAACCATAAAGTTAGTCTTGCATATCTAATGCCTAATAGTACCCAAGGTTAAGGTTCGCAAACTATAACCTTGTCTACTAAGTTGAGGTTGACCTAACCTCAACCATAACCTCGTGGAGTTACAATAACTGCAACAAGATTATGATGGTACGACGAGATTACATTAACCTCAAGTGAAGTGATGTAGTAACTTCTCAATGAAGGTACATTAACTTCAATCAAGGTTACATTAACCTCGACTATAACATTAGCTTCTTGCTAAGGTTACATTAAACTTGGATATAACCTTAACTCCATGCTAAGGTTACCTTAACCTTCGCCTTAACTTTAACTCTAAGTTAAGGTTACCTTAACCTTGACTATAACGTGCAAAGTTCGGGAACCTCGACAAGATTATAACCCCGTGTTGAAGTTATCTTAACCTCAAGTGAAGTTGCATAGTACTTCATGACGAAGTTACATTAACTTCAAATAAGGTTATATTAACCTCAACCCTAACCTCAACCACCGGGTGATGGTAGGTTGAGTCATCATTGAATCTAGGGTTTGAAACCCTAAAAGCATCGATGAAACACCCTAGCATCTCCACCAAGGAAGGCCACGGTCGGTTCATGCGCGTCCTAGAATTCTATTACGAAACGATTCACAACCTTCTAGTTAGCACAAAACGATAATTAACGTCTTAACGATTAAATTAACGACACAATTAAATCGTGGAATCTATCAACGAAATAATAAACATGCATAATAATACCACACAACATCCAATATCATATTATACATTCATTCATCATATTAATGGCATTCATATATCATAAACACGATTAAAAGACACATCTAGTTACCTTTTTGGCAATTAATGATAAACATTAATAAGAAACACCATGAAGAACGCGACAAACAAAACCTTGTCTCTAACACGTGTCATCATCCCCGTAAATCAACTTTGATGAACAAACCGAAACCCATGTGATAAAAATTGTACGACACAAATCCCCTTCCAAAACGACCAAAAGAATGGTATCTTCTTCTTTAATAAGAACCCCTAAAGGTAGGTCCAAAGATTCATGAAAATGAATCCCATAAAATTAATTGGAGATGGATATGTTGTAGAGGAAAGAGCCAAGATTATGAAAATATAATTTATGTATGCATTTGAAAGAAAGATAGATGCATAACAATGGAGTTTAATGGAGAAAAGAAGATGAAAGGAGAAGAAAGAGAGGAGGGAGCCGCGGCATAACACACGCACGAACATAATTTTTGACCTAGTTGCTTGCTAGATTAATTTCTTTTTATAAGGGGATTAACAAATGGGCTTTGGGTCCATTATCTCATACAATGGATCATCCAATTACAAATTGGGTTAGAGCATAATAAAACGCTTGGAGAATAGATATAAGAAAAGCGGTTACAATTTTCCAATTGTCAAATTGTGTACGGATATTTTAACCCATTAAAAGTGAGTCAAAACGAGACAATAATTTAAAACGGATAAAGGAGGCAATAAAATATAGAATGCATATTATTATAAAATGCGGAAATAATTATTTTAAATAAATAACTTTCCGAATAAAATAAATATAAAATACGGGGTGTTACAACCGTGCGAAGACATCTTTGAATTCATGGAGGAGATCCGTGAATTGTTGTTTCTCCTCGGGATCTAAGGATAAACCTAACTTAAGCATCTGAGGCTCTAAAGGGGTTCCTACATTGATGGAATCGGTTTCCTCAATTACCGGATCTCGGGATTCCCTTTGTTCGAGTTGCTCGACTAGATGCAGAGGTAGTGGTACCTGTTCATCGGGTTTCTCAATGTCATTGCAAGTACGATTTTTGAAAATGTTTTGAAAATAAGACAAGTCGTAAGCAGAACGGTTAACATTATTATTGATAGAAAATTTTGAAAACAGCTCAAAGAGAGCGGCCATCTGATCGTTGGTCAGAGGCGGGATGGGGAGTGCTCTCGGGACAGACTCCGAGACTCCCAAAGGTGTGACTAAAAGAAGGGGGGTTACAGACTCGACTCTAGTACTGGTCCCTCTAGACTTGGACTCAGACTCCGACTCTGACTCAGACTCAGACTCGGATTCGGACTCAGTGTTCTGCATGTCCCCTTCACCAGTAGTGAGCTTGTAGGCTCGACCCTCGCTGTCGGTCCACTTGATCGTCTTCCTCCATGCTCTTTTTCCGGTATTAGCACCGACTTCAGAGATCAGCTTGGTTGGATCGAACTTGCTGCTGTGGAGGATCAAGTTCACTAATTCCTCCTTAGGAGTCAGGATGATCTTACTTTCCCCGAACAGGAGCCCCATCATAGGCTCGGTGTTATCTGCACCTTCTTTTGATTCGGCCTGGATGAGAGTGAAGATATCATCCGGGATGAAATTGCATTCCCAAGCCAATTTGGTCTTGGGATATGAGATGGTGGGCTGATAGAGGCCCACTTGAATAGCTCCGAACACGGGCGTGACAAACTTGATTGCGTTTCTTCGGACCATATCTCCCTGGGTCATGGTGTAGCCCAAGCCGAATCGAAACTCTCCGCCGTTCAGGACCTCAATGATCTTGCCAGCCGGGAGATAGGGCCTTGAGGTAGCTCCCGGTAGGTAGCCCAAGTTTTGCAGCATCATGTCGATGCTAGTAGTGAAGTAGGGCTGAAAAAGATATTCTTCATCGATCATTCCCACGAAATTGAAACCTCGCGGGTCGGTTGAGCATGCCGTGTTGCAGCTTGACACGGCTATGGGAGTGGCTTCGAGAGTGATGACCCCGTCTTGTAAAGGTAACTTGACCTTCCTGTGGAGAGTGGAGGACACGGCTTTGACCGCGTGGATCCAGGGCCTTCCAAGTAGCAGATTAAAAGATGAGGTGACATCGATCACTTGGAATTCTAGCTCTTTCTCGATCGGGCCTGTTATGATTGTTATTTTAACGGCCCCAGCAACTGATTTTGGGCTTCCATCGAAAGCCTGGATAGTTTGTGCATGCAGTAGGACGGTAGTCAGCCTCGGTAATGCCAAGAGCCTTAGCAGTCCTCAAGGGGAGAACATTTACAGCGGACCCGTCATCAATTAGGGTCATGGGTAGATACTTGCCCCGGCAGATCACCGTAATATATAGGGCCAAGTTATGGGCGGCCCCAAACGGTGGAAGGTCGGACTCGGAGAAGGTGATGAGTGGGCCTTCTCCCTTGGACTTGCCTTTAAGGTGAGGCAAAATAGTGGCTACCATTTCAGTGGGAGTAACCAACGAGTCAACCTTGATTTCATCGAGAGCCTTAGTAAGTGTCGCCCGATGCTCTTGAAAACTAACCAAAAGCTGCCATATAGTAACATCGGTTCGGACCCTCTTTAGTTGTTTGACTAGGGCCGTGTCAGCATTTGATTCTTCAGGTGTAGATTCCGTCCTGGCAGGTTCAGTGACGGATCCCGGGGCCGAAGGTCCGGCTGTGATGACGTGTGTGCCGGCCAGGGCCTTGGTTCTGGCCTTCCGGATTTCTTCGACGGTGATGGGGACAACTTCCCCCTTAACCAGGTAAACGTCATCTTCGTCGTCAATTCATATCCCGTTGATTTGGGGGATGAAAGGGGAAATGAGATGAGTACAGTCGACTACTTCTCCAGTAAAAATGGCGCGAGTAGCAAGAGGATTATTTTTGTTACTCGGCTTATCACTGGGTAGCGGTATCTTCCCACTTTCGATCAGATCTTGAATGAGATGCTTCAACTTCCAGCATTTTTCAGTGTCGTGCCCGTTGCCCCGGTGATAGTGGCAATAGGTCTGGATGTTGTAGCTTTTGGACCGTTTTTCGACGGGAACTTCCGAAATCGGGCCTATCGGCTGGATCAGGCCCTTAGAAGATAGCCTTTGTAAGGCGTGAGCATAATTAGTCCCTATGTCAATGAATACTCGGGCTGGAGTATTCTTTTTGGTCGAGGTGTCTAGTCGATTGACCTCGTCAAAGATGCTTCGGGCCGTAGTTGTAGTTGCGGGCTTGCCGGAAGACGAACTGACTCCTTGATATCCCTTAGTTGAGGCCTTAGTAAGGCTCTCTAACCTCAAATCGTCTTCGATTCTCGTACCCATCTCGGTTAAGGTGGCGAAATTGGGTATGATGGCGTACCGGAGATGGATCCGGTAAGATGGGAGGAGATTTTTCACAAAGGCCTCCACTAGCACCTTTTCGCTGGGCTTGTCCACCAGCTTGACACTTTCTGCCCTCCACCTTTGAAAGTATTTCGTGAAACCCTCCTTAGGCTCTTGGGCCATGACCTCCAGAGTACGCATAGTAGTCTGGATCTCGGTGTTGTCCGCATAGTTTCGGGCGAACTCCGTTGCGACATCGTCCCAAGTTTTGTATTTCTTGAAATCGAGCCTGTAGTACCAGGCTCTTGGGTGCTTGTCCAAGGATGAAGCAAAGAGATGCTTGAACATGGTCGATTTGACCCCCTTAACTGCCATAAACTCCTTGAAAGCCCGGATATGGAGTACAGGGTCTTCAGTCCCATCGAACATGGGTAGGCCCGTCAAGTTGAGATTAGCGGGCAACTCATCAGTTAGGGGCGAATAAGCCCGAGCGTTCTCCGTGTGGATGGTGTTGCTGGTGGTCGTGTGGACCTGTTCTTGCAGTTTATGGACCGCGCTGGCCAGTTCAGCTAACGGCCCGTCATCCTCAATTCCTCCGTTAGGAGTTCCCTGTTCCACGGCGCTTACCCGAGTAAGGATGGCGATCTGGTCCTGCCTCATCTGTGTCAATTGGTCTTGTAGCTTGGCCAACGCAACTGTCAACTCATCAATGGCTTCTTTCGTCATGGTTCGGGTGAAGGGTGGCCTGTCTGTAAGAACACCGCGTAATCAGCAACTAACCCAAATCCTAGAACAAAAGTACATCCCGAGCACGGGAAGAAAGGAGACTAGGAAGGAAATGACTCGGAAAAAGACACCTAGACGGGTGACTTGTGAAAGGTGGGCCTTCTTTAGGATCCAGGCGTGTGGGTTGGGCCCTGTTCGAAAGGAGGTCCACGTGAGACATTCCCCAGACTTTGGACTCGATTTGTGTAAACGGGCCAACCTTTGTAGGAGTATATCCTACGTAGGTGGGCCTTGCCTTAGTCTGATAAGGCGGACTGGGATAGGGAGGAAATCCGTGATATAAGATCGACGGAGTTTCGACGCTAGAGACCTTGACGACTTAAGACACGACCCGACACTGCTAAATACGGGAAGTCCTAAGAAGAGGAAGGTTTCGAAATATGATTTTTGAAAGCCCGAAAAAGTTCGGGAGAGAAACCCGGCCTTTTTCGAAAAAAAAACGGAAAAGGTGGGGCCCGGTGACGGGTTTGAAAACTTTCGAAAATATTTTCGAGTTTTAAGATGGGCATAATACCGGCTAGAAAATAGGCTATTTTGAGTAAAATCGTAAATCCTAAATTCGGTATATGTCCCGGGTTTTGAAATTGGATATTTTGAAAAGGATGCAATTTTGAAAAATGACGATTTTTAAAAAACGACTTGTAAATCAGATAGCACGTAGTCATGGAAACAGTATGTAGTCATGGAAACAGTATAACGACGCCATGTATGCTCTAATTCTAAGTCTCGGTTAGTCTGTAAGGGTCTATACCAGTGTACATAGCCTATCGAGAATCGGGGCGGACTTCCTAAGTCGAATTGAGCTTAGAACATGCCGTAAAACCCATACGAATCGGCTATGGACACCTTTGACATATCCAATTTGGACTATATCAATGGTATAGTGGGACGTCGGTCACCAGTACCGGCCCGGGAAAATATGGGGTTATGCATGAACCGTAAAACTAAAACGCGTATTGTACTAGTCAAACGATTTCTATTCGAGTCTCACCCTGAGGATGCCGATGGTAAGTCACGCATCAGTTAATCCCCAGCGGAGTCGCCAAATTGTAGACATGACAGAGGTCCACCCCGACGCGGCCACGCGCGGGTTTGGGGAGGCGAATGAATCTCCATATGAGAATGGATCGAATTGAAATTTAAATCGAAGTTGGAGTCGCCACCGAACTTTGTGGGAGTTCGGGCCCGTTCGAACCCACTCTATGTCGTAGTGGGCCGTGTACAAAATATGGCCCATTCCGATTTCAGTTTCGTCCCTTTGCATTTGATACCGATACCGACATTATCGGATACCGGGTATTGAATGACTCTCGTTGCCAATGGTTTCGGACATCCGGAAACCGAGGTTCTGAGTAAGGAGTGAGGGTACGTGTTGGGAAGTTCACAAAGAACACCCAACCCCGCCCGCACATTAGCGGTCTCTACTAGGATATCGAATGATTTTTGAATATGCGCGTTAGTAATACGATGAATGATATGCAAACATTGTTTTCCTAAACATGCGAGGAATTGAATGGGTTGCTATGTCGGTTTAATGCATGAAAATTAACGTCAAAGTTGAATTTAGCATGTGCGTTTTGTTTTAGTATAATAAAACAAGAGATAAAAAGAAGTTGCTAAAAAGATGAACAAACGTGTTAGTAACGATTGAACAAAAAAAATATAAATACGATAATATGCATGATTTTGAAAAGTTTATGACACGTGATGGATTAACGCGTGTTTGACCGAGGTCGAAAAATATTTGTCGAAATCTGAAAATATGCGGAGAAAAGTCGATGTTTTATGTAAGAAACGACGTTAGAGAAAATAGAGAAAACGAGAAAACAAAAAAAAGGGTCTCGGTTTACAGGCCCTCGCGCGACTCGCCTGGGAGGGGCGCGACTCGCGCGGGTGGCTGTCTCGGCTCGCTCTTTTTCGAAAATCGTTAATTTTGATAAATTGCGTGCAAATATGAATTAATTTATACTCGATTTATATTTTCGATATTCGTCGTACTCGATATTTGATTATGAAATCGATATCAAATATTCAGAATGATTTTTAGAAAAAGTTTTTATAAAATCGTTTTGAAAAGAAATTGAACGAAAAGAAAAGAATGTTAATTCTCTCCGCGTTAAAATCATCGTATTTTGTTTTAAAAAAGTATGTAACGATTTTTAGCATCAACGAGATTTAATTTAGTTCTTGTTAGATACGATATTCGATTAGTGAACCGGTATCGTATTTTAAGAACGTTTCGTTATATATGAAAATAATTTTGTAGTATTGATATTAGAAATAAATAAGATGCGACAAATGACCCATAAAAAAATCGACCGACGACGACGCGACGAAAAAAAGAAGAAAAACGTGAGAAGGGAAGAGAGAAAGGAGAAGTCGCGTTTGATTTTACACCCTCAACCTACATGCTTTGTTTACTCGGATCGGTGCTCGTCGGAATGTGGCTAGGGCACGGGAGCGTCGAGTTAATGTCGGTGAGTTATGGTGGTTTTTCGGTTTGGACGTGTAAAGGGTAAAAGGTGGCCGGTTTCGTCGGGTCTCGGGTATACTATCGATTTCTCGATGCTAAATGTATATTTTGGGAATTGTAGATGCGTGATGAATAATAAAGTTGATGTGAAGTGTTGTATGTTGATAATTGATGTATGTGAATTTTTTGATAGATGAATGTTGTGGGTGCAAGGGGCCTATTTATAGATAAATTCCCGACCTTGGCTAGGAGAAGTGTGTTTGGGTGAGAACTACCGCTTAGGATAGGAAACGTAAGAAGCTGAGAAGAACGAGAATTCCGTTTACTTGGTGAAGAAGCAAGGAACTCGGCTGAAAATAGGCTGCTCGGCCGAGTATTTGATGCTCGGTCGAGTGTTTGATTCGGTATTCGGATAGAATTCCTACTTGAGATCGAATTCTATCCTTAAACGGATTTGTTTAATATTTTGTGTAGCTGATTTTTTGTAGTGTTTGAGCTCGAATCAGTCACGTGGGGTGACACGGCTGACTCACACGTTACGAAAATATCTTTGACCGGATTTTGACTCGGTCGCTAAAAGACGGTTTTGCCCCTAGTGTCGGATTCGACCCAAATTAGTCTTATTTGACTCGAAACGACTCACTGGGCCTGAATTTGTGGTTGGTTTTGTGAGATTTGTACTACATAAAAAGCCTAAGCCAAATGCCAATGATTTTGAGCCTGTTTCCGAGTATATTAAAGCACGTTTGCGTCCGATCATCATCGGGTGTTTGTCGGAAACTGCTATAGACACCTGGCAGCAAAATGTGGGTGTCTACAAACATATAATTTCCTAATCTTTGTAGTATCCTACTACTCGTAACCTAGGCGCATGTTTGGAAATAGTATATAAGCCAACTCGGACTTTCATATTACTTACGCAATTCTTCCATTGAGTTTTAGAGTCTAAGAAAAAAAATATTTTCTAGCTAAAACCGTTTTGCTTATTTCTTTAAGGTTAGAATTCGTCATGAAAAAGTCACTTCTTGTTTGATCATTGTGTTACATTGCTCTAAGTACTTGTCGGTTGAAGAACGACACTCCTACATTCGTCTTACGAAGAAGACAACTCCTACATTTGGCTTTTAAACCTTGCCCTAGCGCGCGCCGATGGGCCTTGGGTGCCCATCCCGGAGTTTGACTCGGTCGGACACGTTGATTCGGGTTTGACTTTGCGTGTTTCGAGACCGATTCCGAGCCCCGATGTCGGAATTGACTCTAGTTAGTGTTGACGCAACCGTAATGACACGACTAAGACCGTCTTGATGTTGTATTAATTTCTCCGAGTAATTATTTGATCTTTTCTATAGAAAAAAATATCTAAAACATCGTAAAATCGTGTCGTGTTGCAGTCCGATCATCATCAGGTGTTTGTTAGACGCTCCAGTAGTCACCAGGTCCAAATCTGGGTGTCTACACTACCTAACAACGTATGAGTATCATTTACTATTTCTACCACATCAAGGATCCATGGGCGTAAAAAACGTACAAAGCCAGTAAAAGAGGCCAAAATATGAAATTCCCAACTAAAGACGTGAGAGAAAAACAAAGAAAAAACAAAGCCACAATTCGAGATGATTACGTTCTCCAATAAAAGTTCAAAAAAGTAATTTATTAGTTATAGTGCATTACATATATATTTACATCTTATACCGTTATATCTCTTTTCGCCAATAATAATTCTCTCACGTTCTTACAAACACAAAAAACTAACACCCAAGCCAATAGTCCATCTTTATTGAGTTATTGCGTTAACGTTAAATAGTGCATTGCTTCATTTATTGCTTATGATATTACGAATGACTTTGAAAGTAAATAAAGTTACAAAGACATGAAATCGACATAAAAATGTATAAATAATTAAACAAGTACTCACAATGAGGCAAAAAGATGAAACTGCGAATTACAAAAGGCATAAAATAATTTAGTCTCGTGCGGTGCACAAGTATGGCAACTAGTTCTTACTAAAAATGATAAAATAACTAGTATACAGACCCCGTGCCACGATGCACAGTATTTTTGATAAATTTATTTTATAGCATATTTCATTTTAAATTTTCAATTCTTTTATTTTTATAAATCTAACAATGGTACGTGTAGGTATATATATGAAAATATTTTTGACAATGCAAAACAAATCAAGATAACTGGATAATGTTTAGAAATGACACTAAATGTGGTTTTAATGAAAATATATATTACGTATATTTTTATTCTCCGTATATGTCATCTTGCATTTAAAGATACATACTTATTTCTGTTTCAATTATGGAGTAGTACTATTTTGTAAAGAATGTGCACTGATGATTTTTTTTAGTTGTTATGGCGAAACATTTTTTTTATATAAAAAAAGTCCTAAATTTTCGATACTAAATGAAGGATTTTTTTTTATCAAATGTATGAACTTACTCTATGATGTAATTTGTGAAAAAAAAATCACAGAGAATTTCTTGGTATATTCTGAATGTTGTAATACTTTTGTTGAAATTAAAGTAAAAAAACTTATCTCGAAAATAAATTTAACTTTCAGAGAAATACGTTTTTTGTCACAAAGCTAATGACGACATTATATTAAATTTCGAAATTGATTTCATAAAAAAAATTGCCTTTTTTTTGTATTAATGACAATTAATAAATTGAAATTTATTTAATTTATGTAATGATTTTTTCTTTCCTTATTTAGAGTAGTGGAGTTTGGAGGAAAAACTTTAAAGATAGTTATTCTTAGTGTATAGGGGATTGAAAAAATAAATCGGATAATTAATTGCAGATTTAAACCAGACATGACCAAATAAATCTAGTTCGACCCGATAATGATCCGAACCCGAAAAAGACATGAACCCGATCCAGACCCGACCAACCCCAAAATTTCAATCTGATTGACCCGCTCCAAACTCGACGCAAGAGTTGATACGGATAACCCGACCCAAATGTAGTCACGATCGATAATGGTCGGACCCGACAACCACTTCTACATATACCAAACTAATATGTGTATAAATAATATATTGTCTCAGAGGAAGTACTACAAATAAAAAATACACAGTAAGTTTATTGTGAGACTTGTCACGTTGATAAATTTTCATGAGACAGTCTCATAAGAGATTTGTTAAAAATATAGACGTATCGTGAATATAGAGTAGTAACCCTCGAAGTATCACATGTTGAAGTGAATTTTGGTTTTGTTCTTAAAACTCAAAGCTACTAATCATCGAATTAATGAAGACTAGATTAAAGCCCGTGCGTTGCACGGGTTAGTTGGCTTCGGGTTAATTGGCTTAATTACATTAACGATGTATATTCGTTAAATAAGAAACTTGATCAATCTATATCATTATAATAAATAAGATGATCACATAATATTAGTAATCAAACTTAATTTCAACTAAGTTTATAGTCTTAATAGCTTATTCTAAAACTCAAAAGAGTACATGCGAATAATTCTTTTGATTGATAATATAAGATTCTATCACCTCATCATAATTATTCGATATAGGATAATTTACTTAAGGTTTATAGTTTTAAGATATGCTTTAAAGACCCAGAAAAACGCACGATTACTCTTATTTATAATATAGAATATCACCTTATTTTATTTTTTTCGATGTGGGATAATTTTAGGTTTATAGTCCTTTTAAAAGCTTTTTAAAACTCAAAATTTGTTGGTTGATATTTAAAACCATAAGATTACTCACTTATGATATAGAATTTCATCACCTCATCATACTTTTTCGATGTGGTATAATTTAATTACTTAATTAAGTTTATAATTTTAAGAGCTATTTTGAAGACTTAAAAGAGTTTGTTTTTATATCTATGTTAGATGATAGACGATTACTCTTTATTTATATAATCGAATTTGATCATCTTTTATTACAATTTTTCGATGTGGGATAATTTTAATTAAGTTTATTTAAGTTTAGATATAGTCTAATTAAGAACTTTTATTTATAGACGGATGCATGATTACCCTTATTTATAATACATAGAATTTCATCCCACCATCGTAATTTCGATGCGGGATAATTATACATTAACTATATACTTTAATTATACCTTTTTTTTAGTTCAAAAGATTGTTGGTTAATATTATCTAAGAACGAAAGATTACGTAGAATTATATCACCTCATTATAATTTTTCGATATGTGATAATTTTAATTTAACTTTATTTGTAGTCTTATTAATAGCTTTTTTAAAGACTAAAAGTTTTTTGTTGACATCTAAGTATGGATAATTAGTCTTAAGAGTTTTTTGAAGACTCAAAAGATTTTGATTGATATGAACAAATAATTAGTCTTATTTATAATATAGAACCATAACCATATTATAATTTGTCGATGTGAGATAATTTAAGTAAAATTTGTAGTCTTATTTATAATATAGAATCATCACCGTACCTTATTTTAATTGTTTCAATGTAGGATAATTGTTGGTTGATATTTAAAACAATGATTATTCTTATTTAATAGAAATTCATAACCTTATCATTATTTTTCGATGTGGGAGAATTACCTCAGTTGGTTAATCTCTATTACCTAAGTTGGTTAATGATTACTCTTATTTATTAAAAATTCATAACCTCGTCATTATTTTTCGATGTGGGAGAATTACCTAAGTTGGTTAATGTCTAAGAAAAAAATTATAATTAGTCTTTTGTGTATAGTCTTAAGAACCTTTTTAAGACTCAAAAGATTTTTGCTTGATAAAATTTTATAATTTTTCGGATGTGGGATAGTTTTACTTAAGTTTATAGTCTTAATAGTTTCTTTAAGACTCAAAAGATTTTGATTGATATCTAAGAATCTAAGAACAAATAATTAGTCTTATTTATAATATGAAAATCCATCACATTATTATAATTTGTCGATGTGAGATAAATTTAACTAAAATTTGTAGTCTTATTTATAATATAGAATCATTACCGTAACTTATTTTAATTGTTTCGATGTGGGATAATTTTAAGTTTGTAGTCTTATCAAGATTTTTTATAAACTCAAGACTACAAATTTATGACTTCATCATAATTTAAAAAACAATGACATAGAATTCCATCATAGTTTTTTTTAAAAACAAAAGTTTTTTTGTTGGTTGATATTTAAAAACGATGATTAATCTTCTTTAGTACAAATTCATAAGCTCATTATAATTTTTCGATATGGGAGAATTACTTCACTTCGTTGATGTCTAAAGAATTTTTTTTTAGTTTTATTTATAATATAGAATTTCATCACCTTATATAATTTTTTTATTTAAGTGTATAGTCTTGACAACTTTTCTAAGACTCAAAAGATTTATGTTTGATGAAACTTTATAATTTTTCAAATGTGAGATAGTTTTAGTTAAGTTTATAGTCTTAATATATATTTTAAGACTCAAAATATAAGTTTGTAGTCTTATTAAGAGACTTTTTAAGACTTAAAAGTTTTTTTATTGATATTTAATAACGAATGATTAGTCTTATTTATAATATAGAATTCATCAACTTATCATATTTTTCGATGTGAAATAATTTATTTAAGTTTATAGTATTTCACCAGCTCTTTTTAAGATTTAAAAAAAATACATCATTACTCTTGTTGATAATATAAAATTTCATCAACTCAGTGTAATTTTGTAAATATGGGATGATTTTAAATTTGCAGTCTTATATATCAAAAGTTTTTTAGTCGATATTTAAAACCGAATGATTACTAATATTTATAATATAGAATTCCATCACCCCATCATAATTTTTCAATGTGGGATAATTTAAAAGTTTTTCTTGGTCGATATTTAAAACAAATGATTACTCTTATTTATAATATAAAATTTCATCATCTCGATAATTACTTAGGTTTATAGTCTTAGAAACTCTTTTTTAGATTCAAAAGACTTTTGGTAGATATCGAAGAACGAATTAATACTCTTTATTTATAATATAGAATTTTATCATCATATTGTAATTTGTCGATGTGGGATACTTTTAAAATTGTTATACGTTATAAATTCATCACAAATGTGAAACAAATGATATGAAATTTATACTCTAATGAAAGCATTTTTTAACACGAATCTAATTATTTCATTTTTATAATTTATTTTACGATAATGTTATAAAAAAAATGAACTCTAAAGGTTTTCACGTCAGAATTGTAAACATTACATTAATATAATAAATTAAATATATATTGTAATAATCAAAAGATTCTAATGAGATCGCTCGAAAAAAGTCTAAAATATATATATATATATATATATATATATATATATATATATATATATATATATATATATATATATTTAATAATGGAAGTAGATTTATGGTCCTGTAGTACCAAAAACCAAAACATGACCATGTCGGAGTACTATCGTAAATTATTTCAAACCGTGCATGTCTCGGATAGCAAGTAGCAAGCACCGGCAGCTAGGAAGATATATGAAATGGAGTAATATACAGTGAAGGCAGAGTAGCCATTCAAAATTATATGAAGCATTCTTTGATAAGTCTTACATTTTAAAAAACAAAGCTGTTTACTGAAAAGGCAGATACTAAATTTTGTTTCAAGTAAAAACGTATGAGCAATGCTGTGTTTATAGCCTGGCGACAGCACGAGTCGCATGAGGCACATCCCAGTCGGTGACAATATGGTTACGAGTGATTTCATTAAGGGAACGACAACCACTGAGCGCCATTGTCAGCTCAAACTCATCCTTCATCATTTGGAGAACCTTCCTCACACCTGCCTCTCCATCTGCAGCTAGGGAGAATACCACCGGCCTTCCAATCTGAGTATTTTTAAGTTAACTGTGTCAGTCAGTACCTTTTTCCAGTACATCTTTGTGAAGGGAAGGGAGTATATAATAAAAGACCATGTAAAAATACGTAAGACGTGTATTATTCTTCAGCTAATGTACTTACAAATACACCAGCAGCTCCCAATGCCAATGCTTTGAACACATCAGTCCCACGACGGACACCACCATCCAAGAACACAGGAATACGGCCTTGTGCCCCTTTCACCACCTGCAGATTTCGTCCAAGTTTCATCAAATCAGAATTCCGTGATGGGGAAAATAATACGAAGCAACCACTGACTACTGTTGCTTAGCAATGTCTTATTTTATCACCTCTTCGAGAGCCATTATAGTAGCGGGTACATAATCAAGCTGGCGAGCTCCGTGGTTTGAAACAATGATACCGGCTGCTCCATGTTGAACAGCAAGTTGTGCTGAAAGGGCAATGCAGGTAAGCAAGCTTTGGAAGAAGATTAAGCACAGAAGGTTAACGGAAAGAAGGTTAGTTCATCTTACCATCTTCAGAAGTGATTACACCCTTCACGAGAATAGGGAGGCTGGTGATTGTCTGAAGCCACTTCACATCCTAATGTTACATTCAAGGAATCAAATAAAACGATCAAACTTGTCTACTCGTAAACCAAGTACCAATATTACAATCTCTCTTTTAAAAATGTCTACTCATAAACCACTCCCAATAACCTTGCCAGACATGCACAACTCATTGAAAATGTCTCGTTGCACTTACCAAGGCACAGATCTGTATTGTACTAAAATGGAGTAGTAGTATAACAGGTAATTAAGCAAAGTCAAGTAAGAAGTGTTGAAATTTTCAATAAGTTAGAAGACGTTGAACTACCCCTCATCAGTCGATTCCTTTTTGTCATAGAACTATGGCCACTCTTACGACAGGAACATTTGACCTATTTCAAATGAATTTTAATATGGAATTATCAGAAACTACCTTCCAGCTAAGTGAGCGATCAATTTGACCAGCAACATACGAGGCAAGGCCAGAGTCATTTGCCTGTAGATCATCAAAATATTACGGAGTATAAGCTAAGAAATCCTAAGACTAATCGAAATAAGAGGCCTTTCCTATCTAAATTATCTTTTTAAAACACCACTTACTTGATCCATCTTGCCAAGATCAAGACCCTCAAAGTTCTTCAGTGTTAGAAAAGGTGGTAGAACAAACCTGAAATCATTGACTTAGTGTGTTACAAAAGTCACCCCAGTATAAGCAATGCAAATTGTGAAGAATATCTATCGACAATGTACCTGTTCTTGATGTCTGCTTCTCTGCGTCCCAATCTAGGTGTGTCAACAGTTAAGGCAATTGCCTTAAAACCAGCCCTTTCAGCTCTCCTCACAAGCTGAGCAACTACATTCCTGTCCTTGTAAACCTAAATATTACAAGCACGAGAGTTAGGCTCAAGCACGTAATATTGGTGACAACAGTCGAACCAAGATAAACCAGCACCACAAACTGTAATCTTACATAGAGCTGGAAAAAACGAATGCCTGGTCCGGTTGAAGCAACCTCTTCCACACTGGATGTAGCCCACGAGGACAATGTCTGAACATAAAAGAAGAGAAACGTAAGTTGCACATTGTGAAGTTCCACAAAACATTTCTGGCCACATTCACCGAGAGAGAGTCAATTTCACAAGTCTAGAAAAAGAATACTCTACAACAAATTTGCTATGGGAAGAGAAGCACACTCAACAGGAGTCATTGCACTACAATGTAATGTACCTCTGACAAATAACTGGTATCCTATCTACCACCCCAAAAAGAAAATTTGACAACAATTGTTGATCCTTTGGTTCTTGGCAGTAGATTAAACACTATAGTTTGGACTGTGACAACCAACAAAACATGTCCCCTTTGTAGCCATAATTAGTGTGGAACTTACTTGCCCATTGCATGTTCTTACACGAAAAACAAAAATCCAAAAGCAAAAGCAATCTATTGGCGAGACTAGGAAGTAGTATCTAGTTTTGTCCTTAAAGAGATACACAAATCCATATAAATAGCTTTGGCAATGGGATGGAACCAAACCATGATTGTTCCAGCTGCTGATGCTGCTCGTGCTGTAGCATACTCTCCTGCAGGAGCAATCAGAAGCACGAAAATAAAGTTAATACATAATATCCAATTGATGAGATATTTGTAGGTTTGGATTATAAGGCCAACAGAAACTTGTCAGAACTCTCATTCAAGTTAAGTTCACTTGATGATAAGCTATGCTATATTGCTATGCTCCTAACATCACTAACATGAGCTCTGATAACATGACAGTTTTATCTGCGAAACATTCAGAAACATCCAAATTTGGGTAAGGATAGCATTTTGCAAGAACTCAAGGTTGGAGAAAGATACAATCAAATGACCGCAGAGCCGGCAGTTTGTTCAAAATTTAGAGCGACAAGTCAGTTCATTTCGACAGAACACCTACTGGTGAGCAGATAGCTAAAAGATTATCAGTTAATAAGGATTTTAAAAATGCAACACTAACAAGTACTCCCTCCACATCTTATTGTTCCTCCTCTTTCTTTAATATATGTGAGGAGTATCTTTTAATTATTGAAAGGGGAGGAACAATAAGATGTCGATGGAGTAACTAGGCAGTGGACTGTACATCCTGGATTCCTGGAAAAGAGGGACAGATACAAATGACTGACGCATATTAAAGGCAGCATCACTGTACAGCTTTAAGCAAATGTTTAGGCAAAGAGACATCTAAAAGATAGAAATGTATTTTAGTTAATAATCAGTCTTTGAAACATGATGTTTATGAGCTAAGTACAAAACCCCTATGTATGCAAACTGCCTATGGAACTCCCGTTGTGTGAAAAAAAGCATGAAGTTCAAGGCATTAACTCTGAAGTGAAGACACAGAGCAATTTGACATTTACACAGAGAGCATGTATCAGTAAGCAGATAGCTACAGTACCCCTAGCTAGCACTGACAGTCACTACAGTGTCAGATTGAAATAATTAAGCCAGAAATCAAGGCGCACGTAGGGTAGCGTAGTCTAACCTTCAGGGTGTGCCATCTTTTGCATGGCAGTTGGAGCCAACATGATAGGCATGGAGATCTTGAACCCCAAGACAGTGGTTGTCATGTCAATATTGGTTACATCAATCAGAATTCGTGGGCGAAACCTGCATTAGACCACCCAAAGGATGAATGACCCATCTAGTCCGTTTTATTCGTTCCTTTGTCTACTTCTTATATTTTTGGACGTGAGTATTTTAATCAAAAGCAAAAAAAAAAAATAAGAAGAAGAAAATGAACTAGTCTAAGGTGAAACCAACGGCCAGCCAATTAATCCTACACGATCGATCTCACATATGAGACTATCTCGTGCAGGACGCAGAGTAGTAATAAAGCAGCTTACAGGATCCTGGAGAAAGCATTTCTGTTCTCAGCTAAAGTCCACTGGTCCTCAGCGCCTGATGCATAGTAATCATACACCATCTTCGGCAGTTTCTGCTTTGCGATGGCTTCATATTCGTTAACGTTTGTAATCTCACCCATTTAAGTCACACCTGCATAATAAACATTAAATACTAGTCAGCAATTCAGCATGCCAAGTACGAGTATAACATAAGTTTCAGTTAAATACGAATTGTATATGATCACTGATCGAATGATTTACAAACAAGATTTAAAACTCTTAGAGATGAACCCATCTCAACCAAAAGGCCCTGAGACATTCTCAACTCCGATATGATATTTGGTCATGCTAACTCTAATACCATACCACGTTAGATGAAACCTCTCGAGTCCCAACCAACTTTACCCATATGTTATACTCGAAACCTTTTGCATAAGATATCCAAGAAATCTAGATACACAAATACAAATACAAATACCCAACTTTGCTCCCTGTTTGATTGTAACTTTATTATTATAAAAAATGAAAACTGTTTTATCAAAAGGATGTATAAAAGAAAAAGGGTATACCTTTTGGTTGCCTACTCTCTGTTGTCAATAGTTGTTGAGTTTGTGTGGGGAGTGAGTGAGTGAGTGAGTGAGTGAGTGAGGAAACAAATACTGAAAATATGAGTGAGTCAAGAAGAAAGTAGTTTTGTGGTGATAATTATCGAAAGTAGAAAATAAAAATTGATTGGACAAGAATAAAAAAAAGAGATGAGGATGAGATGAGATTAGGGAAAGATTGAAGGGTGAGTATTTGATGAGGAATCCAAAACTCACAAAATCTGTGACTCTCCTCCACATAATCAAATGTGTGTTCCTCAGTTCCCCTTAAATTATCGGAAAACAAAACAAAACAAAACAAATACCTACAGTAGTATGTTGGATGATGATACTATTATATCATCCAATATGGAAATATAATATTCCAAGAATGAAAAAAGACAAATTTATTAAAATATACTATATGATGTCCAGGAGGAAACTACAAATTTTGTTCTCCTGGCATCTCTCACCAAAAAAAAAAAAAAGAATAAAAACTCCACTGGCATCTTCTTCACTCTATCTCTCCATAGCTTTTACCTGGCCACTGGCCGCAGACCACAGACCACAGTAGTGAACAAAGACGTCACATGAGATTCAGGGCAATCTGTTTAAATACTTATCGGTGCAATATCAGAGCAACCACAATGGTTTTGGGTTCCACTGTGATCCATTTCCTGTCACGTCACCGCCACATTATTTACTTACAAACCAAAATTTATGAACTTGTATCAACAATGATACAAGTTTCATAAATGGATCTCACCCACAATTTATTCTCAACATTTAATTTCTACCCATAAAATATCATATATTTAATTAATAATAATTTTGGATTATTTTAATAATTAACTAATAAAAATAATTAATACAAATACTTTTAAAGAAAATTAAACTAAATTACTTTTACATAATTATTATTTTAACATTATAAAAACTTATATAGTACTCTCCAACAAAAACTAATAAAATACATCGGGTCAATCATGTCAAGTTCGGTTCGAGTCAAAGCAGGTTAGTATGAGTTAATTATCTTAAATAAAATCAACTACGGAATAAATCATACTCGTATATTCTACCCATAACAATATTGTCTTAAATAAATCAAGTATTGTAGCAAGGGAGAGCCCACTACCATCTCCATTTGCCTTCTTCCACTTTCTTTGAGCTTCAAGCACCTTTTTTCTTCTTCTTTTCCTATAGGCGTGTCCCCCACTGCTCTCTCTCTTCACTTACCTCCATTTTTCTTTTACTTTTCTCCTTCAAGAATGGACCGTCCGTCAGCACAAACCATGATGGACAAACCTACCATGAACTTTGCCCAACAATGGCAACAATGTTGTCCATAAGTAAGAACTTCTATATGCAACTATCATTGTGAATGCCTTCAGTCATTTTTGTTCAATTTTTGTTATGGTAACCTTATCAGTAAGACTGTCACCTCAGCTTTTCATTTACTTTTATTATTTATCAATTGCTCAAACTCATATTAGACTTTAGGGTTATTTAATGAGAATAATCTTAACTATGCGTGTGCTTCTTAAATTAATCCAAACTATACGTAATTTCATTTTAATATGAACTACGCTTCATTAACCTCATTTTGCTATGGGTGACCAGTTACCTGTTGAACCTCCCTTATTCAACTCTTCTTCGTCTTCTTCTGATTCACATTTCGTGTTCATTTTTTATCATTGATTAAAAACAAATCCGAAAATTCATGTTCTATTTCTTTTTCAATTAGTCTTATAACAGTTATGAAAAAAAAATGTTTTTATTGTAATTTTGTGTTTCACGATGACTGCAACGGACCTAATAAAACCCTAGGAAGTTACAACAAGTCCTATGACCAGTAATTGTTAAGGATAAAGATCCTACATAATATTTCTGTAATGTTCCTTTGTATGTAAACCTTTCTGTTTAGGTAATTATATATATTGTAATCTTTGTATTTACAGTAGGTTTAGATACTAGTGATTCCAGGTTACGGCTCTCAGCCTTGTAGCTAGGTGTTCCCCTCACGTATTTATATATGTTCCTTTATCAATATGATTAATCATTCAAGCATATTATTCCTACATGGTATCAGAGCTCTAAACGCTCCACCACCAAACCCTAAAAACACCCTTCGACCGTCCCAAAATCGTCCCTTTTGCCACCATGACAGGCTCGACAACAATCTTTTCCAACCCTCACGCCACACGGAACCCACCGCGTGAGTTTTCGTAGATCATTTTACTCGCTATTCGTGGATTTATCCTCTTCGTCAAAAATCTGAATCATGAACTATTTTTACACGTTTCCGCGCTCTTGTTGAAATTTTTTTAACTTACCCATTATTCAAATTTTTTCGGATAACGGTGGTGAATATCTAAAACTCACATCAAACATTACATCCGACGGAACTACCCATCTTACCTCCCCCCTCACACCCCCGAACACAATGGCCTCGCGGAACGACGTCATCATTATATTGTCGAGACCGGTCTAGCCCTACTTACTCACGCTCATATGCCCACCACATACTGGTCATATGCCTTTACCACCGCAGTTTATCTCATTAATCGCATGCCCAACTCTAATCTTAAAAATATTTCTCCGTTTACCAAATTATTTGGACATAGTCCAAATTACACTAAACTTAGGAGCTTTGGGTGCTTGTGTTACCCTTGGCTCCGCCCTTACACCAAGCATAAGCTTGAACCCAAGTCCAAACCTTGCATATTTATCGGTTACTCTCCCACTCAGAGTGCTTATCACTGTCTTGACCTGACCACCAAACGTATATACACCTCTCGACATGTTCACTTTGTTGAGGATTCATTTCCTTTCTCCAATACCTCCATGGTCGAACCCCATCCTACACCCACGGAATGGTGTTCCGTACCCCTGGTTGTCCTCCCCTCCCTTTCGGCTCCTACGGCTAAATCCCCTCTACCACCCCTTCGCATCTATTCCCGACGCACTAAACCTCTCCAATCCACCCAGGATGACTCCACAACCCCACCTATACCCACTGAGACCCCTAACCCGGCTCCTTCCCCTCCCCTGTCCCCCGCGTCTGTTGAACCCCTCATTGACCATACTCATGCTCAATCTCGTCTGGTTACTCGTCTTATGAATAAAATTCGAGTACCTAACCCAAAGTATGCTGCCCTTACTCACACTTCTTCACCAGCTTCCGCACCTATTACTCTTAAAGCCGCCCTAGCTGATCCACAATGGCGGTCAGCTATGAACGCTGAGTATTCTGTTCTTCTAACCAATAGTACCTGGACACTTGTCCCTCCTCACCTCTCTTACAATGTCGTTGGTTGTCGTTGGTTTTTTCGAATAAAATATAAACCCGATAACACTATTGACAAATATAAAGCTCGTCTCGTTGCCAAAGATTTTCACCAGCGCCCCGAGGTGGACTACTCGGAGATATTTAGCCCCGTTGTCAAGCCCGTCACGGTTCGTCTGCTCCTCGCTCTGGCTCTTGCTTGTGGTTGGTCCCTCAGGCAACTTGACATTAATAATGCCTTTCTTCAAGGTACGTTATCTGAAACTGTTTATATGAGTCAACCCCCCCGGATTCACTGACTCTGCTCTTCCCAATCATGTCTGTTGACTAACTCGGGCTATCTACGGCTTAGAGCAAGTTCCGAGAGATTGGTACACAGAACTCAAAAACTATCTTCAATCTTATGGTTTCGTTCAATCCTGATCCATCTCTGTTTTTACTTCATGATAAAACTAACCCAATCTATCTTCTTGTTTATGTGGATGGCATTATTGTCACAGGACCGGCCTCTCCATCTCTCACGGCCTTCCTATCCGCGTTCTCTAGTCGCTTCTCCTTGAAAGATCTCGGTTTCCCGTCTTACTTCTTAGGCATTGAAGTTACTCCTAATTCCTCAGGTCTTCAACTCACCCAAACTAAATATATTCACGATATACTTACTCGTGCCTCTATGCTCGACTGTAAGCCAGCCACTACATCCATGGCCTCCTATCCGCCTCTTCTCCCCACCCCTGGCTCGCCTATTTCCAACCCCACCGACTATCGGACCTTAATCGGTAGCTTACAATATCTGTCTCTAACCCGTCCCGATGTTGCTTTCAGTGTAAATAGGCTAGCACAATTTATGCAGGATCCTCAAGAGTCTCACTGGCAGGCCTTGAAACGACTTCTACGTTATCTAAAGGGTACTCTCCATGTTGGTATCAATTTATTTCACTCTTCCCCTCTTTCTCTTCACGCGTTTTGTGATGCCTCTTTAGTAGATAATAAAGATAAGTATGTCTCCACTACTGGGTTCATTGTCTATCTTGGTCGGAATCCAATATCTTGGTCATCTCGCAAACAGCAAGCTGTTGCCCTCTCCTCAACTGAAGCTGAATTCCGTGTTGTAGCTACTGTCACCATGGAACTCATCTGGCTTCGTTCCCTCCTCACAGAACTTCAGTTCGGCTTATCCTCACCCCCCGTAATATACTGTGATAACTTGGGTGCAACTCATTATGCTGCTAACCCAGGTTTTCACTCTAAAATGAAGCATGTTGCCTTGTCATTTTATTTTGTCAGGGAGCATGTTCACAATGGACGTCTACGTGTACAACATATTTAGGCTAATGATCAGTTAGCTGATGCCCTAACGAAACCTCTATCCCGGCCTCATTTTGAGCCTCTGTTACGCAAGATCGGTCTCTTTCTTGGACCGTCCTCCTTGAGGGAGCATGTTAAGGATAAAGATTCTACATAATATTTCTGTAATATTCCTTTGTATGTTATCCTTTCTGTTTAGGTAATTATACATATTGTAATCTCTGTATTTACAGTAGGTCTAGATACTAGTGATTCTAGGTTACGACTCTCAGCCTTGTAGCTAGGTGTTCCTCTCATGTATTTATATCTGTTCCTTTATCAATATGATTAATCATTCAAGCATATTATTCCTACAGTAATAGCAAGTCATAATTTCATATATAGCAAAACGAGATTAATGAATGCGTAGTTCATATTAAAATGAGATTACTTATAGTTTGGATTATTTTAAGAAGCACACGCATAGTTGAGATTATTACCATGAAATAACCCTAGACTTTATACATTATTAGTTATACTGTGTCCAAATTCACTTTATTTTTTTTGGTAAAAAAGTTAATCAGTTTGATTTAGTTTGTGATTAAACAATTTACTTGTATGATACAAATTACTACATGGGTGTGTTGATTGTGTTCTTTGAAATGGGTGTCGTTGTTGGGTGAATTGTTGGCATACAATTTCCTAGCTAGGACTTACTGGGGAGTGAGTTTCTACCTGAAATGTTAGATAAAAAAAGTCTAGCGTTCTTACATTGTTCGACTCTTAGTCTCATTAACTCGTACTTGATTCACATGCGACAAAGCCCCATTAACACGTCACAACATCATTAAACTTCTAGATACCGATCCTAGTTAACATGAATGCAACTTGTACATAACATTGGCAAGGAAACATATGATACTCAAACCAGAATGCGAGTATCCAGATACTTTTGAATAACATTCACATTACGACACACTTAAATCACCTAATAAGTTATCAACCCTCTTGACATTTGACGATACCCATACCACATTAGTCATCAAGTCCTTCAAACAACGTGAAACCGTACTAGTAGACTACATACATAGACGAGATAGTACCCAGAGTACCCCTATCGACACCCCGTTTACGTAACATGAAGATAGTACTACCTTACTACATCGTCGAGGTCAACACCGGGTTTCTTTTAGTCAACTAATCGGGATCCTCTATCGCGTACGACACTACCACGTATAAACAACTTGACATTGTATCCAAGATTATTACCAACCTTGGCTATAACCTGTCTCCCACCCAACGATGATTGACTCCTACTGCGAACATACATATTTTAACCTATAACTTATATGGCGTCATACTAAATACTATACCATGATAATACTGTAATTACGTACTATCGCACATCACCTCATGCAGTCCACTACATCATATACGTTAAACAGTGCAGCTAAATATCACAAGAAATCATCACCACATTCATAGCATCACAACATATCCCACCTATTGTACCCAATCTCATTTCTCACTCGCTGTTACCGGGTCAAGACCAGGAGGGCCGGGGTTGGTATAAGGACGTCTCCTCAACCGAAATTTAGAGGGGCTACTCCTAATGGTCCATCGTCAGGGTTCATATTATTTTCCTACGTTCATTTATTTTAGGATCCAGAATCGTTCGCTCTGATACCACTTTGTAACACCCTCATTTACCTGGAGCCTTATCAAGACATTTCCAAGTAAATAAAGATGTTACCATCTCGGTATTACCCGAGGTAGTAGTCCATTACAATACAATTCAGAAACCAACCATTTAAAACAAAATAATGAATTATTACAATCTCGTATCTACAGAACACGGTTACACAATAACTACAGCAGCGGAAGTAGAACTAGTATGACTACAACCTATAAATGTGGTTAGTGACAGCGCAGACCCATCCCGTAAAGTCAACCAGAATACATCACACATCATCAACGTGCACAGTAGCACTGCTCCCCAAAAGACCGGAAATGTCAATTAGATCGTCGCAGGTCCCCAATAAATAGGGTGACAATTTAGACAGAGAATACGGTTAGAACATGCTAACATCATAACACAAGTACGTAATATAAAACATTCAGTCTCAACCGTCTCAGTACCGTCATTAGTACCGATCATCAATATTATCTCCACATTCTCAGTACCATCGCGGTACCAATCAATAATCTCATCTCAACATTCAGTACCATCACGGTACCAATCAATAATCTTTTCTCAACTTTTCTGGCAGACCCTTTCATTCCGAGTGTGCACACCCCCCGCAGGTTCAACAACCCGCGAGGAGAAATCAGGGAGGGGATCGTGATCAAAGGCCCCGGCTAGGTCTAAAGCTAGCATCACCAACTCCAATATATATTATATCAATATCCATCAATCATTCCACCATCATTATTCAACATCATTCTCATTAGCACGATATCACATCGTACTCGTAACTTATACATATATGCATCATAATATTAACGTAATCTAAGTAAGGAAAACCTTACCTAGCTAGCAGGTCACCACCGCGTCGGTAGTACAAATCACCACGAAAATTCTACGAAGTCCGATCCTAATAAAATATTATATATACTTAAATTAATATCGATCTTAACTTAACTAAATTATAAAATAACATCGACACTGTTCTAACTAAATTTTAATATGAAATTGACCCGACGTAACTAAATTATACTCCCTCCGTTCCATTTGGTTGTTTGCATTTGCTTTTTGGGCACTATTCACAGGTGAGTGAAATCGTCAATGTAACTTCTAATATATAAGATAAAACATAGTCATTTGAGATCTTGTTTAAATTGTCTAATCGAGTACGTTATAAATATCAAATTTTTATAATTTTTAGAAATACGTAACTAAAGATATAGACAAAAGAAAATGTGCGTTGGCAAGTGTGAAAAAGTAAACGCAAACAATCAAATGGAACGGAGGAAGTATATAAAATGAGACCGACATCTAGTCGTGACACATACCACTTCCCGAATCCTCGCTCTCGACCACCCACTATTCAGTAATAGTACACGACAACCACAAGAGTGTAACAGAATAAATTATACACAACAATATGACTATAAAATATACTAAATAATAAACCTAACTAAACAATACTACCTGGCCTGTACATAATACCTTACACACTAACCCTAACATTATAACCAGGAAAATACGCATTTACACCACACAAATCTCATACCACACCGACACGATCGACCTAAACACTCCCTTGCTTCAATACTCCAACAAAGCCACAACAACACATGACTACAAACAACGACAACGATAATAACAACCCAACCCAATTACCGTAACAATAACAACACGACAACCAATATCGACCCTAATATTTTGACATTAATATTCAACTACAATGGCTAAACAAAAAAGACGGTGTATAGACCTACCTAGAACTACGTGCACACGGTGGTCGGGGATGCGACAATGAAACGGCGATTCACCGTGGTTTCATGGGTTGAAGAAGGTGGTGTTACTGGTGTATGAGGGTGGAGACCAAATGATGGATATTGAAGGTGTAGATGCATCTAATAACGGTGTGCGGCGATGAGAATGAAGGAACACGTAAAACAAAAGATAGGGTTATAATATTAGGTTATAATTATAATACTAAGAGTATTAGGAATAGTTAAGTTATAGGGTAATAGGTTATTTTATTTGGAGCATGTTATTTATTAGGAATAGATAATATGTGTGCTAATATTAGAAACGGGTTAACTAAACGGGTCGGGACAAAACCCGAACTATATAAGAAATACGAGTACTATACGACGGGTATTACATTGACAATCATCCAATTCCTTACTCAGCTCAACAATCCTATTAGAGAGACTAGAAAAATGATTCTTGTGCAACTCTTTTAAGGCCATCTTAACATTTTTACGCTTTTAAAATAGTTTGTACCCCTCAATCCCGTACACCCTCTTACTCCATGCTGCTACAACAGTGGTGTGATATTCGGGATGATGGGTCTAGCAATTGAGAAAACTGAACCTATTTTTATTATATTGCTTAGCAAGCAATGTTACCAAAATTGAAGAGTGGTCAGACACTCCAGCAGTCAAATATTGAGTAAATGAATCAGGGAAGTCCCAATGAACATTTACCAGGGTTTTATCTAGTTCTGTCCAAACTCTTAATGATGGATCTCATGGGCGAATGCCGGATTTGAGGGTAGGGGGCAGCACTAAAAAATCATCGACAAAAAAAAAAGTATTACTCCGATCCGGTCGAGAGGTGGGGGTTCGATTCTCACTTGCGACGTAGTTCGTTGTTAGACAATTTTTTTTACAACATTAGAAAAAATACATAAAAATACGAAGTTTCATTGCCGGTATTACTCACAGAGTACTATTTTTTGTGACTTCCGACTCCACAAATGTTAGTACATTGTTAGTAAAAGTGTCGAATTATTATGAAAAGTAAAAAAAAAATATACGGAGTAATTAGAAAAACAATAATTCCGTAGATACAAAAATTAAACTAAAAAAAGTGTCTCAAATAACCCAAATTAATTCACAAGTAGGTGATTTAGGCCTTTAGGGTTTGATAAAATAGGAGATAATTAAGCAATTAGCAAATTACTCGTACTCAACAAATTAATACTAGTAACAAATACTCCGTACGTAGTAGTGAAATGGGACAAAAAAACAGTGACCGGAAGGAGTATATTACTCGTCTTATTCATTTGTTTGTCTTTTATATCATTGTGATTAATATTTTAATCAAAGACAAACAAATTAACGAGATGGAGGGAGTAACAAATCTACAAGAGTAAGTCTCCCTTGTGTATATCCGTCACAAATCAATGACGGATCAAATAATACCGCATAGGTAGATAAAACAAACTTATAAAGTAACCACTCATTTGTCTTTATTCACCTAAATGAATGTTATTTAACCCGTCACAATACGGATATTCCCATCACATACAACAATTTGGCAATCAACAATTACACAATTACAGAATATATTTAAACTGCTCATAGTCACTTCATAGATCATGTCTACTTTTCCATGAGTAACATTTTCTTTTGTTTAATTAATAGGAGTACTATACTCTCTAATTTTTATGCATCCAAGGTCTGACATATCATTTCTATACTCCATTTAATTTAATTTTCTATACTCCATTTCTATACGCAACCTTTCATTTTCAATGCTACATTGAGCCCCTTCGCCATCATCAATCCATCTCCTTATTTCCCAGAAAATGAAGTTAGGTGATTAATAAATCCACATCAAGGAAGAATATGGTGGTGGTAAACTAGTAAGAGTAGTGCACAACAATGGTGGTCAGAATCTTCTGCGCTTATTTTCAGTTTTTTTTTGTTTTTTTTATGGTCACGTGAGGGCATGCGCCCACCCATGCACACACCCAGATCCGCCCTTGATGAATCCTGCTTATTGGTCCAAGTAAATTCACACCCTTGTCCTGATAATTCCTCCAGCCCACTAGTTAAACAATTATTAAAAGCATTCATGTCCTCATTATCAGGATTAGAAACATCAACCTTCTCACCCCTATTCCTAATGATGTTGAAGTCACCCATTACCAGCCAGCTTGTTGTCACCTTGGATAGCCCAACATTCTGATTCCATAAATCCACCCTACCCGCAGCTTCATTTCTACCATATACTACTATGAATAGACAGGTTTATTAGAAACAAAATGGTAAACTTCAATATGTATGAATTGTTCATACTTGATCTCACAGTAACATGGTTCCAAATAAGCCAAATTCTCCCACTGTAGTGAGAGCAATAGTTTGTATAAACACCAAAATGTTGAAACTTATTCTTAAAAATGGCCTTAGCCTTATTTTCTTTAATTCTGGTCTCTAGGAGTTGTAGACACCCGCATTTTGACTGCTTGTGTCTATAACAGTCTCCAACAAAACACCCAATGATGATCATACGATAACATGCATCGATACGCTCGAATACGGGACTCAGAATCAATAGTATCTGACGTGGGCACTTAGCGGAGTAAAAATATCTCAAAACCGACCTCAAATTCAGACTTAGTGGGTTGTTTCAAATAAAATAAAGCTACTTTAAGCCAAAACCACCACCGGGGGCAAAAACCGTCTTTTGCTACCGAGTCAAAACCTAGTCAAAGTCGAAACCCGAAAATGAAACAAGCCATAATCGCGTCTCAATACGCAATCAAATCCAAGTCAAAATCAAATCAAAACCTTCCTTCAATATCCCAGATTTTACTCCGGGTCGCCTAAGGGCACTTGATCGAGTGCCTGGGTCACTCGATCAAGTGACCCCCAAAAAAACAACCGGAACCCTTTTTATGGGGCACTCGATTGAGTGACCTAAACCGGGTCTCAACTCTATATATATACCCCCCTATCACCACCATTTCAAGGGTCCTTCCTTTCACTTGTACACATATTCCAAGGGACCAATTCTCACATTCAAGGAGAGAAATTCATCCTTCCATAACCCTACTTCAAAATCAAGTTAAACCTCGTAATCTCGAAAACTACTCCCTTCATTCGACAAGGGTTCGGTAGTCCCAAATATAAAAAACACATCCTAACTCATTCTACATACTCGAACCGCTCCCCGTGTCTACGATGACACTACACAAGCCCGTTTTCCGAGACAGTTGACATGTAGGTTGAGGGTGTACAAATCCCGTTTCTAATCTATAACTCTTTTTTTATACATTTGTATACTAACTATACTAACTACGCTATCATTTATTTCTCGTATACTAACATTTACATTATGACATCTAACATTTAATTTCCATCCCTAACATCTAACAATTAATTAACGCTTTTACATTTTGTTAATACTGATACCGTGTATAGTACATAACAAAACTATTTTCAAAAACGCGACTCAAGCAAACGTCCGATGACGCTAAGTCGAGCACCGTAGGCCTTAATGGCCAAACAACGATGTCGAAACGCGGAGGACCTAATGTTTGCAATGATGAGTCGTTATCGATTTCAAGCACATTTTCGATGACGCCATTTGAAGGTCATTGATCTAACAATCTAAAATGACCATATCAATAGTGCAAAGGATTTGGTAGGTTATGAAGCAATCGCGGAATTCCTCGTTGCATGTCTTCGATTTAATTTGTAAATTAAACTTCACTCTAAGATGTATGATATCGACTCTATAGCGGAATATCATTCAATATAAGTGTAGACACCCACATTTGGCCGCTAGGTGTCTATAGCGGTTTCCAACAAACACCCGATGATGATCGGACGTAAATATGCTTTAACATGCTTGAATATGGGCTCAAAATCGTTAGTATCTGGCTTGGGCTTTTTACGGAATATAAATCTCATAGAACTGACCTCAAATCCAGGCTCAGTGGGTCATTTCCAATCAAATAAGACTAATTTGGGTCAAATTCGTTACCAAGGGCAAAACCATCTTTCAGCGATCGGGTCAAACCCCGGTCAAAGGCGTTTCCGAGACATAAAATCTGTCACGCAGCTTTCGGAAATCCAATTTGAAGTCAAATACCACAGAAAATCGCCCATGGAGAAGAATTAAGCAACTATAACTCTCCCTAAAAGATAAAACTCGATCTCTAAAAGAGACTCCTACCCGGCCCAGGCCCACTCGATCGAGTGGACCGGCCAACTCGATCGAGTAGGCTCGCAAAACACACCAAAACCAGGGTTAGACCGGGCACTTGATCGAGTGCTATGCACCACTCGATCGAGTGACTCCTTTTCCAGCCGAGAAAGGATTCATTTTCCACCCAAAGTCAGATTCCTTTTCTATCCAAAGTAGGAATCCTTTCCTATCCAAACCGGGTGTTTCCTCCCATCTACAACTGGCTTTCCCTATCCAAGGTAGGTTTCTTCTCATCCAACACTACTACCTTTCCTAGGCAAAGCCGAGAACCTCTCCTATAATTACACCCCTTTGCACAACACAATTACAACATCCACGATACAAGAGAATTCGCAACACAATTCCCGACAATACACAACAATTACAATCCCCGATAGACAATTCACATCCAATCCCGATTTTTCCTCTAGAAATCCTTTAGGAAACCCGAGATCAAAACTCGTCAAAGACCCGAGAGAAAAACTCGTCAAATCCCTTCCCAATTATAAACCACCATAACTCTTCCTATATCATCTTGAAGCTCCCGTGCCTAAGCCACAACTAGACGAGCCATATTCCGAGAAGTTTAAGCATGTAGGTTGAGGGTGTCAAATTCAAACCCGTTTTCTCCCTTTTCTTCTCTTCTCTTTCTCTCGTTTTTTTCCGCTTCGTCCGTCCGTCTTTGTCGTGTCATTGTCGCATCTTTTTTTTTATTATTTCTTTTCTTTTTCCTCGTTTCTAATATCGATATTATCACACCAACTATCTAATTTTTTATATACAAAACGATCATTCTTAAAATACGATACCGACTCTATAGTCGAATATCGTATATAAAAGAATTAAATCAAGCTCGTTGATGCTAAGATAATCGTCACATAGTCCTAAAAAGACAAAATACGACGTTTTCGACGCGGAGAGAATCTATTTCATCTTAGTTCGATTTTTCAGACAATTTATAAACATCTTTTCTAAAAATCACTCCGAATATTTGATATTGATTCCATAATCAAGTATCGAATATAACGAGTACCAAAAATTTAATCGAGTATAAATCGCATTATATTTTTACGCGACTAAATTATCGGTTTTTCAAAAAGCAATTTCGAAATCAAAAGCAAAACGAACCATTGTTCGTACAGAGGGCACTCGATCGAGTGCCTAGCCCACTCGATTGAGTGCCTAGCCCACTCGATCGAGTGGCACCTCAAATTTTGGGCAGAAACTTTTTCCGAGGTCCACTCGGTCGAGTCCCTCAATGACTCGATCGAGTGACCTTTGTCACAACAAAACCGTGGGTCTTTCAACATATTTCGAGTCCCGATAAAATTCTTTTAATGACTTCGGTCATCACGTGTCAAGTCTATCACGTGATTCATCTTTTCAAAACCATGCATCGTATTATATTCACATCGTTTATTCAATTTAGAAACCGTTATCATCGTTACTAACTTGTTTGTTCATGTTTTAGCGATTTACTTTTTTTGTTTGTTTTATTATACTAAAACGAACCTCGCATGTTAAATACAACTTTGACGTTAATTTAGGTGCATTAAATCGGCATAGCCACTTATTCAAATCTTCGCATGTTTAGTCAAAATATTGTTTGCATATCTTTCAATCGAATTAATAACGCGCGTATTTTAAAATCAAACGATATCTTAGTAGAGGCCGCTAAGTGCGGGCGGGGTTGGGTGTTCTTTGTGAACTTCCCAACACGTACTCTCACCCCTTACTCAGAACCATGGTTTCCGGATGTCCGAAACCGTTGGCATACGAGAGTCATTCAATACACGATTCCCGATAACTCGGCATCAGTATCGCAATGCAAAGGGACGAACCCCATAAACTCTGAAATCGGAATAAGCCGTACTCTGTGCACGGTCCACTAAGATATAGAGTGGGTTCGAACGGGCCCGAACTCCCACAAAGTTTGGTGGGACTCCTATTTCGATTTAGATTTTAATTCGAGATCCATTTCACATGAGTTTCATTCTTTTTTTTTGGTAAATGGTAAGAATTATATTAAAAATAGGACCATTTTCAACTTACAAACCCCAACTCACAATTACTCAATTAAATGCAACAAAGGACCAGACTTAAGTACATATTCGATCAAAAATCCTCTTGTCAACACTCGGGATCTTTGCGCAAAAACCCTTGAATCTTTCACGAACTTCCATCTTTACTCGATGTAGCAGCACGAACGGTCGATGTACATAATGCTCAAACCTGCATCTATTTCGCTCCATCCAGATTATATACATCAAAGATACTAATCCAGCAATCACTATTTGCTTCCATAACAAAGATCGTTGTTTCCAAAACTTGCACCAAACTAACAGGTCCCCTGTTAAACCTTGTACTCCCAACCACTCAAGAGTCAACTCCAAGCTCATGATACTGAGTTTGCAACGAAAAAAAAGGTGGTCATGAGTCTCAGGTTGCTCCATACAAAGCACACATAACGGGTCAACATTGCAGCCAAACCGAACCAGCCTGTCAGCTGTAAGTAGTCGCCGCTGGGCAATGAGCCACGCGATGAACGAGTGTTTATGTTTATTCATTCGATTCCAAACCACGATATGCCACTCGACATCTTGCTGATCTCCTCGAAGCCATTTGTACCCCTTAGCTACAGTGTAATGTCCATCCTGAACTAGCCAATCATCTCCTATACAGCCAACTTTGAATATATCCTTTACTTGGCAGATCTTCTTCTAGGTCCAACTACAAGAGTAAGACGGTTTATAATCTCGCCAATGCTGTCTTTTCAGATAAATCGCATTAACCCAGCGAACCCAAAGGTGGTCAGCCTTGTTAGCAAACCACCAAGTGTATTTTCCAATGTTGGCCTTATTCCAAGTGACCCCATCAAGTATACCAAGCCCCCCATGTCTCTTGGCCTTACAGCATGTATTCCAATCCACAAGGGCTACTTTCTCGTAATTTGCTTGCCCATTCCAAAGATAGTTCCGACAAATTGCTGTAATCCTCCTCATCACACCACTAGGTAATAGGAAAATCCGAGCCCAATATGCCTGAATATGTGACAGCACCGCTTTAACCATTACAAGTCGCCCGGCATAGCTCAACTTCCTCGAGCCCCATCCTCTAATTCGATCCACCATCTTCTCAATCAATCTATTGCAGTCCCCAGGCGCCACTCTCTTATATGATATGGGGACACCAAGGTACCTAAATGGAAAAGACCCTCGTCGAAATCCAGTCATACGTATAAGCTGTGCAGTAGTAGCATCAGGGACACCATTCATGAGAATCTCAGATTTTCCTTGATTGATGATCAGTCCAGACGCATCTGAGAATGTTCGAAAAGATTTTAGCATAATCCTAACTGAACTGGTGTCTCCTCGACAGAAGAGCAAGATGTCATCCGCGAAACAGAGGTGGTTGAGTTTTACTTGTCTACATAATGGATGGTAGTTAAATCCATCACATTCAGCTGTAGCATCCAGTAATCGGGTCAGATATTCCAAACAAAGCGTAAAGATAATCGGTGACATTGGGTCACCTTGTCGAATCCCACGCTTCCCTTGGAAAAATCCAAACTGAGCCCCATTCAATGATAATGTGTAGGACAGGGTCGAGATGCACTCCATTATCCATTGAATCATCATAGTTGAGAAGTTCAAACCTTCAAGCATTTGTTTGATAAAACTCCATTCCACCGAATCATATGCCTTGCTAAGGTCAATTTTCATGATACATCTTGGTGAGCAACTTCTCCTATTATATAACCTCACTATGTCTTGACAAATGAGGATATTGTCAACAATGTCTCGCCCTTTTATAAACGCGCTTTGATTATGACTCACAAGAGAGGGAACATCGTCCATCAGTCTGCTGCAAATAATCTTGGTGATACATTTATATATCACATTACAACAAGCAATGGGTCGATAATCACTGAAACTCTCCGCTCTTTCTTTCTTAGGGACTAACGTAATAATCGTGGAGTTCACCTGTTTCAAGAGCTTGCCACTCTTAAAGAAGTCCTTGACAGCCTCTGTAATACTATTACCCACTATCGGGAATGCATCCCTAAAAAACTCACTCGAGAAGCCATCCGGGCCCGGGGCCTTATTTGAATGAATAGAGAAAAGAGCTTGTTTGACTTCCTCGTCTGTTACATCTCTACTCATTCTCATAGCTCTTTCATTTCCAAAGTCACTCCTCGATGTACAATGTTTGTGTTAACTTCAACAGTTTCGCGAGTCGTCCCAAGAACCTTTTCAAAGTGTTTCAGGAAAGCATGTCAATATCTTTTGGATTCGACCATATTTCCCCATCAGCATCCTTAATTTGGAACACCCTATTGTGCACCCTTCTTCCTTTGATAACACTATAAAAGTATGCAGTGTTATCATCACCCTCATCCACCCATTTGCTTTTAGCCTTTTGTGCTAGGAAGCTTCTTCTAGCTTCATCAAGCGTGCGGTATGCTTCTGCTGCAGATTTCTCAATCGTTTGGAGACTGATATCAGCCGGGTTCCTATGTAACTGCTGCTGTACAGTAGTAAGATGGTGCAGGGCTATTTCTGCAGTATGTTCAATGTTATGAAAATTATCATTATTTAGCTGCTTCAACGGCCACTTGAGACTCGCTAGTTTTTTCACAACTTGATACATTAGGGTGCCATTTACTTCCTTGTTCCACCAGTGATTAACGATTGATAAAAAGGATTCATCCTTTCCCCACATATTGAAATACTTAAAAGACCCCTTCCTCCTTTGTTCTTCCTTCCAAAGATCGATGATACAAGGGCAATGGTCATACAGCCCTTCGGGTAGGAACTGAATATGCCCATTAGGCATTCGCATTACCCATTCGTCATTCCCAAGTACTCGATCAATTCTACTAAACACCCGATCTCCTGGCTCATGCTTATTGTTCCACGTGAAAAACGCGCCACTAGCAGGCAAGTCCCTCACTTCACACTCATTAAGGCAACATTGGAAATCACGTGTTTCAGCCAAAGAAACCCCAGAACCAATCCTCTCATCAGTAGCTAGAACATTATTGAAGTCCCCCGCTACTAGCCATGGTCCACTGACCCTTCTTTTCATTACACAAAGAGACTCCCATAATGGGGCTCTATCAGCCAACCTATTCTTGCCATACACAATTGATAGCCACCATCCTGTATTCTTAGGTAAGTAAGCTACATAAGCATGAATGACTTGCTCCTTCTTCTCAATAATATCCACTTTATAAACATTGTGTAGCCAAACAATCCATATTCGCCCTCCATCCGTGACATCATTATTAGTAACAAGCTCCCAATGCTCTCCTAGTCCCTTATGAACTTTATTAATTGAAGAACTCCTTACTCTAGTTTCCAACAAACTATACAACCCTACCTTATTGTTATGCAAGAACCAACTTATCTCTCGCTGTTTATTCGGGTTGTTTATTCCTCTCACATTCCAGAATCCCAAATTAGCCATGATCCTGAGTCTCCAGATCATGGCCACCTGTCTGATTTTGTTCAACATTTATTACTAATCCATTGCTTTGGTGAAGTGTAGAATTGAGGGCATCAGAAAATGACTTTCCCACAATACATGAACCACCTCTTGGCTGTTGAGTAATCCTTGTCACAATTCTAGCAGGAGTAACACTAGTAATTGGTCCTTGTACTGGCAACGGGGTAATCATATCTTCTTGTATCGCAGGCAGTACAGGCTGACTGGGCTGACTAGGCTGTGTAGGAATTGGGCGCCATACCTTGGTCGTTTTTTTCACTTCTTTCCTGCAATTCTTAGCCTCATGACCAACCCCATGACATTTAGTACATTGACAAGGTTTCCACTCATAATGTACAATCAAAGTATGCATAGCATCAAGTTCATCATGAAATGAAATGCTGTCAGGCAAATCCGCACCAAATTTTACCTCTACCATGACCCTAGCATACCCAAAGTTCTTCTCCTTAGTTGCAACATCAGTCTGGACAGGTTTGCCAACTAGCGCAACAATTTTCATCAAGGCGTTGCCCCAGAACTTCAAATTAAGACCATAAAACCGAATCCAGATTGGTACAATATCTAACCCTTCCTTCTCAAGCTTACTCGTTGGAGTCCATTTCTTGACAACAAGGGGTTTGCTATCAAAAAACAGATGACCCATCGATAGAACTTGCTCCAGCTTCTCCTGGGTTTTGAACTTAACAATTGCAATCCCATTCGGTTTGAACGAGACTTTCTCAATTTCAGTCTCAGTCCATACTCTTTTCAAAAAACCCCCCATGACGTGCCAAGGTGGATTCGCTCCCATCACATAACAAATTACAGAATTAGTCCAGTATTCAATCTCACCTTTGACATCCTCATGTGTCAGATACAGTCCCCCTGAGCTCTCTCCAGTGTGACGCCTCCCTGTGATCTCCTTCCAACCCAACTGGGTATTCACCAGAGTGTCCAACTCCAGATGGTTGAACGCAGTAGTATCCTCATTTGAAAGCAGGACATCCTCAATCTGCACCTCTTAGTCAATCTGGACTTGTTTTTTTCCATTATCCCGTGTATACGTATTCCTCTCCTCACTATATCCTTTATTATTTGATTTATTACTATTAGTATTTGAGGAATTATTATTGTAATGTCTTATATTTTGTTTTTTGTGTGATATACTAGTCCTAGATTTACCTTTCTTGGATCTTGCCATTGCTGAAAACAAGGAAGGTTTTTCTAGGGTTTTCTCTCTCTAAATTTCATCTCTCTAAGTTTTGCCACTTTTCACATGAGATTCATTCGCCTCCCCAAACCCGCGCGTGGCTGCGTCGGGGTGCACCTATGTCATGTCCACAATTTGGCGACTCCGCTGGGGATAACTGATGCGTGACTTACCATCGGCATCCTCAGGGTGAGACTCGAATAGAAATCGTTTGACTAGTACAATACGCGTTTTAGTTTTACGATTCATGCATAACCCCATTTTTTCCCGGGCCGGTACTGGTGACCGACGTCCCACTATACCGTGATATACTCCAAAATGGATATGTCAAGGTGTCCATGGCTAATTCGTATGGGTTTCGCGGCATGTTCTAAGCTCAACTCGACTTAGGAAGTCCGTCCCGATTTTTGGAAAGGCCATGTACACTGGTATAGACCCCATTTCGACCGACCGAGACTTAGTGTAGAGCATACATGGTGTCGTTATTATGCTTGCGTGACTATGTGCTACTTGGTTTCTAAGGTCGTTTTTTTCAAAAATCGTCATTTTCAAATATTTGCATCTTTTTCCAAAAGTACCCAATTTCAAAACCCGGAAAGCTACCGAATTTACGACTTATGATTTTACTCAAAATAGCCAATTTCTAGCCGGTATGCTACCCGTTTCAAAAGTCAAAAAATATTTTCAAAACTTCAAATCGCGGCCCGATGGCACTTTGCCAGTTTCGAAAAATCGGACCATCCACCAACTTTCTCGGAATTCCAACTTCCTTTTCAAAACTTTCCTCTTCTCAGGACTTCCCGTATTTAGTAGTGTCAGGTCTTGTCATAAGTCATCGAAGGTCTTTAGCGTCGAAATTTCGTCGATCTTACATCACGGGTTTCCTCCCTATCCCAGTCCGCCTTATTTGACTAAGGCATGTCCCACCTATGTAGGACATACTCCTACAAAGGAGGGCCCGCACACTCGAGTCCAAACTAGAAAGTCCCACGCGCCCTTTCCCTCTAGCAGGACGGTCCCCACGACCTCTCCTAAGGGAATTTCCCCCATCTTTCAATCCGTTAGTCGAGTCATCACAATTCGAGAATCCTTTAACTTAAGGGTCTACCCTAATCATAGGGTCATCCTTATTCGAGTCGAGTCAAGGGTCTCTAGCGTCGAAACTATGCCGATCTTACATCGCAAGTTTCTTCCCTTACCCCGTCTGCCTTTCCTCAAGGCCGAGTCAACCTTTTACAAGGCATAGCCCTATAACAAAAGGTTCATGATCCCTACGTCTAAGGATCACTCGTCCGACACTCGAGTCTGAACAAAGTCTTCAATCCCACTCGGAGACTACCCTTCAGCAGAGCGACCAATCACGGTTACTCTAAGGGTCATGTCTTGCACGTGTCGTTTCACGTACCCCACTTTCGAGTCACTTAGATGTCACACCATCTGAGTCCTATCTGAGTCCTTAGTTTCACTTAGGGGCTATTCTCCGACGGAGCGATTAACCATGGTCACTCCGAGAATCGTACGCTACACATTTGTCTTAGGAGAGTCTAACCCGAGTCAAATTGGAGTCGTCTCTCCTCCCGCGCTATTTCCTATGCCTTGGTGTATTTGAGTTCCGAAGCAACTTTCCTGATTACGCGGTATTCTTACAGACAGGCCACCGGTAACCAGACATAAGCATAAGATGCAAGAAGCTTTGGAAAAATTGACGGTCTCGCTGACTCAGATTGAGACCCAACTGACAGCTATCAAGTCCGACCAGATAGCTATTGTTACCCGTTTGAGCGCCATAGAACAAGGGACTCCTAATGGTGGGGTTGAGACTACTGGGCCTTTGGCTGAACTGGTCTGCGCAGTCTGCAAACTGGAAGAACAAGTCCACTTGTCAACTAACAACACTATCCACACGGAAAATGCCCGTGCCTATTCACCTCTGAATGATGAACTGCCCACTAACCTCAACCTTACGGGCCTACCAATGTTTGATGGGACCAAAGACCCGCTGCTTCACATCCGGGCCTTCAAGGAGTTCATGGCCGTCAACGGAGTGAAATCCACCATGTTCAAGCACCTGTTTGCTTCCTCCCTCGAGAAGCATCCGAAAGCCTGGTACTACAGGATTGACTCCAAGAAATACAAGACTTGGAATGACGTGGCGACAGAGTTCGCTCGGAATTACGCCGATAATACCGAGATCCAGACCACGATGCGTACTTTGGAGGTTCTGGCCCAGGAGCCCAAAGAGGGTTTCACCAAATACCTTCAACGTTGGCGGACTGAGAGTGTTAACCTAGTAGACAAGCCCAACGAGAAGACACTAGTGGAGGTGTTCATCAACAACCTTCTACCTTCCTACCGCGTCCATCTTAGGTATGCCGGCATTTCAAACTTTGCGGTGCTTACCGAAATGGGCATTAGGATTGAAGACGATCTTCGACATAATGAAGATCTGGGTGAAGATTCTACTGAAGGCTATACTGTACATCAACTTGAGTCCTTAAAAGCTGAAGACTATTGATAACATCATCCGAGAGTCCAGATTTTATTTCAGTCCGAGTCTGAGTCCGAGTCTAGGATGTTCTATTTCCTTCATTTTCCAAGTCAGAGTTAGAATTAGTTGTATTCTATCCTCTTTTTAAAATTCAATAAATCAGCTTTCAATATTCTATCTCTACTATATGCTTTCCTTATGTGTTTCTGAGAACATGATCAACACCATCATACACTGTGATCACATGCACGTGACTATTATAGGCACATCTATAATGACTGCAGGAAATTGAGACCCGTGTTTTCCTTAACCTATTCCATGTTTGACATAGAAAGCCACATAACTATCCTTAGGGAGCGGTATCGAATCCTATGACAAATCTAGGTAGTCTCCTAGTTTGGGTTCAAGACGGGAGGCAAGCCCATTTCCCACAATAAACACCCATCCAATAAGATCAACCAATCCCTACCTTAGGTGTTAGTCTGACCAATAGAAAAATAAATAAATCAAAAGTCCAAAAAAAAAAGAAGCAAAAGTCCAAAACAAAAAAGCAGGCCATCATTAAACGGTCAACTAGACCAGGGCTAAGAGGTCAACCAAAAGAATTCAAAAACCCATGACCGTGGTCAAGGGTCAACCCAAGTGAAAGTCCTTTGACCGGGGTACGGTCAATTCAAAAATTATCAATACTATCCGATAGGGGAGAGATAATCAGGTGGGTCAGCTAACACCACATCTAGCCTTTCCAAATACAACCCTCAAGACCTTCTCGAGACCTAGGCTAAGAGACAACCCGGAATTTTGAGGATTCAAGCTCCATAGGATACCCTTAACCATTAGGGCTAGACATGGAAACCAGATCCCGCATCATCAAACCTACCCCGATCGAAGTTCGAGTCATTATTACTCAATTTCCCCCTTTCCTACCGCATTACAATACCTTACCCTCGAAGCCTTAGCTCCACAAAATCGAGCTCCAGATGTCAAAACATCGAAGCCACTTACGACCTAGCACCACATTTCCAAAAACATCCAAACCATTACCAGTCCCAAACACGGGAACTCAACCTGCGGTCGGCATAGAACATGCCCAAATAGTTTACACCACCTCTGGGGGCTACCCCGGAGAACGGTCACAGTCACAGGATCAACATCCTAACTATTCTAGCCCTTTGATCAAGACATCATTGGGAATGCACTTAGCCTACACCATTATTGTAGCTAGTTACACACAAAGCCCTAATAAACTAGGCACCATAATATATCCTTCAATCCACTGAACTACGGCTTGGTTTGATTTCACCACACGTGAATACGTAGGCAGCCTTTCAACAAAGGCACAACCACCCACATTGACACACATTCAAAAAGCACCATCATTCCGGTCACGACACTGTTATGTTCTCAGCAGCTAGCTTTGTCGTCCTGGGGGCTTCTATTAGACATGAGTTTTCCATCCACTCACAAAATCCAAAAAAACTTTAAAAATCTAGCCACCTTTCTATAGTGTGCTTAGTACTCGGCTCAGTCGAAGACAAGAATCCGTTAGAGACTCGAAACAACACCTACCTTGGGAATGTACCCCGAAACCAAAAAATCCAAAAAGAGCACTAGACTACAGCATTTCTACTGCTAAGTCTGGTCATGCCAAAACAGTCTCATTACAGACTATTACATATTTTTTCCCATTCCGAGGATTTGACCATGTTGCCACTCGCCTAGGCTACGAAATAGCGCAACTTAAGAGTCTTATCATCTTAGGCGGCCCTACCCCCTACCGAGTCATGATCCAACCCTTAGAGAGTCCAGTTTATATCTGTCAACTCGTCCTGTCGCGTCTAGAGTCGAGTCTGTCGGTATGTTTCTCTTCAAATTCTCATTTTAAAATTTGCAAAACTTAGCCGTTTGAGAAAATCTTTTTTGACAAGTTAAGGTCAAATTTCAGTCTATTTAAACTGCAAATTTGTTTTCTACACCTTTCAATTTTGAAAACCTATCTCCTAGCACGTGAGTTGTTTTCAGGACTTCGATTTCAAAATGAAGCAAAAATCATTTTCCCCAGCGCAAGTCAGTTTATAGATGCTAATTGCATTTCTTATATGCTATATTTGCTATTTTTGCCCATATAACTAACATTTCAGGTACCCGTTTGTGCTTCCCAAAGGAACGTCAAATTTTTATCTCCCCGCGTGAGTTCACCTAAGTGGCGCATGCAATTATGGATGTGTCTACAAACGGGCACACCCAGGGCTTCTTAGGCAAGCTCCCGCGTATGGTAATTGGGATGTGTCCGCAAACGGGCACACCCAGGGCTTCTTAGGCAAGCTCCCGCATAGTTCTGAGATGAGATGTGTCTACAAACGGACACACCCAGGGCTTCTTAGGCAAGCTCTCGTGCAGCTTCAAGATGGGATGTATCCGCATACAGATACACCCAGGGCTTAAAAAAAAGGTCCCACGGAGCTATCCCCGACAACAGAACTTAGGTATGATTTCTATCATATGGCTGGCGAGCCCTTTCACGCTGGTCTAATGGACTATAAACGACCCGACCGGAAGTCTGCCAGGTCTTAATCCTCGATTGGCCTTGTAGCTACTCTGACTTTCGCCTTGTCCAAGCCTCAGTCAGAGTGGGGGCTCTGTAGACACCCACATTTGGCCGCTAGGTGTCTATAGCGGTTTCCAACAAACATCCGATGATGATCGGACGTAAACATGCTTTAACATACTCGAATATGGGCTCAAAATCGTTAGTATTTGGCTTGGCCTTTTTACGGAGTACAAATCTCACAGAACTGACCTCAAATCTAGGCCCAGTGGGTCATTTCCAATCAAATAAGACTAATTTGGGTCAAAACCATCACCAAGGGCAAAACCACCTTTTAGCGATCGGGTCAAACCCCGGTCAAAGGTGTTTCCGAGACATAAAATCTGTCACGCAGCTTTCCGAAATCTAATTTGAAGTCAAATACCATAGAAAATTGCCCATGGAGAAGAATTAAGCAACTAGAACTCTCCCTAAAAGATAAAACTCGATCTCTAAAAGAGACTCCTACCCGGCCCAGGCCCACTCGATCGAGTGGACCGACCCACTCGATCGAGTAGGCTCGCAAAACACGCCAAAACCGGGGTCAGACCGGGCACTTGATCGAGTGCTATGCACCACTCGATCGAGTGACTCCTTTTCCATCCGAGAAAGAATTCCTTTTCCACCAAAAGTCGGATTCCTTTTCTATCCAAAGTAGGAACCCTTTCCTATCCAAACCGGGTGTTTCCTCCCATCTACAACCGACTTTCCCTATCCAAGGTAGGTTTCTTCTCATCCAACACTACTACCTTTCCTAGCCAAAGCCGGGAACCTCTCCTATAAATACACCCCTTTGCACAACACAATTACAACATCCACGATACAAGGGAATTCACAACACAATTCCCGACAATACACAACAATTACAATCCCCGATAGACAATTCACATCCAATCCCGATTCTTCCTCTAGAAATCCTTTAGGAAACCCGAGATCAAAACTCGTCAAAGACCCGAGAGCAAAACTCGTCAAATCCCTTCCCAATTATAAACCACCATAACTCTTCCTATATCATCTCGAAGCTCCCGTGCCTAAGCCACAACTAGACGAGCCATATTCCGAGAAGTTTAAGCATGCAATGTAGGTTGAGGGTGTCAAATTCAAACCCGTTTTCTCCCTTTTCTTCTCTTCTCTTTCCCTCGTTTTTTTCCGCTTCGTCCGTCCGTCTTTGTCGTGTCATTGTCGCGTCATTTTATTATTATTTCTTTTCGTTTTCCTCGTTTCTAATATCGATATTATCGCAACAACTATTTTCCCTTAATTTTTTATATACAAATGGGAATTTCCCAATTCCCATTTGTATATGGTGAAAACTTAGAGGGTATACAAATGGGAATTTCCCTTAAATTTTTATATACAAAACGATCATTCTTAAAATACGATACCGACTCTATAGTCGAATATCGTATCTAAAATAATTAAATCAAGCTCGTTGATGCTAAGATAATCGTCACATAGTCCTAAAAAGACAAAATACGACGTTTTCGACGCGGGGAGAATCTATTTCATCTTAGTTCGATTTTTAAACAATTTATAAACATCTTTTCTAAAAATCACTCCGAATATTTGATATTGCTTCCATAATCAAGTATCGAATATAACGAGTATCGAAAATTTAAGTCGAGTACAAATCGCATTATATTTTTACGCGACTTAGCAAAATTATCGGTTTTTCAAAAAGCAATTTCGAAATCAAAAGAAAAACGAACAATTGTTCGTACAGAGGGCACTCGATCGAGTGCCTAGCCCACTCGATCGAGTGGCACCTCAAATTTTGGGCAGAAACTTTTTCCGAGGTCCACTCGGTCGACTCCCTCAATGACTCGACCGAGTGGCCTTTGTCACACCAAAACCGTGGGTCCTTTAACATATTTCGAGCCCCGATAAAATTCTTGTAATGACTTCGGTCATCACGTGTCAAGTCTATCACGTGATTCATCTTTTCAAAACCATGCATCGTATTATATTCACATCGTTTATTCAATTTAGAAACCGTTATCATCGTTACTAACTTGTTTATTCATGTTTTAGCGATTTACTTTTATTGTTTGTTTTATTATACTAAAACGAACCTCGCATGTTAAATACAACTTTGACGTTAATTTAGGTGCATTAAATCGACATAGCAACTTATTCAAATTTTCGCATGTTTAGTCAAAATATTGTTTGCATATCATTCAATCGAATTAATAACGCGCGTATTTTAAAATCAAACGATATCTTAGTAGAGGCCGCTAAGTGCGGGCGGGGTTGAGTGTTTTTTGTGAACTTCCCAACACGTACCCTCACCCCTTACTCAGAACCATGGTTTTCGGATGTCCGAAATCGTTGGCATACGAGAGTCATTCAATACACGATTCCCGATAACTCGGCTTCGGTATCGCAAAGCAAAGGGACGAACCCCATAAACTCTGAAATCGGAATGGGCCGTACTCTGTGCACGGCCCACTAAGATATAGAGTGGGTTCGAACGGGCCCGAACTCTCACAAAGTTCGGTGGCGACTCCTATTTCGATTTAAATTTCAATTCGAGATCCATCTCACATGAGATTCATTCGCCTCCCCAAACCCGCGCGTGGCCGCGTCGGGGTGGACCTATGTCATGTCCACAATAAGTCATCAACATTGAAACCGATCTTTTCAATACGAATGATTCCTTCATCATTCGCAAATGTTGCTCCAGAATGCTTGATATCGATTCCATAATCGAGTGTCGGGTATAAAGAGCCATCGAGGATCGAATTAGTATGAAACCTGATGACGCATGTCAAACCGACCGTCGTATGGTCCATAAGACCTGACAACGACGTCGTGACACGGAGGGGTCTAATATTCATGTTAGTTCGATCATTCTCGATTCCATAAACGTCGCTCTAAAATGCTTTATACTGGTTCTATAATCGAGTATCGTGCACAAAGAGTTATCGAGAATCTAATTAGTACAAAACCTAATGACGTCAATCTGAATGTCGTACGGTCCACGGTCCACGGGACCCGACAACGACGTCGTGATACGGAGGGACTGATATTTGTATTGGCTCGATCGCTTCTCAATTCAAATCATAAATTGGGTCATTTTAGAAGCAAATGTCACCCGGTACAAGGGGCACTCGATCGAGTGCCTGTGTCACTCGATCGAGTCACCCGCCTAAAAACGGGCAAGGAGTTTCTATTGGATATACTCGATCTAGTCCCTTTGGGGAACTCGGTCGAGTGGCTTCTTACGAACTCGTAAGGGAATCTAAACAATGATATGACTCCCGTTTAAGGAATTACATTTGTGATGCTAGTCGATACATGCCAAATCAATCATGTATTCCTCTTCTAAAACCCTCATCTTACATTGTTTCTAATTTACCATCATCCCGTCTTTTCACGTCTTTGAGTGACGTCTCAAACGACTAATCTTATATTTATGGCTCTGTAGTCGTATCCGATATTCGATAAGTCGAGGCAATCCTATTTCACTAGGATAAGTCGGGACAAGACCCCGCTGCCCGGGGATTAAGCTAGCACTACACTTCGGCTCCGTTCGCTAACGCGTACTAAAGCCTTTGTCCTCCGATCAATACATAACATGATGTGTAAGTGATTGAGGTCCGTCCAATCATTTGATTTACGGTTTTAATTCACGATTTCTACTTACGGGTCCGTGTATAGTTTATGTTACCGTTGCTAATCCGTTTATTATTATAACGATTTGTTCAAATATTGTGAATTTCGGGTTGTATTCCGCCCGTGTAACTTGCAATCTATATTTCAAGTTCTTTTGCTTTACTTGTTTGGCAATTCATCGTTATCAAATGAACCCGCATGCTAAAACAACTTCGACATATTTAAGATGCATTAAATGACGTAGTAACACGTATTTCGCATGTCCAGCATAAAACGTTGTTTGCATATCATTTCATCGTCTTACTAACGCGCACACTAAAACACCGATCGATATCTTAGTAGAGGCTGCTATGTGCGGGCGGGGCTGAGTGTCCTTCGTGGGCTTCCCAACGCGTACCTTCATCCCTTACTCAGAACCTTCGGTTTCCGGATGCTCGAAACCATTGGCAACGAGAGTCATTCGATACACGATATTCAATAATTTGACATCGGTATCATTATGCAAAGGGACAAACCCCACAAGTTCTAGTACTATAAGGCAAGCCGTGCTTTGTGCGCGATACGCCTAAGTATAGAGTGGGTTCCAACGGGTCCGAACTCCCACAAAGTTCAGTGGCGACTCCAACTTCGATTTAAATTTCAATCCGAGAACAAACTCACCACGAGATTTATTCGCCTACCCAAACCCGCGCGTGGCCGCATCGGGGTGGACTTTGCCATGTCCACAGGAGTCCAAGGACATCTATCCCCCTACCTTTCATAAGATGTAACCTCATTTTGCTTCAAGGGTTCATTTCCTCCCCTAATATTCCAAGAGGCTATGATCATGGAGAATCAGGAGGAACTAGTTCCACTAAGGGAATAGAAGGTGCCTCAACCTCCTGCATCCCTGATTCATTCTGCAACACTTCATATCTATCTGGGGAAATTACAATTCCAGGTTGCAATCCCTTCTTATCATGGCCAATACTGGAGCCTTTCCCCTTAAGGCCTATCCCAGAGCATCTAGAGCGCCTGGTGACAGGAGAAAATCCAGTGTCAACATTAGGAGATGCAGCCTGACCTAGCCCCTAGCATCCAAAGTCAAAGTGTGCATCTGGCTGAATGATCAATGAGTCTTCAATCCCTTGGGCACCTAGCTCCTAAGGTCCTGAGACAGTGATAATAAGGCCTCCAGCATGCCCTTCCTCAGAGGATCCACAATGTCTTACAGTTTCAGGAGGGATTTCCTTCCCTACTCCTGAGATACCACCTCCCATCCGAGGGCCTTTCTTCAAAGGAGTATACCTTTTAGACACCTGCATCCTAAACATTTTTCTTATCCCATTTCCAATGCTGTTTTGTATGCCCAAGTTTACCACAACCTGCACAATGGTATGATACCCATTCATAGTCTATTCTTTGAACCATCTGACCCAGGATTGGAACATTAATCGCCACAGATTTTGGAAGTTCCTGAGCCACACCCACCTCCACCAACACCCTAGCAAAAGATAATCTCTCCTTATAGGTTGTGGTGGAATCAACAAACAAAGGTCTACCCACCTTGCTTGCCATCTTACTTAAGACCACATCTGACCATAAGGATGGATCTAGGTCTGGGAAGAGAACCCAAATGGGTACAATTGAAACCTTTTCCATCTCCAATGAAAATCCTGGAGTTCATTGCTTCAAAACAATGGTATTATTACCAAATATTATTATCATTATTATTATTATAAAAAACGGAACTTGTATTAACATCGAAACAAATTACAAGAAGTTAGTGGGAAGCCGAGATACTATCTGAGCCCCACTCCCTTAGCGATCGCGAAACTAATTCTAGTGAAAATATGAGCTTCTGCACGCGCCCCAGCATCCTGTGATATAGCAAATTTCCGAATTCGTTGGAGTAAAGAAACAATATCCGTGTCGAGCTCGCCGGGGGAGGAGAAGAAGAAAGGTAAAAAACCATATCCAATCTCGTGCAGCGTGCCTGATACTTAGCACACTTACGACGAGCAGCATCAACAACGACCCATCCAAGCTCAAAAGCAGCCAAGCCAGACTGGGTTGAGGGAGAGGACTCAGTAAGATCAACACAAACATCTCGCCCCTTGCCCCACGAGTAGAGCAACGGGTCAGCGGGTCATAAGTGCTTGTCGTTATCGTCACAGAGGCCAATTTCCATTTCCTTACCTGCGGAGATCCCTGTCCTGAAGCAAATAACCAACAGTGTGTCACGGATAAGGTTGTGGTGGTGTTTGAACCCCACCGTACCAATACACGACACCGCGTGGTCGCCAAAAGTATTCTCTCTGAGGACCCTGGAGTAGGAAGAGAAAGGCACAGAAAGCGGAAAGAAAGGGACTCCCAAGCGATAACTAAGCACACGCAATATGTCCAACCATTCATGGTTTGCCCAAGCCATGTAATAGAGACAGCCCTCAACCAGTCATAAGAATGATCACCCTGCTGAGATTTCCACAAGGCAACCTATCGAGGAGTCAAGGAGAAAACAGATTTCGTTGCTGTAGCAACCCTTATTATTATTATTATTAGTATTGTTATTGTTATTGTTGTTGTTGTTTTTGTTTTTGTTGTTGTTGTTGTTGTTGTTGTTGTTGTTGTTGTTGTTGTTGTTGTTGTTGTTGTTGTTGTTGTTGTTGTTATTATTATTATTATTATTATTATTATTTTAAAGAAATGGAACTTGTATTACCACCGAAGCCGAGATACTATCTGAGCCCCCACGCCGTTAGCGATCGCAAAGCTAATCCTAGTGAAAATATGAACTGCGGCACGCGCTCCAGCATCCTGTGATATAGCAGATTTCCGAATCCTCTGAAGAAAAGTAACAGCATACGTATCGAGATCGCCGAGAGAGGAGAAGGAGAAAGGTAAGAAACCATACTCAATCACCGTGTAGCGTGCCTGGTACCTGGTACACTTACGACGAGAAGCATCAGCAACGACCTGTCCACGTTCAAAAAAAGTCAAGCCAGACTGGGTCAAGGTAGAGGACCCAGTCAGATCAACACAAACATCACGCCCTTTGTCCCACTAGTAGAGCAGAATGTCATCAAGTCGTAAGGGCTTGTCTTTGTCGTCGCAGAGACCAATTTCGACCTCCTTGCCCGCAGAGATCCCCATCCTAAATCAAATATCCAACAGCGTATCAGGGACAAGGTTATAGCGGTGTTTAATCCCCACAATACCAGTACACGATACCGCGTGATCACCAAAAATATCCTCCCTGAAAACCCTGGAGAAGGAAGAGCATGGCCCAGAAAGCGGATACAAATGGACCCCCAGGCAATAACTCAGCACACTGCGATACGTTTGACCGTTCACGGTTTGCCCAAGCCCAGTAATAAAGACGGCCCTCAACCAGTCAGAAGCATGATCACCCTGCTGAGATTTCCACAAGGCCACCTGTCGGGAATTTATGGAGAAAACGGATCCAGTTGCTGTAGCAACCCTCGAGAAATATATATCTGCCAATTCCTTCATAAGTTTGAGGGTAGCGATCTTAGAAGGGTTACTCAAGAAGTCAGAACCGGTAACCTCATTAAACACACAGGGCAGAATCAAAAGCGAAACCAGGGGCAACAATCCTAGAAGGACGGAGAAGCTTAGCTTACAACTCGGCGGACTGGAGGCGAAAAGCAAGAAAGGGGCATAGTGCAAGGCATCGGTAGTCGCAAAGAAACCAAGCGCCCTAGGGAAAAGGGAAGACTAGCCAGCCGCCACTGCCAATCCCCGGAGCCAGGTCCGGACGTCGTGATAATACGCTCTAAACTAGATCGGAGCGCAGTGTCGAAAGAAAGATGGGCCGACGCAAAAACACGGGGGAACAAGTAGGCTTTGTCACCCTTTTTTAGGTTGTTTAACCTACACTTCATCAGATTTACTGCGACATTGCACCTTTGTATGTCATATTCATTCCTTTACATCGAGTACAAGAGATGAGTAACCAGTTATATTGTACATCAATCCATTGCTCCATACATTTCTCGTCAAGAAAGCTAATAGAACCAGAGCATTTCTGACCAATCTCCACCTCAACAAGGAATTTAGCATAGCCAAGGAATTGGCGTTGGTTGTAGAGTTAGCTATTCTAACAACCTTGCCTATAATTCCCCCAATTATTCAATTTTACCCAAATAGGAAGTTTCTTAACATCATATTTAGCTAAATCTGAATATGCTTCCCATTCATGAATAATCACCGGTTTATTATCAAACATGAGCTATTCAATCTTAAATGCTAATATTTGCGATTCTTTGTCATGAAACTGAACTAAGAAAATACCATTATGTAGAAAGGAGATCTTATCTACCTTCAAGCTCTTCCAAATTCGGTTCAGATATACAGTAAATATGCTCCAAGGTGGATTAGCTCCCAGAATGAAGCCACAGACCGCCGTACTCCAGTATTCTAGTTCCCTTGCAACGTCTTCTGTCGTGAGTTTGAGCGGAGGTACATCTTCTCAAGTTTGATGTACCACCTCCACATTAGTTCCATCTAAACTGGGAGGCTCCTCCTCAGTCTCGTCTTCCAGGATGATATTAAGCTCAACCGGAGCAATGATCGAACCTGCACTCTGACGTTGTTATGTACGTACTAGAAGAAGTTGTCTTACTATTGTTATTATTTTGTGTATTATCGGATGAACTATTACTATTATTTTTGTGCTTTTTGTTCGCGCCGGTTTTAGATGAAGACGATTCATTCACTTTCCGATATCCCGCCATTGCTGAGACATGGAGAACTTTCTCCTTTTTCTTTCTCTCTCTAAAACGGTAGTCAAGTATTTTCTGGCCTTTCTATTTTAGGATTGCCTTTGATAAACAATTTGATATTTCACACCCAATTGTATCCACTTGTCATCTTATAATTGCCCCATTCTTTGATCTTCTCTTGGTCTTTGTGCTAAAATCAAAGGAAAATACTTGAACGAGACACAAGGAGTCATTTCTATTTTCTTCCCTCTTTCCTTATAGTCTTTAATTTGTTTTTCTTTCCTCTTTTCTTTTTGGGTTGTACTTTTGATCAATTCTCTATTCTTTCCTTTACACACAAGCCTACTATTTTTCCACCTTATACCTCACTTTTTCTTACATTTAATCAATTCTTTTTTCATTTCTAAATTTTCATGCCCAAAAGAAAGGGGAAGAAAAGTAGGAATAGGAGAGAGTAGATTGTATAGGTTTCGCTATGTAATTAGAGTTGTAGTAGTTAATGAGTTGTAACATTAAAATCATGTAAGCGGTTTGGCATTCAATATGGTGTTGTAATGAGCTATTACCTCGGGAAACCGAGATGGTAACACCCTTATATACTTGGGATTATCTGGTAAAGGCTCCTATATGCAACTGTGGGTGTTACGGTACAATTTCTTTGGTATTGCAAGGGTGAATTATTTATGGTTTATAAACTGATGAACCTGGCGTAAAGATTTTCGCTCTTTATCTCCAATATCGAACACTCTCAAAGAATCAAGATCTTTAGAAGTCATGGGGGCAAACAAATTAACCTCAAGATATTCTACCAAGTTTTGAGACAAAGTTACAGCCGACTTCGAAATATATGCAGGCAAGTAGTATAGAGGGGAAATTTATAGACATCAAAATTTAGTATATTTTGGTATCTATTTATGTATATTATCTTCAGTATTTAAAGATAATTATCAACAAATAATTATAATATCTTTTGATATTCTAGAATCACAAATTTTGCCTTACCCTCTAAATTACTAAGCTATTAAATTAACGAAATTACTTTTTTCATACTTGCATTTTACTTAATAATCCCTAAAATTTCCTAGTTATTCCTATATTGCCACACTACAAAAATTATGGGCCCGGGTGTCCATCTTACGAACGTCCTGGGCATACGGACGCCCATATGGCGTCTATTCCAAATAACGGGCATCCAATATCGCACACCAAATATGCCGTCCAACAAATTTCTGAAAAGGAACTTGGAGAAGTAATATTAAAAAGCGGGCGTCCACTATCGGACGCCACTGGCGTGCGACAGTGGACACCATATGGCAAAAAGGGTGTCCACTAGCGAACGCCATATGGCGAAACGGGCGTCCACAAGTGGACGCCAATTTGAGAAAAATGGGTGTCCACTGCCAGACGTCCGCCCCACTGAATTCGCCACAAATAATCGCCCACTCCCTTCGCCTTCGTCAGTAAAAAAAATCACTCTCTACCTTCTCTCTACCTCGACCACGCCATTTCTCTCCATTTTCTTCCTTTTTTCCTACTTCTAAGGTATGTTTTTTTTACTATAATTACTACTTATTTAGCTAAATATTTGTTATTTTGATTTATTTCAATTTTTTCAGTTAAGGTCTCAATTGAGTTGCATTGTTTGTTTTCCCATTAGTTTTGCCCAATTTTGATTAGGTAGATTGTTGGTATGATCTTAGGGTTTGTGGTATTGATATTGTGATGAATTGGGTGAGGATGTGAGTAAATTGGGTTTAGTATGACTAAATTGTTAGGGTAAATATGTTAAGGTGAATTCTAAATTAATAATATTAAGTTTAGGTTAGTTTTTTATTCTTAGTAAATATATTTGTTTTAGTTAGTACTAAATTAAGTTAGGGAAATTCAACTTTAATTTGTTGTTATATTTTTTTTACATAGAAAATGAAGAGAATTGAATGGAAATGAATGTATGAGGGAAGACTTGATAAGAAAAGAAGTCCCACCGTTGAATTTTTAAAAGGCGTTGAATCATTTTTGCAGGTTGCTAAACGATTACTTGATTATGCATCGAATGGGCAAGTAAGTTGTCCATGTATTGAATGCAAGAACCCAAAACTTTTGGAGATTATTGTGGTTAAAGAACATATCATCTGTAATGGTTTCTCGCCCAATTATTATCGTTGGATTTTTTATGGTGAGCCCTCTCAAGCCGGGGAACCCGAGATCCAACAAAATGAGGGGGGTTGAGAGGAATTATACTTGATGCTGTGGAGTGCAACTTATTTAGCAACGATAATGATAAGCTAGTCGTATACCTATCAAAGATAACCAACTTAGGTCTAACTAAAAATATAGCTGGGGAAGTCAGGATCGTATCACAGGGAGACAAATAAATTCTACTCGCAATTAAAGTCTATCTAAGTAACCAAATCAGGGGGTTTTGTTTTTGTGTTTAACCAATCTAAAAGTAGTGAAGGAAGAGAAGTAAAAAGAAGGATAACTAAAATAAATAAGATGAATAAGGATGAATAAATATAGAGAGAAAACTAGGATTGTCGGTTCACTACGAATTTCTTATGGTCACGGTCTAAGTCACAGGTCTATCGCAGATATTGGTCTAAGGGGTAATGAAAAGATCCTTCCGGTCCGCTATTCACCCTAGCATGCTTCTAACCTATTAGGGCAAACTAATGTGTTGTAGCAGGTCTAACTTTTATCAGGCTTCCGATCTTAGGTTCAAGTTTACTGAATTCAATTAATCAATATGCATGCACATTAACTGACTAATCGCGATTATATATATGCTACAATTGACAACTCAGACACAATATCATTGACAGATCTATAAATTATTTAGCGACCACATTCAATTCGCTGATCCCCTAAATCCTAGCGAAGGAAATTAGCTACTCATAATTAAATCAAGAACAACAATATTAATAAACAATTTTACTTGATTAAATATGATGAATAATAATAAAATTACGACAAGCATAAACAAAGATTAAGAATAATTAAGTACGAAGAAGAAGAAAGAAAGAATAGATTAAATTACCAAAAGGAATGAAGGCGATTCGAATGTTGCAATCTTACAATAATCGAGTTTCAAAGAGAGAAATTAAACTAAAGCAAAGTAATTGTCTAAGAGAGATTTAGGAGTAAAAGTCTAAGGAGAAGTAAAAGAGAAATAAGGGAGAAGTCTAAGGAGAACAAGTAAATTCTAAACAAGCTGAAACTCCCTATTTATACAATTAGGAAGAGTTAAAACTTAATAAGGAAACTGCTTGCTCAACACGAAATATGTCCGCAGTCCAGAAAATAGTCGGCCGACTATTTTATTAGTCGGTCGACTAATATTGACTCATTTGATATTCTGCAAACTCCCAAATAGTCTGTCGACTATTCTGATAGTCTGTCGACTATTCTGATAGTCTATCGACTATAATTGGCCCATTTCTGCAATCAGCTCTTTCCAACTTCATTTTGACTCGGTATTTGGTTCGTTTTAGCTCATGTGGCTTCCGTTCCTGCAAAAAGACAATTCACACCATAAAGTAGCCAATTCGGGGCAAAATGGTAGCTTACACTACTCGATAAACACGGGAATGCGCGTAATAAAAGCATAAAAAGTGTATATAAAAATGCGCATCAGATAACATATTCACCTAATCCACAAGAGTCTAATCCAAAAGAGCCTAACCCACGAGCAAAAGCGTTTTTCGACATGTTAAATGCTTCGGAAAAGCCGTTATATGGAGGGTGCGATGTGACTTTATTAGAAGTCGCATCTATGATAGTGAGCCTTAAATAAGAGTTTAACCTAACCTTCGCTTGTATAGATGGTTTTGCTGCCTTTTTTGAGATAGTCATCCCAAAAGATAATATCATGACCCGAACATTCTACACAACCAAAAAAGTTGTGAAAGGTCTTCAACTTCCGCATCAAAAGATTGATGTTTGTCCCGATGGATGCATGTTATTTTGGAAGGATGATGCCACGCTTGATGAATGTAAGAGATGCGGTAAGGGTAGGTATAAAATGTTTGAGGGGGATATTGTTTTGAAGGGTAGAAAAGGAAAAAGTGGTGATAGGGGTAAGAAACCGATCCCAATTAGTCAAGCAAATGAGGTGGCACGAAGAAGAAATTAGGATACCAGGAAAGATGTGTCATCCGAGTGACGGTGAGGAGTGAAAGCGTTTAGATAGAATTTATCCTCAATTTGCAGCAGAACCCCGAAATGTAAGGCTTGGGTGGTGTACTGATGGGTTTGCACCTTTCGGTCAATTTGGTAAGTCTTACTCTTGTTGGCCTGTGATGGTCACACCTTATAACTTAACTCCTTGGTTGTGTTTAAAGCAGTCTTTCATCTTTCTATCTCTTATTGTCCCCGGACCAAAAAACCCGAAAAATCATTTGGAAGTTTACTTACAACCAGTGATTGAGGAATCGAAACGGTTGTGGGAAGTAAGGGTGGAAATATATGATGTATCTTTGAGACAAAACTTTCAGCTGAAAGAAGCTTTGTTGTGGACTATAAACGACTTCTCTGCATATGGTATGCCTTCGGGATGGTCTACTGCCGGTCAGAAAGCTTGTCCTTGTTGTATGGATGAAAGCAAAGCTTTTTATCTTCCAAATTCTAGTAAAATTATTTCGTTTGATTGTCATAGAAAGTTTTTACCGGAGGGTCACTCATATAGGAAGAACAAGAGAGCATTCAAAAAGGGTGATGTGGTGCTTGATGATGCACCTATTCGACTCCCAGGAAATGAAATATGGGAATTGATTTTCGAGTTCCCGTCTACTATTGATGGAACCGATCAGGAGTTCAAAGATCTAAAGAAGTTGAAAATTGGTTGGTTTGAACGAAGCATTTTCTTTGACCTTCCATATTGTAGTACTTTGTTACTTCGTCATAAGTTGGATGTGATGCAGATAGAGAAAAACTTTTGTGAGCAGTTGATTCACACTGTGATTGATGTGGATGGTAAGAGTTGTGACACTACAGGTTCCCGGCGAGATGATTCACACAATTTTGTGACCGTCCTCAATTACACCTAAAACGAGATGGATCCAAACCGAGAGCCGTGTACAGCCTTGACAAGGCTCAGAGAAAGGCATTGTTGGAGTGGTTAGAGATGTTAAAGTTCCTTGATGGGTATGCCTCTGACTTTAGGCGGTGTGCTGATCATAAGAAAATAAAGCTGCAAGGTTAAGAGTCATGATTGCCATGTGTTTATGGAGAGGTTACAACCAGTATCATTAAAACAGCTTCTGCCAACGACGGTGTGGAATTTTATAACTGAGATATCTCAATTTTTCCAAGATTTGTGTTCTTCTACAGTAACAACTGATGACATGACTCGGCGGAGGATCAAATTCCACAGATACTCTGCAAACTTGAGATGATCTTCATACCGTCGTTCTTTAATTCGATGGAGCATCTACCGGTCCACTTGCCCTACGAAGCTAAGGTTGGAGGAGCTGTCCAATATAGATGGATGTACCCATTTGAAAGGTACATAATTTTTATTAAGTTAATTTGTAATTCTAATTAAAACATAGTTAATATTTATTAATTGAATTGCTTAACTTTTATATATAGGTTCCTTAACCATTTGAAGAATAAAATTGGTAACAAGGCTAGGGTAGAGGGTTCTATTTGTAATGCATATTTAACAGAAAAGATTGCGAACTTCTACTCCCTCTACTTTGAGAAAGATGTCCAAACTAAAACCAAGAATCTTAACCTAGAGAAATCGGTGGTAATTAATCCTAACATACCAGAGTTTTTTCAAATTAAGGACGATGAAGGAACTTCATCAATTGAGAGTTCTAGGATGTTAGATGAAAAAGAATACAATCGAGCTCACTTTTATCTACTTTTCAATTGTGAGATTTTGGAGCCTTATGAGAAGCAATTTGTAACCAAATTTGTGGCTACAATCCCAATGTCAATGCTGGCGATGTTTGGAATAAGCATGAGGAACAGTTTCCTAATTAAGTGGCTTAAGGATCATGTAAGTACCTTAGATATATAGGATTATTTGGTTAGAAGTTTGGCATACGGTCCTTTGCGAGTGGTTAAAACCTGGAACCACTACTCGGTAAATGGGTTTAATTTTCACACATTCAACTACGGGAAGAATAAGGATAAATGTAATTTTGGTGTGAATGTTTCATCTCTTGATGGTGAGGAATACTACGGTATTTTGGAGGATATTTTCGAGCTGTGTTACGATGGTAAAGAACGTAGAGCTGTGATATTCAAATGTGAGTGGAAAGACAACTCAGTGAATGGTGCAAGAGTGCATGGACGTTACAAGCTAGTTGAAGTTAATCATATTAGGAAATATCCTAAGTATGATCCTTTCATACTCGCACATCAAGCAAAGTAAGTGTACTTTGCTTCTTATCCAACCACGAGAAATGATAGAAATCAATGTCAATGGTAGGTAGTCTTTAAGACTAAATCACGTGGGCAAATAGACAGTACTCTTTTCTAGGAAGATGTTATTTCAAATGGTACACGCTTATCTCCAAGTGATGAAACCATATTCTAAAATGAAAATCATAATAAAGGGGTAGAGGAATATTTAGAGGATGATGATGGTGGTGATAATGATGACATCCTTATGGATGTTCGAGAGATCCTCGAGGAGGTTGACGGACAGGACCAGGAGAATGTGGATGGTTTGGAGGATGATGATTTGGATGGCGAGAAAACAGAGGAGGAAGATCAGGATAAGGAGGATGAGGGTGATGGCGATAAGGACAGTGAAGATGATTATTAGAATGGTATTAATAGGATTTATTTGTCAGTATTTTATTCATTTGGTTTACTGTTTTATCGCTAATTTTGATTGCTATTTTTTGTTGAGATTGTTTGTTGCAAGCTTAAGATGGCAGGCAGAGACAGGAGACGCGGTGGGAGTAGTAGGTCGATTCAGCCGTTCCACCAGCAGGAAGAGGACACTAGTGGAAAAACCCCCTACCGCGTCGGTTCTAAATGGCCTTTTTGCATCGTTAATGAAGCGATGCCTATCAAGGGGACGCTTTTACCTTGCGTCGGTTTGAAACCGACGCAAAATGTATACCTTTTTGCGTCGGTTCGTATCCAGAAACGACGCATATAACTTATTTAATGTGTCGCTTTGTATCAAACAACCGCCGTAAAAAGTACAACAAACCGACGCATTTGACAAGCATTTTGCATCGTGTTTTTAGAAGCGATGCAATTGATAATGTTTTGTCGACGCAAAAATTATTTAAATCCGACTTATGTGTGGTTTTGCTTCGCTGTTGTTACAAGCGACGAAATTAGTGACTATTTTGTATCGATTATAACAAATGAACCGACACAGTTAGTAACATTTTGCATCCATTTTTTTGTATGAATTGATATCCTAAAAATTAATGGGCATGTTTTCTCAAACAACAGAAAAATAAAAATGGATCAAAGTATCCACTTGAATTATGAATTTCTAAACATCTGCTCCCTTCGTGTAATTTGCATCAATTGAATGCTAATTCAGTCGAAAAACCAGTTACTGAAGTTACAGGAAATCGGTTTGCAAGAAATACAGATGAGTTTGCAGGAAAAAAGCCGAATGCTACTCTAGTCGAAGAATCTATTACAGTAGTTGCAGGAAATACTGATGGGTCTGCAGGAAAAACCCCGAATGTTGCTTCAATCGAAAAATCCATTACAGAAGTTGCAGGAAATACTGATGGGTCTGCAGGAAAAAACCCGAATGCAACTTCAGTCGAAGACTCCGTAACAGAAGTTGCAAGAAATACAAATGAGTGTGGAGGAAAGTATGTTTACATACAGGAACTTCCTAGCAAGTTCAACTCGGATTTGCTCAAAACGTGCGAAATCCTAAACCCGTTTGTCAACGAATGTACAGCCTTAAAAAACTCGGGTCTGGGGCCGTGGCTTAATCTCACGGACGAAACCGTCTTTTTTTCCGGTCAAAATTGGTATGCAACCGATCAATGGTCGATCGGTGCTACTTGTGAGGCATTGATTGTGCAATCTGCACAAAAAAATCATACTTGTGAGGTTACTCGATCGGTGCTACTTTCGTGATATTAATAGATCGGCCAGGACTTGGAGATTAAGGTGAGTATTGTGTAAAAGTTCATACTTTTTCAGTCGAATGTTTAAATTCGAGATCATATGATAATTATTCAAAATCAGTCTCTGTATGCTACTAAGACACAAGACTGCAAACACCTGTCCTCCTACCTTGTTTCTGATGCATGAAAAATGAAGATCGACTTATGAATCTAAGGAAATCTATTGATTACCTTTTGTTCAATAACCTCGCTTGACTTGATCTATAGCTTATCCTTAATTGACGACAACGGCAAGGATTTTTGAGAAGTATCAGGAGCATATTTATAAAATCCTTCAATGTAAATCTCTTTAGCCCTCATTCGGGATTCGACCAATCTACAAAACAAATGCAATAATCAATCAAGCTCAATAAAGTACTGAAAGTTATTAAATTAATTAATGATCAAATTAAGGGTCACACTAACCTCACACTATTCCTTGCCAAAAACCTTACAATCTCCGAACAACCACTCATCTGCATCCCTCTCACAAAACTGTTTCACTGTTGACAAAGGACTCAACCTACAAACACATGTTAAGAATTACTACTTAGAGTATTCACTATACTAATCAAAATTCAGAAACTCAGCAACTAAAATTTAGCCATTGAAGTCGTTTCCCCTACTGACATTTTGCTGTGACATCCTCGATTATGTAGTACAACACACAGAAATAGAATAGTATTCGTCATATTAACTTGTGGTTAGTAATATCATTACGTTTTCCTTTCTTCACACATGTTAGGTCAACCATGTTTGATCTCCTCATGAATATTGAAGTTGATAGCAATATCATTACAATTATATTGACCAATAGTTAAGTGTTTAGAGACGGGTCAACTATTTGATGTTGGGTTTGTCGTCGGGTCAAATTTTATCATGGTTGAGTTTGTTTCGAGTTATTCTTGTATATTTTACCGATTCAAGTCACCATACTACTCCACCATACATAATAAACTTTCGGGCCGGGGCAAGTAAATTAGTTTATTTTAAGACACAAGATTATAAATGATTGACCTGTTTCATTATAATACTCCTTACATATATTGCTCAACCGAGGAATCATTTAAAATCGGAGGGAGTATTATATTAACGAGATTTGAACATGAGTTATGACTTGTTATAAGTGGAATACGTGTAAGTGATGAGTGATGTCCTACCAAACTACCACTACTAATTCCATGTACTTTGTTTTTAGTCAATGAATGTGAATATGTGATGCGTACGGGATACGTACGTTTCACATAACTTGTGGTTAGTAATTTTTAAAACATAGTGAAATATTCAATTTGTTGATTAATAGTAATTCATGGATTTGTACTGAATTTATATATTAAAGGTAGAGGAATTGAAGTTGTCAAAGATGGAAGAAGGGTTGGCTAGGGCAAGGGCGGCCATACGAGAAGCTGCTCGAACTCGAAACTATACTTCATATGACAATAAAGAACCAAGTTTCATCCCAAAAGGAGTTGTATATCAGATCATATCATATCATATCATATTGATAAGATAAAATCATATCATATTTTAGTCAATACATACAGTGCCCAAATTTGTTGATAAGATAAAATCATTAAAGGCATGCAGGCGGGAGGCAGGGTATGGTACCTAGTAAGCTGAAGTTCCAGCCCCGAATATGAAAGCAACAGGAAAATCGTGGCGGTTTAAGTCATCTTTTGCAAAGACAGTAGTCAGTTTTCGAGTGGAGTTCAATAGTCCGCAGTAAACAAGAAGGGGAAGTAGTAAATATTGAGATGCTCTTATTAACTTCACCATTCTCTGTTTCATCATCCTTCTAATGCAACCTTACCTGTCGATCACTGTATGTGTTTTTCACAACCAACTCACACACACACACACACACACACACACACACACACACACACACATATATATATATATATATATATATACATACACACATAACCGTCTAAAAGAGCGAATCACGTACCAATGGTTACACATGACACGTATTCTAAAAGAGCAAATCATCTGGTAAGTACTTAATTGCTCCTAGCAGCCGTGTAGGCCCGACTGACTTCCATATTTTGGACTGGCAAATTATACTTGGATAGAAAGTGAAAATAAATAGATGGAGATTTCTAGCCAACAATTGTAGTAAGTATTAATTGTATGATCGATGAAGCTCTTTAATGCATACAGTACAACATAAGCTTAGAAATGCAGAGGGTTAATTAGCCCGCCAAATCAATACATACTCGATCCATCGGTTATGAGTTATGACTATGTGTGAGGATAAATATTAGGATCTGCAACTATTCTAAGTACTGAACTATATAATATTGTCCTTATAGCTAGATTCTCCTTGGTGATGTACATGTACAATAAACACTACAAAATGCTAATTCAAAGCATGTCTCGTAATGTAAAGATGTACACTATACAGTGATCAGATTATTTGCTAATTCGAAACCCTAACTCAACAATTATAATCGAAAGGGCTTAAACACACAGCTAAGCATGCTACAATTGAAAACCACCAAATAACATAACCAACATAATCGTGTAATTCGAAACCCTAACTCAACAAGGACTTACAATCGAAAGCTAGCGATTCATTACACAGCTAAGCGAGAGTTACAATTCAAAATCGTTGAATAACGTAACTAATTGCTAATCGTGTAATTACAAATCGATAATCAACCAGAGTCAGCAGCAATGAAATCAGTCGAAACAATTAAGATCAACAAAAACCAGAATTCGATAACACAGAAATAGTTGAATGATAATAATACTACAAAATCAAGAGCGATAAAGTAGTTTACCAGAGAAGAACTGAAAGTGAACGACGACGGCGCGACCCCGATCTGGTATTATTCTGGTACTGAGTTGTAGTTGTCGACGAGGAACGGACGGCGGCGACGGTGTGCGAGGAATTGATGAATAAACGGGGATGGATGAAGGTGTGCGTATGAATGAATGAAATGAAAAAGCAAAGGAGCAGTACGCGGTTTTGAGAAATTAGAAAAAACAAAGGAGCAGTATTGAAAAAGAAATAAATTTAAAAAAAGAAATTAGAAATATTATTTTTTGAGAAATCATTTATTTTAAGAAATGATATCTTTGTTAATGAATATTATATGTGGTCGGAAATCATTTGCTGATCCCGCGCATTAATGCACGATATATTTAGGATTTCTTATTTAGTTACCGTATTACTTATAAATGTTCGATATCTAATTGACGACATGTTAGTTTTTTCATATTTTTAAGTTTTATTTTTTGATTTGAGAAAATAATTTAAAGTTCTAAAGATAATCAAGATAATCGAGTAATCTCATTTAATGTATATATATAAATAAATACGGAGTATTTTTTTTGTTACAAAACTGATGATAATATTTTATACACCCTCCGATTCATTAGAATCGCAACATTTACTATTCACACAAAAAATAAGGAAAGTGAATTGGTGGACCACAATAGTGATGTCATGTAAGATTAAGTAATATAATAATATTAGATTGAATATTTTGGAATATAGTAATGAAAAGTGAAGGGTAGGTTAGTCATTTCATAAGAAAAATATGGACCAAAATGGAAATGTTGCAAAGCTGATGAATTTGCCAAAAACGGAATACGTTGCGAATCAAATGAATCGGAGGGAGTAATTTTTAACTTGATTAATTAATTAAAAATTTAGTTTTTCACCACGAAACAAAGTGTCTCGAATAATTTTTTTTTTTTTTATATATTCAGATTAGTTAGAATTTTTTCCAACAAATTAGAAGATAACATAATACTCCAAATATTATCAGATTAAAAAAATTATTTATATATTAAAATAAAAAAATGAAAGTATTTTATAATACGTATATTTTTTTCATTCTTAAATATTTTATATTTGTTTACGTCAATATATAGAGAGAGAAAGGGGGAGAGAGGATCGCATACGGACAAGAACTTTTATAAGTTCATAAGGTCCAGTGTTAAAGTTACACAAAAACTGCTTAAAGGTACACGAGATGAATGATAAAGTTGCACATGAAGTGATAAAAGTGTTAAATGTTATAGTTATATCAATTTTGAACAAATGCAACTTTATCCGTATGTCATCTGTAACTTTAATATAGACTTAATTACATAATTACATATGTTGAACTTACTTGATCTCGTGTACCTAATATAGACTTAATATAGACTTAATTACATAATTACATATATATATATATATATATATATATATGATCTCGATAGTTTGTAACACTTATACTCCGTATTTAGTTTACAAAAATGTCTCATAAATGTCCATTTTTTTAATAGCTCATACATATAATAGCATTTGGAGGGAATTTTTTTAATGAAAATTTGACACCTCATCAACTACTATTCTCTTAGTAGTGAGAGGATTAGCAGTAAGAGGACGACGTCTTTATATTAGAGTGAAGGTAGATAAAAATCATTTATTTAGAAAATTGTGTCTTTGTAATAGATAGATTGAAAGTGAACGGAAATCATTTATTTAAAAACTGGTGTCTTTGTTATTAGATAAGAGATATCTATTTAGAAAAATTGATTTCTTTAACCAATGAAATCATTGATTATAATTAAATAGTTCCTTATTAATGATTTCTTTTGAGTTTATTCTAGTAGTGATTGTAATACAACTATTTTATTATCATGCTTAAATTTATATAATCATATATGCAAGTGGTGGATGGTATTAGATTCCCTTACAAATATATACTCCGTAATATTCAAAGTTCTTCATATTTAAGATTGTGCTAGTGGTGTAATGGTTAGTGCTTGTGGTAAGGTACTTAAGCACCAGGGTTCAAATCCTTAGTTTAGCATTAAATGTTAACAATTTTTGGTGTAAATGGGCAAGTCGCCCACTGAGAGTGCGACATCCATTACGGTCGCTTTCCGTCAGTGACTTTATCTATCCAACATTCTTACGCTTTTCAGTCATGTTGTCGGGCTTGCGCGCTTACTGAGTCGGCGATTTTGACATGGAGCCATTTCTCGATAAATTATTTCAAAGGAGCCCCAGTTCGGTAATTTCTTTATTTTAGAGCATTATTTTATAAAATTGCTCCAATTGAAAAGAAATTATCATAAAAATAAGTAAAAAATATTATTTTTCGATTGAAAAAAATCACACGGGGATTCAAGCCCTGCTCCCCTTCTCGAAGGGTCAATGACTATACCAACAAGATAGCTAGTATACAATGTTAAGTTCTTGCATCAAAAACCTAATATATGAACGTTACTAGTATAAAATTATGGAGGTCCGGTGCGTCCGCACCTAGTGCACACCTTCTGAGATGAGCAGGTTTTTAAAATTTATAAAATTATTATTACGTATAACAAATAATGTATATATATTAAATGAGAATTTACCCTTTTCTATATTTATGAAATTATTATGCATCGGTTCTATTTTAACATCGACGCAATTGATCTATGGCGTCGTTTATTAAGAACAAGCGACGCAATATATGAAATGCATCTTTTTTTATTTAGAAACGACGCAAAAATAAATAAATAAATACGTCGGTTATGTAATTAAAACCGACGTATTTGCGCAAATACGTCGTTTTTGAAAAAAAACCGACGCAAACACATCTCTTAAATGCATCGTTTTGACAGAATATCGATGCAAAACTCATTTTCGCATCGCATATGTTTAGAACCGACGTAATTACAGCGACGCCATAGGTGTTTTTTCTACTAGTGGGAGGAAGTAGTGGTCCCCGAAATGGGACCAGAGTAGCAGTAGGAAAAGGAGCAGGGGGTACAAGAGTTTGACGATGAGGGACGGTTGAAGATCGACATTAAAAACATCTGGTAATATAATGTAACATATCAAAAATCAATTGTTGGAATATTTTTTTAAGATTCCATATATATATATATATATATATATATATATATATATATATATATATATATATATATATATATATATATATATATGTAATTCTCAAAACGGTGTAGGTTTTTGCATTCAGATGTGATTAAAGGGTGTACTAATAGCTACATGATCGATAAAGGCTTGGGGTACGCTTCTTGGACTCACGTGCCACTAGACCAACGCCAACAGTGGTTCAACAATTTTAGGGTACGTTGGCTTTTTAATCACGTTGTTATTATTTCAAATATAGGCCTTGTAAATATTTTCGCTACTAATAATCCGGATCGCTTTTGTAGATGAAGTTCGTTTGGAAGCCAGAGCTCGAAGGTAGGACTTGAGATCGGTATAACGAGACTTGTACACGACGTTTTGCGGACGTCATGTACAAACGACATGAGCGAGGGACTGCGCTAAGAGATCTTACAGATGTAGTTTTTCATAATACTCAGTTTTAACAAATAATCTAACTTCAATCTTTTCTTAATTAATATGTTAATAATTCAAATTTTAGGTGAAGCATTGGAGAGGTGGATCAGATATCATTCTGGTCCAGACTTCAAGGTAAGATCAGAACGCGGAAAGAAGAACAAGATGAAGAATGCTGAAATAGAGGGAAAGGCGAACCCTTCAAATCATCGGGGTTCTTAGTCGTCATTCCGTCAGGTGTTGAAGGTATGATTTTTATTAATATAAAATTTTTTAAAATTCTCATAAATTATATTTGCATAATATTCACCTAACATTCATCTACATTTATTATATACAAAAAGTTACTGGAAAAATGCTCACCGCTCCAGAGCTGTTCTTGGACATGCATTGAAAGACCAATGATAAGAGAGGAGTCGACCTTTGTCACAAAGAGGGATCGGGAGATTTAGGTGAGTACTAGCTATTTCAAATAAATCAACTTTGTCTTAGTGTATGTGGTTAAATAACTATACTGAAGTTTTCATATAATAACTAAAACTGAAATAGTTGTTGTTTATTTAGGATGCCTACGTCTGACCGTGCCCTAATCGGATCGGTCGTTAGCGTTGGATAAGGGGGTCAAACAATATTTATAGACTCGTAATAACACAAAACCAACTAGTGTAATCGTGGTAAGTTGAGGTCGGTCCACAGGGAAACGGAATGAATTTGAGTAAAAAGCAGCGTGTTTGGGATCCAAAGGGGGGTTTAAAGGTCGAGTCTATACTAGAATGCAATAAACAACAAGAAATGAAATAACAAGAGATGCTCAAATATGGAAAAGGTGTTAGGGGGAAGTCGGGAATCGGAAAATGGGGTCTAAGAAAATCGAAATCGTGTCGGTCACAACATCGGTATATGGAGAATGCCACCTTTCGGTTTCTTCATCCAAATCACCTAAAAACCCGCTTTCGCGGCGAAGAAGGGTAAGTCTCAAGTTAAGGTAATTTCTACCCCAAGTTTCACCATATTGATAGAAATGAGTCAAGGTCGGTCTAGTTGGCCGGACTAAAACAACAATGACACAACAGCCATATATAGGCAAGATAAACCAACAAGCAACCAACCAACCAAAACTCCTCAATTCAAATAATCCAAGATCCTCCTCCCTAAACCTCGCAACAAGAAATCTACTCACAATGCATAATGGAAACTAACAAAACAATAACAAAGGATAAAACAACCAAAGCATGCATAATAACTAAATCTAGAGAAATTAACAACAAAACAATAAGAAAATTACGATCTACCAAATAAACTATAAACGATCTAAAAACAATGAAAATAAAATCTAGAGAAAATAACATTAAGACAACAAATAAAATTGCAATCAACAAAATAAACCATAAAACAATCTAAGAACGATAAGTAAAGACGATCAAAACAAAACAATAATAGAAGAACAAAATTTAAATCTAATCTAGAGATTAGGAGAGGAAAGAAATATACCAACTATGAAGATCAACAATAATAAAGAAGATTGCATAAATAAAAGATGAACCTTGATGAAGAGGACAAAGGATTTGTCACTAATCCTTTGATATTCTCCAAGAATTTTCAATAAAAACTTGAATTCTACAAAGCTTGAATGTAAATCTAGAGAATTGATGCAGGAATTGATAAAACTATGAAGATCTACTACTATCTAGACTAAGGAGATTGTAGAGAATTAATAAAACTACTACTAGAATAATGATCTACTAAATGGATGATAAGTAGTGAGAGAATGGAGTAGTCAAAACTAATGGTGTGATAATGTGCAACTAACTAGGGTATACATATAAAAGGAATGCTCAGATAAAATGAATGAGAAGTGGCTATGGAATAAGTTATGGAAGGTCCCGGTTTGGCCCCGAGTCAAGCTCTTCTTCTGGCAGCTGTGCAGTGATGCGATCGCAACAAAGGTAAACATCTCTACTCGTGTCGGGTCGGAGGATGTTGTGTGTCAGTTGTGTCAGTCCAATTTTGAGTCGTGTCTTCACTTATTTCGGGATTGTGGGGTAGCGAGTCGGGTTTGGGATTCTATTGGGCTTGGTGTGGGGGATGACGAAGGATGTATGGGAGTTTGGAATTGGATTGAGGCTCGATGGAAGGAAATAAGGGAGGCAGATTATGGTTTGTTCATGACCACTTGCTGGGCTCTTTGGGAGATGCGCAATAAGTTCATTTTCAAGAAGGAGCCAGCTAGGGAAGACGCCGTAGTGAAGCGTGTGACTGACATTATGATAGAGATAGAGGAGACAGACGCGGATGGAGACCGGCAGGCAGCCCCTCGGAGCGAGATAAACGGGAACAACGGAGGTAAATGGAGACCGCCAGGAAGAGGTAAGGTGAAGGTAAATGTTGATGCAGGGGTCAAGGAAGGAAGCGGAGTGGGGCTTGGTGGGGTATGTCGTGACTCACAGGGAGTATTCCTTTGGGGTTTTTCTATCCGACGGAAAGAGAACTGGGACGCTCAAATAGCGGAAGTTGTGGCCATTCTTGAGGGAGTTAAGGAAGCACGCCAGCGGAACTTGATCTATATTGTTGTCGAGAACGATGCACAAACGGTGGTGGAAGCACTTAATGCACGAAAGACCGCAAGGAGCACTTTGTCACTAGTCTTTGAAGATATCTATGTTGTTTGTGGGTTCTTCAACTCTTTTAGCTGGGTTTTTACAAAACGAGCTTGTAATGGAGTGGCGCATGAACTAGCTCATGTCGCGATGATGGTTGACGCAAATATTGTGTGGAGTAATAGACTCCCGCCTACAGCTAGCTGTATTGCCTTTTCTGAATTAATCAATTAGTTCCCCTTTCGTGGCCTCAAAAAAAAAAAAAAAAAAAAAAAAAAAAAAAAACTAGGGTATACATATATATAGTAAAGCCTTAACTGACCTCTTAAACTTAAGCCCAAATCCACTTTTTGCTCCATTAGTGAGACAATCACCATTTAAGTCTTCATGAGGTGGAACTTCACCCTGTCATACATGGATCAATACCGCCGAGTGAAACTTCACCCGGTGAACTTCTTCTAGTTTTGCATTTTTGGACCCTTTTGCCGTCGGGCGAAATTTCACCCGATGGGTGAAAGTTTCGCCCGGTCATTTCGCCCGATGAGGAAGCTTTCCTGAATATCTCCAGGGAGGCAAATTACCGCCGGGCGAAACTTCGCCCGGTTAATTCTCATCGGGTGAAACTTCACCCGATCGTTTTCTGGACTCTTTTCTTGTCTCATTCTTCGTCGTTTGATTGGATGACTTTGAACTTTAAGTTTAGTACTTTGCTCTTTGGACGGTATTCCCTTCTCTTGTGCTCGTGGAAACTCGATCATGCTTTCGGTGCCAAATTCTATCAAAATTTATAGAAAAACTACCAAAAACACGTAAAACGCACAAGAGGGATGCTAATGCGAGAAATACTCAAAATAGTGCAATAATCGCACTATAGTCTCGCAAAACGGGGGAAAAACGGGTCTAAATAAGGGGGAAAACGGTCTAAATTTAGCACACAATAATTCCCCCACACTAAACTCGTTGCTCGTTGTCGAGCAGAGACCCAAAAAGAAATTACAAGCTACTACTACTAGCTAGACTATGTTAAGCCAATACGGGGCAATTAACGGGCCCACTCCGTCCTTTCAACTCACATCGGAATACCCATGAGGTAGAGTACTCCCATGGAAGGCAAGTTGGGGCTTGCTCAAAATGGTGGATACGACTAAACACACAAAAACACATAACACAAAAGAGTATACGCATCCAAAGCAAAAATAAAACACCGAATCCCTTATCGAGACGGCGGGGATGACACCGAATACTTACTTAAAACAATCATAAACGTTCCAAGATAAATCACCCATGTAGACAAGGACCAAAGCCTAATAGTATGACATTAAAGCAACAAGGATGTTGATAGCTTAGCTAGGTCCTCCTAGTCTTCTAAAGGGGTACTACGGGGTGTTAAATGGAGTGGAATAAGTGAACAATGGAGTTGTTTGACACTGTAGGTAGGTGCAATCTCGCTCTCTTTGGCTAAGGCCAGGAGGGTCGTTCCAAACTCGAATTTCCAAAATTATCCCAAAAAAAAGGTGGAGTGTTTACAATTATTGGGGTGGATCGACTAATCACCGCTATCTTCCTACCTCGGGACTCGATCCTCTGGTAGGCACTTCACGGCGACGAATTGATCAAAGGGCTTTTTTTTTAACGAGATGTTTTTAATGATACAATTTTCATTTGAAGCTCATTTTCTCTCCTTTGTTTTTCATATTTGTGTGCCCTTTTCTCTTGCTTTGGTTTGCTCTTTTTTGGCTCTTTGTTGCGGTTTAAAACCAAGCTTGGAGGTTATTTTTGTGTAAGCTTATTGTGGTGATGTATTGGTGGAGGAAAAATAGGTAATCAAGAACGCACGCCATTCCCGGATAACCCACAAAAAGGCGGAAAGAATTTGGACTAAAGGTGCAATGGTCATTTGAGCAAGGTCACCTAGAAAACGGGATGCGGGAACCAAGGCCTAACTCCTCCATGGGTGGTCAAGGTGGTCAAGTGCAAACCCCGAAGTAAACCTCTAGTAGAAAAGGTGGACTCAAGCTAAAGGATCAACATGTTCATTGCCTTAGAGTCATTCTACTAGATTAAGGTCCAAAATCTACAATGGGTTATCTACAATGGAATGTAAACTCTTGTAATAAGTTTGTAATCGGGTTTTCGAAAAACAAAATAATCCTAGACACATATACAAAAGCAAAAGAAACACGAGAAAAAGAAAAGACAATTAAAAGAAAACACAAATAAAGCCATGTACTCCGTACTCCATTGGCATATAAGCACGCAATCAACCACAACACCAAAAATGCTCATCTTCGAAAGCCTCCAAATAGCAACAACCTAACTCCTCTACAAAAGTAAAGAAGAAAGCGAAAAGAAAGGAAGTTACCTAGCGGGTTGCTTCCATAATCTCTTCATCTTGTGCTATCGAGATGGTGATTATCCTATAAGAGTAGAGAACAAGACCATACAAGGGACACGAAAACATAACAAGAAACGAGAAAAGAAAAGGGGAAAAAGGAAAGGAAAATGTTTTTGATTTTTGGATTCAAATTTTTATGGTTTTTGGAAGATTTTTGAGAAAATAAAAGAAAGTAGATCTCTTCCCCACACTAAAACTGTATATTGTCCTCAATGGACAAGTAGGGGAAGATCGAAAAAGACAGAAAAGAAAAATAAAAAAAATCTTTTTGGATTTTTATGATTTTTCAAATGTTTTTGGGGTTTTTTGAGGAAAATAAAATAAATTAAACAAAAGGGGAAAAAAAAGGTGACGGGCCTAGGTGCAATCACATCACCTAGAACCTAGCCAAGTGGCTAAGAAAATGAAATAGAAGAAAAGAAATTAAAATGATGGTGAAAAATTGGGCGTAGGTGTAGTCACGTCACCTAACCCGGATTAAGAAAAATTGAGAAGAAGGAAAAGAATTTGGATTTTTCAAAAAGTCAGTGGCATAATCACGTCGCCTAAAGACCGGGAGCAATACCAAGGCCGCGTCGGCCGCAACAATCAGATAATGGGACAACAGGACAACTTGCAAAGTTATGTTAGAGATAAATCAATCACAATGACAATAGAATAAGAGGAACAAGAACAGAATCAACCAAAGGACATGCAATTGTAGATGCTTAATGACTCACTGACCCAACTTGCACACATATACACAACACACACACCACCTACCGACTCCGGTATAAGGTCTAGAAAGAGTAGGCGTCCGACGCATAAGAAGCGTTGGGAGACCCAGGGTAGAAAGGTATACCCTTAAAGGATGGCTCGGGAGAAAACTCCTCTGGACCTTCGCTAAACGAAAGGGCATAGTCGGACTCAATCTCACAAAGGTCGTAGATTGTACGACCCTTGGGTAATGTGTAGTGCGCATACTCCCAAACTCTCCATCTCGATTCAGTCTTGGTTAGTCGGAATTCACCGGGTCCCAAAAGTAGGTCCCAATTATGGTGAATAAGGATAGTGGTTCGGTGTTTGTTAGGAACGATTAAAGCTCTTCCACGGCTAATGTAGACGAGGCTTTGATGGGGTACATGAAAGATCCAAGTCGAAAAATAGGCGTCGTCAAGCCAAATGGAATCGTCTAGCGGGGTGAGGTGGTCGGTTGAATAACCCAATTTGGTTGCAAGTACAGTCACGAGACCTCCACAATCTAAGGGGGGGCGTTGGGTGACAATGATACCGTGAAAGTGCAATGCCACGACAATTGGTAGGTCTAAAGGATTAGGTTACCGAGCAAAGAGTCACAAATTAATTGCAAGACACACACATTAAGAGTATAAATATTATCGGCCGAGGGTAACAAGCAATGGGAGAGCATCTCGCAAAAATAGCGAATCGCGGGGTTACGAATTTCTGAGGCAAAGGACAAATTAGCCTCGTAACCCCCTTTACAACGTGTTATGCGCTTCCAAAGGTCTATCTTAGAAACACAATCTTGTATATTTCTCGAGGGTTCACTAAGTCCGGTACCCGATGAGGGTAGGCCTAGTGCAAGGTCGAACTTCGAAATAGTCAAACGATGGGGTTTGCCGAATAGTCTAAATTTGACAACACTTGGTGTGGTCGGATTGTCAATGGTAAAAGTTCCTAGGAACTCACAAGTCAAGTCCTTGTAGGTGTGGGTAGCTAGGCTTAAGAGCTCACTAGTTCCGATTTTCGACATAAGTTCCTTAATATCATTAGTTATTCCTAAATTGGTCATTGTGTAGGGACAAGGCCACCTAGTACTCTGAAAGATCTTTTCAGAGAAGGTTCGAGCTAAAGAAGTATTAAGACAAGGCAAATTTAAAGGCTTAGAAGACTTAGAAGATGTAGAAGATTTAGAAGTATTGGAAGTCGAAGTCATACCTTGATTACGAGCGGCTCGTCTTGCTCTTGTCTCCATGACGATAAATTTGCAAGAATAGTCCCAAAAATTTTAGCTTCACCTTCTTCAAGAACCCAATAATATCACCCAAATGAGATGGAATGAAGGTATGAATGTGGTTGGGGTAAGGAAGATGGTGGTTTGATTTTATGAGGAGTGATAAGATGGAATGAATGTAAGGTAAAGGTGATATAAATAAAGGTGGTTGAGGAGGGAAATGAAAGTTTTAAAGTGGATTGTAGATATTTGGTGTTAATGTTTGGAGGGAAAGTTATGTGGGATATTTGGGAAGGAGGGAATTGATATTGTGGTGAGTGAATAATGTAAAGGTGATCCGGCCAAAGTCGTCGGGCGAAGTTTCACCCGGTCAAGCACCATCGGGTGAAGTTTCACCCGACGGGTTTTCGTCGATAAATTCAATTTCGGCAAAATTTTCCCACCGGGTAAAGTTTCACTCGGTGAAATTCACATCGGACAAAGTTTAGCCGGTCTTCTGGTCAATTCTGGAAATTTTGGCAATTCTGGGATTTTTCTCGTAGGGCGAAGTTTCGCCCGGTTGTGACCTCATCGGGTGAAGTTTCAACCGACGGAAAATTTTCAGCAACTCCCTTGGCGTGGCAAAAATCTCGTCGGGTGAAATTTCACCCGACGGAAAGTCTTCAACATCTCACCGGGCGAAGTTTCGCCCGGCGGTATTTTGTGCTCCATTTGTCCGCCTTGCCATTTCATGGCTCTTCAATAATCACCTAAAGTTACAAATAATGACTCGACTCACATTACATAATCAATTTCTCCCACAAACATGCTTGTGGACTTCAAATTAAGCTCCATAACTTCTCCAAAAGCTTGATCTTCCTCCAAATATCATTGATCCAAGATGAAATCCAAGTTCATTCATTCATCTCAAGCTAAAAAAACTAACAAACGCAAAGAAATATGATACATATATATACAAGGTGGTTGTTGAGGATACCACCAAACCTACATCAATTTTGAGAAGGGGTCAAGCAACGCTCCCCAATGGGAGCTCATCAAGTTTCACGGTAGCAAAGGTCTCACGAATGTGACCGGCATGGTAAATCTTCAAACGTTGTCCATTAACCATAAATTTCCCGATTTTTGAGCTAGATATCTCTATCGATCCATATGGTTGCACCTTAGTCACTTCGAATGGACCCGACCATTTTGATTTCAATTTACTGGGGAAAAGCTTAAAATGAGAGTTGAAGAGTAATACCTTATCACCAACGGAGAAGTCCTTACGAAGTATCTTAGAATCGTGCCATTTGCGAATTCGCTCCTTGTAGATCTTTGAATTTTCGTAGGCTTCAAGTCTTAATTCCTCCAATTCTTGTAGTTGGAGAAGGCGATTATTTTCAACAAAATTCTCGTCAAAGTTTAGCTCTTTGATAGCCCATTTTGCTTTGTGTTCTAATTCCACCGGTAAATGACAAGCTTTTCCATACACAAGACGATAAGGAGTGGTTAAAATTGGCACTTTGTAAGCCGTTCTCAAGGCCCAAAGGGCGTCATTTAACTTCAATGACCAATCTTTTCGGTGTGTATTCACAACTTTTTCCAAAATTCCCTTGATTTGATGGTTAGAGATCTCGACTTTCCCATTTGATTGAGGGTGGTAGGCTAATGACATCTTGTGATTGATACCATATTTTCTAAGAAGGTGTTCAAAGGTATCTTTCCTAAAATGAGAGCCTCTATCACTAATTATGGCTCTAGGCATACCGAATCTTGGGAAAATCACATTCTTGAAAAGTTTGATTACAACCTTGGAATCATTGGTAGGGAAAGCTATGGCCTCGATCCACTTTGAGACATAATCAACCACGACTAAGATGTATTTGTTGCCAAAAGAGAATGTGAAAGGACCCATGAAATCAATGCCCCAAAAATCAAACAATTCGATTTCTAAAATGGGTTAAAGGGGCATCTCATTTCTTCTTGTTATATTGTCACTTCTTTGGCAAGCATCACATCTGAGAATGAAAGCTCGAATGTCCTTTAACATGGAAGGCCACCAAAACCCGCTTTGGAGAACCTTGGCAATTGTCTTTTGGTTGGCCAAGTGTAATCCCTTCGAAATTCTAACGCAGTACAGTGGCGGAAACACTGTAGATGTGGGATTAAAACACACTGATAAACTATATCTTATTAAAGAAATGATAAGTCAATACAAATGTCTCTTTTTACAAAAGGGCTAAAAAGGAGATTCTCCAAACAAGTTTATACAAATCCATAAATCGAATGAAGAAAGAGTAGGATCCACGCTACTCGCTAGCTCACACCCAAAACCCAACAGCAAATACTTGTCATGTTATAAACATAACAGCCACGTCAGTGGGGAGTAACTCGGACGTTCTCCCAGTCATATTATATCATATGGAAAATAATAGTATTATTATATCAAAATAGTTAAAATGAAAAACATTAAAACGATATAATAAAAATAAGTTTTCGGAGAAAACTTAAAACATTTGTCAACCTGCAAATCAAACCAATCTATAATAATAATCATATTCAAAAATGGCGTTATGGAAATTCGATCAGTGTGCACAAGGCTGGACTTTCACTAGGATAATACTGGAAACTAGTTTCGAGAACTGTAGACTTAACTCATAACAGAATCCAGTCTCTAATTAGGCAACTCAACTATAACAGGACTGCGTGCAGCGAGGTCCTGGTTTAAGTAGTATACACCCCTCCTGGATACAAACCATATCCAGTTCAACCCGACGCGACTTACACGATGCGATATCTAAGTTTAAGGGCACAATGCACACTCTCCTGAACACAAACCATGCTCAGTTCAACAACCAATGTGCCTCGTAAAGACACATCAGCCTTACAGTTGATGACAAAAACGTACACCCCAGTCTATATTACTCTAACCCCACACTTCTCTTTATTCCATAACTCCAAAACAAGTCATTATCGATAGTCAAAAGTAAATATAATCAATATAAATGATATTAAGATAAAAGGAAATAAATATTTTATATTAAAAGGGGAAACTTTCTACAAATAGAAACTTTCTAATTTTAGAAATTTACTAAAAATAGTCTTATAGAAAATACGTAAGATATTAAAATTAGTGAAATGTATAAAATAGCATTTATAACGAAATTAATATTTTATTATTATCGTCGTTATCGTAACTTTAATATATTTCTAAATTTGTTACTTAAAATATAAATAAAATATAATAGGTCAACATAACGTATTTTATAAATAATTAGGAAATCGAGTTAAAACTATAAATTTTAGAAAATAGATGCTTTAAGAAAAACAATATCAAAATTAATTGAGTCAATGAGTTTTATAGATGAAATGAGATTTACAATGATTTCAAATTATTTTTAATAAATAGCATTTACTAATAAATAATACGGATTTTAATAAAAATAGTCAATCGGAAATTATTAGTGAAAATAATCTCGAATAAAAATATATTTAAAACTAAAACAACTGTTTTCTCATTTATTAGTATAAATCGTAAAACAAAAATTAATTTATTGAACGAGTATACAAATCTCGATTATAATATAAAAATACGGTTTTGAGTTAAAATTATAAATTAACAAAATATGACAAAAATATGAAATTGATATTATTTAGTTACTAGCGTCACGATAACCAACAAAATATTATAACGATCATTAATAATAAAATTACTAACGATTTATAAAACGATATCGAAAACTCGTAAAATATTTGTAGGGTACATAATTTAAAATAATATTTTTAGCAGATAATAAATAGCTAAAATTAGAAAACCGAAGTTAAAATATTTACAACATACTACTACTCAAACATACGATATAAAATCGAGTAACGTCCTAAAGTTACCTTAAGTCCAAGTCTGAGTCGATAGATTAAATGCAGTCGCCTCCAAATGGTCCAAGTTCCAAACCTTCAATAGAATGTCTTTAAGCTCTGAGTCGAAAGAATCGGTCATCTTCTAAGCATGCTCCACTTCGAAATCGAGTTGACAAAACAAAGGGGGAGACAAGCGTTGGATTCAGGTATAATTGATAAATCCTATTACAAGAAGGAAGCTAGGACAAACACAAAAGAATCGGAATAAACGACAACCAAACTCGAGAGAAGAGTAGTAAAAGGAGGCATGAGTATTCGACACGAGCCGGAAAGGAACGGTTGTGTCAAATAGAAACATGAAGACCAGAAGAACCGAGTCGATGCACCAGCATCGAGAAAAGCAAACGACAGAGCAAAACAGTAGAAAAACGTAAAGCAGCAGTAAAGAACAACAGCAGCAGAAATGTATAGCAGCAGAAAGAGAGAAATACGAATGAGTGGAGGACAGACAATAACGGGAAGTCACAAAAAGACGGGCAAGATCGAGTGTAGCAGCAGCAGAAATACAATTACCGAGAGCAGCAATACAACAAATAAAAGAAGAAAAAGAAGGTGAAACGCAAGGAACAACAGCCAGCAGCGGGCAACACGAACGATAACATCAGCAGCAATATCGACTAAACAAGCCAGAATGAAGAAGAAGAAGGATGAGGCAGAATGAAGAAGAGGGAGGAGGCAGAAGAAGAACGAGAAAGAAGATGAACACAGCAATGTATAGCAGCAGCAGAAAATCGAAACAAACAGCAGCAGACGGCAGCAGCAATTAATAACAAAATCGAACAGAAAAGCATCCCCACAACGGAAAACAATCGGCAGTAGCACAGACCAAACAAAGGACGGAATTAAAGGGGAACAAGAAGAAGAAAGGCATAAGGAATCAGCAGATGAAAGCATAAAACGGCGAGAAGGAAATAGTCACCTTACGACACCAAGGTCGGAGTCAGAACAGAGCAGAAACGGAGGAAGACGGAGGCAGAGAACAAAAGCAGCGGCAGCAGCGGCGTTGTAGGGTTACAACCCTCAAACCCAAGGATCTGTTACGAGTATTAAGCGAAAAGACAAAAGAAGAGGGATAACAATTATACCTTATTTGCAGCGGAACAGCGTATTAATAAGAAGTATAATAAACCCATAAATATATATAATCTCCACGGACAGAATAAATAATCTTCACGGACAGAATAAATAATTCCCACGGACAGAATAAATAATTTTCACGGATAGAATAAAGCACCCCGAAAGTGATGCCTCCTTTGGTATCCACACAGGTACAGAACTGCGACGTATATGCTAGTATAAAGGTACGTGAGATCGTCTCACAACTTCTCTTTATATCTCCTATATCTCTCTTATAACTCTTTATAAGACGAATATATATTATGAGTCAATACTCTTAATTCCATATTATGGTTCATCATATGAACCTCCTTATATAGGAGATGAGAAGGTAGAATTAGGTTATTCCCATATAACTCTAATTACCATAATTAGATTATTAGTATAACTCTAATTACCATAACCCGACAACGCAGCTGAGTCGTATTACTACTGACCCGATATATTAATATACCGTTATATTAATAATATCCCGTACACATTGTGTGTGACCCAATGGGCCCACTTAAGACTACCAGACATGTAACCTATTTACATATGTCAACCCGACATCGACCTCTAGCAAGGCATATCGGATACAAAGACTTAAGCGGGTTAATCCGTAGGACAGTGGACATAACTCCTTAAGGCGTAACAGCAACAACATCAGCGTAACAGCAGCAGCGGTAAGCATTAGGACAATAGTAGCGCAGCAGCAGTACGCGTACAGCAGAAAGACGCAGCAACACCAGAAAAACGCAACACAGAACGGAGGTAGCAGCAGCAAAACGGATGATAACAGTGGGAGAAGAAGAAGAGAAGAAGGAGGAGGTGAACAGCAGATGAGATGAAGATTGACGATGAAAAAAAAAAGCAAATGAAGGGGAAAGAATGAGACTGAAACGGTGGAATAAAATGAAAGGGGGTGTGTATGTCTCAGTAAATACAAGTGGGATAAAGGGGCTGAATCGACTCTAATAAAAGCGGGTTAGAAAAATACGTATTGGTTAGATGAATCGGGTAGGGGACGGTTTAAACAAATTCCGAATCGACAAGTTGACTGACACACGAGTGGAAATAAAACAAGTCAATAAAATTAATAAATAATCGGGCCGTCAAATAAAATGAATAAATAAATTATTCGATACGAAAACGAGGTTTATAGAAATAAATAATTAGGCGATGAAAATATATTTCTCGATAAATAATAATTTTTCGATAAAGTGAATTAAATTGATTTCTCGAAGAAAGGTAATAAACGTTTTGACGAAATTTAAAATAAATGAACTTCGAGCCGAAAATAGAAATTTGAGCTTAAATATAAATAAATAAATAAAATTTAGTATTTAAATCGTCGAAATAGATTTTCGATAAGAATTAAATTAAATGTGTAAAATAAATCGAAATAAAAATAAAAATATGTTTTAAATATAAGAAGAGTTTCCGAGACAAATAGAATTTTAGGAGTTTGAAACGATTAAACGATAAATTCGTTTTATAATAATTTTAAGAATTACGAGTTAAATCGTAAAAATAACAATACGAACAAAATTTTAATTTAATTTAATTTAATTTATAAAATCAGGGGGTGTTACACCAAGTGTCCACCATAAGATGTCGAGTGAAGGTGTTTCACAATATTATATCCTTCATCGACCGTAACACATCGTCAGTGAATACCATCTATGGAATGGCGGAACAAATAAGGTTTATCCCAATAATAGCGTTGGACTTCATAACGTAGTTTCTTCCTCTCTTGCTTGGAATAATCGTCCGGAATATAATGAGATACTAAGAAATTGACGATATCGGCATACCAAGGTGTAATAGTTTCATTCAATGGCCATGAAGACCTCATCTCTCATAGCTTCATTGATGGGTATACCATCATCTTCAATGTTACTTCCACTATCCACTAGTATACTATGATGAATTGATGATCTGCTACCAAGTTCTCCCGATCCGACTTTATCTCTAATCTCAATATCAAATTCTTGTAAAAGGAGAACCCACCGAAAGAGTCGGGACTTTGTCTCCTTCTTGGACATGATGTAACGAATCGCCACATGATCGGTATGAATAATAACTTTGAATTGGAAGCGGTAACATATGTTCGAAATTTCTCCCTGGCATAGACAACGGCTAGCATCTCTTTTCGGTTGTTGTGTACTTCGATTGGGCTTCATCTAATGTTTTGCTTGCATAATATATCACATGTAGCTTCTTGTCAATTCGTTGTCCTAGAATGGCACCAACGGCAAAATCAGATGCATCACACATGATCTCAAATGAAAGATTTCAATTAGGTGCTTTGATAATTATTGGTGCGGTGGTGAAAGCGGGCTTTATCCTACAAAAGGCCTCAAGACACAAGTCATCAAACACAAAAGGTGCATCTTTCATAAGCAAAGAAGTTAAAGGCTTGGCAATCATAGAAAAATCTTTAATAAACCGCCTATAAAAACCGGCGTGACCTAGAAAACTCTTCACCCCTTTGACATTTGTAGGTGGTGGCAAGTTTTCAATCACGGAAACTTTGGCCTTATCAACTTCGACTCTATTAGAAACAATATGACCTAGGACAACACCTTGTTCAACCATAAAATGACATTTCTCTCAATTCCAAACAAGTCTATATTCTTCACAACGAGCTAACACTTGATCTAGATGGTTAAGGCAAGAATCAAAAGATGTACCATGGACACTAACCTCATCCATGAAAACTTCCATGGATTTTTCAATAAAATCGGAGAAAATAACCATCATGCATCTTTGAAACGTTCCCGGCGCATTACACAATCCATATGGCATCCTTCTATAAGTATAGGTGCCATAGGGACATGTAAAAGTAGTCTTCTCTTGATCATCGGGGTGAATGGGAATCTGAAGAAATCCGGAATGACCATCGAGGAAACAAAATTAAGAATGATGTGTCAATCTTTCAAGCATTTCAACAATTAAGGGAAGGGGGATATGATCTTTAATGGTGGCCGTGTTCAATTTTCGATAGTCTATACACATGCGTCAACCGTTAATAGTCCTAGTGGAGATAACTCATCCTTTTCTCCTTTGACAATTGTCTTTCCTCTCTTTTTCGGCACAACTTGTACGGGGCAAACCCATTTACTTCCGGTTATAGGGTATATAATGTTAGCCTCATACAACTTGAGGACTTCCTTCATGACAACCTCTTTCATAGTGGGGTTCAACCTACGTTGACCCTCAACCGAAGGACGGTGGTCATCATCAAGGATGATCCTAGCATACAAACATTTGGGCTTATGCCTTGGAGGTCGGCAATGCTATACCCGATGGCCTTTTTGTATTTTCTCAAAACAATCAAAAGTTTTTCCAATTGAGAACCATCAAGTGTGGCATTGACGATAACGGGATAATTAGTTCCTTCAAGAAAAGCATATTCGAGGGAAGCGGGGAGTGGCTTAAGTTCAAGATTAGGAGGAGAGGTTACCATACTCTTACCCACCGGTAGTGGTTCTACCTTACCTTCATTTAAGCTTTCTTCTTCAAAAGATGGAGAATCAAATGGTTCATCTTCTTGCTTATCATCATCTATCAAGCTATACTCAACCAAACTATCAATAACTTCAATGGAATACATTTGTTCAATCATTGATTGTTTAAGAGCTTGATAAAGGGAAAACTCTACCGACTCGTTCCCTATGTTAAAAAACAACTTTCCATTCTTAACATCAACTATAGTACCATCACAACAAAGTCGGAGGGGATAAAAAACTTACCAACTTTCACGTGTACATCCTCAAGTATCCCAAGTGGGTACTTGACGGATCTATCCGCAAGTTGAATCGACATACTAGTGGGTCTCATCTCCCCCACACTAAGTCTCTTAGCAATAGAATAAGGTAACAAACTAACACTAGCCCCAAGGTCACACAAAGCTTGATTAACAACAACATTTCCAACCCGGCAAGGGATGGAAAAACTACCGAGATCCTCTAATTTCTTTGGCATTTGAATCATAAGAATGACACTATATTGTGCCGTAAGAGAGATACAGATTCTTTATCCTCTATAGTTCTCTTTTTAGTCAAGACATCTTTCGATAACTTAGAATAAAGAGGCATTTGAGAAATTACCTCGGTGAAGGGTAAAACTACCTCCACTTTCTTCAACATATCCACAAAATGGCTAAATTGGGCATTCTTCTTTTGTAGCTTAGCTCGTTCGGGAAAAGGCAATGATGGGACAAAAGCGGGAGGTGGTGTAACATTGGAATCTTCTTCTTCTTCGGCTAATCACTCCGCCTCTTTTCTTTTTGCTTCTACGGCTTCCATTTGCTCCTTTTTCTTCCTAAGTTCTCTTTGTTCAATCTCCGCATTTTGGAGAATATCGAACTCCTCTTGTCTTCCCCAGTTTTGTTTGGGGGAGAAATGGGAAGTGTTGTTTGTGGTTCACTTTGATAATTCACTTTGGTTGTGGTGTTTTTGGTGTTCAAGTTCAACTTCTTATACGTGTCCTCAAGTTCTTTGTCACCTCTCAAAATAACGACATTTGCTTGGTGTCACTACTACAATAAAGATTAAATAGGATGGTTCTTAACCATCCTATATTGGATAAGGAATCGTCATTTAGGTCGCATTCTATTAAATCAAATAGCGCAATTCAAAGAAGGTCAAACCGTCCTATTTAATTGATTACAAATAGGACGGTTGAAGGCAGAACCGTCCTATTTAAGTCTTCAGAAATAGCACGGCCATAGATGGAACCGTGTTGTCTAATATAATTACAAATACGGTTACTATACTAAACCGTCCTCTTTGATACAATTCATAAATCAAAAAAAAAATTATATATTACAAATTATATAATTTGTGATATATATCAAATCAACAAGTACAATAATCCACCAATTTTTCATAAATCACAAATTTTCCAAACATTATACACTTTGCTAATCATAAAAGGTCTTATATAAGTATTTGTGAACTAATGACGTAATTAAGTAATCTTTTCTAAAAAAAAGGATAAGGGTGAATCAAGGTCTGAGAGAACTATTTGACCGTATCCCTCGAGATTTCCTATGATTTTCGATTGTGCATACACTGTTGGTGATAAAACGAGTTCCTTCTGTATCTCTCCAGCTTCTCCCATATCTTGTCGACCTACCGCAAGTAATAATAATTGAGCTAAAAAAAATAAGATAACATTAACTTGAAAGTTGAAACGTTCGTAGAGGAGACATTTTAACTGATTCAACAAATAAAGCAAAAAAGAATGGAAGGCAAACTTCAAATACCGCCTTCCTAAAAATGTTATCATAACTTTCAAGCTCATTAAGATTAGATACCTTGTTTTCCCTTTGCCAAGATCCAACTTCTCCCGGTGAAGCAAGCCATATATATGCTTCTTTTGTTGAAACATTTGTTTTTAGATACCTGTTTGTTGAACAGATTAGTAGAATGCACGGTATAATGATCTTTCAAAATTAAAACTAACCGAAACAGATTGCAATTAATCTAATTGGACACATCCCCTCTAGTGGACTTAACCAAAACAGATTGTGATTAATCTAATTAGGCACAGATTGTACAAGCTTTGGCATTGAACTTAATTGAAATTTGTTGATCCAAAAGAAGGTTAAGAAAATAGAGCCTAATTAATTTGATAAGCCAAATCCTTTAATCAACAATTAAAATGATAGATTCCCACCAGAAAAGGAATGAAAAAGAGAGTAAGAAGTTGTATAAAGTTTGAAAAGCAATCACATCCATCCTACATGTATTGATCCCTACATGTAGTTGTTTCAATGTCGAAGAAGGCGACATCTTGATGTAGGATTGTTTGCAAGTACAGGCCTCTGATACGTGCTGCTTGTCTTTCTCCAGTTATCATCCAGCATGTTACCTCTGTTACATTGCATGTAAGTGTGTGATAATGACTTAATGAGACATAATATCAGAAGAGTACATACACACTCCATTTACGCCCCTTTCAATTTCTTACAAAATTTTACTGTATAAACGACACAATATTCGAATCTTATACTCCGTATATATTGTTGTTTAAGCTAATAAAGTAAATAAACTGTGATGATCATCAACATAATACAACTGGCTGGATGCACAAGTGTTAGTTACCGGCCTTCGGATGGTTAAGAGTAAATATAATGTATATATGTAAATTGAGTCATTTATTATTTTGTAATGAGACTTACGTAGGAAGCAAGTTATGCCAATGTATATTGCCAGGTACATAAACCTGAGAGAGACTTGCGTGTATGCACCCACAAATTAATGAAAACACATCAATTGACAAAACTATATAGTACAGTATAATGAGCTTTTATTAGTACCACTAATGTATTTGTTTACATTTCGCCTAAAAAATCCCCGGCCGAAGAGATGTGGAATGACCGTATCCCGCGAAGGGATCAGAGATGAATAAATTGCACGGCCGCATAGGGGGTTCATCATACACACATGATACATGATACAGATTGAAAGAGATAAGCAAATCGACGAGGAGTTTCTAAATGTATTTCGACGGAGGAATAAGGGTATACATTACATTGAGAGATTAGCAAACACAGGAAATGAAGCAATCTCAATATTAAGAGAAATGCACCAAGAATGTAACTTGTAGCAGATTTAGATGTACAGAGTGAATATAAAGAGTTAGGTCCAGTAGCAAATATTCTTGGAACATCATATTTCTCTACCTCCTCTTCCATCTTAGTTATTCAACAATATAACAAACACTACTCATCACATACTAATTCCAACTAATTATACATGCTAATGATAAATAAGTAAGGGACTATTAACTTTTGTTAACAACAATTTTATTTCCCCAATACTTGATTGCTTCAATTGCAAGAAGCTAGGTAAGCAAGGTAAGGATGCCGCTGCAATATTATGAAACTTCACATACTTCACCACATATACTAAGACGCAATCACATACTTCTCCAAAAATGTAAACTAAGACGCAATCACATACTTCACCACACACAACTTCAATCAGCCATAACAAGGCTTCTAAGTTTCAAGAACCTTATACAAACGTAAACCGAGAAGCAAATTGATAGCAAAATTGCACCACATATCGCCAAAATTCATTAACAAAAACTACCACCATTCAAACCACTTCATGGATATAGGAGTACGAGTTTTGGGAATCATATTTGCCTATTCGGGCATGTAACCACTAACTACAGAATTTTATAAAATTACATCTGTAATCTGAGTGTTTAGTTTTGATATCCGCTCTGAACCGTTCCTTAAATAAGATACCTGGATTTTTGGATTGAGTTCATGTTATACTTAATCGGATAATCGATAGTATATTGAGTTTACATTTACGAGGGTGTCTTTGAATTTTTTTAGAAAAACATGACTTCCTTATCAAGAACAAAATGAAGTGGGGACATATTAGCCTGCATCTTTACACTCTTGATACTTCTACCTTCTCTCTCGACCCAAAAAAAGATATTAGCCTTCCTGTAACAACCCAGATTTTCGATGACTTAAAATAATAGATAATGCGGAAAGTTATCTAAGTCATTTAATTGAAAGTATATCAGAGTGTAAATAAATCCGGATCGCTACGGATCCTTACAACAAACGACTATTAATTACATAGTCTTGATTCACTTAGTACAAAATGTAGATTTCATTTTATACAGAACATGTTATTAAATCTCTCTCGCTCGATTCCCCAACGTCTTAGACCTGCAAAATAATAAAACAGTGGACGCTGAGCGGGACAGCAACCAAGCCGTTCATCTAACATCACCTCATACACATAAGACAACTATGTGAATAACAAATAATATGCTTACAAAAATATTAAAGGATATCACGTAACATATAGTTTCCTTTAATTCAATTAACCAACATGTGAGGTGATGAAAACGATAAAGTATAAAAGACGGGACATTGGCAGCCATTTGATTTTAAAATCATGCTTCACGTAAACAGAGAATAAACACACGAGTCGTGGCTCCTAGTATCACCGCTACATCCTATTGGCTTGCATCTCATCAATAGAAGTAACTGTGTTACCGACACGTAGACCGAACCGATCTTATGAGGTTTACATCTCAACCATAAGGCTCAATTGGGTCCGAACTTCTATTATATTATACGTTTATTCAAACGGGGCTCTGGGCAAAATGAAAGTTGATGATTACATTCTCTGCATCCCCAAGAGGGAACCCGCAGTTTTCAGAATCCTGTTCTGCCCCCATAACCTAGGTGGTAATATTGATCAAGTACTCGTCTATACGTGCGCACATACCCTACGCAGACTCTTCAACCGCAGCTCTCACTGCCGTAGGACGACTACCTTAAACACTAGATCGAATCTCGGACCGCAGTCTCCGAGTCTACTTTTTATTACAAGTGCAGTCGAAACACCACGTATGGTAGAATCCAACACAAGCTATTCGTCCCAGACTCGCATCGTAAACTTTATATAAAAGTCGCCCGTGAACAAGTAGTACATTATTTGGTGACCTTCAATAATTGGTCGGACTCATTTGAAACAGTCGAATTCTCAAATACTTACTTTCAGTGTGACAACGTTACACTTTAATCCTCAAGTGTCACCCGAAATATTATATCCCAAATATCGTATAACTTATTTTAAAATAATAAATCTTTAAATGAAATTTTATATAAAAATAAAATTTAAGGTATAATAAAATATTATTTTAAAATTTATAATTTCTGAAAAATATAAAAGTTTCTGAAAAATATAAATTATGTCGTACTTAATCGATTTACAAAAATTGACGTAAAATCATTTTTTAAATATTTATGAATGTCGTGTAAAAGTTTCGTAATAAAATAAATTCATTTATCATAGAAAAATGAATCTTATAAATTTCTACCTATACAAAAATAATAAGCAAAGTATTATTAAAATAAAATATTTTGTAGGTTACTAACTTACTCTATTATTATAATATATAAACAATGTAAAAGTACTACAGAAAATTAAATATGATCAAAATTACAATTGTATAAAATCTTTCGTTAAAACGTATGAACATTCAATAATCAACCAACCTAGATATGTCCATTACCAAATCAACAACACCCATCGACTCGACTCCATTAACACACCGAAATAGCTACCTTGCCATTAAACTCCAACAATAACACACTACTGCTCATTCGGTTGTCTTCTCCGGGAACCACAACCTCCATAAGATTCACCCGCCAAATCGACAACAAAATTAGACAGAAAAAAAAAACGGAACAACGCATTTCAATGCAAATTGATAGCAAAATCAATGCATTTCACTTTATGTAGCAGATATTCGACAAGCAAATTGACATTGAAAAATTGCAAAAATTAGGGATTCGGAGAAGAATGAATTACGTGAATAGAGGGAAATAGCAGAGTGATGCTTTGGATACAATCGAGAAGACAGAACAACGTGCGGAACAATGCATGGTAGGCGGAACGAGAAGGCGGATGATCAGCGCGCGGCAGGGGGAAGGCGGCATGCGGCAATCGGAGAGCGTGAAGGATAAAGACGGGTTAGGTTGGGGGTTATGAAGGCATAGGATAAAAGCGTAGGATGAAGGGGGAAGGGTTTAGTTTATTTTTTTGAGTTTTTTGTCTAAAGGCACCTAACATTTAAGCATTTAGTAGGCATTTTGTAAAAAAAGCACCTAAAGTTATTTTTTTTTCCCAAAAGCACCTTCAATTTACATTTCTTTGTTAAAAGACGTCAAACATCAACTTCCGTCAATATTGACGGTTTCCATCCTTTAATCTTCTTCCATCCACCCTTAATCAACCTTCAATCCTTAATCAAACTCAACCAACCCTCTTTCTTTAATTCAACCATCTTCTCTTAATCAAACCCAATCAATCCTTTTCCTTAATTCAACCTTCATTCCTAGTTACTCTTTATTTGCATACATCTCAATTATCATTCCCCATTACTTAAGTAAAAACCACCTAGTTTTCGCTCAATTGGTAAGTTTTTAATTATAGCTCTTCATTCTAAGAACAAATTAAATTTTTGAATTCAATTTCCAAATTATGTTATTTACCCTTAATTTCGAGTGTAATTTTAAGGTATGGGTATGTGTTAGAGTTTATTAGATAAATTTTTGAGTTAATACTGAATTGAATGAAGTTTCTGTTGTAAGAAATTAAGAATACTAATTTTTGTGTTTAAATTTGTGAGTTTGAGTAATCATCTGTTATTCATTTTTTGTATTTGTCAATTCATTTTTGGTTTAGTAATCATTTGTATTTCATTCTTTATGTGTATCATATAAGACGAATACTTAAAGATGCCCTGTTAATTGAGAATATGCAAAAGGGGAAAAAAACGTGGTTCAATTAAGGGGAGAGTAAAAGGGGTCTTGAATGGAAATTAAGTTTTTTTGGGAGGAAAAATTGAGTATTGTGGAAAAATAAAGAGAATGGGAAAAGGAGATAATAAGGTAATTCAAAGGAAGAGGGAAGGAAGATGTTGATTGAGTTTGGTTAAGGGATGAGTGTTATTAAGGGTTGATGGAAGAAGATTAGGATGGAAACCGTCAATATGACGGGTTTTTTTACGAAAGTTGGTGTTTGGTGCCTTTTAACAAAGAAATGTAAATTTAAGGTGCTTTTGGGCAAAAAAAATAACTTTAGGTGTCTTTTTTACAAAAGGCGTAAATGTTAGGTGCCTTTTGACAAAAAAACTCTATTTTTTTTTTAATAGAAACGTGTAACTCCAACGATTGAATAGGACGGGTCCTATATTTTAATAGGATGGGTGTAATATATAACCGTGCTTTTAAAATATATTTAATAGCACGGGTATAACTTATAACCGTCCTTTTATATTAATTAGGACGGTTCCCTTGACCAACCACGCTAATAATAAATATTAAATGATGGTTCTTATGCTGAACCGTGCTATTAAACCAAGGTCAAGGGGAGCCAAAATTTACCATGTTATAGAGGACGCTTCCTTATATAAGCGCCCTATTTTGGGCGTCTTCTAATATCAAAATTGTAGTAGTGTTTGGAGGGTCTCTTGGGTTTTGGGGTTGGCTGGGCAAACCATGGGGTGGATGAATTGGGGCGGCTAAGGATTTTGTTGCTTCTTGTGATTCCCAAACCTTTAGCCTTGCTTTAGTATCTAGATTCTCACTCCATAAGTGCCCAATGACTCTTTACAATTCACTAGTGTTATCCCATGGAACTCCTCCTTGACCATATTGGAAATTACTTGATTGGCCATAAGATTGAGAGGGTTGATTGAATGGTAGTTGGTTGTAACCTTGATTACCTTGGAACCCTTGATTGTATCCATGATTGAAATTATTGCTATCATATTGATTTTGTTGATTATGGTAGTTGTTGTAATTGTTGGGGACATGGAAGTTACTACCTTGTTGATTGAAGTTGCTCCCTTGATGAGAAGGTAAATATGGGGGCATCTTTGGAGGATCTTGATTAAAGGGCCTTTGTTGACTTTGATTGAATGGCCTCCGTTGACTCCCTTGGGCACGTGACATAGGATTTTGAACATTTTGATTTCCATAAGAAAAGTTGGGATGATACCTTGTGCCGACATTATAAGTATTAGAAAAGAGATCAAATTGAGGTCTTTGCCCATACACTTGAATAGCTTGGACTTCATTTTCCACTTCAAAATAAGTTTCTTCATTAGGAATACAAGAGCTAAAATCATGGCCATAATTGCCACAATTATCACATTGAACTTCTCATGTTATTTGTTGCTTAGGAGGTGATGGTTGTCTTGATGGAACACTACCTTGAATTTGGTACATATCTCTAGGGGTTGGTCTAGAATTCATGGCATCCATTCTTTTTATTAGTTCTTCAACTCTTGCTTCAAGTTTCAATTCATTAGAACTCTTAGATGAGTTCACTTCAACTTTCTTTCTAGAATCTCTTGATTGACCCACTCTAGCATCACTCCTTGCCATCTTTTCAATAAGACTTTTAGATGCCTCATCGGTAAGGGAATAGAAATCTCCTCCGGCGACCGAATTGAGGTTTTCCTTGGTTCTCGATGAAAGGGTGTTATAAAATGTTTGGGTTGTTAGCCAATCGGGTATTCCATGGTGTGGAAATTTTCGTAATAAATCTCTAAATCTTTCCCAAGCCTCACTTAGGCTCTCAAATTCATCTTGCTTAAAAATTTGTATTTCCATGCGATATTGATTAGTCTTTGACGGTGGATAATACTTCTCCAAGGAAGCATTGGACAATTGAGCCCATGTAGTGAATGTATTATCAGGATGGCCATGAAGCCATCTACGAGCTTCATCTCTCAATGTCTTAGGAAATAACAATCGGTGTAATTGGCATGATGTTAGTCCATTTAAACGGGCCCCTACTAATTTTTATTTGAATGAAGCGATATGCTCTTGGGAATCCTCTTGAGAAAGCCCATGGAAAGTATCTTGTTGAACTGCATTTGTTAAAGAAGCCTTCAATTCATAATTTTCGGGTATCTCCCCAAAATCAATTGGTGAAGGTGTTTCTTCATGTGTAAGTTAAGAAGGGGAACCTAGGGTCGCCATTTGTTGGATTGGTGGTGATGGTGGATTTGGATTTGGATGATTTGAAGGGGTTGGATTTTGATTTGGTGGTGGATTTTTTATTGATGGTGGGATGGGTGGTAAATTTGGTGAAGTAGATGATGTAGAAGGATTATTTGGAATGAGGTTATTTGGTGTAGAAGGTGTGTGTGTGGTAGAATGAGATTAAGGTTAGGAGGTGATAATGAAGGATGTGGAATAATAGTGGTTGAGTTATTTCCCCGAAATCGCAATGCTCTAAAAGTCCTTTCCGGCTCCGGATCGAACCACAAGGGCGATGACTTAATCCTAGGCATAAAACTCAATTTAAATGGCAAGTCTCCTAGCAACTAACGGTACTAAGGAAAAGGGAAAAATAAAACTAAAGCAAATAACCAAACACAATAACTAAAAACTCAATTACTAGTCGTTCCTCGGCAACGGCGCCATTTTGACTGCGCCCCAATCGGATCGATCGTTAGCGATGGATAAGGGGGTCAAACAATATTTATAGACTCGTAATAACACAAAAATAGCTAGTGTAATCGTGGTAAGTCGAGGTCGGTCCACAGGGAAACGAAATGAAATTGAGTAAAAAGCGGCGTGTTTGGGATCCAAAGGGGAGTTTAAAGGTCGAGTCTATACTAGAATGCAATAAACAACGAGAAATGGAATAACAAGAGATGCTCAAATATGGAAAAGGTGTTAGGGGGAAGTCGGGAATTGGAAAATTGGGTCTAAGAAAATCGGAATCGGGTCGGTCACAACATCAGTATATGGAGAATGCAGCCTTTCGGTTTTTTCATCTAACTCACCTTAAAACCCGCTTTCGCAGCGAAGAAGGGTAAGTCTCAAGTTAAGGTAATTTCGACCCCGAGTTTCCCCATATTGATAGAAATGAGTCAAGGTCGGTCTAGTTGGCCGGACTAAAACAACAATGACGCAACAACCATAAGCAAGATAAACGAACAAGCAAGCAACCAACCAAAACTCCTCAATTCAAATAATCCAAGATCCTCCTCCCTAAACCCCCGACAAGAAATCTACTCACAATGCATAATGGAAACTAACAAAACAATAACAAAGGATAAAACAACCAAAGCATGCATAATAACTAAATCTAGAGAAATTAACAACAAAACAATAAGAAAATTACGATCTACCAAATAAACTACAAAACAATCTAAAAACGATGGAAATGAAATTTATAGAAAATTACATCAAGACAACAAATAAAATTGCACTCAACAAAATAAACCATAAACAAACTAAGAACGATAAGTAAAGACGATCAAAACAAAACAATAATAGAAGAACAAAATTTAAATCTAGTCTAGAGATTAGGGAGAGGAAAGAAATATACCAACTATGAAGATCAACAATAATAAGGAAGATTGCATAAATAAAAGATGAAGATTGATAAAGAGGACAAAGGATTTATCACTAATCCTTTAATAATCTCCAAAAATCTTCAATAAAAACTTGAATTTTTCAAAACTTGAATGTAAATCTAGATAATTAATGAAGGAATTGATAAAACTATATGAAGATCTACTACTATCTAGACTAAGGAGATTATAGAGAATTAATAAAACTACTACTAGAATGATCTACTAAATGGATGGTAAGTAGTGAGAGAATGGAGTAGTCTAAACTAATTGTGTGATAATGTGCAACTAACTAGGGTAAATACATATATAGTAAAGCCTTAATGGACCTCTTAAACTTAAGCCCAAATCCACTTTTTGCTTCATTAGTGAGACAATCACCCTTTAGGTCTTCATGAGGTGGAACTTCACCCTGTCATACACGGACCAATATCGTCGGGTGAAGCTTCACCAGGTGATTTCACCAGGTGAACTTCTTCCAGTTTTGCAGTTTTGGACCCTTTTGCCAGGTGGAGAAGCTTTCCTGAAGATCTTCGGGGAGGCAAATTACCGTCGGGCGAAACTTCGCTCAGTCAATTCTCATTAGGTGAAACTTCACCCGATGGTTTTCTGGCCTCTTTTCTTGTCTCATTCTTCGTCATTTGATTGGATGACTTTGAACTTTAAGTTTAGTGCTTTGCTCTTTGGACAGTATTCCCTTTTCTTGTGCTCATGGAAGCTCGATCATGCTTTCGGTGTCAAATCCTATCAAAATTGATAGAAAAACTACCAAAAATACGTAAAACGCACAAGAGGGATGCTAATGCGAGAAATACTCAAAATAGGGCAATAATCGCACTATAGTCTCGCAAAACGGGGAAAAACGAGTCTAAATGAGGGGAAAACGGTCTAAATTTAGCACACAACAATTCCCCCACACTAAACCGTTGCTCGTCCTCGAGCAAAGACCCAAAAAGAAATTACAAGCTACTACTACTAGCTAGACTATGTTAAGCTGATACGGGACAATTAACGGGCCCGCTCTGTCCCTTCAACTCACATCGGAATACCCATGAGGTAGAGTACCCTCATGCAAGGCAAGTTGGGGCTTGCTCAAAATGGTGGATGCGACTAAACACACAAAAACACATAACATAAAAGAGTAGAATTATTTATCATTAATGTATCTTCAAAGTAATTTGTATATATATGTGATTACCGTATCTTAAAACTTATTTATATGAATGTTTTTTCTACTAGACATGTGTTGAGAGTTGAAGTGTTGTGAATTATGTGTTGAGAGTTGAACTGTTGTGAATTTTGTGTTGAGAGTTGAAGTGTTTTGGATTTTGGGTTTTTTTGCAGATTTTGGCTAGACATCAAACGCATGTTTACGGTCTTACAGCAGCATACATGGCATTCATTAACGGACGCCATGCAGCGTACATGGCGTCCACTATCCAACACCATGATATGCCTGATATGGATCATAAACGTCAAATATTCAGCTTCTTGGCGTGCGACAGTGGACACCATCACTGGTTAGCTAGCGTACACTATCGCACGCCATCCACGTCGGATGGCGTCTGTCATTGGACGCCATCACTGGGTAACTGGAGTCCACTGTCGCATGCCAGCTCTCTCAGAATGTCGTCTTTCGTCAGACGCCATCGTGGACATTTGTTTTCTGGCATCCAGCAGTGGACGTCCGCTTCAAAAATAGGCAACCGGCCAGGGCTTCCACATCCTGGCATCTGATAAAGGACGTCCGTTCTTAAATGGCGTCCATAAATGCAAGTCGTTTATGGACGCCCTTGTCCTATATTCTTGTAGTGCCATTTTCTATTCCAAAGAAAATCGAGCGCTTTATTTCTATTCGAAGACACATTTTAATCAAAAAAATTTCTTAAAGCTCATCAATTCTAAAAATCGATCAATAAATGTTTGAGAATTCTTTATGAATTATAGTTCGGTATTCAATATTTTAATTTTAATTAAAAATTTTGATTTAATTGATATTTAGGGTTAATTTATCTTTTAGGAAATTAGGGTTTAGGGTGGTTGAAGAGTGGTTTCGTCGGAGCTTGGAGGAGGCAGATGGCGCAGACAGCTAGCGGATGGAAGGGGCGCCCGCGGTCGGTGGAGGGTTAATTGATAATTACGGTTAATTTTTATTTTTCTTAATTTTTTTTATTTGTAATTTGAATTGTATATTTTGTAATTAGATTTTTTTTTATAGTTGTAAAACTAATTCTGTTTTTTACTGTTTTAATTCTCATATTGTTTTTATTGTATAATTTTATTCTCGTATATATTACACGAAGGAGTTTTTTTATCGTAATTTGATTTTGCCATGAAATTGTGTATTTATTAATTATCGTATTTTTCCCAACATTTTTAAACAAACTAATGGTAATTAATTTTCCCAAAAAAATCATAAAAAAATAATAGCATCGATCATATTTTTTAAAAAAAAAAAAATGAACAAGGAAGAAAAAGCAAGAAAAAAGCAAGAAAGAAACGAGAAGAAAAAAACATGTGGCGGCTAGCGTGGTGGATCAGAGTGGTCGCCGGTGTAGTGGGGTGGTGGAGGCCTGGAGGGTCATAAAGTTTGGGAGCTTTGACAAAAAAAATTCTCTCTCGAAAATCTCTCTAGGAAGATAAAAGGTGAAGGAGAAATTGGAGGGATAAGATAGTAATTCTTATGTACAATTGAGTAACATGCAATTATGAAAAAATGCTACCAAATTCTAAATTAAATATAGGTATCGTATTTAGGGTTAGAAGAAAACCAGATGGATTAAATCTCAAGCGACTTCGCCGCATCATCTATATCCTACTACCAAATTGTAGCTACAGTAATTAAATAACTCACCAAAAAGACTATATCTCCCCCCTAAAAAACTTACGTTGATAAGATCCCCGTAGTGCAATAAAAACCCTAGCCTTTTGTGGACATGACATAGGTCCACCCCGACACGGCCACGCGCGGGTTTGGAGAGGCGAATGAATCTCCATATGAGAATTGATCGAATTGAAATTTAAATCGAAGTTGGAGTCGCCACCGAACATTGTGGGAGTTCGGGCCCGTTCGAACCCACTCTATGTCGTAGTGGGTCATATACAAAATACGGTCCATTTTCGATGTCAGAGTTTATTGGGTTCGTCCATTTGCATTTGATATCGATACCGACGTTATCGGATATCGTGTATTGAATGACTCTCGTGCGCCAACGGTTTCGGGCATCCGGAAACCGAGGTTCTGAGTAAGGGGTGAGGGTACGTGTTGGGAAGTTCACTAAGAACACCCAACCCCGCCCACACTTAGCGGCCTCTACTAGGATATCGAATGACTTTCTAATACGTGTGCTAGTAGTTCGGTTAAATGATATGCAAACATTGTTTTCCCTAAGCATGTGAGAAATTGAACGGGTTTCTAGGTCGATTTAATGCAACTAATTCTAACGTCAAAGTTAAATTTAGCATGCGGGTTCATTTTAGTACATTAAAATAAACAAAATAAATCAACAAGAAAATAGCAAACTTGTTGGTAACGGTATAACGATAATAACGGTTTGCGAATAATGTAATATGGAAAGATGTAAAATAGGATGATGCATGGTTTTGAAAAGTGATATTTCACGTGATTGATTAGCACGTGTTGACCGAGGTCAAGGAAAATATATCGAAACCTGAAATATGCCAAGGAAAACCGTCGTTTTTTAATAAAGAAAAGATGTTAGAAGATATAAGACGGAATTGCGTTTTGATGCTGCGGATTTCAGGAGGCCGCGCGACTTGCGCTGCCATGCGACTCGCACAGGTCACGTGCGACTCGCATGGCGGCCTGTTTTCGAGGTCGTTTTTCCGAAAATTGATAATTTTATTAAATCACGTATAAATATGACGTAATTTATACTTGACTTAAATTTGTGATACTCGTAATATTCGATGTTCGATTATGGAAACGATATCGAATATTTAGAGTGCGTCTAAAAAGATATTTGAAAAATTCTTAAATTAAGTTAAGACGGAATAATTAATTTTATGTCACGATTTTCAGGGATCCGTGCGACTTGCGCGAGAAGAGCGCGACTCGCGCCACCACGCGACTCGCACATAGCCCGTGCGACTCGCGTGGCGGACTGATCGGTCCCGGTTTCGTGGTACTCGTTATATCCCATATTCGATTATGGAATCGATATGTGATGTTAGAGCGTTAACTTGATGAAAATAATATAAGTCGTTTGAATTAACTAAAACGATATGAATTTTCTCCGCGTTTATAGTGTCATAATTAATTCTAACGAATTAAATGACAACTATTTTAGCATCAACGAAAATCGCATTAGTTAATTTATTTGACTAAATTGTTTAGATTCGACATCCAACTATTGAGTTGGTATCGAATCTAGTAGATTGACACTTCTTAATTACGACGGACTCGACTTGATTCCCTCGGCTTCCCGACGTCGTAATAAATCCCTAGGGATTATGTGATGTCGGATCCGCGTCAACGGGTTTCGACCCATAATGAAAAAAAATAATTGTTTTTAAAAAAGTTTTAGAATTGACAAAATATGCGATTAATGATGATGCGAAAATAAGAAAATTATGGTTGATATTAACTCGTCTCAAAAATCAAGCGAACGGGGTGTCGGGATAAGCGACCGGCAACGCTGGGTGCGATACCCTTGTATATTCGGGTTTTCTTATCCCGTCAACACTCACGCTCGACACGAATTGACGAGTATTTTAGTATTTTATACTAGTAATTATTAACGATATTAGAATGCGATAATGACGATAAAAAAGTAAAAAAAAAAAAAGGACAACGACACGGACGACGCGCGAAGAAGAAGAGAAGGGAAAGAAAGGGGTTTTTTGCACCCTCAACCTACATGTTCTTGTCTCGGACGGGACTCGTTAATTGCGGCTTGCACGTGAGTATCGAGATGTAAGTGGAGTTATGGTGATTAGGGTTTGGATCCTAGATGCTAGGGTTAGGGTTTGAGATAGGATTCGTGTAGACTAATGATGAATTAGGGTTGCAAAAAGATGTTTAAAAGTTGCATGCATGAGGTGTATATATAGGCAAAGCTACGTACCTCCGGTTAGGGTTACTCGACCGAGTAGCCCCTTGAATCGGCCGAGTGGCCCAGTCAAAACGCAGTCGGGCTCGTCACAGGGCCCACTCGATCGAGTGGGCTGACACTCGATCGAGTGGGTCAGCCGCCGTGCAAGGGTCCGGTTTTTTGGACTGTGGTTTGGATATTCTGCGGGTTTTGTATTTGGATTGGGCTTATGACATTTGAATGGCTGTTTTTTTATGTCTCGGAACGATTTTGACCGGGGTTTGACCCAATCGCTAAAAGTCAATTTTATTTCCGATGTCGGTTTTGACCCAAGTTAGTCTCATTTGACTGGAAATGACTTACTGGGCCTGGATTTGAGGTCAGTTTGGTGAGATTTTTACTCCGTAAGTGCTTAAGCCAACAACTAATGGATTTGAGCCCATATCCGAGCGCGTAGAAACACGTTTGCGTCCGATCATCATCGGGTGTTTTTTTGGAAACTGCTATAGACACCTGGCAGTCAAAATGTGGGTGTCTACAGAGCCCCCACTCTGACTGAGGTTTGGACAAGGCGAAAGTCAGAGTAGCTACCAGGCCAATTAAGACCTGGCAGGCTTCCGATCGGGTCGTTTATAGTCCATTGGACTTGCGTGAAGGGCTCGCCAGCCATAAGATAGAAGTCATACCTAAGCCGATGACGATAACTCCGTGGGGAATTTGAACTTGTCGTGTAAGTCCTGGGTGCGCCTGTGTGTGGGTCCATCCCGTGAAAAATGCCGCCTTGGGCCCTTCGCTGGGGAGATATGTAAATTGCGCGGTCTTTGAATTGTACCTGTATAAGTTACATAAAATTTGCATTCAACACGTAGGTGAAACAAATATGACTCGCACTGGGGAAAATGATTTTTGCTGCATTTTGAAATCGAAGTCTTGAAAGCAACTTACGTGCTAGAAGATAGGTTTTCAAAATTGAAATTTGTAAAGAGGAAATTTGCAGTTTAAATAGACCGAAATTTGACCTTGTCGAAAAGGAATTTCTCAAATGGCTAAGTTTTGCAAATTTTAAAATGAGAATTTGAAGAGAGACATACCGACAGACTCGACTCTGGATGTGAGCGGACGAGTTGACAGACACGACTGGACTCTCGAGGGGTTGGACCGTGACTCGGTAGGGGGTGGGCCACCTAACAAGACTCTTAAGTTGCGCTATTCCGTAGCATAGGCGAGTGGCAACGTGGTCGAATCCTCGGAATGGGAAGGATGTGCTATGGGGGGACTGCAATAGTCTGTAATGAGACTGTTTTTGCAGGACTTAGCAGTGGCAATGTTGTAGACTAGTACTCTTCTGGATCTTTTTTTTTTGGTTTTGGGGTATATTCCGAAAGTGGGTACTGCTTCGAGTCCTGACAGATTCTCGTCTTCGACTGAGCCGCGTACTAGGACACACTACGGAAAGGAGGCTAGATTTTGAAAGTCTTTGGATTATTTGAATGGATGGAGAACTTCTGCCTAGAAGAAGCCCCCAGGATGACAAAGCTAGCTGCTGAGAACATGACAGTGTCGTGATCGGTATGATGACGCTTTTTGAATGTGTGTCAATGTGGGTGGTTGTACCTCTGTTGAAAGGCTGCCTACGTATTCACGTGTAGTGAAATCAAACCAAGCCGTAGTTCAGTGGATTGAAAGATATATTATGGTGCCTAGTCTAATAGGACTTTGTGTGTAGCTAACCATAGCAATGGTGTAGGCTAGGTGCATTCCCAATGATGTCTTGATCAAAGGGCTAGAATGGTTAGGATATTGATCCTGTGACTGTGAGCGTTCTCCGGGGTAGCCCCCAGAGGTGGTGCGAACTATTTGGGAATGTTCTATGCCGACCGCAGGTTGAGTTCCCGTGTTTGGGGTTGGTAATTGGTTTAGATGTTTTTGGAAATGTGGTGCTAGGAAGTAAGTGGCTTTTGATGATTCGAAATCTGGAGCTCGATTTTGTGGAGCTAAAGTTTCGAGGGTAAGGTATCGTAATGTGGTAGGAAAGAGGGAAGTCGAGTAATAATGACTCGGACTTCGACTGGGCAGGTTTGATAGTGCGGGATCTGATTTCCATGTCTGGCCCTAATGGTTAGGGTGTACCCTATGGAGCTTGAATTCTCAAAATTTCGGGCTGTCTATTAGCCTAGGTCTCGAGAAGGTCTTGAGGGTTGCAATGTGGGAAGGTTAGATGTGGTGTTAGCTGACCAGCTTGATTATCTCTCCCTTATTTGATGGTATGAATCTTGACCGTACCCTGGTCATTGGACTTTCACTTGAATTGACCGTTGATCATGGTCATGGGTTTTTGGAAGTTCTTTTTGATCATGGCCAGCTCTTTTGTTTTGGGCCTTTTGCTTTTTCTTGGACCTTTTTTTTTGTCCAGTTTTTTTTTCGGTTGGTCAGACTAACACCTAAGGTAGGGATTGGTCGATCTTATTGGAGGGGTGTTTATTGTGGGAAATGGGCTTGCCTTCTGTCTTGAACCCAAACTAGGAGACTACCTAGATTCGTCATAGGATTCGATACCGCTCCTACTAAGTGTAGTTTTGTGGCTTTCTATGTCAGACATGGAACAGGTAAAGGGAAAACACGGGTCTCAATATCCTGCAGTCATTATAGATGTGCCTATAATAGTCACGTGCATGTGCTCACAGTGTATGACGGTGTTCATCATGTTCTCGGAAACACATAAGGAAAGTATATATGAGAAATGGAAAAGCGGATTTTATTGAATTTTGAAAAAAGAGGACAGAATACAACTGACTCTGACTCTGACTTTGACTTTGGAAGAAATAGCACATCCTAGACTCGGACTCAGACTCGGACTTAAATCCAATTAGGACTCTCGGATGGTGTTGTCAATTCAGCTTCTAAGGACTCAAGTTGATGTCCAGTATAGCCTCCAATAGACGCTTCACCCAGATCTTCATTTTGTCGAAGATCATCTTCAATCCTAGTGCCCATTTCAGTTAAAGTGGCGAAGTTGGGTATGATAGCATGTCGGAGATGGGCCCGGTAGGAAGGGAGGAGGTTCTTGACAAAGGCCTCCACTAAAGTTTTTTCATTGGGCTTATCGATCAACTTCACACTCTCGGCCCTCCATCTTTGAAGGTATTTAGTGAAACCTTGTTTGGGCTCTTGGGCCATGACTTCCAGAGTACGCATCGTAGTCTGGATCTCGGTATTATCAGCGTAATTTCGAGCGAATTCTGTTGCCACGTCATCCCAAGTCGGGTATTTCTTGGAATCGAGACTGTTGTACCAGGCTCTGGGGTGTTTCTCGAGGGAGGAAGCGAACAAGGGCTTGAACATGGGCTTGAACATGGTGGACTTCACCCCCTTGACAGCCATAAATTCTTTGAAAGCCCGGATGTGGTGGACCGGGTCTTTAGTACCCTCAAACATCGGTATTCCCGTGAGGTTGAGGTTGGCGGGAAGCTCGTCATTCAGAGGTGAATAGGAACGAGCGTTTTCCGTATGGATCGAGTTATTCGTTGACAAATGGACCTGTTTTTCAAGTTTGCGAACGACACTGATTAGTTCAGTTATGGGCCCAGTGGGCTCAGATCCAGCAACAGGAGTCCCTTGCTCCATGGCACTCAAACGGATAACAAGAGTCGTTTGGTCGGTCTGGATAGCAGTCAATTTGGTCTCGATCTTGGCCAGTGCGGCGGTCAGTTGATCCAGAGTTTCTTGCATCTTGCCTATGTCTGGTTACCGGTGGCCTGTCTGTAAGAATACCGCGTAATCAGAAAAGTTGCTTCGGAACTCAAGTACACCAAGGCATAGGGAATAGCGCGGGAGAAGAGACGACTTCATTTTGGCTCGGGTTAGACTCTCCTAAGACAAATGTGTAGGGCACGATTCTCGGAGTGACTGTGTGATTAATCGCTCCGTCGGAGAATAGCCCCCAGGTGAGACTAAGAACTCTGATAGGACTCAGATGGTGTGACATCTAACTGACTCGAAAGTGAGGTACGTGAGACAACACGTGTAAGACATGACCCTTAGAGCAACCGTGATTGATCGCTCTGCTGAAGGGTAGCCCCCAAGTGGGATCGATAATTTTGTTAAGACTCGAGTGTCGGACGAGTGACCCTTAGACGTAAGGAACACGAACCTTTTTTTATAGGGCTATGCCTTGTAAAAGGTTGACTTGGAAAAGACACCTTGACGGGCGACTTGCGAAAGGTGGGTCTTCCTTAGGATTCGGCGGGTGGGCCGAGCCCTGTTCGAAGAAAGGTCCATGTGAGACATCCCCAGAATTTTAGACTCGAGTGTGTAAATGGGCCCTTCTTTGTAGGAGTATGTCCTACGTAGGTGGGCCTTGCCTTAGTCTAATAAGGCGGACTGGGATAGGGAAGAAATTCGTGATGTAAGATCGACAGAGTTTCGACGCTAGAGACTTCGACGACTTAAGACACGACCCGACACTGCTAAATACGGGAAGTCCTAAGAAGAGGAAGGCTTTGAAAAGGATTTTTAGAAAAAAAAAAATCCGAAAAAAAAAACGGTGGAGGGGCCCGATTTTTGGAAAATCGAAAAAAATGTACCGGGCCTCGGTTTTGAAAGTTCGAAAATATTTTCGAGTTTTGAAATGAGCAGAATACCGGCTAGAAATAGGATATTTTGAGTAAAATCATAAGTCCTAAATTCGGTATACGTCCCGGGTTTTGAAATTGGATAGTTTGAAAAGATGCAGTTTTTGAAAAAGACGGTTTTTGAAAACGACACAGAAAACAAGTAGCATATAGTCACGCAAGCATTATAACGACGCCATGTATGCTTTACACTAAGTCTCGGTCGGTCTATAAAGGGTCTATACCAGTGCACATAGTCTAGACGTTGATCGGGACGAACTTTCTAAGTCGAGTTGAGCTTAGAACATGCCGCAAAACCCACTCGAATCGACTATAGACACCTTTGACATATCCATATTGGAGTACATCACGGTATAGTGGGACGTCGGTCGCGAGTACCGGCCCGGGAAAATATGGGGTTATGCATGAACCGTAAAACTAAAACGCGTATTGTACTGGTCAAACGATTTCTATTCGAGTCTCACCCTGAGGATGTCGATGGTAAGTCACCCATCAGTTAATCCCCAGCGGAGTCGCCAAATTGTGGACATGACATAGGTCCACCCCGACGCGGCCACGCGCGGGTTTGGAGAGGCGAATGAATCTCCATATGAGAATGGATCGAATTGAAATTTAAATCGAAGTTGGAGTCGCCACCGAACTTTGTGGGAGTTCGGGCCTGTTCGAACCCACTCTATGTCGTAGTGGGCCATATACAAAATACGGCCCATTTTCGATGTCAGAGTTTATTGGGTTCGTCCCTTTGCATTTGATACCGATACCGACGTTATCAGATATCGTGTATTGAATGACTCTCGTGCGCCAACGGTTTCGGGCATCCGGAAACCGAGGTTCTGAGTAAGGGATGAGGGTACGTGTTGGGAAGTTCACTAAGAACACCCAACCCCGCCCGCACTTAGCGGCCTCTACTAGGATATCGAATGACTTTCTAATACGCGTGCTAGTAGTTCAGTTAAATGATATGCAAACATTGTTTTCCCTAAGCATGTGAGAAATTGAACGGGTTTCTAGGTCGATTTAATGCAACTAATTCTAACGTCAAAGTTAAATTTAGCATGCGGGTTCATTTTAGTACAATAACATAAACAAAATAAATCAACAAGAAAATAGCAAACTTGTTAGTAACGGTATAACGATAATAACGGTTTGCGAATAATGTAATATGGAAAGATGTAAAATAGGATGATGCATGGTTTTGAAAAGTGATATTTCACGTGATTGATTAGCACGTGTTGACCGAGGTCAAGGAAAATATATCGAAACCTGAAATATGCCAAGGAAAACCGTCGTTTTTTAATAAAGCAAAGATGTTAGAAGATATAAGACGGAATTGCGTTTTGATGCTACGGATTTCAGGAGGCCGCGCGACTCGCATGGCGGCCTGTTTTCGAGGTCGTTTTTCCGAAAATTGATAATTTTATTAAATTACATATAAATATGACGTAATTTATACTTGACTTAAATTTGTGATACTTGTAATATTCGATGTTCGATTATGGAAACGATATCGAATATTTAGAATGCGTCTAAAAAGATATTTGAAAAGTTCTTAAATTAAGTTAAGACGGAATAATTAATTTTATGTCACGATTTTCAGGGATCCGTGCGACTTGCGCGAGAAGAGCGCGACTCGCATGGCGGACTGACTTCGGTCCCGGTTTCGTGCTACTCGTTATATCCCATATTCGATTATGGAATCGATATGTGATGTTAGAGCGGTAACTTGAAGAAAATAATATAAGTCGTTTGAATTAACTAAAACGATATGAATTTTCTCCGCGTTTATAGTGTCGTAATTAATTCTAACGAATTAAATGACAACTATTTTAGCATCAACGAAAATCGCATTAGTTAATTTATTTGACTAAATTGTTTAGATTCGACATCCAACTATTATTGAGTTGGTATCGAATCTAGTAGATTGACACTTCTTAATTACGACGGACTCGACTTGATTCCCTCGGCTTCCCGACATCGTAATAAATCCCTAGGGATTATGTGATGTCGGATCCGCGTCAACGGGTTTCGACCCATAATGAAAAAAAAATAATTGTTTTTAAAAAAGTTTTAGAATTGACAAAATATGCGATTAATGATGATGCGAAAATAAGAAAATTATGGTTGATATTAACTCGTCTCTAAAATCAAGCGATCGGGGTGTCGGGATAAGCGACCGGCAACGCTGGGTGCGATACCCTTGTATATTCGGGTTTTCTTATCCCGTCATCACTCACGCTCGACACGAATTGACGAGTATTTTAGTATTTTATACTAGTAATTATTAACGATATTAGAATGCGATAATGACGATAAAAAAGTAAAAAAAAGGACAACGACACGGACGACGCGCGAAGAAGAAGAGAAGGGAAAGAAAGGGGTTTTTTGCACCCTCAACCTACATGTTCTTGTCTCGGACGGGACTCGTTAATTGCGGCTTGCACGTGAGTATCGAGATGTAAGTGGAGTTATGGTGATTAGGGTTTGGATCCTAGATGCTAGGGTTAGGGTTTGAGATAGGATTAGTGTAGACTAATGATGAATTAGGGTTGCAAAAAGATGTTTAAAAGTTGCATGCATGAGGTGTATATATAGGCAAAGCTACGTACCTCCGGTTAGGGTTACTCGACCGAGTAGCCCCTTGAATCGGCCGAGTGGCCCAGTCAAAACGCAGTCGGGCTCGTCACAGGGCCCACTCGATCGAGTGGGCTGACACTCGATCGAGTGGGTCAGCCGCCGTGCAAGGGTTCGGTTTTTTGGACTGTGGTTTGGATATTCTGCGGGTTTTGTATTTGGATTGGGCTTATGACATTTGAATGGCTGTTTTTTTATGTCTCGGAACGATTTTGACCGGGGTTTGACCCAATCGCTAAAAGTCAATTTTATTTCCGATGTCGGTTTTGACCCAAGTTAGTCTCATTTGACTGGAAAGGACTTACTTGGCCTGGATTTGAGGTCAGTTTGGTGAGATTTTTACTCCGTAAGTACTTAAGCCAACAACTAATGGTTTTGAGCCCATATCCGAGCGCGTAGAAACACGTTTGCGTCCGATCATCATCGGGTGTTTTTTGGAAACTGTTATAGACACCTGGCAGTCAAAATGTGGGTGTCTACACCTTTGGGATGGAAACAAGAGATCTACGGATGGAAATTGGTACCCTCAATCTTTTGGTTATAAAATAATTATATATGAAACTCTTGTTCGATAATATTTTGTTCCTCTTTCTTTGGTATTGCAGGGATGAATTGGACAGATTAAAAAGATTGGAATTTTATGGAAAGAAAGTGTAGAACGATGAAAAAGAGATTGGAGTTGCAATAACAAAATCCAGAAATAATGAGTTAATGAGAGTCTAGCAGAAAACAAGAACAAAAATTTGAATGCTAACCTGCCACTAGTAATGACATGTTTGTGAGTTAGTCTTTTTTTCTTGCCTTTTTAACAATTTTTATTTAGACTCACCATTCATAATGATTGATTTACTCTGTTCCCAAACAATCTTGCATCTCGAGCCTAAGTCAACCCCATTTTGTTAGTTAGTTTTCAAATCGATCCAAATTGTTCATTAGTTTATTTTACAATATTATTTTGAATTTTTTTACGACTTCCATATTCTTTTCAATATAACATTGAGAAAAATATACTCTACAATCAAACCACTAATTTTATAAAATAGTTTATCAAAATTCTATTTTTAAAGAAAATTATTTTACATTATTTTATTAATTATTAATGTCAAGCTAATATTAAGGAAGCTTGTTGTCATCTTTCTTTTGTAAAATGTTAAGACATTTTCAAGTAAATGCTAAGATTAGAATAGATTGAAAATACAATTGATTGGAAAATCAATCTTTAAATAGAAATGCTTTATAAATTTAGTCATAGCTTAACGTTAAATGAGGGCATACCACTCATTCACTTATTTTCTCCCATATCGGACTAGTTATAAAAACATTTGATATATTTTCATGCATTATCTCCAATAAGCAAAAATAATTGAGTTTTTTTGTGACTAATTAACATTGTAATAGTTATAGTAATAGTAATAATAAAATAACAATTATATAATTAATTAAGTAAAAAAAAAAACAAAAATCAATGTCCCTAACACTTGGTGTAGGAAAATCATTTTGAAAACTAAAAAAATTGAGGTGTTGATCAGAAAAAATGGGTAAAAACGTTGTTGTTGTAGGTGTATCTTTAATATGTGTAGTGGCATGCGTGGTGGCGGTGACGGTAGGAGTAACCAAGTTAGGGCACTCAGATAGTTCAAAGGACAAAGGTGGAGGTGGCCAGATCGCTTCCTCGACCAAGGCGGTTCAAAGTATATGTCAACCAACCCGCTATAGAGAGGCTTGCGAGAGCACTCTAAGCTCTTCTGGTGGCAACACCTCCGACCCTAGAGAGTTAGTTAAAACTGCTTTCCAAGTAGCTAAGGAGGAAATTGGCAAGGCCTTGGAAAAATCAAGTATATATCTACTCTTTTTTTCTTTTCAAATAAAATATCACTAGAATCTAAATCGACTTTTGTCTTATCAAAGTTGTCTTGTCTAATAGTTAAGACTAGATACCCTATGATAATAGATCACATGTTCAAATTCCCTCTCCCCTATATTGTAATGCGGTTAAGCAAACGTTCTTTTTTACTCATATTCACAAAATGCAAAGGTGTTAATAAAATAAAGGGAGTACCTCGATCATATATTAATCCCTTCTAACCCCATTACTTATTGTATGCAAAGCTTTGAAAATTTAAACAGACTTACTTTTATCTGACCTATATATAGAACAGTTTTGCTATCGTGTATGCATTTATGTATGAATATATCATATATATATATATATAGTACTCTTGAATCATGATGTTCAACATTATTTTTGGAAAGAGATTAAGAAGAATAAACATATAGGGAGTTTATGACAATATTGATATTATTAATGATTAAATTACATTGTTTTACATTTTTCAAATAATCTACACAGAGTATTATTTATAAATAAGATAATTTATATCAAAAAATGAATATCCATGTTGTCTTCAATAATAATGCTTGGTTTTCATTCATTGATTGTAATTGATTATGAGTTCAAAATTTCAAACAATGAATATCCATGTTGGTTTTCTTTCCGTCTTAACATGTACCCCTTTGACACATTTTAGAAAAATTCAATTTTAAAAGGTAACATACCTGAAAGAATGTAGATCAAAAAATAACTTGGGGTAGATTAAATCCTATCCTATTGACCTACATGAAAAAATAGATACTATATGTGAAACAATCAAGCAACTTGATAAATGTAATTTAATTAGTTTAATTAATAAGGAGTAATTATTAATGGTATGAAAAATGTGGATGTGTTGAAATAATGTTGAATAATAATAATAGGTACTATTAAGGCAGCAAAGGAGGATCCTCGTGCAGCAGAAGGTTTGGAAATATGCAAAGAAGTGATCGAGTACGCCGTGAACGACCTAGAGAGAACCGTGGAGTCGGTAGGCGCCTTCTCCATGGAAAACCTAGACGATTTCATAGAGGATCTCAAAGTTTGGACTGGTGGAGCAGTGACGTACCAAGAAGTATGTTTCGATGCATTCGAGAACACCACGTCCGACGCAGGCCAAAAGATGCGACAACTTTTTAACGTGTCCAGGGAGTTGACAAGCAACGCGCTCACAATAATAAACGAGGTGAAGTCGATCTTAGGATACCTTAACATTCCGGGGCTCGACATTGGTAACCTTACTGACGCCGCCACAAATCCTCAAAGACGTCTCTTGGGCAAGGTCTGGCTCGCCGGTGAGCTCCCGCCTTGGGTTAACGACCCAAGGCGTCGTGCCATGGATCTCCCCATCGCTCAGCTCAAGCCTAACGCCGTTGTGGCTCAGGATGGTTCCGGTCAGTATAAGACCATAGCTGAGGCTATCGCCACTGTCCCGCCTAAGAATGTTGATCCCTTCATCATTCACATTAAGGCTGGCACTTATAAGGAGTATATTGTTATTGAGAAGAAGATGATGAATGTCATCTTGGTTGGTGACGGTCCCACTAAGACTATCATTACTGGTGATAAGAATTTTGCTGCTGGCATACAAACCTTCAAGACTGCTACTCTAGGTACGTATCATCAACCATCTCAACCAAAACTCACTCGAACGTTCATTGGGCTTGAAAATTGGTTAGTGCATAGCCTGATTTTTTTGCCACGCTAGCTCTTGTACCATGATAGATGAACCATCTCAATTAAAACTTTAAAGTGATGGTTAAAGTCCAATTATTATACTTGCTCTAGCTTTTATCTCCTAAATGAATATACAATGAGAACTTCTTAGGAAGTCGGAGGAAGTATTTATATAATCCATTGCGTCCCCTCACTCGAATGTCCATTGGACTTGAACAATGGTTAGCTACCTTTGGTCACACTGGTTGTGATACCATGAAGCCAACTATTATATTTATATATCCTATCAATCTCAGCTCGTATAGAAAAACCCGTGACATGAATACCACATCTCATGATCTTAATTACCAACTAATTAAGTTATATATATATATATATATATATATATATATATATATATATATATATATATATATATATATATATATATATATATATATATATATATATATATTTTCAAGTGATTGCGAATAAAAATAAGATGAAATGATTAATATATAATTGAGGTATGTATGTATGTATATGCAGCGGCAATAGGAGATGGGTTCATGGCAAGAGACATAGGAGTTGAGAATACAGCAGGAGCAGCTGGACACCAAGCAGTGGCAATGAGGGTAGTGAGTGACTTTGCCATACTCTACAACTGCCACTTCAACGGACACCAAGACACGCTCTACGCAGTGAGAGGACGTCAATTCTACCGCGAGTGCACAATCACAGGAACAATTGATTTCATCTTCGGAGACGCGCAGGCGGTGTTCCAAAAGTGCACAATGCTGGTACGAAAGCCAATGGACAACCAAAGGAACATGGTAACAGCACAGGGCAGGACAGAACAAAACGGACCCGGTGGGTTTGTGCTGCAAGGCTGCACCATCTCAGGTACGCCTGAGTACATGCCAGTTAAGACCACAAATCCATCCTACTTGGGCCGCCCGTGGAAGGAATATTCGAGAACGATCGTGATGACATCCATGATTACCGACGTTATTGCACCCGAAGGCTGGACGCCATGGATGGGTACATTCGCTCTTGATACCTTGTTTTATTCGGAATACCAGAATAAAGGTGCCGGAGCTGATCTAGCTAAGAGGGTTAAATGGGGAGGGATTAAGACATTGACTGGAGCACAAGCAGATGGGTTCACCCCAAACAAACTCTTCGTCAATGGTGATAAGTGGATTCCACAATCGGGTGTGCCCTATGTTGGAGGACCATTTTCTGCTTAGATACATACATACGTAAATATTGAGTATTATTCTTTTTTTCTTCACTTCCTTTCGTCTAATAACATAACAAAACAACAGTCTAATCACATATTACATTATTATAAAAATTAAGATATAGGTAACCATAATATATACGAGTAGCAAACTTTATACATATGAGATGTGTACATTCAAAGGAATAAATATGTAGATTTTGGTTTCAAATATGTAACTAATTAAGGTTGTCTAATTATTTTTGTTCTAGTGATTAATTTTTTTGCCAATTAGATGGGTGTAATTAATATTTCCCTGTTTATAATTGCATTATGCATGACAAGTTTTGTTATTTGTAACTTTGAGGCATAATAATAATAATAATAATAATAATAATAATAATAATAATGAAATAATGAGCGAAGAGTGAGAAAACTTTCTCTCTCTAGGATTTCTCTCTCGTTTTGGCGATTCTGTTACGTGAGCTTGCTCTTCTCCCATGGCTTCCAACTTTGTTAAGCGAGGCCCTGGAAGACCAAAGAAGCGAATCATTCTCTTCCTCCTCCAATTAAGGGTGATTTGGATAAACAGGAAGATGCAGAGTTGCAAAATCAGGAAAATTCTCAGGGTTCTTCGCGCCAAATCTCTCTAAATGATGTGATTCTTAATGCCATTGCTTCTGCTGGTAAAAACTCTATTCACTCTAATTCTGATGTTAATCTAGAGGTTAATAATGAGATTCCGGCTATTAATAATGTTGTTAATAATAAAGAAGGTCCTCCCCCTGTTTCGGGTTTTGCTAAGAATGATAATACTTGGTCTAAGGTAGCTGAGAAAAAGCAACAATTAGGTATGTCTCTTCAATTTTTCGAGGAAATAGGTGAATACTCGGAGATCAGTATTGAATTGTGTGATTTTGAGGATGAACTTCACCTCTGGAAACACACTCTAATGGGTAATGTCATAGGGTTAAAACCTACTCTGCAGCAGGTTAAGAAATTTGTTGTTGAAAAATGGGGGAATTTAGCAGAGCCGAAGGTTCAATATTTCAAGAAGGGGTGGTTCTCCTTTAGATTTGATTCAAAGGAAGCCATGGATAGGGTTCCTGGGGGAGGTCCTTGGAGTATGGGTAATTACACACTTATATTGAAAGAGTGGTCTCCTTCTTTCTCTGATACTATGGATAGGGTCACTAATGTTCCTATTTGGGTTCTGTTCCCGGATCTGGATCCTTTCTTGTGGTCTGATGTGGTTCTAAGCAAACTAGCTAGTAGAATTGGGCGTCCTGTTTGTGCTGATTTGGCTACCACTTCTAAGGCCAAATTGTCATTTGCTAGGGTTCTCATTGAGGCTGATGTTTCTCAACCATTGCATGAGCAGATTATCATTTCTACTCCTTATAATGAATACTCAGTCCAAAGGGTCCAATATGAATGGATCCCTTATCATTGTAAGGGATGTGGCAAGTTAGGGCATACAATTGGCAAGTGTAAATGGGAGAAGAAGAAGAAGAAGAAGAAGAAGAAGAAGAAGAAGAAGAAGACAAATTCTTTACAAAAGGCTAAGGCTGGGCAGGTTATCCCATCTAATGGGGATCCTGTAGAAGTTGCTAAGTCTAACAAGGAGCTAGGTGGTACCTCAGAGCTCTTGGGAGTGATGAGTACTCCAGAGGTGGGTGTGAGACTCTCTTACCTGGGGGAAAACCTCTCGAGCAAGCGGCTGTAATGCATCAAGAATGCTCCTCTGAACGGCTTGATGATTTTCTTCCTGTCTCAAAGAGGAAATCTTCAGCTGTGAAAACTCAAACTGAAATTTCTAAGGAACCAATGCTTTTGGTCAATAAATTTCAGCTATTTCAGACTTCTTCTGAACATCCTTGTGAAGGTGGACTAGGTGGTATCTCAGAGGCTTTAGAGAGTGATGAGTACCCAGTGCTTTGGCCTGGTGGAAAACCCTCTTAAGATTCTTCTGTAATGCACTCATTATGTCCACATGGGGAGGAGGATATCATTAGTGGGAAGGAGAGGGTCTTTAAGGTCCCTCCTGACAAACAATCCCATGAAGATAGCCTCCTGGAATGTTAGGGGCTTTAATACCCCTACAAAACATAGTGTGGTACTTGATTTTCTGTTGACTAATAAGTTGGATGCTCTTGCAATTTTGGAGACTAGAGTGAAGGAAAGAAAAGCCATCAAGATACTCAAAAGATGGTTTAGTAGTTGGAGTATAGTTCATAACTATGATCATCATTTCAATGGTAGAATCTGGTTCTTGTATAATGTTTCTACTGTTAGGTTTGATCTTATCAGTAAATCTGATCAGCATATTTCTGGGTCTCTTACTCATTTCCAAACTAATCAATGTTTGCAAGTTAGTTTGGTCTATCGTCATAATGATGGTAAATATAGAGAAAGTTTGTGGCAGGACTTGTTACAGTTGGCTACCTCTTCTCCTTGGATAGTCATTGGTGATTTTAATGTGGTGCGTAGTCCTGATGAGAAATTGGGGCAGAATCCCCCTGATTTCAAGGATATGTGGGATTTTAATGATTGTTTACTAAATTGTCATCTGGATGATCTTCATAGTACAGGATGTGGTCTGACCTGGACTAATAAAAGGGACCCTAATGATAGAGTTTGGTCTAAACTGGATAGAGCTATGGTAAATCCTAGCTGGCTATCTAATTATCCTGCATCTTCAGCAGTATTCTGTGAAGCTGGCATCTCTGATCATTCTCCCATCTTGGTTCACATTTCATATGAGAAACTTCTCAAGAGAAGATTTAGTTTCTTGAATACTTGGATTGATCATCCAAATTATCATATGGTGGTGTCTCAAGCTTGGAGTAAGTATGTGGCTGGTTCTCCTATGTTTGTCCTTTTTCAGAAGCTTAAGAATGTTAGACATGCTCTAGCTTTACTACATAGAGACAAATACTCTAATATCTCTACTCATGTTCAGAAGGCTAAGGAAAAATTACTGGTTTGTCAAAAGAGTCTTATGGATAACCCTTTCTCTTTAACACTTATTGATGAGGAGATGGTTCTTACTAGTGAATACTATACTTTGAAGAGTGTTGAGCTTAGTATGCTTTCTCAAAGGGCTAAGATCAAGCATCTTCAGCTTACTGACTGTTCATCCAAATACTTCTTTGCTAAAATAGCAGAAAGGAAAAGTCAACAAATCATTAGGGCAATTAATGATTCTAATGGTGTAACCCATACTGGAATTAAGGGAGTGTCTAATGCTTTTGAGCAATACTATATCTCTTTGTTGGGGCAAAGTAAGGTGATTTCTGGGGACATCCCTTTTCTTTCAACCCCTTTAAGTGATAATTTAACTGCTGGATTGATTAGACCTATTTCCTATGAAGAAATTAAGGCTGCCATTTTCAGTATGGATGCTAATAGCAGTCCAGGGTTGGATGGGTTCTCTGCAGATTTTTTTAAAGCATGTTGGAATACTGTTGGGTCTGATTTCTGCAAAGCATACCTCAGTTTCTTTAAGAATAGTAAGATGTCAAAGCAAGCTAATTCTACTTTGGTTTCCTTAATACCAAAGAAGAAGGATCCTCAAATGGTCACTGATTTTCGACCTATTTCTTGCTGCACTGTTTTCTATAAAACTGTGTCCAAAATATTATCCAACAGATTAAAACAGGTCCTCCCATCTATCATTGGGGAAGAGCAGGCTGCATTTGTTACTGGTAGAAGTATTTTTGATAATATTTTAATGTCTCAGGCTCTTGTAAAAGGCTATACAAGGAAATTCTTGACTCCTAGAAGTATGGTGAAGGTGGATATAAGGAAGGCATTTGATTCCCTTCAATGGGGATTTATTCAAAAGATGCTTGTTAATCTGGGGTTTCCTGAAGTTTTCATATCTTGGATTATGGGTTGTATAAGTAGTCCTTGGTACTCTCTCAAAGTTAATGGGGAAATTCATGGTTTTTTCCAAGGGAGAAGTGGCATCAGGCAGGGGGATCCTCTTTCCCCTTACCTCTTTGTCATGAGTATGGGAATACTCTCAAAATCTCTCAAGCAGCTCTGTTTGCAAAGTAATGTTTCTTTTCATCCAAAATGTAGCAGAATTGGGCTCACTCATCTCATCTTTGCTGATGACATAATGGTTTTCACTAGAGGGGACCTTCCCTCAGTTCTGGCTGTAAAAACTGCTTTTGGATTCTTTTGGTGTGTTGTCTGGATTGGTGGCTAATGTTGAGAAGACCTGTATCTACTCTGGGGGAGTGGAAACAGCTATTAAGCAGGCCATTGTTGATCAAACTGGTTTTGCTGAAGGAGCATTTCCATTTAGGTACATAGGCATCCCTTTGACTGATGCTAGAATAAGTATAAATATGTTTTCCTCTCTTATTTTGAAGGTGCAGCAGTCTTTGGGGCACTGGTCTACTCAATTACTATCCTATGCTGGAAAAGCTCAATTGCTGAACTCAATTATTTTTGGCTTGGAGAATTTTTGGTGTTCTAGTCTTCTTTTGCCTAAAGGGATTACTACAACCTTAAATAAACTCTGCAAAAATTTCTTCTGGGGTATTGATAAGTGCGGTTTGTAGTGCCTATTTTGTAGTGTTTTGGTCCCATTTTCCTTGTAGAATCGCTCCTTAGGAGCGGTTTAGGGGCTTCTTATGCTTCCTTTAGTTCGTTTCAGGTTCTCGAGACCGATTTGGAAGAGTTGGAGCGATTCCGACTCGATACATACACATTTTGGAGCCAACAGAGTAAAGGAACGATCACTCGATGCCTTGGAGTCGACCCCGAGACCTTGGGACCCAATCCCGAGCCTTCGAGACCCGATCCCGAGTCCCGAGAATCGATGGGAATCCCATGAGAATCAAGGAGGGACCAAAAAGTTCTTATTGGAGGCCTACAAGACCCATCCCGGTCGGGAAGGCCTCATCTCGTCCGGGATGGGGTGCACAAAAGGAAGAGATGCTGTTTTGGGTCCATCCCGACCGGGATGAGTTCATCCCGATCGGGACCACCTCATCCCGATCGGGACCAACTCATCCCGACCGGGATGAGCCCAGTTCAGACCCGCGCTTCATTGTTTCTTCTCCTTTCCACTTGTAACCCTATATATACCCCCCTCTTGTATTAAGACACGATCTTATGTTATGCACTTCATATTAGACTAAACTCTAGATTATTTTAGCATAGATTAGATTAGATTAGAGTAGATTAATCGGTAATTAGTCTTTAATCTTAGTTTAATCTTGTATTAAGGGATCTCTTGAAGAATCCATCCAAGATTGACAACCTTGGTGGAATTATTTGGGTTTTCTTCTATACAAGTGTTCTTCTTTTCATTCTTCATTAGTATGGTATAATCCTCTCTTCTTTTTTACTCTTAATCTTGTTTGTTCATTCAAGTTTGCATCTTTGTTCATCTTATTGTTCATAGTTAATAGTTTTCACTAGTTTGTTTATGTTTGTTTTGGTTCTTTTGTTGAATCCTCTTGTTATTGTTAGTTGTAGTATAATTATGTTTGAGTAGTGTTCTTGCTAGGGTTAGTAGGGTGATTAGGGTGTTAATTGGGTGATTAAGGGATTGTTGGAGATGTTGGTGGAAGATTTGGGTTTCCTCTTGGTTTGATGCACATCACATGTTTGTTGAAATGCTTGATTGACTAAGTAGTTGCGAATGCTTGTTTTTCTTGCCTTTCTCTTGTGGGTGATAGTTTGTTTGTGGGTTCGGTTCCCTCACTAAGTTGTGAGAGCCCGGTGAGGATGACCCCTAGGTCGGTCTAAGTAGCGAGAGCCCGGATGCGACCTAGGCCACCATAGCGCGCTAGAACCCCGTTTGTCATGTGTCTCGCCAAGATGGGTTATAGGATGAACCTCTAGGTAGGTCTAAGTTGCGAGAGCCCGGACCAACCTAGATTACCCTACTACCTCCTTCGGTCTAGTTATCCCTTGACCATTCCGTTACCCCTTTGACCCCGACCTAATCCTAGCCCGTTTCCTTATTTGTTCTCCTTAGTCATAGTCTAGCCTTCTCCCCTTCCTACCATTGTTTTGTTTAGCTTAATTAGCTCGTTGACTTAGTCTAGTAATCGGGTGACCTTAGTCTAGACGCCTCTTACCGTCCCCGTGGATTCGACCCGACTTGCCCTATCTACCGTAGGAATAGCCGGTTATATTATTGACGGTTGGGATTCCGCGAAAAATCCCTACCATCAGGTATTAAGGATGGCTCAAGACGACTAGTGTTTAAAAAGTGGAAGGATATTTGTTTTCCTTGGGAATCAGGTGGTTTTAATATTAAGGATGTCAGGGATTGGAATATATCCTTGCTTTCTAAATGGATATGGTTATTTTCTCAAGAACCAACTAGCATATGGACCAAATGGTGTAAATCTTATATCTTTGGTACTAATTCTGTTTGGACTGTGGAAGCTAAGGAATTTTTCCCTTCTGGATTGAAGAATGTTCTTACTGTCCGGGACATATTGGTTCAGAAGTACAATGGATCAGTGTTTGATGCTCAAGAAATGCTGAATGCTTGCAGTGCAGGAGGCCAATACAAGGTGCAGAAGATGTCTAATGAAGTCAGAGCTCCTGACCTAATGAAATGGCACCAATTTTTCTCTTATGTTGTTTTCTTGCCAAGCCATAGGGTTATATTTTCTCTAGCTATGCAGAAGCAGCTTGCTACATGTGATCTTTTTCAGAGGAAGGGGTTTCATTTGGCTAATAGATGCACTCTATGTTATAAGGAGGAAGAGGATATGCCACATCTGTTCTTTAAATGTGAATTCTCTAGGCAAGTTTGGAAGAGAATCTTGCAATGGATTGGAATAAGTATAGGAGAAATGGACTTGACTGCTGCTGTGAAGTGGATGTTGGCTGCTCGAAATAGAAAGCATTGGAAGAATGCTTGGCTTAAAGTTAGTACAGCGGCGTTGGTGAATGAATTGTGGAAGGAGAGGAACAAGAGATTGTTTACTGGCAAAGAGTCTAATGTAGATGCAATTTTCACTCACACAAAATTGGTGGTTAAGACTAGGTTTGTTACTAAGGAAGGCAATCCTAAATATGATAGGATTTTAGAGCATATGTTATAGTCATTAGTATTATACCTTAGTGTGATAGTATTTTTGCATCTTGTAATTTCTTTCATCATGAAATGAAATGATAACTTTTAGCAAAAAAAAACAAAATAATAATAATAATAATAATAATAATAATAATAATAATAATAATAATAATAATAATAATAATAATAATAATAATAATAATAATAATAATAATTAGTTGCTCATGGACTTAATAATAATAGAGCTCATGGACTTAGTTGCTATGATTGAGGATCCCCAGTGCGAGTTACTTCTTCTCCGGGCGTACACAGGTATTTCTAAGTTATACTTTGCTTTCCGCACTTGCTCTCCCCTGGCTTTTGAGTCGGCCCACCTTTCCTTCGACACTGCGCTCCGATCTAGTCTTGAGCGTATTGTCACGGCATCCGGACCCGGTTTCGGGGAGTGGCAGTGGCGGTTGGCCACCCTCCCCTTTTCCCTAGGGGGGCTCGGTGTCTTTGCTGCCGCGGATGCCCTTCACTTTGCCTTCCTTGCTTCTCGCCTCCAGTCTGCCGATTTACAAGCTAAGCTGCTTCGCCCCTCCGAGATCACCTCTCCGGGATTTGCCTTTGAGTCTGCCTTGAGTGGGTTTGTTGAGGCTACCGGCTCTGACTTCTTGAGTAACCCCTCTGAGATCGCTGCCCCAAAACTTATGAAGAAATTGGCAGATATATATTTCACGAGGGTTGCTTCGGCGGCAGAATCTGTTTTCTCCTTGACTCCTCGACAGGCTGCCTTGTGGAGATCTCAGCAGGGGGACCATTCTTTTGACTGGTTGAGGGCGGTCCCTATTACTGGGCTCGGGCAAACCATGAACGGCCGGACATATCGTAGTGTGCTTAGTTACCGCCTGGGAGTCCCTTTGTTTCAGCTACCCGGGACTTGCTCTTCCTGCTCCAGGGCCCTCAGAGAGGATTTTTTTGGGGATCACGCGGTTTCCTGTGCTGGTACTGTGGGGATTAAACATCGCCATAACCTTGTCCGTGACACACTGTTGGATATTTGCTTCCGGAGGGGGATCTCTGCAGGCAAGGAGGTGGAAATTGGCCTCTGCGACGATGACGACAAGCCCTTGCGACCTGCCGATCTTCTACTCTACTCGTGGGACAGGGGGCGCGATGTTTTTGTTGATCTGACCGGGTCCTCCCTTTTGACCCAGTCCGGCTTGACTTCTTTTGAGCCCGGACGGGTCGTTGCTGATGCTGCTCGTCGTAAGTGTGCCAAGTATTAGGCACGCTGCACGGCGATTGGGTATGGTTTCCTCCCTTTCTCTTTCTCCTCTCTCGGCGAGCTCGACACGGAGGTTGTCTCTCTGCTCCAGCGGATTCGTAAATTCGCTATGTCACAGGATGCTAGAGCGCATGCCGCAGTTCACATTTTCACTAGAATTAGTTTTGCTATTGCTAAGGGAGTGGGGGCCCAGATAGTATCTCGGCTCCCTCTAACTTCTTGTAATTTGTTCTGGTGTTAATGCAAGTTCCGTTTTTATTAAAATAATAATAATAATAATAATAATAATAATAATAATAATAATAATAATAATAATAATATCTAGAAAAAAAATCAAGTTTGCAAGTGAAATATTTGTTGAAGTTACAATTTATACTCCATAGTTTTACCTTCTCATGTAACAACATAAAGAATATATTTTGATATCTATACCCCCTAGACAAACAACATGCAGTTCACATAGCTAGATTGGTAAAAAAAAGGGGGGGGGGGGACGGGGACTACTCATCGTCGTCGGCGATTTACTTAACGTCGTCAGCAAATATGATAGTAAATGACCGGATCGCCCTCTGTTTAATTACTAACTAAACAAAATCTAAATTAACCTAACTAAATTATATTTAACCTAACTACTATTATATTATCACGATTTACTAACTAAATTAACCTAATTACTATTAGTTAACCTACCACTATTTAACCTAACGAAATTACGAAGTCCGAAAGTAGCACTATTATATTTAAATTTAACCGAATCATCATCGGAATAACATCGAAACGCTTATATTTTGAATTTTTCAATAACGTTGACAATTGTCTGGAATGTCGAACACGGTTAACAATTTCCCTTTTGATTTGAATTTGCCGTATACCGAGAACAATTCGGAAGACGACGTCGTTGACGAGGTTAGTTTTAATTTCCCTTGTTATGTACGCGGTGTAATTCATTGGTTATCACGGAAAAAGAAAAGACAGTCGTGAAAGACTTTTCGGTATAGGCGTGAAAGACAGCCCGGGAATAGCACATAGGCGTTGCATTTTTGTAGTCGTTCCCAAGCATAGACGTTGAAATGTAACGTCTGATTTAACGAGTAGACGTTGAATAATAACGTCTATGCCCAAGCGTAGACTTCGAGTTTTAACGTTTATGCTCAGGCGTAGACTTCGAGTTTTAAGGTCTATGCCCAAGTCTAGTCTTTCAACTTTTACGCCTATGTCCAGGCGTAGACTTCTAGTTTTAATGTCTATGCCCAAACGTAGTCTTTCAGTTTTCGCGGCTATGCCCAGGCGTAGACTTCTAGTTTTAACGTCTATGTCCAGGCGTAGCCTTTCAGTTTTCACGGCTATGCCCAGGCGTAGACTTCGAGTTTTAACGGCTATGCCCAGGCGTAGTCTTTCAATTTTCACGGCTATGCCCAGGCGTAGACTTTGAATTTTACCGTCTATGCCCAGGCATAGTCTTTGATCTTTTACGGCTATACCCAGGCGTAGGCTTTGACGTTTCACGGCTATGTCCTGGTATTGCCGCTTATCTTCGTTGCTAATAGTAATCGATATCGTGTTGTTTACATTTGTTAATTATGAATGCTTTATCGTGTTATTTATAATTTGTTTAGGAATTTTGTTAGTTCTAATTAATTATATAGTTGTGGATTGTTACCTGGCCGACGGAGAGGTGCGCCTGGGTAGGGTCGAGAAATTGACAGTTGATGTTGTTACCTACTTCAATTGACGGGAAATTGTTGTGGATGCTTGATGGTTGATGCAATTACTTCAATTGACGAAAAAATTGGGGTTGTTGGTGTTGATGTCGGGTTTAGCTGGGTTAAGCAAGGGTTTATGAAAACTTAACGGAAGGAAAGGAAGTTGATCGTTTTTGTTTTGATCGAATAGAGATGTAGTAACTTTTGTTTTGTTTTGTTTTGATGTTTTCGTTTTGTTGGTTGATCGTTTTTGTTTTGAAGTAATTTTTGTTTTGTTTAGTTAAGGAAGGAAAAGGGAGTAAAGGGTAAAATAGGTAAATTATGTAAAATTGTTGACGATTTTAAGTAAATCGCCGACGACGAGAAGCGAAAGTACGAAGACTATAATCCATATACTCATCTTTTTTCCTCCGACTTTGTCATCTCAGCTTTCCACTCACTTACCATTCTTCAGACTCAGACTTAGATTCGCTACAAAAGTGCACTTTATCCACATACTCATCTTAGACTTTCTCACCTCACGTACCTTAGCTATCGGTTGGGTGTTCGCGACACTTTACTAGATATCTGTTTCCGTTCCGGGGTCTCGGCAGGTTAGGAGGTCGATATTGGCTTGATCGATGATCATGACAGCTTCTTGCATCCTGCAGATTTGCTCCTCTATTCGTGGGACGGGGGGCGTGACGTATGCGTGGATCTTACCTGGTCTTCTCTGTTTGGGCTTTCCGATTTCATGGCAGGTCGTGTTGTGGGTGACGTTGCTCGGCGCAAATGCGCTAAGTATCGGGGTCTGTGCGCGGGGCTTGGTTATGGGTTCTTAACTTTTTTCTTTTCTTCATTGGGAGAATTGGACGCGGATGATATTATTGAAAAGGATTCAAAAGTTTTCGATAGCGCAGGATGTCGGACCCAGATTGTATCTCGGTTGCGCACCAATTTTTCGTAAATTGTGTTTTGATTCTTCTGCAACAACAACAACAACAACAACAACAACAATAATAATAGATTAAGATTTTTTTTTTTTTTTAAAAATGTAATCATATTAAATAACTGTACATTTTAAATTGATCGAAAATATATTAACAATATCATATAAATATTTCAAGAAAATGAAAAATGCAAAACAAAAAACAAAAATACTCCGTACAAAAGTTTCTAAATCAAGTTAACTTGACAACGGTTAACAATTAACTAACAATGTAAAATTACTAACCTAACCCTAGATTAATCACCTTAGATTTGACACGTGACGCGATATGGTTTGTTGTGTATGAAATTTTCATACACCTCGTGTAAGTGTATCATCTTCCAGTTAGGTCAGGTCAAATTTTGTTGAAGAAAAAGCACGCCTTAAAAACAAAAAGTAATTTTGCATTAGACCGAAGAGAAGTGCAAAATCAAGAAGAGTGCCAAGAAGAAGGGACCATGGACATAAACTAAAAGCGACAAAGTCGTGCAAGTTACAACTTACAACGTTGCGCAAACAGCTACAGGGTCTGAATGCTAAACTACAATGTGCCAAAGTCAAATGGTTATTCATAATGACTGGAAACAAACTAATCTATAACATGCAACTACAGGACGACGGAAGTGTCCTTGAAATACAAGCGGCTTTTACAAAACGGGCTAACCATCTCGCGAGTTGCATTGCTTTACTTCCTCACCTTCTTTAGTTAGATGATCGACTTTTGTCTGGAGGATGTTAATCATCGTCCTTGCACTCATTAGTTCGATCTTCAAAGATTCCTTCTCAATCGAAGTCCTATAAATTTCATTACGCAGCTCTTCAAAGAGCTTCAAGTAGCTTGGCGGAACATTGATGTCGATGACATTAGCTGGAGGAGGGGAAGGACGCTCCTTGGGCTCCACAGCTTCCAACAATGGCCACTCCAAAAGGGCAGATGAGAAATTAGTGGTCCCCGTCGATGACGAACATGGTCCTTGGGTTCTCATGGTCGATATTTCTGAGGCGTTTGAATGGCAAGTATCGGGCTCGCTTTGTCTCAAACGTTTATTTGGACCAAGTGACAATGGCTCCGGATCAACTGTACAAGCTACTGGACCATCCTCTCCCCTCTCTAACTTGCACAGAGGTGGGATCTCTTGAACTTCCATTGACAGCCCACAACTGGTAACTGGTGCAGATTTGGAAATATTAATGGACTGCATAAAATCCTGAAACAAGAAATCAAATGGGTCAACAATCCAACCGGCCACCACTCCATTCACCCATTCACCCACTGCATACTACACAGCTAGTTCCCTCCAGACGACAGTAATTTTTCCGTGAGGTTTTACATCCATTCACCCAAGAAGAATAGATTTATGCAAAGTGGAAAGCATATTTGCACAAATAGCAGGTGGAGGTAAATCCCAGGCTTGTAAACGTGTAGTGTGCTAATACAAACACCAAAAAAAAATTAAACCAGCAAAATTTGAAGAATTCATAAAAAAAATAGTTTGGACAATAATTAACCATTGAGTTCACTGGCAATGACATAATTACACTATCCAGGAGTACAAGCATCCTTCCAAGGAGGAACTGACAGTAAAAAACCATCCAATATGAGATTTCCAGCAAGATCTCATCAATGGAGAGACCTTTCACCTGAAACCCATGTTACTCCCGAAACATATGTTACTTGGACACTTGACTCAATCACAGTGTCATTGTCAAGTTTTCGACACCACTCATGGTCATGGCTGATGCAACACAAGATGTGCCCAACACATTGAAATTAAATATGCCACTGACACTTGACTAACATCCTCAAATTTAACAATGTCAGATAAGGGGGGGGGGGGGGGGGGTCAGAGAAACACTTGAAAAGAAAAATGAAGAGGCAGGAAAGGGAGGGGGCAAGTGACTGCTTAAAGAAGAGGATAATTAAACGTCGTCTCTTATTTTGTGACATGGAGCATGGCTAATTTAATGTTCATGGAAGGTTTAATGTAAACACAGAAGTGGGCTAATTTAATGTAAACAAACAACCATGAACAAAAATGGAGAGATGATAAAGTGGGCAGGTAACCTGCATGTGAGAGAAGTGAAATACCAACAAGAGAGTGTAAATCAAGGAAATGGACCAAAAAGAAAAGTAAAAGTCAATAGAAATGAAGGCATAATAACATCAGAATGGTTGCTCTTATTATCAAAAAGTGACAAACATTACATAGTATCATTACATACATTTACAGTTTACTGGTCAAAGTTGACATAAGTCTATCACCAAAGTGAAATGGGCAATAAAAATTGGGACATGGGACAGAAGTCGTGCATAATGTGCAAGACTCTCCCAAATTCTTTTGATATACCTCATTATGTGTATTACTACTATTATGGTAAAAAAAATATATATATAAAAAAAAGAAAAAAAAAAAGTGAGGCAACATATCGTCTGTCTTAGTCAATCAACCAAGATAGCAGCTATCGGTTAACTAAATGGATAAAACTGAAAGCATATACAAACCTTCTAGGCAACTTTCCTACTCCAAATCCATTCACTTCAGGTAATTAGTTTTCAATGTATAAGAGAACCAAAAAGCACGATACGATAAATGCCACCTTGGCTTGAAGTAGACTACAGAGTACAAACATTACCATTGACAGCACGCCTCAGTTAGATTGACCTATGGACCCATGAATAATACAGTGGTAACAGGGCACACACTCAACAAGGCTCGTGTAAAAAAGTCCACCATTTCACTCAGAAATAGTCAGATCTAGGTATACGATACAAAAACCAAAAGAAAATTCAAAAAACCCAGACACGCATAATTCACTTAAGACCAAAAATGATTTGAAGTAGATCTACCACTTAAAACACCAGTACAACCCGATGATACCGAAAATCCTAAACATGCTCTATCAATTATTGAAACATTAAGCACTTCATTCTCTTGTACATTTTTGAGAAAAGAAGGAACTTCGGAAATTTCATTTCATAAAACAGCTGCTATATCATCACTAAAGCAGCAACTACAGTATTAATCCAAATGACCAGAAATGCTGGAGGACTCACTACTGGGGGCGTTTGGTTGGTGAAAGGGTAAGGGAATGAAATAAACAAAGCGAATAAAAAGGAAAGGAGAAGGTTAGCCTTTGATGTTCATGGTTGTTTGTTTACAAAATGTAAGAGAATGAGAAACAAATCAATTTTTGACGCCTTACTTTTTACCAATTAAAAAGTTGATTATTTTTCTTCATATTATTTTTGTTTAGTATTGCTAATATTATTATACTCCGTATTAATTAAATATTTGTTGAAAATAAAAATGTTAATATATACTATATATTACGGAGTATTTTACACACATTTTATTACTAAATGATATTAAAATAATACTCCGTATAACTTAGTTTTTAATTAACTTTTCAAACATATTAAATCAAATATAACTTTTTAATAATTATTTCAAACATAATGGTTCAGGTCTGAATCCTAAATAAATGGGTTATTTCAGGTTTGGATCAAACGGGTCGCATGTCAAATATTTATAGGTCTAATGGTGAGGATGGTGATGGTGAGGGTGGGATAATGGGTAATGAAAATCTAAAGGTAATGAAGATAAAGGAATTTGAGGTTATGGAGAGGAATGGAAGGGGGGAAGGGAATGGAAAAATGTTAAAACAAACGAGAACAAAGGGAATGACACAAGTTGATTCACTTTCCCTTTCCTGTAAACCCCAAACCAAACAGCCTCTTAGTACTAACCACTATAAACAGCTAATGGCATGTGAATTTTTGGTTATATCATAAGGAGATAAGCTTAACCCAAATATAGTCTTCCAAGGTAAATAAACAACCCCTACAAGTGGAAGTTTAAATGCTAACTCAAACACTAGAAGCCATAATTCAACCACATTTATTGAAGACGGAAATTCATCACTGCTCCACAAACCGAAAGAAAAACTCCATAATACACAATTGGATCCTGTAACCTATCAGATTTGGAAAGACCTCACCTCCTTTAACAATATGCAAGAATTTCATAAGAGTAGAAATTAGTATGCTCCTGTGTATACCTCACACTAGGAAAGTAATAGGTTCATTTTGTGTGGGAAACATATATCATGAAGTTTGCTCATTTTCAAACTAAACATTTGTTCTATGTGCCACTCCAAGTCCTCTGCTGCTTCATAATAATCTTTAAAGACTAAGTTAAACAAAGAGATACTCCCTCCACATCTTAGAGGGTGTTTTGCTGGCTACCATGGAATGCATTGGAATGGATTTGCTCCATTCCAATGTTTGGTTGGAAGATTTTGAAATAGAATTAGATACCTAATGAATTCTACCTCCATCCAACATGCATACTTCAAAAAAGGAGGATAGGGGCTAGCTAACCTGGGTCTCAAGTTCTTCACGCAAGGGCTTCCAAAGTGCTTTAACCTTGGCTATTCTTAAGGGGTCCCATGCCCACCTTCTCCCCTTGGATTCAAACTCTATTCCCTCATACTCAAAATTAAAATTAACCAAACAATTTTTAACGGGTATGGATTTGAAATCCCATACCTCTATGTGTTCCAAATCCGTTTCCTTCCCTACCTAAGCATTGACCAAACAACTCCTTATTGTTCCTTCCCTTTCTTTTTCACACAACTCTGTGAAGGAAATTAATTAAAGTAATTTATAGTAGAAAGTGGGGTAGTTTTTTTTATTGTAAAGTAATGACAAGTGGGGTAGTCACCAATGAAAATTATGTAAATTAATGATAAGTGGAGTAATTGTTATGAAATAATAGTAGCAATAATGTAAACCATTGCCACATAAAGAAAGTTAAAATTGGGAGGAACAAAAAGACTTGTACTAAAAAGGAATATGAGAGGAGCATTGAGATGTGGAGGCAGCAACGTAAGTGACAATGAAACACAATATAAACAAATAAAGGTAGTTGGTTTAGTGCGCTTGATGGTAGCAAAAGCTATGTTTCGTGAGCGAGAATGTATAATTGGTCGTCGTGTTTAGTTATTCTATGTCTTGCAACGATTTAATGTCATTGCAGTGGAGTTGAGAGTTTGTTCAAGTTTCACCGAGCATCGAGATCAAAACCAAGGTTGAAGAAAGACAAGGGAGTTGAAATACAATGATAATACATGACCCATTGGCTTGAACATGAAAAACAAGGGCCAATGAAAGGCTCGAGTGCCCACAGGGACCATGCACAAGTGCATAATCGAGGCGTGAGCAAGGCCACTCTTGTTTTGTTACAAAGAAAGGTGCGAGGTGAGCAACTACATTTGATTCACACATACAAGAATGATGAGGCCTGGTAATTGTGCGTGGATGATTGATTTCACGAGAAGGATTATACTTTAGTTATTATTTAATTAGTTTATCTAATCAATTATTACATAGGGTTTGATTTGAACACACTCATCAATCTACCCTATACAGCTTACTTTAGACTTTATGAAAGACCATAAAGCAATTTCACAAGAAAATACCTAGATTTACTTTCAAGAAAATTATGAGTAGCTAATTTCTCTCGTACGTGTCCATCAGATTCAAACTACCAATTGCATAAGTTGATAGATTATACTTCCCTTCTGATTTTCAATGATTATTTATGTTCATTGTGCTTAATTCATTGATTGATTTACTCCATATATATTTTACTAAGTTGCAAGTGAGTAATTGTGTTTGTTAATATATTTCTATGCTAATTGATTTCAATCTTGAAGAAACTGATACAAATTAACCAGGTTAAATTGGGCCATCAGCAGCAATATGTTGGCAGATAGATCACAAACATTTAGCATACATTTGGACAAGGCACAGCTAACGACCAGAAGGAGAAAGACCTTGTTTCATATGACAACTTTGAGACTGGTCTTCAGCAAATACAAATAGCAGTAATGACATGATAGAAAAGACAAGTAAGCCCGATAGAAAGGTGTTGCGGATATATACATCCATTTGATTAGGTGACATAAAAAAACTCATTTCTTCAAGAGTGTAAAGAGAAATTGATTTGATAAGTATTAGTTTCAACATGATAGCACATGCAAGTATGCAACCCACATATTTAATGTTGCAAAGACAATACATCTAACACTTACTAATTTAAATAACCACAATCCACAAGAAACTGAGCTCACCTCAATACGTGCATCATCATTACCTCCTGCATCATCATCACCCTCTTCGCCTGGGACTAGGCCTGACTCGTTCTTGTCCCACTCTTCCTCAACAAATGGCCCATATTGCTCCCCGGGCTTAAATCCTGGGCCACTCTTCTTTAAAATTTTGCACAACAAATATGCATCCTATATATCCGAAGTAGAACAGTTACTTAGAATATAATTTTATCACATAATGCGGATATACTTCATTTCAATAGTCAACCATCTCCACCAAGTGAAATAATGTTATATGAATGCTTTGTTAATGCTAGTACTTGAAAGATTCGAAAAATTATGAAGTCAATTACACAACAAGATGAAAAGAAAGCATATCTTATTCTGTGATGTTATGAAGATCAATTGGACACAACAAGAACAATGCTACACCCCAACAACTCAAGCACTTAGTCAAAAGCATTGAGAATGATCCAGCATATCAACTGTCTACTACTACTTCGTAATATGAAAGAAACGGAGTAAAAGTTGGAAAACCATTTCAAAATGACCCATTAATTTCAAAAAATGGTCAGGGGGTCAGAGCGTGGATAAATATCAAAACAAAATTATGAAGTCAAAAATCTTTCAGGTAACAGCATGCAGTAGAAAGGCAGGGGCCCTCATGTAACACTCATCGGAAGAAACAAGATGAACCTCCAATCAGACCGAGGAGAGCGAAGGGACAAGGCTACTACCAATGTGATGGAATTCTGGACACTTTTGACAGCTACCTCAACCGAGTGGAGCGGAGTAACTAAGGCAAGAAGTCACTCAACACCAAAAACATTGTTCTAGACATTCTATAGCTACATCTTCCTTGTTCCCTCCATTAGATAGAAAGAAAATGCTTGCGGCTGTCTGCAAACTAACAGCTTACTTGCACATGAAATAAAACACTAGCTTAAAGTAAGAAATGATCTTCCATATCTTACCATTGCGACACCACTTTTGGCAAGCTCATCATCAGTCAAACGATACTCATGCATGACCCAATTGGTACGCTTGCCGCAGGGGGCACGACCACTATAGAAAACAAGGGTCTTTTTCATACCAACGGTGCGAAGGTTGTGAACGATGGGGCGATCATTTCCTGTGGCCTTCCAGTACCCTTTTCCTGTAGCCCGATTTACTCTTGAACCATTAACATACTTTCTATCTTGCACACCAAAAAAGTACCATTCATTGTCTCTGCTCTTCAGCTTTGACAAAGCTGCAACCAATCAGAGAAGGAAACAGAAGAGATGAGGAACCAATTGACCCACAAAGGCATTACGAGACTGCATCGTAACAACTGATGAAGAAGCAAGAGTTGAGTTGAAAGTTGTAACAAAATCCACAAGATAGCACAACTTGGCAACCAAATCCCCGAATTCGCCAAACAAACAATGACCACATACCAAACACAATACTGCCTCCGTTTGTAAATGATTGCCCCATTTCATGAATAATATTCAATTTACAAACGGAGGGCGTAAGTACTAAGCAGTAGTAGCTTCTTTTTCTAATAAGAAAGATTACTTGTAGAGAACACATTTCAATTCTATTTCCAATTTTCAAAAAAAAAAAAACACAAATGAACATGCGAGAAGGACAGTGTCCACTCTCCACTAAAATCAAAGATTAAAAAAAATTAAAAAAAAAAAAAAAAGAGATGGGATAGCAGACCAGGAAGGTCCCAAGGTTCGGACTTGTAGATGTCGGTTTCGGAAATGGCGTCGAAGCGGATGGGTTTGCCACAGACTTTACGTTTGAGGTAGTAAGAGACCAGCTCCTGATCAGTGGGGTGGAATCTAAAACCGGGGGCCAGGGATGTGGCCGTCGCCGCGTTCGTCGGCGCCGGCAGAACCATAGACGGCGAGGGCGGCGCTACCACCAGCGTCATCTGCGACTGCGCCGCCTCTGTAGCCATCGACGACGATGCCGTCGTGGAGAATAGGGATAGGAGCTGAATTTTGGCCTTCAGTCTCTTCGCGTGTCTGGAGTGAGTGAGTGAGTGCGGTGGAGAGAGGGCTGAAAGAGGAGGGGGAAACAAGGAACATACAGAGGGAGGGAGGAGTGAGTTTCAGAATTCACATGAAATGAAATGGTGAAGAGGAGGAGGAGGAGAAGACAAGTTAGAAGTGGAGAGGAAGAAAGAAGGTGGGTGGGATTGAGTAAGGGTCAAGAAAAGGCGAGAGAGGCGTGCCATTGAAGTTAAACGGCTGCTTCAATCTTCTTCTGCCGCTATCAATCTCAATATCAATATCATCCATCATCCACGCCATCTAATCTCATTTCACATCCTATTCGCATCCCTCCCTTTGCATTATTTCTCCCTTCCCCAACAAGGGGGGAGTGACTATACTAAATGTTGCCACTCTTACCTTGAGCCCATCAAGGTTATTCACTAGGTTTGGACACTATTTCATAAAGGTCGTTTTCTAGTCCATTCTTAATATTTTGAACTCCTTGTCGAATGGGACCCTTTAAAGATGTTACTCGTAGTTTAAGCAATTCATGTATCAAAGGCTTCCGCCTACGACCAATAAGAATAATTAGGTGTATGCTGGGGCGGATCTGGGTGAGGGCATGGGCGGGCGACTGCCCTCACCCAAATCCCAGAAATAATTAAATATGTTTAATTTCTCTAATCACAATGGTGGTTGTGGCTCATTGGTTGTGATGCTTTCCAAAACCTCTCCTATCGAGTTGACTACAGCTGCACAATTGAACCCATGGTCTACGTAATCTTAATGCACCATTATCTTGAAATATTATAATTAATAAGAATATACGATTAAGTCTTCAACTCCCTTTAATTTAGATAACTGTGGGGGTTATTTTTTAATCAAATACAAATAAATGAGTTAGACGAAGAGAATATACATTTCCTAGTCACTCTACCTAATACATACGAAGTATTTTTTTGTAAATTTTCTTAAACAAAGCAAAAAAATTCAAAACCAACGTCAATTTATAAAACAAAACCTTGTTTTCCACCAATTACTTTTACTTTATAAATTCACTTATAAAAAAAATTCAAAATACAAACCGTAAAATTTTTCAAATGCCCCCCTATGGGTAAATCCTGGATTCGCCCCTGGGTGTATGTGTGTATGTGCATCGTTTTTTGTTTTCAAAAGTACTACTCCCTTGATACAAATGCTATGAGTATATCGAGTATCACTTAGGGAATCGCCAGTATTGCTACTGAACTTCACAGGAATGCAACTGCTACTGATCTGCAGACTACAACAGCATCTGCACAGCTATACCAAATGACCCTACAGGGCTACAGGTTCTAGAAGATGCCAACTCGCAGTCCAAGGAAAGTCCCAATCAGTCAAGATAAGGATCCCCCAACAGTTGTGGAGCGCAGGCAAAACGATGTTAGGGAATTAAGTACAATCTCATAAATAAAGGAATCATCCTGCAATGACCATCTCCAGTTGTCTCTTGTCCCATTCTTAGCTATGTACGATCTATTAGGTCACCTATGTTGTTATGCATTTGTAGACTAAGGCTCAGGCATGGCACCAGGCCTACATCAAGAATAAAACGAAGTATCACTGCTTCTCTCCAGTGGAATGAGTATGAGAAGGCTATCAAGGCCAGATTTGGTGGTACCCATCAAGAGGATCCTATGTCTGAACCCCTGCAACTCAAGCAAACCAGTTCAATCCAGTCTTATCATGATGATTTTGACATACTAATTAGTAAGCTTAATCTCGCTCTAACCTGACTATGCTTTAAGTTGTTTCTTGAGTGGCCTTAGGGAGAATATTTTTGTGATGGTGAGAACGTTGAAGCCTAAAACTATTTTTGATGCCTATGGCTTAGCAAAACTCCATGAAACATCACTAAACCTTCATTCAAAAACACTATATAAAACCTTTACCCTAGCCTTTAGCTCCAAACCCCCTTTACTACCAACATCAAAAACCTATCAAAACTCCACACCAAAAACTCTTTTTACCCCACAAAAAACACCTTTCCAAAAACCAACCTGTGGACATGACGTAGGTCCACCCCGACGCGGCCACGCACGGGTTTGGGTAGGCGAATGAATCTCGTGGTAAGATTGTTCTCGGGTTCGAAATTTAAGTCAAAATGGAGTCGCCACCGAATTTTGTGGTTATTCGGAACCATTCGAACCCACTCTATGTCGTCATGGGCTATACACAAAGTAAGCCCACTGCGATTTTAGAGTTTATGGGGCTCGTCCCTTTGCATTGCAATATCGATACCGTTTACACCGGCTTTCGTATATAGAATGACTCTCGTGCGCCAATGGTTTCGGACATCCGGAAACCAAGGTTCTGAGTAAGGGGTGAGGGTACGTGTTGGGAAGCCCACTAAGGACACCCAACCCCGCCCGCACAATGACGGCCTCTACTAAGACATCGTTCGTGTTCGTGTACGCGCGCTAGTAAAACGACTAAATGATATGCAAACAGCGTTTTAGCTAAACATGTGAATTATGTGTGAGCTACGTCATTTAATGCATCTTGATTCACGTCAAAGTGATTTAGCATGTGATGTTCATTTAAATAAATAAATGGCAAACATCGAAAACAGAAAACTCGTAAATAAATTACAAATTACACGGGCGGAATACAACCCGGAATTCACAATACAACGAGCAATAAAATAGAATAATTGAATTAAATAAGAAGAGCGATAAATAAATACACGACTCGACAAAGACCCGTATACAATAAATGCACACTAGATCGTGAATTAGTTAGACGAACGAACTTTAATTAATTACGCATTATATTGCATATTAATCAAAGGATGGAGGTTCGAGACCTAGGTGTGGTGCTAACCCGATCTCGAACCTCGATGCCTTGTTCCGACTTATCACCTCGAGAAATGGAGTCTAAATTAATTATGTGTCGGATACGACTAAAGAGTCGTCGACATAAAATTAATAGTGCGAGACCGTCGATCAAAATCGTTTTAGGTGTCGTGATATGCATGAGTTTTGAAAATTAGAATTACGTGATTGATTATGCACGTGTTGACTAAAAGTCGTAAAAAAATGACGAGGCTCGAATGTTGCATTAGAGCTCTCGGTTTTCTGGGCTACAGGACCCACTCGATCGAGTCGTGGTCTGACTCGGTCGAGTGTGTCCTTAAGCGTAGCTACTGTCCAGATTTTTGGGTGCTACTCGATCGAGTAGCCTACGTACTCGGTCGAGTAGCCCCTGTACGAGTGACAACTCGTGTTGCTTTTTTGGTTCAAAATCGAAGATTGGCCAAATCAAATACAAATATCGCACGATTTGTATTTAACTTGGCTTCCGATACTATAATCGTGTATGTACGATTATAATACCGTTATCGGAATTTTATGGAAACGTTATTGTTTAGATCGAAGTTTTGAATTAGTAACGGAATTGCATCCCTCTACGTCACGACATCGAAACCAATCCTTTCGGATTATGTGATGTCGGTTTTCGTGTCAACAGGTTCCGCACTAATTATAGAAATGGGACCAAATATGTTCAACTGTTCAACTATGACCGATCACGATCACATCACGTCCTTGAGCACATTGGGGCGGCGCTCCTCGAAAGGGTGCCACCTCCGTCGTTACTCGTAAAGGAATTAGATGGACTTTAGGCGATCGTCACAGTCAAACGTATTCGAAACCGAGATTTTGATATTAATATGTATATATACACGGTATAATAATGGTAGATGTTAGAATACGGAATTAAAGTGTTAGTAAACGATAAAAAAGTTAGTGTTAGAGTACATAAATAAAATGTTAGTATAATAATAATAATAATAATAATAATATATATATATATATATATATATATATATATATAAAAAAGAAACAAAAAAAAAGAAGGGAGAAAGAGATGTCGGGATTTGAATTACACCCTCAACCTACATGCTTAATGGCCTCGGAAACGGACTCGTAGTAGCGGCGTGTGCGCGGGAGTGTCGAGATATGTAGGGTGAGTTAGGGTGTGTTTGGTTAGGGAGAGGATGCTCTCGGGTCTTTGGCGAGTTTTGATCTCGAGTTTGATTGTATGTATGTGTGTGTTGAGAGGATGTGAGTGTATAGGTTGAATATAGTAGAAATGTAGGGTTGACTGTTATGTAAATGTGATGAAAAGATGGCTGAAATTGTGATGTAAAAGTTGTCTAATGTGATGGGTTGATGGGGTATTTATAGGAGAACCCCACGACCTAGGGTCACTCGATCGAGTGGCCCTAGTGCACTCGATCGAGTGCCCTTGCAAACGGGCCAAACCCAGTTTTTGGCGCTCCACTCGACCGAGTGGGTCTATCCACTCGATCGAGTGGATCAAGCAAATCGAGCTATTTTAGGAAGAGGTTGACTTTGTTGATTTGTTTGTTTTTATTTGAATTTAGACTTGGCGCCAGCTTCTAGAAGCTGAATTTGGCTGATTTTTGTGTCGGATTCATCTTTGACCGGGTTTTGACCCGGTCGCCAAAAGACGGTTTTATTTCCGGTGTCGGTTTTGGCCCAAATTAGTCTCATTTTATTGGGAACGACCCACTGGGCCTGGATTTGAGGTCGGTTTTGAGAGATTTGCACTCCGCTAAAAGCCCACGTCGGATACTATTGATTCTGAGTCCGTATTCGAGCGTATTAAGTCACGTTGACGTCCGATCATCATCGGGTGTTTTGTCGGGAACTGCTATAGACACTAGCAGGCAAAATGCGGGTGTCTACAGAGCCCCCACTCTGACTGAGGCTTGGACAAGGCGAAAGTCAGAGTAGCTACCAGGCCAATCGAGGATTACGACCTGGCAGCCTTCCGCTCGGTCGTTTATAGTCCATTAGACTTGCGTGAAGGGCTCGCCGACCATAAGAAAAGGGTCATACCTGTCCTGATGATGATAGCTCCGTGGGGAGTCGAACTTGCCTTTGAAGTCATAGGTGTACCCGTATGCCGACACATCATATCTTGGATGTAGCATTCCGGGAGAAACGCCGACTCATGCTGGGGAGTAAAGTAGTTGCGCGGGGACTTGCTTCTGAAGTCTTGGGTGTACCCGTATGCCGACACATCACATCTTGGATGTAGTATTCCAGGAGAAACACCGCCTTTGTTGTTCCGTTGGGAAGCACTAGCTGGTACCTGAAATGTTAGATACATAGGCAGAAATAGCAGGCATAGCAAGATAGCACATAGGAAATGCAGTTGGCATCTATAGACTGGCTTGCGCTGGGGAAAATGGTTTTTTGCTTCATTTTGAAATCGAAGTCCTGAAAGCAACTCACGTGCTAGGAGATAGGTTTTTCAAAATTGAAAGGGGTAGGAGAGAAATTTGCAGTTTAAATAGACCGAAATTTGACCTTGTTGAAAAGGATTTTCTCAAATGGCTAAGTTTTGCAAATTTCAAAGCAAGGATTTGAAAAGAGAGACATACCGACAGACTCGCCTCTGGACGTGACAGGACGAGTTGACAGACACGACTTAGAATTTTGAAGGGGTTGGACTGTGACTCGGTAGGGGGTGGGCCGCCTAAGATGACAAGACTCTTAAGCTGCGCTAATCCGTAGCCTAGGCGAGTGGCAACACAGTCGAACATCAAAACGGGAATGATCCGGTATAGGGGAACCGCAGTAGTCTGTAATGAGACTGTTTTTGCAGGACTTAGCAGTAGCAGTGCTGTAGACTAGTGATCTTTTGAATTTTTGGTTTTGGGGTACATTCCCAAAGTGGGTGTCACTTCGAGTCCCTGACGGATTCTTGTCTTTGACTGAGTCGAGTGCTAGGACACACTAAAGAAAGGAGGCTAGTTTTTTTGAAAGTCATTTGGATTATGTGAGTGGATGAAGGTCTTCTGCCTAAGAGAAGCCCCCAGGACGACAAAGCTAACTGCTGAGAACATGACAGTGTCGTGACCGGAATGACGGTGATTTTTTTTTGAACTTGTGTCAATGTGGGTGGTTGTGCCTTTGTTGAAAGGCTGCCTACGTATTCACGTGTACTGAAATCAAACCAAGCCGTAATTCAGTGGATTGGAAGATATGTTATGGTGCCTAGTTTATTAGGGCTTTATGTGTAACTAGCCACAACGATGGTGTAGGCTAGGTGTGTTCCCAATGATGTCTTGATCAAAGGGGTAGAACAGTTAGGATGTTGATCCTGTGACTGTGAGCGTTCTCCGGGGTAGCCCCCAGAGATGGTGAGAACTATTTGGGCATGTTCTGTGCCGACCGCAGGTTGAGTTCCCGTGTTTGGGGTTGGTAACTGGTTTGGATGTTTTTGGAAATGTGGGGCTAGGTCGTAAATGGCTTTGATGATTCGAAATCTGGAGCTCGATTATGTGGAGCTAAGGCTTCGAGGGTAAGGTATTGCAATGTGGTAGGAAAGGGGGAAGTCGAGTAAAAATGACTCGAACTTCGATCAGGATAAGTTTGATAATGTGGGATCTGATTTCCATGTCTGGCCCTAATGGTTAGGGTGTATCCTATGGAGCTTGAATCCTCAAAATTTTGGGCTGTCTCTTAGCCTAGGTCTCGGGAAGGTCTTGAGGGTTGTAATATGGGGAGGCTAAATGTGGTGTTAGCTAACCAGCTTGATTGTCTCTCCCCTATTTGATGGTATGGGCATCGATAATTTTGAATTGACCGTACCCCGGTGAAGGAGCTTTCACTTGTGTTGACCATTGACCACGGTCATGGGTATTTGAATTTTTTTTTTTTTGTTTTTTTTTTGGGTTGACCTCTTAGCCCCGGTCGTGGGATTGACCGTATCTGGTCGGGGGATGCTGAGAGTTCTTTTTTTGATGGCCAGCTCTTTTGTTTTGGACCTTTTGCTTTTTTTCTTGGACTTTTGATTTTTTTTTTTTTTACGGCTGCCCTCCTATGGTGTTGTGGGTGGATATGGGGGTGGGCCCATCGGTTGGATTTGGCTTGTGGAGCTAAACCCTTGTAAGGTGTGAGCCTAGTTGGTGTTTGTGTGAGTGCAACTCAGGGTGGAGTAATCTACGGTAAACATGGTGGTTTGGATCTCGGTATTGTCATCATAATTCCGAGCAGGCTTAGTGGGAGCATCGTCCCGAGTTGGGTATTTTTGGCATCAAGTCAGACTAACGCCTAAGATAGGGATTGGTCAGTTTTATTGGAGGGGTGTTTATTGTGGGAAATGGGCTTGCCTCCCGTCTTGAACCCAAACTAGGAGACTACCTAGATTTGTCATAGGATTCGATACCGCTCCTGCTAAGGGTAGTTATGTGGCTGTCTATGCCAGACATGGAACAGGTAAGGGAAAACACGGGCCTCAGTTCCTGCAGTCATTATAGATGTGCCTATAATAGTCACGTGCGTGTGCTCACAGTGTATGATGATGGTGTTCATCATGTTCTCGGAAACACATAAGGAAAGTGTATATTAGAGATAGAATATTGAAAGCTGATTTTTTGTTGAATTTTGAAAAGAGGACAGAATGCAAAAGACTCTGACTCTGATTTGGAAATGAGGATGTAGGGTATCCTAGACTCGGACTCGGACTTAGACTCGAATCAAATCCGGACTTACGGACGCTCGGTTGGTTGTTTCTTTTTTTTGGTAAAGTCTTTGATTGGAGAAAACGACAGGTGCCACGACTCGCCTAAACTCGACTTTGCGCGAATGCAAGAGAGGGAGTCAAACTAGACACGCCCGGGGTGACGGGATGACAAAGACTCTTGGACCGGGATACTCGAACATTGACCTAGACGAGGTAACGACCCTGGCTTGAACTCGACCATGAGATCTGAGCCACGAGGATGAGTCCGAAAATGGGGCGACCGTGTTTGGCCGCGTCACGTGTTCAGACCCACTGTGGCGACCTAAACCTTTAGGAGACTCGAGTGTTCGTAGCATAGGTACGACTCGAAGAAGGCATTATAAGGACGCCGGTGTATGATGAACGTAAGGTACTCCTTAGGGTGACCGTGTTTGACTGGTCGGTTGGAGGATAGCCCCCGAGCGACGCAAAAGACTCTATAGGACTCAGATGGGGTGGCATCTAAGTGACTCGAAAATGGCACGCGTGAGACAACACGTGTAGGACATGACCCTTAGAGCAACCGTGATTGATCGCTCTGCTAAAGGGTAGCCCCCGAGTGAGACCGAGGACTCTGATAGGACTCAGATGGTGTGACATCTAAGTGACTCAAAAGTGGGGTACGTGAGACAACACGTGTAAGACATGACCCTTAGAGCAACCGTGATTGACCGCTCTGCTGAAGGGTAGCCCCTGAGTGAGATTGCAGGTTTTGCTAAGACTCGAGTGATGGACGAGTGACCCTTAGATGTAAGGATCACGAACCTTTTGTTATAGGCCTATGCCTTGTAAAAGGTTGACTCGGCCTTGATGAAGGCAGACGGGTAAGGGAAGAAACTTGCGATGTAAGATCGGCGGAGTTTCGACGCTAGAGACCCTTGACTTGACTTGAATAAGGATGACCCTGTGATTAGGGTAGACCCTTAAGTTAAAGGATTTTTGAATTGGGATGACTCGACTAACGGATTGAAAGACGGACAAAATTCCCTTAGGAAAGGTCGTGGGGACCGTCCTGTCGGAGGGAAAATTGCGTGTGACTTTCTAGTTAGGACTCGAGTGTTTATGAACCTTCCATTTACGAGTGTATGACTCGTGTTGGTCGGTTGTGCCTTTAGAAAAAGGCGGACTAGGATGGGGAAGAAACCCGTGATGTAGGATCGACGGAGTTTCGACGCTAACGACCTTCGACAAATCATAAAAAGACCCGACACACGGATTACGGTAGGTCCTATAATCGGAAGGTTTTGAAAAATGATTGAATTTTGAAAATTGAGAGGACGGTCCTGAAATTGGTAGTGGGCCAATAGGACCGGGCATTTTGAAATGTTGGAATGGTTGCGAGTAATTTCGCGTTTCGAAAAATTGGGAGACGGTCCCATTTTTTTGAAATTGGCAGCATGCCGACAGGACCGGTTTTTAGAAAAGTTGAATTTTTTGAGATTTTGAATATCGAAAATAAATTTTCGAAAATTTGAAAATTGAAAATGAGATCCCGAAGATTTGAGAATCGAAAACGACATCTCGGAGATTTGAAAATCGAGAATGGAATCTCGAGGATTTGAAAATCGCGAATGGCATCACGAAGATTTGAAAATTGAAATATAATTTTGAAAATTCGAAAATCGAATGGTGGATCGGAAATTCGAATTGAAATGGATAGCATGCCGGCTAAAAAAAAAAAAAGGCTTGTTTTGAGTCAAATCGTAAGTCTAATTTTCGGCAGCATTCCGAGTTTTTTTGAAATTGGATATTTTGAAAAGACGGGTCCCGAAACGGACAGTATTTCGGGTTTTTCAAAATTTGGTATTTTTTGGAAAGATGCATTTTTGAAATGACGATTTTTGAAAAATGACACGGAAACCAAGTAGCACGTAGTCAAATAAGCATTATAACGACGCTCATGTATGCTTTACGCTAAGTCTCGGTCGGTCAAAATAGGGTCTACCCCAGCGGAGTCGCCAAATTGTGGACATGACGTAGGTCCACCCCGATGCGGCCACGCGCGGGTTTGGGTAGGCGAATGAATCTCGTGGTAAGATTGTTCTCGGGTTCGAAATTTAAGTCAAAATGGAGTCGCCACCGAATTTTGTGGTTATTCGGAACCATACGAGCCCACTCTATGTCGTCATGGGCTACACACAAAGTAAGCCCACTTCGATTTCAGAGTTTATGGGGCTCGTCCCTTTGCATTATTATACCGATACCGTTTACACCGGCTTTCGTATATAAAATGACTCTCGTGCGCCAAGGGTTTCGGACATCCGGAAACCAAAGGTTCTGACTAAGGGGTGAGGGTACGTGTTGGGAAGCCCACTAAGGACACCCAACCCCGCCCGCACATGGCGGCCTCTACTAAGACATCGTTCGTGTTCGTGTACGCGCGCTAGTAAAATGACTAAATGATATGCAAACAGCGTTTTCGGGCTAAGCATGTGAATTTTGCGTTAACTACGTCATTTAATGCATCTTAATTATGGTCGAAGTGATTTAGCATGCGAGGTTCATTTATAAAGCGTAAAGCAAATAAATAAATAAAGCTCGAAAGGAAATAAAAAATAACGTACAAGTTACACGGGCGGAAATACAACCCGGAATTCACAATACAACATTACGTAAAAATAATAAACAAAATAAAAATAACGCAATACAATGATAGGAACGGACCCGTATGTAAACTAGACCGCGAATTATGTAAATGGACTAACCCCGATTAAATACACATTATGTCGTGTACTAAATGAGGGACGGAAACATGAGACTGTGGCATATTGATAGCCCGATCTCATATTCCGTAGTCTTATCCCGACTTATCATGTCAAAAATCGATCAAAGTCGTTTTACGTGTCGTGATGTGCATGGTTTTGAAAATAGGAAAGTCACGTGATAGTCTTTACACGTGATGACTAAAGTCGATAAAAGAACGGGGCTTGAAATGTGTGTCCAAGCCCCTCGGTTTTATGGGTTACAGGACCCACTCGACCGAGTCGTTATCTGACTCGGCCGAGTGCGTCCTTAGACGCAGCTACTGCCCATTTTTTTGGGTGCTACTCGATCGAGTAGCATACGTACTCGGTCGAGTAGCCCCTGTACGAATGATAATTCGTTTCGTTTTATGATTTGAAATAGATGGTCGGCCAAATCAAATACAAATATCGCACGATTTGTATTTAACTCGGCCTCCGGTACTATAATCGTATATGAACAATTATAATATCGTTATCGAAGTTTTATGAAAATGTTTATCGTTACACTAGAAAATTTGAATTAGTGACGAAATGCTTCCCTCTACATCACGACATCGGAACTAACTCTTTCGAGTTATATGATGTCGGTTTTCGTGTCAACGGGTTCCGCACTAATTATAGAAATGGGATCAAATACGTTCAACTATGACCGTTTGCAATCGCGTCACGCCCTTGAGTACATTGGGCGGGGCTCCTCGAAAGGGCTCCACCTCCGTCGTTGCTCGTAAAGAGGTTAGACGGACTTTAGGCAAATATCGTAGTCAAACGGATTTAAAACCGGATTTTGATACTAGTTTACGTATACGCGGTATAATAACGATATTAGTAATGAAAGATGATACAAAAATGAAAATGCAAAAAGTAAAATAACGTTAGTGTTAGTGTTAGTGTTAGTGTTACTACGATTATGATTACAATACAAAACACGATAAAGTAAACAAAATGACGGAGTAAAAGAGATCGAAATGGGGTTTAGGACACCCTCAACATACATGCTAGGTATAGGCCTCGGAAATGAACTCGTAAATAACGACGGGACGCCGGAGTATCGAGGATGTACGCGAGTTGTGGTGTGTGTGTGTGTGTTGCATCGGTTTATCGAGGGACGGAGGCTCGGTTTTGTGGCTAGTATGGCTTAGGGTTGGAGTATAGAGTGTATAGGGTGTAAGGGTGAAAAATGTAGGGTAAAATATGTGTAAAGAACCTTGGCAAATGAAAGGGAGTCGTGGGGTATTTATAGGCGTTACCCCACGACATAGGGGCACTCGATCGAGTGGCCCTAGTGCACTCGATCGAGTGCCTTTGCAAACGGGCCGAACCCGGTTTAAGGCGCTTCACTCGACCGAGTGGGTCAATCCACTCGATCGAGTGGGTCAAGCAAATCGAGAGAAAGAAGGAAAGAATTGATCTTGTTGTTTTGATTGATTTTTTGAACTTGGATTTTGTGCGCCAGCTGAACTTGGCTGATTTATGAGACGGTTTCGCCTTTGACCGGGTTTTGACCCGGTCGCCAAAAGACGGGATTTATCTTTGGTGTCGGTTTTGGCCAAAATTAGTCTTATTTTGCTCGGAACGACCCACTGGGCCTGAGGTCTGTTTTGTGAGATTTTTACTCCGCTAAAAGTCCATGTCGGATATTATTGATTCCGAGCCCAAATCCGAGTATACCAAGTCACGTTTGCGTCCGATCATCATCGGGTGTTTTTCGGAGACTACCATAGACACGTGGCAGTCAAAATGCGGGTGTCTACACAACCCCCAGATACAGACCCTTAAATGCAGAAATGGAGGAAAAGGAGGCCAAGGGCTTATGCTTCTACTGTGATGAAAAGTTCGCTGCACAACATGCTTTCAAAAACAAGAGGTAACTTTTTGTCCTTGAGAGTGAGGAGACTGAGGAAGAATAAACAAAGGACGAGGAGGATAAATTACAGGAGTTACAGGGGCATGTTGCCCAAATCTCAATGAATGCATTGGCTGGAAAGTCACATTGTAAAACCATGAGGATTCCATGCCAGATTGGGAAGAAAACTCTAAGCATTTTAATTGGTTCTGGTAGCTCCCATAAATTTATAGATGGTGGAACGGCTAGCAAATTGGGGATCAAGATGAATCATATGACCAGTTTCACTATATCCATAACCAACGAAGGAAGTCTAATGTGTTCCCACATTATTCCCTAACTTAAATGGAAGATCATGAAGATAGAATTCAAGGCAGATTCTTATGCAATACCCCTTGAAGGGTGTGATGCAATCTTGGATATTCAATGGTTGGAGACCTTGGGATCCATTACATGGGACTTCAAGGAGTTAATTATGCAATTCACCTTTGAAGGAAGAAAGCACCTTATCAAAGGGTCTCAACCAGCCAGTCCGGAGGTTGTTAGAAGGCTAGATAAAGAGATGGAAGATGGGAGATAAGTTGCCATCATCCAACATCTATTTGTTCCATAGGGAGAATTCTTTGAATTACAACTAATGCAAGGAGAAGAAGTCTATAAGGACATTAAGGAGCTGCTGCAATACTATTCACATGTGTTTGAAGCACCCCAAGGACTACCTCCTTTTAGAGAGGGTCATGATCATCAGCTCAACCACAAACTTGGTAGTGAGCCTGTCAATATCAAACCTTAAAGGTACCCTCTTGTGCAGAAGGATTCATTGAATCCATGACACAATAGAACTGCCAGAAGGCGACACACTTAGGCATAGTACTAGCCCCTATGCTTTACCAGTGGTACTAGTCAAGAAAAAAAAGGTACATGTAGGATGTGTGTTGATTATAGGGCATTGAACAACCAAATAGTCAAGGATAAATTTCCTATACCCTTGACTGAGGAGTTATTAGATGAGCTTCATGGGTTCAAATACTATACCAAATTAGACCTTAAGTTAGGGTTTCATCAGATTAGGATGGATCCTAGAGATATGTAAAAAAAGAACAACCTTCAAGACTCATCATTGGCACTTTGAATACCTAGTCATGCCTTTTGGTTTGACCAATGCCTTATCTACCTTCCAAAGCCTTATGAATAGGGTGTTCCAACCTTATCTAAGAAAATTTGTGTTAGTTTTCTTAGATGACATCCTTGTATATAGCTCTTGTTGGAGGTAGCACCTCCAACACCTTGACAAGGTTCTCCAAATCATGCTACAGCACCAACTTGTAGACATGACAAAGGTCCATCCCCTACGCGATCACTAGGGATGTCAACGGGTCGGGTTCGGATCGGGTGGAGCCTTACCCGAATCCATCACCCGACTCCACCCAGTCCACCCGATCCATCCGTCACCCGCTTCACCCTTCACCCGAATCCAGTCAATCCGTCATCCGCGGGTGATACGGATGGATCGGGTGCTTAACGGATTATGAATATTTTTGTAAAAAATACTAAACATGTCCCTTCAAGTTTCTAAAGTTTTAAATTGAGTACAATTTTGATTGGCCTCATCCAATTACTTAATGAGGGGTACAAAAGAAGTTCGGAAATTTAAAATTGTCAAATGCTACAGATCTATTACAATACCAAGTACTCCATAATAATTGGTAAGCCCATAACCAAAGATATATAAATTTGCATTACAACCTTCATCATTCAAAATGACGGTGCATCAACATTCATTCCCCTTCCTTCCTCTTGAGAGTTGACGCCTTGCTTAAAAAGTCGAGTATATGGCTCCATCTTCATCCTAACACCTCAAGCAAACATAGAATTGTAAATTTGCAAAGCATAAACATGTTTTGTTCAAAGGGTAAATTTAAAATATAAAGTAAATACACTCACCGAATCAACATCCACGATTTCGGCTCCACTATTTTTAGAAGCCTCATCTTCATTGTCCTCTAGAATTGAGGCACACGACTGTGCATTCTCATGGGAGTAAGTTAAAAAAAAATAGACAAAATTATTTAAAAATGAATATATGAAGCACATAACAAAAATTTCAAGTAGAAGTAAATATTTTCTAAATACTTACAAGAATATTGACCAAGAATCCAGTTTTGCATGCACATCAATGCCTCAATTGTGTCAGAATGGAGTCGTGATCGATGTGGACTCACAACTCGGCCTCCCATACTAAATGCACTCTCAGAAGCAACCGTAGAGGCTGGAATGGCAAGAATGTCTCTTGCAATCCTTTGCAATGTTGGATATTTGAGTTCGATATTCCAGAATTTTAGAATATCAAAATGTGAACTCTCTAGTAATGCATCTTCATCTAAGTAGTGATCTAATTCATGCCTCACATTAACCCTTTTCTTCTTTGTCTTTTTAACTTGGCTCCACTTATCACTTGGTTCACCACAATCATCTAAAGATTCAATCTTATGCTTCCGAAGAACAGATTTTTCAAAAGTATCAGCTTCACCCGTGGACGATCTTTCTTGGTACTCAACCATCATATCATACAATAGACATTTGATTCGCTCAACCTCAAAATCAGCTCTATAACCATAAATCTCATTAAAATAAAACTCAACACATTCTAGTTTGTTCCGAAGATCCAAGATAGCAGCTATCGCTAAAAGACCATTGATTGTATCCCAATACTTATCAAATTTCTCAATCATCTTTGAAGCCATATTCATTATGACTAACGACTCATCAGATAACCATGTAGTTCAAGCAAGTTTGATCTCAAAAATTTGTCGGAAAAATAAATTTGCAGTAGGATACTTCCTCCCGGAGAAAATTTCAGTTGCAGTATGAAATATTTTCAACTTATCGCATACCTTTTCCGCTAATTCCCAATCTTGGTCTGATGGAACAACAAATTTCAGCTTTGAATTTTGAACTTTCAAACTGACAAAGACGTTATTGTTGTAAGGCATTGCACTTTGAAGCATTAGAAAAGTTTAGTTCCAACGAGTTTTAACATCAAGTACCAATTTTCTAGTAATTTCAAGTTTAACCGATCTAACCTTATTTTCAAACATTTCAGTTCTTTTTGGAGTTGCTGTCCAAAATGAGACACAATCGCGAATTTTTTCAATTGCAACCCCAATGATATCTAAACCATCTTGTACAACGAGATTCAAGATATAAGCACTACATCTCATATGTAAAAAGTCACCATTCGCTATCACATATCTAGAATCAAACTTATGCTTGATAAAATTCATCATAGCATCATTTGTAGAGCAATTATCAACAACAACAGAAGATACCTTCTCAGCAATGTTATACATATTCAAGGTATCCAATAAAACTTGAGCAAGAGTCTCCTTAGTATGTGGACAAGGCACGTATGCAAACCTATACATAAAATGTATATTAGTTTTAAATACCAAACATGTTACTTTTAAATACAAAACAGTTTTAAAAAGCAAATAACATTAAAACAAAATAGTATTACCTTAATGTTTGATTGCGTAGAGCCCAATAATCATCGATATAATGAGCCGTAACTGCCATGTAGCCCTTTTTTCTAACTTGAAGCAGCCCACATGTCAGTGGTTATGGTAATCCTAGAGATATTATTTTCTAACCCTTTCTTCAAAAGTATTTTTTCAGCCCCATACATCTTTAGTATATCTGACCTTAGAGTATTTCTCCCTATTATCTTAAAGCTGGGGTTCAAACTACTCACAAATCTCCTAAAGCCAATGTGCTCAACTATAGCCAAAGGGTACTCATGCATTATCACCATCGAAGCCAATTCTTTCCTTGAAATCTCTTGACTAAAGTTGTTATTCTCCACTCTTGCAGACCCATCAGCCTTTCGATTGATGGTTATAAGCTTTTGCTTGATATCCACCGTCGTATGTTTTCTAGGACACCTACGGGTGATGTGATGCTTAAGGTGTGATGTCCCATTTACACTATTCCCGGACATTAATAGACCACAATGAAGACATTTTGCCTTCGTTTCACCATTAACTTCCAACTTTGTAAAATGATTCCAAACCATTGACTTAAGTTGCCTTTTACCCTTACTAGCCATCCTACGTTTCTCTACTTGATTAAGAACATCATTAACCTCATTAACCTCATTAACCTCATTAAGAACATCCTACTTTTTAACCTCATTAAGAACATCGTTAAGAAGTGGTGAAGGAGGTGCTGTACTTAAATTATGAGGTGTTAAGCTAGAAGAAGGAGTGAAAATAAATGAGGATGAAGACGGAATAGAAGTCGAAGATGGAGTCAAGTTAGGAGATACATAAAATTTAAAAGAAGTTGATTCTTTCCTACTTTTTTCCATTTTGCAAGATTTGACATCAAGAAATAAAAATTCATTAACACATGTATACAGTAATAATAAATTCATAATCTATTTTAAACATATATAGGCATACATATAACATATAACATATATATGCATCCATTTGAAGCAAACACTATAAAATCCATCAGGAAAATCGTCATCTACAAAGACCTAATTTGAATGGTTTCCTTAGGTTAATCAAATACTGGGATGACTTAATCAACAACTACTAGTGTACTGTAGTTTGGTTGTTACATTTTCCAGAATGAAACGCAAAGTGGTCTGCTACACTACACGTCCTCCCACTCTTTCATCACAATTTTCATAAATCCACCATCTTCATCTTCATACTACTAATTTCCTCAACAAATTAAATCAAACTGAAGACTATATATTATGGAGACCCACACCTACTGCAATAATTCTCCACTTTGCAAGATCTGAACTTAAGCATCGAAAAATCGGACAATACAAGTGAAAAATCGAAAATACTCTGAGACACTGATTATACAAATGAAAAATCGAAAATACCCTATGAAAAATGGAAAATACCCTAAAAATCGAAAATATAAGTGAAAGAAGAGATAAATACAAATATATATGACTAATTAGTAAGAAAAGAATGAAAAACTTACCCTTTTAAGTGTAAGAAATAATAGGAGATTAGGAGTAGGATTGAAGAATGTGATTGAAGTATTGAGATTGAGGAGGTTGGGGGCGTTTCTCCACTTCCAATCTAGGGTTTCATTTTGTTTTTTAAATGTCAGTATGAGTGAGAGAGTGAGAGAGTGAGAATAATAGAATATGCTTTTTTAGAAATATTTCAGTTTTTTTTAAAAGTAATATGTGGATCGGGTGACGGGTCGGACTATAGACCACCCGAACCCGAACGCGACTCATCCATCATCCACTTCAAATCCGTTTTTTACGGGTTTTCATCCATTTATTTATATCAGGTGGATCGGTTTTTATTCGGTTTCGGATGAAATTGGCATCCCTAGCGGTCACGCGCAAGTTTTGGGAGGCGAATGTATCTCGTGGAGAGATTGTTCTCGAATTGATATTTAAATCGAAGTGGAGTTGCCACCAAACTTTGTGGGAGTTCGGGCCCGTTCGAACCTGTGGACATGACGTAGGTCCACCCCGACGCGGCCACGCACGGGTTTGGTTAGGCGAATGAATCTCGTGGTAAGATTGTTCTCGGGTTCGAAATTTAAGTCAAAATGGAGTCGCCACCGAATTTTGTGGTTATTCGGAACCATTCGAGCCCACTCTATGTCGTCGTGGGCTATACACAAAGTACGGCCCACTTCGATTTCAGAGTTTATGGGGCTCGTCCCTTTGCATTGTTATATCGATACCGTTTACACCGGCTTTCGTATATAAAAAGACTCTCGTGCGCCAATGGTTTCGGACATCCGGAAACCAAGGTTCTGAGTAAGGGGTGAGGGTACGTGTTGGGAAGCCCACTAAGGACACCCAACCCCGCCCGCACAATGGCGGCCTCTACTAAGACATCGTTCGTGTTCGTGTACGCGCGCTAGTAAAACGACTAAATTATATGCAAACAGCGTTTTCGGGCTAAACATGTGAATTAATGGTTTGCTACGTCATTTAATGCATCTAACTATTGTCGAAGTTATTTAGCATGCGAGGTTCATTTATAAAGCGATAAGCAAATAAATAAATAAAGCTCGTAAATAAAATATACAAGTTACACGGGCGGAAATACAACCCAGAATTCACAATACAACGATTAATATAAATAATGAACAAAATGAGAAAAGCGATAAAAAATATAGAAACGGACCCATATATAAACTAGACCGCGAATTATGTAGATGGACGAACCCCGATTGAATACACATTATGTTGTGTACTAAACGAAGGACGGAGACATAGGACCCAAGCGTAATGCTAGCCCGATCCCATGCCTCGATGCCTTGTCCCAACTTATCACATCGAAAAAATCGATCAAAGTTGCTCTAGGTGTCGTGATATGCATGGGTTTTGAAGAAAGGAAGGTCACGTGATTGTCTTTACACGTGATGACTAAAGTCGTAAAAAGACGAGGCTCGAAATGTGTGTCGAAGCTCTCGGTTTTCTGGGTTATAGGACCCACTCGATCGAGTCGTGGTCTGACTCGGTCGAGTGTGTCCTTAAAGCAGCTACTGCCCAGTTTTTTGGGTGCTACTCGATCGAGTAGCCTATGTACTCGGTCGAGTAGCCCCTGTACGAGTGACAACTCGTTTAGTTTTTTGATTTTGAAATCGATGTTTGGCCAAATTAAATACAAATATCGCGCAATTTGTATTTAACTTGGCCTCCAGTATTATAATCGTGTATGTACGATTATAATAGCGTTATCGGAATTTTATGAAAACGTTATCGTTAGATTAGAAAGTTTGAATTAGTGACGAAATTGCATCCCTCTACGTCACGACATCGAAACTAGTCCTTTCGTATTATGTGATGTCGGTTTTCGTGTCAACGGGTTCCGCAATAATTGTAGAAATGGGATTAAATACGTTCAACTATGACCGATCGCGATCACGCCACGCCCTTGAGTACATTGGGGCGGTGCTCCTCGAAAGAGCGCCACCTCCGTCGTTGCTCGTAAAGGGATTAGACGGACCTTAGGCGATCATCATAGTCCAACGTGTTTAAAACCGAATTTTAGTACTAGTATATATATACGCGGTATAATAATGTTAGTAATTAAAAGGTGATAAAAATGAAGATGCAAAAAGTATAATAACGTTAGCGTTAGTGTTATTATTCTAGTACGGTTATGATATAGAAAACGCGAAAATGTACATGAAAATCGAAATAGAAAAGAGATAGAGATGGGGTTTACGACACCCTCAACATACATGCTTGGTAGGGACCTCGGAAATGGACTCGTGAATAGCGACGGGACGCCGGAGTATCGAGGATGTACGCGAGTTATGGTGTGTGTGTGTATGTGTGTGTGGATGATTCGTCGGTTTTCGAGGGACGAAGGGCTCGGTTTTTTGTGTAGTATTGCTAGGGATGTAGTGTGGAGAGTATAGGTGAATTAGGGTTGAAAATGTAGGGCAAAATGCATGGGAAAAATCCTTGTGAAATGAGAGGGGGTCGTGGGGTATTTATAGACTTTACCCCACGACCTAGGGTCACTCGATCGAGTGACCCTAGTGCACTTGATCGAGTGCCCTTGCAAACGGGCCAAATCCGATTTGAGGCGCTCCACTCGACCGAGTGGTTCAATCCACTCGATCGAGTGGATCAGGTGAATCGAGCTAAAATAGGAAGGAGTTGACCTTGTGATTTGATTGCTTTGTTTTTTGAATTTTGATTTGGGCGTCAGTTTCGAGAATGAATTTGGCTGATTTGTGTGACGGGTTCGTCTTTGACCGGGTTTTGACCCGGTCGCCAAAAGACGAGATTTATTTTTGGTGTCGGTTTTGGCCCAAATTAGTCTTATTTTGCTCGGAACGACCCACTGGGCCTGGATTTGAGGTCTGTTTTGTGAGATTCTTACTCCGCTAAAACTCCATGTCGGATATTATTGAGTCCGAGTCCAAATCCGAGTATACCAAGTCACGTTTGCGTCCGATCATCATCGGGTGCTTTTTGGAGACTACCATAGACACCTGGCAGTCAAAATGCGGGTGTCTACAGAACCCACTCTGTACTTAGACCATACCAAGCAGAAAACATGGTTTGCCTTATAGTAATATAGTTTAGGGGTTCGTCCCTTAAGCATATCGAATATCGTACGACTCTCGTGACCCATGGTTTCGGGGTTAGTTTGTAAACTGAAGATTCGAGTAAGGGGTGAGGGTACGTGTTGGGAAGCCCCATTGAAGGACACTCAACTCCACCCGCATTTAGCGACCTCTACTAAGATATCGATTTGTGTTTTAGTGCGTGCGTTAGTAAGACGGTTCATGCATGACAAACATTGTTTTGAATCTAGACATGTGAATTGTATGTTGTACTACGTCATTTAATGCATCTTTTATTTTTCGAAATTATTTTAGCATGTGAATGTTCAATTGAAAATCGGTAAATTGCCAAAAAATGAGGTAAAGAACTTGAATGTAAATTATAAGTTACACAGGCGGAATACAACCTGTATTCAGTGCAGGATGAATATAATTGGCTACAAGGACATTATGATAAGGTGCCTTGGCACTCTGTTGCGTGGAGCAAAATGGTGACCCCTAAGCATTATTTTATAGGATGGATTTTTGCTAATAATAGATTAACTAGTCGCCATACTCGTGCACCGCACGGGAATATATTGTTTTATGGCCTTTGTAAATCGCAATTCTGTTTTTTTGCTTCATTGTCCAATATTTATTTTATTAATAATTTATGCATTTTTTGTTTTGATTTCATGTCTTTGTAATTTTAGTTACTTCCACAGACATTCCTAAATTCTGAATAGAGGGAGGTTAGAAAGATTGAACGATTCAAGTTACAGAAATATATATGACATGTATGTTAAATGAATGGTGGAAAAAAAAAGGGGAGTAAAAGTGTCGAAACATACATCAAACATGTCACCGCAAGTGTAGCAGGGTGAATTAGACTGAAAGTGTGTTTGTAAAAACTTAAGCAAGTGATTATTGGCGAAAATGAGATATAACGCTATAAGATGTAATGCATAACTAATAATTCATTTTTTAACTTTTATTGGAGAACGTAATCCTTTTGAATTATGACTTTGATCTTTCTTAATTTTTCCTCGCGTCTTTAGTTGAGATTTTCAAATCTAATATTGGCCTCTTTTCTTCTATGGTTTCTATTGTTACGGATACTTCTTTTACTACCCCTTCAGACTTATAACACATTGGGTGTGTTAGTTTTGTTCTTAAAATATAAGCAATGTATTATGAAGTGCTCGTAGTTGATGTACATAATAATTGTTCGCTTACTTCTTGTCTAGCCTTCTCTTCTCCTTTTTAATTGGTGTGTTTACCGCGAAACTCTAATTCTATTTGGGTGGTACACTGAGGTTCATATTGAGGTTTGGTTGTAGGTCTAATCGGGTCGCTTTGGTTGTACACTTGGGTGACATATTGAGGTTCATGCTCTATAATAACTTTTGTATCCATTGTTGTAGGTGTAATACAATTATGAACTATGGAAGGGGAAGATGAATGGAAGAGGATGATGAAGAAAGGTGGAGTTGATAAGTTTTTCCTCTTTTCTCTCTTCTTTCTTAATTGATTTAGTTTTTTTTAATTAAAAATTTTGTTAATTGATTGTCTTTGTTTTTTAACAGACTCCCTCGTTTCTTAATTTTATTTGTCGGTTGGTTTAGTTGCTTGGCCTAAACAGAGCAGAACACATGACTTTATTACTCTCTCCTTTCACTATCTTTTGCCCCGTTTCATTAAAATGCTCTTACAAATAATGATGAAATGGGGCAAAAGATTATGAACGAAGGGAGTATAAGATAGTATTAGGGCAATAGCAATGATAACATATAAGGAGTTTCATGTCATTGAGTTAGAGAATGAAGTTCCTCATATGAAATCGGTTTCTAAAGTATGGAATCGATTTCATACATGTAAATTGAGAGAAAAAAGGGGATCCACAATAAATATATGAAACTGTTACCATTGATCGGTGAAATAGAAAGTTTCAAACATGGTTAGAGGTATCTTCATGACAATGAAAATATGGTGTATGGAACTACAACTATTGCTGCTATTGCCCTTAGATAAATGATGGATGATGATGGTTTGTTTGAATTTTAATAAATTAATAAATAGATAAGATAGTGCTCTAACATCCCCCCTCTCTCTACATTTCTTTTCTCCTATTTTATATTTTTTGATTTCTCAACTTTTGTACGTGATTTTTTTTTGTACGTGAAATTATACAAATAGTGAGATATCGTATTTTATTGTTCGATCTTGTGCTAGTTTCTACTTTGTTTCTCTCGTCTACATTGTTGAGTTTGTTGCTCTTGCCCTTTTTTTTTGGAAAAATGTGAGGTATTATTATATCATAGACAAAAGGTGACATATACATGGGATAACAATTTTAGCGCTTTAATACATAGTACCACTATATAGCAAGCTGGAAACAAAGTCCAACACACATAACAATCTATTATTGCTCTTACCCTTTGTTGTGCTTGTTTCTAATTTTGATGTTTCACATTTGTTGTTGTCTGTGTTAGTGTTCTTCTATTATTTTCCATTATTAGTTGTGTATTAGATTATGATTGAAGTAGAGATGCCTCTAAATCTATGATCGACGTGTTGATATGATACTACATCAACTCATCGATCAACTTATTATTACAATAACAATACTATGTCAATTATGTTAGAATGGGGTTGTATCGATTGACTCCTACTAATAATGAGTAGCATTAAGATGAGTCTAATGCAAGCATGAACCCAATGAAGCAGGAACGAACTGATAGTCATGCACATACCGAGTTAGTCTGGGCGGTGGAAAAAATCGGGGTCGTCTGCATCCAACGAAAACAGTAAGACGATGCATGTTTGGCGGCGAGAATCAGCTCGATTTCGTTGTACACTTGGATGGTGTAATGGGAAAGGCAAGCACCCATTGTTATAGGTGGTGGATTATAAGGGAGGAAGATGAAGAGGATGGGAGGTGGTTGAAATTTATTGGTTTACTTTGAATTCTACATAATCAATGAGGAAGAAGTTGATGGGTTCTTCACTTTGGATTCTACCTAATCAATGAGAAAGAAGTTGAAGGGTTCTAATGAGGAAGAAGTTGATGGGTTCTTCACTTTGGATTCTACATAATCAATGAGGAATAAGTTGAATGGTTCTAACTAATAATAACCAACTTTGGCATTGATTATGTATTCAACTCTCTCCTTTTCAATTTCTACCCAATCACATCGTGCCAAGTGTGTTAACTTAGAATTGATTATTGGTTGTATAGAGCATGGAGAATGCTTTGTTTTCTATTTAATATAACATATAGATATAAATTAGTATATTAACGTGTGTCCAGTAGAAACATGTTAGAAAAGTCGTTAGCGTATATAGCCATATGATGTTTCAATTAAGCTCCAAACTTGCAGTTACAAATGCTTAACTATGTTTAGTCAAAATCAAGAGATTCATCATTCATACTGCCATACTGGTGAGGTGAGAAGTGAGATACAGTAGATACTACTGAAGTAAGCCAAATTCCAACTTTAAGCGAGTAATTGAAATTGAATGAATATAACTTAACCCAACCAAAGATTTGTTAATAATTAGCAAGACAGTCAGGCCTAACTAATTGCCTAACCTTGTGTATCAGGAAGAATAATCTTAATTGAGCCAATGTAATAATGGTACGGTTCCTTCAATTACTCTATTTTTTTTGTTAGGGAGTAAGTATTTGGTAGTCCCACTTGAGAAAAATTCCACGTGCAAAGGTTTGTAACTTAACAGGAGGAGCCTACCTATGTCCGTTCGACTTTGTATAGTTGTACTAAACCACGAGGTTATAAACCATCGAGACGAATGGAGAAGTACTATTTAGTGTTAAAACGGAATGCGGAGAAATCATATGTGACAAACTTGAGCATGTAAATTTGCATATATTCGAAGAGATGAACGATAAAAGTTGATAAAGAAAAGTTTATTACCTTCATAATTTATGACCCTTACAGATGTGATGACTTCGACCATGTTATGTCCATTTTGTCGGCTAATTTTCTCTGTAATGTAGTCGGACGCATCACCCCATAAAGCCACGTTCACTACTACACCTGAGTATCGTTGATGTGGAAGACGTATCAAATAGAACGTAGGTGGGTGGAGGTTGTTTTGGATTCTTGTCTCGACGACTACACATCTTCGGATCATGCAATTTAATTTCTCAACGGTAATAGTGTGGGAATTGATCATGCTCGTTGCAGGAAACACTTGGATGGTGTAATGGGAAGGGAAGCATCCATTGATATAGGTGGTGAATTATAAGTGTTAAGCTTTCAACCATAACTTCTTCCACTTCATAACTTCCTCCATAACTCCATCCTCATTTTCATCTTCCACTTCATACCTTTTCATCTTCCATCCAATAGTATCGCGACACGTGGTTTGCTTTATCTTTGAGATTTGGGAAAATGGAGTATGGAGAATACTTTGTTTTCCTTTTAATATAATACTCCCTCCGGACACTATTTTTTGCCCCACTCCATTAAAATACTCCTCACATATATTGAGCTAGTGGGGCGAAAAATAGTGTCCGGAGGGAGTATATAGATGACGAAGGAATGACTGAAGAGATACATGTTTTTGCTTGAGGATGAATGTCTCTTCTACAACGAGCAAGCTGAGACAACTGCCCATATGTTTTTTACTTGTGAATATTGCAGGAGATGTTTCTTTCTGCTACAACAATGACTACTAGTTAGAATTCCTGAGCATAATGTAATGGGTTGCTGGGCTAAATGGAGAGCCAAATTTGCATTAAAGAAACAAATTGTTTTTGCTGTTGTGATGGGTCTGATCTATAGGCTGTGGCAAGAACGTAACTTGTGTAGACTTGAATTTAGGCTGATGAATGATGTGCACTGAGTGGTATGCAATAGAGTTACTGATAGGCTACTGTACATTAAATCTCGAATTGATTGTAATTGGTTGCGTCAAATAGGCATTCAAGCCTAGATCTCTGCTGATAGTAGGTAAGAATGATTTGTACATCATGGTTTGTAAGTAAATCCTTCCATTGATTATCAATATAATTACATGTTACCAAAAAAAAATACAACCCGGATTCACAATACGGCGTACGATTGTAAAATATGGAATATAGATGTAACACCCCGTATTTTTCAAATAGAGTTAAAATTTTAAACATTTATTTAAACAAAGTTTAACGCTTGAAAAATTATTTTCGTGAATAAAATATTTTATTTTCGTTAAATTAAAAATTATTTCGTATTAAAAACATGAGTATTTATTTATCGAATTATTAAAAAAATTATCTTTCGTTAAATAAATTTTAAAACTGTAAATATTTTGAATATTGACATGTCGTTTTGACACTTTCTCGTATCTTAAAAATTTAGAAATAATTTATCGAATTTTTAAAATAATGATTACTTATAACTTTTGCCCCATAATACTATTTACCGTCTATTTTACTTACCGTCTTACAAATTCTTTTTTAAAAATAAATTTTACGGTTTTCATTATTTTAATTTTGCAATCCTATATTTCAACTTTTTAAGAAAGTAAGACGTTTATACGAGAAATGGACCGAAACTCGGAAGCTTGGGTCTCCTTATATACTCCCACGTTAACAAAGCCACTATTTTTATAACCCTACACCTAACCCTCTACACTAGAGCTGATCAAAAGTGGGCTTGGCCTGGACATGGCCGGGCCTAACTATAAAAAAAGTGTCCGGCGGGCCATATTTTGTTGTCCGTGTCCGTTACAATGGGCCACATGATGCTGCCCAAGCCCGTCAACTTATGGGTAGTGGGCTAGCCCGTGGGCCTGAATAAAGTTAATCGAGTCTTTACTTTTCTTAAAATACAAGTCATACATCCCAATTTAATTAAGAGACTAAAATTAAAAAAAAGCATTACTTGAAAAAAATATCCGATACTATTTCAAAATTCAAATTCAAATTCAACTTCACTAATAAAAATATTCATTTTTTATCAAACAATAGTAGGATCGGCCTCATCATTCTCATCTTCACCTTCAACGTCTTCTAAACCAAAGGTTTCATCATAGCCAAAAAATTTGGACGGACCTATAATAAACAAAATGAATTGTCATATAAAGATACTATCTTTATTATATTGTAGCTAAAATGAAAACTTTATAAATTTTACTCTGTACCTGATGACATTCTTTTGTCTCGTAACCAATCTTCATAACAGGCAAGTGCTTCAATAGTAGCATTTCCAAGTGATGCTCTCCAAGGGTTAATTAATTTCTTACTCATACTGAAAGCAGACTCGAGGGAACGGTAGATATAGGAATTGCCAAAATATCACGAGCCATACATGAGAGTTTTGGGAAGCGTACACAATTTTTTTCCAATATGACAAAACCTCACAATCTTCTACCCTCTCATCCAAATATAACTCTAATTATGATTTACTGTTAGATAATCTTCTCTTCTTACTCATGAAATTGATGAAACCGCTTTCCTCTAAATCGACAACGCCACTTGGCTCTACAACACCACTTGAAGTACTACATGAAGGTCTTCTAGGCGTAGGAGATAAAGGACAAGACAAGTTTCAAGTTTAGGTAGAATATTACGATTTTACAAATTAATATGACAATTAAATCGAATCTCGTAAAAGCGATAAAATGCCGAAACATGCAAATTATTGACTTTTAAAAAATTTCAGATTATATGACATACATATTATTTTGGTAAAAAATTTACCGGGTTATTGTTTTCGATAGTGGGTTAAAGCGATCTGTCTATAACTACAGATTTAATGGTATTGCGACGATATTAGTGAATGAAAGACGATGAAAACGAAAAGAAAACGACACAAGAAATTTTGGTGATGCGGAAACCCAATGTGGAAAAAATCGGGGGGGGGGGGGGGGGGAGTCGGAATCCCGCCAAAATTCTACTATGATCAAAAGAATGGGAAAGGAATCGAAAATACAAGTATTTGTGCTTAGCAACTATTAACTATGACCCATAAGAGTTTTGCCCGGTAGTTAAAACTTGTGGTCATCGACCCAAGGGTCTCAGGTTCAAGCTCCTGCAAGCGCGAACTTGTGGGAGTTGTATGGCTTGAGACTATGCCTTCTAGACTTCGAGTTTGTCGCCCGCGGACGGTTTACCTTGGTGTGCGTGGTTTGCAGGCTATGCGTACACCCGAGGGTTTACCTAGAGCGCACCAAAAAGGTAGCGGCTGCGGGTTCCCTCGTTCATAAAAAAAACTATTAACTATGGAGTATTATGTTGCAGCTTTGCTCGGTGTCAGTATGCTGAGGATGTGTTGAATGTGTTTCTTCTCAAGATCTCACTCCGCTTATAATGTCGTTCTTCCCCTAGGGTTTATCACGCCAACCTCCTCCTGACTCTGCTCCTATTATTCAGGAGGAGTCCCTAGAACTTAGATAGTTGCTCTTGACCCATTCTCTTTGTGTTTGGGCTGACTTTTTCAATGGGCTGGCTCGTGCTCTTGGATCATGATTGGCCCGATGACTTTTACTATTATTGACTTTTGACTTTTGTCCTTCATGACCGTTCACTCACAGCACGCCACGTCACAATTCTGAGGATGCGGATTTTTATCCCGAACACATATATTGTCAAAAATAAAATTATAATTATATACATGCAATTACACAAATAAAATCATGCAATACCGAGTAACATCATCGTTACCTCTAATCCAAATCTGAGTCGATAATATATTCGTCCGCTTCGGGATCGCTTCGGAAGCCTAGAAAAACATGAATTCCATGGTATGAAAATACCGTAAGATTGCTGAAAAAACAAGGTGATAACGATTGGAAATGAAATCGATTAATACCTTAACGAAGGAAACGAAAAGAGGATCGATATTGCGAAAATGGAGACGGAAAATGGAGATGATGAACACGAAATTTCTGGGCTGAAATGCTACTGGTTTTTGGTTAGATTTCACAAGAAAAAGATAGAGAGAAAGAGAGTATTTGCTTGAATAAAATGAATGAATTAAGAGAAAAATGTGAAAAGATATGGAATGAATAGTGACTTTAAAGTTGATGAAAACTAGTTACATTCACCTCCAAAATTTCAGTCAAGAGTGAATGTGAGAAGAGTGTGAAGAGTTTGTATGAGTCAACAATATTAATTTGTGAGAAAGAAATATCTTATGCTTTAATCAATTTGTTTTTATAAAAATAAAATATTACACAAAAAAATGTGTAGTGGTAGTGTGACATGAGTGTCACGAAAAATAATGGCTCAAGGTGGTCCCAAAATAGTTGTAGGTCGATAAAAATAAGGAACGTAAAATTATTAAAGGCATTTTAAAGCAATTCGAGTAACCTCGCGCTAGAAAATAATTATTTACAAACTTCGTAATAAAATCATTAATGGCTAAATTTTCGTAAATAAAAATATTTCTTAGTTAAAAATATTATATAAATGTGTGTGGATATTTTTAAGAAAAATAAATAATCAATTCCAAGCTTAAAACGCTAGTTACTAGAAAAATAGAACTCCTGCGAATAAATAAATAGTTTGCGATGAAATTTTATAAATAGATCTATGAGAGGAAAATAAAATAATTAAAATCTTTTAATGAAAATAAATAATATTTGACTCGAAAATATTATGAAGCTTGAAAATGAAGGAAACTGAAGGCAGAAAAATAACAGAGTCATGACGGAGTCATAACGGAATAGATAACGCAAAGAAAATTAGCGGGTGTTACACGACTAAGACCGTCTTGATGTTCAGTTAATTTTTCCGAGTAATTATTTGATCCGTCCTATAGAAAAACCGTCTAAAACATTGTAAAATCGTGTCGTGTTGCAGTTCGATCATCATCGGGTGTTTGTCGGACGCTCATGCAGCCACCAGGTCCAAATCTGGGTGTCTATAGGGAGAAGCATCATTGAGAATATTCTTCGCGAAATTGAATGACGAGAAGAGAAGGAGGTCGACTTCGTGAAAAAAAAGTTCAACTTTCGGCGAGGACAAGCGGTCGCCCGTGTTTTTGTTTTAAAAAAGAAATTTTTTTGAACCCGACTACAGTCGCTCATTTTTTAGACCGATTTCAGTAGCCCGTGTTTTTTTTATGGGCGCCTAGTGAGTGACTAATGTAATAGTGTCCATAATTGGGTCGTCCGTTTTGTATTTTCTTGTAGTGAACATGATTAGTAGACCGCCCTAGTAAGCCTCTAGGACCCGTGTCTAAAGTTAGCAAATAATCGGAAAAACGTTGGCACGTGAGTTAATTAGTTGGACTCCAATCATATGCTCATTTATATGTTTATGATTCTATGATTGAAATCCAATCCCATGTTGACCTCCACTTATCCTAGTTTAGTTTAGGAGTAGTTATAGTTTTATCTTATGTAGTACCGAAGATGTTTTAGTCTAGTAATTAAGACTAGGTTACATGAACCGTACATCCATCCGCGTCATTCGCGACGGCAACCAACATGGTGGACGTCGCGTTGACAGGTCCAATCTCACGTTCGGGACGAAAACAGAGGGATAAATGTTTAAATAAGATTTGTGTAGGTAGTTTTTTTAGGGACACATAGGAGTAGTTGCCAAAGAAATTAGAACCACAGAATTTAGCATTAAGAGGATTGTAGACTTTATAGTTGACCAAAAAAACACACATTTGGCTCGGTTTGATTTCCCTCCCCTTTTGATCGTGAAGAGAAGCAGAGAGGAAATTCATCCCAAATTTATTTGAAAACCTTTCCCTCTAATCTCCCCCAACCCAACCCAACCCATCCAATCCCCTTCCTTCCATTAATTTAAAAAAAAAAAGGGTTGAACTGTTGAAGTATATGGATTGTTACTGTTTCAGATGTTGCTCGCCCGCATCCCACCTCTCAATTCCCTCCGATCTCTTGGGTTCAATCTCCTCTAGATTCACCCCTTGGCTCCGCTTCCGCTTCCGCTTCATATTTCCCTTTTCCCGGTTGGTTCGCTTTTCTCTTGTTTTTGTATGTATGTATGATTTTCTCTATCCACCTTTCTTTATGTTTTTAAATGCTGTGTTTAGTGTTAGTTTCTCATGAATGGAGGAGCTGAGTGCGTAAGCATTGACTACACTATAATTTTGTCCATACCACTTCTTAGCCTAACCTGCACCTCTCCAGTATTCGATTTCCACCCACCATTATTTGGGAACAAGGATTTCATTTGACCCAAATACTTTGATGTGAATTTGGATTTGGATTTTTGTCAAATCCAACTAAAACCCCATCCCTAGTAAAAACTCCCATTTCCAAAGAAAATCCATCATTTCAGTTCCAATTCGTCTCGGTTAGCCTGTGGATAATAAGCTAAATCTTGACTCACTCACTCACAGGTTCTAAACTTTGGTCAATTCTCTGGGGCTTTTCAGGTCACTCAGTCGGAGGGAAGATGATACTTTTCAAAGTATTGTTATTTTTTTAATATAGTTAAGTAGGTAGGGTAAGGAGGGTAAGGAGAGGGAGGGGAGGGGATTATTCTTTCTAGCTATCATCCCTTGCATCTTATGTGAGCAGTAGAGATGTATAAGCAGCGAGAAAAGAGCGGTGGCTGGGCTGCTGTATTTGGTCAGCTAGAAAGACATAAAGACGGTGCTCATGTTCGGGCTAGCAGTGACCCCTTTCCTTCTTTGTCCGGAAACTCAGAAAGTGTCTCCTCTGGTAACAACCACTTCTCGTTGGTCGCAACTCCGCTTGGTTTTGTAGCTCCTGCCCAACATAATAATAATAATAAGAAGAAGAAGAATAGGCACTCAGAGATAGGTGACTCTAGTGGCATTCGAAGGGAGACTCCGGATGGTACCAATTTCATTAACGAAGCTTTCATTCGCCTTAAACAGCAGTATAGTTGGGCTGATGATAATTTGATTCAAGATATTATGGTTGCTGCTGGCAGTGACATCAACATGGCGTCATCCTTTTTGAAAGCCATGATCTCTGATAATGTATTCAAAGACGATAAGCGCAGTGATTCCAAAGTTAACATTGCCAGAACTTTGCCTGTAAAGGTCTCTGCTTCCAAGGACGCAGCTGCTGATAATGTAAGCAATGTGAAGAGTGATTCCGCTGTTGATGGTGTTTCCGATAGTCCAGTGGAAGTTAATTCAATGCGGGGACAGTTGTCATGCATACCACTCGAGCCTGAATGGGAAGATGATGATGATCTATACTTGACTTCCCGTAAAGATGCAATCAAAATGATGAGGTATGGGTTCCAGTGCTTCACAAATCAATTATCAAGTCATTTTTCATTACTAGAAGGAAGGATTAATTCATAACCTATACCTACTATAACACCGCATTTCAAATTTTATTGCTACTTTTTTTCTTTCAAGCTTATAAGTCATACTTTGAATTATATTTTCTTTCATCAGAAAATTTCTTTCCAGCTTGCTTTCTGATGTAATCTCCTGTTTCAAATTATTGACTTTTCTAACAGGGCAGCTACTCGGCATTCCAAGGCAGCAACAAATTCCTTTCAAAGAGGTGATCACTACTCTGCACAACAGTTTTCTCTGAAAGCCCAAGAAGAATGGGAATCTGCAAATAGGCTCAATGCACAGGCTGCACGTGAAATTTTGGGTATCCGAAATGAGAGTAATGGCCTTTGGAGGTTGGACTTGCATGGTCTTCATGCATCAGAAGCTGTGCAAGCACTGCAGGAGCATTTACAAAAGATCGAGACACAACTGTGTCTCAAGGGTTCTGATTCTCTCGGTATTCTAAATGGATATAGGACAAAAGCAGATGCCTTACACTCTTCATCAGTGAATGGAGGTAATAAGATGGAGAGGACCGGTGAACAGGATTTATGCAGGCCGAATTTGAGGTGGTTGGAAGTCATTACAGGTATTGTCATATGATTTGTGTCACAAACTAGCAAATATCCATGCTTTCTGGACTTTTAGTTGTTGACTTTTGAGGTTTGAACGATATAATGATTGGAGAACACAGCTATGGGTTTGAGTAGAAACACAGGCCTACTTGAAAACATCAACTGTTTTACCTTTCTATGTACTTCAGTTCTTGATGAGAACTTGTCTTATATTGAGGCAGAGTTTGTGGTGTAACCTTTTGAAATCCAACATATGTGAATTTGGATTTATTATTTTTTGTGGGTTTGATCAATAATCGTTGTCGCTCTCATCCCTTGACAGGCATAGGTAACCACAGCCGTGGAGGAGCTGCACTTCCCACAGCAGTGAAAACCTTCCTTAGCGATAATGGGTGAGAGATGGTTTCGGATTCATTCCATATGAGCTCAGATGTTAACTTAGTTTCATTACCTTGAAGTTGTTGACATTGCATTGCAGGTATAGGGTTGACGAAGCTAGACCAGGGGTAATTATGGTTCGGCCCAAGATCCGTTTTGATTGTACTTGAACAAGACAGTTTCTATGTCCCGAATTCTGTTGTAAACTTGTAATTTTACTGATAAAATTGTAGGGTTTTACTTGAGCTGATACCTGTACTAGATGTGTGTGTGTGTGTACCTTTGAATAAGGTGCAGGACAGGCTAGAGTTACTGCAGTGCGAACTAAATGATGTAACTGTATCATTAGAGTGAGAGATTTGTACAACAGTGTCTCATATATGACATTATCTTCAACAACAGTAGTAATCTTTTCCCAGCACTTTATAATCGCTACATTTCATCAATCAATGTCTTGACTGACATTTGGGAAGGATTTAGAGATAAGCTCACTTCTCAGGAAAATTCGGTAAACAACCGCTTTCCTACTTCTGAGAAGGACAATTTGAGAGTGGGTATCAGAAACTCGGAGGCAGTATGGTTGATTTCACCAGCACATCAGAATGGTCAATGTTCTACTACTATTATCAATGTTGATGCAGGTTGGTTTCGTAATGGGAACGCGTCGGCTGGTTGGATCATCACTGGTGTTGGACAATATGGAGGACATTATGCGACAAGATCTGGAAGTATGAGTTTTTTAGCTGAATCTCCATTACAAGCAGAAACATTAGCTGCTATCGCAACACTAAGATGGGCTCTGTCAGCCGGGTTGCTCCATGTTACTTTGGAAACTGACTCCTTACAACTTGTTTGGCAACTGGCTGAGGTGCAGGACAAGCATCATTGCATTCGAGATATCATTTCAGAACTATTAAACATATCCGCTTTTTTTCATTGTGTGTAGCTTTTAAATATATTCTCCGAAACCTTAATACATGTGCGCATTTATTAGCTTCTAAAGCTTTACGCAAAGGTTAAGGTAGGATTGTATTTTCCTTCGGCAAAAAAAAAAAAAAAAAAAAAAAAAAAAAAGATTTGATTTATCTTTCATAAATCCTGTTTCTATCAACTATGAATTTCCCTGTTTTGAAAATGAGCTATGATATAATGAGATCTGCCTCGACCTGGATTTTTTTTTTTTTGCTTTATCTATGTATGAAATACGGAATGCACATTTACAGTGAAATAGTGAAGGCGGAAATGACGTGGCAGCTGAGAGGAGCAAAAATGGGCACATTTGCGCATGTCTGTAACTGAACCTAGTTCACAAAGAAGTAAAGAACCCACAATTTGCTTTGTGTATAATTTCTAGTCGTAGAGTAGAGTGGAACACGGAGTTGCGACTTAATTATCTTACTAGTTGTAATGTTTGTGCAATATGGAGCTCCTTATATTGGCATTGTCAAACAACGCTAAACAAGATGATTGAATAAGTAACCATAGTTGAGAAAGTTGTTTTGCAGAGAATGTTTTGCTTTCAACAGTACTAGTCTTACTCCCAATGAAATTCACGAGTTATGTGGTGTTGTTAGAGTTATTTCTCTCCTCAGGTTAAGAAAAATAACATGTGACACCTATTTAAAAGTCAATGAGATGTAAGTTGAAATATTGTTATTTGCTCACCGATCATTGCCACTCTGTATTTATACTCATTTATTACAACAGTAAAAGACACTATTTTAATAAAATAAGGATTTAAATCATTAAATGTGATATTGATTCTCGCTTTAGTTAAAAAGTTATGAGATAAATTAAAATCAGTTTGTATTTCGATGAAATTTATTTAAAAAATATGAACATAAATGAAAAAAGATGAGATAATTGCGATAGTATAGGATATAACCAGCGTCAAACTGTCAATTATAAATTTTGTGGTATTACTTTAGACTTTTTTTTGTTAAATCATACCGTTAAAATATTTCCATGTCAATTTAACTTTTCCGATTTCGAAAATAGAAAAACATTAGTTTAAAATATCCGACATTAAACCGAAATAGTTTGCCATAAGTTCTTTTATTTAATATATATATATACAAATAAATCAGTTTTTTGTTTCATTTGTAAAGAAGTGGCTAATTAACCCACGAGGGTTTTTAACACGATAATTTAAGCCCTATGACGCTATGGTGTATGCTAAAACATATGGTGACATGCTCAGTTAGGCCAACAGACTAGCCGTAAACTTATTCCTAATCACACCCGAGATGTCCATCATCCAAGGACTCGTTTGGGATAGAGGTAATGGAGAAATGAAATGCCACCATAAAATATCATATGGGACAATTATTCCTCCCTTACCATCTCTTTACACCATAAAATATCACCGCTATCTCCATTTTCTTCTCATTTTAAACACCACTACACCTTAACATCTCCATCTCAACTCTCAAGCAAGCCAGCTCCAAGGTGAAGATGCCGAGGGGAGGGGCTGTACATCGTTTCTTTATGTTTTGTTTTACCTTTCAAAATGGATTGTAATATGAGTTCAAAGAACCCAAACATCATGTAATCCGCCATTGTTTTTACTCCTGGCAGAAAAAAAAAACCGTATTTGGGGGTAACAAAATTTTGGGAGTACAGAGAGAGCTTTGTAATAAGTTTGATTTGCTCTTGATGAGAGGCTACAAAAGAAATACTCTTAACAAATACGATGCTTTTTATCATTTTGGGGATGCAACTTCTCTTAACTAAAAAACTGAGAACGAGTGCAACTTCATTCGAGCAGATACGACTCAACCACAGTGCGGCCAAATTTCTCCTGGATATCCTTTGGAGTTTCGATCTGTCAGGTGGGGAGAAAAATCAGTTAATAGCAAACCAAGAAAATCTTGATTCATTGTCCTTCGTAGCTATTTCAAGCTAGGAGACTAGAATTAAGTTCATTGACAAAACTTGACGAAATGCACAAAAATATATAGTTTTCATAAATCAACATAAATAGACACTCAGCAACTGTCATTGAGCATTTAAAACACATCAATAAACACGAAAACAATAAATTAGGAAACTCACTGCATTTAATGCCTGAAAAACAGCCTTGACTGTATTATGGGGATTCCTCGAGCCAATAATCTATACAGGATCGTAAATTAGATCACTGGGTTCACTCCATTCATAATAAACAAGAAGAAATTGAAGATGTTACGATACCTTGGACTTCACATTTTTGAAGCCAGCCAAGGTCAAAATTTTTTGAACATTTTTGCCTGCTGTCACCCCCGTCGTAGTTTTTGCAGGCCATAGGTAAAGCTAAATAGCATATGATGCAAGATAAGATATACAGTAAATGGCAAGAAGAGATGGAGAATTGAAAGCCACAAGAACTAATAGCACTCCTATTCAACTCCAACCTTCTAATTTGTTTTTTCCCGTTTGTCAACGCACGTTTTATGTCATTAATATCTTTCATTGCATATTAGTAAAAATTATACTCCGTAGAAATTTGATACTCCCTCCGTATAGTAATGTTCTTCTCCTTTCATTAAAATACTTCTCACATATATTAAAGAAAGGGGAAAAACATATAGATACAGAGGGAGTACTATTAATAATGTATTTCTAAAGACAAATCAAACCAAATCACACATGAATATATATATTCTCTCAGAATGTCGAGAATATCGAAGATTTCGTTAACTATCAATCAATAAAGTAAAAAAGGGAAATTTGAAGGTTGGAATTGAACAGAGGGAATAAATAATACTCCAATAGTTAATGAATAAGAAATAGAAGAGGTCCAAGATTGGGAGCGAACATACCTTGGTTTTCTTGTACGTTGTTTGCATAGCTTGTGCAATTGTAGAGTCCTCGTATCTATCAACATAATGAAGATTCTGAAAGCACTTCTCACGTGCCTGTAAATGAAGACATTAAACTGTATATTACAATAACAATTACCATACTCGCTTTATCCCTCTATATTGTCCCAATATGACTTTCTTGGCCAACTAATGGTATTTATGCTGATGAATCAAATATGACAAATGTTCTCTATAATTTTTACGCTATTCTGTAAATAATGCCACTCACAATAAGTAACTTCTTCTCATTTCATTTCTTTCCTTTTTTTTTTGGCAAATTTCTAAACTAAAAGGCCCAGTTACTTCACTAATTTGTAACCCATTTACCATCTTAACCCATTTACACATGAACCTAACCCACTCACTAAGCCACCATATACATCACCAACCACCACCAAGCCACCATCTACACCTACACCACAAACCACCCTCCACGCCACCGCCGATTCCTTAACCCGGTTCACTCGCCACCGCAGTTTAGGCCTTTGTATTCTAACCACCACCGGTTCAGTCGAAAACTTCACTTTAAAACAACCCTCCACCGCCGTTCCCGATGGTACCGTCACCTTCCGCGGCTGATTCAAAGTCTTTACAACTAGAGCCAAAATCCTGAACGCACACTCTTTACTATATGGCAACAAGGACTCGAGCAATTTTAAATATGTCATAAATCAAGGGAAACAACGTAAGTCAATTCCGTATGGTAACTACCGAGAGAAGATATAGATATAAATACCTTCTGAATAGCAGTAGGTATTGCTGGACCTTTCGCTTTTGCATAGCCAACAACACCATTGTAGTTGCCACACACTAAAATCGCAGTATACTTGACCACTTGACCACCCTAGAGTTTGAAACACGAAAATGTTAGATACGAGATGGAGATAATTACAACAAATAAGAAAACAAAAGAAAGATGCAAGTATACCTTTGTTACTTTGCATGTCCTATTGACATCAACAGTCAAAACATCAAAACCCTGTCATCCAATAACAAAGAGTAGACAACAAAACATAATCTCAGTACCTCAAAATGATTCTTTCCGTATGGACGTAAGCATTTTGAACATAAAGTCTCAAACAATCAAATCACACCATACCCCTCCACCCAACCAAAGACATATTTTCTTTAGTATATGCGGACACATGGCTTTCAATAGAAGCATACAAGTTTTAACACCAGTAAGTAAAAAAAGGACATACTATTATGAGTGGATGAGTTTGCCCAGCTACAACGTAGTCGTGAGTTCAGTACGATAGGGTTCTAGGAACATAGAGATCTTACTATTCTTCTCTCAGTCATGAAATTGAAAGTTGTACTAAATAATACTTGGAAATCGCGAAGGCATGAGAAGTTTGATATCTAAATCACGTAAATACAACATTCTTTGGGAGGAAATTAAAACACACAATCAAGCTATAAATGTGAAAATGCTGCATGGAAAGAGTTGCATAGCCTAAATTAATAAAGTAACTGAGTATAAGACAAGTTATTGGTACTCAAATGAATCAAAACTTCAAATGAACACCCAAAAGCCCGAAGCTATCAAATTTATGCAGCATGGACACTGCTGAGCAAGATAGAAATCATAACCTAAGACAAACTACTTCCGGCATTAAGTAACTGTCTCCACAGACCAATTAATATTAGGCTTATTATACTTTTCAGTGCAAGTATGATGAACAAAACCACCTGTTTGATTTGTTTTGTTAGTTGATGATCAAAAGAACTTAGCATAAAACAATATTATCAATAAAATAAAGATTAATACCCCATCTCTCCAGTAATATGTCATTCTTACATTTTTCAAGATAGTTAGTTCTCTCCTCAACATTTCTCAAAAATATAAAAGCAAATATTGTGAAAGGTATACTGTTATGAAAACATTTATGCGACGAATTTAAAGATAATAAGTTTCGTACTTTTTCCCTAACTATCATATTTGATAACATTGGAAGTCGTTAAGTTAGATGAACACAATAACATGATATAATATGAAACAGATGGAGTAAAGTATTAAGTGGCATTGCCATAATATGATGCTTCAACTTACTTTCCTGTACATTGGTCTATTTTTCTTTTCTGTCAAGGCATTTCTGTCTTGTGCGAGTTTTCTTATTTCCTCCTCCAAAACCTTTCCCTTCCTTCCAAACGTATAGTCCAACGCTGCGAGCTTTTCCTCTAGCATTTTATCAATATCATTAACCTTCTCAACAAGTAAATCATCTCTCGACTTCATGTCATCAAATTCTTCTTCTTCATCGTCATCATCTATGGAACCTTTCATCATTGGCCTATCTCCAATTTGTTCATCATCAAAGAGGTCTTGCTCTTGATTTATGACGCCATATTTTGTAGAGTCATTGGGATTAAACTCCTCCCTCCGCTCCACTAACCTCAAAGCTCTATTCAACTTCATCGCTAGCAGAAACTTGTCTTTGCCAGTAGCATCCTTAAAACGAGTCATCAACTCGCCAATAACTCTGTACTCAGGTAGAAGACGAAAATGCTTCTCTTCGAACCTATTAATCTTGGTCATGTAATTAAAGGCATCATCCAACGTCCCTGTGAAGTAAATGCCACAACAAGAATATCACTATTATTTGGAGATCACTTACATATCGCTAACAACAAATCAGTGGAATGAATGCACCTAAATTAAAAGTTGCAATGCAATAAGTATAAGTATAAGCCAATAAAACAATGAAATGAAGAGTGAAAGTGAGTAAAAGAGGCATGCATACTAGCGGCAGTCAATGATGCGTATAATTCTTGATGCCGCTTGCAGAGCCTCTCATGTAGCAAATCCGCTTTCTTTTTCTGCTCCCTTAACACGGGATCTCTGTCTTCCTCGTCCTCGGTGTCATCAGACTCCGTATCCATATCCTCATATAATCTTGAAAAGGGTTTCAAGATTTCAGTTTCAAGCTTTTCAATCAATGTATGCCTGGCCATATAATCTTCCTCCTCTTCATCATCCTTCACATCTATGCCCGCTTTACGTTTAGCCTCCCGTTCTACGTGTTCTTCTTTTTCTGTGTGTGCTAAAATTTCTTGTATTGCCCTTTTTTCTTCTTCTGCAGTGATCACGTTCTTATCTACTTTAATCGGTCTCCTATAATGGCGCTTTTGGGTGAAGTAAATCGTGGATTCTGGTGAAAAGCGATTGAATTGTGATAGGTTTGAAGAAGAATGAAGTAGGCGGCTATGGTGCAGATTTGGAGATTTGGGGTTTAGGGTTTTAGGACGGAGGATCAAATGGGATAGCCATGATAAGGGTAGCTTTGATTTGTTCATATTTCCGGATGTATGCGCCAGATATTGTTGATACTTGATGTGAGGGATGATTTAAAGAACCGAAAAGGACCAAATAGGACCCGAAATAATATTGACCCGAACCGAATTGACTCAACCCGAGTTGACCTGTAACCCGATTCAACCCACACTCCACTCAAACCGAACAAACCTGAACATAAATTTGTAACTTGAATTCAATCCGAAGTGACTTGAAATACATCAATTTGTAAGTCAATTTACAAAATATTTTAAGCTAACCCAATTTAACGCGACCCAAATTGTAAGCCATTAAGTTTATCGTAATAAGTGGGTGTTCGAGGGGAAGAGAGTAAGTTGCGAGGATGTACTGACTAGGATTCATGACCTTATGGCTGAGATGGTTGGTGTGGAGGAGGGGAAAGGCATGGAGGGAGGGCAATGTGGAGTAGAGAGTGGCGGTGGTGGAGGGAGGGAGCAGAGATGGCAGGCCCCGGGAGCGGGATTTATCAAGATTAACTGTGATGCAGGGCTACGGGGTGGTGGGGTGAGTATGGGATGTGTGGGGCGAGGGGACGATGGGAGTATGATATGGGGAGTGAGTTTTAGAAGACTTGGGTCCACGGATGTCAGTTTTGCGGAGGCGGGGGCCATTCTCGAGAGCATGAAGGAAGCGTGGCGTCGAAGATATGATCATCAAAAGTGATTGCAAAATCGTCATCGACCATCTACGGAATGCTAATACAGGAAGAAGCGACATTTTTCTTATTTTGGATGAAATTTTGGAATTTGGTTGTAATTTTGATTGTATTCGCTGGTCTTTTGTTCCGCGTCTGTGCAATCGTGCTGCTCATGAGCTCGCGTGTGTAATGCCTTTTTTTGTTGGAAGGCACGTTTGGGAGAACTATGGTCCGACAAACGTGCAAGCTGTTATTTCTGATGATATGAATGCAATGATCTGATCCCGACTGTAGGGTTTTCAAAAAAAAATAAAAAATTAACCTAAGCCTTTAACATTGGATGCATTTATTACTCCCTCTACATTTGATTAAAATATACGCGAAAGTAGTGATCAGCCTTTAAGTTTGATTAATTGTGAGATTAATCCCTTAGGTTTCAATTGTAGTAATTAAGCCTCATAACTTTGGCTAGAAGTGAAATTCAATCCAAATTTTATATTTTTTCAATTAAAATTGCACCTTAAAAATAAAAACTCAATTTATTTATACATTTTCTCATCATACGATAAAAATAATTATATGTTTACAATATGTATGCAAATTTACATATTTTGGAAAAAATATATTTGAAAGATTTACATAAAATCGAAAATCTGTAACATTAATCTCATAGATTATATTATTACGGAGTATAATAAAATTATTTAAAAAGTTCTAAAAATTATGTTAATAAATTATTTAATTGCTTTTATAATATTAATAATTATTCAGTGTACATTGAGTTTATATATAACATGATTTAATGATATAATTTATGTTGAGAATAAAAATTGAATCGAATTTCACTTTTACTCAAAGTTGTGGGGCCTAATTACAACATTTGAAACCTATGGGGTTTAATCTCACAATTGCCCAAAATTAAGGGGGTTAATTAACAGTTTCGCGTTAAAATATAGATCACATATATTCCATAAATGTATACAAATGATTGGAACGAAAGAGTATAGGAAAGAAAACTTGATTTAGAAGAAACATAACAATGATTTTTTATAGGTTAAAAGAAGACGAAATACGACTCAAACTCAGCAGGAACATGTATGCGAGAGATCTTATTTTCTTAGAAATTAGTTGGAAAGTCCGTGCGATTCACGAACCGATTTTTAGTGACAATGATAATGACACCAAGTAAGTAAGTCGAAGGTAAGAAGTCGAAGGTAAGAGTATGTTTGATAGTAAAGGAATATTATCCACATATACGTGAATGTGTTTTTTGGGAGGTCATACATGCGGTAAATGTCAAATTAAAATCTACGCATGCATTGTATTTAAAACTCGTAATATCTCTCTTTAAGACAATGTTCGGTAAATATTTGGGTTGATAGTTGATATCTAAGAACCAATAATAACTTCAATTTATAATCATATGATCATCCCCTTATGATAATCTCAATGTGGTACAATTAGACTACGGAGTACTCCCTCCTTTCTTCTATCTTTTTCCATATTCTATTTTCGTTTGTTTTTCTATCTTCTTTCCATCGCAAATCTTTTGAAGTCTTAAAAGGTGTTCTTAAGACTGTAAATAAAATTAGAATTATCCCACAACGAGAAATTATGATGAGATGATGAAATTATATATCGTAAATAAGAGAAATCATTCGTCTTTAAATATCAACCAAAAATCTTTTGAAGTACATAGTCTTTTAATTATAATTCCGTATAATATATATTTAATCTATTATATTAATGTAATGTAATAAAAATGAAATAATTAAAATCGTGGTAGAAAAATGTTTTCATTAGAATATAAATTTCATACTATTATTTTTCCGGAAAAAAAAGTGATGAATTTATTGAATATAAAAGTAGTAAAGTTATCCCACATCGAAAATTATAATAACGTCATGACCTGGAATTCTATATTATAATAATAAAAATAATCATTCGTTCTTAAATATCAACCAACAAACTTTTGAATCTTATAGGTCGTTTGATTGCCCTCTTAAATCATGGGAAGTAGAACTTCCCATGAATTGATAAATTTTGATGGTGTTTGGTTGTCCACTTATCAGGAATTGCCACTTCTCGGGAATTGCCAATTTCTCCATAATGGGGGAAGTTACTTACCAAGTCCCCTTGGTGTGTAGAACTTCCCGCATGAAGTGATTTTCCACGTGGCAACCAAACACTATTTTTGTAATTCCCATGAAATACAAATTCACGTGAATTTAAGTCCCCGGTAACTCCATCTTCCCATGGTAAACCAAACGAGCCCCCAAAAATCTCCAAAGATCATAAACTTAACTAAATTATCCACATCCAAAATTTATGATGAAGTGATGAGATTCTCTATACAAAAAAAAGTAGTCATTCGTAAAAAATTATGATGTGATGAAATTCTATACTCCTATTATAAACAAGATTTCATATTATTTTCTCGAAAAAAAAGTGATGAAATTTATTATACATAAAAGTAGTAAAATTATCCCACATCGAAAAATAATAATAACCTCATGAAATTTTATATTATAAATAATAGTAATCATTCGTCCAAAAATCTTTTGAATCTTAGAAAGAGCTCTTAAGACTATAACCTTAAGTATTTGATGAGGTTATGAAATTCATTGTTTTACGAGTAATCATGTATTTTTTTGGCTCTTAAAAAGAGCTCTTAAAACTATAAACTTAAGTAAATTATCTTACATCGAAAAATTGTGATGAGGTGGTGGAAGACTATAAACTTAAGTAAATTATCCCACATCGAAAAATTGTGATGAGACAATGAAATTCTATATCTATATCATAAATAAGACTAATTATTCGTTCTTAGATATCAATAAAAAAGCTTTTGAGACTTAAAAAATCTTTTAATGAGACTATAAGCTTAAGTAGAATAATCTCACATCAAACAATTATAATAAGGTGATGAAACTCTACATTATAAAAAAAGAGTAATCATGTGTTCTTTTGTGTCATAGAAAGAGTTCTTAAGACTATAAACTTTAAGAAAATTATCCTAAATCGATGAGGTGAAAAAATTCTATATTATAAATATTGACTAATCATTCGTGGTTAAATATCAACCAATAATCTTTTTGAATCTTATAGAAAGCTCCAAGATTATAAACTTACGCAAATTATCTCACATCAAAAAATTTATGATGAGGGGGAAGAAGTTCCCTATTATAAATAAGAGTAGTCTGACAGGCTAAAGTCGTATGCCTCAAATTAGAATTTATAAGCACTTAAATCTAGATACTAAAACGTAGTACAGTAGAAATAAGGGTCGAACCCAAGGGAATCAGAATAGCGAAATTATGCTAACTTGAGATATCATAATGATGAGAAAGAACTTAGACACAAACACAAATCTACACTCAATAGCGATTGATCATCGTAAGACGGTTTCAATTAATAACCTTGACTACTCTATCGTGAACATGAAATTCCAATTCTCTTAAGAATAGTTAACTAAAACGAATCCCGTTCTTAATTAACCCTAACCGTAAAACAACCTAAACAATCCAGTTCTAGGTTCAATTAGACGGAAGCAATATAGATCTGAGAATTCGATAGAGAATAAATAGCACGTACAATCCAGTCGTGCCTTAGATATTTATATGAATCGCTTCTAAGTACTAATATCAACGTATCCCGTTCAATATTAATTCCTAGTTGTTACTAATGTAAGGTTAATCAGTAAATCCTACTCAATTAACGATACTAACGATAGAACGATGCAATTAAATACTAGTTGTACACCTAGCAATCAACAACAACATTCATGAAATTGATAACAAAGCAATTCATAATACTCAAGGTTAATAATCAAAACATTCAAACTCACAAACGTTTCTTGAGCGTTTCAAAGGCTTGAATCTAAGCAGAAAAGATTAGTTACACATACTTGCAATAGAAAATTAGGGTTCTTCAAAGGTCTCCCTTTTCTTCTCCAATGTAACGTTAAACCCTTGATGTGATGATATGAATAATCTAAACTAAGGCTAAACTTAACCTAATAATAGTTTACTAATAATAAAATAATAATAAAAACATCCTAGTAATAATAAAAGTTTCCTAATTAAAATCCAAGTCTTAAACGTAGCCAAATATCACAAAATAGGACGGAATGTTTCAGGCATGCGCGCGACTCGCACGGGTGTGGCGCGACTCGCACGAGCGCGCGACCCGCATGACTTCTGGGCGACTCGCCTGGCAGGCTGTAACTGCTTTGTGCGATCCTTCGATCTTGTCGTTCCGGGTCTTCAAGTGGGCTTTCTTCTTCTTCATGTTTTAATCATTCTTAGCCCAAATCGACGGTCCACTGATTAGCATCCTCAAAATAGCCTATATTACATTTATATCAAACTGACAAAAATGCAATACAAGACAACCTATTTAGCTCACAAAATACACCAAAACCGTCGTAATAAATACGACTAAATGCGGCCAATCAAATATCCCCACGCTTGAACCTTTACTCGTCCTCGAGTAAAACTCGAAGAACACCATAAACACAACCATCACTGATTCAACATACGTGAGAATAACATTACACACCGGCCCTCACTCGTCTTCCACCAAACTCCCTCATTTTGAGATAATGCACCTTCTAATCCCACATTCTCATAAACTCAACTCAAAGGCTCAATTGCCTTAACACACCTTATCATTGACCCAATTCATCAAAACAAGGAACATTAGCTAAAAAATATAAGCTAAAATCCACATCTAACGCCCCTTATTTCTCCAATCCTAGAACGGATCACATGTGCTACAAATGTCACCGGTGGTCCAAGACATATACCACAATATTCCACAACCCACACATGCGATCAATCCTAAATGCCTTTAATAGTTCAATATACCAAACAAAACATCACCAATCGCATAGAATTTAGTGCTACGACTACACCGCACCGCGATTCTTCTCACCTTAGCCAACTAATCCTACCCTTCCGACCTTCTATGTCGCCCTTCTTATGACGCCAACACCAAAAACGGAGAAAGTAGTAGTGATTTTTTTTCCTAATTCCCTCATTTTGCTTAGAGCGTCCGCCCTTGCGGATTTTCACTCTAGCTTCCATTTTTTCTCACACTACTCTCGTGGCACGCAACTCGATTTTTATTTTTACCCGGAGCGCCCTTTCGGGTTTTCACTCCGTCCTTGGCCACATTCCCCATTCTTGCCTAGGCGCCCTTTCCGGGTTTTCACCTAGCCGGGTTTATTTATTTCTTTTTGTTTTTTTTTCAATTTTTATCCTTTTTTTTTCATTTTTTTTTCGTTTTTTTTGGAATTAAAAGACGTAATACAAGCTAACTACTATATACAACGAGATTTTCCCTTCCCACGCTTGAATAACACATCGTCCTCGAATGTGTGAACTAAGGACAATAAAAGAAATGGGAAGAGAAATACCTCGGGCTCAAGAGTGAGAAGAGGAGCCGGCGTCACGTGACTTAGCCTCACGTGCCGCCCTCCTAGATGATCTCGCTTGCTCACGGGCTGCAAGCTCTCCATAAAACCCGGGAGATGGTTTTGAGTAGTCATTAGGGTGCAACTTCAATTGTAACCGATTCATACATCGACCGAATTCAGCCGCCAACCTACTATTATCAACAGATTCTTCCACTCGATCTTCTATTGATTCGCGCCAATCTCTCCAACGATCGAAATCAGACGTACCCTCGGGCTCCTCCACAACCGGGGCACGAGACTCGGTAGTCGGTCTAGGAAATTGCTCATCATGGGGAAGGTAAAATGCAGCCGCAGTAGGCTCCAACAGTAACGGTTTCCCATCCGGACGAGGCAAAATCATGAAATGCTGGTGGGACGTGCCGAGCGTCCAAATTAAGTGGTGTTTAGCAATCGGTCGCGAAATCATAGAACAACTCTCCATGAACTTAATACTAATAGTAGTATCACCTACGATAGGAGAATCTGTCATCTTGGGTAGGCCAAGATACCGAGCTAGAAGAGTAACCATACCACCCTTGGAATATTCCCCGAGACCGATTTCTGATGCTTCTCACAAAAAGTTAAGAATATATCGACCCAATCCGGGGTTCCCAAACACTCGGGCATCATGGCCCACAAGTACATCAAATCCGCCCTAGGTAGATGTGTCGGTTCACCCTTGCAAAGAAATATGGAGTTCAAAAGTCGGTGAACATAACGAAGGGCAGGATGACGAATATCAGCATTCTTAGCCCCCTTATAAGCACTCCTAGCTATTTTCAACCAAAACTCATCCATCATACGAGTAGTAGGAGTCAGAAACGTCGCCCCCCTTTCGGTGCTATACCCAACGCCTCCCTCAATTATGTGAAATCTACATCTCGTTCTGAATCTCCGAGATGAAAAGTAATGTGAGGGGGGTCGTCATCACGATGGACTTCTAAGGTCGACAAGAATTCAAGTGTGTAGCGCTTATATGTGTTCGCGTGCATATTGTAAAAGGTTGCTAACCCAATACGAGTCAATAACGTAAACACCTCATCAACTATCCCGAGCAATTCCAATGCCAAATTATCGACAAACTTAGTCGACATAACAACTCGATCAAATAGTTGGCGCCAGACCGATTTCTGTTTCGCACTCAAATTCTTACACCCCATATAATCAACCACGGTCATTTTTTTGTTTCTTTGGGGCCATGACTCAAGTAACCAGCACAGTTGAACCTACTCTCGACAGACTTGAAATCGACTAACTAAACGGACCGTGACTGACTGACTTGGAGTCAACTAACTAAACTCACCAACCCTAAATACTCCATCCTATCTCAATCACTAAAGTAGGGCTGTTTATGAATGTATATCAACCAAAGATTTTCCGTTGACTACTTACTGAAATCACAGCACACAAACTACTGAAATCTCAGCACACAAACACGACAGACCCTAATTAGTATTCTAAACAGCCCCTCAACAGACAACTGAATAGAGTGAAAAGAGGAAAAGGATCATAAACTTACGAAACTGGACAGAAGATAGCACCAGACGAAACCCGACGGAACAGATATGAAGACAGAACGCAACCCACGACTCGCCTATTACCGGAGCCCTGAACCCACGCAACAGACCCAAGCGCGAGTCGCCTGGACCCTACGCGACTCGCTTGAACACGGACCGACGACGACGACGACGCACAAGCACCGACGACCACTGACTGACGACGACCGCACGCACAAACCGGGATTGCAATTAGGGTTAGGAGTTTTTGGGGAAAGATTGAAGGAGTATGAAGTTAGGAGATTGGATTAATTTGATTAGGATAAGAAGAGATTAGGGTTTTAGAATTTGATTTGGGAAAAATTAATGTGGATGGTTGAGTGTTTTTAAAATTGATTTGAGGAAGTTGGATTAGGAATAGGGAAAGATGTAGTGAAGAGAGGGAGTCGGGTAGCTGGATTGATTTTTTTTTTGATTTTTGATTTTTTTTTAATAAATAAAAACTGACATGTGAGTGTAGGAGCCGCGTGAGTCGCATAGGGTGCGCGCGACTCGCGCGGATGCTTGTAAATCTACTCTTTTTTTTTTTTTTTTTTTTTTTTCAATTTTCGCTCAGATTTCGAGGGATCTCCATGCTAGTCGCCCCATCTCCTGGAAAATCGACGCTCTTCTCCTAATAAAACATCAAAAGTTAGTACTAAGTTTAAGAAAAACAACGATTAAGAAAAACAACGAAATTAATACTATGACCTATGACCCGTAATATAAAATTTTACAATAAAAGTCTACAAAGCGGGTTGCCTCCCGGAAGCGCTTTTGTTTAAAGTCGTTCGCTCGACTGAGACGGAGGTTAGGTAGAAATCGTCATGTCCGAGAGCTTGCTTCTCCCGACATCCGATTCGTCACTCCTTGTATGAGTCGGCTTAAGCCTTATGCTGACTACATCTTTTACTTTTCCATTTTGAAATTATAAGAACTTTGTTCCCTTCCTTGAGCTAGGACGCGTCTTCCAATTATCAAACCATGACCTTGGTTTACCCTTGTTCAGCTTCGCGTCCTTACGCGACTCCCAAAGAATGACACACTTGGGTCCCTTAGAAGGAGATTCCTGCACATCTTTAAACAAAAATTCCTTGCTAGAAGGGGTAGACGAAATCGGTTTAGGAACCGATTTCACCACTTCTTCTTGTGAGTTAGGAGATAAATGATCAAAAATATCAACACGACACAAGGTATTGTCATTCGGGAAATGGGGAATAGGTTTATTTATGTCGAATTTAACGACTCTACCCTCAAATTCCATGCTAAGTGAGCCATTAGGGACATCGATTTTTGTTCCCGCGGTCTTTAAGAACGGTCGTCCTAGAATTATAGGAGTTGCACTATAGTCATGTTCCATGTCTAAAACATAAAAATCGGCTGGAAAGACCAACTTATCAACTTTAACTAGTACATTCTCTACAACTTCCTTAGGATAGACACTCGATCGATCCGCTAGTTGCACTATTTTTCCGGTTCCCCTCATAGGACCAAGTCTAAGAGATTTATAGATGGTAAGAGGGATGACATTAATCGAGGCTCCCAAATCTAACATAGACTTGTCAAACAAGGTATCTCCTATGGTGCAAGGTATAGTAAACATGTCCGGGTCGCCACATTTAGGGGGTAATTTATTTTGATAAATAGCCGACACATATTCACTAACCTTCCCTTTTTTTGTTCCCTTCGATTTGTTATTCCTTTTAATAGTGCATAATTCTTTCAAGGATTTAGCATATTTAGGAATACTCTTTAAAAGATTAAGAAGGGGAATGTTTACCTCGCATTTTTCAAATACCTCGTAGATATCCTTGTCATGCTCATAACGATGGGTGCGCTTGAGTGCCTCGGGAAAAGGAACATCCGGTTCCGACACCGGTGTAATAGGAGTAATTAACTCTCCTCTTGCACATTCGGAGTTTCCTTACCTTCCTCGATTACTAGCTCCTCTTCTTGAACCATAGCTTCCTTGGCCTTCTTCTTCGGCTTGTCGGACTCCACTAATTGTCTCCCATTCCGTAAAGAAACCGCACTCACGTTTTCCTTTGAAAGAATGGTTTGACTAGGTAATTTTCCCGAATCTCGAGCCTCCAACCTAGCAATGGCGGTCGCCATTTGGCCCATTTGAACTTCCAAATTTTGAATGCTAGCTTTGTTTTCCGTGTGATTTTGAAGAACCGTAGCTTGGAGATTGGACATTTGACTCGTAACTGTAGCTTGATTAGCAACCAAAGCTCGTATCATATCTTCGGTGGACATTTGACCACTAGGTGGAGGCGGAGTAGGAACCGTGTTAGGAATTTGTTGCTTAGCAAAGAATTGTTGCTTCGTTTGACCAACTTGATTTCCTTGAGTAATTAGTTGGTCTCCTTGACGAGTTCTCCACCTCATGTTGGGATGGTCTCTCCATTCGGGATTAAAGGTATTAGAGTAGGGGTCCCATACTCCGTTCACCTCTTCTTGACCTTCTTCGTACATGTGAGGGCAACGATCACTCGGGTGTTCCTCCGTGGAACAAATACCGCACATCATAACTTGATTTGTTTTCCCCGACATCATATTTTGGACAAGGTTCGTCAAGCTATCACCTTTGTGTTCAAGGCTCGAGGATGATGAATTACCTACGGCATGCACTCCCCGTTTATATTTTCGAGAAAAATCTCGAGAGCTTTCAGCTAGCTCCTAGATAACCTCTATAGCAGCATCTGGACTCTTGTTCACTATTGATCCCCCACATGCCGCATTCACAGTGCGAGCGTTCTCCACACAAAGACCTCCACAAAAATACATCACAAGGTCTTGAGGATTGTAGCCATGATATGGGCATGTAGCACACAGCTTCTTAAAACGTTCCCAATACTCGTACATAGTCTCACCATCTCGTTGCTCTGCATTACTAATCTGCTTCTTCAACAGGGAGGCTCGAGATGCCAGAAAGTAATTCTCAAGGAACGCCTTTTTCATCTTCACCCATGTATCAATACTTGCCGGTGGCAAGTAATACAACCAATCCCTACCAGAATCCTTCAACGAGAAGGGAAAGGCCCTTAGCTTAAGCTGCTCATCAGTAACGGACGCCAGTTTCATACTCAAGCATACAATATGAAAATCCGACAAGTGCTTGTTAGGGTCCTCATCGCTTAAGCCATGGAATGTGGGTAGTTGATGGATCAATCCCGACTTCAATTCGAAAGTGGCATTCGCACCCAATGGTGGGTACGTAATGCACAAAGGTTGTTGTGCAAGGTCAGGTGCTGTCAGCTGCTTAATTGTGTTGGCCATGATATTCGACTCGTCTTCGGATTCGGAAGAAACTTCATTATTCACGGGATTAATAGGAATATCTTCGAAAAACTCTAGATCCTCGAATTCCCGTGTTCCGATAACTATTGCCCCCTCTCCGATTCTTCGTGACCTGTGAAAGGTGCGTTCAATCTCTGAGTCGAGTGCCTCGAGGTTCAAGTTAGAAGAACGAGTATTATACATAAACTACACAAAATAAAATAAAATAAAATTAGCTAAAAAAAAGAAATTAATTAAAAACTACACTAGAAAACATAAAAATAATTAATACCGATTCCCCGGCAACGGCGCCAAAATTTGACAGGCTAAAGTCGTATGCCTCAAATTATAATTTATAAGTACTTAATCTAGATACTAAAACGTAGTATAGTAGAAATAAGGGTCGAACCCAAGGGAATCAGAATAACGAAATTATGCTAACTAAGTGTAGACGAAAACAATCAATCTCTAATTAAATTAAAGATAGTAGTAACCAAAGGGGGGTTTTGTATGATTAATTATCTAACAAACTAAAGTAAATAATATAATAACTTGAGATATCAAATGATGAGAAAGAACTTAGACACAAGCACAAATCTACACTCAATAGCGATTGATCATCATAAGATGGTTTCAATTAATAACCTTGACTACTCTATCGTGAACATGAAATTCCAATTCTCTTAAGAATAGTCAACTAAAACGAATCCCGTTCTTAATTAACCCTAACCGTAAAACAACCTAAACAATCCAGTTCTAGGTTCAATTAGACGGAAGCAATATAGATCTGAGAATTCGATAGAGAATAAATAGCACGTACAATCCAGTCGTGCCTTAGATATTTATATGAATCGCTTCTAAGTACTAATATCAACGTATCCCGTTCAATATTAATTCCTAGTTGTTACTAATGTAAGGTTAATCAGTAAATCCTACTCAATTAATGATACTAACGATAGAACGATGCAATTAAATACTAGTTGTACACCTAGCAATCAACAACAACATTCATGAAATTGATAACAAAGCAATTCATAATAATTAAGGTTAATAATCAAAACATTCAAACTCACAAACGTTTCTTGAGTGTTTCAAAGGCTTGAATCTAAGTAGAGAAGATTAGTTACACATACTTGCAATAGAAAATTAGGGTTTTTCAAAGGTCTCCCTTTTCTTCTCCAATGTAACGTTAAACCCTTGATGTGATGATATGAATAATCTAAACTAAGGCTAAACTTAACCTAATAATAGTTTACTAATAATAAAATAATAATAAAAACATCCTAGTAATAATAAAATTTCCTAATTAAAATCCAAATCTTAAACGTAGCCAAATATCACAAAATAGGACGGAACGTTTCAGGCATGCGCGCGACTCGCACGGGTGTGGCGCGACTCGCAGGAGCGCGCGACCCGCATGACTTCTGGGCGACTCGCCTGACAGGCTGTAACTGCTTTGTGCGATCCTTCGATCTTGTCGTTCCGGGTCTTCAAGTGGGCTTTCTTCTTCTTCTTCTTCATGTTTTAATCATTCTTAGCCCAAATCGACGGTCCAATGATTAGCATCCTCAAAATAGCCTATATTACATTCATATCAAACTGACAAAAATGCAATATAAGACAACCGATTTAGCTCACAAAATATACCAAAACCGTCGTAATAAATACGACTAAATGCGGCCCATCATAGTCATTCGTCCTAACTAAAATTATTAATCACCCAACATCGAAAAATTATGATTATATTATAAATAAGAGTAATTGTAAAATATTTTGAATCTTTAAAAAACTCTTAAGGCTATAAACTTAAGAAAAAATATTAAATATTTTTATCATTAAATATTTATGATAAATTTAAGTAAAAAACATTAAATAACCATCTTTATTATTGTATTAACAATAGAATGGACATACAATAATACATCTTAGATAAACAAAATCATATATATATATATATATATATATATATATATATATATATATATATATTTTGATTCTTATAACAATTCTTAAGGCTATAAATTGAAGATAAAATTATCTCAAATCAAGAAATTATAATAAAGTAATGAAATTCTATTAATATAAACAAAAGTAATCATTCGTCTTTTGATATCAACCGAAAATCTTTTGATTTCTAAAAAGAGTTCTTAAGACTATAAATTGAAGTAGAAAAATTTCACATCGAAAAGTTATACTCCCTCCCATTATTTATAATCTTCCACATTTCCGTTTTAGGACATTTACTGAGATGTTCCACATTTCTTTTTGCTATATATGATTTGTGGTTCTCATTTTTTGTGGCCCCGTACAATTTTCATATCATTTGGTCGAAAAAAACGACGTGATTAAACTATTAACTAATTCCGTGTTATGGTAATCTTGGAACGCTACTATATATAGAATAATAAAAAGCAGGCCCGTTCCAAGGGCATCGCAGTAGGCGCAATGGAACCAGACCTCCAATTTTTTGGGGCCTCAGTCCGATTATGATTTGTTCTATAACTTTAAAAACTTGACACAAAGAAACATTGTTGTTGGAGTGGTAGTGTCATGGAGGTATAATAGGGACATCTTGGGTTCAAAACTCAATAGGTGCTTTTTTCATTTTCAATCTTTCCCTATTTTGATTAAACTCTGTCCACATTACCGCTCTTCTGTATTCTTTCCCTATTTTTATAAATTTTGTCTACGTTAGTACTCTTATGTTTCGATTTTCGTACATGCTAATTTAAATTAAACTAAAGATAATTAAACCTCAAACTTAAGTCACTTTGATAAATCTCGGTAACATGTTAGAGAAATTTAAGTCACTTTCATAAATCTCTAAACTTTTTTTTTCACTCTTTCCTTCTCGGTCATTCGTTATCCTTTGATTAAATTACTCCTCACAAGAAGTTCCCTCTAGGGTTTTGTGCTTTTGGGAGGGTGTGCGTTCGTAGGATATAGGCTGCGCCCCTGACTTCTGTCAGGGCTGCTTTTCTTGGATCCATCTTGACGGTGACATAACTCAAATTATTCCGTAATCATTCTCGAGGTAACATTTTACGTGTTTTACGTGCTTATTCTCTCCTTTGGTGGCGTTTTTGTGTGGCTCGTTATGCAAACCTCTCTGCTAGAATTCAATTTGAATTCACCGGAGAGGGCTGATGATGGGGAGGATGGGGATGGTGGTGAACAGCGAGAGTTGGACTGGGTGGTTGGAGACGGGGATGAGGAGGTTGAAGGGGGAAAGTGTGTGGTAGGGCGTGTATGGACGAAGCGAAATGTCAATATGCGAGCCCTAATAGATACCATGATTCGATCATGGAAGAGTAAGGAGAAGGTAGTGGGAGAGGTTGTCGATAGGGAGAAAAAAATCGTGACGTTCAAATTCTCTAATGGCCCTGACATGAAACGCATCTTAGACGAGAGACCGTGGCATTTTGATAGACACCTAGTGGTTTTGACGGATTTGCGCGAGGATGCTATCCCAGCGGAGGTGCCTCTGTTTTTCTCTCCGTTATGGGTACGTATCTATGACCTCTCGGTTGTAGGGCGGCTAAAGAAGGAGAATGCCATCAACATGGGCAATATGCTAGGTATGTTTGTGGCGACAGACAATTCGGTCAACCCGGACATAAACAGATCAATGTGTATGAAGGTGATAGTGGATGTAAGACGACCCTTAGTGGACCACATTGTCTTGAACATGAGGGGGGGGGGGGGGGGGGTGGAGAAGAAATGGAGGGTGAGGGTGTGCTATGAGAGTCTACCTCTATTTTGCTATGTATATGGCCATTTAGGGCACGGGGAGAAGGACTGTGGGGAGAGGCGTGGGCCGGTGGAGGAGGGGCGAAAGTATGAGGAGTGGCTGAGGGCGTCACCTTGGAGGGTTGCTAGTCGGAGTGCATCCGACAAGGGGGGGAATAGCTCGTGTGCGAAGAATTTGTTCCCGGATGAGGATGTCGCGCGGGTTGGGCAGGAGGAACTCCTCCGTATGGTGGATATGCTGAGAAGTGTCCATCTGAGGCAGGAGGAGAAGAGTGGGAATGGGGGGCAGGGGAGGATAGTGGAGGCGGAGGTGTCATCACCCATCTTTGGGGGCTCACAGACGGGGCGTGGGAAGGGGAGTACCTTGGGGATGGCTCAGAGTGAGGGGTTCTCTAAAAGAAGTACGGTTCGAAGATTTATAAAAATTAAATCTACTAAGGGGATGGCTGGATAGAAGGTGACAGAGGAGGCTAAGGGGGGAACAAGGGTGGGGAGTAAGAGGAGGTTGGAGGAGGATCGTGAGGTGGAGGATCCTGGAGGGGGGGAGTTGGTCAAGCGTAGGTGTGACAGAGTGTGTGATGACAGGTTGTGTGATGATGATACCCATATGCAAGTAGCGGAGACTGGCGAAGTCCGGCTCCGCGAACAATAATGAAAATATTAAGCTGGAATTGTCAAGGGTTGGGCAACCCCTTGACGGTTAGCTCCCTCCGGGATAGGTGTTGGAGGGAGGGCCCAAACATCATTTTCGTGATGGAAACGAAGGTTAGTAGTAGTAAGTTGGAGTCAGTTAGAAGTAAGTGTGATTTTAATACGGGTCTTTGTCTTAGCAGTGTGGGGTGTTCGGGGGGTATGGGTATGTGGTGGAGAGATATTGATGCAGAACTAAAGTCTTATGATACTCACCATATTTGTATCGAGGTCACAAACCGGGAGGGGGGGGGGGGGGACAGAAAGGGCGAGCTGTGGGTGTGTACGGATGGCCGGAGGCTAACCAGAAGCATCGTACGTAGGCATTAATTCGGAGACTATGTGGGGAGACCGATCTGCCGACCGTTTGTTTTGGGGATTTCAATGAAATTCTTAACCCAATGGAGAAGATGAGGGGGGGGGGGGGGGGGGGAAGCGGGGGGAGGGGCAAATGGATGCTTTTAGGTCGGCCCTTGATGATTGTGCACTTCGGGACCTTGGTTATCAAGGTACCATGTTTACATGGCAGAGAGGGCGTAATGTTGACCGAGTTATTCGGGAAAGGCTCGATCGCGGAGTTGCTAACCAAGGCTGGTCAGACTTATTCCCGAGAGCTGTTGTCAAAAACTGTCCCATATACGCCTCTGATCACGCACCTATACTTATTGGGGAAACTGGCCAACACCAGGGGAGGAGGGGGCGTAGACGGTTCCGCTTTGAGCCTTTTTGGCTTTCTGAGCCTGCCTGTAGGGAGGTGGTGTGGGATGCGTGGCAAGAGGAGAGAGGTGAGACGATCACGGACCATATTACTCGTTGCTCGGCTCAACTGTCGAAGTGGGCACGGGAAACCTTTGGGGATGTAAGGGCGAGACTACGACGGAAGGAAGAGGAGCTAGGGCTCTGGCAGGCTAAACCTCCTTCCAGGGTCACGCTTGACACGTGTACCAGACTTGTCGAGTAGCTTGACTCGTTACGTAAGCAGGTGGAAACGTACTGGTAAACTAGGGCGAGGAAGACGGAACTCAGGGATGGTGATAAAAACACGGGCTACTTCTGTAGACACCCAGATTTGGACCTGGTGGCTGCAGAAGTGCCCAACAAACACCCGATGACGATAGGACTGCAACGCGACGCGAGTTCGCGGTGCTTTATATAGTTTTTCTACAGAACAGATCAAATAAATTATTCGGGCAAAATAAACTAACATGATGGCAGCCTTAGTCGCGTCGTTACGATCGCATAGACACTAATTAGAGTCAATTCCTACACCGGGACCCCGAGTCGGTCCCGAAACTTGAACCGAGTCAACACCGCGCTAAGCGAACCTCGGGATAAACACCCGAGGCCCATTAAACCCACGGCGCTAGGGTAAACGACGTAAGACTTAGACCCTAAGTTATGAATCATACACTACCCGTCTCTCGGTTTTGGAAAGTATCAAAATCATATCTTCAAAACTCCAACCGCCCCGCCTCACGCGCCTAAGAATCCCCACGCCTAAGCCCAGGCGCCTGAGACCTGGTGCGCCCCAGCTCACGTGCCTATATGGGCGACGAGGCCAAAACCACCTATAAATACCCCCCCTTCACGACCTCATTTTCAGACAACTCAACTCTCTCTTCTCCCTCTAAACTCTTGCTAAGGGCTCGTACTCCGACACCCGAGGCAAACGATCCACTCGATCGTAGTTTCGATAATAAAAAAGCGACATCAACGCTACTCCTCACCTTCGAGCACTCCACTCGATACCGAGGTGCCAGTGATCGACTAGCTCAAAACTAGTACCCAGGTTCTGCCGGATTAGCCGCAGAACTAGTCCTTAAGCAACGAAACTCTGCCAGAGTAGCCGCGGGAAGGTCAAACGGTAACGGAGCTCTGCCGGAGTCACTGGTCAAGCTCAGAGGATCCGCCTATTGATAGAGTCGTCACTAGGTTGCCATCTAAACAAAACTTTCCATACCTGCACTTTCTATTATTATGCACTACGACTTCACTAGATGTGGGCACTAGGCCCACAAATATCTACTAATATACGTAACGTCCCAACTTCAATCACGAACACTAAAACACACTAAATAGATTCCGTTCTCAAACTATCTATGCATCGAGTCCCGTTTAGTGTATACTCCGAGGGTGCAACTCCTCATTATGTGATTTACTTACATTCGCATTTACAGTTTTTCGTATGATTTCCCGCTTTTATGACCTTATAATTGCATGCTAAATCACTTAACACGGAATTCAAAACGTAAAACAACTAAAACTGAACAAAGCGATGGTCGGGTTCCGTATTAGTCCTGGTGCTCACCTCATTTGGTTCGACGCATCTCTATTAAGACCGAACCGACGCCTCTTAAGCAGAATACCAGGTAAGGTGTACCACGAGAATGACTAATATCCGTATTATCGCGTTAAAACTGGTTTGCTAATACGTATAATACTAGTACTCTCTACTCTCCTACGTGCATCTTTTCATGGCCTGCTTGTCACGTGAAATCGCATGCAAAGAATGTAAACACAACCACTTCGACGACAAAACTTGTCCTTAAACAACCGACATAGCAAAAGATTTAGGGTTAAAACAACGGATGTTACAGTACTTCCACCACAACAAAAGAACTAGGATATCAGCCCACCGATTGATTAGTAGAGGCCGCTATAGTGCGGGCGGGATTGGGTGTTGACATCTATCGGATGTTGGCTTCCCAATACGTACCCTCACCCCTTACTCAGAATCAAAGGATTCCGGATGTCCGAAACCATTGGCAACGAGAGTCATTCCAGGCGTGGAGTGCTTAAGGGTACAAGTCTTTATCTTTAGGTCCCGTGCCACTCAACTTTGAGCCGGCAAGAGATCAAAGTTGACTTGAACGGTTTCCGACTCCCCATAATTTGACTCGGTGGCAACTCCACAAATCACGACAACTTCAGTTCACTAAAAAGGCCGCCTTACCAAACAAAACGGCCTTTAAACATTTACAACCACGACTCGATCGATTCCCAAATGGAAACACGGGTGCCCCACACCCGTCTAGTACAAGTCCGGATCGTCATCCAAATCGAGGTCCGACACTTCGCCCCATATGCGAGATCGGACCGGCCCCCGGCAGGGAGGGGGCCACGTGGGTGGCCGCCGCCACACGTTGAAAACCGGGCCTGTCCCCCACGCTGGGCGGTGCGGACGGACGTCCACAGTTTGGCGACTTCGCTGGGGATTTGGAAACAAGTTTCCAGTGGTGGTGTAACTTGAACGAGGTCAGTGAAGCTCATGTCTTGGTTCCTAGTTGTGGTCACTACAGATTTTGGCTCTAAAAGCCCACCCTAACCAATATCAGGACCAATCGAGCTCTTCACGGTAAGATCTCTAGGGACACGTGGAGAGATCCTCGATTGACGCTCCGGCCGCCTAACGCGTAACCCGCGGGATTAATAAGCGGATAGTTCCGAACAGACGGTATGACTCTCGTCTCCCAAGACCGTTGTTAATATCTAAGTAAAGACTGTTCGTGGGCGGTAGCCTACCCTAAACCTACCCGAGTCTGCATCCTGCATGAGTGTATGCATTCCTAGTTATGTGTAGCGTGTATGAACAATCCAACCCAAATAAGACACTAAAATTCGGATTCAACCACGCCAACATATTCAACCACACCCAATTCCGTTTTCGAAAATACCTTTTTTTTTTTCAAAAAACGATTTTTCTTGAAACACCGATACTCCGGTCAAGTCATGATTTCTAAAAAAGGAAAACATTTTGAAACGCCGTTGTCATGGCAAATTTTACGCTCAATGTTTTCAAAAAATAATAATATTTTCAAATGTTGTCGCATGGCTAAAATAAAACTCGCCAAAACAACAAACACCGTTATTACTACCAAGACTCCCAATGAATGGGATCAAGGCACACCAAACGGTTACATTTTATTGCCAAAAAAAAGAGAGAAAAAGTTCTTTTTACACACATACCGTTAACACAACCGAAGCTTCAATTAATGAAGTTAGGGAATGCGAAACGGTCACATCCCCGAGACACTTTTTTTTTTCACAAAACATCACCCACCGCCAAGCGCTAGTTAATACGGCCAACGAACGTGGGTCACTAATTTTAAAAACCTTTTTTAAAAGTCAAAAGAAAATACTCGTCACCTAAATTCTTTCACAAGGATTTAATCACGCCCTTTTAACACCAACGTTAGATCCCTTGCGCTGCGGAGGTCGAGCTAGCTAATTAATAGTAGTCTCGATAAAGGCATCACGTAGTCATTTTCAAAAAAAAAAACGTGTTCCCTTTTCAAAAAAAAAAACGTTTGCACTTTCGCTATCGTCGGACTCCCGACGCGTACGTAGCAACAGACACCACACCACCCTGGTTTACAAGATCATCTTTCAAAAGACTTTTCTCTTCAAGTATCGGTCGTTTCCGAAAAATGTCAAATTCTTTGCTCCTGAGCCAGGATCGCGATCAGCTTCTTACGTCGTACAACCGTGTGATTAATTGTCTGTGCTGGTTACTAAGGCCACCTCTACTCAAGATCCTACATTTTGGGTCGCCTCATTTTGAGAAGTCCTCTTTAAGTCTCACCCACGAGGTTTGCGTCATACCGCCTCGTTACAGGGGCCTAAGTTCGTTAGGCGTCTCGCAAGACACACCAAGAGTCTAAAACACCTAGGTCCCTAAATCGGTGGCCGCACGCACTCATGAGCCAAGGGCTTTGTTTCCGTCAAAAGCATTTCTCGAGTCTTTAGGATATCATATGGATCCAACCTGACACTCTTATTTTGCCCCACTAGACTCAAGAATGACGCCTAATAGCAACGAAAGTAGCATCGATCAGCTTAACGCCTTGATGAACGTGGTCCATGGGGTACTAGGGATAGTGTCGTCAATTTCCTCCTCCATCGACGATGTTAAGCGCTGCCTCGAGACCCTGGAAGGCCCTGAGAGGAAACCCTCGGAGGGACCGGCGAGCCGAGAGCTGGAGCTCAGTGGAGATCCGTACGTCGAGTATGCTAGGCTCTCCCGTCCTGTCGAACCTACAGGTCCTTGTCGCCCCTTTAGGCAGTTCACTGAACTGGGCGAATCCTACGCCAAGGCCCTCCGGAAGTTACAGGAGGTCTGGCTATTATGGCCAGTAGGACCCACCCCAGACCCCCTATAGAAAAGAGAGGAGCAGGTTGGAATCCCAACGCCTATTGTTTATACCACCAGGGTCGGGGGCATGAAACCCAAGTGTGCACCGAACTCAAGCATGAAGTACAGGATCTGATCGACAGAGGGGGGGTCTACGTCCCCGTGGGGTGTCTTCGGAGGAGGACTGACTCCAGGTACCCAGAGAAAGCTAATGGTCCATCTTGCTTCGTTCTAAAAGCAAAAAAAAAAAAAAAAAAAATCATCACAACCCCGAGATCGACCCATCACCAAACAACAATAAACCTGCAACAAACAAATCCCCATCCAACATAACTTCTCCAAAAAGACCAAACGCGAGGCCCGCCTAATAAATCTCAAAGCAGCCTTAGCACTAGGAGTCAAAAACCTTAGAGTACACGGAGATTCACCCCTCAACCTAACCGCGGATAACTGGAAGGTCTATAGCGAAAGCCTAACCCCATACCAAACCGAAGTAGAAACAATGTCCCGGGGATTTACCGAAATCGACTTCATGCGCATGCCCCGCGAAGAAAACCAATTTGATGACGCGTTATCCAAGCTAGCATCCCTGGCAAGCCTGCCCGATCACCTTCTCTCTATGCCATTTGCGTTGAGAGAAGCGAACAACCAATCTGCACCCATAGCCTCGAAACCGATGATACCCCCCGAAAAACTTTGGTACTAAATCCCCGAAAAGGAGCCCTACGAATACAACCAATCTGAACAACCAATCTGCACCCATAACCCCGAAAAGCCCACAGGTCATATCACCCCGACACTAACACCAAGAACAAAAGAGCCCTACGAATACAAGCCACCCATCACGTACTAAATCAAGGATTACTACACAAATGAACCCCACAAGGAGTCCTCCTTAGGTGCATAAACAAAAAACAAAAAAACAAAACCAATCCAAAAGAGCCATGGAAGAAATACCTGACGGGGAGTGCGGACCCCACATGAGTTCACACCTACTAGCCCGAAAAATAATAAGGATTGGCTATTACTGGGTCACCTTAGAAGCGGACTGTCGACACCATGTCCGACGCTGCTACAACTGCCAAATATTCGCCAATGTCCAACACCTAACATCATATAGAACGCCCACTGGAGCCACGCCATACTACCTAACCTGCGGTTTCGAAGTAGTCCAACCCATAGAGCTAGAAATACCGTCACTAAGGGTATTAGCCGAGAGCGGCATTCCCGAAGAGGAATAGAACAAAAAACGATATGACGAGCTAGTACTCCTAGACGAGCGTAGGATACATGCCTTTTCCAACGTACAAGCCTACCAACAATGCATCCAACGAGCCTTTAGTAAACGAGTGAAATCCCGAAACATACACGAGGGAAATTTAGCAATCAAATCCATTAGAGCAACCCTTCCCGTCGACCCTAGAGGGAAATTCAAACCAAACCATGCGGGCCCCTACCTCGCTAAAAATACTCTCGGGAGGCGCCGTGATCCTCGCTGACTTAGATGGCCAAGAGTTCTCAACCCCGACCAACATGGACCAACTCAAACGGCACTACCCGTAAAAATCCTGACAACTACATCCCAACCATAAAAAAAACAAACAATAACAAAAATCAAGTTTGCGACGATAGTTGGCATAAACGAGTCTAAGGCAAAATCACTCACAATTATAACAAGAACTACGAACGTGGTTTGATTCCGTCCGAAAGCGGATACGTAGGCAACCCTTCCCGGGGTACAACCAAACAACTAAACAAAAAAAATCGATTAATCGATTCATGTACAAACCGGGCCTCCTTTCACGACCCGGACAATCAGTGATTTAAAATGACGAAGCACAAACGACGAGCCGAGGACGGGGTGAAAACCCGAAAGGGCGCCCCGGGCAAAATGAAGAATCGAGTTGCGAGCCGTCGTAAAAAAAAAATGACGAGCCGAGGACGGGGTGAAAACCCGAAAGGGCGCCCCTGACAAAATGAAGAAACGAGTTGCGAGCCTTAAAAAAAAGGAAGCAAAAAAAAAGGTGAGCCGAGGACGGAGTGAAAACCAGAAAGGGCGCTCCGGGCAAAATGAAGAATCGAGTTGCGAGCCACCACGAAAAAAAATATTAAAAAAAAAACATAAATAAATGTGCTTCTCATTAAAAACAAAATTGGTTAAATCGAGCCTTTGTCGAGGCCTCTACATCAAGCATCCAAAATCCAGACCATCCAAAAAATTAACAACGTGTCTAAGCACCACAAAAACTAGTACTAATACGCCACATAATATCAATTAATACGACATAGTACTAAACGGCTGGGCTACCGGTCCAACTTGTCCTCACCTTTACCATTCGGGTGTGACCGCTTGCGTTCTTCCTCTTCGAAGAAGGCAAAACAAGCTTCTGACGCTCTATCCAAACGTGAGTCCAGCAAGTCCCACTCTATTTGCTCTTTCAAAGCTTTAATATGGGTCTCGTTAGTTTTGGCCCGTTCGGATGAACTGACTGAACTCGGATCGGTCCCGTTGTCTTTGGTTAGGCACTTAGTCTCTCGAGTCTCCTCTTCGCCCCTTAGCGGCGCCGTCTTCCTAACTTTTGGGTCGGTCTGTCCTGAAAGATGTTCGCAAATCCTATTCTGCATGAAAGTATTGTTGGTCATTCGAGCATCGGGATGCGAGAACTTCTGCTCCCAAGATACCCTGAAACCCCTAATCAAATCCTCGGTCCATGGGTCAGAACTAGAAACAACTTTAGCATCACTTGGAATAGGAGGTCGGACACCCATCTGATTATACAACATGCTCGGGTAAATATAGACTTGATCTCTCATGGATAGTAGTAGCAAAGCCCGGGTCGAAGACGAAAAAGGGAACCCAACATGCTCACTAATGTTCCACCACGGAATAAGCCACCTGATGACAACACCTCTCCCAACCAAATAGGAAAGCCAATAATCCTCTTCGGGATTTTTGCTCCACACCAACGCCATCTTACGGCCCGTGAAACCCCTGTAGTTATAATCTTTGAAACACCGAGGACGGTCGATTAAACCAAGCCGCTCTTACAACCAAACCTGTACAAAACACGACGAAGAATCACACCTCCAAAGCTAAAAGCAACCACAAAATGAATAAAACCGAGCCACAAAAGCATAGCAAAAAAAGAAAAGAGGAGCGAAAACAAACCTGTAAGATGATCCTAGAACCCCGAGAAAGTGTCCCCCGCGATCGGGCACTAGCATCAAGACCAAGAAAAAGCTCACCCAAAATAAACAAAGCATCATCCCCATTGGGCACACAAGGACGAACCGAGCTCCACCCTCCTATAGCATCTATCTCTTCGGGCAAAGGACAAATTTGACCCCCGGGGAAAGCAAAAACGTGATATTTCGGGTCCCAGAACTTGGAGCATGCACTCAAGAAGCTATCCTGTACTTTGACTCGACTTAGAGCTACGACCATCGACAAACCATCATTTGAACTAACCTCGGGGTAGCATTACTTCAATAAACCCGCTCATTCAGCGAGGACGTTCCCGAAGCCCGACATGACCTTAGATATGATTCTATACCTTACGGATATCCTATTATGTCTAGGACATGCACCCACAACCCGTATATATAGCCCTATTCCCACATGAATTAGGAAACAACAAAAATTTCCATAACCCGAAACCCGAACCGCACCGGCCCACGCGCCCGGTCTCCGGCCGCCTAAGCCCAAGCGGCCCGGAACTCAATTGCCTCAGCCCGGACGCCGAATGCAAGGCATGACTCAACCCGAACGACCCTAGGATAGAAACTTGAACCCCCCAGGATCACCCTAGCTATCATCTTGCGTTGGGAACGACCTCCCAAAGTCACTAGAACCCACCCGAAGATCGGGATATCCAACACAGGAGCTAGAGGAGCGCGAACTCACTCGTCGGACGCATGAGACTTAGACGTTTTTTTTTCTTTTTTTTAGGGGGATAAGCTACCCCACGTAGGCGTGTCGTAGCCTTGTAACGGTTACCGTCGAGTCGCGTCTGTAGCCTAACGAGGCAACTTTACAAATGTATAAAAAGTGGCCTGAGTTTTTTTCACAAGCCGCCCGAATGTCAAAATAACTACACACTCACTCAAGACATGCCAATAGGTTACATCTCGAGTCAAAATATTTTAATCGATGTATTACCCGATCCGATTCCCGGCTCAAACTAATGCATTTCAAAACATCCGAAAGGAACTGTTTTCACTCCCGCACAACGCTAATACGCTCTAAAACTAGGTCGAATCGCAAACAAACAAACGCAAATAGTGATTACTTGTCAATCTAGCTAAACGATTAACCAAATGAAAGTGCAAGACTAATCCAACTAATTCAAATACTAAGAATTTAAAGCAAATATGCAAAATATACAAATTTATACACAAATCGAATCTAGGTAGGACCCCTAGAAGCCGCACCAACAACTATCACGACCTCACAAATAATGTCATCGAAATCTAGGTCCTCCAGGTCTATGAGAGGAGACGCATTGCCATCCATCCCCGACAGCATGTCTAGTGTAGCTGTCTCGGGGATTCCTCCCACTTCCTCATCCCTAACCTCAGCCTCAGCTTCCCTCTCAACCCGATGCCTGGCCTCCCCTTGTGTAGAAGTCTCACCCCGAGACCGATCCTGCTGCTCCTTAAGAAAGGCGATCTCGTCAGCCCGAGATTGCAAGAGCCTCTGTGACTCGACATCTTTCGCCTCGAGCACGGTCACCTGAGTCTCTAACTGTCCCACTATATCCGGGATATCCTGCGAGTACACTCAAACATTAGGGAAAAACACGAACAACCTAGGAAAACCACCTCAGCCATGTAAACTCACCGATCGAGGTCCCGAGGTGTCACGGGAGACTCTCGAGGCATAGGCCCGGAAGCAGTTGGCGGCCTGCCACAACTTTTGATGACAAACCGATGAAACCTGAAAGCAGAAACCATAGAAGTTAGGCAAACTAACCCTAATTCTTAGCACCCGAACCGAAAACAAAAGTCGAAACTTACCCAGTATACCCGGTCACGCCACTTTATCCCGACATCCATCTCCTCAGTAGAACACGGGGGGAGGGGCTTAGTAAAGGGTATCCCAGCCGCATCCACCCTAAGCAGAGTCAGGGGAAAATCTGGGGGTTCGATTTCGTCAGCCGGGTTGGCCAACTGAAAAGACAACAGATTGGTCAGTCAATAGGCAAAACAAACCACAACACAAACCTTAGAACCAAATGAGAACCTTACCACGAGGCGGTACCAAGCTAACCGTCGGATGACGTGAGATAGGTAGGAAACACCAGGCACCAACAGTGTATCGCCTCCTTCTCCGTCCCTGTCCTCTAGGATCTCTGCGGCGGTCGGCGGTCTAAACATGGTCCGGGGAGGATCAACCGGCACCCTGAAATCGTCATATAGGTACTGACGCACCAACCGCTCGCCCAGGTACCAAACGGGATGAATCAACGCAGGAAGAAGCATCCTCCTATAACTCCGCGGCCTCAGCTCCGCAACCACATGCTCCGGCACGCCCTCGTAATTAGCCCAAGGGCGGGCTATAAACTACACCAATAAAACCGATATCCTAATGAAATCCCAAACCTTGGGGGCTATTGATCAAAATAAACTATAGAAGAAACTTACATCCTCAATGTCTAGTTTGTTAACCAGCGCATTCTCCACCGGGTAATGGCTGGTTGTGCTCTTAAGCTGAGCCAGCCGCCACTCGATTCCCGCCGGGAATCTCTTCGGATGCGCCCGCACCGTCTTAGGTGCCAAACGCGGAAAATAGGAATAGATCCAGGCCTGCAAAATCCCAAAACAACTTTAGCAATCAAGCCAGAAACTAAGTAGAACTCAAAACACAAGAGCGAGGTAAGCAACTAACCTCTAGTATAAGGCCCGGACCCACGATGGGCACAGCTGAACCCGACCCTATCACCAGCGGCCTCACCATGACTTGCAAGCAGCGAGTCATCTCCGCGAAGGCCGTGGTCACCCAATCAAAACGTTCCAGCTGAGTCAACTCAGTCAGGAAAGGCAAAATCCTAGTACTAAACCTCTCACCCTTGTCCGAGAAGTGAGTCGACCCTAGGAAATACCACAGCCACAACCGAGCATCTTGCTCCGCCGTATTGGCCTCCCGAATCTCGAACACCGCCACTCGCTCAAAGTGGTCGGTGATGTACGAGCTCACTATAGCATGATGCGTATTATATGCCTCACGTGGTAAACAATCCCCGATGAGGCCCCACACCTCATCACTATCTAGACTGGGGCCCTCGGCGGCCCACCTAATCCTATTCGGGCCCCAGGGCAGACCACTAATCATCCCAAAGTCCTCTAGGGTCATCCCGACCTCCCCAAAAGACATGTGGAAGGTCGAGGTAGTGTCGTGAAAGCGATCTATCATCGCCCAGATCACCATAAGGTTGCATTTAGTCTGGCAACCCACCAACCTAACCCATTGGCCAACCACGGGACCTAGAGCGGTCCTCTCGATAATCCCCTTTACCGTGGGGGTCAACTTCTGATGATAAACGTCGAGGCACGTAGTAAATCCCGAGAAAGTCCTCATCGGACCTGGGGGCTGCAAACCGAAACAATACTAGGATGAACAAAACAAAGCTAGCCGAACCCAAGCAAAAGTAGTAACAATAGCAAAATTCGAGTCATAACCAAATAAGCACGAACAGAACACTAACCAAGCCTCGCACAATACGGCTAGAAATATGACGGTCAAGGTGAAACATCAGCTGGTGACTATCCCAGTCCCGAGCCCACTCAGGGTCCTCGTAAACCACCTCCTCATTCTCCGGTACTAGAACCGGAACATGAGCCCTCCTAGCCACTGTCATCGGCAGCTTGCGTTTCTTCACTCTATCGAACTCAGCTTCATTAATAGTCTCAGGGTCGTGCCACTGAGACGAGATACTCCTGTGTCTCCTACGGATCTCTCGGGAAGTCTGTGAACTCGCCCCGGCCACCTCCGCACTAGCACCAACCGAGGAGGTTCCCTCGAGATGCTCGGTATTACCTCTAGCTGCGAAACCCAAAACAAAAAGAAACACAACAAAACATAACCCTAGTCAGGCTAAATCAGCTTAAACATGTCAAAATAAGGTCAAAATTTTGGATAGGGATATCAAGATTCCGAAAGGGCCGCTAGCATACATTTTCGATCCCGATCACAATGGAAGTGGTTTCGGGAAAATCCGACATCGTTACGATACCTTTTGGTCCGTCTTAAGACACACGAAATCTTACGGAGGGTCCTATAGGTTATCCTAGCCCTAGCAATCGACAATAGAGCTACCCATATCCCCATAAACACCATTTGAGCAAATTCACGTAAAATGAATACGGGAATAATCGGGAAACGGTCCTTAACCCTAGCTTTCCAAACATATTTCCATAAAGGGTCATTATCACACCTCAAACGTCCTCATCAAGCTTATAACTACTTCAACGAGTTCTAATCAACCTTAATTTAACAATGAACAAGCACAAGCATGGAAACATAGTAAAACAAAAACACCCAAATCGATTTTCTAGGATTTTCAACAAACAAACTCATAATCAATTCAATCAAGCAAAACCAACAAAAAATAAGTAAAAAACACTAACCCGGAGTCGACATTGTCGTGAAAAGTGGAATCGAAACGAAAACCGGCAAGCAAAATCGAAGAAATTGAGTTTGGGGCGAAGGAAGCAACGCGTTCGAGTTATTTGAATAATGAACGAGCGCCCCAATTTTCGCATTACTTAAACAGACCCGGATCAAGAAAACCCGACCGCCCCAGTTCACGCGCCCGGGTTCTAGCGCGCTGGGGGCTGGGTGCCTGGACCTTGGAACGCTGAGGGACGCGCGCCTAAGCTGCCTGGTCCAGACTGAAACAAAACAAAACAAGACAAGCAAACTCAAGGATCAATACACACACCCTTTAAAACAAACAAAGCAACAATAAACGGAATAGTTACTAACCGACGCCGGTAATACATTCTCAATAACGAAGCAAACAATAGAACCGCATTTAACCTAAGCGCTGCACTCGAACGCATAGCGAAACAATTTTGAACCAAATTAAACTAAGCAAACTCTGAACCAACTCAAATACGTAACAAACCAAGACAAAGCCAAACAAATGCAACTCAAGGACAATACACATGCACCTACTAAGACAAGCAAAACAACAATAATGGGACAACTACTAATTAACATCGATAATGCACTCTCGACTAATAAAACAAACACTTAACTCTGCATCCGGACGCGTAACGAAAAGACAACCAAGATTAATGTAAGCAAACTCTAAGCAAACTCGACGAACCCAAGACCAAAACAAAAGAACAAGGACAAACTCGAACAAAATAAGACAAGCCTGCAAAACAAAATTAACTAAAACAAACGCATAACACCAGCATTTTACTAAAACAAATAAACAGCAATTTGCCCGAGGGATCTGAGTTATCCCGGAGACACAGCAATTTGCCCGAGGGGTCTGAGTTATCCCGGAGGCACAACAGTTTTCCCGAGGGATCTGAGTTATCTCGGAGGCACAGCAATTTGCCCGAGGGGTCTGAGTTATCCCGGAGGCACAGCAATTTGCCCGAGGGGTCTGAGTTATCCCGGAGGCACATCAATTTGCCCGAGGGATCTGAGTTATCCTGGAGGTACATCAATTTGCCCGAGGGATCTGAGTTATCCTGGAGGCACAGCAATTTTGTCCTAGGGGTCAGAGGCATCCCGAAAGACAACTACTCGAGTGGAGACTAACGCCCTCGAGGAGTTTTGCCCAAGGGATCAGAATTATCCCGGAGGCACAACAACAGCAATTTTGTCCTAGGGGTCAGAGGCATCCCGAAAGGCAGCTACTCGACTGAAGACTAACGCCCTCGAGGAGTTTTGCCCAAGGGATCTGAGTTATCCCGGAGTCACAATAACAACAATTTTGTCCTAGGGGTCAGAGGCATCCCGAAAGACAGATACTCGAGTGGAGACTAACGCCCTCGAGGAGTTTTGCCCAAGGGATCTGAGTTATCCCGGAGGCACAACAACATCAATTTTGTCCTAGGGGTCAGAAGCATCCCGAAAGACAGCTATTCGAGCGGAGACTAACGCCCTCGAATAGTTTTATATCACTTTATTTTGCCCAAGGGTCAGAGATATCCCGAAGGCACAGCAACTTTGCCCGAGCGTCAGAGTTATCCCGGAGGCACAACACTTTTCGTCCTAGGGGTCATAAGCATCCCAAGGACGACCGCTCAAGTGGAGACTAACGCCCTCGAACGTTCTGTATCATCAAGGGTTCATAAATTTGTATCCTAAATGAAAGTAAATACATTTACACCTAACACATAAAAGCGCTTAAAATTAAACAAAACCTTAAATAAATCAAAGAAGACAAAGCGCACGCGCAATGAATCGAGACAATAAGTAACGGCCCGAGCTTAAGCAAGCAACCACAAGTGAAGACACCAAGTATGACTCCTAAACTTTGGCTGGCGAGCCCCGACGCGCAGTCTAACGGACTTAAAACGACCCGGCCGGACAGCCACCAGGTTGTAATCTTCGATTGACCTGGGCGGCTATACTTTAACTTTCGCCTTGTCCAAGCCTCAGTCAAAGTGGGGGCTTCTGTAGACACCCAAATTTGGATCTGGTGGCTGGAGAAGTGCCCAACAAACACCCGATGACGATAGGACTGCAACGCGACGCGAGTTCGCGGTGCTTTAGATAGTTTTTCTACAGAACGGATCAAATAAATTATTCGGGCAAAATAAACTAACATGATGACAGCCTTAGTCGCGTCGTTACGATCTCATAAACACTAATTAGAGTAAATTCCGACACCGGGACCCCGAGTCGGTCCCGAAACTTGAACCGAGTCAACAACGCGCTAAGCAAACCTCGGGATAAACACCCGAGGCCCATTAAACCCACGATGCTATGGTAAACATCGGAAGACTTAGACCCTAAGTTATGAATCATACACCCGTCTCTCAATTTTCGAAAGTATCAAAATCATGTCTTCAAAACTCCAACCGCCCCTCCTCACGCGCCTTAGAATCCCCAAGCCTGAGCCTAAGCACCTGAGACCTGGTGCGCCCCAGCTCACGCGCCTATATGGGCGACGAGGGCCGAAAACACCTATAAATACCCCCCCTTCACGACCTCATTTTCACACAACTCAACTCTCTCTTCTCCCTCTAAACTCTCGCTAAGGGCTCGCACTCCGACACCCGAGGCAAACAATCCACTCGATCGTAGTTCCGATAATAAAAAAAGCAACATCGACGCTACTCCTCACCTTCGAGCACTCCACTCGATACCAAGGTGCCTGTGATCGATTAGCTCAAAACTAGTACCTAGGTTCTGCCGGATTAGTCGCAGAACTAGTCCTTAAGCAACGAAACTCTGCCTCTAATCGAACCCTAATTCGGTGGCGACTCCACTTCGACCTAAATTTCAATTCGATCCATTCTCATATGGAGATTCATTCGCCTACCCAAACCCGCGCGTGGCCGCGTCGGGGTGGACCTATGTCATGTCCACACGGAGTAGCCGCGGGAAGGTCAAACGGTAACGGAGTTCTACCGGAGTCACTGGTCAAGCTCAGAGGATCCGCCTGTTGATAGAGTCGTCACTAGGTTGCCATCTAAACAAAACTTTCCATACCTGCACTTTCTATTATTAAGCACTGCGACTACACTAGATGTGGGCACTAGGCCCACAAATATCTACTAATATACGTAACGTCCCAACTTCAATCACGAACACTAAAACACACTAAATAGACCCGAGTAATTCCGAGATCCGTTCTCAAACTATCTATGCATCAAGTCCCGTTTAGTGTATACTCCGAGGGTGCAACTCCTCATTATGTGATTTACTTACATTCGCATTTACAGTTTTTCGTATGATTTACCGCTTTTATGACCTTATAATCGCATGCTAAATCACCTAACACGGTATTCTAAACGTAAAACAACTAAAACTGAACAAAGCGATGGTCGGGATCCGTATTAGTCCCGGTGCTCACCTCATTTGGTTCGACGCATCTCTATTAATACCGAACCGACGCATCTTAAGCAGAATACCAGGTAAGGTATACCACGAGAATGACTAATATCAGTATTATCGCGTTAAAACTGGTTTGCTAATACGTATAATACTAGTACTCTCTACACTCCTACGTGTATCTTTTCATGGCTGCTTGTCACGTGAAATCGCATGCAAAGAATGTAAACACATTCACTTCGACGACAAAACTTACTTGTCCTTAAACAACCGACATAGCAAAAGATTTAGGGTTAAAACAACGGATGTTACAGTACCTCCACCACAACAAAAGAACTAGGATATCAGCCCACCGATTGATTAGTAGAGGCCGCTATAGTGCGGGCGGGATTGGGTGTTGACATCTATCGGATGTTGGCTTCCCAATACGTACCCTCACCCCTTACTCAGAATCAAAGGTTTCCGGATGTCCGAAACCATTGGCAACGAGAGTCATTCCAGGCATGGAGTGCTTAAGGGTACAAGTCTTTATCTTTAGGTCCCGTGCCACTCAACTTTGAGCCGGTAAGGGATTAAAGTTGACTTGAACGGTTTCCGAGTCCCCATAATTTGACTCGGTGGTGACTCCAAAAATCACGACAATTTCAGTTCACTAAAAAGGTCGCCTTACCAAACAAAACGGCTTTTAAACATTTACAACCACGACTCGATCGATTCCCAAACGGAAACACGGCTGCCCCACACCCGTCTAGTACAATTCCGGATCGTCATCCAAATCGAGGTCCGACATTTCGCTCCGTATGCGAGATCGAACCGGCCCCCGGCAGGGAGGGGGCCACGTGGGTGGCCGCCGCCACACGTTGAAAACCGGGCCTGTCCCGCGCGAGCGCGGGCGGGGCGCCGGACGGTGCGAACGGACGTCCACAACTTCCACCATAAAGCTAGTCAACGGTGCAAACGGAATCGTACTTTTGGCTTGGAGAAGGAGGACGAGACTTGGGCTAAAGGGGAGGAGGAGATTCAGAATACTATTTTGGAGTATTATTCAGGCTTGTTCACGTCTGAGGGCACGAATGGGCAGGAGGAGGCTCTCCGATGTGTTTGGAACGTGGTAACGGAGGAAATGAACGCGAGTCTCACAAGGCCAATTAACGATGAGGAGATACGGAAAGCTCTTTTCGACATGCATCCGAATAAGGCTCCCGGTCCCGACGGTTTACATGCCCTGTTTTACCAAAAGCACTGGGATATCGTGGGCCCTGCGATTTGTGACTTTGTTCGTGGATGGTGGGAAAATGAGGGTGACCTGAGTTTTATAAATAAAACTTCAGTTGTCCTCATTCTGAAGACTAATGCTTCACGGAAAGTTACCGAGTATCGCCCGATCAGCCTGTGTAACGTTATTTATAAGATTGTCTCGAAGTTTATGGCAAACCGCCTGAAGGGCATTATGTATGAGATTGTGACGGAGAACCAGAGTGCTTTTACTCCAGGAAGGCTTATTACGGATAATGCTATCACCGCTTTTGAGATTTTTCACTCGATGAAGAGAGGTGGGGAAGGTCGTGCTGGAAATGTTGCACTTAAGCTGAATATGAGCAAGGCATATGATAGGGTGGAGTGGAATTTTCTTGGAGCTATGATGAGTCGAATGGGATTTGCTGATGTGGGTTCGGCGTATCACGGACTGCATCTCTACCGTGAGTCATTCCTTCGTTGTGAATGGGGAGCTTTCAGGTGAGGTTAGGCCAAGTCTGGGTCTCCGGCTAGGAGATCCCATTTCTCCGTACCTATTCCTTATTTGCGCGGATGCGTTCTCATATCTTATTAGGACGACCGTCGATGAGAAGAAAATTCATGGGATTAGTATCTGTCGGGGAGCCCCGAGGGTATCCCACATCTTCTTTGCGGACGACTGTATCCTTTTCGCTAGAGCAACTTCTGACGAATGATCAAATTTAGCTAACTTGATTAACCAGTATGAAGGAGCTTCGGGTCAACGAATTAATTACTCAAAAACAGAAGTGGTCTTTAGTAAGAAAGTGTCAGCGCAGAATAGGGAGGGCTTTAAGAGGCTTATGGGTGTGCGGGAAGTGGATAGATACGAAAAATACATGGGTCTCACAACCATAATTGGAAGGTCTAAGAAGACGGTCTTCGCGGGCCTGAAGGATAAGGTGTGGAAAAAAGTGCAGGGCTGGAAGGAAAAACTTATGTCTCAACCGGGTAAGGAAGTTCTGATCAAGGCTGTGGCGCAGTCCATTCCGAATTACATGATGAGTGTGTTCGCCCTTCCCGAGGGTACCGTTGATGAGCTTAATTCAATCATGGCTAGGTTCTGGTGGAGGGCCTCGGACGTGAAAAAGCGTATCCATTGGAAGGCTTGGGACAAGCTGTGTAGCCCAAAATCGGCGGGGGGTATGGGATTTTGCGATCTCCATGCTTTTAACCTAGGTTGCACGGACACTCCTCCAACCCGTCGTGTTGTGTCGGACACTCGTGTCGGACACCGACACATGTCGGACACACGACAATACGTCTCGGACACCTGAAAAACCGTGTCCGGTTTTTTTAATTTACTTAGAGACGTGTCAGACACGTTTCATGTTATTTTGAGACGTGTCGGCCACAATTCATACTATTTAGAGACTCTGATCTCATCGTACACACTTAACGTTGTTTATAAATTTGTGGACTTTAATAAAACAACAATATTATATGTTTATATGGTTACTTGATACTATAAACGTTTTACTTAATACTAAATAATTAATTAATTATTATATTACAGTAGTATAACTGTTTGAGCTTTTTACGATTTGATTTTAACTTTGAGTTTATAGGACTTTAAGTTTTGTTTTGTTATTTTACGATAATTGTGATAGTTTACGTAACCAACTTATATTTTAGGTATACAAATCTTCAAATTTTCTTTTTTTAAATATGTATATTGATTTTTTTTTTCTGCCGTGTCCTTGTCCTATAAATTTTCGAACGCTGTGTCCCGTGTCCGATACGTCTCCGTGTCCGTGTCCGTGTTTGTGCAACCTAGCTTTTAACCAGGCGTTACTGGCCAAACAGGTATGGCGATTGCTGGTTTTTCCTAACTCTCTGGTTGCTCGGGTGCTTAAGGCTCACTATTTTAAAAATGACGAGATTCTTGACGCTAGACGGGGTCACGATCCTAGTTTCTGTTGGCGGAGCCTATGGGGGTCGAAAGCTTTACTCTTGGAGGAATTGAAATGGCGGGTTGGCAATGGAGCGAAGATAAATGTTTGGTCGGAGGCGTGGTTACCTGGGCAATCTTCTTGCCGCATTCCATCGCCGAATCTTGAGGCTAACCCTTTGCTAAGGGTTTCGGATCTCATTGATCAGGAGCGTGGGGTATGGTGCCTAGACAGCTTGAGCGTCGTACTGATGCCTGACGAAGTCTGGGATGCGCACTCTCTTCCTCTTAACTCTGATATGCCGGAAGATGTGCTCTACTGGTGGCTGAATAAGGACGGATTCTTCACGGTTCGCTCTGCCTACAGGATGGTTATGAATGGCTTTGGGAGCAACTGGGGCAATGTTGTGAATAAGGAGCTTTGGAGGAAAGTCTGGAGTCTCTCGGTTCCTCCTAAGTTGGCCCATTTTGTGTGGCGAGCTTGCTTGGGGATCCTTCCTGTTCGACAGTGTCTATGTACCCGCCATATTGTGGACGACCCAATCTGTCCGTTGTGCAATTCAGAGGAGGAGTCTGACACGCATACCCTTTTTCGATGCTCTGCTACTCGGTGTATCTGGCAAGATAGCGGTTTAGAGGTTTTGCTCGAGTCTCTACCAAATTTTGACTGCTGTGAATCTGTCAAAAGGCTGTTGTGCAGGTCCACCGCGGAGGATGCTAAGCTGCTACTGACCTTGGCATGGACTGCGTGGACCTAGCGAAACTCCATGTTGTTTGCAGAGACTAGGCCACCAGTCCATATCGTGAAGATGGGCCTGACGCCTATGGTGGCTGACTATGGGGTGTATGCGGGTCGCGTGGGTACACCTGTGTTTAGGGGTCCTGAGGCTGGGGTTACTCGATGGAGGGTGCCAGGGGACGGGTGGGTAAAACTTAATGTTGACGCGGCCATTTTTGTGGACGACGAGGTGGGGTTGGGATTCACTTGCAGAGGGTCGGATGAAGAGTTGCTAATGGCTGGCTGTAAGCGAATCAAGGCTCGCTGGTCTATCGAGATGGCTGAAGCTCAGGGGATGATGTACGGTTTGCAGAAGGTTCAAGGTTTCAGGGAGATGAGTCTCCTTTTGGAGAGTGATGCTTTGACGGTTATCAATGCGGTAAATCGGGCCACGCCTTTTCGAAGTCCTTTCGGTTTTTGTCTCGATAGAATTCATTTTTTGTTGCGTTCTTTCTCTCGTAGTAAGTGTGAGCGTGTGAAGCGGGGGGCCAATACTCTAGCTCATTTCATGGCTAGATTTTGCTCCCGAGTGGGTGAGAATATTGTATTTGACAATGCTTTCCCGCAAGTCATCATTGAATTGGCGGGGATTGATTTAATATAAGCGACACCCACCTTTTCAAAAAAAAAGCACTTCTCACAAATAATATAAAAGGTCAACAAATGACCGAGATGGAGGGAGTATAATTCTTTCATTTTTACTCTTTCATTTTCGAGAAAAGATCGCCTTCGTTTGTTTGTTGTGTTTCTTTATAATTTTGGTATAAAAAATCCGACACTTGTAACAAAAGGGCCTCATTTTTTATTTTCGCTCCAGGCCTCTCTTATCGAGACGACCATGATAAAAAAGTTTAATAAAGTTACAAACGTTTAAATAAATTACAATAATTGTTTAATAATTAGTGAAATTCCAAATAGATAATTTAATTAACATAATATTATTTTCATATACAATCAAATTAGTAATAATCATTAAATTTTACACATTTATCACTAATTATTTTATTAACCATGGAACGCACGGGGATCCATCTAGTTGAAGATATAAGAGACATCAAACAATTATCCCAAACAAAAAGTGGAGTGTTTACAATTTTTGGGGTGGATCGACCAATCACTGCTATCTTCCTACCTCGGGACTCGGTCCTCTAGTAGGCACTTCACGGCAAAAAGTAGATCAAAGATTTTTTTTTTTGAAGGAGATGTTTTTGATGATACGATTTTCATTGATGCTCCTTTTGTCTCCTTTGTTTTTCATATTTTTGTGCCCTTTTCTCTTGCTTTGATTTGATCCTTTTGGCTTTTGATGTGGTTTGAAACCAAGCTTGGAGGTTATTTTTGTGTAAACTTATTGCGGCGATGTATAGGTGGAGGAAAAATAGGTAATCGAGAACGCGCGCCATTCGCGGATAACCCACAAAAAGGCGGAAAGAATTTGGACTAAAGGTGCAATGGTCATTCGAGCAAGGTCACCTAGAAAACGAGATGCAGGAACCAAGGCCTAACTCCTCCATGGGTGGTCAAAGTGGTCAAGTGCGAACCCCGAAATAAACCTCTAGTAGAAAAGGTGGACTCAAGCTAAAGGATCAACAAGTTCATTGATTTAGAGTCATTCTACTAGATTAATGTTCAACATCTACAATGGGTTATCTACAATGGAATGTAAACTCTTGTAATAACTTTGTAATTGGGTTTTCGAAATGTTTTTAATCCTAAACAAACTATACAAAAACAAAAGGATCATAAGAAAAAGAAAAGGAAATTAAAAGAAAACACAAGTAAAGCCATGTACTCCATACTCCATCGACATACAAGCACACAATCAACCGCAACACCCAAAATGCTCAACTTCGAGAGCCTCCCAGTTGCAACAACCTAGCTCCTCTACAAAAGTAAAGAAGAAAGCGAAAAGAAAGGAAGTTATTACCTAGCGGGTTGCTTCCTTAATCTCCTCATCTTGTGCTATCGAGGTGGTGGTTATCCTGTAAGAGTAGAGAACAAGACCATACAAGGGACAAGAAAACATGACGAAAACGAGAAAAGAAAAGAAAAGAAAAGGAAAGAAGAAAGAAAAATGTTTATGTTATTTTTTTGAAATTTTCAATTTTTTATGGTTTTTGGAAAGATTTTTGAAAAATGAAAGATAGTAGATCCCTCCCCCACACTAAAACTGTACATTTTCCTCAATGGACAAGTAGGGGAAGATCGAAAAAGACGGAAAAGAATAATTTTTTTGGATTTTTATAATTTTTCAAATGTTTTTGGGTTTTTCGAAATTTTTGGAAAATAAAATAAACGAAAAAGAAAGCAGTAAAAGAGTGGCGGGCCTAGGTGAAATCACATCACCTATACCCTAGCCAAGTGGCTAGGAAAATGAAAATGGAATAGAAGAAAAAAATTTAAAAGAATAGGTGAAAAATTGGGCGTAGGTGTAGTCACGTCACCTAGCCCGGATTAAGAAAAATTTGAGAAAAATGAGAAGAATTGGATTTTTAAAAGGTCAATAGCGTAATCACGTCGCCTAAAGACCGGGAGCAAAACCAAGGCCGCGTCGACTGCAACAATCGGACAATGGGACAACTTGCAAAGTTTGTTAGAGGTAAATCAATCACAATGACAATAGGATAAGAGGAACAAGAACAGAATTAACCAAAGGACATGCAATTATAGATGCTTAAAGACTCACCGACCCAACCCACACAAAAATACACAACACACACCCACACCACCCACCGAACTCCGGGAGAAGGCTTAGATCGAGTAATCATCCGACGCAAATGAAGCGCTAGGAGACCCAAGGTAGAATTCTATACCCTCAGATGATAGCTCGGGAGAAAACTCCTCCGGACCTTCGCTAAGCGAAAGGGCATAGTCGGATTCAATCTCACGAAGGTCGTAGATCGTACGACCTTTGGGCAATGTGTAGTGCACATACTCCCAAACTCCCCTTCCTCCCGACTCAGTCTTGGTCAATCGGAATTCACCGGGTCCCAAAGGTAGGTCCCAATTGTGGTGAACAAGGATAGTGGTTCGGTGTGTGTTAGGAACAATTAAAGCTATTCCATGGCTAATGTAGACGAGGCGCTGATGGGGTACATGAAAAATCCAAGTCGGAAAATAGGCCTCGTCAAGCCAAATGTAATCGTCTAGTGGGGTGAGGTGGTCGGTTGAATAATCCACAATCTAAGGAGGGGCGTTGGGTGACAATGATACGGTGAAAGTGCAACGCCACGACAATTGGTAGGTCTAAGGGGTTAGAGTTACCGAGCAAAGAGTCACAGATTAATTGCAAGACACACACATTAAGAGTATAAATATTATCGGCCGAGGGTAACAAGCAGTGGGAGAGTATCTCGCAAAAGTAGCGAATTGCGGGGTTACGAATTTCTAAGGCAAAGTAAAATTAGCCTCATAACCCCCTTTACAGCGTGATATGTGCTTCCAAAGGTCTCTCCTAGACACACAAGCTTGTATATTGCTCGAGGGTTCACTAAGTCCGGTACCCGATGAGGGTAGGCCTAACGCAAGGCCGAACTCGAAAATGGTCAAATGATGGGGTTTGCCGAATAGTCTAAATTTAATAGCTCTTGGTGCGGTCGGGTTGTCAATGGTAAAAGTTCCTAGGAACTCACAAGTCAAGTCTTTGTAGGTATGAGTAGCAAGGCTTAAAAGCTCGCTAGTTCCGGTTCTCGATAATAGTTCCTTAATATCGTCTACAATTCCTAGATTGGTCATTGTGTTGGGACAAGGCCACCTAGTACTCTGAAAGATCTTCTTAGAGAAGATTCGAGCTAAAGAAGTATTAAGACAAGACAAATTTATAGGCTTAGAAGACTTAAAAGATGTAGAAGATTTAGAAGGAATAGAAGTCTTAGAAGTTGAAGCCATACCTTGCTTACGAGCGGCTCGTCTTGCTCTTGTCTCCATAGTAGAATTGCAAGAATGATCCCAAAAACTTTAGCCTCACCTTCTTCAAAAACCCAAAAATGTCACCCAAATGAGATGGAAATGAGGTATGAATGTGGTTGGGGTATGGAAGATGGTGGTTTGATTTTATGAGGAGTGATAAGATGGGATGAATGTGAGGTGAAATGGATATAAATAAAGGTAGTTGAGGAGGGAAATGAAAGTTTTAAAGTAGATTGTAAATATTTGGTGTTTATGTTTTGGAGGGAAAGTTATGTGGATATTTGGAAATAAGGGAATTGATATTGTAGTGAGTAGATAGGGTATATAGGTGATCCGGTCAAAGTCGCCGGGTGAAGTTTTACCAGGTCAAGCACCATCGGGTGAAGTTTCACCCGACGGGTTTTTGTCGTGAAATTCAATTTCTGCAAAATTTTCCCACTGGGTGAAGTTTTGCCCGACGGTCTTCTGGTCAATTCTGGCAAATTTAGCAATTCTGTGATTTTTTCGTAGGGCAAAGTTTTGCCCGGTCATAACCTCATCGGGTGAAATTTCACCCGACGGAAAATCTTCATCAAATCCCATGGCATGGAAAAAATCCCATCGGGTGAAGTTTCACCCGACGGAAGATCTTCAATAATCTCACCGGGCGAAGTTTTGCCCAACGGTCTTGTATGCATCAATTTTCCGCCTTGCCATTTCACGGCTCTTCAATAATCACCTAAAGTTTCAAATAACGGCATGACTCACATTACATAATCAATTTCTCCCACAAACATGCTTGTGATCTTCAAATTAAGCTCCATAACTTCTCTAAAAGCTTGATCTTCTCCAAATATATGCTCCAAGATGAAATCCAAGTTCATCCATTCATCTCAAACTAAACAAAACTAACAAACTCAAAGAATATGATACATATATACAAGGTGGTTGTTGAGGATACCACCAAACCTACATCAATTTTGAGAGGGGGATTAAACAACGCTACCCAACGGGGATCTCCAAGTTTTACGGTGGCAAAGGTCTCACGAACGTGACCGGCAAGGTAAATCTTCAAACGTTGCCCATTAACCATAAATTTCCCGGTTTCCGGGCTAGATATCTCTATCGATACATACGGTTGCACCTTGGTCACTTCGAATGGACCCGACCGTTGCAGAGTAAAACGAGAGTTGAAGAGTAATACCTTATCACCAACGGAGAAGTTCTTACGAAGTATTCCAGAATCGTGCCATTTGCGAGTTCGCTCCTTGTAGATTTTCGAATTTTTGTAAGCTTCAAGTCTTAGTTCTTCCAATTCTTGTAGTTGGCAAAGGCGATTATTTCCAACAACATTCTCGTCAAAGTTTAGCTCTTTGATAGCCCATTTGACTTTGCGATCTAATTCCACCGGTAAATGACAAGTTTTACCATACACAAGACGATAAGGAGTGATTCCAATCGGCGGTTAGTAAGCCGTTCTCAACACCCAAAGGGCGTCATTCAACTTCAATGACTTATCCTTTCGGTGTGTATTTACAACTTTTTCCAAAATTCCTTTGATTTGACGGTTGGATATCTCGGCTTGCCCATTTGATTGAGGGTGGTAGGCTAGGGACATCTTGTGAGTGACACCATATTTCCTAAGAAGGTGTTCAAAGGTATCTTTCCTAAAATGAGAGCCTCCATCACTAATTACGGCTCTAAGCATACCGAATCTCGGGAAAATCACATTCTTGAAAAGCTTGAATACAACCTTGGAGTCATTGCTAGGGGAAGCTACGGCCTCAATCCATTTTGAGACATAGTCAACGGCGACTAGGATGTATTTGTTTCCAAAAGAGGATGTGAACCGACCCATGAAATCGCTGCCCCAAACATCAAATAATTCGATTTATAGAATGGTTTGAAGGGGCATCTCATTTCTTCTTGTAATATTGTCACTTCTTTGGCAAGCATCGCATGTGAGAATGAAAGCTCTAATGTCTTTAAATATGGAAGGCCACCAAAACCCGCTTTGGAGAACCTTCAAAATTGTCTTTTGGTTGGAAAGTGTCTGCCATAAGATGTCGCGTGAAGGTGCTTCACAATATTATATCCTTCGTCGGTCGTAACACATCGTCGGTAAATTCCATCTATACAACGGCGGAACAAATAGGGCTCATCCCAATAATAGCGTCGGGCTTCATAACGTAGTTTCTTCCTCTCTTGCTTGGAATAATCGTCCGGAATATAATGAGACACTAAGAAATTAACGATATCGGCATACCAAGGTGTAATAGTTTCAATGGCCATCAAGGCCTCATCTCTCATAGCTTCATTGATGGGTATACCATCATCTTCAATATTGCTTCCACTAACCGCTAGTCCACTAAGATGATCCGGTACCAAGTTCTCCGATCCGACTTTGTCTCTAATCTCAATATCAAATTCTTGTAAAAGGAGCACCCATCAAAATAGTCGGGACTTTATCTCCTTTTTGGACATGATGTAACGAATCGCCGCATGATCGGTATGAATAATGACTTTGGAACCAGTAACATAAGTTCGAAATTTCTCCATGGCATAGACAACGGGTAGCATCTCTTTTTCGGTTGTGGTATACCTCGATTGGGCTTCATCTAGTGTTTTACTTGCATAATAAATCACGTGTAGCTTCTTGTACCCATTGACTTAGAACGGCACCAACGGCAAAATCGGAAGCATCGCACATGATCTCAAATGGAAGATTCCAATCGGGTGCTTTGATAACTGGAGTAGTGGTGAGCGCAGTCTTTATCCTGCAAAAGGCCTCAAGACACGAGTCATCAAACACAAAAGGTGAATCTTTCATAAGCAAAGAAGTTAAAGGCTTGCCATTCTTAGAAAGATCTTTATTAAACCGCCTATAAAAACCGGCATGACTTAGAAAACTCCTCACCCCTTTGACATTTGTTGGTGGTGACAAATTTTCAATCACGGAGACTTTGGTCTTATCAACTTCGACTCCTCTATTAGAAACAATATGACTGTTGTGTGCTAAATTTAGACCGTTTTTCCTCCCATTTAGACCCGTTTTTCCCTCGTTTTGCGAGTCTTGAGTGCGATTATCGCCATATTTTGAATATTTCTCGCATTAGCGTCCTTCTCGTGCGTTTTACGTGTTTTTGGTAGTTTTTCTATCAATTTTGATAGGATTTGGCACCGAAATCACGATTGAGCTTCCACGAGCACAAGAGAAGGGAATACCGTCCAAAGAGCAAAGCACACAACTTAAAGTTTAAAGCCATCCAATCATACGATGAAGAATGAGACAAGAATCGAGGCCAGAAAGATGACCAGGCGAAACTTCACCCGGTGAGACACCACCGGGCAAAGTTTCACCCGACGGTAAATATGCCTCCCTGAAGATTTTCTGAGACTTCCCACCGGGCGAAATTTCGCCCACCGGGTGAAATTTCGCCCGATGGAAAGAGCGCCAAAAACCGCGAAAAGAGAAGAAAATCTCACCGGGCGAAATTTCACCCGGTGGGATTATTACGTCAAATCGCAGGGCAAAGTTTCACCTCATGAAGATGCAAAGGGTGATTGTCTTACTAATGGAGCAAAAAGTTGGATTTGGACTTTAGGTTAAAAAATCCATTAAGGCATTACTATATATATGTTACCCTAGTTTGTTGCGCAAGGCATCCCACCATTAGTGTAGCATCCACAATTATCTCCACTCCATCCACCATTAGTGTAGTTACACCATCCATTAGTAGAACAATCTAGTAGTATTCTTAGTAATTCTCTATAATTCTAGTAGTAATTTAGTAGTAGATCTACTTAGTTTCCATCAACAATTCTCTAGATTTCAAGTTTGTAGAAGATTATCTCAAGTTTTATTTGAAGATTTGTTGGGTTTATTGAAGAATTAGTGACAAGTTCTTCAGTTTATTCATCAAAGATTCAATCTTTATCTATGCAATCTTCTTATTTCTGGTAGATCTTCATAGTTGATATATTTCTCTTCCACTCTCTAATCTCTAGTTTAGTTTTTATGTTGTTTTCTCATTATTGTCTTGTTTAGATCATCTTAGTGTTGTTAGTTTCTCTAGATTTTATTTATGATGTTCTAGACTATTCTCTAGTTTATTATGCTAGATCTTATTTCTTCCATAGTTTAGTGGGTAATTGTTAGATCATAGGTTTTCCATTATTTTGGTGTTAGATCTAGTTAATATGCATGTTGTAGTTATTTTCTCCTTAGTTAATGATTTGTTGTCTTCCATTATGATTAATGAGTAGATTTCTTGTTGGGGGGGGGGGGGGGGGGGGGTTTAGGGATGAGGACTTGGATTATTTGAATTAAGGGATGTTGGTGGGTTGCTTAGCTTGCTTGTTGGTTTATCTTGTTTATGGTTGTTATGTCATTGTTGTTTTAGTCCGGCCAACTAGACCGACCTTGACTAGTTTCTATCAATATGGGGAAACTCGGGGTAGAAATTACCATGACTAGAGACTTACCCTTATTCGCCGCGAAAGCGGATTTTTAGGTGGGTTGGGTGAAGAAACCGAAAGGTGGCATTCTCCCTTTATCAATGTTGCGACAAAAACTTGATTCCGACCTTCTTAGACTCCAAGTACCAAATCCCGACTTCCCCCTAACACCTTTCCCTAGATTGATCACCCCTAGCTATCCTCGTAGTCATCTCCCTAGTATAGACTCGACCCTTAGAAACCCCCCTCTAGACATCAAACACACCGCTTTAAACTTGTCAACACATTCTGTTCCCTGTGGACCGACCTCGACTTACCATGATTACTCTAGTAGTTTTTGTGTTATTCTGAGTCTATAAATATTGTTTGATCCCCCTTCCTTCGTTAACGACCGATCCGATTGGGGCGCGATCAAAATGGCGCCGTTGCCGGGAAGTGGCTAGTAGTTTTGTTTTTAGTTATTGTGTATGGTTGTTTTCTCTTCTCCCTTTTCCCTAGTACCGCGAGGTGCTAGGAATCTCATCGTTTAATTGAGTTTTATGCCCAGGAACACGTCATCGCCCTTGTGGTTCGATCCGGAGCCGGAAAGGACTTTTAGAGCATTGCGTTTTCGGGGAAATAACTCAACCACCATTATTCCACATCCTTCATTATCACTTCCTAACCTTAATCCCATCCTACCACATACACCTTCTACATCACATAACCCCATTCCAAATAATCCTTCCATACCTTTCACTTCACAAAATTCACCACCTACACCACCATCACCAAGAACACCACCACCGAATCAAAATCCATCCCCTCCAAATTCACCAAATTCAAATCCACCATCACCACCAATCCAACCAATGGCAACCTTAGCCTCTCATTCCCAATTAACACACGAAGAAACACCTTCTCCCGTCGATTTCGGAGAGATTCCCGAGAATTATGAATTGAAAGCCTCTTTGACTAATGCGGTCCAATGAGATACTTTTCACGGTTTTTCTCAAGAAGATGCCCAAGAGCACATCGCTTCATTTAAAGAAAAATTAGTAGGAGCCCGTCTCAATGGATTAACTTCAAGCCAATTGCATCGTTTATTATTTTCGAAGACCTTGAGAGATGGAGCTCGTAGATGGCTTCAAGGCCATCCCGCTAATACATTCACAACATGGGCTCAACTATCTAATGCCTTCTTGGAGAAATATTTTCCGCCGTCAAAGACTAACCAATATCGCATGGAGATACAAACTTTTAAGCAAGATGAATTTGAAAGCCTAAGCGAGGCTTGGGAAAGATTTAGAGATTTGTTGCGCAAATGTCCACACCATGGAATACCTGATTGGCTAACCACTCAAACATTTTATAACACCCTTTCATCGAGAACCAAGGAAAACCTCAACTCGGCCGCCGGAGGAGACTTCTTTTCTCTCACCGATGAGGCATCTAAGAATCTTATTGAGAAGATGGCAAGGAGTGATTCTAGAATGGGTCAATCGAGGGATTCTAGAAAGAAAGTTGAAGTGAACTCATCTAAGAGTTCTAATGAATTGAAACTTCAAGCGGAAGTTGAAGAATTGAAAAAGAGAATGGATGTCGTGAATTCAAAGCCCACTCCTAGAGGAATGTACCAAATTCAAGGGAGTGTTCCACCAAGGCAACCATCACCACCAAAGCAATTAACATAGGAAGTTCAATGTGATCATTGTGGCAATTATGGCCATGATTCTAGCTCTTGCATTCCTAATGAAGAAACATATATTGAAGAGCCAAATGAAGTCCAAGCTATACAAGTGTATGGGCAAAGACCTCAATTCGATCCCTTTTCCAATACTTACAATGTCGGCACAAGGTTTCATCCTAATTTCTCTTATGGAAATCAAAATGTTCAAAATCCGATGCCACGTGCCCAAGGGAGTCAAACGAGGCCATTTAATCGAAGTCAACAAAGGCCCTTTAACCAAGGTCCTCCAAAGATGCCCTCATATATGCCTCCTCATCAAAGGAGCAACTTCAATCAACATGGTAGCAACTTCCATGTTCCTAACAATTACAAAAATTACCAAAATCAACATGGTAATCACTTTAATCAAGGATACAATCAAGGGTTTCAAGGAAATTTTCAAGGTAATCAAGGTTACAATCAACAACCATTCAATCAACCCTCTCAATCTTATGGCCAATCAAGCAATTTTCAATTTGGTCAAGGAGGAAGTCCATGGGATAACATTAATGATTTGCAAAGAACCGTTGGGCAACTATGGAATGAACATCAAGATACCAAGGCAAGGCTAAAAGTTTGGGAATCACAAGAAGCAACAAAAGCCTTAGCCGCCTCGATTCATCCACCCTATGGTTTGCCCGGACAACCCCAAAACCCATGAGACCCTTCACACCAAGTAAATGCCGTCATTTTGAGAGGTGGCAAAGAACTTGAGGACCCGTATAAGAACTTGAACTTGAACACGAAGAGTATCCCATCCAAAGTCAATCAACCAAGTGCACCACAAGAATCATCTCCCACTTCCTCCAAACAAAACCGGGGAATACAAGCGAAGTTTGATATCCTCCAAAATGCGGAGAATGAACAAAGAGAACAAAGAAAGAAGAAAGAGCAAGTGGAAGCGGAAGAAGCAAAAAGGAAAGAGGCGGAGCGATTAGCCGAAGAAGAAGAATCTAATGCTCCACCGCCTCCCATTTTTGTCCCTCCATTACCTTTTCCCGAACGAGCTAAGCCACATAAGGAGAATGCTCAATTTAGCCGTTTCGTGGATATGTTGAAGAAAGTAGAGGTAGCTTTACCCTTCACCGAGGTAATTTCTCAAATGCCCCTCTACTCTAAGTTTTTGAAAGAAGTCTTGACTAAAAACAGAACCATAGAGAACAAAGAATGTGTCTCTCTCACGGCACAATGTAGTGCCATTCCTATGAATCAAATGCCAAAGAAACTAGAGGATCCCGGTAGTTTTTCCATCCCTTGTCGGGTAGGAAATGTTGTTGTTAATCAAGCTTTATGCGACCTAGGGGCTAGTGTTAGTTTGTTACCTTATTCTATTGCCAAGAGACTTAGTGTGGGGGAGATGAGACCCACTAGCATGTCGATTCAACTTGCGGATAGGTCTGTCAAGTACCCACTTGGGATACTTGAGGATGTACCAGTTCAAGTTGGTAAGTTCTTCATTCCCTCCGACTTTGTTGTCATGGATATGTCCGAAGACACTATTACCCCCATTATCTTAGGTCTACCTTTTATGGCTACCGGTGGTACTATAATCGATGTTAAGAATGGAAAGTTGTCTTTTAACATAGGAAACGAGTCGGTAGAATTTTCCCTTTCTCAAGCTCTTAAACAACCAATGATTGAACAAATGCATTCCATTGAAGTTATTGATAGTTTGGTTGAGTATAGCTTGATAGATGATGATAAGCAAGAAGATGAACCAATTGACTCTCCACCTCTTGAAGAAGAATGTTTGCATGAAGATAAGGTAGAACCACTACCGGTGGGTAAGAGTATGGTATCTTCTCCTCCTAATCTTGAACTTAAACCACTCCCCTTTTCCCTCAAATATGCTTTTCTTGAAGGAACTAATTATCCCGTTATCGTCAATGCTACCCTTGATGGTCCTCAATTGGAAAAACTTTTGATTATTTTGAGAAAGCACAAAAGGCCATCGGGTATAGCATTGATGACCTCCAAGGCATAAGCCCAAATGTTTGTATGCATAGGATCATCCTTGATGATGACCACCGTCCTTCGGTTGAGGGTCAACGTAGGTTGAACCCCACCATGAAAGAGGTTGTCATGAAGGAAGTCCTCAAGTTGTATGACGCTAACATTATATACCCAATAACCGGAAGTAAATGGGTTAGCCCAGTACAAGTTATGCCGAAAAAAGGAGGAATGACGGTTGTCAAAGGAGAAAAGGGTGAGTCAATTTCCACTAGGACTATTTCCGGTTGGCGCATGTGTATAGAATATCGTAAATTGAACACGGTCACCATAAAAGACCATTTACCCCTTCACTTTATTGATCAAATGCTTGAAAGATTGGCGCATCATTCTTATTTTTGTTTCCTTAATGGTAATTCCGGATTTCTTCAAATTCTCATTCACCCCGATGACCAAGAGAAAACCACTTTCACATGTCCCTATGGCACTTATGCCTATAGAAGGATGCCATTTGGATTGTGTAATGCGCCGGGAACGTTTCAAAGATGTATGATGGCTATTTTCTCCGATTTTATTGAAAAATCCATGGTACATCTTTTGATTCTTGCGTTGAAAATCTTGATCAAGTGTTGGCTCGTTGTGAAGAGTATAGACTTGTTTTAAATTGGGAAAAGTGTCATTTTATGGTTGAACAAGGTGTTGTCCTAGGTCATATTGTTTCTAATAGAGGAGTTGAAGTCGATAAGGCGAAAGTCTTCGTGATTGAGAACTTGCCACCACCTACAAATGTCAAAGGGGTGAGGAGTTTTCTAGGTCACGCCGGTTTTTATAGACGATTTATTAAAGACTTTTCTAAATTGCCAAGCCTTTGACTTCTTTGCTTATGAAAGATGGACCTTTTGTTTTTGATGACTCGTGTCTCGAGGCCTTTTGCAGGATAAAGACCGCTCTCACTACCACACCAATTATCAAAGCTTCTGATTGGAATCTTCCATTTGAGATCATGTGCGATGCATCCAATTTTGCCGTTGGTGCCGTTCTAGGACAACGGGTTGATAAGAAGCTACATGTGATTTATTATGCAAGAAAAACACTAGATGAAGCCCAATCGAGGTACACCACAACCGAAAAAGAGATGCTTGCCGTTGTCTATGCCATGGAGAAATTCCGAAATTATGTTACCGGTTCCAAAGTCATTATTCATACCGATCATGCGGTCATTCGATACATAATGTCTAAAAAGGAGACAAAGTCCCCACTCTATCGGTGGGTGCCCCTTTTACAAGAATTTGATATTGAGATTAAAGACAAGGCCGGAACGGAGAACTTGGTAGCGGATCATCTTAGTAGACTAACGGTTGCTAAAGAAAGCAATGAAGAAGATGGTATCCCCATCAATGAAGCTATGAGAGATGAGGCCTTGATGGCCATTGAAACTATTACACCTTGGTATGCCGATATCGTCAATTTCTTAGTGTCTCATTATATTCCGGACGATTATTCCAAGCAAGAGAGGAAGAAACTACGTTATGAAGCCCGACGCTATTATTGAGACGAGCCCTATTTATTTCGCCGTTGTGTAGATGGAATTTACCGACGATATGTTACGGCCGAAGAAGGATATAATATAGTGAAGCACCTTCACTCGACATCTTATGGTGGACACTTGGCCAACCAAAAGACAATCGCCAAGGTTCTCCAAAGCGGATTTTGGTGGCCTTCCATGTTCAAGGACGTTCGAGCTTTCATTATCACATGTGATGCATGCCAAAGAAGTGGCAATATTACAAGAAGAAATGAGATGCCCCTTCAACCTATCTTGGAGATTGAATTGTTCGATGTTTGGGGCATTGATTTCATGGGTCGGTTCACATCCTCTTTTGGTAACAAGTACATTCTAGTCGCGGTTGATTATGTCTCGAAGTGGATAGAGGCCGTATGTAGCTTCCCCCACCAATGACTCCAAGGTTGTAATCAAGCTTTTCAAGAAGGTAATTTTCCCGAGATTCGGTATGCCTAGAGCCATAATTAGTGATGGAGGCTCTCATTTTAGGAACGACACCTTTGAACACCTTCTTAGAAAGTATGGTATCACTCACAAGATGTCTCTAGCCGACCACCTCAATCAAATGGGCAAGCCGAGATCTCCAACCGTCAAATCAAGGGAATTTTAGAGAAAGTTGTTAATACACACCGAAAGGATTGGTCATTGAAATTAAATGATGCCCTTTGGGCATTGAGAACGACTTACAAAGCGCCGATCAGAACCACTCCTTATCGTCTTGTGTATGGTAAAGCTTGTCATTTACCGGTGGAATTAGAACACAAAGCCAAATGGGCAATCAAAGAGCTAAACTTCGATGAGAGTGTTGTAGGAGATAATCGCCTTCTCCAACTACAAGAATTGGAAGAACTAAGACTTGAAGCCTACGAGAATTCGAAGATCTACAAAGAGCGAACTCGCCAATGGCATGATGCTCGAATACTTCGTAAGGACTTCTCCGTTGGTGATAAGGTATTACTATTCAACTCTCGCTTTAAGCTATTCCCCGGTAAGTTGAAATCAAAATGGTCGGGTCCTTTCGAAGTGACCAAGGTGCAACCATATGGATCAATAGAGATTTCTAGCCCGAAAACCGGGAAATTTATGGTTAATGGACAACGTTTGAAGATTTATCATCCCGGTCACATTCGTGAGACCTTTGCTACCGTGAAGTTTGGTGAGCTCCCATTGGGGAGCGTTGTCTAACCCCCTCTCGAAATTGATGTAGGTTTGGTGGTATCCTCAACAACCACCTTGTATATATGTATCATATTTCTTTGAGTTTATTAGTTTTGTGAGCTTGAGAAGAATGGTTGAAATTTGGAGGAGATATGGAGCTTATTTGAAGACCACAAGCATGTTTGTGGGAGATATTGATTATGTAATGGGAGTCGAGTCAATATTTGAATCTCTAGGTGATTATTGAAGAGTCATGAAATGGCAAGGCGGAAACGTAGCAAAGAAGACCGCCGGGCGAAACTTTGCCCGGTGAGACTCGACCGGGCGAAACTTCGCCCTACGGAAAAGTTGCCAGAATTGCCGGAATTGAAGAAGATACCACCGGGCGAAATTTCGCCCGGTGAGATTTTCACCGGGTGAAATTTCACCCGGTGGAAAAATGTTGGCAAAAATGATTTTCACGACGACAAACCGTCGGGTGAAATTTCACCCTATGGTGTTTGATCGGGTGAAATTTCACCCGGCGGCATGAGCTTGGCCGGATCACCTACACCTTTTTCCTCACTACATTTTCATTTCCCTCCTCTACATTTACCCCACATAACTTTCCCTCCAAAAATTTTACACCAAATTTTTACCAATCACTTTAAAACTTTTTATTTCCCTCTCAACCACCCTTATTTATATCACATTTTTCACCTCACTCTTCATTTCACCCTTTCACCCATCATAACATTATTAAACCACTTTCCATACACCCCAACATCCATTCATAACTTCATCTCCATCCTTGGCGATTTATTTCGGGTTCTTGAAGAAAATAAAGGAAGTTTTGGGATTTTCTTGCAAGCACATTACTATGGAGACAAGAGCTCAACGAGCCGCGCATAAACAAGGTATGACTTCGACTTCTAATCCTTCTAAACGTTCATCTTCTAGTAAGTCTTCTAAGCCCAAACTTTTACCTTGTCCTAATACACCCCTAGCTCAAACCCTTCTATTCGTTACTTCGCTGAGATACTTTCCCATTGCTTGATACCATCTGCCGACAATATTATTAATCTCAATGTGTGTGTCCTACAATTGATTTCCGACTCTTTACTTGGTAACCCTAACCCCCCTTGACCTACCTATTGTCGTGGCGTTACACTTTCATCAAATTATTGTTGCCCAACGCCTCTCCATAGACTGTGGTGGTCTTGTGAGTTTAATCGCGAAAAACTTGGGTTATGCGACCGACCATCTTATCCCACATGACAATCGTGTCTGGCTTGACGAGGCTTACCTCCCCACTTGGATCTTTGATCTACCTGACCATCGCCTCGTCTCTATTTGCCATGACCGTGCTCTAATAGTCCCCAATGTATACCGAACCAATATTTACAATTGCCACAATTGGGACCTACCTTTAGGTCTCTGTGAATTCCGACTGAACGAAACGGGGGGGAATAGGAGTTTGGGAGTACGACGGTGAGTTGGAACCCACCGAGGGCACTCCAACGGCTTCTTTTATGTCAAATGATTACTCGAACTAGACCCCCTACAAGAGTCGGTAGATAATATGTGTAGACACCCATATTTTGATCGCTAGGTGTCTATAGTAGTTTCCAAAAAACACCCGATGATGATCGGACGCAAACATGACTTAATACACTCGATTTTCGGACTCGGAATCCATAGTAGTTGGCGCGAGCCTTTAGCGGAGTAAAAATCTCACCAAACCGACCTCAAATTCAGGCCCAGTGGGTCGTTTTCAGTCAAATGAGACTAATTTGGGTCAAAACCGTCACCAAGGGCAAAACCGTCTTTTAGCGACCGAGTCAAACCCCGGTCAAAGCCATTCCCGAGCCAAAAATATCTGACGCGACATTCGAGAAGCCAATTCGAAGTCAGATTCCTTACAAAAATCAGCTACAAAAAGGATTAAGCAACTCGTTAGAGATAAAACTCGATCTCTAATAGGAATTCCCACCCGGCTAGACCCACTCGATCGAGTGGACCAGCTCACTCGATCGAGTGGACTCTTAAAATCAGCCAAAACCGGATTTTCCTATGTAAAACCGGAATCCTATTCCAAACTGGGTGTTTCTTCCCATGCAAGTAACCTTTTCCTATCCAAAGACAAAATCCTGCTTCATCCCAACCGGTTGTTTTCTTCCTTTGCAAGATATCAATCTCCTATCCCAAGTCGGTATTTGATCCTATAAATACCCCTCATACACAACACAACTAGCAGGATTCACACATCAATTATTCACGACAGTTCATAACACAACAATTCCAATCCCGACATCCAAATACTAACCCCAAAATTTTAGGCAATTTTAGGCAAACTATACACAATCCCGAGATCAAAACTCGTCAAAGACCCGAGGGCAAAACTCGTCAAATCCCCTTCCCAATTATACACACCATAATTCACCTATATACATCTTAACGCTCCCGCGCCTAGGCCGCTACTACGAGTCCGTTTTCAAGATAATCAAGCATGTAGTTTGAGGGTGTTACAAATCCCGACTTCTCCCTTTTCTTCTCTTTCTCTCGTCCGTCCGTCCTTTTATACGGGTCGTCCTCGTATCTTTTGTTTTATTTCTTTTCTCGTTCCTAATATCGATATTATCGTACTATTTTCAATAAAACGTCGTCCCTAAGGATTCGATACCGACTCTATAGTCGAATATCGGATCTAACAGGAATCAATCATTAAAACTATTTTAAGCATAATCTTGTTGATGCCGAAATAATCGTCACATAGTCCTAAAAAGAATAATACGACATTACAACGCAGAGGGATTTATTTCAATTCAAAGCAATTTCTAAAACATCTTCTTTTTCTAAAATCGCTCTAAATATTGGTATTGATTTCGTAGTCAAATATCAAATATTGACGAGTTTTGAAAGTTTTAAGTCGGGTATAAATTGTGCCGTATTTTTACACGACTTAACAAAATCATCGGTTTTCAAAAATTAAAAGCAATTTTGAAACTTGCAAATCGAGTCACCACTCGAATAGGAGACACTCGATCGAGTGCCATAGCCACTCGATTGAGTGACACTCCAAAAGTCGGGCAGAAGCTTTTTTCAAGGATACTCGACCGAGTCCCTCCATGACTCGGCCGAGTAGCCCCAATTACGCCTACATCAACGCGTCTTTCACGCTGTAAATCTCGAAAAACCTTTTTCAAGCGATTTCGGTCAACGCGCGTCAAGTCTATCACGTGAATCTAGTCCTTTCAAAACTGCGTCGTGTTTTTCTTCTAACCCGTTTGCTTCTTTTATCGAGATTGTTGTATTGTATCGTTGGTTGCATTGTAATTCCGGGTGGTATGCCGCTCGTATATTGTAATCGTTGTCGCTTTTACTTCTTTTGTTTGTTTTATTGTACTAAAATGAACCCCGCATACTAAAACAACTTTGACGTTAGCTTAGATGCATTAAACGACGTAGCTAAACATATTTCACATGCTTAGTCAAAACGCTCTTTGCATATCATTCAACCATCATACTAACGCGCGTACATGAACAACGAACGATATCTTAGTTAAGGTCGCTAAGGGCGGGCGGGATTGGGTGTTCTTTGTGAACTTCCCAACACGTAACCTCACCCCTTACTCAGAACCATGGTTTCCGGATGTCCGAAACCATTGGCATACGAGAGTCATTCAATACACGGTATCCGATAACGTCGGTATCGGTATCGCAATGCAAAGGGACGAACCCAATAAACTCTGAAATTGGAATGGGCTGTACTCTGTGCACGGCCCACTACGACATAGAGTGGGTTCGAACGGGCCCGAACTCCCACAAAGTTCGGTGGCGACTCCACTTCGATTTAAATTTCAATTCGAGATCCATCTTACCACGAGATTCATTCGCCGTCCCAAACCCGCACGTGGCCGCGTCGGGGTGGACCTATGTCATGTCCACAATTTGGCGACTCCGCTGGGGAGACCCGATGTACCCCTTGTCATCGGGATTCTCAAGGTGAGACTCGAAAAGAAATCGTTCGAATATTAATGTACGCGTTTTAGTTCGATGGTTCATGCATAACCCAAATCTTTCCCGGGCTGGTTACTTGTGACCGACGTCCCACTATACCACGGTGCATTCCTAAATGGGTGCGCTAAAGACTCCGATGGCGGAACTCGTATGGGTTTCACGGCATGTTCTAAGTCCAACTCAGCTTAGAAAGTCCGTCCTGATTTACGAGAAAGCCGTCGTTGTTGGTATAGACTCTATTTCGACCGACCGAGACTTAGATTAATAGCATACATGGTGTCGTTATACTGCTTCCGTGACTACATGCTACTTGATTTACATGTCATCTTTTTCAAAAACCGTTATTTCAAAAATGCATCTTTTCAAAATCATCCAATTTTCAAAACCCGAAATACCGTTTCGGGACCCGTCTTTTCAAAATTATCCATTTTTCAAAAAACTCGAAAAGCTGCCAAAATTTAGACTTAAAGATTTGACTCAAAAACAAGCCTATTTTCTAGCCGGCATGCTATCCCTTTCAAAATTCGGATTTGGTCTTGCAAAATGAAGATGCAAAGGGTGATGGTCTTGCAAAATGAAGAGAAATCGGATTTGGGCCTTGAAGTTTGTGCAACCCATTAAGCAGATCTATAAATACAAAACCTAGGGTTTTGAGCCAAATTGTGCCTTAAGTGAGCCTTGATTGTGCCTCTTAGGAGTAGGATAGAAACCCTCCATATTGTAGTAAGTAGTAGTAGTAAACTCTCTTAGAAAATTCTCTAAAATAATTAATAGATCTATCAAACACTAATACAATTACTCCATTATTAATAGTAAAGTTACAATCTTTATTGAAGAATTAGGTTTATTATTGAAGATTCAAGGGTTTTACAAGGGTTTATGTGACAAAAACCCTTGTCTTATTTCTTGAAGATTCTTATTTTATATTATTGAAGATTGAAGATTTATGCATGGATTAGTGACAAATTCTTGTGTATTTCTCTCAAGATTCAATCTTTATTATTATTAATCTTCTTCTTCCTCTTTGATTTTCTCCATTGTGGGTAAAATTCTTTCCTCTCCCTTTTCTCCATTAATATATTTGTTTGTGTAGTTTTTATGCATGCTTTATAAATTTTCTTCTCAATGAATGCTTTGTTGTTAATCACCATGATTAGTGAGTAGATCTCTTTGTTAGGGGGTTAGGGGAGGACGATTTATAGGTAAAGATTTAATCTTTGTGAGATTATTGCATTTGAGGGTGATATTGTCTTTATGGGATTGTTGTGTTATGTTTGACTTAGCTTGATCACCTAGGTTGACTTGACTCACCCGGATCAATATGGGGAAACTCGGGGTTTGGGTAATTCCATTTAGAGACCGTAGTCCATTCGTCGCGAAAGCGGGCTTAGACTTGGTTGGTAGGGAAACCGAAAGGTTGAACCTCCCTTATACACCTTGTGATGATTCTTGCATTATTAGATTCTTGTCTTTATTTCCAATCCCCCGACTCTCCCTAACGCCTTTCCCATCAATAGTTTCCCACCTTAATCACATAAGCTCATTTAGCAAACTTCACCCGACTCGACCAAAAACCCCCCTTCTCGACTCAATTACTCATAGACTCTGACTTAAACGACTACCCCTCTCGACCGTCCCTGTGGATCGATCCCTGACTTACCGCTACTACGTAGTAGTAGTATTCCGGGGTTATAAATATTGTTTCACCGCGTTGGATAGGCGACAATCCGCGTGCATCACTTTGTGAGCTGCAAAAGCTATTAGGAGCCTTATGACCTCAAGTCTAGCTACCGGTGCATAAGTTTCATCATAGTCGATACCTTCTTGTTGATTATAACCTTGCACCACTAGCCTAGCCTTGTTCCTTACGATTTCACCGGAATCGTCTAGCTTATTACGAAAGACCCATCTAGTACCAATGACGGTACGATTAGAGGGCCTAGGGACAAGATACCATACCTCATTCCTCTTGAATTGAACAAGCTCTTCTTGCATTGCTATCAACCAGTCGGCATCAGACAAAGCGACTGTGACATTGGGCGGTTCGATTTGAGAAACGAAAGCGTTGCAAGAGTAGAAATTGTTGAGGGATGATCTTGTCTTTACTCCAGATTTCAAGTCACTAGTCAGATTTGAGAGGGGGTGTGAGCTTTGATGCTTCCACTTCCTTGGAATAAAAGTATCTTCCCCTTCAACTGTAACAGTCCTTCCGACTGTTGCTTCTTGGCTAGAAGTCGATGCTTTCACACCAGATTCTAAGGACGCCTCTGGTCCTTCGGCATTAGCTGTTGCTTCACCATTATCTCCTTGAAGATCACTTTCAGGAGGATCATTAATTCCCCCTGAACTCGTGCCTTCGTCTTCAGGTAACAGTCTGGCAGACTGTTGCTCAGCAGCTCCATTTAGCTCATCTTCAAGTGTGTCTTCTTTTCGAGCAAGGCCTATTTCGAATTCTTCATCTTCTTCATCATCATGTTGTACCTGCTAAAAAAAATTGGATTCATCAAATATGACATGCACACTTTCTTCGATCATCATGGTTCTTTTATTATAAACCTTGTAAGCTTTACTATGATCGGCATACCCTATGAACACGGCTTCATCACTACGGGGATCGAATTTTCCTAAGTTATTTTTACCATTATTATGCACAAAACACTTGCTTCAAAAGCATCTAAAATAGGAAATATTCGATTTTCTACCACGTAGCAACTCATAGGGAGTCTTACTTAATATACTTCTAACCATGACTCTATTATGAATGTAGCAAGCGGTGTTTACCGCTTCGGCCCAAAAGTTTCTAGGTAGTTTACTACATAACAACATAGTTCTAGCCATGCTTTCAAGAGTTCTATTCATACGTTCTACGACGCCATTTATTGAGGTGTCCTAGGGGCTGAAAAGTTATGATCTACTCCATTATCGTCACAATAAGCACCAAAAGATGAGTTTTCAAATTCGGTTCCATGGTCGGTTCTAATTGACACAAGTTTGTTTTGAACCCTTTTTAAACATATTAGAAATTCATCAAATGCTTCATCTTTGGAACTTAAAAACAATGTCCACACAAATCTAGAGTAATCATCAACAATCACCAATACATAGCGACTGCCACCTCTACTACGAACTCTCATAGGACCACACAAATCAATATGCAACAGTTGCAGTGGTCGTGACGTACTAACTATCTTTTTGGATTTAAAGGAGCTTCTAACATGTTTGCATTTAGCACATTGATCACATATTTTATCAAATTCAAATTTCATGTTAAGGAAACCATCAACTAGATCAAGTCTTCTAAGTGTATTAAGACTTTTAGCACTAACATGTCCAAATCTTTTATGTCATAACCACGGGTCATTTTTCATTACGCTCATGCAAGACATAGTTTGACCATTTAAAGTATTCAAGTCGGTTAAATAGACATCTTTGACACGTCTACCTTCAAGAACAACTTCACGGGTAGTGGCATTCAAAATACGACACAAACTAGTACTAAACTCAACCAAATTACCACGATCACACAATTAAGAGATACTTAAAAGATTATGTTTCAAACCTTTGACAAGCCGCACATTATCAACACAAACCATTGAAGACTTACCAACTTTTCCAAGTCCTATGACTTCACCTTTTTTGTTGTCTCCAAAAGTTACCGTGCCACCATCATACGCGTCTAGTGAGAGGAATTGGCTTCTATCACCCGTCATGTGACGAGAGCATCCACTATCAAGATACCAATTGCAGCGTCCCCCCACCAAGCCCTACAAGGAGATTAAGAGGAGATTTTAGGAACCCAAACAAGTTTAAGTCCCTTCGTTAAAGCATTCTTAATTATCTCCCTACGATTCCATGTTTGGTTTGTAACATTTATACCAAAATCTATGTTGTGGTATCTAACTTTTCAAGCATTTTGGATGTGACCGGTCTTACCACAATAGTGACAAATGATGTACTCGGGAAGTGCTACATATTTTCGTTTCCTAAAGCCTCTTTTAGTGGGATCGGGATCATATATGTTACAGTCGCGACGCCTGTTCCATTTGAACCCTAGCCCACCTTTTTGACGACAAAGGTTGTCTTGTCTAGCAAGAAAATTTAACACGGTTTGACTTCCCTCCCAAGTTCTATAGACTCTTCTAGCCTTGATTAGTTCATAAATAGTGGTTTGTATAGAGTGGGTGAGAAACTCATTTTCCTTTTGGGACTTTTTGAACATCTCTTGAAGAGTGTCACACTTGACTTTATACTCATGTAAACTTTTATCTCTTTGTTCAATTAGACACTCTAGGTTATGAGCACACGCCTCTAAATACACAATTCTAGGACTCGATGAACTAGACTCGGGAACATCATTTAGCAACTCTTCCTTAGTGGTCTTGAGATTGACTTTAAGAGACTCATTCTCTTTGGACAACTCGGACGTTTGTGAGTTAAGAGACTCATCTACTTCTGGCGGTTTAGACACTTCCATTTTCAAATCTTGCAACTCATTTAGCAAACACTTGTTAGCCTTCTTTAGACTTTTTAACTCGTTTTTCACTTCAGAAGTCACAGTCTCACTGTCTGTTACCTTGATTATCTCTTTAAGACGCACATTTTCCATAGCAATTTCCTCAATTTCATCTTGCATGACTAAAGACCTTTTAGTTTGAGAACGACACCTATCAAAAAGTTTATCTAACAGTTTACATACCTTTTCTTTTGAGTAGGTACGGACTTTAGCCTTAAGGTTTTGTACCTCATTTTCGGAGTCGGAATCGAAGTCATCGGGATTGGCCATGAGACACCTAAGATGATCAACTTTGGAATTATTTGTGTTTTTGGTGAGACACATTTTAGCTTCTAACTCCTCATCTATAGGTTCGTCTTCTTCCGAATCGGACATTCCCCAAATAGCGGACATGACCTTACTTTTATATTCCCTTTTAGCTTTATCCCGTTTTTCTTTTGAGTGAATATCATTCCATTTAGGGCATTCTTTGATTTGATGAGTTTTATCACCACATTTAAAACATCCTATGGTTGAGCTAGGTTGTTTCTTAGGAAATCGTTTTTTATTGAAATTGTTGTTAAACCTACGATTTCCTTGAGCAGTTACCATACCAACAATATTCCTAGTGAACATGGCAAATCCATCCTCTTCGTCCTCATCCTCATCACTTGAGGTGGACTTGAGAGCAAGACTCTTTCCCCTTTGGTTATCACTTGAACACTTCACGAGGTTTAACTCGTGAGCCATAAGTGATCCCATTAGTTCATGAAGAGTCAAGATGGATAAATCTTTAGCTTCCTCTATGGCGGTGACCTTTGGTTGCCATTTTTCCGTTAGACTACGAAGGATTTTTCTAATGATGTCTTCGGACTCGAAATCTCTACCTAGACTTTTAAGCTCATTAATGATACAAGAAAAACGACTCGATAAGCAATTTATGGACTCGTCTTTTGACATGTGAAACATTTCATATTGTTGCATGAGAAGGTCAATACGGTGCTTTTTGACTTGAGACGTGCCCTCATAGGCAAGGTCGAGAGAGTCCCAAATCTCCTTAGCCGTAGGACATCCACTTATACGACTCACTTCCTCCTCTCCGACACATCTTTGGAGGATAGACATTGCTTTGGAATTTTTTTCTACAATTTTAAAATCATTTTCATCATACTTAGACTCATCTTTAACTTTAGACACACCGGTTGTAGCATTGGTCTCGATTCTTTCTAACGGACCCTCTTTAATGATTTTCCAACATTGATAATCGATACTTTTGATATAGTGTTCCATTTTTAGCTTCCACCAACCAAAATTCTCACCGGTAAAGACCGGGATCTTGGAGTGTTTAGCGGAATCCATATCGAGGAATCAAACTCTAGGTGGTTAGCCTTTAAAAGAGTACGAGCCTCTGATACCAATTGAAGAGTTTATGGATCCCTAAGTACCTAAGAGGGGGAGGGGTGAATTAGGTACCTTTTAAAAAATTCAACTTAATCTTTATTGATTAAAGCAAGTTGAGTGGAAGTAGAAAACAATTATGTGAAGAAGTACTAGACTTAACATACAACGGACAATCAGACTGTTACGCTTTGTCTTAGCCAGGAGTACGGCTACAGAACAAAGCCACAGTATGAGCGACTGTTGTCAGACTGTATTCGATTCGCTTAGCAGAATGAGAAGCTACAGACGAATGTCACAGTATAGGCGATTGTTGCGTGTAAAGAGATAGCACAACTAAACTAAGTTTGAAGCTTGAGCAAATGAAAGAAAAAGCTAAATAACATGTTTTATCAAAGAGATGCAGCGGAAAATAAAGAACGCGATAAAAACACGATATTTTTGAATTGGTTCGGCCAACACTTTAAGAGCCTACGTCCAATGCTTTTCTTATTGCTTTTCTTTAGAAATCTACTCCGAATTCAAAAGACCCTTACAATAATAAAGCGACCCATAACCTACTCCGGTTACGACCAATAACCTACTCCGGTTGCGATTTTGAGTTTACGAGACTACTCCGTCTCTAACTCACCAATGACCTACTCCGGTCACGACCAATAGCCTACTCCGGCTACGACTCTTAATAACTTAGAAAGTTACCAAGATTATAATTCTAACCAAGTTAGACAAGAGTGTATATGATTCTGTATAACAGTGTGTTCGACTGTGACTTTGAAATTACTGAAGACTTTTCGAAAATACTTTGCAAAATGTTTTATGATTTAAACCTTTTAAAGAACAAAATGCAATATCAGATTTAGAGTTAATGTGTTTGAAAGTCTTGAGAAATAAATGAAGCAAATGGGTTTCTTTTATAGTAGATGTGAAAATTGGATAAAAGAAAAATGTATCATTTCAAATCCAAAGGTTTATAGAGATAATTGTTTTTTCAATGGATAAAAGGAAGAACCATTAGATTGAAGTGCACAACTAGCAAAGTTGAGTAGTCAATTCTTCCTTCCAAAGTAATGAATGCTTCTTTGGAAAAACTTGGGGAAAGAGGTTTATTATTGCACAAGAAACCAACCCATCTCTTTTTTCAAAAATCAGATTTTTTCAAAGCCAATTTTATTTTTTGTAAAAGATTTTTCTAAGGATTAAACTTTTGAAAATAAAATCTTTTTGATCCTTTTAAGATCTGTCGAAAGATGTAAGAGTCAGGCTGACTGTTACATACTGTTGTACCGAATATACACACTTTGCCTTTACAAGTGACTTATGGACTTAGACTCATTTCTATTCTCTTCAAATGAAATTCTTGATCTTTATCTTGGGTAGCTTTGGCTTGTCTTGATATCAACATTCTTGGATTAGCACATTTGATAATTATCACACTAATGCCGATTAACCTATAAGATTAAACTAAAAGACAAGTTAAATAGGCATTGTCATCATCAACAAACCCAACAATCACTTTTGTGGATGACTACTCTCGCTACACTAGGGTCTATTTATTAGCAACCAAAGATGAGGCTGAAAAAAAGTTCATAGAATTTAAAGCCGAGGTTGAAAATCAATTAGACCTTAAAATAAAACGAGTAAGATCTGACCGGGGAGGTGAATACGACGGTAATCCACTTAGTGACTATTGTAAGACCCATGGGATTATACATGAAAGGACTGCCCTCTATTCACCCCAACAAAACGGTGTTGCCGAACGCGAAAACCGATCACTAAAGAATATGATGAATGCAATGTTGTTGAGTTCTGGAATGCCTTCTAATATGTGGGGTGAAGCAGTTCTTTATGCATGTCATGTTTTGAATCGTGTACCTCATAAGAAAACAGGTAAGACTCCTTATGAGTTGTGGAAAGGATACAAGCCCAATCTCAAATACCTTAAAGTGTGGGGGTGTCTGGCGAAGATTGGGATTCCAACGTTTCAAAGGAACAAAACTGGACCGAAACCGTAGAAGGAATTTTCATCGGGCATGCCATGAATAGTGCTGCTTACCACTTTATTCTTAAAGATTCGTCAGGTGTTGGGGCCATAAAAGAATCTAGAGATGCAGGATTTTTGAGCATATTTTCCCTATGAAAACTAAATCTTTGGCTCCTGTTGTTACAGCGCGTCCCTCTACTCCGGTGGTGGTTCCCAAGGAACCTCGAAGGAGCAAACGTTCCAGGACCGAAACCAGTTTTGGTCCAGATTTCGTGACCGCTTTCCTTGCCGAAACGAGTTTAGTTGATGAGTATGTTGTAAATAATGTTTTTATGCTCGAAACAGATCCTAGAACTTATAAAGAGGCTATGAGTTCCATTGATTCCACTTTTTGGCGACTGCATTTCTAAACGGCGACCTTGATGAAGAGATCTACTTGAAACAACTGATCAACGTATTTTATATCGTATTTTATTGTCCCCCGACAACCGTTTTTGAGCTTTTCTTCTTCCATAATTATATGTTTAATGTCGATTTCTATTAGAAAGTCGATACTGTCGGTTCTCGTGTTACTTTGCAGGTTAGATTCAATTTTGAGCATATTTAGGAGTAATAGCTCAGATAGCCGAGACGAGAACGAAGGACGAGGAAGAAAACGGAAAGCCGAGAAGCAAATAGAGGCTCAATAACGAGCTCAACAGCACCCACTCGATCGAGTAGTGCTAAGCACTCGATCGAGTGCCTCATATCCGTGCTCAAGTTGGAGAGATCACGCTTCCACTCGATCGAGTACCCTAGTGCACTCGATCGAGTGCGTTACGCCCAGGCCGCAGATTGGATTTTTATTTATTTAGAATTTTGGGTCTGTTTTGTAAGTCCAACTGATTTCTTTTAAATCAGTTGGGGGAGGATTGTCGGACATCACTTTTCATTCTATTCTTACACACACTACGTTAGTTTCTCTTAGCATAGAAGACTACGTTCGTTTCCGTTTTTCTTCGCAAGATTCATCGTATTCCGTTCTTCCCTTTTCAGATCTCAAATTGTTCGGTATCACTACTTTAATTTTAATTTTAATTTTAATTTCAATTCTCTAGTTTAATTCTTGTCTTAATTCTCTAGTTTAATTTTCGTCTTAATTCATTCTCATTTTTTATAGTTATCTGATTTCAGTCTCGTAGTTTAATTTAATTCGCATCCATCATGTTTAATCGCAATTCATATTTTCTTAGTTTAATTACAATCATCATGAGTAGCTAATTTCTATCTAGGGTTTAAGGGGATCGATGGGTGTTAATTGGGTTATAGAAAATTGACCTGTCCCTGATTATATGAACTGTCGCCTGAATGTTGTTTTAATTCTGATTGATTAATTACTGGCCAGGATTAATTAGTTAGTATCACAATTAGGACTTTTCGCCGACCGGGTTAAGGACTAATTAGGTCACGATATTTTGGGTAGACTAGCTTAATTATAGCGACCGCAAGTTAAGTTTAGTTCTAAAGTTTGTAGTAGTACCGACCGGACCTACACCTTAGACAGTTCGATTATTGACCTGTTAGTTGACTCCCTGACCCGGTTGACATTCATTGTGAACCTGAGACCCTAGACCTTTTTATTATTGATTTATCTTATAGCAGTTAGTTGTTAGTTCACTCAAACAAACAGAAAAACAGTGACCCGTAATCTTTAGTCTAGACCTTAGAGCAAGTAATTGAGTCCCGTCTCCTGGTGGTTCGACCCCTATTTCACTATCTACATTAGTTAGTGGACCTTAGGGTATCTTTGATTAGGGATACGACTACCCCTATCAAATTTTGGCGCCGTTGCCGGGGAGACGGTGTTATTTATTTACTTGTTTTGTGTTTTAGTCTTTAGATTGCTTGTCTCGAGGGACTTCAGTTCCTTGAGATCGTTTCTCACATTTTTTTGTAGTTTCCTCGTATGCCCAGGTCCTCTCGAATTTTAGGCTACGTACCACCATTCGATCCTGAACCAGAGAGAACTCTCCGCAGGTCTAGGAAATTCTACAAGGAGATTGCTGAGACAGAAAGATCAGAATCAGTGGAACATTCGGACGACGAGCATATATCCGAAGCACTGTCCTTTGAAGAGGATAATTCCACTACTGCCCCCGAGACACCGCTAGTCAAGATGCCTCCCAAACTTGCTAGCCATTCCGAGCCGGAGCAAAGTGCCCTACCAAAACCATTGAAGAGGCCCACGGCCACTACAGGTACCTTTGAGATTCGTCCCGCTTTTATCACGTTGGTGGAGCGAAATCAATTCGGTGGAGGTCCTGATGAAGACCCGGCGAAGCACATGAAGCTCTTCACCGACTATTGTTCAACTATACCACTCCCCGCGGAAGTGACACAAGAAGAGGTGATGGAGATGCTATTCATGTTCTCCCTACGCGATAACGCGAGAGACTGGATCACGGATCTAGACAAAGAGACCGAGGGAATCACAGACTGGAACTCCCTAGCCTTAGCTTTTTACAAGCATTACTACACGCCGCAGAAAACCAACATGTTGAGGAGTCAGATTACTAACTTCCGACAGACATCTCACGAGAATATCTACGAGGCGTGGGTAAGGTCAAAGCATTGTTGATGCAAGGTATCCAAAGTCATAATAAGCTAGAAACTCAAGTCAACCAGATACTTGCCCATAACAAGATGCTAGATACCCAAGTAGCACAACTTGCCGCCCAAAAGCAAGCTAGGCCACCGGGTACTCTACCTCCTCAAGGCGAACAGTCACATGAGCAAGCCAACGCGATAACGTTGAGAAGCGGAACAAATTATGAAGGTCCGAAAATGCCCGAGGAGTATGTTGTGGTTGATGAAGCCGAGTTGGAGAAGCAAGAGCTAGCCGAGGAAGCGTTGAGCAGGCCACGAATTGAGGCTACTCGATCGAGTAACACCACCCCACTCGATCGAGTAGACCCCCTAAAACCTGGCAGAAAGCAGTCAAGTGTACCACTCGACCGAGTCACGCCTAACTCGATCGAGTTGGAGGTCACTCGACCGAGTGGTATCAGCCCACTCGGTCGAGTAGACCCTCCAAAAGTGGTCAGTAGCCCCCCAGTGATGCCACTCGACCGAGTGCCTACAGGTGACTCGATCGAGTATGATGACACTCGACCGAGTCAGCCTGTACTCGATCGAGTGGATAACGTAATGCCTAACTCCGCTTCTTTTCATCCCCAGGTTTCAATTAAGGATGCTAATTCTTCTCAAGCGTCCCCGTCTCAAGCCAAGGAGCCTGCGATTCCGATCATACTTCCATTTCCCCACCGACGGCGTAAGACAAAGCTTGATCAACAGTTCGGTAAGTTTATGGAAGTCGTCAAGAATCTGCAGGTAAGTGTTCCTTTTACTGATTTAATCACTCAAGTTCCTGCTTACGCGAAATTTATGAAAGAAATACTAACTCGTAAGCGGTCTTTTAGTGAAACTGAGACAGTTGCTTTCACGGAGGAATGCAGCGCGCTACTACAGAGTCGTACTCCGCCCAAGCTCAAGGATCCAGGGAGTTTTTCTATCCCTTGTACTATAGGGACATTAGCTACCGATAAGGCCCTGTGTGACTTAGGAGCTAGCGTCAGTGTCATGTCGTATTCTATTTGTCAGAAATTGAATATGGGTGTTTTGAAATGTACTAATATGACTCTGCAGATGGCTGATCGATCGGTCAAATATCCTTTAGGTGTCTTAGAGGATGTTCCGGTCCAAGTAGGGAAATTCTTTATTCCCGTTGACTTTGTAGTCTTAGACATGGCTGAGGACGCCATAATCCCTATTATCCTCGGTCACCCTTTCCTAAACACGGTAGGGGCGATCATCGATGTCAAAAATGGGAAGCTCACACTCTCCGTAGGAGATGATACCGTGCCTTTTAGTCTCGATCAAGCTCTTAAGAAGCCCATGATAGAGGAGTCCTGTTATAGTATAGATGTCATTGATTTGGAAATAGAAAGCTATATTGACGATTATCTTGGCAGGGACCCTTTGGAGAAATTGCTGACATCCGGCGATGCTGATGCCGAGAAGAGATCATGGAGCACGGAAGTGGACGAGCTAGAACGTATGCTAAACGGGAAGGAGAGCACTATCGAGAAGGTATACAGTCTCGGCACCCCTAAAAAGGAGGTCGAGGTAAGTAAACCTGAACTAAAACCCCTCCCCTCTAATTTGAAATATGCATTTCTAGATGATAAGGGTCTAAACCCCGTAATTGTCAACGCTGCACTCACAGATAGCCAACTTTCGGAGTTTTTAGTCATTTTACGACGACATAAGAAGGCTATTGGGTACAGTATTGATGACCTACGTGGTATTAGTCCCGAGTTTTGCATGCATCGCATTCACTTAGAGGGAGACCATAGACCATCCATTCAGGGACAACGTAGGTTGAACCCGAACATGCAGGATGTGGTTAAGAAGGAGGTTATGAAACTCCTAGATGCTGGCATTGTCTATCCCATTTCCGACTCTAAATGGGTTAGTCCAGTCCAAGTGGTCCCTAAGAAGGGAGGGACCACGGTTATCACGAACGAGAGGAATGAACTTATTTCTACTCGATTAGTGACTGGATGGAGAATGTGTATTGACTACCGTAAGCTGAATGTAGCTACTAGGAAAGACCATTTCCCACTCCCCTTCATTGACCAGATGCTAGAGCGTCTTGCTTGTCATAAGTACTTATGCTACTTAGATGGCTACTCGGGATTTTTCCAAATCCCAATTCACCCAGACGACCAGGAGAAAACAACTTTCACCTGTCCCTACGACACCTTCACATACCGAAGGATGCCTTTTGGCCTTTGTAATGCCCCGGCCACTTTTCAACGTTGTATGATGTCCATATTTTCGGACCTTATCGAGTCTGTCATGGAAGTCTTCATGGATGATTTCAGTGTATATGGCACTGATTATGATGCATGTTTACTTAATCTTACACGGGTCTTGCAACGTTGTGAGGAGACCAATTTGGTCTTAAACTGGGAGAAATGTCACTTCATGGTGACTAAGGGAGTCGTTTTGGGTCATTTAGTGTCCGAACGCGGCATCCAAGTGGATAAAGCGAAAGTCGAGGTGATTGAGCAATTACCATACCCCGTTAATGTTAAGGGTGTGCGGAGTTTTCTTGGTCACGCGGGTTTTTACCGCCGTTTCATCCAAGATTTCTCCAAGATTGCCAAACCTTTGACTCAGCTGCTCCTCAAAGATGCCCCGTTCGTCTTTACTGACGAGTGTGCTCGAGCTTCTGACAGGATTAAGCAGGCTCTTGTTTCCGCACCTATTATCCGAGCTCCCGATTGGGATTTGCCTTTCGAGATTATGTGCGATGCTAGCGATTACGCTGTAGGAGCCGTGCTCGGGCAAAGGAAAGACAAGGTTGTACATGTGATCTACTATGCTAGTCGGACGTTAGATATGGCGCAGATCAATTATGCTACTACGGAGAAGGAGTTATTGGCCATCATCTATGCTCTAGACAAGTTTCGAGCCTATCTCATTGGCTCGAAGGTGATAGTGTATACAGATCATGCAACCTTGAAGTACCTTCTAGCGAAGAAGGAGGCCAAACCAAGACTTATTAGATGGATCCTATTACTGCAGGAGTTTGACTTAGAGATCCATGATAAGTCTGGGGCCGAGAATGTCGTAGCCGACCACCTATCCCGGCTAAGATATGATGGTGGGGATCTCGCCCCAATTGATGATTCGTTCCCGGATGACCATTTTCTTGCTATTACCATGGATACTCCATGGTTTGCAGATTATGCTAACTTCCTAGTTGGAGGTACTCTACCTCCCGACCTTCAGTATCAGCAGAAGAAGCGGTTCTTACATGATGTGAAGCGTTATTTCTGGGACGACCCATATCGTTTCCGAGAAGGTGCAGACGGCTTATTTAGGAGGTGTATTCCCGAGAGTGAGGTACATGCTATCCTCACTAGATGCCACTCCTCCCCTTATGGTGGACATCACGGCCCTTCGAAGACCTTCGCGAAGGTAATGCAATCGGGCTTTTATTGGCCCACTACTCTCAAGGATGCCACCACCTTTATCCGTTCTTGCGACGCATGCCAACGAACGGGAAATATTTCTCGGCGACACGAAATGCCTCAAACCGGGATTCTTGAAGTAGAACTATTTGACGTTTGGGGTATAGATTATCAAGGACCGTTCCCTTCTTCTTATGGGAATCGGTATATTTTGGTCGCCGTAGACTATGTTTCTAAGTGGGTGGAAGCCATCGCTTCACCTACTAACGATGCTAACGTGGTGATCCTACTCTTTAAGAAGACAATATTTCCGCGTTTTGGGGTCCCACGGGCTGTTATTAGTGATGGCGGTTCACATTTTCATGAACGCCAACTCACTAAGCTATTGAAGAAATACGGTGTTCACCACCGTACCTGGCTAGCCTATCATCCACAAACTAGTGGACAAGTCGAGATTTCGAACCGTGAGATCAAGTCTATTCTCGAGAAAGTTGTCCATACTTCGAGAAAAGATTGGAGTTCGAAGCTCGACGATTCTCTTTGGGCTTACCGGACCGCATTCAAGACTCCTATCGGGACATCCCCGTATAGGCTTGTTTATGGCAAGGCTTGTCATCTACCCGTAGAGCTCGAGTTTAAGGCTATGTGGGCCTTAAAGGAGCTCAATCTCGATCCGAAGCTAGCCGGAGAGAAGCGCCTCATGCAATTGAACGAACTAGATGAATTTCGTCTCCATGCTTATGATAACGCGAGAATTTATAAGGAGCGGACCAAAAGGTGGCATGATAAGCGCATTATTCCCCGAGAGTTCCATGTCGGCGATAAGGTACTTTTATTTAATTCCCGACTTAGACTCTTTCCCGGGAAACTTCAATCCCGATGGTCTGGACCGTTCACGGTGACTGGAGTAAATAAATTCAGGTCGGTTACACTCACTACCGACAAAGGCGAAATATTCAAGGTGAACGGTCAACACCTCAAGCTCTATCACGAAGGTGCGTACGTCGGTGTTGTAGAGGCCATGGACCTCAACGACACTCTCGATTCCACCTAATCCAAATGAGGTAAACCGGTCGAGCGGGACCGTAAAAACCAGCGCTAACCGGGAGGCAACCCGACATCACTTGTATATATTTGTAATTTCCCTTTCCGCAATTTTTATTTTTATTTTTTTTAGCTTGGTAGCTCTAATTGGGAGTTAGTATTATTTATCGAGTGAGGACGAGGGAATTTTACGGTTTAATTGATTTAATTTCAGGATTTTGAAGCAATTTAATGGAAAAAAGGCGAGAAGTAGCAGCTACAGAGGTCACTCGATCGAGTGGCCTTTGCACTCGGTCGAGTGCCCTGACGAAGCAGCTACTGTCCAGTTTTCATGGGGTCACTCGATCGAGTGTCCCATGCACTCGGTCGAGTGCCCCTGAACCGGGTTCAGCTTCGATTTTTCCGTCCTCCTTTATTTGTTTCCTACTCTTTTTTTTCAAATCAGCTTTCTAATTAAAACCCCTTCCCCCTTACAAGTCTTAAGAACCCTAACCCCCAATTCACTCAAATCACTCCCAATTCATCAAATCTTCACCAAAACTCACGATTTTTGCTTCTAATTTGCAATTAGTTGTATCTACTTGTGTTCCTTGGTGTTATTTTGTGAATTTTTCGTCCCCTCTTCCCCCAGTTTCGAAATTTTCGAGCTACTCAAGGTAAATTTCGGGTTTTTGATTTTCTCACCTCTTTTCTTGGTTTTATGGTATAAATTCATCCTTAGTTATATACTAATCCCATTGCATGCTTGATTTTGTGTTGATTTCACCACTTTATGCTCAAAAATCGATTTTTGTGTATAGACTCTGATTTTGGCCGAGATGTTGTGTTTTTTGTGGGATTCTTGTATAATTTTGTTTTGTTATTATGCTATAGTCATGGCAGGAAGAAGGAATCCGCCCCGAAACAACAACAGGAACAGGAATGCAAGGCAGCCGGCTGTTCAGCCTGTGCCAGGATATGAAGAAATTGAATGCAGGGACGAGGCCCAAAGAGCGCGTTTAGTTACCTTGATACCTAGGGCGATGGAGGCTACCCGGTGCTGCTCGTCACAATTCGCAATCGAGCACGGTTTGAACGAGCAATTATTGCACCTCTTGTCCATGACCGGATTCGGTGGCTTATGGACACTACGTGAGTTATCTTACCGAGTACTCACTTTAGAATTCTTAAGTTCATTTGAATTTGATAGACAAGAGAGCATGATTTCCTTTCGGTTGAACAATGAGGAGCAATCCATCTACCTTAGTACCCTGTCCGAGTGTCTAAGGCTTACTTCTGACCAGGCTGAAGACATCCTAGACATACCCGAGAGTTCGAAAGCACCTCCCTACTTTGAGTTATTTTTGGGTCGTAGAGCAACTGTCACCGCTATGGCACTCAATGCCATCCCACACCCTACTATCCGCCTCTTCTTGCGGATTTTGAGTCACGTGGTTTTTCCACGCTCCGACATGAGTAAACTTCACTCATTGGAGGTGTTGATTTTAGGACACTACCTAAACCCCTTTAGGCGATCCCTGAAGGCGTTTAGTGCACCGGGTATGATCTGTGTCGGAATCGAGCGCCAGATCAGTGGATCAGGACCGCTCGGTTGTGGAGCCATTGTCACCGCGCTAGCAAAGCGCTATGTTATGGGTTTTGGGGATGCAGTCACTTTTGAGAGTCTCACCGACCGCGTCCCTTTGCTAGACTGTAGCTACCTCTTCTCCACTTTGAAGTGGATTCGGGGCAATCCCCCGAACTTTCTGTGGCGCGTCCGAGACAAGGTTTGGATGAAAATCCCGGTTGTCGAAGGGACAATCCTACCCCCACTACTTGCATTACAACCCACTCCCGAGGGTGAGAACACACCCGACCCACTGCGCTACCTCATTCCCGAGGAGCTCTTCATTTTCGGCAAGGGCGTTCAACCCCCTCGACGTAGGGTTCGTGTAGAGACCGAACCCGTTGAGACCGAGCCCCCCAGGGCCACACACACACACACACCCCGACCTTCCCGTTCCAGACTCCGGGTGCCGAGTTTCCGCACCCGTACCCGTTTATGTATGATCCAGTTTATGAGCACCAGAGACGGGTACACGAGGGGATTAATCAGAGCATCGTCAACCGCGAGATCCACGAGTACATGCTTACTCAAGGCATCTCGGCGCCTCAGCACCCGTCCTACTGGAGAGGTCCGGGAGATACTAGTGGTATTTTCCACGATTATGGGGTTGATCCAGCTGCTTGGGGTCCGGACTACGGGCACACCTACGGCGGCCTAGGAGCACAGTGGTTGAGAGACTTGCGACAGTCGGGTCAGCAGGGTGGTACTAGCGGCTCAGGCCAGGGCGATACTGGAGCCGGTCCATCTGGGACCGGTGGAGACGACGAGATGGCTGATTAGCCGGTTTGGGGGAGCTACCATTGTATATACGGTACTTTCTTTCCTTTTTATTTCTGTTTTTACTGCTTTCTTAGATTTTTTCTTCCCCTTAGGTCGAGTTGTCCTTAGGATTGGTTGTGGAATATTACTGTCTTATATGATGTAGAGTCACATTGAGGAAACTGTGACATTTAGGTTTGGGGGAGAATTTGTGTGTTTTTGTGTGCTTTTATTTTCTGTTGTGTGCTTTCAAAAAATTTTAAAAATTCAAAAAAAAATTGAAAAATCAGAAAAATCCAAAAAGATTTTATTTTTGTGTGCTTTGTGTCTGTTGTGGAACATGCAAAACGGCGATGATGACATTGCATTTTACATGACCTCTCCTAATTGACAGCTAAATTCGTACTTGAATGCATGTAATACTTGAGATGAGATGCTTTTGATATGATTGCCTATTGGACCGTTAATTGCCAAATGAGTAAATTTGACCATTCTGTCGGCAAACCACATAAATTCTGAGGATTTAGAGCTTCCTAGACCAGTAACATCCATAACTGGTCTCATTTATATTTAGGAATTGAGTGGTTTCTCCTTATGGGATGTGTAACATAAATTTGCATAAATATGACGTCTGTCTCTTGATATTGAATACGTGTTTGGTTTAAGGAGGAGATACATGAGGAAAGGCATTTCTGTTTTTGACGAGCTTCACATAGCCAAAATGACTCATTTTTACTACCTTGTAGATTTAGGTTATTTTTCCTCTGTTTAGCCCGTTTCAGCTGTTGTAAGCCAGTTTTCATGATATTTATATCAATTAGCTACAACCCAAGACAGCCTACCTTACCAGGACAGTCGCAGTGAAAAAAATATAGAAGCATGAAAAAGAAAGAAAGAAAGAAAAAGAAAAAAAATGGAATTAGAAAAAGAAGAAAAATTCCAAGAAAAAGAAAAGAAAAAACATATATGCTTCTTATAATATTTCGGGGAACGGTCGAGATTTTATAACTAGAATTGAATTATAATTAGGAGGATGACAAAATTCCCTCTTATGCTCTTTTGAGTTTTATTTCTAGCTAGTTAGTGGCCAGAATTCATAGTTGAGGTTTTTGGATGGATAGTTTTGTGTAGCTGCGACTACTGGTCTTAGCCCCACATTTCCATACGTGCTTTAGGCACAATCCATTTTATTCCCTCACATATAAGCCACCTTTTGTAAGTCCTTGGCATGTACTATGGTCCTGATTGGTGGAACACGTGTTTAATTGGGGAGATTGATTTCATATTCGATTGCATGCATATTTCATAAGTCGAGTGAGTGTCTTTATTCTTTCCTATCTTCACATATATACTTACCCGTACTTATGAGTGTCGAGCGACAACCGTAAGGAAGTCTGACATTATTGGTCTCGCAAGATTGAAAGTTTGGCAGGCAATTGTTTGATTATGGCATGATTATTGATCTCGTTGCATTCTTGAGCATTACGTGTTTTCTCGTCGGTTTTAGTTGATTTTAGGAGAATGATTGTAATTCAGCTCTGAGTCGTGTTTCACATCACTTGTCCTCGTTTATATATATTAGTTGTTTGCTTGAGGACAAGCAAAGGTTTGGTTTGGGGGAGTTTGATCAACGTATTTTATATCGTATTTTATTGTCCCCCGACAACCGCTTTTGAGCTTTTTTTCTTCCATAATTATATGTTTAATGTCGATTTCTATTAGAAAGTCGATACTGTCGGTTCTCGTGCTACTTTGCAGGTTAGATTCAATTTTGAGCATATTTAGGAGTAATAGCTCAGATAGCCGAGACGAGGACGAAGGACGAGGAAGAAAACGGAAAGCCGAGAAGCAAATAGAGACTCAATAACGAGGTCAGCAGCACCCACTCGATCGAGTAGTGCTAAGCACTCGATCGAGTGCCTCATATCCGTGCTCAAGTTGGAGAGATCACGCTTCCACTTGATCGAGTACCCTGGTTCACTCGATCGAGTGCGTTACGCCCAGGCCGCAGATTGGATTTTTATTTATTTAGAATTTTGGGCCTGTTTTGTAAGTCCAACTGATTTCTTTTAAATTAGTTGGGGGAGGATTGTCAGACATCACTTTTCATTCTATTCTTACACACATTACGTTAGTTTCGCTAAGCATAGAAGACTACGTTCGTTTCCGTTTTTCTTCGCAAGATTCATCGTATTCCGTTCTTCCCTTTTCAGATCTCAAATTGTTCGGTATCACTACTTTAATTTTAATTTTAATTTTAATTTCAATTCTCTAGTTTAATTCTTGTCTTAATTCTCTAGTTTAATTTTCGTCTTAATTCGTTCTCATTTTTTATAGTTATCTGATTTCAGTCTCGTAGTTTAATTTAATTCGCATCCATCATATTTAATCGCAATTCATATTTTGTTAGTTTAATTACAATCATCATGAGTAGCTAATTTCTATCTAGGGTTTAAGGGGATCGATGGGTGTTAATTGGGTTATAGAAAATTGACCTGTCTCTGATTATATGAACTGTCGCCTGAATGTTGTTTTAATTCTGATTGATTAATTACTGGCCAGGATTAATTAGTTAGTATCACAATTAGGACTTTTTGCCGACCGGGTTAAGGACTAATTAGGTCACGATATTTTGGGTAGACTAGCTTAATTCTAGCGACCGCAGGTTAAGTTTAGTTCTAAAGTTTGTAGTAGTACCGACCGGACCTACACCTTAGACAGTTCGATTATTGACCTGTTAGTTGACTCCCTGACCCGATTGACATTCATTGTGAACCTGAGACCCTAGACCTTTTTATTATTGATTTATCTTATAGCAGTTAGTTGTTAGTTCACTCAAACAAACAGAAAAACAGTGACCCGTAATCTTTAGTCTAGACCTTAGAGCAAGTAATTGAGTCCCGTCTCCTGGTGGTTCGACCTCTATTTCACTATCTACATTAGTTAGTGGACCTTAGGGTATCTTTGATTAGGGATACGACTACCCCTATCAACAACCAGAAGGTTTTCTGGCTCCTGGTCAAGAGAACAAGGTATGCAAGCTCATCATGTCCTTGTACGGTTTGAAACAGGCACCAAAGCAATGGTATGACAAATTTGACAAAACTATCAGATCCAATGGTTTCATGGTAAACGATTCTGATGCATGTGTGTATTCTAAATATGATGATTATGGTTGTGTGATAATATGTTTGTATGTGGATGATATGCTCATATTTGGAACAAACATGCATGTGGTAGACGCTACCAAGAATTTTCTAAATTCGTGTTTTGACATGAACGACTTAGGGGAGGCCGATGTTATTCTCGGGGTGAAAATCACTAGAACAAAAACAGGATTATGTTTGAGTCAGTCTCACTGCACAGAAAAAATTCTGAGAAAGTTCAATCAGTTTGATAGTTCACCCTTGTCCTCACCCTATGACTCTAGTATAGATCTGGCTAAAAACCCCGGGAACAGTGTGGGACAAGATGAATATGCCAAGATTATGGGTAGTGTCATGTACCTAATGAATTATACTAGACCCTATATTGCCTACGCAGTAAGCAGACTAAGTAGGTACACTCACAACCTCGGACAAGACCATTGGACGGCCCTTATTCGTTTGTTGAGATACTTGAGGGGTACCATGGATTGGGGTTTGCATTTTGAGAGAACACCTACTGTTTTAGAAGGTTATACTGATGCTAATTGGATAGCCGATTCTCCTGATATCTTATCTACTAGTGGTTATGTGTTACACTTGCTAGTGGTGCTATTTCATGGAAATCGTCTAAACAAACTTGCATTGCTAATCAACTTTAGATTGTTATCACGGTAGTAGTAGAGATAGTGAGAGAAGAAAGTAAGATCTTATCTTACGATTATTGTTAGAGTTAAATGCTTCAAAAGAAGCATACTTAGTGGTATTAACTATCTCACATGAAACATTTAATGCTTCTAAAATGTGTTTATATATGACCCACTAAAATGCCTTACTAGATGTGTACAAGTGGAGGATACGTACACCACACACGCGCGCACGCGCGCCGAGCCGGGCTTCGGGCTTTGGTAGAGCGCATGCGGCGCACCACTTGCGGGTATTTTTTAGTGGTCGGATTACTTGTTTGTCCACTGCTCCACGTCTGTGTGTAGCAGACGGGGCATAAATCAACTTTAGGACAATGACGTTCTTGTCGCGACACAATCTATGTTTTCGTTCCACATAAGATCTTACCTTCTTCTCTCCCTATCTCTACTACTACCGTGATAACATCTGACACGATACATATTGCCGTGTATCGATATCTGACACGGTATCCAACACGGACACTTGATTGGGTGATGTGTGAATGTGTCTATGCTACCGAGGTCGCCCCTAAATGTACAAGAAATTTCCAAGTAAAGGGGTTCGATGAAAGCACGATTCAAATAAAGGGAGGGAGAGAGAGAGAGTCACAGCGCACTAATAGAATCAGTCATATTGACTGGGATTAATATAGTGAGTGAGTCTATGGGCGCTGCTGAATCAATCTACGAAATTACGATGAGGTGAGCAGAGTCCAGTCCAGATCTACAAAACACAATTCTCATCGAAAAACCCTAACAACCACCACCACCACCACCAGCAGTAGTAGAAGGAGATGTCGCGGCGGCAGCGTACGGGGGAGCAGCCGTACAACATAATCCCAATCCACGACCTCCTGGTGGACCACCCGTCGTCCCACTACCCGGAGGTGAGAGCCGCCCAGGCCGCCCTCCGCACCACCGGCGACCTCCGCAAGCCGCCCTACATCCAGTGGGCCCCCCACTACGACCTCCTCGACTGGCTCGGCTTCTTCTTCGGCTTCCAGGCCGACAGCATCCGCAACCAGCGGGAGCACCTCGTCCTCCACCTCGCCAACGCCCAGATGCGCCTCTCCCCTCCCCCCGACAACATCGACACCCTCGACCACGCCGTCCTCCGCCGCTTCCGCCGCAAGCTCCTCCACAACTACACCCTCTGGTGCGGATACCTCGGCCGCCGCTCCGCCCTCTGGCTCTCCGAGACCCGCCGCCACGACAACGACCTCCGCCGCGAGCTCCTCTACGTCTCCCTCTATCTCCTCATCTGGGGCGAGGCCGCCAACCTCAGGTTCGCTCCCGAGTGCCTCTGCTACATTTTCCATCACATGGGTCTCGAGTTGAACAAGATTTTGGAGGATTATGTCGACGAGAACACCGGCAGGCCCTACGTCCCCTACGTCATCGGGGAGAACGCCTTCCTCAACGGGGTTGTCAAGCCCATTTACGATACCATTAGCAAGGAGGTTGGCAGCAGCAATAACGGCACCAATCCCCATAGTAAGTGGCGGAATTATGATGATATTAACGAGTATTTCTGGAGTAGGAGGTGTTTTGATAAGCTGAAATGGCCCATTGATGTCGGGAGCACCTTCTTCGTGGTCGACGGTAGGAAGAGGCATGTGGGCAAGACCGGGTTTGTCGAGCAGCGCTCCTTTTGGAATCTGTTTCGCAGTTTTGATCGTTTGTGGGTCATGCTGGTCTTGTTCCTCCAGGTTGCCATTATTCTTGCTTGGGAGCAGGAGGTTCGTGGGAGGGGGTATCCCTGGGACTCGCTCGCCCATCGGGAGGTTCAGGTTAAGTGTTTGACCATGTTCTTGACCTGGAGTGTCATGCGCTTCGTACAGGCTCTTCTTGACATTGGAATGCAGTATCGTTTGACGTCCAGGGAGACTATAATGGTTGGGGTTAGAATGGTGCTTAAGGTCGTTGCTTCCCTTGTGTGGGCTGCCATTTTCGGGATCATGTATAGTAAGATCTGGACCCAGAGGAATCGTGATAGAACGTGGTCGAGTGCTGCTGATAGGCAGGTTATCAATTTTCTGATGGCTGTTGCCGTTTTTATACTTCCTGAGGCTCTCGCTGTTGTGTTGTTTATCATCCCTTGGGTCAGAAATTTCATCGAGGAGACCAACTGGAGGATCTTTTACATGTTCACCTGGTGGTTCCAGTCCAGGATTTTCGTTGGCCGTGGTTTGAGGGAAGGGCTTGCTGATAACATCAAGTACACACTCTTCTGGATCCTGGTGCTCTCTACAAAGTTTGTGTTTAGTTACTTCCTCCAGATCAGACCCATGATTAAACCAACGAGGATCCTGGTTAATGTTAAGGATATCAGATATGAGTGGTTTGAGTTCTTTGGTGGCAGCAACCGGTTTGCAGTCGGCCTATTGTGGCTTCCTGTTGTTCTTATTTACCTCATGGACTTGCAGATTTGGTATTCTATCTACTCATCTTTCGTTGGTGCAGCAGTTGGGCTGTTGGATCACCTTGGTGAGATCCGGAATATGGAGCAGTTGAGGCTGAGGTTTCAGTTCTTTGCTAGCGCCATTCAGTTTAACCTCATGCCTGAGGAGCAGCTGCTCAACTCTAGTGGGATTAAAAGCAGATTTAAGGATGCTATGCATCGCTTGAAGCTCAGGTATGGGCTCGGTCGGCCCTACAAGAAACTTGAATCAAATCAGGTGGAGGCGTATAAGTTTGCATGGGTTTGGAATGAGGTGATCAGTATATTCAGGGAGGAGGACATCATCAATGATCGAGAGCTTGAGCTCCTGGAGCTGCCCCAGAATGATTGGAATGTCAGAGTTATCCGTTGGCCGTGTATACTCGTCTGTAATGAGCTGCTTCTGGCGCTTGGTCAGGCAAAAGAGCTGGTGGATGCACCTGATAAGTGGCTTTGGTACAAGATATGCAAGAATGAGTACCGGCGTTGTGCTGTCATTGAGGCATATGATTGTATCAAGCATTTCCTGCTTGCAATTGTCAAACGGGGCACTGAAGAACACTCCATCATCATGGTCTTGTTTCAGGAAATTGACCATGCAATTGAGATTGAAAAATTCACAAAGACGTTTGATTTGTCTGCTCTTAAAAAGATCCATGAGAAAATGGATGGTCTTCTGAAGCTATTTATCCAACCTAAGAAGACGGATCTTAACAAGGTGGTCTCTGCGGTGCAGGCTCTGTATGAAACTGTTAAACGGGACTTCTATCTAGAGAAAAGAACTATGCAACAACTGATGGAAGATGGATTGGCTCCTCGATCTGATGCTGGAAAGAGCTTACTCTTTCAGAATGCTATTCAACTCCCTAATGATGATGATGAGGGTTTCTACAGGCAGGTTCGAAGGTTGCACACCATTCTTATTTCCAAGGACTCTATGCACATTGTGCCGAGGAATCTCGAGGCTAGACGAAGGATTGCCTTCTTCAGCAATTCTCTCTTCATGAACATGCCCCACGCCCCACAGGTGGAAAAGATGCTGGCTTTTAGTGTTTTAACTCCGTACTATAGTGAAGAAGTTATGTACAGCAAAGAGCAGCTTCAAAAGGAGAATGAAGATGGGGTTTCTACTCTGTATTACCTTCAGACTATATACAATGATGAGTGGGAAAATTTCAAGCAGCGTATGCATCGGGAAGGTGTTGCGAATGATGAAGAACTTTGGAACAATAAACTAAGAGAGCTTAGGCTTTGGGCATCGTACAGAGGCCAAACACTCTCCCGTACTGTTAGGGGGATGATGTATTACTACCGTGCCCTGAAGATGTTGGCCTTCCTTGATTCCGCGTCTGAAGTGGACATCAGGGAGGGAGCACAGGAGCTTGGTGCTGTGAGACAGAACAGTGGGGCGGGTAGTTTTGGCTCTTCAAAGCGTCCATCGATGAGGAGTGGCAGTAACCTGAGTCGAGCCAGTAGTTCTATCAGTCAACTGTATAAAGGCCACGAGTACGGGACTGCATTGATGAAGTACACCTATGTGATTGCATGCCAGATATATGGTGCTCAGAAAGACGAGAAGAAGCCCCAGGCTGAGGAAATACTGCAATTGTTGAAAAACAATGAAGCTCTTCGCGTTGCTTATGTCGATGAAGTTTCTACTGGAAGGGTGGCGAAAGAGTACTATTCTGTTCTCGTGAAGTATGATCAGCAGTTGGAGCAGGAAGTGGAGATCTATCGAGTCAAGTTACCAGGCCCTATCAAGGTTGGAGAAGGCAAGCCAGAAAATCAAAACCATGCCATTATTTTTACACGTGGTGATGCTGTGCAGACTATTGATATGAACCAAGATAATTATTTTGAGGAGACTCTTAAGGTAAGAAACCTACTAGAGGAGTTCAAGCATCAGCATGGCATTCGGAAGCCTACTATCCTTGGAGTTCGTGAGCACATATTTACAAGTGGCGTCTCTTCAATTGCTCGGTTTATGTCAGCCCAAGAAATGAGCTTTGTAACTTTGGGGCAGCGTGTTCTTGCCAATCCTCTAAAAGTTCGTATGCATTATGGTCATCCAGATGTGTTTGATAGGTTTTGGTTCTTGACTCGTGGAGGAATTAGTAAAGCATCCAGAGTCATTAACATCAGTGAGGATATATTTGCAGGCTTCAACTGCACTCTACGGGGTGGCAATGTCACACATCACGAATACATCCAGGTTGGCAAAGGAAGGGATGTTGGTCTGAATCAGATATCGATGTTTGAGGCCAAAGTAGCCAGCGGAAATGGTGAGCAGGTCCTCAGCAGGGATGTTTATCGCCTGGGTCATAGGTTGGACTTTTTCAGGATGCTGTCATTCTTTTACACCACTGTTGGGTTCTATTTCAACACAATGATGGTAGTTATGACTGTTTATGCATTTCTGTGGGGCCGACTTTATTTGGCTCTGAGTGGGATTGAGGGTTCTGTTGAAGCAAATGCTAGCAACAGTAATGCAGCTCTTGGAGCAATCTTAAATCAGCAATTCATCATCCAACTTGGTCTGTTCACTGCTCTTCCGATGATTGTGGAGAATTCTCTTGAACTCGGGTTCCTCAATGCCATCTGGGATTTCATTACCATGCAGCTTCAGCTTGCATCAATCTTCTTCACTTTCTCTCTGGGCACCAAAACTCACTACTTCGGTCGTACAATATTACATGGAGGTGCAAAATATCGCGCCACAGGCCGTGGTTTTGTTGTGCAACATAAGAGTTTTGCAGAAAACTACAGACTGTATGCTCGCAGCCATTTTGTGAAAGCAATTGAGCTTGGACTCATTTTAACTGTGTATGCTGGATTCAGCCCTGTGGCAAAAGGCACATTTGTTTATATAGCTCTGACCATTTCAAGTTGGTTCCTGGTGGTATCATTTGTGATGGCCCCCTTCGTGTTCAATCCGTCAGGTTTTGACTGGTTGAAAACTGTGGATGACTTCAGTGAATTCATGAACTGGATCTGGTATCGTGGTGGGGTTTTTGTGAAATCTGAGCAGAGCTGGGAGGCATGGTGGAAGGAGGAACAAGATCATCTGAGGACGACTGGGTTATGGGGAAAGCTGCTGGAGGTGATATTGGATCTTCGTTTCTTCTTTTTCCAGTTTGGGATTGTTTATCAGCTGGGAATTGCCAACGGAAGCAGGAGTATTGCTGTGTACCTGTTATCGTGGATCTACATCTTTGTTGCTGTTGGGATTTTTGTTGTTGTATCATATGCAAGGCACAAATATTCTGCTAGAGAACATATTTACTACCGCCTTGTTCAGTTCTTGGTTATTCTCTTGGTAATACTGGTGATTGTGGCGTTGCTCAAGTTCACTCATTTGACGTTCATTGACTTGTTTACAAGTCTTTTGGCATTCCTGCCTACGGGTTGGGGTCTCATATCCATTGCTCTGGTACTTAGACGCTTTCTGGAAAATACTGTCCTCTGGAAGATTGTAACAGCCATGGCCCGCCTTTATGACATCATGTTCGGTGTGATTGTTATGTCTATTGTGGCACTCCTATCTTGGCTTCCTGGTTTCCAGTCAATGCAGACGAGGATCTTATTTAACGAGGCTTTCAGCCGGGGGTTACGTATATTCCAGATTTTGACCAGCAAAAAAGCATAGGGTTTCCATTCATTCCATTATTTTATAAGGTATTGTGGTTTGCTGCTCAACTACATTTGTATAAAGTGTTTTCCTCTGTTAAATTATATTTTTTTCGTCTTGTAACATTAACTAATTTATGGAATTTTGGATGCAGCTTCGAGCAACTGGCTAAATGCTGAATGAATGTCACCTCCAATAACTATAACTCTGTATCGTGAAGGACCAATGGGTTAGTTACTTGCTCCAGTTGTATATGAATTGTGTCGACCAAATCTGAGTTTGTGTCTCAAAGTCTGAAAGAGTTTTGATTGACTTGGGATTTTCAGGTTTCCGGTGTGGTGTTGGTTTTGGTGTATAATGTAAAGCTTTGGTGAAGATGAGAGGGGTTATATTTGCGCCGCATTTCTGTTCATTCCATTCCATTCCTGTGCACAGGTTTATTTTGGCTGACCATCCTTTAATTACAGCTTGAGTACTGAGTAGTCTTTCGTGTTGTAATTAATCGTCGTCCTGATTTTCATATACTTACATTAATTGGTAGGGTGTGCACTATCGTCGTCTTATCATCTCCTGTCACTCTGAGGCTTGCTTGGGGGCATCAAATGGAGTAGTTTTGTAACAGAGTGCATTTTTAGTACGAGTATATGTCGGACTTGGTTTACCATTCTTTTGTAAAGTGCAGCCATGTGTTGAAGCCTAATGCAAACTTCTTTTAGTACGGAGTACTATTTTTTTCATTTCTATTCTATGTTTGTGGCTATGCTTTTATCATTGAAAATCCTAATGTTCTTTTTTGGGAAACCCGAAAAGGCATTTTATTTAAATATTACAAGTAATACTCAAATCGGCCTCGGCCAGAAGCAAAATGTCATGAGGTACATCCCAAAATCAGCGGTCGAGATACCTAGGAAAGAGATGGGCCAAGTAATGTGTGACTAGAGGTGTAAACGAGCCGAGCCGAGCATGAGCTTGGTCTTGCTCGACTCGTGCTTGTTAAGCAAAATTCGAATTCGAGCCGATCTCGAGTTTACCCGAACTTGAAAAAATTGAGCTCGGAACCAAGCTCGCGAGCTAAAATGTGAACTCGAGCCTAACTCGAGCCTATATATAATTATTAAAATTACGTTTTTTTGCACCGATGTGTTTTAATAAATTGGGGTCCAAAAAACATATACAAATGTATTAGGCAAATCAATAAGAACATTTTATATGTTGAAAAAACTATGTAACTATTATTTTATTTTTTTAATAAATAAGAACAAAATATTAACTAATCACATCAAATCGAGTTGCTCGCGAGCTTTTCGAGTCGAGCCACGCCTTGCTCAGCTCGACTCGTTAAGTTGTCGAGCTGAGCCCGAGCTCGCACGAGTCGAGCTTTGACCAAGTCGAGCTCGAGCTGCTCGCGAATTGTCTTGTCTCATTAACACCCCCTATGTGTGACAAAACTAAATTGCCTACGGACAAAAGAAAAAACAATAGAGTCAACGAAATTAAAAATGATATTATAAACCAAAGTAATATCACTACGATCTCGATTCATGGCTGGTAAAGCTTCCACCACGACAAGGGAATTGGTCTCGAGTCCGATATTGATGTCGCGCACTCAAGCATCCCGAGCCTCTCTTACAAACTAGGATCCCAAGCTTGATGAATCTGCACTCCACCCGCCCATTCAAAAGTAAATTAAACCGTAGTTTAACTTAACTTCATGTTGAATCAAGTTAACATGATTCAAGCTTAAATTAGTTTAAATTAACTAAATTAAATTAAATTAAATGAAATTAAATGAAATTGGTTTTGATGGAGTTAACTTAATATGTAAACATGAACACATTTGGGTAGTTTGGTTGAGAAATTAACTAAATAATCTTGACTTTGCTTAATTAGGGTAGCTTGCTTGGTTGCAGCAGCCCAAACCTAGACCAAATTAAGTGAAACTAATAGTAGAAGCAAAGCAAAGATATGCAGGAGTCACCCTTAGCTTTCGTACACAAGACAACAAATCCTCTCTCTCTCTCTCTCTCTCTCTCTCTCTCTCTCTCTCTCTCTCTCTCTCTCTCTCTCTCACCCATTCTTAATAGTTCATACCACTTACTACAGTACTCCCTAGCTAGCTACTTGATCGATAACAAGGAGTAATTAAGACAAGTAGTGCGTGGATTATATATTCATCATTTCATTGTCGATCCAATACCCCTATTTTTGGCATATCTTGTATAGGTCAAGGTTATATACGTAATTTACAATATTTCTTTTGGAGTACAGTAGCATTTTAGGACCACTCCCTCACAGTTATTTGTTTACCTTTAGTTTTAGCACAAAAACTAATGAGATACACTATGAGGCCATGGAACCAAAACAATCCTTAAATAGAAAGCTACACAGATGACTTAGATATACGCCCTAAAATAGAATAGAATGTCAAATGACGAAGACAGAGGAGTATAAGATTGAGACATTCTTATTTATCTTTCGTCGAAGCACATTTTAAATTGTTAATATTTTTCAAAAAAAAAAAAACATGACGAGAGGACTTACAGCCGCTACCTTTGGTTTGCTATGGGCAAAACCTGCAAACCACGCACACCAAATAAACTACCCGTAGGACGACAGATCCTTAAAGTAGTGATGACCACAAATTTAACCACTAGACTCCACTCTCGTGTCCTATCCCATCCAGGCCACTAAAGCACATTCACGTACTGATACTGGTACAATCTATATAAAGCTCTTAGGTTTTGTCTACTACACTCTACCGGATCCGGAGTACAAAATTATTCTCCCATTTTGATCTTAATTAATTCCGTGTTTAAATCATCCTTGAAGTGTCAAAACTACTGTACTGTGGGAGTGCTAATTAATAAACTACTCGTAGTGTTTATTTTTAGCATGCAATGCAATAGAGTGAAAATGATGAGCAGTTCAAGTAATGATGATGATGAATGTCCTACTCCGATTTCATCAAAGAGAAACAAAAACATGGTGGAGTATACTAATACTAATAATAATAATAATAATAAGTTGGGAATGATAGTGTACAGGGAGTGCCTTAAGAACCACGCAGCCACCCTGGGAGGCAACGCTAGGGATGGTTGTTGCGAGTTCATGCCAATGGAGAACCATCACCTCATTTGCTCTGCCTGTGGCTGCCACCGCAACTTCCACCGCAGAGATCAGGTAGTGGACATTAGGAATGGGAAGAGGCGGCGGACAAGGTTTACGAGGGAGCAGAAGGAGAAAATGTTGGGGTTTGCAGAGAAGGCAGAGTGGAAGATACAGACGTTGGATGAGGGATATGTTCACCACTTCTGTAGACAGCTTCAGATTGAGACCAGAGTCCTCAAAGTTTGGATGCATAATAACAAGAAGCTACACAACAAAAATCATATTACTACTTTTTAACTCTCTCTCTTCATCACACTACTACTACTACTACTCATTCTTAATCTCGCTTGCTTCCATCATCCTATTCCTAGCTTGGGTGCATGGATACAATCTCAATCTCCAACTCTAATGTCAGATTACTTTTGTTGATTTATCAAAATAAATACAAAAAAAAAAAAAAAAACAATACTCCTTATTGATTTCCCCATTTCTATTGCTTTGTTTCTAGGTTTGATCCACCATCTATTTTGTTGAACATAGTCATTTTTAGCCTTTATGAAGCCTTGTACTTTAGCCCCACTTCATATTTTTATCTAAAATGGAAATAAATCAAATAAGTGTATTTTACATCCAAATGTTTCCTCATAGTCATGTCAAATAAAATAGTGTCAAAGAGATAGTCTCTAAGATCATCTCCAAGATCCAATTTTCTTCATCATCCATCTATCTATTCTCTCTCATTCATCCACCTCACAATATAGAAAACACTCCTCCATTCATACTCATCTCTTCTCTTCATCATCTTAAGGGGCGTTTGGTTCGCAGAGGGTTTGTTGTTTGGTTCAATCTTGGAAAGGTTACCCCTAATTCCCTTTGTGGCTGTTTGGTTACAAATAAGAATCAATTTGTTTTTAACCTGCTTTCTTTATTATATCGGTTTACTTTATTTTTTTCAATATTATTTTTCCCCAACTTTTTCGTACTTATTTTTTTTGAACTTGAAAAAACCATATAATCTTGTCATATCAAATAACAACAAAATTAATTATGTCAATCACATATAGAATAAAATCCAAATCTCTCATTCTCAACGAAAGACCATTACGAACCATTTCTAAAAAAGAATAGTCAAAAACTATAATGTCATGGTGAAAACTCGTGTAAAAACTATAGTCAAAAATTATCGTGGCTATCGCACACCACTATAATCTATAGAATAAAAAAACTATAGATTATAGTGGTGTGCGGGTAAATGTACCTTACTTTAAAGTACAATGGTGACTAGTAGACCTGTCAAACGGGTCGGGTGGGACGAGTCTTGGGTTGGGTCAGAATACGGATCGGGTCATATATGGGTCGGGTTATACAAATTACGGGTCGGGTTAGGGTTAGAATACGGGTTAGAAATAGTTTTGAACACCTTTTTTTTTTTTTTTTTTTTTTTTTATCTTTTAAGTCAAAAAAATATTTTTAATATTAATTTTTTTTTTTTAAATTATTTACCTAATAATTATTTTATTATTAAATGATTAAAAAAGTTTTATTAAATTGAATATTTTCTATCTTTATGATTTTAAATATTGAAAGTATTAATTTTTTTAATTATAAATACAAATATAATATTTAAATATTAATATTTTATTAATTTTGATAAATTATCGTTGACCTAATAGGTCGACTCAGGCGGGTTGGGTTTTGATCCCAAATTAACGTGTCATACGGGTTCGGGTCAAATGAGTTACAGATCGAAAAAATGGGTCAGATAGGTCGAGTTTTAGGGTCGGGTCATATTTTGACAAGTCTAGTGATTAGAGCTTGCGGTGAGAGGTGGGCGTTGGTGGTGGGAGATCGGAGGTGGGAGATGGAAGGTTGGAGGTCGGAGGCGTAACAACAGTTATGAGAGCAACGTTATAGGTTAAGAGGGAGATATAGAGATGGGGTAATGGGAGGGAAAGAAAATTCTAAACCCTTGGGGTGGAGGTTTCAACATGATTAAGATGGATATGAGGTTTACTTAATAGGTCAAATGAGGAAAGAGTTTCATTAATTGACTCAAACAAACATATACAAAGGGAAGCACTAAGCTTGTTTCCTTTACCCTTTCCCGAAACCCTCAAACGAAACGGCCCCTTACTCTCTCTCATCATTTATCTCTCTTACTTTTTAATACTCCACCATTCCACTCTTTTTTATTAATTATGAAAATAATTTTTTTAACTAATCTAATTAACAAAATCGAGTACGTATAATTTAATTTGATAGTTCGACTCGGTTTTCAAATTTCATACTCGACCGTTGTTTCATACTTTTGAACAAAACACAATAATTTATTTTAAAATATAAGTACGACACACAATATTACAATAATTTTAAAAATAAAAATACGAAGCACACATAACTTTCATTTAAAAATTAAGACGTAATAAACTTAAACAAGCGTAACAAAAATAAAATAGATTAGAACGTCAATGACAGTACCTAAAGACTCTCACAAACCAAAAGACATAATTCATCACTTCCTAATAGGCTCATGATCCCCATCGTAATCATAATCTGAATTGTCCATCCAGCTGTCTGGGTTTTCGTGTTCTTGAAGTTCAATTTTCCCGGAGCCAATCCTCTTCCGTCGTAATTTTATCATAGATAGTCCAGTAGTAAACCTCTTCACGTTGAACAAATGTTCCTCCTCCCCCAGACAAAGGTCTCTTAAAACATCTTCATCAATCACTTTGAAGCCTACGAATCATCGTAACTACTTCACTTTGTAAGGATGTAAGCTCTTCATTTTTAGCTGTCCATGTCTCTGAAATATTAAACATAAAGTAATCAGCATCTGGATATACCATAGACTTTCATACGGTGTACATAGTAATATATAGTAAAAGTAAACAATCATACCGAAAGTATTGTTGACTGTCATTGGAGGACTAAGTACTGCATCAACGTTTCCAGTAATTATACCATGGAGTTTGGCTTGGGCCGGTGAACTATTTATAATAACATATACACGCTTTCTGTTACAACTAAATTAAGACGAGTACAAAAGTTGCGAGTTTCATCCTTAATCTTATTGATTTTCCACTGAATGTTTTCAACTTCCTCATCATAGTAGGCAGACATGTTTTAGTTAATTTTATATAGGAGAGAAATAGGTGTGAAGAGATGTAGGATGAAACCGTAACTTATATAGAGCTACGTAATTATATATTCATTTCAATTTTTTTCTCTGATTTAAAATTGTCAATAAAAGCATCTATCAGAATTTGTAATGGATAGTTGTCAAATTTTTTTAAATGATTTTGAATTGTCTTGTCAACATAGTGTATGTCGGAATGGAGTGGTGTATAGTCATCTCAATTTTCGTATCTTATCAGTTAAAGCATCTATCAGAATTTGTAATAAAGTAGTCGATGCTTTTTAAATGATTTTGAATTGTCTTGTCAACATAGTGTATGTCAGAATGGAGTAGTGTGTACTATGTAGTCACTTCAGTTTTCGTATCTTCTCAATTAAAACATCTGTCAGAATTTGTAATAGAGTTGTCAATTGTTTTGAAATGATTTTGATTGTCTTGTCAACATAGTGTATGTCGGAATGGAGTAGTGTGTAGTCACTTCAATTTTTGTATCTTATCAATTAAAGCATCTGTCATAATTTGTAATAGAGTTGTCTAAGTGAAGTAGTGATATTTGTTATATCATCATTCATTTTAAAAAAGAGTACGAAGCACAATATTACCATTCATTTAAAAATAAAAGTACATGATTAAAACGAAAATAACATAAAGGTTCAAAACTCAACACCGTAAAACCTAAGATTCTCCAAATTCTGTCAAATATTTTTAATTAAGTCCGCCCGGAGTTCTTGATGGCCCCTTGAATTTCTTATACGAGTTCTGTTCTGAATGTACGTACTTATAGAAGCAATGTATCCAACTTCATATTCTGGTTCTTCCACGGTTGCATCACCTACCTCATTTCCATTATTGGTAAACTCATTTGGATCGTAGTTGACATAGTTCTCTCTTTCGTCCTCAACTATCATGTTATGGAGTATTATACAAGTGGTTATGATTTTTCTCATTCGTTCAACGCTCCATGTTAGTGCCTATTTACGTACTATGGCAAACCTAGCTTGTAGGACCCCAAATGCCCTCTCAACGTCCTTTCTAGCCGCTTCCTGACGTTCAACGAATAGTTTGTCCTTCGGTGTTTGTGGTAGTGGAATTGATTGTATAAATGTTGACCATTGTGGGTAGATACCATCGGTCAAATAATACCCGATGTTGTACTGATGACCATTAATCGTATAGTTAACTCGCATAGCTCTTCCATTCATCATATCATCAAAAATAGGAGAACGATGGAGCACAATTATTAAGTCATTACAAGACCCCATAATCCCAAAGAACGAATACCATATCCAAAGATCTTGAGAGGCCACGGCTTCCAAAATAATTGTAGCTCAACCGCTGCGTCCTTGGTACAGTCCTCTCCAACCAACTGGGCAGTTCTTCCATTTCCAATGCATGCAGTCAATACTCCCCAACATTCCGAGGAAACCACGCCTATTACAGATGTAGAGTAGTCTTTGTAGATCATCAGCAGTACGAGGCTCTTAAATACTCTGGACCTAGTCGATCTACAATTGCATCAGTGAAGCGCTCTAGCGCAACTGTTGCGGTAAACCCCCCGAGTCGAATGTATTCATCATTCCTGTCTGCGGCTTCCCCGTACGCTAGCATACGTCATACACTTCTGTAAAGACGACATACCACCTCTGCCAGTCCCTTCCGGACCAGGGTTGAAAAATGAATCATATGATTCGCAAACCTCCACTAATCTTAGGAAAACATGTCGGTTCATCCGAAAACGACGACGAAACAAATTTGGTGGATAAGTGGGATTTGGAGCAAAGTAGTCATTGTATACATTTTGATGACCAACTTCGCGGTTCCTCGCAACGTACCTTCTCGGGCCTCTTCGCCTATGACTTTGTTGTGCAACCATTTGTGAGATACGACCGATACATGCATCAATTTAATGCCCCACTCTATCGCTTCGCAGTCCGTATCATCCTTATTAGAAGATGAAGAAGACGAAGATGATAAAAAATCATAAAGAGCATCCATTATTTTATTCTTAAGTTGTGATATTTGTTGTTGAAATATTTAACATTGCTCAATAAATAGACATGACTCATTACTTCCTTAGTACGAATCCAATATCCACAATAAATAGACACTGCATAAAAAGTTGTACCACACAACTTGCAAAACATTTTATACCACACAAGTTGGACAGCTAGATGTAGCACACAACTTGCACAACAACCTATACCACACTATTTCGATAGCTAGCTTTACCACAACTTGCATTTACTTTGGAAGTCAAGTCATATCATGCAGTAAAGTAGCTCACTTTTGAAAAAGAAATGTTATATTACACATTAGTTGATAAGACAATACATACCTGCTTTATCAAAGTTACTTTCACACAATACGAGTACAAAATACACTAGTACACAAAATACAGTTAACAAGACTAAACATAAACATTAACCATAAAAATAAACATAAAGAAATACTTAAACTAAAATATAAACATATTTAGTTTTAGCCCTAAACATAAACATAACTTCAAACTCAAACATAAACGTGATTTAAACAAGAGATATTTGCAAATACTTCATAACCCTTCTAGTTTTGGAATTCGTTGAGAAGCTTCAGCTTATATGCCTCTTCTTGTAGGCTTAAATTGTTCCTTGACGATAAATAGTGAAAAGCCTGCCATTTCCACATCATCTCGTCGTTCTTGTCCTTCTGTTCAATAACAACAATCTGTTTATTCTTCGCTTCCAATTTCTGTTTAGGAAAATTTAGCCTCTCCCACTGCAATACCGCATCGGCCTCCTTTCTATTCCCATGACGATCTATAGTTTCTGCCAAATACACAATCTCTTCAACTCCCTTTCGTCTTCTTTGCTGCCTTTATACCTTGCAGACGTTGACTCCCGCATCCCTTACCTTCTTCAGCGCTAGTTGGTGTAGAAAAACCACCGTCATTTAGGCGAACTCTCTTACCACTTCCCGATGGAATCTGGGTCGCTTCCAATGACATGGGTATCCGGATCCGTGGTCTTCTCACCCATAGACATATCGTTTCTACTCTTAATACTCTGCTTCCTACTAAGCTTCAATTCATATTAATATAGCGTCCAACAAATTTTCTGATATTTTCTAAGCATCGTCCATGCACGCTCTTCTTGAAATTTTTCACCGTGAGCCTCATTATAAAGTGCATGAGCTTCTTGAATGATATCTTCTTCCTTGTACCGCTTCTGTCCTTCCTCCTAACAGCTTATTCGTAACCTCCAACCCATTTTATAACATCGGCTGATACTCGTCTAAATCGTCTGCCCAACATGCTTGCAGTACGATGCATAATCTTGTCAGGGTTAGCTTCACGTGCTTTTTCAAACAACTCTCTGACTTTCACCCATAATGCATGTTTCTTTTGATTAGTTCCAATGATGTTATCAGTTGAGTGCCTCATAAATGAAGATATGAGAGCTTCATCCTCCTGAATAGACCATATATGTTTCTTCTTTGTTGAACCAGATGGTTCACCGACCCTCGCCGATACCTCAACCTCATCGTTTTGATAACTGCCAGAGTTAGCGATATTTGATTGAGGACCTATAAAACTTCCGTCTCTCATTTTTCGAAGAACTTCTAACATTTGTTGTTCGAGACTACTACTACTACTACTACTACTACTACTACTACTACTACTACTACTACTACTACTACTACTACTACTGTTGTTACTCGGATTATTATAATTATAGTTATCCATAACTAATATTATAAAGAAATAGGTTTAATTTTGATTTGTATTAAATGTGATTAACAAAATAAAATAGAGAGAGGAAGAAGTAATGTGTCAATACTACTCAATTTTATACTCTATTTATAGAGAAAATAATTTCCAATCTAGATATTTTTTTTTAAAAAATAAAAAAATAAACAAAAAGTTTTTAAGTAAAAATTATGAATAGTTAAGAATAGTGTGAAAATTAAAACAAAAAAAAATCATAGTGTGCACACCTCAAAGGACAAAACGCACCTAAACTACTCACAGTGCGTGTGTGTCGTTTTAAACAAAAAAAAAAGAAAAAAAAGTATTTAAATATACAAATCAAACACCCAACTCAGCTCTCCTCTCATCAATTTTTTGCGCATCTCTCCGCTCAGAAACATTTTGATGAACACTCACCATTGTTGGAGTGATATGCTGAAGTACCAGCAACCATGAGCTGATGAAGATGCTCATGGTTGGAGATGCTCTAAGTATAAAGAAAAACCTAGTCTGGTCTCCCTCTTCTCTCTTCTCTTTCTCCAAAAAAGAAAAGATAAAACTTAGTAACTTACGGTAAGGATCATTTCCATTACCTTCTCTCCATTACTTATTAACGATTTGGATGCTATTTTGGAACGATCCAACGACTCCTACTCTAATAATCATCCAAAGTGGATGAAAAGTAACAAAAAAAATGGTGCTATATTTAATCAAACTAGTCTAAAACCCATGATGATAAAATCACGCGGTTGATAGATGATCGTATTAGCAATAAGGTGTTCCTAGTATTACATAATGAAAAGCTTAGCTTGTCACCGACGTGGAACGTAATGATTTTATTAAGAATTACAAAAGTGTGTCTCCTTATTTAAAAACTAATTATTTAGAAAATAAATTAATCAATTGCCTAAGTTATTTTTTTTTAATAAAATACGGAATGATTACTAATAATTAATTATTTGGTAGAACAATTTGGTACGGAACGATTACTAATAATTAATTAATCATGATAAAGTGGGTTAAAACAAGGTAATGAATATAATTATATAATTACAAAAAATGTTAAAATAAAAATAAAAACTAGAAATAAAGTTGAACTAACAAAATCGTTACATATAAATTCATAATCTAATTCATATACGGAGTATAATGTAGTGAAAGAGAGGAAAACAAAATCGTGCTTAATTCTAAAAAACACAATTATGCACAAATTTTTGACTCACTTGCGAATAAAAGAGTCTGAAACAATCGAATATAACAAATTTTACGCCCAATACATTGAATTATTTATGACCCGAAATCAGTTTTGCAAGGTTGAGAACTTTGCTTATCTCTTTCTTCGCTTATTATCGGCCTGCAAAACAACAATGTGGCAAACCCGGTTAAAAAATAAGTCAATGATCATAAATTTAAACTTTTCACTTCGGTAAGTATCTTAGGATTGAATTTTCTATTGACCAACTTTGAAACGAGTCAATGAATGCGAAAATCATAAGCGTGTGATAATGCTTTAAAATTCTAAATTCTAAAATTAAAATACTATAAAAGTAAAAAAAGTCAAAAATTTTAAAAATCAAAAATAAAATAGTAAAATAAAAACGTCAGAAATTCCAAAAAATAAATTCATTAAAATTCATAAATTAAAAACATCAAAAACTAAAATACTAAATTAAAAAAGGTAAAAAAGTTCTAAATTAAAAACGTTAAAAATTCTAAAAATTAAATAATTCAAAATTCAAAATTAAAAGTGTCAAAAAAGTTCTACTCATATTATTTGTCAATTTTTCTACTTTAAACCCAAAAAAATTAAACATAAACTTTTTAACTTTCATAAATTAAATCAGTTCTTATTTCCTCAAATAAATTTTCCAGTTTTTTGTTCATTCAAAATATGTAAATAATTGAGAGAGACGTTGTTAATCTATGATTATATTTAAATGAATGTATCAAGCTTGAATTGAAAATTTCAAACCTTGATTTTTTGAGGAGTTCGTAACCCTTCATCTCCGACATCATCTTCAACCTGCTTTTATCAAAACTTTCTTTTATCCTTTATTATATAAAGCTGCAACATTTAGAGGCCTCACAATGACCCACGTTAGTACGTCCTACATAGCGGTGAGTTGTCGCTGATGTGGCAGATATAAACTGCTCAAATTAGGGCAAACCGTTGCAGTTGGGCTCACACTGACGGTTACTTCAAAAATAGGCAGTTAAATTGTGAAGATTGTTCTGAATCCAATGGAACCAACCACGTACTCCACCTCCCCTTGATACTGCTTATTGCTTATATCTTCTCTCTTCGAAGAAAAAAGAAATTGTCTGTCACTCATTCACTAATTTAAGTAATTCTCTATAAATATTCCTCGCCAAACTCTCCAACATCTCCCCCACAACCAACGATAAAAAACGATGAACCACAAAACTGGCGACCACGACGAATCTCAACACCAACGAGCCACCAAGTCCCCCCACGCAACCAAAATGAATCACCATGTCTGCGCCACCTCGACGAACCCACACTTCGCCTCTTTCGATGAACCACCAAGTATCAATGTAATGGGAACATCTAAAATATTTCTAATTTTTTATTTCTATTGCTTTTGTTTCTAATTCTAATTGCCAAATATTTTTGATTTAATGATGTTTTCATCTAGAAATGATTTTAGACACTACTCCGTTCTATGTTGTTTGATGTTTTGAAAATATCATGCTGCTTTTGATTTTATTCAATAGCTATTGCCTCAAATAAAATTACTTACACTCTTTTGATCACTATGTATTGCGAGTGTCGGAAGCCTGATAATGCTCTTGAGCATTATAAGAAGTTGATTGAGGATGTGCCAATTGATCCCTTGCCATCTACTTATAAAAGACACGGATAACATTTTGGAGCTTTTCAAGGAGTTGAAGGATAAATCAGGTGAATATATCACAAAGAGAATAGTGTACGGGCCATTGATGAATGGGTATTTCTGTGAAAAAACTTCTTCTTCTCCTCTACAAATCTTTTATAATCTGAAATTCACTATAGGATCCTCTTAAAACAAGAATTTGCTGAAGAAATGTTTACTTATTTCGGGACATTCGGTGCAGCTATTTTCAATTGCCTTAAAGGAGCCTCTAAAACTGAAATGAGTACACTATCACTTTTTTATGGTCTTTATGGCAAGTATAAGGCTAAGGTAAGTTTTATTGATCTTTTTTTATGTTTATCGCGTTTCATTTCGTCGTTATTGTTGTCCTTATTGTTATCGGTGAATGAATTGAACTTTTATTGATCATCTTATTGATTAAATGAATTGGAGTCTAATTGTTGTTGTTTATCGAATAAGTGTTCATCCTCAATGCTTAACAAATTTTCACCTTATAGTTGTTGTGAAAGCCAGTTATGGATCATATGGACATCGACTTTAACGAACGAGGAGTTGCAATGTGACGGAAATTGCGTCAAACCATTTATTCATCTTTTGGTATTCCATTAGTTTCATGATTTTAACAACCATCCGATATCATTTGTATGTTATAGGTCCTCTACAAGGAATTGAAGAGGAATTACGACAATCAAAGATTAGCAAGTGGTTCAATTAATGACAAAATATTTATCTTTGATTCTCATGACCCTGCTTCTTCTTCCTCTCTTTCTTGCTCTTCCTCTTTCCAAGTCATCTCCCTTTTCCACTATATTTTATGGTGTTAATGCATTTATAGTTGAATCTATGGAGTATGGCATGTGCATGGTTTGCGATCAATTGTTCAAAGACCTCACTTTTTTAGTTGCTTGGGACTTCACTTATTAATATGCTGTATTTGCTAGACGGCCTCACTCTCACAGGTTATTTATTTTACTAACTTCTTCTATGTGAAGCGGTCTCACGTGAGATTTCCCGTTAGGAAACGGTATATAACTGTCACTGATTCTTTGTCAAAAAATTTATGGAGATTATGTCTGATCATTACTTTCGACCAGAAAGGTACAGAGTAATTAAAATGGTATTGTGTCATTTAGTAGCAGGCTCTTAATGTTTATTGTTGATCAAATTGTGGTAGTCCTGACATGAAAACGATGTTTTTTTTGTTCTTAGTGAAAGGATCATGATAAGTATGAAAGCTCAAATTTTGATATTGCTAATACGAATCGGAGAGAGATCCTGATGAGAACGGGTTGCAAAGAGGAGTCCGCTTCGAAGGTTTCATACAGTAAAGATGAGCCGGGGCAAGAAGAGATGAAATTTGACTTTATCAGTCAAGGTTAGGATCAAGACGGGATGGAATCCGACTCGGATAATGAAGTCCAGCATAGTGGAAAAATGCATTGTGATTTGCGCCGTCATGAAAAAGACAGTGTAGATGTATGTAAATGCAATTATTGAGGGTAGTGCATCATTCATTGTATCCAATGAGGGTGTATTATGTCATGTGTCTCCTTTCGTCTTTAGGTCCGTGTCTGGAATCAGTGTTACTTAGGCACCTATTTCTTCTACTGAGAAAGAAACCACTGAAGAAGGTACATGTTTTTTTGTTTATAACACATGTCATAAGAGAGTTTTTCTCTTTTTTATTTTCATGAAAAATGACTTTTCATGTTATCTATCCTGCAGAGTCTTCAAGAAGTGAGTGAGTTGGTGCTTAGAGATTGCGTATCCTCTACCGTGGAGGTAATAATCAATGTTAAAAAATTTAATCTGTTTCTTTGAAAAACTACCTATAATTTGATTAAGGTCAAGTTCTTTTAGATTGAAACTGACACTGAACTGAACCGCGTAAGTCTAAACTCAACTGAACTGAAAAATTAAATAATACTCCAATAATAATAGTAATAATAATTCACAAAAACTCATATGAAACAGTGGTTATACCTCGTAACAATTCACAAAAACTCATAATACGTCTATTGTGAAACCTCTCAAGTGATGGTGGTTACCATTTTATAGGTTATACCGTTATAGGGTGGGTTTCTGTAGTGAGCTACTGCCTATTTTTCTGACTTTCAGTCACCAAAACAAAAACAAAAACAAAAGTATAGTAAATGTATTGTACTGATGTAAAGAGTTTGTGGCATAACTCGGTAAAGCAATACTATCTTAAAAGAGGCACGATCTGCGAGGCAAAAGAGAATCAGTAGCAAGCTGCGCATTGGAGGACTATCCTCAAAACGAAGGACTGGCTGGTCAGAAAACTAGGGTGTTGTAGTGTTGTAAAAAGAGCTTGACAGACAATAGGTCGCATGTAAGTATATTGGCTAACATCTATGATAAATTGAGAAATAAACAAGCTATGTACAGATAGGCGAACGGTCTGGCAAGTCAAGCTTTGATGCCTAAACATGTGATTTTATCTCTTACTGTACAAAGGAAACTGGGCACAATAGACAAGCTGATGAAGAAATCAAGGTATTCCCATGGTTAATAGTTGTGTATTATGTGAACATCACTTAGAGACACATTCTCATTTGTTCTTTAGTTGTGATATATTATGCAAAAGAGACTTGGAATGCAATTACAAACTAGATTGAAGTTAAAGGTAGAAGTTGTAATCTTTCGAAAGAAATAAACTGGATAAGTTGCAGGGGCCCGTAAGTGTTAGTTGGAAAAATAACAAAGCGAAAAGGAGGATTGCAAAAAACCCCGACGAGAGCAAAAAATGAGACTGCAAACCGAGTAGATAAGGAAAAAAGGGGCAGACGATTCTGGAACACGAGGCAACAAAGAATCGAGGCAACAAGTCCGAGGCAGCAGGCAACCAAGCTGTAACAGCGGCAAGTAGGCAACAAACCCGAAGGGCAGACGGACGAAGGCAGCAGAACCGAGAAACCGACAGACCAAGGCAACAGAACAGGACGCGAAAGCTGTGACGTGGCAGTATGCCACTGACTTGAAAACTGTTTCGGTACGACCGGGGTGGCAATCGATGAACACCGGCAGTTTCCCAAGGTGAACACAACAACTTACAGACTCGTCCACTCGAGGCTTGAAGTTTTGGAACAGCACGATCAAAAACCCAGAAACAAAGAAGAAGATGAACAAAGAGAGGGAAGGAATTGTAGTATTTTTTGTATGTCAAAAGAAGGGAACCCACTGCTCTATTTATAGGGGAATAGAGCAGAGGAGGAGCCAAAAAATCAAGCTCATAAATGACATTAAAACCGAGATCAATGGCCTTAACTCACCAGTAACAGTCATATTTGACTGTAAATAGGGAGTGTATCTGGACATAGCTCACCCCCACACTGAACCTGGACAACCCAAGTTCAAACGAGGCCCAAAAAGTAAAAGTCGGGCACAGCCTGCACCGCAGGTGCTCTACCCAAACTCGAGCCCGAGCCCGAGCCGAGTCGGGTCGACGCGCGCGCGCGTGTGTGGTGAAGCCTAGGCATAAACAAACCATTCTCCACAAAAGACCCATTAATCAAGCTATTGACAACCCAAAAGAGATAAGTCAATATAAACAACAAAAAATACTCCCCCACTACCGATGTGGGAGAGGAGAAAGGGAGAACTTTGGCTTTGCAAGCCTTTTACAGCCAGCAATCCCCCACAAAGGCGAAGGAAAGAGAGAAGTTCTGGGTTTAAGGAAGGATTGGATACTTAGGTATCAATGTCTTTCGACTTGAATTGACACTTTAGTGAAGATGAGGCAACAACTTACTATCTAATAAGAGAATATCTTTCGATTTGAATTCCTTACTGATTTTCGGTTGAGACCCTCACAACACATATCATACCTTCAAATCGTGCTTGTTCCGCGATTTCAAAGTGCAACGCTTTAACAGGGCCATGCGTTTACCTTGGTATAACAGGTGGTTTAGTAAGACTTTTCATAGTCTAACATAGACAGCGGCCAAACCATCACACCCGTATAGGTGGTTCAAGTGCTTCTCATCAGCACTTGTCACTAAAACCATTAAGGACGTATACGTCCATCCTGTAAAGCAAAGTTACTAATCCATCAAGTGCTTCTCAAGTAGCACCACCACGAAGGCTATGGATTAAATGCCATAGGAATAGAGTCTTTGGTTCATGTCAAATCACACACTGCTTTGACTTAAGAACCTAAGTCCCATTCCCCTCGACAATTCACGGACTACTCTCCGTGGCAACCCTTTTGTAAAGAGATCGGCAAGGTTGCTTTCGGACTTCACATAGTCCACAGCAATTACTCCATTTTTCAGGAATTGTTTAACCACACCATGCCTGATTCGAATATGTCTTTTCTTGCCATTGTAGACATCATTCTTAGCAACACCAATTGCTGCTTGTGAATCACAGTGCAAGGAGACTGGTGCAACCTGTCCCCCCCACAATGGCATGTTTGCTAGTAAGTTTCTCAGCCAGTCTGCCTCTTGTCCTGCCAACTCAAGAGCAATAAACTCAGATTCCATAGTGGAGGTTGCTATGCAAGTCTGCTTTGAAGACTTCCACGAGATAGCACCTCCACCTATGGTAAACATATAACCACTAGTTGAACTGGTTTCAGGATTACTATTGATCCAGTAAGCATCACTGTATCCTTCTAATACAGCTGGGTACGTACTGTAATGCAGGCATAGATTGCAAGTACCTTTCAAATATCGTAGTAAACGACTCAAAGCAGTCCAATGTTCACTATTAGGGTTATGAGTATATCTACTTAGCCTACTCACAGCATAAGCAATATCAGGCCGAGTACAGTTCATGAGAAACATCACACTTCCTATGATTTTAGCATATTCTTCTTGGGAGACACTTTCGCCCAAGTTTTTACACAGGTGAACACTAGGATCATAGGGAGTTCTAGCAGGCTCAACATCAAAGTGGTCAAATTTTCTCAACTCTTTTTCCACATAGTGAGACTGACTTAGGGCGATACCATTTGAGTTTTGGATAATCTTAACTCCTAGGATAACGTCAGCTTTCTCTAAATCTTTCATCTCAAACTGTGATGACAGGAACTGTTTGGTTTTATTTATGACAAATAAATTTTTACCAATTATTAACATATCATCAACATACAGGCAAATAATCACACAATCTGATCCAAACATCTTTGAATACACACATGAATCAGAATTGTTGGTAATGTAGCCAACTTTAATCAAGGTGTTGTGAAATTTTTCATACCACTGTTTGGGTGCTTGTTTCAGACCGTATAGTGATTTTCTTAGTCTACACACTTTACTCTCTTGACCTTTAACCACAAACCCCTCGGGTTGTGACATGTAGATCTCTTTCTTTAAGTCTCCATTCAAAAAAGCTGTTTTTACATCCATCTGATGTATTACAAGATTATGAATAGCAGCTAAAGCGATTAGAGTTCTAATGGTGGAAATTTTGGTCACAGGTGAGTAAGTATCAAAGTAATCAAAATCTTTCTTTTGTGTAAACCCTCTTACCACAAGTCTAGCCTTGAACCTTTCTATCGAACCGTCGGGTCTAAGTTTCCTTTTAAATAACCATTTACTGGAAATCGGCTTACACCCTTTAGGTAAATCAGTTAACTCCCATGTCTGATTTGAAACAATAGAGTCTAGTTCACTTTTAATAGCATCTTTCCAAAAGTTAGCATCAATAGACCTCATAGCCTCATCATACGTTTTTGGATCTTCTTCCATTAAAAAGGCAGAAACAAACTCATCACTCGTGCAAAAATCACATGCATTTTCAGTTAAGAAAGTTGTAATAAAATCATTGCCAAAATCTTTCTCAATTCTAGGCCTTTTACTCCTTCTAGGTTCAACATCATGATCAACAAAGGGCCCTACTCCTAGCATGCATGGAACTATCAACAGGATTAACAGGCAATTCAGACATTTCAGGCAATGATGCAGTATCTTTCTTTAATGGGAAAACATGCTCAAAAAATTCAGCGTCTCTAGCTTCAGAAATAGACCGATCAGTTAAGGACATAAATCTGTATGCAGCACTATTCTGAGCATATCCAATGAAAACGCAATCATAGGTTTTAGGTCCTATAGTGGGTCTCCTAAAATTAGGTAAACCTACTTTAGCTAAACACCCCCACACTCTCAAGAAACTAAGGTTGGGAGCATAACCCTTCCATAACTCGTAGGGTGTCTTGTTTAGTTTCTTATGAGGTACCCTATTAAGAATGTGACAAGCAGACAAAACCGCTTCCCCCCACATATCATCGGGAAGGCAAAAACTTAAAAGCATGACATTCATCATTTCCTTTAAAGTTCTGTTTTTACGTTCAGCTACTCCATTTGATTGGGGTGTGTAAGGTGGACTTTTCTCATGAATTAGACCATATTTCTCACAAAAGTCTATTAGATAATTAGAGCCATATTCACCACCCCTATCGGACCTAACTCTTTTAATCTTCTTATCAAGTTGATTTTCTACCTCGTTTTTAAACTTTACAAACATATCCTCAGCTTCACTTTTATGCGTAAGTAAATACACTTTAGTGTACCTAGAACAATCATCTATAAAAGTGACGTAGTAATGTTTGCCTCCTCTGCTCATAGTGCTTTTAAAATCTGCTAGGTCGGTGTGAATTAACTCTAGAAGGTCTGTATGTCTAGTTTTAACAGGTTTATTTGGCTTCTTAACAAATTTAGCCTCTCACAACTAGGACATTTTGTGAACACTTCTGAAGATAATGACGGGATGAGCGACATTGATTTGAGTTTTTTAATAGACTCAACATTCACATGACCTAGTCTACCATGCCACACATCAATAGACTCAGCGATATAAACAGAAGAAGAAGCTTTATTATCAATGGTAGAAACATCAATGTTCAAAACAAACAAACCCTCACAAAGATAACCCTTGCCCACGAAGTCTCCATTGCGAGATATTTCAACCTCAGCCTCAAAAACAAGTTTCACCCCAACTTTGTTAAGTAAGGCACCAGACACTAGGTTTCTACGCAACGAAGGAACATACAACACATTACTAAGGGCAAGAGTCTTCCCTGAGGTAAGTTTAAGAAACACCTTGCCTTTTCCTGTGACAACAACGGAAGAGGAGTTACCCATGTAGACGCATTCACCATCATCTACAGCTTCAAACTCGGCGAACAGCTCCTTGTTAGTAGGGATGACAACGGATCCGGGGTCCGATCCGGATCCGCAAGATCCGGTCCGCACGGATCGGATATGGATCCTAAATTTTGAGATCCGTTGGATATGGATCCGGATCCGGATCCGCTATCTTTAAACGGATCTGGATCTGGATCTTAATAAATAAATCCGGATCCGGATCCGCAAATCCATTTTATTAAAAAATTAACAATAATAAAAAACTTAGTACTTTAATTTGTGTTTTTTTTTTGTTATTTCTAAAACTTTTTTCTTTTAGTTTATTAATATTTGATTATGAATCTTTATATTTGATTTTATTTGTAAAATTATCAAAATTAATATGGTCGCAAATAGGGGGGCGGATCTGGATCTGGATCTACATTTTTAGGATCCGGACCGGATCCGGATCCGCTACTAGGGGTGCGGATCCGGATCTGGATCCATGCGGATTCAGTCCGGATCCGGTCCGTTGCCATCCCTACTTGTTAGCATAGGAGATGGCTTGAAGCTCCAGTATCCAGAATCCAGTCACTAGCATTTGCCACCAGATTTGCCTCAACCACGACAACTGCAATGATGTCGTCTGTTTCAGCAAGGTTAGTTTGACCAGCATGACCACCCTTTTTCTGAGGGCATTGGTAAGCTTTGTGACCTGGTTGACCACATACATAACACACCAGATTAGTATTTGGTTTCTGAATTTTTGGGACGGCCTTGGTGTATTTCCCTTGGTTTTGTTTGTTTTTGTTCCCCTGATCCTTGCCATCACCACCCTTAGTGTTTCCCTTGTTCCCCTTATTTCCCTTATTCTTATCTCCTTTAGAAGACCCACCGGTTTCAACGAGATTAGCTTTGACGGGGTTTAGGGACAAACTAAGAGATTTTTCTTTTAAACGATTGGCCTCCTCGGTTCTCATATGGATAACTAGTTCTTGGAGTGACAAATCCTTCTTTTTGTGTTTCAACTAATTTCTATAATCGCTCTAAGAACGGGGGAATTTTTCTAACAAAACATTAGCTAGAAAAACTTCATCTAACTTCATTCCTTCATTAACAACATCACTACAAAGGTTTTCATAAACATGGACTTGATCCATAATGGGTTTATCGTCAACCATATGGAAATTTAGCCATTGTCCCACCACATATTTTTTTTCCAGCATCGTCAGCACCATATTTCTTCTCTAAAGACTCCCAAATAAATTTAGCTGACTTATGGACCATAAATAAGTCAAAAAGAGTATTCGTCATATGGTTAAGTATATGACATCTAGCCGTTTTATTATCCTTCTCATATTTTTTGACTAACTCTTCGTTTTTATTTATGAAAGAAATTAAAGGTGGAGTAGCCTCGGTGGTGTTTTGAATCGACATAGGAATAGGAGGGTCGTTAAACAAAACGTGATCGACCTCTAACTGCTCGAAAAACATTAACAATTTTTGCGACCACCGTCTATAACTGTTGCCATCAAGAGGCTCAAACTTGGACAGGTCGGGAATAGTTTTTGATAAAAACGACGACATTGTTACACCAATAATAAAAAACAGTTTTCAAATTTTTAGTTGGAAAAATAACAAAGCGAAAAGGAGGATTGCAAAAAACCCCGACGAGAGCAAAAATTGAGACTGCAAACCGAGTAGATAAGGAAAAAAGGGGCAGACGATTCTGGAACACGAGGCAACAAAGAATCGAGGCAACAAGTCCGAGGCAGCAGGCAACCAAGCTGTAACAGCGGCAAGTAGGCAACAAACCCGAAGGACAGACGGACGAAGGCAGCAGAACCGAGAAACCGACGGACCAAGGCAACAGAACAGGACACGAAAGCTGTGACGTGGCAGTATGCCACTGACTTGAAAACTGTTTCGGTACGACCGGGGTGGCAATCGATGAACACCGGCAGTTTCCCAAGGTGAACACAGCAACTTACAGACTCGTCCACTCGAGGCTTGAAGTTTTGGAACAGCACGATCAAAAACCCAGAAACAAAGAAGAAGATGAACAAAGAGAGGGAAGGAATTGTAGTATTTTTTGTATGTCAAAAGAAGGGAACCCACTGCTCTATTTATAGGGGAATAGAGCAGAGGAGGAGCCAAAAAATAAGCTCATAAATGACATTAAAACCGAGATCAATGGCCTTAACTCACCAGTAACAGTCATATTTGACTGTAATTAGGGAGTGTATCTGGACATAGTTCACCCCCACACTGAACCTGGACAACCCAAGTTCAAACGAGGCCCATAAAGTAAAAGTCGGGCACAGCCCGCACCGCAGGTGCTCTACCCGAACCCGAGCCGGGTCGGGTCGGGTCGTCGCGCGCGCGTGTGGTGAAGCCTAGGCCCAAACAAACCATTCTCCACAAAAGACCCATTAATCAAGCTATTGACAACCCAAAAGAGATAAGTCAATATAAACAACAAAAAATACTCCTCCACTACCGATGTGGGAGAGGAGAAAGGGAGAACTTTGGCTTTGCAAGCCTTTTACAGCCAACAATAAGAAGCATTGGAAGAATGAGGTGATAAAAGCAAGTATAGATGCAATTGTGCACACCATTTGGTTCGAGAGGAATAGTAGAATTTTTCGAGGTATCAAAACTTCGAGTCTGGTGCGGGTGGATCAGATTAAGCATGGGGTTCGAATAGAGTTTTAGCAAAAGCCAAACACAAAACTAAATTGCGAAGAATACGGCTGTTAGGGTAATATGGTACAGAGTAGTTTACTGTGATTTTTTTGGTAAGTCACTCATTGTATTCTTTTCTCCTCGATGGAATTAATAGAAGAATAGGATACCCACTTAAAAATATAATAATAATAATAATAGTTGATTAATAATAATAATAATAATAATAATAGTGGAAAGTAATAGTGATACCGCCTGAAGGCATTTATTTGGAACGTAATAGTGATGCTGTTGTGTCTGAAGAAGTGACAAATTGTATGTGTGGGGTGATCCGTGAGATCGTGACCAGTTTGGCACCATGGGAAGAGTCGTAGTAAATTCAACCAAGCAGCAATGAAGTCTCGATATTTGTCGCAAGGTCAAAGCAACAGAGCTTGGTTTTATAATGACAGGTTAGGTAGGTCTGAAGTAGTCAATTATACTAGAATCTAATTGCCTACTTATTAATTATTTTGAAGAATGATAGGATCCCGGTTATCTATTTTGCTAATGTTGTTTCGGATTGAAAATTTGTTGCTCTTTTGAGTCGATAGAGTTTTGTTTTGATAGAAAATTAGCCAAGTTGCCCATGATTTGGCTCATTACCCACGAACAGAGTTTGACTTTTCGATTCAGATATAGGTTGACATGTGCTTCGAGGTGATTGTCAGTTTCGTTTGCACCGATTTGATATCAGGTTTGATTTGAGTATTACAATTGGACTTACTCAAATTCGGCATTGTTAGAGACGACAACATTTCACTTAATATGATCAATTCAAACACTCTAGCACTAGCGAATATATTTATTATATATTATGTATTTTTTTACTCAAATTATCTATTTTTTTAACCAAGAAAGCACGCCTCTCAACGCACGTGAGATCTATATATTATGTACAATATTTTCATCTTAATTACTAGATTAAGATAATATCGGTAAAAAATACGGAGTACCATTTGTAGTACATATTTAATTGCATATAACAAAGGATAATTTAAGTTACCTATTACGGAGTATAAATTATGTATATTGATTCACCATTATGTGGGATGTATATAGAATCATTTAAAAGGTATTAAAACGTACAGATTCGTTTTAAGCAAAAAAATATTACCAAGAAAATATGTCACGTTCGATGATGAAATATTTACGACTTGACAATCATTAAAAAAGCTATTGAACTAAAACTCAAATGAGACATTGGTACGTGTATAAATTTTTTTATGCAGAGCCATCATGAAGAAGTTAAAATTACTCAACAATAAAATAAGTCATGACCGATAATAAAATATTTTATTTTTGTAAAGTGAAAAATGAGTATTCCGTATTAAATTGGTCTCCTTGAATAAACATTGTTACATAGAGACTCAATATTAAAATCAATTATTTGTGTGTATATATGTTGGAAAGTTCACTTTCAATGTTATTGAAAAAATCAATGACTCAAATACTACATCTCAATTATTACTCTACATGCGATAATAAGTTAATTATTAAACAATTTACAAGTAAACTTTCAATTCAATAAACATACGGAAAGTAAAATTTCAATTCAATAAACATACGGACTAATATATGGGCACAACAAAATAACATCATAATCTATTAATAACGTTCTACCGTTGAAAATATTACGAAGTATTATATATACATATATATATATATTATTATTATTATTATTATTATTATTATTATTAAATTTACCGCTATACGAGTGTCTCTTTGGATGAAAGGAAATTAAATAAGTACTACATCATGTATACGAAAAATATAGTTTTCGTATATATATATATATATATATATATATATATATATATATATATATATATATATATATATATATCTCATAACGTTACATCGTTTGAACATGATATAGCCATTTTTATTGTATATTGAATATTATATGCTTTCAACTATTAATTTTTCATATTCTTTCTAATACATTAAAATATTTTTACTTTAAATATAACACATTTTTAATACATCCGTGCAATCTTGCACGGACAAAAACTAGTTAGTAATTAAAACAGAAAATTGTAGATGATTAAAAAATTGTACGGAGTAGATGATTAGACTCATCTTAAATTGTGGACTCATGTTTTACCATAACAATTAGAAGCTAAAACAGAAAAATGAAATACAATAAATTCAAAAGTTATGGATTAATAAATCGATTAAAACATCTCTCTCTCTCTCTCTCTCTCTCTCTCTCTCTCTCTCTATCTTCTTTTTTTCTCTCTCTAGGGAACGATTTCCCTCTCGAATTGGCGCCATCTCCGATGGCTTCAATGGCGGGTACGTGTGTTGTGTGCCAAATTTGGACCGTTTCCTCTCCCATTTAGACCCGTTTTTCCTCTATTTTGTGAGACTTGAGTGCGATTATCGCCATATTTTGCGTAATTCTCACATTAGTGTCTTTCTTTTGCATTTTTCGTGTTTTTGGTAGTTTTCTGTCTATTTTGATAGGATTTTCGACCGAAAACGTGTTTGAGCTTCTACGAGCAAGAGAGAGATACGGTCCAAGAGCAAAGCACACAACTGAAAGTTCAAGTAATCCAATTGATCAACGAAGAAAAAGACCGGAAAAGAGTCAATGGACCACCGGGTGAAGTTTCGCCCGGCGACATTTTTTCATCCCCGAAGATTTTCACGGCACGCATGACCGGGCGAAATTTGGCCCACCGGGTGAAATTTTGCCCGATGGTGAAGACGGGTCGAAAGCGCGAAAAACGAAGAAAATCTCACCGGGTAAAATTTCACCCGGTGGGACTATTATGTCGAGCCGCGGGGCGAAATTCCACCCCATGAAGATACAAAAGGTGATGGTCTTGCAAAATGAAGAGAAATCGGATTTGGGCCTTGAAGTTTGTGCAACCCATTAAGCAACTCTATAAATACAAAACCTAGGGTTTTGAGCCAAAGTGTGCCTTAAGTGAGCCTTGAAAGTGCCTCTTAGGAGTAGAATAGAAAACCTCCATATTGTAGTAAGTAGTAGTAGATTGTAGTAAAACTCTCTTAGAAAATTCTCAACAACTATTATAGATCTACTTAGTATTAATACAATTACTCCATTATTAGTAGTAAAGTTGCCACCTTTATTGAAGAATTGATTTTATTATTGAAGATTCAAGGGTTTTACAAGGGTTTATGTGACAAAATCCTTGTCTTATTTCTTGAAGATTCTTATTTCTCTTATTGAAGATTGAAGACTTATGCATGGATTAGTGACAAATTCTTGTGTATTTCTCTCAAGATTCAATCTTTATTATTATTAATCTTCTTCTTCCTCTTTGATTTTCTCCATTGTGGGTAAAATTCTCTCCTCTCTCTTTTCTCCATTAATATATTTGTTAGTGTAGTTTTTATGCATGCTTCAACTATTCTCTTCTTAATGAATGCTTTGTTGTTAACTACCATGGTTAGTGAGTAGATCTTTTTGTTAGGGGGTTAGGGGAGGAGGAATAATAGAAAAAGATTTCATCTTTTGTGAGATTATTGCATTTGAGGGTGATATTGTCTTTATGGGATTGTTGTGTTATGTTTGACTTAGCTTGATCACCTAGGTTGACTTAACTCACCCGGACCAATATGGGGAAACTCGGGGTTTGGGTAATTCCGTCTAGAGACTGTAGTTTATTCGTCGCGAAAGCGGGCTTAGACTTGGTTGGTAGGGAAACCGAAAGGTGGAACCTCCCTTATACATCTTGTGATAATTCTTGCATTATTAGAATCTTGTCTTTATTTCCGATTCCCCGACTCTCCCTAACGCCTTTCCCATCAATAGTTTCCCACCTTAATCACGCAAGCTCATTTAGTAACCCGACTCAACCAAACCCCCCTTCTCGACTCAATTACTCATAGACTTTGACTTGAACGACTACCCCTCTCGACCGTCCCTGTGGATCGATCCCTGACTTACCACTACTACTACGTAGTAGTATTCCGGGGTTATAAATATTGTTTGACCGCGTTGGATAGACGACAATCCGCGCGCATCAAAATGGCGCCGTTGCCGGGGACGGTGATCAGTTAGTTGTGTTTTTGTCATTGTATTTGAGTAATTGTTTTCTTCTCCTTTTACCCTAGTACCGCTCGGTGCTAGGAGTCTCATCTTTGAATTGAGTTGTGTTCAGGAACAATCATATTTGGCATTTCTTATTCCATACCGGTGCAAGCAAGACGATATTGTTATTTCGGAATTCAAATCAACCAAAGTGAACCCTAATCCATATCTTACACCAACTTTTCATCCATCCACCATTCTAAAAAATCTCACAAAATTCTCTTTCCCTCTTCTCCCTCTTCAAAAATCACCTCTACAAACAAACATGCCTACTTTAAGATCTCACTCCCAACCCACCCATGAACAAACTTCTTCTCCCGTCGCATATGGAACCATACCCGATAACTTTGAACTCAAGACTTCTTCAATTGCCATAGTCCAACAAGACACTTATCATGGACTTCCACAAGAAGATGCTCTAGAACACTTAGCGACATTTAAAGAGAAGCTAATTGGAATGAAGTTGAATGGGCTTACTTCATGCCAATTCCATCGACTGTTGTTTCCCAAAACTCTTCGTGATGATGCTAGGAGATGGCTACAAAGCCACAACGATGATACCTTCCAAACTTGGAATCAATTGGCCAATGCATTTCTAGAAAAATATTATCCTCCTTCCAAGACCAATCAATATCGAATGGAGATTCAAACCTTCCGACAAGGCGAAAATGAAAGTATAAGCGAGGCTTGGGATCGATTTCAGACTTTACAAATGAAGTGCCCACATCACGGTAACCCTCATTGGCTTATGCTCCAGACGTTTTTCTATTCTTTATCCGCCGATGCTAGGGACATTCTCAATGCGACCGCAAAGGGGGACTTCTTCCTACTCGACGAGAATCAATCCCATGAACTCCTCGACAAGATAGCCAAGAGTGATGTGTATGCTAAGGAATTGCAAGAGGGTGAATCTAGTGGAGACTCGGAATCATCGAATGACATGGAGACCTCTCTTGAAGTACAACTCACTCAACTTTTTGAGAGATTTGAAGCTATGGTTGTTAGGGACACCTTCCAACCCGAAACGAGGTCTCCACCAAGAGAAGTTCCTCCACCAAGAGAAGTTTCTCCACCAAGAGAAGTCTCTCCACCAAGAAGAGTATCTCCACCGAGAAGAATCACCCCACCAAGAAGAATTACACCGCCTAGGCGAACATCTATCTCGCCTCCAAAGCCGTATAGGGTAGATATCCCTTGTGATCATTGTGGAGAATACAACCTCGACTCCAACCTTTGTGTGAAAAAGGAGAGCGTTCATCAAGCAAACAGTCAGGAGACATATGAAAAGCCTCAAACAAGCAATCCTAATTTGGGGACCGGATTTCATTCCACGCCGACTCAAGGATCACATCCTTTTCGAAGAGCCCCCAATCAAAGGGTTTATCCTAGATCATATGAACCTCATTATCAACCGAGGCCTCCTCACACAAATCAATATCATTTCTATCATCAAGGACCACCGAGACCAAACTAGGGTCCTCCCTTCGGAACTCATCCACCATTCAATCAAGGACCTCCCTTTGGAACTCATCCACCATTCAACCAAGGCCCTCCCTTTGGAACTCATCCTCCATTTAATCAAGGTCCTCCTTTTGGAGCTTATCCACCACCTAATCAAGGTCCTCCAAGGAACTTCCAAGGTAATTCTCAACCCTTTTATGACATTCAAGAAACTATCAAGTTCTTGTTGAGAGAGAATGCGTCAAACCGAGCTAGACTTGAAGCCTTAGAGGCACGAGCCATGTCGCGAGCTCGAGCACCTCAAGAGCCGACCGATTCTTTCAACCAAGCTTCCGTGAATGCCATTAAGGTAATGTTCAAAAAGGAACCGGTGAAATCTTTTGACTCACAAGCTTTTACATCTCATCCCTCAATCATTGAATTCGATGAGAATGTGGTCAAGGATGTAACCGAGAAACCGAGAAGAGATCCATCAAAATACCTTGTAGGAGACCTTTCGTTTGTCATTGAACAAATTCCGATAGAGGATACGAACTTACTCTCTAGGATTGAGGTACCTCCCTTGAATGACAAGCCACCGATCCCATTTGATGATCAAGCTTTGGGTATGATAACCTTCACCGACCTTATCGAGAACATTGATACAAGCCCTTCTATGCCTACCCCGTCCGATTACATCCGAGACATCATCTTGAAACCCACCGAGAAAGAAAGAGCTCCCATTTCTCCAAGAACTAACCCTAGAGTCACAATTCCTATCAAATTAGGTGATCCGGGTAGTTTTGCCATTCCATGCTCCATCGACCACGTCTGGATAGATCGAGCTCTATGTGACCTTGGTGCCGACCTTAGCTTGATGCCCTTGGACATCGCTCGTACTATCTATGTTAAAGATTTGGAGTATTTCCCCGCGAATGTGCAAATGGCCGATGGAACCACTAAGGAGCCCTACGGATTGGCCCGTAACCTCATGGTTAATGTGGGGAACTTGTATATCCCCACCGATTTCGTCATTTTGGATATGCCAATCGAGGAGCGGAATCCTATCCTTTTGGGACGACCTTTCTTAGCTACCGGTGGGGTAATTATTGATGTGAAGCGAGGGCGGTTATCTTTCAATGTTGCTAATGAAACAGTCCAATTTGTGCTTCCCGCATTCCTTCACGAAGATCCTCCTAATTTGGAGTTCTGGAACCAAATGGTGGAGTACCCATCAAATGAAGAGCCTTCTACCGAGGATCTTGAGTACGACGATGAAGAAGATGACGGTGCCCTATTTATACTCGGTGAAACCTCCGATGAAGACATTCCCGACGAGTTCGCAATGCTTCCCGAGGTAGTGCAACTTATGGGTATGCCGGAATTCAAGGAAAAACTCAAGATCGGTAGCATGGAATTTGGAGCCAATGAACAAGACCCTTCGGGTTGCTTTTTAAGCAACCCCAACTAATCTCAAACGTTAAATTCGGTTTGGTGGTGTCCATAATAACCACCATTGTAAATATTTGTATATTCTTTTCCTTTTTCATTTCTTTCTGGACAATAGATTTTAGATTTTTCCTTTTGAGAGTTTGTTTTCTCTTTGGTACTTGCAGGAATCATGAAGATTTCTCTCGGGATTTTTTGGAATCGCGCTTTAAACGATTATAAACAAATTGGATTGAAAAGATGAGTTGTATTTTTGAAGAAGCTAAGGATGTTTGGACCGAGTCATAGAAAAATTTCCGTACCAAGAAGCTTATTCGGAGTGAAGGATCTCGCCGGGCAACGTTTTGCCGGGTGGAATTGTGGCCCGAGGTCCGTCGGGTGAAACTTCACCCGATGGCAACTTGCTCGAACATAAGGAATTGACGGAAAATCCGTCGGGCAAAACTTCACCCGGTGGAATCTCACCGGGCGAAATTTCACCCTGCGGTAAAAATATTTTGCGGCTTGGAATTTGATGGAAATCCGACCGGGCGAAATTTCGCCCGGTGGAGTCTGACCGGGCGAAATTTCGCGCGGTGGTGAATTAGCGCGGAAATGCCGAAAACCGACCCGAAGTCTGTCGGGCGAAATTTCGCCCGATGGTGACCCACCGGGCGAAATATCACCCCACGCCACTTACCCAGCCAAACCCACCCTTCCCATCTTCATTATACATCTTTTCCCATCTCTTTCCTCAATCAAAACCCCAAAAACCCAAACAAACCCCAAATTCTCCACCTTAAACCATCTCTAATCCCTCCAATCCTTCACCAAAATCAAATTAAATTATATATTCTTCATCCCTATCACATTCCTAACACTTCCTTGGAGTTTGTTTTGAGAAATTGTTCAAGTTTCGACAAACCCCAAATCGAGACCGTCAACACATAATCATCAAATTTCAAGCATCAAGGATGAAGAGAGTGAAACAAATGGCAAGAAAAAGGATTTCATCAATGCTTAATCGTAGTTCAGGGTCAACATCATCCTCAAGGTCCGAGGAGCAACCGGCTGAGGCTCGAGACGAATCTGTCCCGATGCCTGTTGAAATGCAAGGAGCCGTTCCGAGCGAACAACCTGTTCCGCTCGAGGTATGTTACCCGAAAATCCGTCGTAATTTCCGTGAACCTTTGTCTGGTCTATATTTTGCTAAAAAAAGCTCATGTTGATAAATGTAAAAAATTATGGGTCTGTCGTCTCGAGCCAACTCGTTGGGCGGCTCGAGATGTACTTGAGCGTATGGGCATAGAACCGCAGGTACGAGCAATGTGCCGAAGTCTTGGTCTCATCAATTTTTATGCCTCTAAGGAGGAAACTTTTCAGAAATTGACGAGCGAAATTTTCGCAACTTTCAAGTTAAGTGGTGACGATAATACCACTGTCTCTTTTCAGTTGCGAGAGACTTCGTACGTCCTCAACTTGAGAGACTTCGGTGCACTGCTTGGTTTACCCTCTTCAGTCCTTGGAAAGCCTAGGGCGGGCCAGACTCGGGACGATAAATTCGGCCGAGATCGATTTTGGTTTAAAATAGCCCGCCAGAGGCCTTTCAAGGGAGGAAATATGCGTTCTTTCTCGATCTGAAACCCCATCCTCCGGTATGTGGCGCGCATCATAGCTAACTCATTCTTATCGAGCTATGATACGCATCACAACTGTAGCGCTACAGCTGTTCAGCTTTTAGAGGATGCAGTTTCGGAGAGAGGCCCATCGATCGACATGTCAGAGGCCTTAGCTACTCATTTCGCTCAGATTGCGAAGGGCGGCCGCAAGAACATTTCTTGCGGCGGTGTTGTAACAATGTTAGCCAGAGCCTTGAAAGTCGATTTTAGCGATTTAAGACCAGTTGATGGAGCGGGAATTTTCATAGATGAAGTTTATTGTCCTTTTCTTGTGTGGCCCCAGAAAGGGGATTATAACAGTTTATTTCTGTATAAGATTACTGAGCTGCGCGCTATTACAATGCCTAACCCCGATTGGGTAAGGCTAGATATTGAAGAGAACTTCGGCATGCCGAAGAGGTCCGGGGAGTACGTTCGGGATAACACCCGAGGTAAGTTTCGTATAGTTCAATACCCCGAGGGACCTTTAGACTTTGGCGACGATGATATAGAGGTCGTAGATGTGTCGGAGGAGGAACCAGAGGTTAGAACCTCTCGGGACGAGGGTTATAGGACTTTACCGTCATCATCACATGCACCCTCTTCCTCCCACCAACCCGAACCCCAGACCTTGCAATTTTTCACCCCTGACTTTTCGGAATTCACACCACACCGACACTCCACGTTCACCCAGTCTACCCCTGGTTTTCAGGAGGACGTCAACATGAGTCCTCCGCGACACTCCTCGTTCTTTGGATCAGAGGACTTCTACAACCAATGGGGGGAAGTCTATAATCGTACACGTCAGACTTGAGAGAACTCGACTACCTCACTTAACCTGGCCTAGGATGCCTACAATGTGGCCCGGGATGCGCGCGATACTACGCATCAATTATACACGTACTCTAGGGAAGGTTTTGAGTACGCCCGGACCAGTTTTGAGATGGCTAGGGAGGCTGCTAGGGATGCCCAAGCAGCGAGGTTGGCGGCGGAGGAGAACCAAAGGATGTTGCAACAGCAACAGCACTACTTTGATAGATTTTTCGGTATGCCTCCGTCCGGGTCTTATTACCCACCACCACCTCGTCCCCCTAGATCCTATGTGAGTGGTCGAGTGTTGTTAGTGTCAGTGTGGGGGTGTCAGTTGTCAGTGTCAGTCGCCAGTAGTCTGTTCTCTTGTCTCAGTTATCGTAATCTCTGTCAGTCCCTGCAGCGCCAATTTTTGGCATTTGAAATTATGTTGTTGGTTGATTTGTAATTGATTATTTTGTTGATTTGAGGAATTGTAAGCCCCTCCGTGATCCTACTTGGGTCGTTACACACGTGAGGTTTATTGCAGGTACCTTAGAGAAGAAGGACCTGATTATTGCTCCCGGTCTTTGGTGACTTGATCGCACCAAGACCATTTGAAAAATCCAAAATTCACTTTTTCTTTTTCTTTTAATTTTCCGATTTGTGCAGAATCCGAGCGAGGTGATGTGATTACACCTACGTCCTTTTTCTTCCCTTATCGATTTTTCTTATTTTTCTTCTTTCTTTTTCATCTTTCTTTTTCATCTTTCATTTCTTTTCTTTTTATTCCCTTAATTTTTGAAAAAGCAAAAAAACATTTGAAAAACTTTGAAAAATCGAAAAACATTTGAAAAATCTTCAAAAATACAAAAACATTCGAAAAATCTCCAAAAATCCAAAAACATTTGAAAACCCACAAAAATTCAAAAAGATTTTCTGTTCTTTTCTCTTTTTCTTTTTTCGATTCTTCTCCTATTCGTGCATTGGGGACAATGCACAGTTTTAGTGTAGGGGAGGGATCTACTATCCTTTTATCCATTTTCTTTTTCATTTTTCCTTTAAAAACCAAAAATCAAAAAAAACTTTCAAATTTTTTTCTCTTTTTAGTTTTCTCTTCTTTTATTTTCGTTTTTGTGTTACTTGTATTGTCTTGCATTCTCCATCTTGTAGGTACACCGCCAACCATTTAGCATGGATATGTAAGGTAGCGGAAATGAAATGAAGACCGCACGGTAATATTTTCTACCTTCGTTTTATCCCTTTCTCTTATGCATGGAGTTTGCGCGTACATGCTATTTGGAGGTTCACTTGGTGAACATTTTGGAATTGGTGGTTGTGGATTGTGTTGACTTAATGGAGTTTGGAGTGCTTGGCTATACTTGTGAATTTGTGTTGTTTTCGTATTTTTGTCCCTTTTTTGTGTTCTTTTTATTTTGTGTACAGCTTGTCTAGGTAAAGTTTTCGAAAACCCGATTTTGAGATTAGGCCGAGTGTTTATTACTCACTTGTTAGTAACCCTTTTTGATTTTTGGACATAATTCTAGTAGAATGACCTTGAACCAATTTTGCATTGGATTTTTACCATGAGTCCATCTTTTCTACTAGGAGTCTACATCGGGATTTGCATTTGACCACCTTGACCACCCATGGAGTGATAAGGCCTTGGTTACCGTTCCCCGTTCTCTTAGGTGACCTTACTTGAGAAGCCACCCTTAGTCCAAAATTTTCATCCTTTTATGGGTTCGAAGGGGGTGCACACCCGACTAGCCTACTTCTCTACCATACATCCATCTCCACAAATAAGCTTGAAAAAATATACTTTACCTTGTTCCTCAAATGAATCATCTAGCCAAAAATGGGCTAATCAAAGAAAGAAAAAAGGGAAGAATGAAGAAGAAGGGCAAAAGAATGTTAAAAAAAAAAAAAAAAAGCCCTCGATCGAAATAATGGGGAAAGAAAAACGAAAAAGAAAATCAAAATCTCAAGAAAATCGTTCCCAAACCCAAATAATCCCTTGGTTGTCTTATTGCCGTGAAATGCCTATTAGAGGACCGAGTCCCGAGGAAGGAAAATAGCGGTAATTTGACAATCCTTACCATTTTGCAAACACTTATCCATCTTTTTGGTCTAATTGGCTTTCTCGAGTTTGGAACGACCCTCTAGGCTTAGCTTAGGAGACTGCATAACACTTACCTACAGTGCTTACTAACTCCATGGTTCTCACTTAACCACTCCATCTATCGTCCAGTTGTAGGCATCTTTAGTGGAATTAGAAGGACCTTGGTAAATTTTCAATGTTTTTATTGATTGATTGTCATCCTATTAGAATCTTGTCCATGTCAATTTGTGTTACTAGCTTGGTAGTGTTCTCGCTTGTCTTAAGCTCGAATCGGTGCTTTCTCCGCCGTTTCGATGAGGGATTCGGTGATTTATTTTCTCTTTGGTTGCGACTATCTTTTTGTGTGTGTCTTCTTTGTTTTGTGTTTGTGTGTGTGTTAGTCGCAACCCCAATTTTGAGCAAGCCCCAACTTGCCTTGCATGGAGGTACCTTACCTCATGGGTATCTCGATGTGAGTTGAAGGGACGGAGCGGGCCCGTTAATTGCCTCGTATCGGCTTAGCATAGTCTAGCTTAGTAGTAGTGGTTAGTTTCTTTTTGGGCCATTGCTCGAGGACGAGCAACGGTTTAGTGTGGGGGAATTGTTGTGTGCCAAATTTGGACCGTTTTTCCTCCCATTTAGACCCGTTTTTCCTCTGTTTTGTGAGACTTGAGTGCGATTATCGCCATATTTTGCGTAATTCTCACATTAGTGTCTCTCTTTTGTATCTTACGTGTTTTTGGTAGTTTTCTGTCTATTTTGATAAGATTTTCGACCGAAAACGTGTTTGAGCTTCTACGAGCAAGAGAGAGATATGGTCGAAGAGCAAAGCACACAACTGAAAGTTCAAGTAATCCAAGTGATCAACGAAGAAAAAGACCGAAAAAGAGTCAATGGACCACCGGGTGAAGTTTCGCCCGACGACATTTTTTCATCCCCGAAGATTTTCACGGCACGCATGACCGGGCGAAATTTGGCCCACCGGGTGAAATTTCGCCCGATGGTGAAGACGGGTCGAAAGCGCGAAAAATGAAGAAAATCTCACCGGGTGAAATTTCACCCGGTGGGACTATTATGTCGAGCCGCGGGGCGAAATTCCACCCCATGAAGATACAAAAGGTGATGGTCTTGCAAAATGAAGAGAAATCGGATTTGGGCCTTGAAGTTTGTGCAACCCATTAAGCAACTCTATAAATACAAAACCTAGGGTTTTGAGCCAAAGTGTGCCTTAAGTGAGCCTTGAAAGTGCCTCTTAGGAGTAGGATAAAAAACCTCCATATTGTAGTAAGTAGTAGTAGATTATAGTAAAACTCTCTTAGAAAATTCTCAAAAACTATTATAGATCTACTTAGTATTAATACAATTACTCCATTATTAGTAGTAAAGTTGCCACCTTTATTGAAAAAAATTGGTTTTATTATTGAAGATTCAAGGGTTTTACAAGGGTTTATGTGACAAAATCCTTGTCTTATTTCTTAAAGATTCTTATTTCTCTTATTGAAGATTGAAGACTTATGCATGGATTAGTGACAAATTCTTGTGTATTTCTCTCAAGATTCAATCTTTATTATTATTAATCTTCTTCTTCGTCTTTGATTTTCTCCATTGTGGGTAAAATTCTCTCCTCTCCCTTTTCTCCATTAATATATTTGTTAGTGTAGTTTTTATGCATGCTTCAACTATTCTCTTCTTAATGAATGCTTTGTTGTTAACTACCATGGTTAGTGAGTAGATCTTTTTGTTAGGGGGTTAGGGGAGGAGGAATAATAGATAAAGATTTCATCTTTTGTGAGATTATTGCATTTGAGGGTGATATTGTCTTTATGGGATTGTTGTGTTATGTTTGACTTAGCTTGATCACCTAGGTTGACTTAACTCACCCGGACCAATATGGGGAAACTCGGGGTTTGGGTAATTCCGTCTAGAGACCGTAGTTTATTCGTCGCGAAAGCGGGCTTAGACTTGGTTGGTAGGGAAACCGAAAGGTGGAACCTCCCTTATACACCTTGTGATAATTCTTGCATTATTATAATCTTGTCTTTATTTCCGATTCCCCGACTCTCCCTAATGCCTTTCCCATCAATAGTTTCCCACCTTAATCACGCAAGCTCATTTAGTAACCCGACTCAACCAAACCCCCCTTCTCGACTCAATTACTTAGAGACTTTGACTTGAACGACTACCCCTCTCGACCGTCCCTGTGGATCGATCCCTGACTTACCACTACTACTACGTAGTAGTATTCCGGGGTTATAAATATTGTTTGACCGCGTTGGATAGACGACAATCCGCGCGCATCAACGGGCAGAGGAAGGGGAATACCACCGAAGAACAAAGCGAAAACTGATCCTCCGCGCATTGGAGAATCATCAGGTACCGTTGGAAAGACCGATTAGGGGAATTTTGAAGAACAAGAAGAAACTCCGATGGAAAAACAGAGTCAGCCACTGATCAACGATCTTATTACGGAGGCGCTCAAGTCAGCTCTGAAACCTCAAGGGACAGGTATGACCCCGAATGCTAATACAGAAAACCTAATAGCGGAACCGATTATTGGGCTGAATAAGTCTTCCTTGTCGGAGAAGAAGGATCAGGTTAATCATGGGGGAGAAACTGGGTCTAAGGAGGTTAATAATTCATGGGCTAGTAAGGCTAAGGAAACAAATATGGGAATGGGATTATTTTTTGATTAGAATAGCGCAGATTCAACAGAAATAGATATTGTGACCGATGATTTTGTTCATGAACTTGAGATATGGAAGTTTACATTGATGGACAATGTTTTAGGAGCAAAACCTACTATTAAGCAGATGAACGATTTTGTCAGTAAAAATTGGAATACTGGAGCACATGTGGTTCAATATTACAAAAGAGGCTGGTTCTCTTTTAGATTTAGAAGCAAGCAGGATATGGATATGGTATTAAGGGGAGGCCCTTGGTTGGTGGGTCGGAATTCCTTGATCTTAAAGCAGTGGAGCCCTGTTTTTTCACAGGAAATGGACAGAATATCGAGGGTACCTGTATGGATACTCTTCCCAGACCTGGATCCTTATCTATGGTCTGAGGCTATCTTAAGCAAAATGGCGAGTAAAGTGGGGAATCCACTATATGCTGATACTACTACTACATACAAAGAACGTCTCTCGTTTGCAAGGGTGATGGTAGAAGTGGATGTATCTGAGGAGTTACCTGAGAATGTTACTATTAACATTCCAATGTTGGGGAAGTTCGTACATAGAATTGAATATGAATGGCTTCCATACTATTGTCATGGATGTGGGAAGCTAGGACATGAAATTCAAAACTGCAAGAAAGAAAAGCAAAAAACTAAGGAGAAAGGTGTGTCTCAACTGAAGAGATACTCACCTAAGAAGTTGGACCCTCAAAGGCTAGGTGGTACCTCAGAGGATGGGACTTTAGCTCCTAATCCTGCTGTAATGCATCAAGGATCCTTTGAGGAAGAGTCTATTGGTGCTTGATTATCACTGGCTCAGAACCCCCAATGCTAGGCGGTAGCTCAATGGGTATAACTCAGAATTCAGAACAGTCTAAGGCAGCAAAAGGCTCAGGGCTAGGCCTGGATGCTTACACTGCTTCTGATACTGAGTTTATCCCTATTGTAAGGCGCTCAGGATGCATGGGGATAGGCCTTAAGGTGAAAGGCTCAAATAATGACTATTTTGAGGGTAGGAAGGAAGAATTGGATTCACTTTATTCCCCTAAAAGGTTTGAAATTCTACAAGATGCTGCAGGTATAACAGTAGTACTGCAGAAGGAGGGGGACCTGTACCCTCCAATAGAGGATGGAGTTCCACCTGATATTAATCCATGAACATTGGGTCTTGGAACATTAGAGGAGGGAATGAACCCCTAAAACAGAATGAAGTGCTGAAGCTTATAAGGGGTAAGGGGATGGATGTGATTGGTATTATGGAAACAAGAATAAAAGAAAAACAAGCAGTACCTATTATTAGGAATAAATTTAAGGGGTATAAGGTAGTGACTAATTACAATAACCATTATAATGGTAGGATTTGGGTTATTTGGAACCCGAATACTGTTAGTATCTCAGAGGGTTGAGACTTCTGGACAACTTATTCATTGTCAGGTGAAACACTTTGCTACTAATTATAGGATGAATATTTCCTTTGTTTATGGTTTTAATGATGCTCTTGGTAGAGAGGATTTGTGGGTTAAACTTACTGAAATTAGCAGGACAGTTCAAGAATGGCTTGTTATTGGAGACTTTAACATTGTCCGGAATAGTGATGAAAAGATTGGAGGGGTGATGCCTGATATAGGAGAAATGCAAGATTTCAATGATTGTATAGAGAGTTGTAATTTGCAGGAACTAAATGGGCATGGATGTGAATTTACTTGGAATAACAAACAGGAGGCAACAGATAAAGTTTGGACTAAACTTGATAGGGCATTGGTTAATTTGAGTTGGGCATCTAGATTTCCTGATGCTTATGCTCATTACCTCAATCCGGGGATTTCTGATCACTCTCCTATATGGGTGAAGGTTGTGACAGGCAGGAAAAGCAGGAAGAGATTCAGTTTTTTAAATTGTTGGACTGAGCATCCTAATTACAAGACTGTTGTTCAACAGGCTTGGGATAAAACAGTTCATGGAACTGCTGGGTATAAGATGTTCAGTAAACTTAAGAATGTCAAAGTAGGTCTCAAAGAACTTCATAGGAATAATTACTCTGATGTAGGCAGGAGAATTAAAGAATTGGAGGGGAAAATGGAGGAATGCCAGATGAATATGCAGAGGGACCCGTTATCTTGTGAGTTGATTGATGAGGAGAATAAGATTATTGAGGAATGGAGAATTTTAAGGAAGGCTGAACTTAGCATTAATAGACAAAGGGCTAAAATGGATAATATTGTGTTGGATGATGCAGCTACAACTTATTTTCATGCTCGAATTAAGGAGAGGAGGCAGCAACAAGTGGTGGGATGCATTACAGATCATAAAGGGAGATATACTGAAGATTTGGATGAGGTTGCTAACAGTTTTGTTGAGTATTATAAGTATCTTTTGGGTGAGGAAAAACAGACTACTCCTATTGATGTTACTATGAGTGGAAGTACTATAAAGGAGGAGGATTGGAAGCTTCTTACTAAGCACCCCACTGAGGATGAGATTAGGAAGGTAGTTTTTTCTATTGGATCTAACAAGAGTCCTGGCCCAGATGGTTTTTCGTCTGGGTTCTTCAAGGCTTCTTGGCAAATTGTTAAAAAAGATTTCTGTGATGCTGTCATGGAATTCTTCCAAAAAGGGAAACTGGTTAAGCAGGCCAATACTACACTCATCTCACTTATTCCCAAGAAATAGGTATGCTCTTCTGTTCTGGATTATAGACCTTTATCTTGCTACACAGTATTGTATAAGACTATTAGTAAGATTTTAACCAGGAGGATGCAGCTGGTTATTCACAAGATAATTGGACAGGAACAAGCTGCATTTATTAGGGGTAGAAGTATACATGAAAATATTGCTATATCACAGGTGCTTATTAAGACTTACAACAGGAAATATATTACACCTCGTTGCCTTATGAAGATTGATTTGAGGAAGGCCTTTGATTCTTTACAGTAGAAATTTATTGTCAATATGATGAAGATGTTTAACTTCCCTGAAAAATTTGTTAATTGGATTATGACTTGCATTCAAGGCTCGTGGTTTTCAATCAAGGTTAATGGATCATCCCAGGGGTTTTTCAAGGGGAAGAGTGGTATAAGACAAGGAGACCCATTATCTCCTTATTTGTTTGTCCTTAGTATGAAAATTCTTTCAAGGCACTTCAAATATAGCTCCAATCTGCATAATGTCTCTTTTCACCCAAAGTGTAGTAAACTTAAGCTTAATCATTTGATTTTCGCTAACGATCTTATGATTTTTACTAGAGGTGATGTTCCCTCTGTCCTGGCTATTATTGCTGATTTGGAGAGGTTTAGTGGAGAATCTGGACTGTATGTTAATAGAGAAAAAACTGATATTTATTGTGGAGGTATACATCTTGCGATCAAGGAGCAAATTCTTCAGGAAACTGGTTTTAAGATGGGCAGTTTTCCTCGTATAATATCTTGGAATGCCTCTTAATGCTATTACTAACAGATTGGAACATTATTCTAGCTTGATTGGAAAAATCAGCAACTGCATTACTGGTTGGGCTTCGAATTACCTGACTTATACAGGGAGGATGGAGCTTATTAACTCTGTTATATTTGGGGATTATGAATTATTGGAGTGCTAACACTTTATTGCCTAATAAGGTAACAGTAAATATTGAGAAGTTATGCAGGTCATATTTTTGGAAGGGAGCAGGCGATAAGAGAAGCATCTACTTCAAAAGTTGGAATAGTGTTTGTGCTCCATGGATTGAAGGAGGGTTGGGTATCAAAGACATTACTGCTTGGAATAAAGCAATGATATGTCAGTGGATTTGGAAGATCATTAATGATGAGAAAGGAATTTGGCTTGATTGGACTAAACATTATATCCTTGGGGTGAGAACTATATGGGAAATACACAAAGAAGAAAGGCATACTTCTACAATTAAGAGCATCATTAAAGTGAAGCAGGAGCTATTGGACGCTGTTGGAGATCCTAGGGAGGTGCAGGGTTTATTGAAGAGTTGGCAGAGGAATGGAAAGTTTCAAGTGCAACATGCATATGATTGGTTTAGGAATAAGTACCCTAAGAAGACTTGATTGAAGGGAATCCAGGGGCAACGAGTAATTCCAAAGCATGGGTTCATTAGTTCTATGGCTGCTCAAAGGAAACTAGCCACAATGGATAATCTTCAAAAAAGAGGAATGTTCATGGTTAATAGATGCTCCTGGTGTAAGTCTGCATTAGAGGACCACAATCATTTGTTCTTCCACTGCACTTATGCGAAGATAGTTTGGGATGACATTCGAGATTGGATGAAAATAAGAGGAAGGAGTAGTAGTCCAACAAGAGCTAAGATGAAGTACTAACAGGAAGAATATGAAACACTGGAAGAGCAGCTGGTATCAAGCTGCAATTGCTGCCACTGTCTATCACATTTGGTTAGAGAGAAATTCAAGAATTTTCAATGACACCCATAGATCGGCTAAAAGTATTGTAAATCAGATTAAGTTTGAAGTAACAACTAGATTAAGAAGTAGAGGAATCCGGATGAGTATGTGATGGAGTTGTAATGGACTTGTAGGGGATGTATCTTTGTAAGATTGGTCTCGATTCTACCCATTTGGATGAATAAGAGGCATAACCTTCTTGCAAAAAAAAAGTTATGGATTAATTATATTAGATTATCACCATTGATTCTGATCTTGATTAGTTACGCAAATCACAATAAACTGAAAAAAATAACAAATCATTAGTCTAGCTTAGAATAAAAATTATATAAGTTCATGATATAAATTCATGATAGAATGATTAAAATAATAAATGATTGAAATTTTAAGTAAATTAATAATAGATGACGAAAATTGTAGATGATTTTAATAATTCGTCTGGAGAAGAATTATAGGGAAGGAAAAAAAATGTAAAGGGAATTGAAAATTGTGGGAGAAAGAGAGATTTATGGTAATGAAAAATTTAGTGGGAGAATGGAAATGTATAATGAATTTAAAATAATAGTGTTTTCAAGAAACTTGATATGTACACTTCTTTATGTTCATTAAATAATGTAATGTAAGATTTGGGTATGATTTTACATTCAGTAATATTAATAAAAGATAAAGATTTACTGGATTAAATAAAAAAAAATTGTATCAATTTTTGTATCAATTTTCAATACATAGCGTAAGAAAAAAAGTTCCGGTATTTAAAAAAGATCAACATAATCGAAATTTAAAAATCTATCGTAAATACCTGTATACCAAATTCAAAGATTTTGAAATAAGAGAATATAATTTGATAGAAGTTTGAACGTATTAATGAAAAGTATGCTCCATTAGTTCCGTAATTTTACAAAAATTACGGTATTAATGTAAGATATGATGAGTATCTTCATAAATTACGATAATTTTGAAAGATATCGTAAATAAATGTATATTTTTATATTTTGTATATTTTGTGTATACACGGTATATTTGTATTTTTTTTATCAATTTAGCAGAATATAATTTCAGAGAAGCAATAGTACAGTATTAATTTGTTATAGGAAAATACTGGTGACATAACTCGATAAACTATTAATTCATTGTACAAATTGTGATATGAATTGTGGTTGAAGTACACGGTTGTTCTTTCAAAAATTGTACAAATTCTCATTGTGAGACGAATACACAATACAATCATTGTGAGACTGTTTCATATGACATATTCTCTAAAAATTGTGATATTCTACGAAATTGTTCTATAAAAAAAAGAGTCTACGAAGTAATTAGTTTCTCTCACAAATTTTGAGGAAATGAGAAATGGGAAAAATAATTGTTTGAACTTAAAGTTCATTTTAAAACCTTTATATCTAAACATAATAAGAAAATAGTACCCTGTAATTAATTAATGGATGATATTTCAAATGATTTTCGGAGTGTAATTTAGTCTAACAATATTTTCCCAAATATTTTTTTTGTGGTTATCTACCTTCATAAAATTTTGGTTTCTCAAATTTGATTAATAGGCTTAAGCCCGCGTTCACGGCATCACATAAATGTTCTAATATGTGGTTGGTTATAAGGTAGAAATAATGTCAAATTATATGAAGTGGATCCAATAATTTTTATCATATAAATGCATTTATAATCAGGAATATAATTTTAAAAGTGATCAAATAAGTTATTAATAGCTACCAAATAATGAAAATATATAAAAGGAATCCTATCTTATTCATATGCTGTCGTCTACTCGTCTCGTCAATAATCATAGAGTACTAATTCATGAATTCATTTACTTTGCAAGATTTCAAGATTGTTTCAGAAACACAGTTACATACTCAACTTTATGAGTATAAAACAAATTTATAATTTTACTTTGCAACTTTATAATTTTATGAGTAAAACAAATTTATTGTACGGAATACATGATAACTTAAAACAAATTAACAAAAGTACATAACTCAATTTATTATACTCTATAATTCCATATTAAAGTAAGTGATACACTAATATTGTTGGATAACTCAACTGTACAACACAAAAACTAAATCGAAAACATATGTAATATTGTTAGAATTAGACTAGAGAATGTAAACTGAATACACTAATTCTAATGACATAGTCTCATATACATTAAGTATATTGTGAGATTAATAAGGAAGTTACTTTTCTATTTTGATGTTTGGTATGTGTAGACACCCACATTTTGACCGCCAGGTGTCTATAGCAGTTTCCAAAAAACACCCGATGATGATCGGACGTAAACATAGCTTAATACACTCGATTTTAGACTCGGAATCAATAGTAGTTGGCACGAGCTTTTAGCAGAGTAAAAATCTCACCAAACCAACCTCAAATTCAGGCCTAGTGGGTCATTCCTAATCCAATAAGACTAATTTGGGTCGAAACCGGCACCAAGGGCAAAACCGTCTTTTAGAGACCGAGTCAAACCCCGGTCAAAGACGTTTCCGGGGCATAAATATATGCCGCGTCACTTCGCAAATCCAGATTGGAGTCAAAAACTACAAAAAATCAGCTACAAAAAAGATTAAACAATTCCGTTAGAGATAGAATTCGATCTCTAAAAAGGCCTTCTACCCGAGCTAGACCCACTCGATCGAGTGGACCAGCCCACTCGGTCGAGTAGGCTTTTAAAATCCGCAAAACCGATGTCAGATCGGGCACTCAACCGAGTACTAGGCATCACTAGCTCGGTCGAGTGACTCATTTTCCAGCCGGAAAAGGATTCCTCTTCCACCCAAAGACGGAATCCTTTTTCCACTCGAATTGCGCGCTTTTCCTATCCAAAACGGTGTTCCTTATCACCCAAGCAAAGCTACCTCTCCTAGTCAAGATCGGGTAGCTCTCCTATAAATAAACCCCCTCCTACCCAACACAATGGGATTCATAACAATTACAATTACAATTCCCGACATCACAACAACAATTCATCCTCGAAAGTTCAGCAATCCTAGGCAGATTATACACACATCCAATCCCGATTTTTCCTTTAGAAATCCTTTAGGAAACCTGAGAGCAAAACTCGTCAAATCCCCTCGCTATATACACACCATAACTCACCTATATACATCTTAACGCTCCCGCGCCTAGGCCTCTACTACGAGTCCGTTTTCGAGATAATTAAGCATGTAGGTTGAGGGTGTTACAAATCCCGACTTCTCCCTTTTCTTCTCTTACTCTCGTACCTCCGTCTTTTTATACGGGTCGTCGTTGCGTCTTTTTTTATTTCTTTTCTCGTTTCTAATACTGATATTATCGCAACTATCTAATTTTTATACAAAAATAATCATTTTGAAAATATGATATCGACTCCATAGTCGAATATTGTATCTACAAGAATCAAGTCAATCTCGTTGATGGTAAGATAATCGTTACATGGTCCTAAACACGAAATACGACGATTTCGATGCGGAGAGAATCTATTTTTTTTCTCAGTTCGATTTTCAAACAATTTATAAACATCTTTTTTAAAAGTCGCTCCGAATGTTCGATATTGATTCGTTCCATAATCAAGTGTCGAATATGACGAGTATCGAAAATTTAAGTCGAGTACAAATCGTGTTATATTTTTACGCGACTTAACAAAATTATCGATTTTTCAAAAAGCAATTTCGAGAACAAAAACAAACCGGATAACAGTCCGTACAGGTGCACTCGATCGAGGAAGAAATGGAATAAGGAGGAACAAAAACTAATTAACTTAAAGAATAAACTTGAAATAATAAAAATTAAGAGAAGGAGGAAGAAATAATACCATGCTCAGAGAAGAATAAACGTGGAAAAACTAATCTACCATTCTAAAGTATGGAATCATTAACTAGGAGAATATATCAATATGCGATCTAAGAAAAACTAATAAAAAATAATAAGGAAATAACTTGTTTTCTACACTCCTGAGGCTACGCCCCTTTTCTATTCTCTACTCATCCATCCCCTTAATAGCCTTCCACTCATCTACCTTAAACCCCCTCCTCTCCGTGCGTGATACTAATGCTGATCGTGGGTTCTTTTCGGAATGGGCTCTAGTTGGTTTTATTTGGATCTGTTCAACACTCTTCTTTTGTTTCGTTCCCGTTGTCTTTTAAATCTTCTTGACCCGTGTTTACTTGGTTGTTCCTTAGGAGGTACCTACAAAATAAAAATGAGACAACGCAGTACCAAATCCTCGGAAAATAGCAATTGTTACTAGAACTATAACTAAAACAACTCACCGATCCTAATTTACACTTAAAGACATATAATTAGCTATATAATAGTTATGAATCACAAAACCGGACTAAATAAAGGGTAAAGTGGAGGTAAATCACTACTAAAATATCACTTTTCATCCATTTGTCGACAAACAACACCATCCACACGGAAAATGCCCGTGCCTATTCATCCCTGAATGATAAACTACCCGCCGACCTCAACCTTACGGGCTTGCCAATGTTTGATGGGACCGAAGACCCGGTGCTTCACATCCGGGCCTTCAAGGAGTTCATGGCCGTCAAAGGAGTGAAATCGACCATGTTTAAGCACCTGTTTGCCTCTTCCCTCAAGAAGCATCCGAAAGCCTGGTACTATAGGCCAGACTCCAAGAAATACCCAACTTGGGATGACGTGGCAACAGAGTTCGCTCGGAATTACGCTGATAATATCGAGATCCAGGCCACGATGCGCACTTTGGAGGTTATGGCCCAGGAGCCCAAAGAAGATTATACCAAAAGCTTTAGTGGAGGCCTTTGTCAAGAACCTCCTCCCTAGGTTGCACGGACACGCCCAAAATTAGGCCTCGCGTGTCGGACACGCGTGGAAACGTTTTGGACACCTAGAAAACCGTGTCTCGGCTTTTTTATAAAAATGAAAATGTTCCGGACACGGGCCCATGATATTTGGACACGGTCCAAGCAAATTTTGGCAAATTTTGGGGAAAAAACCCCCTTTCAATTTCAGATCTCAGTATTCATCTTCTTCTCTCATATACTCATAGTCTCCTGCTTTAGTCTCAACCACACTTTTCCCTTAGCCACCGTCGTCCGTCTGTCTCCGACGCCACCACTCATCCCCGACGTCACTGCAGCCGCCTGTCCCCGACTCCGCGCACGCCATCGTCGACCTGAACTGTTAGGGTTTGTTTTATTTTTGTTCTTCATTTCGATTAGTCTTTTAACTCTTTATTTGTTCTTCATTTCGATTTCTGGGTTTGATAGTCTACTCTTTACTCTTTAATCGACATTATTTGTTTGACATCATCACTAATTCGATTTCTAGGGTTTGATAAAATTATAACATTAGTAATTTGATTTCTAGGATTTAGTTTTTTCTTGTTTAATTTTTAATTTGATGTATAACATTATAACAAAGTATAAAAAAAACAAAGGAGATATGATTTGGGTATATGGATATTGGATACTACGAAAAATCTGATTTGGGTTCACAATTATTGTGATGTACATGTATTATGTTTGATTGTATATGATTTGGGTTCACAATCTGATTGTATTTTAACAAAGTATAGGAATTTGTGATTATTGTACATACATTTTTACCTAAAGATTGGCTTAAGACTCATTTGGGTTTACAAGACTTATTTCGTTATTTACGACTTTGTGGGCTTATAAGTGCTTAAAATTCGGATCTTTGTTATAAAGAGCTTAAAATTCTCTTTAATTTAACATATATATTGTTTTTTTTTGCCGTGTCCTCCAAATTTACGAGCGCCGTGTCCTGTGTCTGATACGTCTCCGTGTCCATGTCCGTGTCTGTGCAACCTAGCCTCCTCCCTTCCTACCGGGTCCATCTCCGGTATGCTATCATACCCAACTTCGCCACTTTAACTGAAATGGGCATTAGGATTGAAGACGATCTTCGACATGATGAAGATCTGGGTGAAGCTTCTACTGAAGGCTATACTGGACATAAACTTGAGTCCTTAGAAGCCGACGACTAATGACAACATCATCCAAAAGTCCGGATTTGATTTAAGTCCGAGTCTGAATCCGAGTCCAGGATGTGCTATTTCTTCCAAAGTCAGAGTCAGAGTCAGTTGTATTATGTCCTCTTTTCAAAATTCAATAAAATCAACTTTCAATATTCTTTCTCATATATACTTTCCTTATGTGTTTCCGAGAACATGATGAACACCATCATACACTGTGAGCACACGCACGTGACTATTATAGGCACATCTATAACGACTACAGGAAACCGAGCCCGTGTTTTCCTTTTTCCTGTTCCATGTCTGACATAGAAAGCCACATCACTAACCTTAGCAGGAGCGGTCTCGAATCCTATGACGAATCTAGGTAGTCTCCTAGTTTGGGTTCAAGACGGGAGGCAAACCCATTTCCCACAATAAACACCCCTCCAATAAGACCGACCAATCCCTGCCTTAGGTGTTAGTCTGACCAACAAAAAAGGGAAAAGAAAAAAGCTGGACAAAAAAAAATCAAAAGTCCAAGAAAAAAAGCAAAAGGCCAAAACAAAAAAGCAGGTCATCATAAAAAAAGAATTCAAAAACCCATGATCGTGGTCAACGGTCAACCTTAGTGAAAGTCCCTTGGCCGGGTACGGTCAATTCAAAATTATCAATGCCCATACCATCAAATAGGGGAGAAACAATCAAGCTGGTCAACTAACACCACATCTAGCCTTCCCACATTACAACCCTCAAGACCTTCCCGAGACCTAGGCTAGAGAGAGCCCGGAATTTCGAGGATTCAAGCTCCATAGGATACACCCTAACCTTTAGGGCCAAATAGACATGGAAATCAGATCCCGCATTATCAAACCTACCCCAATCGAAGTCCGAGTCATTTTTACTCGACTTCCCCCTTTCCTACCACATTGCAATACCTTCACAAAATTGAGCTCCAGATTTCGAATCATCAAAGCCACTTACTTCCTAGCACCACATTTCCAAAAACATCTAAACCAGTTACCAACCCCAAATACGGGAACTCAACTTGCAGTCGGCATAGAACATGCCCAAATAGTTCACACCACCTCTGGAGGCTACCCCGGAGAACGCTCACAGTCACAGGATCAACATCCTAACTATTCTAGCTCCTTGATCAAGGCATCATTGGGAATGCACCTAGCTTACACCGTCAATATGGCTAGTTACACACGAAGTCCTATTAGACTAGGCACCATAATATATCTTTTAATCCACTGAACTACAGCTTGGTTTGATTTCACTACACGTGAATACGTAGGCAGCCTCAACAGAGGCACAACCACCCACATTGACACACATTCAAAAAGCACCGTCATTCCGGTCACGACACTGTCACGTTCTCAACAGCTAGCTTTGTCGTCCTAGGGGCTTCTCCTAGGCAGAAGTTCTCCCTCCACTCACACAATCCAAATGACTTTCAAATCTAGCCTCCTTTCTATTAGTGCGTCCTAGTACTCGGCTCAGTCAAAGACGAGAATCTGTCAGGACTTGAAGCAATACCCACTTTGGGAATGTACCCTAAAATCAAAAATCCAGAAGAGCACTAGACTACAACAGTCTAATTACAGACTACTGCAATCCCCCTATAGCACATCCTTCCCATTCCGAGGATTCGACCATGTCGCCACTCGCCTAGGCTACGGAATAGCGCAACTTAAGAGTCTTGTAAGGTGGCCCACCCCCCTACCGAGTCACAGTCCAACCCTCGAGAGTCCATTCGCGTCTGTCAACTCGTCCTATTATGTCCAGAGTCGAGTCTGTCGGTATGTCTCTCTTCAAATCCTCATTTTAAAATTTGCAAAACTAAGCCATTTGAGAAAATCCTTTTCGACAAGGTCAAATTTCAGTCTACTTAAACTGCAAATTTCTTTTCTATCCCTCTCAATTTTGAAAACCTATCTCCTAGCACGTGAGTTGCTTTTAGGACTTCGATTTCAAAGTGAAGCAAAAATCATTTTCCCCAGCGCAAGTCAGTCTATAGATGCTAACTGCATTTCCTGTATGCTATCTTGCTATTTGCTATATTTGCTATTTCTGTCTACATATCTAACATTTCAGGTGCCAGCTTGGCTTCCCAAAGGAACATCAAGTTTTTTATTCCTCAGCGCCTGCGCAACTCACATATCTCCACAGCGGAAAGCCCAAGGCGGCATTTTCCCGAAATAGCATGGGATGGGCCCATATATAGGCGCACCTGGGACTTATACAACAAATCCGATTTCCCGCATAATTCTGAGTTGGGATGTGTCTGCAAACGGACACACCCAGGGCTTCTTAGGCAGGCTCCCGCGTAATTCTGAGTTGGGATGTGTCTGCAAACAGACACACCCAGGGCTTCTTAGGCAAGCTCCCGCATAGTTCTGAGATGAGATGTGTCTGCAACGGTGATAAGTGTCTTTTGTAGTGCCTATTTCGTAGTGTTTTGGTCCCATTTTCCTTGTAGAATCGCTCCTTGGGAGCGGTTTAGGGGCTTCTTATGCTTCCTTTAGTTCGTTTCAGGTTCCCGAGACCAATTTGGAAGAGTTGGAGCGATTCCGACTCGATACATACACATTTTGGAGCCAACGGAGTAAAGGAACGATCACTCGATGCCTTGGAGTCGACCCCGAGACCTTGGGACCCAATCCCGAGCCTCTGAGACCCGATCCCGAGTCCCGAGAATCGGTGAGAAGCCCATGAGAACCAAGGAGGGACCAAAAAGATCATAATGGAGGCCTACAAGGCTCATCCCGTTCGGGATGAGGTGCACAAACAAGGAGGCTACTGACCAGGGCCCATCCCGATCGGGAGCATGGCTTCCCGACCGGGACCGACCCCGTCCCGACCGGGACCATCGCGTCTCGGCCGGGACGGCCTAGCTGTAACCCGCGCCTTGTTTTCTTTCTTCTCCCTTCCATTTGTAACCCTATATATATACCCCCCTCTTGTATTAAGACACCATCTTATGACATATCCTAAAAACCCTAGACTACTTTAGGTTAGATTAGATTAGATTAGTGTAGATTAGTCGGTAATTAGTAGTTAATCTTAGTTTAAGCTTGTAATATTGGATCTCTTGAAGAATCCATCCAAGATTGACAACCTTGGTGGATGAATTTGGGTTATCTTCTATGCAAGTGTTCTCCTTTTCATTCTCTTGTTAGTTTGGTATAATCTTCTCATCCTTTTACTCTTAATCTTTGTTCATTCATCCAAGTTTACATCTTTAGTTCTTGTTTATTGTTTTCACTAGTTTGTTTGTGTATGTTTGGTTGTTCGAGTTTGTTTACCTTGTTTTTGTTAGTATTTCCTTTAGATATGTTAGAGTAGTGTTCTTGCTAGGGTTTGTAAGGTGATTAGGGTTTTAATTGAATGATTAAGGGTTTGTTGGAGATGTTGATGGAAGATTTGGGTTTCCTCTTGGTTTGGTGCACATCACATGTTTGTTGAAATGCTTGATTGACTAGTAGATGCATATACTTGTTTTTCTTGCCTTTCTCTTGTGGGTAATAGTTTGTTTGTGGGTTCGGTTCCCTCACTAAGTTGCGAGAGCCCGGTGAGGACGACCCCTAGGTTCATCTAAGTAGCGAGAGCCCGGATTCGACCTAGGCCACCATAGCGCGCTAGAACCCCGTTTGTCTTGTGTGTCGCCGAGATGGGTTCTAGGTGGAACCTCTAGGTGGGTCTAAGTTGCGAGAGCCCGGACCAACCTAGATTACCCTACTACCTCCTTCACTCTAGTTCTCCCTTGACCATTCCGTTACCCCTTTGACCCCGACCTAATCCTAGCCCGTTTTCCTAGTTTGTTCTCCTTAGTCATAGTCTAGCCTTCTCCCCTCCTTATCATTCTCTAGTTTAGCTCGTTGACTTAGTCTCGTATTTAGGCGACCTTAGTCTAGGCTTTACATTGCCGTCCCCGTGGATTCGACCCAACTTACCCTATCTACCCTAGTTAGGTTAGCCGGTTATATTATTGACGGTTGGGACGTGACGAATCCCTCCCATCAATTTGCCAAATTGATGGTAGGGGATTCGTCACGTCCCAACCGATCAATAATATAACCGGCTAATCCTAACTGGGGTAGATAGGGTAAGTCGGGTCGAATCCACGGGGACGGTAATGTATAGCCTAGACTAAGGTCGCCTAAATACTAGACTAAGTCAACGGATTAAGCTAAACTAGAGTAATAAGATAAGAAGGGGAAGAAGACTAAGACTATGGCTAAGGAGATGGAGAAAACAAACAAGGAAAACGGGCTAGGATTAGGTCGGGGTCAAAGGGGTAATGGAATGGCCGAGGAAGAACTAGAGGGAAGGAGGTAGTAGGGTGATCTAGGTTGGTCCGGGCTCTCGCAACTTAGACCCACCTAGAGGTTCCACCAGAACCCATCTCGGCGACACACAATACAAACGGGGTTCTAGCGCGCTATGATGGCCTAGGTCGAATCCGGGCTCTCGCTACTTAGACCGACCTAGGGGTCGTCCTCACAGGGCTCTCGCAACTTAGTGAGGGAACCGAACCCACAACAAACTAACACCCACAAAAGAAAGGCAAGAAAAACAAGCATTCTCAACTACTTAGTCATTCAAGCAATTCAACAAACATGTGATGCGCACAAAACCAAGAGGAAACCCAAATCTTCCACCAACATCTCTAACAAACCCTTAATCATCCAATTAACACCCTAATCACCTTACTAACCCTAGCAAGAACACTACTCTAACATAATCCAACTACAACTAACACTAACAAGGAGAATCATCATAAGAAACAAAACAAACATCTATAAACTAGTGAAAACAATAAACAACAATCAAAGGTTAAAACTTGGATGATTAAAACAAGATAAAGAGTAAAACGAGAAGAGGATTATACCAAACTAGAGGAAGAAGAAAAAAAAAACTTGCATTAATGAAGAAAACCCAAAACAAACATCCAAGGTTGTCAATCTTGAATGGATCTTGAAGAATTCCCTTAATACAAGAGCTAATCTAGGATTAACCACTAATTACCGACTAATCTACACTAATCTAATCTAATCTAACCTAAGTAGTCTAGGGTTTTAAGGATATAACATATGATTATAACATAAGATGGTGTCTTAATACAAGAGGGGGGTATATATAGGGTTACAAATGGAAGGGGGAAGAAAGAAAACAAGGCGCGGGTTACAGCTAGTCCGTCCCAGCCGAGACGGGATGGTCCCTGTCGGGACGGGGTCGGTCCCGGTCGGGAAGCCATGCTCCCGATCGGGATGGGCCCTGGTCAGTAGCCTCCTTGTTTGTGCACCTCATCCGGAATGGGATGAGCTCATCCCGAACGGGATGAGCCTTGTAGGCCTCCATTATGATCTTTTTGGTCCCTCCTTGGTTCTCATGGGCTTCTTACCGATTCTCGGGACTCGGGACAAAGAAGGGTAACTAAGTCTAGAGATAAGCAAACTAAGTCTAAACAATGCACCGTCCCCGACAATGGCGCCAATTTGATGGGTGGGATTTGTCGTGAATCCCAACCGTCAAATAAAACCGGCAAAACCTAACTAGGGTAGCTAGGGTAAGTCGGGTCGAATCCACAGGGACGGGAGGTCGGACTAAGGTATGCTACGGTCTAGGACTATGTTCGAGACGAGCTAGTCTAAGGGGGATGGCTATGGACTAATCTAAGGTCTAAAGCAAGAGAACAAACAAAGGAGAACGGGCTAGGATTAGGTCGGGGTCAAAGGGGTAACGGAATGGACGAGGGAGAACTAGAGTGAAGGAGGTAGTAGGGTAATCTAGGTAATGCCCGGGCTCTCGAAACTTAGACCCACCTAGAGGTTTCACCTAAAACCCAACTCGGCGATACACAACACAATCGGGGTACTAGCATGCTATAGGCCTAGGTCGCATCCGGGCTCTCGCAACTTAGACCGACCTAGGGGTCGTCCTCACCGGGCTCTCGCAACTTAATGAGGGAACCGAACCCACAAACAAACTAATACCCACAAAAGAAAGGCGAGAAAAACAAGCATTCTCAACTACTTAGTCTTTCAAGCAATTCAACAAACATGTGATGTGCACCAAACAAGAGGAAACCCAAATCTTCCACCAAAATCTCCAACAATCCCTTAATCATCCAATTAACACCCTAATCACCTTACTAACCCTAGCAAGAGTCTACTCTAACATATCTAATCTAAAACTCACACTAATAAGAGGAATCAACATAATAACCAAAACAAACAAGAAGAAACTAACAAGAACTATGAACTATGAACTATGAACAATAACAAGAACAAAGAATCAAACTTTAATGATAAAACAAAGATTAGGAGAAGAGAAAAGAAGATTATACCAAACTAGAGATGAAAGGAAGAATGAAACTTGCATAAATGAGAAGAACCCAAAACATTCACCCAAGGTTGTCAATCTTGGTGGAGATCATGAAGAATTCCCAAATTACAAGCATTAATCTAGGATTAACGATAATCTAAGGACTAATCTACACTAATCTATGCTAATCTATGCTAAAACTATCTAGGGTTTAGTCTAATATGAAGTGCATAAGCTTAACATAACAAGGGAAAAGTATATATAGGGTTACAAATGGAAGGGAGAAGAAAGGAAGTGAGCGCGGGGTAGCAGTGGCCCATCCCGGCCGGGAAGGGGTGGTCCCGGTCGGGATGAGGTCAGTCCCGGCCGGGAAGGCTTGCTCCCGGTCGGAATGGGCTCCAAGCAGACGCACCCTCTTTTGTGCACCTCAACCGGAACCGGTTGAGGCCATACCCGTCGGGGATGAGTCTTGTAGGCCTCCAATATGAACTCTTTGGTCCCTCCTTGGTTCACATGGGCTTCTCACCGATTCTCGGGACTCGGGATCGGGTCTCGGCGGCTCGGGATTGGGTCCCAAGGTCTCGGGGTCGACTCCAAGGCATCGAGTGATCGTTCCTTAGCTTCTTTGGCTCCAAAATGTGTATGTACTGAGTCGGAATCGCTCCAACTCTTCCAAAACGGTCTCGGGAACCTGAAACGAACTAAAGGAAGCATAAGAAGCCCATAAATCGCTCCCAAGGAGCGATTCCACAAGGAAAATGGGACCAAAACACTACGAAATAGGCACTACAATTGGCACTTATCAACTCCCCCACACTTAACCCTTACTCGCCCTCGCGTAAGCACATACTAACTACTAAACTATCCGAGTGGGTATTAGCGCACCCTACGCCCCTTCAACTCACGCGAGTGCACTTAGAGGACAAGTGCACTCCACAAGGCAAGTCGGGTCTTGCGACAAAACCGCGGATGCAACCGGACACAAAACACACAAACAAACAAACACACAAACAAACACATAGACGGTTGCACCCAAAACAAAAGAAATACCACTTCCCTCTAAAGTGGTGGAAGAAGCACCGGTTTAGGACTCGAGGTAAGTGACAACGTTCCCAAGCTAGCAATACAAATAAAGGTGAACTAAACCCTAATAGTATGACGATAAAGCAACAAAAACGTTGGTAACTTACCTAGGTCCTCCTAACTTTCTAAAAACGTACTACGGGACGATCGGCGGAGTGGAAAAGTGAAGAACCACGGTGTTAGTCGACACTGTAGGTAAGTGAGACCCCGCCCCCTTAAGCGTGAGCCAAGAGGGTCGTCCCATGTCCAAAACCGCCTAACTAGTCCAAGTAAAAAGATGGAAATATGCAAAATGAAGGAAGACCGACTAATGCCGCTATCATCCTTCCTAGGGACTCGGTCCTTTGGTAGGCTCTTCACGGAAAAAGTCGGAAAAAGGCATATTTTTGTGAGGATTTCTTTTTGTGAGACGGGTTTTCTTTTGGCATTTTCTTTCTTTTTTACATTTTGCTTTGTTTGTTGCCATGCCATTTCTTTTTTTCTTCTTTTCTATTTTCTTTTTTATGCTTTTGTGCCTTTTCTTTTTCTTCATTTCTTTTCTTTCTTTCATTTTCTTTCTTTTTTTCTTTTCTTTGCCCTTTTTGGCTTGATTTGACTTTTTGGCATTTCTTAGTATGACAAGAAAGGGAGAATTCAACAAATTGCAACTTATTGTGTGGATATGTGTAGGAGGTAGGGGAATGAGTATGTCGGGACGACGTCTTCCCTTCATACTCACAAAAAGGGGGGAACTTGGACTAATCAAACAATCCCAAACACGGTCACCTAAGGGACGGGACTCGGTAACCAAGGTCTTTTCACACCGTGGGTGGTCATAATGGTCAAAATGCAAATCCCGTAGTAAATCCCTAGTAAGCTAGGTGGACTCAAGGTAAAGGACCAACGAAATCATTGATTTAGGGTCATTCTACTAGGCTAAAGTCCAAGACTCGATTTATACTACTAGAAAGGGAAAGTAAACACTCGCACACTAGCCTCTAAACCGGGTTTTCAAAAACTGTTTACACACAAGACTCAACCACACACAAAACAAAGTTATGACGAAAACAATAAGAAAAAGAGACTAGAAACAACAAAACAAAACAAAATAAACACATGAACAAAACAAACACCACTCCGATATTCCATACAAGTCACCAATCAACCACAACCTTGTACAAGCTCCACCCGAGCACACCTCAACACAACCTTCTCCAAACATCACAAGGAATAAAGAGGGAAAGAGGGTTAGAAGATGTTACCGGATGTCTTCAAAGCTTTCCAAACAACGGTGATTATGCAACCTATAAAGAAAAGGGAGGCAAACACACACAACAAAACAAAAAACACGACACAAGGACACAAGGGGAAAACACACAAAAGAAAAATCTTTTTGATTTTTGTGAAAAAATTTCAAATTTTTAGGTATTTTTTAAAGGTTTTTCGAGAAAGGGAAAAATAAAACTAACTACGATAAAATATCGCTCCCCCACACTTAAACCGAGCAATGTCCTCATATGCTCAATCATAGTGTGCGGAGAGACAAAAGAAAAAGAAAAGAAACTAAGAAAATAAAGCTAAAAATCAAAAATAAAGTGAAGAAAAGGTAGAAGGTGTCCGGCAGGGATGTAGTCAAGTCACCATGGGCCGAGACGAGAAAAAGATATGGATGGGGGAAGAAAATAAAAAGAATGAAGGAAATAAAAGGAAATGGGAGGGGAGGGCTAGGTGTAATCAAGTCACCTAGCCCGGATTCCGCCTAAATCCGACTAAATCCTCAAAAAGAAGGTGAAAATCTTGTAAAATGGATTAAACAATTGACTCTCGACGTAATCATGTCATCGGGAGTCGGGAGCAACCATACTATGGCCTCGAAGGCCACTAAGATCCCATGACTCAAGGGAAGGGGGCAAACAATGAAAAACAAGCGATAAAAAGACGGAAAAGTAAGGATAGTTACCAAACCGAGCGGCTAGTAACTCACTTGCTCCATCGTCTCGATGATCATTAAAGGCTCGTCGCTTGTCTTCTCGGTTGCCATCTCCCTTCACACTCAAGAAGGACTCATGGTCGGGGTAGTAATGGTAGGGGGCGGGATTTGATGTGAATGTCGGTGTAAAGTGGATAGGAAATGGAGTGAGGGCATGTCAATAAAATAAATGAGGCATATGATAAGGCTAGGGTAGCTAGGGAGGTTGGGAGGGGGCATAAAACGGTTGGGTGGAGTCAATTGTCGAAGAAGAAACACAAAAGGGGAGTAGAGGACCATCCCGGTCGGGATGGTTAATCCCGATCGGGTTACCTCACTCGTCCCGGTCGGGACGGATCCACAGTGAGCTCGAATCTTGGTACGCCCATCCCGATCGGGGTGGCTCCTTCCCGGTAGGGATGCCACACCCGTCCCGGTCGGGACGCCCCATCCCGGCCGGGATGTGCCTTCTTCAACTTCCACAATCCCAAAAGCTTGCTCCAAGCTTCAAAAACTCGATCCTCGTGCCTACAAACCAAGGTATATCATAGCCAATCCTCTATAGGGATCATCTTCACTTCACCTATCCAACAAACTCAACTCAAGCATCAAATTCTCTCCCTCGCTGCGCTCATCAATAATCCAAATAACAAGAATTCACAAAAATCCAAAGCAAATATAATACAAGGATATATACAAAGAGACGGTTCTTGTGGGACTCCGTCAAACCAAGGTGGTGCAATCTTCATTCTTTTTCAACAATACTACAACCGGTTCCATCTCCATCAAGAGCACGTAGGAACAAGTCAAAGGCCCTAGAGAAATCTTCAATCAAGCTCGAGATATAACCGACCACAAACCAAGGTTCCTCATGACCTTGCCTCGACGTTCCCGGGGCATCCCGATCTACTAAGTTCAATGGCTTGAACTTGTACTTGCGATCCTTCGGGATATACCCAAACGTCCAACGATCCTCATGTGGCCCCAAGGGAGGCTCATCTTCTTTCTTATCATTGCACTTCAACTTGTCATCAAGCCCATGACATGGGCACTCATCCTCCTCACTCTCGGAGTCATCATCATCAAGTACATAAGAGTACTTCTTCAAGCTTTGTCTTGGATCTTTCCCTCGATCGATGTCTTCCGTGGCATGGATCATAATACATGTTTCGGTCATAGGCGAAGTGTTGCCTTGGAGGTCAAACACTAACTCCTCGTCGCCTAGTTGAAAAGTAATTCTACCCTTCTTCACATCGATCACGGCACCGGCGGTGTGTAAAAATGGGCGTCCAAGGATGATGGGAGTGTTAGCATCCTCCGGCATGTCAACCACAATGAAGTCGACCGGAATGAAGAACTTCCCTATTTGCACCGGCACATCCTCTAACATTCCCAATGGTCGGTTAAGAGACTTATCGGCCATTTGGAGTGTAATGGACGTACATTTCAACTCCGTCATCCCTAATCGCTCACAAATGGTGTAGGGGATAATGCTCACACTTGCACCCAAATCACACATAGCTCTTTCGATCTTGTAATTGCCGATGGTGCATGGGATAGAGAAACTACCCGGGTCCTTCAACTTCGGAAGCGTGGAACCTTGAATAAGCTCGCTCACTATCCTAGTGAACGCTACCGTCTCTTCCTTGTCGATGGACTTCTTCCTAGCCAAGATTTCTTTCATGAATTTACCATATGCCGGGATTTGGGTAAGTAACTCGGTGAACGGGACACTAACATCCAATTTCTTCACAATACTAAGGAACTTGTCGTATTGAGTGTCCACCATAGACTTCATTTGCCTTGATGGGAAAGGCAACTTGATTTGGTACTTGTTTTGCTCAATTAGGGTGGACTCTTCAAAGGACACTTTCCTTTTTCCCTTATCTTCCTCGTAGTAATAGCATTTACATGCTCAAATTTCGGTGTTTCGCCTTGAGGAGGTAGTTGCCCCTTTTGTCTTGTAGAGATCTCCGAAGCAAGTTGAGATATTCGGGTTTCCATCGACTTCACATGAGCATCTCTTTCTAGGTTGTCCTTTTGAACGTAAGCAAAGAACTCTTGTTGATTTCTTGCCATCTCTTGATTACTCCTTTGCATATCCATCATATACTTTTGTACGACGAAATCCCGTGGTGGAGATGATTGATTATGCGGAGTATCGGTGAGGGCTAATGGAGTACCATAGTCATGAATAGGAGACCGGCTCCTAGGCTTGCTTTGTTGTTGATGACTTTGATTTGCTTGTTGTTGATGGTTCCCTTGAAACCCATGAGAATTGCCTTGATTAAGGCCTTTATTGTGGTTTTGTTGTTGTTGGAAGCCTTGGTTTCCTTTGAAACCGCCTTGATTGAAGTTCCCTTGTTGGAACCCTTGATTGTTGTTGTGAAAGGTACCTTGGTTATTTTGCTTGAAGTTGTTGAAGGGTCTTGGATTACCCATGTAACCTTGGTAACCTTGGTTGTTGTCCCTTAAAGGAGGTGGAACATAGGGACGATGTTGTTGTTGATGTTGAAAGGCTTGTTGTTGAGGGACTTGATTGGAAGCTTGGTATTGATTAGAGTAGGAGGCACCTTGCTTGAACGCTTGAAAGGCGTTCACTTGCTCAATACTCCCTCTATAATGCATAGGATCATGACCAACGATTCCACAAGTATCACACATCCCAAAATAAGGCAAAGGAGGTGCAAACTCCAAAGCATTAACATCATGGATCGAGTGTTGGTTGGAGGAACTAGAGCTTTGAACTTGGTTGAGGTAGCTTTGGAGCTTCTTGTCAATGGTCTCCATGTGAGTTCTTAGCTGAGCCCCAAGATCAATGCTCAATTGTGTAATGGCATCAACCTCATGCCTACCTCCCCGATTTGCCTTCCTAGGCCTTGAGTATTGTGAATTATGCACCGCCATCTCTTCAATCCTCGACCAAGTTTGGTCATCCTCTACTTCGGAAAACCTACCGTTAGATCCCATGTTGAGTATGGCCCTCGAGTCTTCACATAACCCGTTCCAAAATTGTTGTACGAGGAACCATTGTGATAAGCCATGGTGTGGACAAGAACGGATCAAGGCTTTGAATCTTTCCCACGATTCATAGAGGCTTTCATCATCACGTTGTTGGAAACCCGTGATAGAAGCTCTCAATAGATTTGTCTTCTCCGGGGGATAGAATTGTTGGTAGAAGGCTAAGGCTAGCTTCTTCCAAGTATCAATGCCAAGTCTTGCTTTGTCCAACCCCTTGAACCATTGCTTCGCCTTACCAATAAGAGAGAAAGGAAATAATACCCACCGAATTTGGTCTTGAGTTATTCCCGTTTGCGAAATAGCAGCGTCACAATAATCCGAAAAGGTTTCCATGTGTTGATGAGGATCTTCGGTTGGTAACCCACTAAATTGACTTCTCTCGACCAATTGGATAAATTGCGTTTTCGCCACAAAATTCCCGGTATATGCCGCCGGTAAAGTGGATGGACCCGGCAAAACGTCTTCCGTAAAGGTTGAGTGAGAAGAAAACTTAGGCATGATTGGATATAAGGGAGAAGATGGTGGTGTAGACGGTGTTGATGTAGATGAAGAGGGGGAACTAGGAGAAGAAGAGTTACCGAAGGGATTGATGAAATTCCCTTCGGCCGTCTCTCGATGCGGGTTGTTCAAGTCGGCTCCTTGGGCTTGCCCTTGATGAGTATTGCTTGCACTCGGTTGAGAGATCCTAACCCGATTAATCGTCCGTTGGCGAAAGGCTCGAAAGAGTCTCTCCGGCTCTGGATTAAAGAGATAGAAGTCGCCTCCCCTCCTACGCATACACTACACACTAGAACAAACGTGAGAACACCTAGTGCTTTGTGGGCACTAGGCAACGACAATAAACAAACACAACTAGAGACAAAGAGAAAAAGAAGAAATAAAACTAAGGAAAGAAGAAAAATCTAGAGAATATTCACAAGAGAAGATGGGAGAACACAAAGAAGGGTAACTAAGTCTAGAGATAAGCAAACTAAGTCTAAACAATGCACCGTCCCCGGCAACGGCGCCAAATTGATGGGAGGGATTCGTCACGTCCCAACCGTCAATAATATAACCGGCTAACCTAACTAAGGTAGATTGGGTAATTCGGGTCGAATCCACGGGGACGGTAATTTAAAGCCTAGACTAAGGTCGCCTAAATACGAGACTACGTCAACGAGCTAAACTAGAGAATGATAAGGAGGGGAGAAGGCTAGACTATGACTAAGGAGAACAAACTAGGAAAACGGGCTAGGATTAGGTCGGGGTCAAAGGGGTAACGGAATGGTCAAGGGAGAACTAGAGTGAAGGAGGTAGTAGGGTAATCTAGGTTGGTCCGGGCTCTCGCAACTTAGACCCACCTAGAGGTTCCACCTAGAACCCATCTCGGCAACATACAAGACAAACGGGGTTCTAGCGCGCTATGGTGGCCTAGGTCGAATCCGGGCTCTCGCTACTTAGATGGACCTAGGGGTCGTCCTCACCGGGCTCTCGCAACTTAGTGAGGGAACCGAACCCACAAACAAACTATTACCCACAAACAAACTTAGAGACGGGATGGTCCCGGTCGGGACGGGGTCGGTTCCGGTCGGGAAGCCATGCTCCCGATCAGGATGGGCCCTGGTCAGTAGCCTCCTTGTTTGTGCACCTCATCCCGAACGGAATGAGCCTCGTAGGCCTCCATTATGATCTTTTTGGTCCCTCCTTAGTTCTCATGGGACCCAATCCCGAGCATCCGAGACCCGATCCCGAGAATCGGTGAGAATCCCATGAGAACCAAGGAGGGACCAAAAATATCATAATGGAGGCCTACAAGGCTCATCCCGATCGGGATGAGGTGCACAGACAAGGAGGCTACTGACCAGGGCCCATCCCGATCGGGAGCATGGCTTCCCGACCGGGACCGACCCCGTCCCGACCGGGACCATCCCGTCTCGGCCGGGACGGCCTAGCTGTAACCCGCGCCTTGTTTTCTTTCTTCTCCCTTCCATTTGTAACCCTATATATACCCCCCTCTTGTATTAAGACACCATCTTATGACATATCCTAAAAACCCTAGACTACTTTAGGTTAGATTAGATTAGATTAGTGTAGATTAGTCGGTAATTAGTAGTTAATCTTAGTTTAAGGTTGCAATATTGGATCTCTTGAAGAATCCATCCAAGATTGACAACCTTGGTGGATGAATTTGGGTTATCTTCTATGCAAGTGTTCTCCTTTTCATTCTCTTGTTAGTTTGGTATAATCTTCTCATCCGTTTACTCTTAATCTTTGTTCATTCATCCAAGTTTACATCTTTAGTTCTTGTTTATTGTTTTCACTAGTTTGTTTGTGTATGTTTGGTTGTTCGAGTTTGTTTACCTTGTTTTTATTAGTATTTCCTTTAGATATGTTAGAGTAGTATTCTTACTAGGGTTAGTAAGGTGATTAGGGTGTTAATTGAATGATTAAGGGTTTTTTGGAGATGTTGGTGGAAGATTTGGGTTTTCTCTTGGTTTGGTGCACATCACATGTTTGTTGAAATGCTTGATTGACTAGTAGATGCATATACTTGTTTTTCTTGCCTTTCTCTTGTGGGTAATAGTTTGTTTGTGGGTTCGGTTCCCTCACTAAGTTGCGAGAGCCCGGTGAGGACGACCCCTAGGTCCATCTAAGTAGCGAGAGCCCGGATTCGACCTAGGCCACCATAGCGCGCTAGAACCCCGTTTGTCTTGTGTGTCGCCGAGATGGGTTCTAGGTGGAACCTCTAGGTGGGTCTAAGTTGCGAGAGCCCGGACCAACCTAGATTACCCTACTACCTCCTTCACTCTAGTTCTCCCTTGACCATTCCGTTACCCCTTTGACCCCGACCTAATCCTAGCCCGTTTTCCTAGTTTGTTCTCCTTAGTCATAGTCTAGCCTTCTCCCCTCCTTATCATTCTCTAGTTTAGCTCGTTGACTTAGTCTCGTATTTAGGCGACCTTAGTCTAGGCTTTACATTACCGTCCCCGTGGATTCGACCCGACTTACCCTATCTACCCTAGTTAGGTTAGCCGGTTATATTATTGACGGTTGGGACGTGACGAATCCCTCCCAACAATTTCAAATTGATGGTAGGGATTTGTCACGTCCCTAGCCGATCAATAAAACACCGACTAACCTAGTAGGTAGCTAGGGTAAGTCGGGATCGTATCCACGAGGACGGTATATCAAGGGTTAGACTAAGTCGGCCTACAACAAGACTAGATTACCAAACAAACACAAAGAAACGATAAATAGAAAACTATGATGGAGGAGAAGAGATAACTAGACTAACAATGCTAAACAATGCTAATGATCGAACTAACCAATAAACTAGAGCAAACTATGGCTAACTAAGGAGGTGAACTCAAATACGGAAAGAAGTGGGGTAGGTCGGGTTCATAGGAGTAGAAGGGTAATTGGGGTGATCAAGGGTATAGGTGTCTCCTAATTGCTAGAGTCGGTCCGGGCTCTCGCAACTTAGACCGATGTCAAGGTGGGTCCGGGCTCTCGCAACTTAGACCCTAGTCCGCGCTCTCGCGACTAAACTAATCTCAACATTTCCGCATCATAGACAAACAATGAGAAGATGAGCACAAGTATGGGAAGCATGGCCACTTCAACTCATACAAGCATATCAACAAACACATAGAGTGCCCACAATGTGACTAACAACAAAGATATAACCTTTTCCCCTTAATCAACCCTAATCATCCATAATCTACCCCTAATCCCCCTACTAACCCCACAAGATCACTACTCACTCATTATCAATGAAAAACTAACAATCATAAGAGAAATCAATGTCACAAAACAAGCATCCATTATCATTAACAAGAACAATAACAATAACAATAACAATAAGAAAGAAACTTGAATAAATAACAAAGATTAAGGATGAAAAGATTATACCAACAATAGGATGAAGAAAAGATGAAAACTTGTATTAATGAGAAACCCAAATACAATCCCAAGGTTGTCAATCTTGGAACAATCTTCAAGAATCTCTTAATCCAAGACTAATTACAACGATTAACTAAGGATTAAAGAGAAAATTAAACTAATGAGAGTAGTACTAATCTAGGGTTTTGAAAGTTAATGGAGGCTTAAACTAGTCTAGGGTATGATAAGATGTCTTAATAATACAAGAAGGGAGTATATATATGGGTACAAGAATGAAGGAGAAGAAAGGAAGAAGCCCGTGCTGCCTCTGTAGCTTCCCGACCGGGACGGACCATCCCGATCGGGACGGCCCTGCCATCCCGACCGGGACGGGTTGGTCCCGACCGGGATGGGCTCACAGCAGCCATCTCAATGTCGCACCCCATCCCGAACGGGATGAGGCCATCCCGAACGGGATGGGTCTTGTATGCCTTCCTTAAGCGCTCTTTGGTCCTTCCTTGCCTCTCATGGGCTTCCCACCGAATCTCGGGACTCGGGATCGGGTCTCGGAGGCTCGGGATCGGGTCCCAAGGTCTCGGGGTCGATTCCAAGGCATCGAGTCATCGTTCCTTCACTCCGTTGGCTCCAAAATGTGTATGTATAGAGTCAGAATCGCTCCAACTCTTCCAAATTGGTCTCGGGAACCTGAAACGAACTAAAGGAAGCATAAGAAACCCATAAATCGCTCCCAAGGAGCGATTCCACAAGGAAAATGAGACCAAAACACATGTAAATAAGCACTACAAACTACACTTATCAACTCCCCCACACTTAACCCTTACTCGCCCTCGAGTAAGCACATAATAACTACTAAACTATCCGAGTGGGTATTAGCGCACCCTACGCCCCTTTAACTCACGCGAGTACACTTAGAGGAGAAGTGCACCCCGCAAGGCAAGTCGGGTCTTGCGACAAAACTGTGGATGCAACCGGACACAAAACACATAAACAAACAAACACACAAGCAAACACATAATCGGTTGCACCCAAAACAAAAGAAATACAGCTTCCCTCTAAAAGCGGTGAATGAAACACCGGTTTAGGACTCGAGGTAAGTGACAACGTTCCCAAGCTAGCAATACAAACCAAGGTGGACTAAACCCTAATAGTATGACGGTAAAGCAACAAAAACGTTGGTAACTTACCTAGGTCCTCCTAACATTCTAAAAACGTACTACGGGACGATCAGCAGAGTGGAAAAGTGAGGAACCACGGTGTTAGTCGACACTGTAGGTAAGTGAGACCCCGCCCCCTTTAGCGTGAGCCAAGAGGGTCGTCCCATGTCCAAAACCGCCTAACTAGTCCAAGTAAAAAGGTGGAAATATGCAAAATGAGGGAAGACCGACTAATGCCGCTATCATCCTTCCTCGGGACTCGGTCCTTTGGTAGGCTCTTCACGGCATAAGTCGGAAAAAGGCTTATTTTTGTAAGGATTTCTTTTTGTGAGACGGGTTTTCTTTTGGCATTTTCTTTCTTTTCGACGTTTTGATTTGTTTGTTGTCATGCCATTTCTTTTTCTTCTTTTCTATTTTCTTTTTGGCTTTTGTGCCTTTTCTTTTTCTTCATTCTTTTCTTTCTTTCATTTTTTTCTTTCTTTTCTTTTCTTTGCCCCTTTTTTGGCAAGATTTGGCTTTTTGGCACTTCTTAATAATTGAGAAAGAGAGAATTCAACAAATTGCATCTTATTGTGTGGATATGTGTGAGAGGTAGGTAAATGGGTAAGTCGGGGGTCGCGATCCCTCTTCAAACCCACAAAAAGGGGAGAACTTGGACTAATCAAACGATCCTAAACACGGTCACCTAAGGGACGAGACTCGGTAACCAAGGCCTTTTCACACCGTGGGTAGTCATAATGGTCAAAAGTGCAAATCCCGTAGTAAATTCCTAGTAAGCTAGGTGGACTCAAGGTAAAGGACCAACGAAATCATTGATTTAGGGTCATTCTACTAGGCTAAATTCCAAGACTCGATTTGCACTACTAAAAAGGGAAAGTAAGCACTCACACTCTAGCCTCTAAACCGGGTTTTCGAAAACCATTTACACACAAGACACAATTACACACACAAACAAAGACACAAAGAAAACGAAAGGAAAAGAAACAAAGGCAGCAAGAACAAAACATAACAAAACAAACACAATACAAACACCACCCCGATATTCCATACAAGTCACCAAATCACCCACCAATATGCACAAAGCTCCACCCGAGCACACAACATCACAATCTCCTCCAAACTCCATAAGAGATAAAGAAGAAAAAGGGATAAGATGTTACAGGAAGTCTTTAGAGCTTTCCAAAGTCATTAGCGATTAAAGCAACCTATAAGGACAAAGGGAGGCAAAACACGCACACAAACAAATATACGACACAAAGACACAAAATGAAAACACAAAAGAGAAAATCTTTTTTAATTTTGTGAAAAAATTTCAAATTTTTAGGATTTTTGAAGATTTCTTCGAAAAACTAAGAAAATAAACTAAGCTATACTAGAATATCGCTCCCCCACACTTAAACCGAGCAATGTCCTCATATGCTCAATCGTAGTGTGCGGAGAGACAAAAGAAAAAGAGAAGAAACTACGAAAATAAAGCTAAAAATCAAAAATAAAGTGAAGAAAAGGGTAGAAGGCGTCCGGCCGGGGTGTAGTCAAGTCACCAAGGGCCGAGACAAGAAAAGATATGGATGGGGGAAGAAATAAAAAGAAGGAAATAAAAGAAAATGGGAGGGGAGGGCTAGGTGTAATCAAGTCACCTAGCCCGGATTCGGCCTAAATCCGACTAAATCCTCAAAAAGAAAGTGAAAATCTTGTAAAATTTGATTTTGAAAATGACTCTCGATGTAGTCACGTCATCGAGAGTCGGGAGCAACATATACCAAGGCCTCGAAGGCCACCATGACATCAAGACACAAAAGTGTACAAGGGGAAGGGAATAAACAAAGGAAAACAAGCAGCAACAAAAACGGAAAAGAAAGGATAGTTGCCGTACCATAGGTTAGCAACTCACTCTCTCCATCGTCTCATAGATCAATATAGGCACTTGCTTGTCTTTATCTTTGCTATCCCGCTTCAAGCTTGATAGAACCGCATGGTAGAGGTAGTAATGGTGCGAGGGGGGGTGGGATTTGATGTGGATCTCGGTGTAAAGTGAGGAGGAAATGAGGTTAAGGTATGTAAATGAGGTACATGGGTGGTATGATATGAGAAAGGAAGGTAGGGAGGTTGGGAGGGGGTATACAATGGATGGGTGGGCTTAAATGTCGAAGAAGAGGCACCAAAAAGGAGTAAGGGACCATCCCGGTCGGGATGGATGATCCCGATCGGGTTGGTAAACCCTTCCCGGTCGGGAAGCCTCCTTCCCGATCGGGATGACACTTTAGTGGACTCGATTTTTGGCACCCTCATCCCGATCAGGACGGCCCCATCCCGGTCGGGAAGACACACCCTTCCCGGTCGGGAAGGGTCTTCATGACTCCCATGACCCCAAAAAAACCGACTCCCTTACTCACGATCCAAGCTCTATCGATAACCAATCCTCTCAAGGAATCATCTTCACTTCACCTATCACAATAAACTCAAAATACACATCAAATTCACTCCCTCACATCGCTCATCAAAATACCAAAACAATTACAAGAATCCCACAAAAACAAAAAAGTCCAAGAAACAAAAATCACAAATACAAGCACAAGTACTCTAAAGAAGAGGAGAGGGGAATATACAACATGACGGTTCTTTTAGGAACTCCGTCAAACCTAGGATGGTGGGCTCCATTCTTCAACCATAGCCCTCAAGGGCATGGAGGAGCAAGTCGAACGCGCTACCGACATCATAGTGAAGGCCCAAGAAGCGCTCGAGCTTAACCGATCTCCACGGCCTCCAAGGAGGAGGCAAGAAGTAGGACTCCCAAGACCCAAAATCATCTTTCAAATCGTCTCCGGGGTCTATCCATCCTACGATCTTTACCGATCTCTTCCTCCCTAGGCATCGCCTCCAATCATTAGAAAGCTTCATTTCCAAGAAACAAGGCACAAAAAGCGGCTTTGGCCTCATTTCCTTGTTGCACACCCCCACACTTTCCTCAAGTTGTGGTTCCCCATCTTCATCACTTGGCCCCACATCATCATGGAGGAGAGAATCGAAACTTCTACCGGCGGTTTCAATCTCTTCCAAACCAACTCTCGGTGTACTAGCAAGGGGCTCTTGATGCTCATCAACATTATCGCACATGGGCAACTTGGGCTCATCAATTTCACCCAACAACTTCACAAACTCCACCAAACCATCCAACTCACTATCCTCCTCCAATTCCTCACCAATGTTGCCTTCACCAAGGGTCATATCCTCATCCGTCTCTTTTTGGGTAGACGATTGAGGTTCTTCAAAGCAAATCTCTCCTCCAAAGGGAACTACATCGGCGGCTTCATGGTTAGGTTGCTCCTCTTTCTTAAGTGGGCATCCTTCATCTAATTGCGATGTTCGGGATAAAAGCATTACGGTTTTAAAAGCTATTGCATTTAGTCGAGCATCCCTCGCCTCGTTTTCCCTTCGAAATCGGGCCATGAATTCATCTTGCTCTTTTTGCATTTGAATGGCCATTTCTTGTGTGCTCCTTTGCAATTGAAGAATCGAATGATACAACTCCAAGTTTGACGATTGGTGGTCATTGGGGTCTTGTAAAGCTCCTTGATAATCTTGATGATGCCCAAGGGGTGGGGCATCATATTGTTGGTAGCAAGGTTGGGGTGATTGGTAGTATTGTGGGTCATCGGGTTCATATTGTGGTTGGGGTGTAGGGTAATATTGTGGGTTTTGGGGGTATTGGCTTCCATACGGTGAATCTTGATTGAACATGGTGGGCTCACAATCATAACTCGAGTAATAGTCACCATGATCGTAGGATTAGTAATCGTTCACTTGTTGGTAGCCGTTTTCATAACCTTGAAGTTCATACCCGTCTTGATTACCCCAAGAAGCTTGATTATGGTAGGGGGACGTCATGTCGCAGCCTTGGTTCAAAGAAGAAGAGTGGTAGCTCATATCGGCTCCCGAGTGTGTGGAGTTTAGATCAAACCCCATGCTTGCTCGAAAATCGTAGTCCATACCCGGTTGGAAACCACTCATTCTAGCAACCGTCCGTTAAAGCGGCTCTAAGTTGCAAGAAGAAGATAATCATCACCTCTAAGCACAAACTGTAGACTAAGAACAAACGTGAGAAGTCTAGTGCTTTTGGGCACTACAAAAGAGAGAAATAAACCACACACACACAAGAAGCAAAGTAACAAAAAGAAAAAAAGAAAACACAAACACAAAGACTAAGTCAAGTAACTAGGAAAACAAAGTCCAAACTAGCACCGTCCCCGGCAATTTATCGCCGATCAATAAATTGACTCCACCCAACCGTTTTATGCCCCCTCCCAACCTCCCTAGCTACCCTAGCCTTATCATATGCCTCATTTATTTTATTGACATGCCCTCACTCCATTTCCTATCCACTTTACACCGACACTCACATCAAATCCCGCCCCCTACCATTACTACCCCGACCATGAGTCCTTCTTGAGTGTGAAGGGAGATGGCAACCGAGAAGACAAGCGACGAGCCTTTAATGATCATCGAGACGATGAAGCAAGTGAGTTACTAGCCGCTCGGTTTGGTAACTATCCTTACTTTTCCTTCTTTTTATCGCTTGTTTTTCATTGTTTGCCCCCTTCCCTTGAGTCATGGGATCTTAGTGGCCTTCGAGGCCATAGTATGGTTGCTCCTGACTCCCGATGACATGATTACGTCGAGAGTCAATTGTTTAATCCATTTTACAAGATTTTCACCTTCTTTTTGAGGATTTAGGCGGAATCCGGGCTAGGTGACTTGATTACACCTAGCCCTCCCCTCCCATTTCCTTTTATTTCCTTCCTTCTTTTTATTTTCTTCCCCCATCCATATCTTTTTCTCGTCTCGGCCCATGGTGACTTGACTACACCCCGGCCGGACACCTTCTACCTTTTCTTCACTTTATTTTTGATTTTTAGCTTTATTTTCTTAGTTTCTTTTCTTTTTCTTTTGTCTCTCCGCACACTATGATTGAGCATATGAGGACATTGCTTGGTTTAAGTGTGGGGGAGCGATATTCTATCGTAGTTAGTTTTATTTTTCCCTTTCTCGAAAAACCTTTAAAAAACACCTAAAAATTTGAAAAAAATTCACAAAAATCAAAAAGATTTTCTTTTTGTGTCTTTTTCCTTTATGTCGTTGTGTCGTATATTTGTTTTGTATTGTGTGTTTTTTGCCTCCCTTTTCCTTATAGGTTGCCTAATCTCCGTTGTTTGGAAAGCTTTGAAGACATCCGGTAACATCCTCTAACCCTCTTTCCCTCTTTATTCCTTGTGGTGTTTGGAGAAGGTTGTGTTGAGGTGTGCTCGGGTGGAGCTTATACATTCTTGTGGTGGATTTGATGACTTGTTTGGAAATTCGGGGTGGTGTGTGCTTTGTTTATATGTTTGTTTCGTAATGTTTTGTTTTTGTTGCCTTTGTTTCTTTTCCTTTCATTTTCGTTGAGTCTTTGTTTTGTGTTGTGTTGTGTGTCTTGTGCGTAAACCGTTTTCGAAAACCCGGGTTAGAGGCTAGTGTGTGAGTGTCTATTTTCCCTTCCTAGTTGTATAAATCGAGTTTTGGACTTTAATCTAGTAGAATGACCCTAAATCAATGAATTCGTTGGTCCTTTACCTTGAGTCCACCTAGCTTACTAGGGATTTACTACGGGATTTGCACTTTTGACCATTATGACCACCCACGGTGTGAAAAGGCCTTGGTTACCGAGTCTCGTCCCCTAGGTGACCGTGTCTAGGATCGTTTGATTAGTCCAAGTTCTCCCCTTTTTGTGAGTATGAAAGGAAGACGTCGTCCCGACATACCCATTATCCTACCTCCTACACATATCCACACAATAAAATGCAATTTGTCGAATTCTCTCTTTCTCAATTGTCAAGAAATGCCAGAATGCCAAATCTTGCCAAAAGGGCAAAGAAAAGAAAATGAAAGAAAAAAATGAAAGAAATAAAAGAAATGAAGAAAAAGAAAAGGCACAAAAGCAAAAAAAAAAAAAAGAAAATAGAAAAGAAGAAAATGAAATGGCATGGCAACAAACAAATCAAAATGTCGAAAAGAAAGAAAATGCCAAAAGAAAACCCATCTCACAAAAAGAAATCCCCACAAAAATAAGCCTTTTTCCGATTTATGCCGTGAAGAGCCTACCAAAGGACCGAGTCCCTAGGAAGGATGATAGCGGCATTAGTCGGTCTTCCCCCATTTTGCATTATTTCCACCTTTTTACTTGGACTAGTTAGGCGGTTTTGGACACGGGACGACCCTCTTGGCTAACGCTAAAGGGGGCGGGGTCTCACTTACCTACAGTGTCGACTAACACCGTGGTTCATCCTTTTCCACTCCGCCGATCGTCCCGTAGTACGTTTTTAGAAAGTTAGGAGGACCTAGGTAAGTTACCAACGTTTTTGTTGCTTTACCGTCATACTATTAGGGTTTAGTCCACCTTGGTTTGTATTGCTAGCTTGGGAACGTTGTCACTTACCTCGAGTCCTAAACCGGTGTTTCATTCACCGCTTTTAGAGGGAAGCGGTATTTCTTTTGTTTTGGGTGCAACCGATTATGTGTTTGCTTGTGTGTTTGTTTGTTTATGTGTTTTGTGTCCGGTTGCATCCACAGTTTTGTCGCAAGACCCGACTTGCCTTGCGGGGTGCACTTCTCCTCTAAGTGTACTCGCGTGAGTTGAAGGGGCGTAGGGTGCGCTAATACCCACTCGGATAGTTTAGTAGTTAATATGTGCTTACTCGAGGGCGAGTAAGGGTTAAGTGTGGGGGAGTTGATAAGTGTAGTTTGTAGTGCTTATTTACAAGTGTTTTGGTCCCATTTTCCTTGTGGAATCGCTCCTTGGGAGCGATTTATGGGTTTCTTATGCTTCCTTTAGTTCGTTTTAGGTTCCCGAGACCAATTTGGAAGAGTTGAAGCGATTCTGACTCTATACATACACATTTTGGAGCCAACGGAGTGAAGGAACGATGAATCGATGCCTTGGAATCGACCCCGAGACCTTGGGACCCGATCCCGAGCCTCCGAGACCCGATCCTGAGTCCCGAGAATTGGTGGGAAGCCCATGAGAGGCAAGGAAGGACCAAAGAGCGCTTAAGGAAGGCATACAAGACCCATCCCGTTCGGGATGGCCTCATCCCGTTCGGGATGGGGTGCGACATTGAGATGGCTGCTGTGAGCCCATCCCGGTCGGGACCAACCCGTCCCGGTCGGGATGGCAGGGTCGTCCCGATCGGGATGGTCCGTCCTGGTCGGGAAGCTACAGAGGCAGCACGGGCTTCTTCCTTTCTTCTCCTTCATTCTTGTACCCATATATATACTCCCTTCTTGTATTATTAAGACATCTTATCATACCCTAGACTAGTTTAAGCCTCCATTAACTTTCAAAACCCTAGATTAGTACTACTCTCATTAGTTTAATTTTCTCTTTAATCCTTAGTTAATCGTTGTAATTAGTCTTGGATTAAGAGATTCTTGAAGATTGTTCCAAGATTGACAACCTTGGGATTGTATTTGGGTTTCTCATTAATACAAGTTTTCATCTTTTCTTCATCCTATTGTTGGTATAATCTTTTCATCCTTAATCTTTGTTATTTATTCAAGTTTCTTTCTTATTGTTATTGTTATTGTTATTGTTATTGTTAATGATAATGGATGCTTGTTTTGTGACATTGATTTCTCTTATGATTGTTAGTTTTTCATTGATAATGAGTGAGTAGTGATCTTGTGGGGTTAGTAGGGGGCTTAGGGGTAGATTATGGATGATTAGGGTTGATTAAGGGGAAAAGGTTATATCTTTGTTGTTAGTCACATTGTGGGCACTCTATGTGTTTGTTGATATGCTTGTATGAGTTGTAGTGGCCATGCTTCCCATACTTGTGCTCATCTTCTCATTGTTTGTCTATGATGCGGAAATGTTGAGATTAGTTTAGTCGCGAGAGCGCGGACTAGGGTCTAAGTTGCGAGAGCCCGGACCCACCTTGACATCGGTCTAAGTTGCGAGAGCCCGGACCGACTCTAGCAATTAGGAGACACCTATACCCTTGATCACCCCAATTACCCTTCTACTCCTATGAACCCGACCTACCCCACTTCTTTCCGTATTTGAGTTCACCTCCTTAGTTAGCCATATTTTGCTCTAGTTTATTGGTTAGTTCGATCATTAGCATTGTTTAGCATTGTTAGTCTAGTTATCTCTTCTCCTCCATCATAGTTTTCTATTTCTTTGTGTTTGTTTGGTAATCTAGTCTCGTTGTAGGCCGACTTAGTCTAACCCTTGATATACCGTCCTCGTGGATACGATCCCGACTTACCCTAGCTACCTACTAGGTTAGTCGGTGTTTTATTGATCGGCTAGGGACGTGACAAATCCCTACCATCAATTTGGCGCCGTTGCCGGGGACGGTGCATTGTTTAGACTTAGTTTGCTTATCTCTAGACTTAGTTACCCTTCTTTGTGTTCTCCCATCTTCTCTTGTGAATATTCTCTAGATTTTTCTTCTTTCCTTAGTTTTATTTCTTCTTTTTCTCTTTGTCTCTAGTTGTGTTTGTTTATTGTCGTTGCCTAGTGCCCACAAAGCACTAGGTGTTCTCACGTTTGTTCTAGTGTGTAGTGTATGCCTAGGAGGGGAGGCGACTTCTATCTCTTTAATCCAGAGCCGGAGAGACTCTTTCGAGCCTTTCGCCAACGGACGATTAATCGGGTTAGGATCTCTCAACCGAGTGCAAGCAATACTCATCAAGGGCAAGCCCAAGGAGCCGACTTGAACAACCCGCATCGAGAGACGGCCGAAGGGAATTTCATCAATCCCTTCGGTAACTCTTCTTCTCCTAGTTCCCCCTCTTCATCTACATCAACACCGTCTACACCACCATCTTCTCCCTTATATCCAATCATGCCTAAGTTTCTTCTCACTCAACCTTTACGGAAGACGTTTTGTCGGGTCCATCCACTTTACCGGAGGCATATACCGGGAATTTTGTGGCGAAAACGCAATTTATCCAATTGGTCGAGAGAAGTCAATTTAGTGGGTTACCAACCGAAGATCCTCATCAACACATGGAAACCTTTTCGGATTATTGTGACGCTATTTCGCAAACGAGAATAACTCAAGACCAAATTCGGTGGGTATTATTTCCTTTCTCTATTATTGGTAAGGCGAAGCAATGGTTCAAGGGGTTGGACAAAGCAAGACTTGGCATTGATACTTGGAAGAAGCTAGCCTAAGCCTTCTACCAACAATTCTATCCCCCGGAGAAGACAAATCTATTGAGAGCTTCTATCACGGGTTTCCAACAACGTGATGATGAAAGCCTCTATGAATCGTGGGAAAGATTCAAAGCCTTGATCTGTTCTTGTCCACACCATGGCTTATCACAATGGTTCTTCGTACAACAATTTTTGAACGGGTTATATGAAGACTCGAGGGCCATACTCAACATGGGATCTAACGGTAGGTTTACCGAAGTAGAGGATGACCAAACTTGGTCGAGGATTGAAGAGATGGCGGTGCATAATTCACAATACTCAAGGCCTAGGAAGGCAAATCGGGGAGGTAGGCATGAGGTTGATGCCATTACACAATTGAGCATTGATCTTGGGGCTCAGCTAAGAACTCACATGGAGACCATTGACAAGAAGCTCCAAAGCCACCTCAACCAAGTTCAAAGCTCTAGTTCCTCCAACCAACACTCGATCCATGATGTTAATGCTTTGGAGTTTGCACCTCCTTTGCCTTATTTTGGGATGTGTGATACTTGTGGAATCGTTGGTCATGATCCTATGCATTGTAGAGGGAGTATTGAGCAAGTGAACGCCTTTCAAGCGTTCAAGCAAGGTGCCTCCTACTCTAATCAATACCAAGCTTCCAATCAAGTCCCTCAACAACAAGCCTTTCAACATCAACAACAACATCGTCCCTATGTTCCACCTCCTTTAAGGGACAACAAACAAGGTTACCAAGGTTACATGGGTAATACAAGACCCTTCAACAACTTCAAGCAAAATAACCAAGGTACCTTTCACAACAACAATCAAGGGTTCCAACAAGGGAACTTCAATCAAGGCGGTTTCAAAGGAAACCAAGGCTTCTAACAACAACAAAACCACAATCAAGGCCTTAATCAAGGCAATTCTCATGGGTTCCAAGGGAACCATCAACAACAAGCAAATCAAAGTCATCAACAACAAAGCAAGCCTAGGAGCCGGTCTCCTATTCATGACTATGGTACTCCGTTAGCCCTCACCGATACTCCGCATAATCCATCATCTCCACCACGGGATTTCGACGTACAAAAGTATATGATGGATATGCAAAGGAGTAATCAAGAGATGGCAAGAAATCAACAAGAGTTCTTTGCTTACGTTCAAAAGGACAACCTAGCAAGAGATGCTCATGCGAAGTCGATGGAAACCCGAATATCTCAACTTGCTTCGGAGATCTCTACAAGACAAAAGGGGCAACTACCTCCTCAAGGCGAAACACCGAAATTTGAGCATGTAAATGCTATTACTACGAGGAGTGGTACGTCCTATGAACCCCCTTTTTCCCCTAGTGAGCAAGAACCAAGACAAGAAGTCATACCCCCATCTCAAGACGATGCAAGCTATGAAAATCCAATTGAAAAGCAAGTTTTATGGGAAGTCGAGAAACCCCAAGAAGACAACCCTCCCCCACTTCAAGAGAAAGACAAGGGAAAAAGGAAAGTGTCCTTTGAAGAGTCCACCCCAATTGAGCAAAACAAGTACCAAATCAAGTTGCCTTTCCCATCAAGGCAAATGAAGTCTAAGGTGGACACTCAATACGACAAGTTCCTTAGTATTGTGAAGAAATTGGATGTTAGTGTCCCGTTTACCGAGTTACTTACCCAAATCCTGGCATATGGTAAATTCATGAAAGAAATCTTGGCTAGGAAGAGGTCCATCGACAAGGAAGAGACGGTAGCGTTCACTAGGGTAGTGAGCGAGCTTATTCAAGGTTCCACGCTTCCGAAGATGAAGGACCCGGGTAGTTTCTCTATCCCATGCACCATCGGCAATTACAAGATCGAGAGAGCTATGTGTGATTTGGGTGCAAGTGTGAGCATTATCCCCTACACCATTTGTGAGCGATTAGGGATGACGGAGTTGAAATGTACGTCCATTACACTCCAAATGGCCGATAAGTCTCTTAACCGACCATTGGGAATGTTAGAGGATGTGCCGGTGCAAATAGGGAAGTTCTTCATTCCGGTCGACTTCATTGTGGTTGACATGTCGGAGGATGCTAACACTCCCATCATCCTTGGACGGCCATTTTTACACACCGCCGGTGCCGTGATCGATGTGAAGAAGGGTAGGATTACTTTTCAACTAGGCGACGAGGAGTTAGTGTTTGACCTCCAAGGCAACACTTCGCCTATGACCGAGACATGTAATATGATCCATGCCGCGGAAGACATCGATCTAGGGAAAGATCCGGGACAAAGCTTGAAGAAGTACTCTTATGTACTTGATGATGATGACTCCGAGAGTGAGGAGGATGAGTGCCCATGTCATGGGCTTGATGACAAGTTGAAGTGCAATGATAAGAAAGAAGATGAGCCTCCCTTGGGGCCACATGAGGATCGTTGGACGTTTGGGTATATCCCGAAGGATCGCAAGTACAAGTTCAAGCCATTGAACTTAGTAGATCGGGATGCCCCGGGAACGTCGAGGCAAGGTCATGAGGAACCTTGGTTTGTGGTCGGTTATATCTTGAGCTTGATTGAAGATTTCTCTAGGGCCTTTGACTTGTTCCTACGTGCTCTTGATGGAGATGGAACCGGTTGTAGTATTGTTGAAAAAGAATGAAGATTGCACCACCTTGGTTTGACGGAGTCCCACAAGAACCGTCTCTTTGTATATATCCTTGTATTATATTTGCTTTGGATTTTTGTGAATTCTTGTTATTTGGATTATTGATGAGCGCGGCGAGGGAGAGAATTTGATGCTTGAGTTGAGTTTGTTGGATAGGTGAAGTGAAGATGATCCCTAGAGAGAATTGGCTATGATATACCTTGGGTTGTAGGCACGAGGATCGAGTTTTTGAAGCTTGGAGCAAGCTTTTGGGATTGTGGAAGTTGAAGAAGGCCCATCCCGGCCGGGATGAGGCGTCCCGACCGGGACGGGTGTGGCATCCCGACCGGGAAGGAGCCGCCCCGATCGGGATGGGCGTACCAAGATTCGAGCTCACTGTGGATCCGTCCCGACCGGGATGAGGACGTCCCGACCGGGACGAATGAGGTAACCCGATCGGGATTAACCATCCCAACCGGGATGGTCCTCTACTCCCCCTTTGTGTTTCTTCTTCGACAATTGACTCCACCCAACCGTTTTATGTCCCCTCCCAACCTCCCTAGCTACCCTAGCCTTATCATATGGCTCATTTATTTTATTGACATGCCCTCACTCCATTTCCTATCCACTTTACACCGACACTCACTTCAAATCCCGCCCCCTACCATTACTACCCCGACCATGAGTCCTTCTTGAGTGTGAAGGGAGATGGCAACCGAGAAGACAAGCGACGAGCCTTTAATGATCATCGAGACGATGGAGCAAGTGAGTTACTAGCCGCTCGTTTTGGTAACTATCCTTACTTTTCCGTCTTTTTATCGCTTGTTTTTCATTGTTTGCCCCCTTCCCTTGAGTCATGGGATCTTAGTGGCCTTCGAGGCCATAGTATGGTTGCTCCCGACTCCATATGACATGATTACGTCGAGAGTCAATTGTTTAATCCATTTTACAAGATATTCACCTTCTTTTTGAGGATTTAGTCGGATTTAGGCGGAATCCGGGCTAGGTGACTTGATTACACCTAGCCCTCCCCTCCCATTTCCTTTTATTTCCTTCCTTCTTTTTATTTTCTTCCCCCATTCATATCTTTTTCTCGTCTCGGCCCATGGTGACTTGACTACACCCCGGCCGGACACCTTCTACCTTTTCTTCACTTTATTTTTGATTTTTAGCTTTATTTTCTTAGTTTCTTTTCTTTTTCTTTTGTCTCTCCGCACACTATGATTGAGCATATGAGGACATTGCTCGGTTTAAGTGTGGGGGAGCGATATTCTATCGTAGTTAGTTTTATTTTTCCCTTTCTCGAAAAACCTTTAAAAAACACCTAAAAAATTTGAAAAATTTTCACAAAAATCAAAAAGATTTTCTTTTTGTGTCTTTTTCCTTTATGTCGTTGTGTCGTATATTTGTTTTGTATTGTGTGTTTTTTGCCTCCCTTTTCCTTATAGGTTGCCTAATCTTCGTTGTTTGGAAAGCTTTGAAGACATCCGGTAACATCCTCTAACCCTCTTTCCCTCTTTATTCCTTGTGGTGTTTGGAGAAGGTTATGTTGAGGTGTGCTCGGGTGGAGCTTATACATTCTTGTGGTGGATTTGATGACTTGTTTGGAAATTCGGGGTGGTGTGTGCTTTGTTTATATGTTTGTTTCGTAATGTTTTGTTTTTGTTGCCTTTGTTTCTTTTCCTTTCATTTTCGTTGAGTCTTTGTTTTGTGTTGTGTTGTGTGTCTTGTGCGTAAACCGTTTTCGAAAACCCGGTTTAGAGGCTAGTGTGTGAGTGTCTATTTTCCCTTCCTAGTTGTATAAATCGAGTTTTGGACTTTAATCTAGTAGAATGACCCTAAATCAATGAATTTGTTGGTCCTTTACCTTGAGTCCACCTAGCTTACTAGGGATTTACTACGGGATTTGCACTTTTGACCATTATGACCACCCACGGTGTGAAAAGGCCTTGGTTACCGAGTCTCGTCCCCTAGGTGACCGTGTCTAGGATCGTTTGATTAGTCCAAGTTCTCCCCTTTTTGTGAGTATGAAAGGAAGACGTCGTCCCGACATACCCATTACCCTACCTCCTACACATATCCACACAATAAAATGCAATTTGTCGGTTAAGCTCGAGCGCTTCTTGGGCCTTCACTATGATGTCGGTAGCGCGTTCGACTTGCTCCTCCATGCCCTTGAGGGCTATGATTGAAGAATGAAGCCCACCATCCTAGGTTTGACGGAGTTCCTAAAAGAACCGTCATGTTGTATATTCCCCTCTCCTCTTCTTTAGAGTACTTGTGCTTGTATTTGTGATTTTTGTTTCTTAGACTCTTTTGTTTTTGTGGTATTCTTGTAATTGTTTTGGTATTTTGATGAGCGATGTGAGGGAGTGAATTTGATGTGTATTTTGAGTTTATTGTGATAGGTGAAGTGAAGATGATTCCTTGAGAGGATTGGTTATCGATAGAGCTTAGATCGTGAGTAAGGGAGTCGGTTTTTTTGGGGTCATGGGAGTCATGAAGACCCTTCCCGACCGAGAAGGGTGTGTCGTCCCGACCGGGATGGGGCCGTCCCGATCGGGATAAGGGTGCCAAAAATCGAGTCCACTGGAGTGTCATCCCGATCGGGAAGGAGGCTTCCCGACCTGGAAGGGTTTACCAACCCGATCGGGATCATCCATCCCGATCGGGATCATCCATCCCGACCGGGATGGTCCCTTACTCCTTTTTGGTGCCTCTTCTTCGACATTTAAGCCCACCCATCCATTGTATAGCCCCTCCCAACCTCCCTACCTTCCTTTCTCATATCATACCACCCATGTACCTCATTTACATACCTTAACCTCATTTCCTCCTCACTTTACACCGAGATCCACATCAAATCCCACCCCCCCTCGCACCATTACTACCTCTACCATGCGGTTCTATCAAGCTTGAAGCGGGATAGAAAAGATGAAGACAAGCAAGTGCCTATATTGATCTATGAGACGATGGAGAGAGTGAGTTGCTAACCTATGGTACGGCAACTATCCTTTCTTTTCCGTTTTTGTTGTTGCTTGTTTTCCTTTGTTTATTCCCTTCCCCTTGTACACTTTTGTGTCTTGATGTCATGGTGGCCTTCGAGGCCTTGGTATATGTTGCTCCCGACTCTCGATGACGTGACTACATCGAGAGTCATTTTCAAAATCAAAATTTTACAAGATTTTCACTTTCTTTTTGAGGATTTAGTCGGATTTAGGCGGAATCCCGGCTAGGTGACTTGATTACACCTAGCCCTCCCCTCCCATTTCCTTTTATTTCCTTCTTTTTATTTCTTCCCCCATCCATATCTTTTCTTGTCTCGGCCCTTGGTGACTTGACTACACCCCGGCCGGACGCCTTCTACCCTTTTCTTCACTTTATTTTTGATTTTTAGCTTTATTTTCGTAGTTTCTTCTCTTTTTCTTTTGTCTCTCCGCACACTAAGATTGAGCATATGAGGACATTGCTCAGTTTAAGTGTGGGGGAGCGATATTCTAGTATAGCTTAGTTTATTTTCTTAGTTTTTCGAAGAAATCTTCAAAAATCCTAAAAATTTGAAAACTTTTCACAAAAATCAAAAAGATTTTCTCTTTTGTGTTTTCATTTTGTGTCTTTGTGTCGTATATTTTTTTGTGTGCGTGTTTTGCCTCCCTTTGTCCTTATAGGTTGCTTTAATCGCCAATGACTTTGGAAAGCTCTAAAGACTTCCGGTAACATCTTATCCCTTTTTCTTCTTTATCTCTTATGGAGTTTGGAGGAGATTGTGATGTTGTGTGCTCGGGTGGAGCTTTGTGCATATTGGTGGGTGATTTGGTGACTTGTATGGAATATCGGGGTGGTGTTTGTATTGTGTTTGTTTTGTTATGTTTTGTTCTTGCTGCCTTTGTTTCTTTTCCTTTCGTTTTCTTTGTGTCTTTGTTTGTGTGTGTAATTGTGTCTTGTGTGTAAATGGTTTTCGAAAACGCGGTTTAGAGGCTAGAGTGTGAGTGCTTACTTTCCCTTTTTAGTAGTGCAAATCGAGTCTTGGAATTTAGCCTAGTAGAATGACCCTAAATCAATGATTTCGTTGGTCCTTTACCTTGAGTCCACCTAGCTTACTAGGAATTTACTACGGGATTTGCACTTTTGACCATTATGACCACCCACGGTGTGAAAAGGCCTTGGTTACCGAGTCTCGTCCCTTAGGTGACCGTGTTTAGGATCGTTTGATTAGTCCAAGTTCTCCCCTTTTTGTGGGTTTGAAGAGGGATCGCGACCTCCGACTTACCCATTTAGCTTCCTCTCACACATATCCACACAATAAGATGCAATTTGTTGAATTCTCTCTTTCTCAATTATCAAGAAGTGCCAAAAAGCCAAATCTTGCCAAAAAAGGGGCAAAGAAAAGAAAAGAAAGAAAAAAATGAAAGAAAGAAAAGAATGAAGAAAAAGAAAAGGCACAAAAGCCAAAAAGAAAATAGAAAAGAAGGAAAAGAAATGGCATGGCAACAAACAAATCAAAACGTCAAAAAGAAAGAAAATGCCAAAAGAAAACCCGTCTCACAAAAAGAAATCCTCACAAAAATAAGCCTTTTTCCGAATTATACCGTGAAGAGCCTACCAAAGGACCGAGTCCCGAGGAAGGATGATAGCGGCATTAGTCGGTCTTCCCTCATTTTGCATATTTCCACCTTTTTACTTGGACTAGTTAGGCGGTTTTGGACATGGGACGACCCTCTTGGCTCACGCTAAAGGGGGCTGGGTCTCACTTACCTACAGTGTCGACTAACACCGTGGTTCCTCACTTTTCCACTCCGTCTATCGTCCCGTAATACGTTTTTAGAAAGTTAGAAGGACCTAGGTAAGTTACCAACGTTTTTGTTGCTTTTTCGTCATACTATTAGGGTTTAGTCCACCTTGGTTTGTATTGCTAGCTTGGGAACGTTGTCATTTACCTCGAGTCCTAAACCGGAGTTTCATTCACCGCTTTTAGAGGGAAGCGGTATTTCTTTTGTTTTGGGTGCAACCATCTAGGTGTTTGTTTGTGTGTTTGTTTGTTTGTGTGCTTTATGTCCGGTTGCATCCACAGTTTTGTCGCATGACCCCACTTGCCTTGCAGAGTGCACTTTTCCTCTATGTGTACTCGCGTGAGTTGAAAGGGCGTTGGGTGCGCTAATACCCACTCGGATAGTTTAGTAGTAGTATGTGCTTACTCGAGGGCGAGTAAGGGTTAAGTGTTGGGGAGTTGATAAGTGTCTTTTGTAGTGCCTATTTCGTAGTGTTTTGGTCCCATTTTCCTTGTAGAATCGCTCCTTGGGAGCGGTTTAGGGGCTTCTTATGCTTCCTTTAGTTCGTTTCAGGTTCCCGAGACCGATTTGGAAGAGTTGGAGCGATTCTGACTCGATACATACACATTTTGGAGCCAACGGAGTAAAGGAACGATCACTCGATGCCTTGGAGTCGACCCCGAGACCTTGGGACCCAATCCCGAGCCTCCGAGACCCAATCCCGAGTCCCGAGAATCGATGAGAAGCCCATGAGAACCAAGGAGAGACCAAAAAGATCATAATGGAGGCCTACAAGGCTCATCCCGTTCGGGATGAGGTGCACAAACAAGGAGGCTACTGACCAGGGCCCATCCCGATCGGGAGCATGGCTTCCCGACCGGGACCGACCCAGTCCCGACCGGGACCATCCCGTCTCGGCCGGGACGGCCTAGCTGTAACCCGTGCCTTGTTTTCTTTCTTCTCCCTTCCATTTGTAACCCTATATATACCCCCCTCTTGTATTAAGACACCATCTTATGACATATCCTAAAAACCCTAGACTACTTTAGGTTAGATTAGATTAGATTAGTGTAGATTAGTCGGTAATTAGTAGTTAATCTTAGTTTAAGCTTGTAATATTGGATCTCTTGAAGAATCCATCCAAGATTGACAACCTTGGTGGATGAATTTGGGTTATCTTCTATGCAAGTGTTCTCCTTTTCATTCTCTTGTTAGTTTGGTATAATCTTCTCATCTTTTTACTCTTAATCTTTGTTCATTCATCCAAGTTTACATCTTTAGTTCTTGTTTATTGTTTTCACTAGTTTGTTTGTGTATGTTTGGTTGTTCGAGTTTGTTTACCTTGTTTTTGTTAGTATTTCCTTTAGATATGTTAGAGTATGTTCTTGCTAGGGTTAGTAAGGTGATTAGGGTGTTAATTGAATGATTAAGGGTTTGTTGGAGATGTTGGTGGAAGATTTGGGTTTCCTCTTGGTTTGGTGCACATCACATGTTTGTTGAAATGCTTGATTGACTAGTAGATGCATATACTTGTTTTTCTTGCCTTTCTCTTGTGGGTAATAGTTTGTTTGTGGGTTCGGTTCCCTCACTAAGTTGCGAGAGCCCAGTGAGGACGACCCCTAGGTCCATCTAAGTAGCGAGAGCCCGGATTCGACCTAGGCCACCATAGCGCGCTAGAACCCCGTTTGTCTTGTGTGTCACCGAGATGGGTTCTAGGTGGAACCTCTAGGTGGGTCTAAGTTGCGAGAGCCCGGACCAACCTAGATTACCCTACTACCTCCTTCACTCTAGTTCTCCCTTGACCATTCCATTACCCCTTTGACCCCGACCTAATCCTAGCCCGTTTTCCTAGTTTGTTCTCCTTAGTCATAGTCTAGCCTTCTCCCCTCCTTATCATTCTCTAGTTTAGCTCGTTGACTTAGTCTCGTATTTAGGCGACCTTAGTCTAGGCTTTACATTACCGTCCCCGTGGATTCGACCCGACTTACCCTATCTACCCTAGTTAGGTTAGCCGGTTATATTATTGACGGTTGGGACGTGACGAATCCCTCCCATCAAACGGACACACCCAGGGCTTCTTAGGCAAGCTCCCGCGCAGCTCCAAGATGGGATGTATCCGCATACAGATAAACCCATGGTTTAAAAAAACAGGTCCCACGGAGCTACTCCCGACAACAGAACTCAGGTATGATTTCTATCTTATTGCTGGCGGGTCCTTTCACGCAAGTCTAATGGACTATAATCGACCCGACCGGAATGCTGCCAGGTCTTAATCCTCGATTGGTCTGGTAGCTACTCTGACTTTCGCCTTGTGCAAGCCTCAGTCAGAATGGGGGCTCTTAGACACCCACATTTTGACCGCCAGGTGTCTATAGCAGTTTCCAAAAAACACCCAACGATTATCGGACGTAAACATAGCTTAATACACTCGATTTCGGACTCGGAATCAATAGTAGTTGGCACAAAATTTTAGCGGAGTAAAAATCTCACCAAACGACCTCAAATTCGGGCTCAGTGGGTCATTTCTAATCCAACAAGACTAATTTGGGTCGAAACCGGCACCAAGGGCAAAACCGTCTTTTAGCGACCGAGTCAAACCCCGGTCAAAGACGTTTCTGAGGCATAAATATCTGCCGCGTCACTTCGCAAATCCAGATTGGAGTCAAAAACTACAAAAAAATCAGCTACAAAAAAGATTAAACAATTCCGTTAGAGATAGAATTTGATCTCTGAAAAGGCCTTCTGCCCGAGCTAGAACCACTCGGTCGAGTAGGCTTGTAAAACCCGCAAAACTGGCGTCAGACCGGGAACTCGACCGAGTACTAGGCATCACTCGGTCGAGTGACTCCTTTTCCAGCCGGAAAAGGATTCCTCTTCCACCCAAAGACGGAATCCTTTTTCCACTCGAATTGCGCACTTTTCCTATCCAAAGCGGTGTTTCTTATCACCCAAGCAAAGCTACCTCTCCTAGTCAAGGTCGGGTAGCTCTCCTATAAATAGACCCCCTCCTACACAACACAATGAGATTCATAACAATTACAATTACAATTCCCTACATCACAACAACAATTCATCCTCGAAAGTTCAGCAATCCTAGGCAGATTATACACACATTCAATCCCGATTTTTCCTCTAGAAATCCTTTAGGAAACACGAGAGCAAAACTCGTCAAATCCCCTCGCTATATACACACCATAACTCACCTATATACATCTTAGCGCTCCCGCGCCTAGGCCTCTACTACGAGTCCGTTTTCGAGATAATTAAGCATGTAGGTTGAGGGTGTTACAAATCCCGACTTCTCCCTTTTCTTCTCTTACTCTCGTACGTCCGTCTTTTTATACGGGTCGTCATCGTGTCTTTTTTTTATTTCTTTTCTCGTTTCTAATACTGATATTGTCGCAACTATTTAATTTTTATACAAAAACAATCATTCTTAAAATATGATATCGACTCCATAGTCAAATATTGTATCTACAAGAATCAAGTCAATCTCGTTGATGCTAAGATAATCGTTACATGGTCCTAAACACGAAATACGACGATTTCGACGCGAAGAGAATCTATTTTTTTCTTAGTTCGATTTTCAAACAATTTATAAACATCTTTTCTAAAAGTCGCTCCGAATGTTCGATATTGAATCGTTCCATAATCAAGTGTTGAATATGACGAGTATCAAAAATTTAAGTCGAGTACAAATCGTATTATATTTTTACGCGACTTAACGAAATTATCGATTTCTCAAAAAGCAATTTCGAGAACAAAAACAAACCGGACAGCAGTCCGTATAGGGGGCACTCGATCGAGTGACACCCCAAAACCGAGGCAGAAACCTTTTTTTTCGAGACCACTCGATCGAGTCCTTCAGTGACTCGACCGAGTGGCTCCTGGTTCAGCAAAACCGTGAGTCCTTAAGCGTCTTTCGAGTCCCAGTAAAACATTTTTTATGACTTCGGTCATCAAGTGTCAAGGCTATCACATGATTCATCTTTTCAAAACCATGTATCGCATCACATTTACATCATTTATTCAATTTGCAAACCGTTACTAACGCGTTTGTTCTTTGCCTTTGTATCTTATTATTCGTTGTCTGTTTTATTATACTAAAACAGACCTCGCATGCTAAATACAACTTCGACATAGATTCAAAGATGCATTAAACGACGTAGATCAAACATAATTCACATGTTTAGTCAAAAATACTGTTTGCATATCATTCAACCGAATTACTAACGCGCGTATTTCAAAATCAAACGATATCTTAGTAGAGGCCGCTAAGTGCGGGCGGGGTTGGGTGTTCTTTGTGAAATTCCCAACACGTACCCTCACCCCTTACTCAGAACCTCGGTTTTCGGATCTCCGAAACCGTTGGCGCACGAGAGTCATTCAACACACAGTATCTGATAACGTCGGTATCGGTATCAAAATGCAAAGGGACGACCCCAATAAACTTTGAGATCGGAATGGGCCGTATTTTGTACACGGCCCACTAAGGTATAGAGTGGGTTCGAACGGGCCCGAACTCCCATAAAGTTCGGTGGCGACTCCACTTCGATTTAAATTTCAATTCGATCCATCTCATATGGAGATTCATTCGCCTCCCCAAACCCGCACGTGGCCGCATAGGGGTAGACCTATGTCATGTCCACAGTATGTTACGTCTTATATTATCTTTAACATGAGACGGTCTTGAAAGAGATTTACTCGACAGAAAAATTATTACTCGTACACTTGTTAAATTGTGGGTCAGTTGAGAAGAACATAGCACGTTGACTTAGTTTAGTGTTATAAAATGCTCCACCTTAATTGAACATGTACGTCACAATAACAATTTAACCTTTACAACTTCAACAGTAACACCACTCCCACTCTGAGAAAACATCGACGACACGAATAGTATACTCGTCCACAAACTCCCCTCAACATCAAACCCATCACTTCCATCGAAACGCCAGGAAGATCATATTGAGGGCGGTGGCGGTAATGTAGATTTGCTCGGAAGTGTCGAGAGTGGGAGAATCAACGGGTCACTGCCTCAAACCACCTTCTGCTCCTGCGAACATCCTGGTTAAATCTGTACATTCTTCTTCTTCTTCTTCTTCTTCTTCTTCTTCTTCCTCCTCCTCCTCCTCCTCCTCCTCCTTAATAAAGTTGTTCACCAGCATCCCAATTACTTCAAGGAAGGCTTAATACGAAGTAGTTGTAGTCGTAGTTCCTTAGCTACCTTACAGATATATCGTGCGAACTTGATTGGTCCATTCCCGATTACAACCATCTGCAAGACGTTGAATAACTTAGCTGGTAAAGTCATTGAGTGGTCGCACTTATGACTTTAGTTGGAGATTTATAAACTAAATTTAGCAATGTTAGCCTAATGCCGAAAATACGTGATTGTGAAATGGCTCAAGAACCATGTAGTTATGGCTATGTGTTTGTTTTCTTGGCCATCTCGATTCCCGTTAAACGAATACATAATTACGAATAAAATCGTGTTACAAACTTAGAACGACAATATGGAAAATTAAAGCTTTCATGAGCTTGTGTTTTTGTATCTCTTGCTCAAGCTAGTCGGTATGATTTAATGTTAAGACCCTACTTTCTTGAAGAACGGTCTCACAAAATAATTATTCATGTTATACAAAACTCTATAAAACAGATTACAGTAACTAATTTTTCCTGCCTAGGTTAAATAGTAAAAATAGATTAAGAGGTGATGAAAGAGTGCTATGGTTGACCTGACACATCCGCTACACAGGGAACCGTCCCATGACCGAGACAAACGACCACAGCTTCACAAACCTCCTTTTCCAATTTTTTCAGTTCACCTTCCTCTTTTACCCGCCACTCATTGTAAATGATTGTTCAACCACCACCAACATAGAATACCCCTGACCTGAATATATATAATTTAATTATTAGGATTGTGTTATTTCTAATGAATATTAGGATTGTGTTATTTTTAAAGCCTAAATAGAGTCAACACAATTTATTGGAGTAACTTAGGCCTGAAGTCTTCAATATAAAGTATAAATCGGTTTATAAGTCAACCATTGGATTTTAATTTTCTAGTATTCTGTTGCTACCGGCCAATTCAATTTGATTTAAAACAAAGTCAATTAATTGTGTTAACTCCAAAGCTCAAGACTCGAGAGGTTACGAGAGGTTAAACACTTGCGCTGACAAAGAGACAATTGACTATTTATTTGTTTCTACTTACCTTTTGCAAGGGTACGTTGGAGGACCAAAACTCGTAAACATCTCTTTCTCTCCATTTCTAATCTAGTTAGTCTTCTTGTTACACAAGTATGGAACCATTCGTCGTATCCTTATAGCTATCTTATCTACTATTTGATCATACTTTATCAAATTAATGTACATCCTTTCAAATACGGAATAGTAGATAACTACTAAATGAAAAAAAGGATGACATAGGACCAGGATTAAATTCAATAAGACAAAGAATGGAGAGAAGAAAGGTACCAAAGGTTCGGACTTTTGGAAGAGATTGGACATAAGAACTCGTGAATCAAATTCATCACTTCTTCCTTCCCGTTGACAACATTTTACACAAAAATCACATAATGCAACATAAATCACAAAATGCATGATAGATTGAGAGTTGATTGGTATTCGCCTGAATTCTTATCAAACATTTGATTCCATACGCAAAGTCAAGCATAATCCAAACCCTTAATTTCACAACCCTAAACAATTCATTATATTTTTATTCATCAATCCAAGTCAACTCGAAGAGTCGAAGACTTGACTTCGAACCAAATATGAAATTCCACCTTATCCATTATTTTATTTCACTATAAATCTATATTTTGTCACTAAAACAAATCTCTACGAAGTACTGATTCAAAAATGGATTTTGCTTGGGGGTTAATACAGAGTAATATAGTATAGCTGCAAGGTTTAGAACACACACTGAGTTTGGATAAACGTGTCAAATTCTTTGTTAGACCTTAGATGCAACCATTTGACAAATACTGCAACCACGTTTTCCACATGGTCTTATAAATGTTAGGGAAAACAATAATTTACTAAAAAAACACGGGTCAATTTAATAAACCTTTGAATGTCAATTTCTAATTGAATCAATTCAATATTTTGCAGTGCCCTTGAAGTATCATTGCACAAAGATTCATAAAAAAACAAACTCATATTAATTACTCCGTAGTTAGAAAATACTTTGTATAATATTGTACATTGTAATCTGTACTATCCATTTTTACCATTTATCCATTTTTTTTACCATTTATCATATAATTAGAATCAAATACAGTAATATTTATCCTTTTCTACCAAAATCAGTTAGAAAATATTAGGGTTTTAAACAAAAGTGACTTTTAGAAAGAGGGAGGGACATATGGTGGTCAGGAGAGTGATGGTGATCAAGGGAGGCGTAGGGACGGTGACAATCCTACTAACAATGGAAAAATCAATATCGGATCAAAGCTTAATCAATCAATAATCGGCATTTGAATTAAATATAGAGTAAGCATCAATAAAGCTTGAAAATCTACACCTGGAATAACAAACAATGCCCTGCTGACAGAGTCTACAACAGGCTGGACAGGTTCCTAGTAAACAATGAATAGACGAATGAATTCCCTGATATGGAACCATTTGACACAAATCTCGGAATTGAGATTTAAGAAAGATGACTTCTTGAGATGAGACGACCCGAAATGTAAGACCTCCGTCGGAGGCGACCCTGGTAACTAACACAGATAGTTAATCACACGGTTGTACGACGTAAGGAATTGATCTCGATCCCGGCTCGAAATCAAAGAGTTTTGATATTTTCAAAAGCGGATGGGTTTTGAAAATAAACTTTTTGAAAGTGAGATCTTATAAAAGTGGTGTTACAATGGTTTAATGACATCGTTTTTGATGTGTTGAAAAGGTGTTGCTACGTGCGTGTGAGGACTCAATGATAGCAAGAGTGAAAATGGTGCTTTTGCAAAAGAATCGCAGTTGTAAAGGAACCGGTTTTGAAAATAGTGACGTTGTGCTTCTTATCGAGACTACTATCAACTAGTTAGTTCAACGTTTACGGTGTAGACAGTATTTGTCGTGTCTGTGACGGTGCTTTGAAGGTGTGACTAAATCCTAATTACAGAATTTAGGTAGTGAAAGTGTTTTAGAAAAAATTTTTAAAACAGGCGACCCATATTCGTCGATTCCATTAATCGGCATTTCCATGGTGGTGGTGGTGGTGTTTAACCGTTTTGGGTTTCTTGAATTCATTGATTGAAGTCTTGGTTGTGTTAACGGTATGTGCGAAAAGGTGTTTCGAATAAAATCTGACCGTTTTATGTGCCTCAATCCCTTTGATTTGGAATTTGGCGGTGTTAACGATATGTTTTGCGTGCATGGATGCTTTGAAAGCAAAATGTAACCGTATAAGGCACCTTGATCTCATTAGTTGGGAGTTTGGTGATGATAATGGTCTTCGTTGATGTTTGAAAATGACGAGTTCTATTTCGGCCAAAGCAATGGCGCTCAAAAGGTGTTTTTTTTTAGTGATGAGTGTAAAATTCGCCATAATTATGGTGCTAAATGTTTTTTGAAAATAATTTTAATTTGGCTGGAGCATCGATTCTTAAAATGTGGTTTTGAAACGAAGATGTTATTTTTCGAAAACGGAATTTGGGTGCGGTTGAAAATGTTGTCGTGATTGAATCCAGATTTTAGTGTTTTATTTGGATTGTTCAAACATGCTACACATAACTAGGAATGCGTACACTCATGCATGATGCAGACACGAGTAGGTTAGGGTGGGCTACCTGATGGTGGGATTTGTCGTGAATCCCGACACCAAATAAACCAACTAATCCTAACAAGTAGCTAGGGTAAGTCGGGTCGATCCACGGAGACGGAAAAACGGTTTAGGCTAAGGTTACCTAAGGACTAGACAAGGTCACAATGGGGGATAACTATAGAGAATTGATTACTAACACAATCACTAGGTTAACCAACAAGGATAAACAAACTAAGACAATGAAAAGAGAATAAAGCTATGACTATGAATAAACTAAGGATAACATGAACTAAATGATTCAACTAAAGCTAAATTCAAACAACAAACAAGAAGAACAATGACAAAGATGATGAAGAAATCAATTAGGGAAAGAGTAGGGTTAGGTTGGGTTCATAGGTGCATTAGGCTAGTAGGGAAATCGAGGGTGTAGGTTTCACCTAGTCACTAAGGTAAGTTCGCGCTCTCGCATCAAGAACAAACCCAAAAACTCAAGCAAGATGTTACCCAAAACAAGAGAATTCAACCACCAATCAAACATACAACAAAAAAGAGGAAACTAGCAAGAGTAGTATGGTCACTACTACCCTAACAAGCATTTCATCAAACACATGGCATGCATAACAAGTGACTAGCAACAAAGATTCAACCTTTACCCACAATCAACTCTAATCACCCATAATCAACACCTAATCCCCCTACTAACCCCACAATGAGTCTACTCACTCATGGCTAAACTAAAACTAACATGAACAAAGGAAATCATCATAAGAACGAGAACATTCATAATGAAGAACAACAAGGATGAACAATACAATAAACAAAAGATAAAGATTGAAACTTAACTAACAATAAAAGATGGGTTTTTCTACGTTGTACCCTCCTGTTTTTCCGTTTTCTATGATGTACCCCTCCTATTTTCAAAACCCTCACTAATACCCTTGTAGTTGATTAATTTCATAAAACGTGACCTAATCACAATTATTCGTCTAATGCTCCGTTAATTAGATGGCATGATAGTGATTCTAGGCTATGACATACCCAGTTTTGACGACCTTGGCTTGTATTCCCTCCATTTTCCCCAACTTTTTCTCCATTTCATTAATTTTCTCCATTTTTCTCATTTTATACATCAACTTCTTATTCTTTTTTACCTAATTGATTTTCCTCCACTTTCACCCCAACTTAATCTTTAGCTTAAAATAATGATATTTTACTGATAACAAAATTAATTTAATCGCATTAACAAAGAAAGCATTAATGTTGCACTTAAAATAAAGAGTGAAAGAATTATGATAAAATGAAGAAAAAAAATCAGAAATTATGAATGCAAAATAAGAATTAGAGAAAACATAGGAGACGGAGATGGAAATTAATTAGGATTTTTGAGTAGAATAATTGTAATTAGGTCACGTTTAATGAAATTAATCAATTACAAGGGTATAAGCGAGGGTTTAGAAAACAGGAAGGTTATATGGTAGAAAACGGAAAAATAGGAGGGTACAACGTAGAAAAACCCATAAAAGATTAAGAGAAAAGAGAAAAGAGAGATTATACCAAACAAGAAAAGAGATGAAAAGATTGAAACTTGTATATATAAAGAAAATCCAAATACATCCACCAAAGTTGTCAAACTTGGTAGATTCTTCAAGAAATCCCTTAATACAAGAGTAACTACTAAGATTAAGCTAAGATTAACAAAAGATTATGGAGAAACTAAGCTAATGATGAAGGTTCTCTATCTAGGGTTTTGTATATGGTGGTGTCCTTAAAACAATCCAAGAGGAAGGTATAATAGGGTTCCACAAGTAATGGAGATGAAAGAATGAAGCGGAGTAGGAGCTGGGCCCTTCCCGGCAAGGAAGGTGGTGATCCCGGTCGGGAAGGGTCCCATCCGGTCGGGAAGGTGATGGTCCCGGCCGGGAAGGCCCTACAGAGGCTCCTGATTGTTGGCTCACTTCGTCCCGGCCATGATGGTCATGGTCACGGTCGGGAAGGCCATGAAGGCTTCAAATACGGTCACGTAGGTCCCTACTTGCTCCTCCTAGGCTTCTTATCGACTCTCGGTGCTCGGTAAATTCTCAAATTGGGCTCCAAGGGACTCGGGATCGAGTCTAAGTCACCGAATCATCGTCGCTTCTCTTCATTGGCTCCAAATGCATCGGAAACGAGACGGAATCGTTCCACTTCTCCATGATGAGCATTAGGAACCTAAAACAAGCTAGAAGAAGCGTAAGTAGCCTCAAAACCGCTCTAAAGAGCGATTTCACAAAAGAAAGCGAGACCAAACACGTGAAATAAACACTATAAAACACACTTATCAACTCCCCCACACTTAACCCTTACTCACGCTCGAGTAAGCACGAACTAACTACTAACTAATAGAAACTAGACTATTAACCGAGCGGGTATTAGCGCGCAGTACCCTACGCCCTTTCAAATCACGCGAGAACACTTAGAAGAAAGTGCTCTCCACAAGGCAAGTGAGGTCTTGCGACAAAACTGTGGATACAACCGAACACGAAAATACACAAACAAACAAACAAACAAACAAACGGACAATCGGTTGCATCCAAGAAGAAACAAATACCGCTTCCCTCAACAAAGCGGTGAAAGAAGCATCGGTTAAGGACTCAAGGCAAGTGACAACGTTCCCAAGCTAATAATACAAACCGAAATGGACAAAATCCTAATAGTATGACAACAAAGCAATAAAATCGTTGGTAACTTACCTAGGTCCTCCTAACCTTCTAAGAACGTACTACGGGACGATAGGCGGGATGGAAAAAGGATGAACCACGGAGTTAGTCTACACTGTAGGTAAAGTGAAACCCCGCCCCCTTTAGCGATAAGCCAAGAGGGTCGTTCCATGCTCAAAAATAGCCTAATTAGTCCAAGTAAAAAGGTGGATATGGTTGCAAAGTGAGGGAATACCGACCACTACCCCTATCATCCTTCCTAGGGACTCAGTCCTTTGGTAGGCTCTTCACGATAACAATCGATAAAAGGCTTATTTTTGAGGGGTAAGAATTTTTTTTGTGACATGATTTTCTTGACATTTTTCTTCTTTCATTTTTTTGCTTTTGATTTGTTATGCCATTTCTTCTTCTCCTTTTGTATTTTGGTTTTGATTTGTTGTGCCTTTTCTTTTTCTTCTTTCTTTCCTTTCTTTTCTTTCTTGGTTTGCCCTTTTGGCCAAATTTTGTATTGTAGGCACTTATCACAACCAAGCAAGTGTAGAAACCTCGATGCGATGCAACTTATTTGTGGAAATGTGTAGAAGGTAGGGAAATGGGTATGTCGGGGGCGCCTTCCCTTCAAACCCACAAAAAGGGGGAAACTTGGGCTAATCAAAAAATTTCGAACATGGTCACCTAAGAGGACGGGACTCGGCAACCAAGGCCTTTTCACTCCGTGGGAGGTCAAGGTGGTCAAAATGCAAATCCTGCAGTAAATCCCTAGTAGACTAGGTGCACACAAGGTAAAGAACCAACGAAACTATTGATTTAAAGTCATTCTACTAGACTAAAGTCCAAAAATCGATTCGTGTCACTAAAAAGGGAAAGTAAACACTTGCGCACTAGCCTCAAAACTGGGTTTTCGAAAACCTTTTCTACACTAGACTCACAAATTATACAAGACACAACAAAGACGGAAGAAAAATCGAAAGAAAATGAGACAAACACCACAAAACAAAATAAAACAAACACACACACAAAGTAAACAAACACCACCCCGAAACTTCCAAGCAAGCAACCACATCAATCCACAAACTCCAAAAAGCTCCACCCGAGCACACACCATCACAAATTCTCCTCCAAACACCAAAAGGGGAAAAGGAGAAAGAGATTGAAGAATATTACCGGATGTCAAGAGCTTTCCGAAACTTACGGCGATCAAGCATCCTACAAGCAAATCGGGATGCAAAACACAAACAAAACAACAAATATACGACACAAAGACGCCAAAGAAAATGATACAAAAGAAAATCTTTTTGGTTTTTATGAAATATTTCAAATTTTCAGGAATTTTTAAGATTTTTCGAAAAACTACGAAAATAAAGCTAAACTAAACTAAGATATCGCTCCCCCACACTTAAATCGAGCAATGTCCTCATGCTTGATCGGTAGTGTGTGGAAGACACCAAAAAGAAGAGAAAAAGGGAAAATAAAGCTAAAAAACAAAAATGAAAGTGAAGAAATGGTAGAATGTGTCGGGCCTAGGTGTAATCAAGTCACCTAGGGCCGATACGAGAAAAGATATGGATGGGGGAAGAAATAAAAAGAAGAAAATAAAAGGAAATGGGAGAGGAGGGCTAGATGTAATCAAGTCACCAAGCCCCGATTCCGCCTAAATCCGACTAAATTCTACCAAAAAGGGAATAAAAATAAAGAAAAAGTGAAAAGAACTTGCCAATTTGGATTTTCAATGGATTTTCGATGTAGTCACGTCATCGAGAATCGGGAGCAATAACCACAAAGGCCCCGAGGGCCGCCATGACACCAAATGCATAAAAGGAAGGGGAACATGCAAAGAAAGACTAGCAAATAAAAGACGGAAAAGAGAAGAGAGTCGTGTCTACCAAACGGTTAGCAACTCAACAATCTCCATCGTCTCAATGATCATTTACGGCACTTTGCTCGTCATATTCCTCCTCTTCCTAAATGTAGTGGCCTGGTTGAAGTATCGGGCTTGCATTAGTGAGATGAGGTTGGGATTTAAGGGGAAACTCGATGTATAGTGATGAGAAGATGAGATGAAGGTGTATAATTGAAGTGTAGGGATGAAATGATAGTGGAAAAGGTGAGTAGGGAGGTTGGGTGGGGGTATAAAGTGGTGGGGTGGGGCTTAAATGAAGAAAAGAAGGCGAAGGGGGATGTTGTAGCCCTTCCCGGCCGTGACAGGCCCATCACGGTCGGGAAGGCTTGGTCCCGGTTGGGAAGACCATTATCCCGGGCGGGAAGGACCGTCAGTAGCTCCTGATTTCATGCTCTTCTCATCCCGGTCGTGGTGATCACGGTCGGGAAGGCCATGTCCCTGGCAACGGCGCCAAATTGATGGTGGGATTTATCGTGAATCCCGACACCAAATAAACCAACTAATCCTAACAAGTAGCTAGGGTAAGTCGGGTCGATCCACGGAGATGGAAAAATGGTTTAGACTAAGGTTACCTAAGGACTAGACTAGGTCACAAGGTCACAATGGGGGATAACTATAGAGAATTGATTACTAACACAATCACTAGGCTAACCATTAAGGATAAATAAACTAAGACAATGAAAAGAGAATAAAGCTATGACTGAATAAAATAAAGATAACATGAACTAAATGATTCAACTAAAGCTAAATTCAAACAACAAACAAGAAGAACAATGACAAAGATGATGAAGAAATCAATTAGGGAAAGAGTAGGGTTAGGTCGGGTTCATAGGTGCATTAGGCTAGTAGGGAAATCGAGGGTGTAGGTTTCACCTAGTCACTAAGGTAAGTCCGCGCTCTCACATCAAGAACAAACCCGAAAACTCAAGCAAAATGTTACCCAAAACAAGAGAATTCAACCACCAATCAAACATACAACAAGAAAGAGGAAACTAGCAAGAGTAGTATGGCCACTACTACCCTAACAAGCATTTCATCAAACACATGGCATGCATAACAAGTGACTAGCAACAAAGATTCAACCTTTACCCATAATCAACCCTAATCACCCATAATCAACACTTAATCCCCCTACTAACCCCACAATGAGTCATCATAAGAACAAGAACATTCATAATGAAGAACAATAAGGATGAACAATACAATAAACAAAAGATAAAGATTGAAACTTAACTAACAATAAAATATTAAGAGAAAAGAGAGAAGAAAGATTATACCAAACAAGAGAAGAGATGAAAAGATTGAAACTTGTATATATAAAGAAAACCCAAATACATCCACCAAGGTTGTCAAACTTGGTAGATTCTTCAAGAAATCCCTTAATACAAGAGTAACTACGAAGATTAAGCTAATATTAACAAAAGATTAAGGAGAAACTAAGCTAATGATGAAGGTTCTCTATCTAGGGATTTGTATATGGTGGTGTACTTAAAACAATCCAAGAGGAAGGTATAAATAGGGTTCCACAAGTAAGGGAGATGAAAGAATGAAGCGGAGTAGGAGCTGGGCCCTTCCCGGCGAAGGTGGTGATCCCGGTCGGTAAGGGTCCCATCCGGTCGGGAAGGTGATGGTCCCGGCCGGGAAGGCCCTACAGAGGCTCCTGATTGTTGGCTCACTTCGTCCCGGCCGTGATGGTCATGGTCACGGTCGGGAAGGCCATGAAGGCTTCAAATACGGTCACGTAGGTCCCTACTTGCTCCTCCTAGGCTTCTTATCGACTCTCGGTGCTCGGTAAATTCTCAAATTGGGCTCCAAGGGACTCGGGATCGAGTCTAAGTCACCGAATCATCGTCGCTTCTCTTCATTGGCTCCAAATGCATCGGAAACGAGACGGAATCGTTCCACTTCTCCATGATGAGCATTAGGAACCTAAAACAAGCTAGAAGAAGCGTAAGTAGCCTCAAAACCTCTCTAAAGAGCGATTTCACAAAAGAAAGCGGGACCAAACACGTCAAATAAACACTACAAAACACACTTATCACTACCGCCCACGAAAATTCTTTGCTTAGGTGACGACAGGTCACCTGGGGAGGTGAGTCTCATACCGTCTGCTTGGAACCACTCGTTTGGTATATCCACGGAATGCGTGGCTACCTTGGACGGCCGGAGCGTCAACCGAGGGTCTCTCTGCGTGTCTTAAAGGATCTTACCGCGAAGAGTAGACACCCGGATTTTGACCTGGTGGCTGCAGAGGCGCCCGACAAACACCCGATGACGATCGGACTGCAACACGACATGAAATTACGATGTTTTAGATAGTTTTTTTTATAGAACGGATCAAATAATTACTTGGAAAAAATAATTCGACATCAAGGCATCCTTAGTCGTGTCATTACGGTTGCGTCGACACTAATTAAAGTCAATTTCGACACCGGGACCCCGAATCGGTCCCGAAATATGCAAAGTCAAACCCGAGTAAACGCTTCTGTAATCCCCTAGAAATTCTAACGCAATATAGTGGCGGAAACACTGTAGAGTTGAGATTAAAACACACTGACAAACTATATCTTATTAAAAGAAATGGTAAGTCAATACAAAGGCCTCTTTTTACAAAAGGGCTAAAAGGAAATATTCTCCAAAAAGGGTTACAAAATTTCATAAATAAACATGAATGAATAAAGAGTAGGATCCACGCTACTCGCTAGCTCACACCAAAAACCCAGCAGCAAATATCTGTCATGTTATAAACATAACAGCCACGTCAGTGGGGAGTAACTCGGACGTTCTCCCAGCCATATTATATCATATGGAAAAATAATAGTATTATTATATCAAAATAATTAAAATGAAAAATATTAAATGATATAATAAAAATAAGCTTTCGGAGAAATCTTAAAATATTGGAACAATAAAATCAGAACAAGTTTTCAAAAGAAAACTTCAAATATTTGCCAACATGCAAACCAAAATGTATCGATAATAATAAAAATATTCAAAATGGCGTTATGGATAGGATTAGTGTAGACGGCTAGACTTTCACTAGGAGAATACTAAAACTAGCTTTGAGAACTTAGTTCAAACAAATCAAACCTCGATCTCTAACTAGGCTACTCAACCATAATAGGACGGCGACTTATAAATGTGTGGCCCTAGTTTAAGATAATATGCACACCCCTCCCGAGCACCATAAATACTCAGTTCAACCCGACGACGTCTTACACTGCGAGGCACGAGTTTAAGGTCAAAATGTACACACACTCCCGAACACCATATATGCTCGGTTCAACAACCAGTGTGCCCCATAAAGACACACCAGCCTTATAGTTGATGGCAAAAACGTAAACCCCAGAATATATTACTCTAAACCTCACACTTGTCCTTATTCCATAACTTCAAAACAACCATTATCGATATATACAAGAGATATAATCATTATGAATAATATGAAGATAAAAGAAACAAACATTTTATATAAAAAGGAAGCTTTCTATAAATAGAAACTTACTAAAAATAGTCTTATAGAAAATACGTAAGTTATTAAAACAAGTGAAATGTATAAAAATAGCATTTCTAACGAAATTAGCATTTTATTATTGTCGTCGTTATCGTAACTTTAATATATTTCCAAATTCGTTACTCAAAACAAAAATAAAATATAATAAGTCAATGTATAGTACTTTATAAAGAATTAGGAAATCGAGTTAAAACTATAAATTTTAGAAAAGAGACGTTTTAAGAAAAACGATATCAAAATTAATTAAGTCAACGAGTTTTATAAATGAAATGAGATTTACGAAGATTTCAAATTATTTTTAACAGATAGTTTTTATTAATAAATATTACGGATTTTAATAAAAATAGTCAATCGGAAACAAATAGGAAATTATTAGTGAAAATAGTCTCAACTAAAAATATATTTAAAACAAAATCGACTATTTTCTCATTTATTAGAATAAATCGTAAAGAGAAAATTAATTTATTAACAAGTACGAGTATACAAATTTCGATTAAAATATAAAAATACGATTTTGAGTGAAAATTATAAATTAACAAAATATGACGAAAATATGAAATCGACATTATTTAGTTACTAGTGTCACGATAACCAACAAAATATTATAACAATCGTAAGTAATTAAATTACTAACGAATTGTAAAACGATATCGAAAACTTGTAAAATATTTATAAGGCATACGATTAAAATTAATATAATTAGCAATAATAAATAGCTAAAAATAGAAAACCGAAGTTAAAATATTTACTACATATACTCAAACATACGATATAAAATCGAGTAACGTCCTAAAGTTACCTTAGGTCTACGACGAATCGATAGAGTACTTGTCCTCGCCTGATCCTCATGAAAAATCAAGAGAAAGGAGTAAGGCAGCGGAGGACGGAAGTAGCAACAATAGCAGCACGGACAACAATAACAGAGGAGAAACGAACTGGATCAAATCACAAAAATGGACTGTAACACAAGACGACAACCACAAAACTCATCAAAGTCTGATGTACCGGGGGAAACGAAAAGAACGGGTGCGATAGACCAAAACCAGCAGGGCAAAGAGCAACAAGAATAAAGGAAATGGACAAGAAAATGGGATGAAAACAGGCTGATAAGTGACCTACAACAGCAGCAAGAGGAAGCCGAGATTGAAAGAATAAAGAGAGTAAACAATAGAAAACCGAGGAGGAAGAAGCAATAAACGAAGGGTGATAGAGGAAGAACAAGGACGGAAACAACTAGAACAACGACAACAACACTAGAAACAACAACACGAAATGGCAGCAGTAGGTGCACGTCAAACAGCAGCAGTAAACGACGGCAAGCAGCAAAATTAACGAAGCAGTAGCATCAGTCAAACGCAGCAGCAGCACCGGCAACAAAACGCAGCAGTATCGACAGCAGTAACCACAACAAACGTGACATCAACAACAAGAGCAGAGACAGAAGCAAAGAGCAGGAGCAGCAGAAATGGGGATGCACAAACGCAGAAGAAAAAAAGAAAAGAAGAAGAAGAAGGGAACTTACCATCACCGGGACAGGCGGGCAGATGAAGACGAAGGTAGAGTGCAATGATGGTGAGGCTAATAAAAAAAGGAGAAAGAAGGATGAACGAAACAGGGGCAGCAACGACAATAACAACAATAGTAGCAGCAAAATTCGGGATTATTGAAGGTGGAAAGAATGAAGGGAGGAAAAAATGCGAAGATGATGATGATGCCATCTAGAACGAAGAAAACGAAAGGGGAAAAGAAATGAAGATTGAAGCCGAGGATACAAGAAATAAGAAAAAGGTGGATGTATGATAAACAGGGAAAAGGGGAATGAAATAGGAGTGAAGCGGTGGTCAAGTTGGTAAAAACGTAATGAATTAGTGTGGAACAAAAAAAAAAAGAAATAGGGGAAGTACATAAAGCATGTGGGTTGAATTCAACTCGCCAAAGAAAATGTGTATCGAATTCCGAGAAAATAAGTATACGTAGTATACGGATAAATTAAATCAATCGGGTTGGAGACGAATTCCGTAACGATAAGGTCACTGATCCAAGAATCGGATTAAAATCGAGTCAAAAAGAAAATTAATAAATAATTAGGTCGACTAATAAAATGAGTAGAATAAAGTATTCGAGACGAAAACGAAGTTTATAGAAATAAATAATTAGACGATGAAATAGCATTTTCCGAAAAGTAATAAATCTTCGATAAAGTGAATTACATTGATTTCTCGAGGAAAGGTAATAAATGTTTTGACGAAACTTAAAAATAAATGAGCTTCAAGATGAAAATAGAAATTCGAGTTTAAATATAAATAAATGAGAAGAATTTAGAATTTAGATCGTCAAAATAGTCTTTCAATAAAAATTAAACTAAATGTATAAAATGAATCAAAACAGAAATAAAAAATATGTTTTAAATATAAGAAGAGTTTTCGAGACAAATAAAATTTTAGGAATTTGACACGATTAAACGATAAATTCGTTTTATAATAATTTTAAGAGTTACGAGTTAAATCGTAAAAATAAAAATACGAACATAATTTTAATTTAATTTTAAATTTATAAAATCAGGTGTGTTACAGCTTCGGGCCGAGCAAACCTCGAGACACGCGCCTGAGGCCCACCCGGCGCTCGACGCGCTAGGGTTAAGCGGGAACTCTTGATCCCCAAGTAACGTCAAGATACGCATCTTCTCCATTTTGGAAAGTTTCAAAATCGGATCTTCAAAAATCCAGGTGCCTCATACCAGGCGTCTCAGTCTTCATGCACAAGACCCCAGGTGGATGAGTTCTAGTGCGCCGGAACTCAGGCGTCCTAAAGATCGATTTGAACTACGCGAGCAACTATAAATACCCCCTCACTTCATTCATTTCAAACACACCTCAACGTATTCGTGAACTACTTCTCTCACTGTAGACACCCGCATTTTGACTGCTTGTGTCTATAGTAGTCTCCAACAAAACACTCGATGATGATCGGACGTAAACATGCTTTAATACGCTCGAATACAGTCTCAGAATCCATAGTAGCCAACGTGGGCACTTAGCGAAGTACATATCTCTCAAAACCGACCTCAAACTCAGACTCAATGGGTCGTTTCCAATAAAATAAAGCTATTTTGAGCTAAAACCGCCACCGAGGGCAAAACCGTCTTTTGCGACCGAGCTGAAACCAGTCAAAGTCGAAATCCGAAAACAAAAATCCTAAAATGCGTCCAAATACAAAATCAATCAAGGTCAAACGGAAACAAATCATGCCTCGAATAACACGGATATCAATCCGTATTTTGAGCGATTTTTTATACGCGCAAGTTCAACTACTCGCAACCAAGCGTCCCAGAACTGAGCCGCCTCATATAGGGCGCTTGAGTCTTGAATCACCCCACTTCGGGCGTCCATATACTGAGCCGAAACATTTCGCAAAAACTCTATAAATACACTCTTACCTCCGACGTTTCAAGGGTCGCATTTCATTTACTCGAAAACCATTTCAGAAAACCGAGAGCCTTTCCCATCCCTAAACACACCTTAACTCACCTACATTCTCGATCGCTCTCGTGCCTACGCTGCTGCTAGACGAGCCTGTGTTCCGAGACTTTTAGCATGTAGGTTGAGAGTGTAAACAAACCTCGTTTCTCTAGTCTCTTTCTCTCTTATTTTTGTTTATTGATTACTAACTAACTATTAACCCTTATTTTATCGTTACACTAACTTTTATTTATCGTAACACTAACTACTAACTCAACTATAAAATACTTGTCTTTTTACGTATCGAATACAAAGGATGACGGGATAAGGAAACACGAATACAAGAGTAATGCACTCGAAGTTGTTGGTCGCTTATCCCGTCACCCCACGTGTTTGGTTGTTTAAGGCGAATCAACCCCCCAAAACGCCTTTACGTTTTTGCTCATATTAATAACGCACCTGACATTTTACTTTCGTTCCTAACCGTCTAACATTTATATTATCGTTATTCACATTTTCAAACTCGATTCGAGCAAACGTCCAGTGACGCTAAATCGAGCGTCATAGGCCCTAAAAGCCAAATTACGACGCCGAAAAGCAAAGGACCTAAGTTTTGCGACGACAAATCGAACCTTCATATCGAACGCATTCGATAATAAAACGCTGCCTAAAGTCTGTATAATACCCGAATAGGCCGCATAGGAGGTGGCGCCCATATTCTGAGGCGCGCCGCCCCAGGCGCCTAAGGGTCAGGGCGCCTAATGGCGCGCGCCTGACCATACGGGTTATGATGCGATCGCAGTCGTTCGTTATCAAGTGTGTTCGATATCATTTCCAAATATCGCTCTAAGTGCCCGATGTCGACTCCGTAGTCGAATGTCGCGCATAAAACAACCATCGACAATCGAAGTGGTACGAAACCCTATGACGCCAATCTGAGAGTCGTACGGTCCACGCGACCCGATAACGACATCGCGATGCGAAGGGCTTCGATAGTCGTACCAAGTCGATATAATCGATTTATCATAAAATTGAATCGGTTTGGGACAAGTACCTCATTATAGCAAATGAGATATCGTAGACTACCGACGTAATCAACAACGACACACATTTTGCTTAGGGAATAATACTTGCAACTTTAGTCGACGCGCGCTAATTGTGGACATGACATAGGTCCACCCCGACGCGACCACTCGCAGGTTTGGGGAGGCGAATGAATCTCATGTGAGATTGATCTCGGATTGAAATTTAAATCTAATTAGAAGTCGCCACCGAACTTTGTGGGAGTTCGGGCCCATTCGAACCCACTCTATATCTTGGTGGGCCGTGCACAGAGTACGGCCCATTCCGATTTCAGAGTTTATGAGGCTCGTCCCTTTGCATTATGATACTGATACTGACATTATCGGAAATCGTGTATTGAATGACTCTCGTATGCCAACGGTTTCGGACATCCGGAAAACCACGGTTCTGAGTAAGGGGTGAGGGTACGTGTTGGGAAGCCCACAAAGGACATCCAACCCCGCCCGCACTTAGCGGCCTCAACTTAGATATCGTTTGTTTTTCGTGTAAGTGTGTTAGTTTGACGGTTGAATGTTATGCAAACAATGCTTTTTGAACTAAACATGTGAGTTATGTTCAACTACGTCGTTTAATGCATCTTTGAATTAGGTCGGAGTTGTTTTATCATGCGAAGTTCGTTTTAGTATAATAAAACAAACAACAAAAATAAAGGCGCGAAAGTAGATTATAAATGCACGGGCGGAATACAACCCGGAAATACAATACAACAAACGCGAAAATCAAAAATAATTGAATTAGTAATGATAATAGCGGATTGTAGATATATTAGATGATATAAGACGATGTAATGCATGATTTTGAAAAGAGTAGGACACGTGATGGACTTGACACGTGTTGACCGAAGTCATAAAAAATATTTGATAAGGCTTATTGCATGCGAAGAGCTCACGGTTTAGTGCGTGAGTGAGGCCACTCGGCCGAGTCATTGGGAGACTCGGTCGAGTGCCCTGCTGAAAACCCCTCTGCCGGTTTTTTTGGGGTGCCACTCGATCGAGTGGGCTAGGCACTCGGTCGAGTGCCCCCTGTACGAACAGTAGTTCGTTTCGGAATTTGGATTTCGAATTTGCCTTTAATTGTAAATCGATAATTTGCCAAGTCGTGCGAAAATATAGTATAATTTATACTTAACTTAATTTTCGATACTCGTCATATTCGATACTTGATTACGGAATCAATATCTAATATTTAGAGCGAGTTTTGTAAAAGACATCTATAAGTCGTTTTAAATTAAACTAGGATAAAATATTTCCCTCCACGTTATAATGTCGTAATTAGTCCTTTCGGACTATGTGACAATTATTTCAGCACCAACGGGTTCATGCTAGTTCGATTCATTGACTGATTCTTTTAGACAAAATATTCGACTATGGAGTCGATATCGCATCTTAAGAATAAACGTTTTATTTGTTTGATTAGATCGAAAATCGATTCCCTCCGCATCACGACATCGTTATTAATCCTTGCGGATTTTTTGATGTTCGATTTGCATCAACAGGTTTCGTTCTAACCTTGAAAAAAGGAATCGAATATGTTTAAGGAGGAATATTCGTGATCCCATCATGCCCTTGAGTGTTTAGGGCGGGGCTCCTCGAGAGGGCTCCACCACTGTTACAACTCGTAAAGGGTCGGGATTAGAAGGGTCTTATACGATGTTCATCCTTAAACGTATTCGAATCGAGATAGTTTTAGAAAATCGATATATGCGCGATGTTGATGATGATAAAAACGCTAGTGACGAAATAAAACAAAAAAAGAAGAAGAAAACGAGATGAAGAAAAGAGAAAGAAGAGAATCGGGATTTTCGTTAACACCCTCAACCTACATGCTTAATTATCTCAAAAACAGACTCGTATAGTAGTGGCTAGGCACGGGAGCGTCGAGATGTATATAAGAGAGTTATGGTGTGTATAATTGGGAAGGGATTTGACGAGTTTTGCTGTCGGGTTTCCTAAAGGATTTCTAGAGGAAAGATCGGGGTTGTAAAAGTATAGGATTGCTGAAATTTGTATGTGAAAAGTTGTTTTCAAAATTGATGGAGGTGGGGTATTTATATAAAAAATACCCCGGCTTTGGATAGAAAAGGCCCGACTTTGGATAGAAGAAAAAGCCCGGTTTTGGATAAAAAAAGGAGCCACTTGATCGAGTGGTGCATGGTACTCGATCGAGTGCCCGGTCTGATGCTAATTACCGCGGGTTTTGTGAGCCTACTCGACCGAGTGGGCTGGTCCACTCGATCGAGTGGGTCTGGACGGGTGGGAGACTTCTTTAGAGATAAAATTGTATCTCTAACGGAGAGGTTTAGTTGCTTGGATCTTCTTTGTAGCTGATTTTTTTGTAGTTTTTGACTTCGAATCAGACTTTCGAAGTTTGCGCGGGTGATTTTTATGTCTCAGAAATTCCTTTGACCGGGGTTTGACCCGGTCGCTAAAAGACGTTTTTGCCTTTGATGTCGGTTTTGACCCAAATTAGTCTTATTTGATTGAAAACGGCCCACTGGGCCTGAATTTGAGGTCAGTTTTGTGGGATTTGTACTCCATGAAAAGCCCAAGCCAGAAACTAACGATTTTGAGCCCATATTCAAGTATGCTAAAGCACGTTCACGTCCGATCATCATCGGGTGTTTTTCGGAAACCGCTATAGACACTAGCAGGTAAAATACGGGTGTCTACACTAATCAATCGCACGTTTCCTTTTCAAATTTACATTTCGTATTTATTTATATCCTTTAACGACTCTGAGCGAATGTCTCCTTTTGTAAGTCGTATACCGACGACTTCCTAGTCGGATTCGGTATACGACGTCTCGAGACAACCAGTTTACGATATGAGAAGTCGGGACGAGACATCGAGGCTTCGGGATCAAGCTAGCATCACGCTTTGGTCCCGAATCCGGCCATACCAGATGGTCAGGGTCAGCGCCTGAACTCCAGACCGCCCCATTTCGGGCGCCTGAGTACCAGGCCGCAACCTTTTGCGCATTCCAGCCTCTGTCCTCTGGTCAATACGTAATCGATTAGAGTCTGTCCAATATCCCCGTTTACCGTTTCAATTTCAATTCATTTACGAGTTCATTTATTATTTACATTACCGTTTCTAACCTGATTATATTATATCTTCGTTTGTCGTATTTTGAATTCCGGGTTGTATTCCGCCCATGTAATTTGTAATTTACGTTTAAGTTATTTATTTACGTTGCGTGGCATTTACCGTTTCCTAACGAACCCACATGCTAAATTCAACTTCGACAATAATTTTAGATGCATTAAACGACGTAGCTAAACACGTATTTCGCATGTGTAGCTTAAACCACTGTTTACATATCATTTAACCGTCTTACTAATGCGCGTACACGAAAACCAAACGAATCTTAGTAGAGGCCGCTAAGAGCGGGCGGGCCAGGGTTGGGTGTCCTTCGTGGCTTCCCAATACGTACCCTCACCCCTTACTCAAAACCACTGGTTTCCGAATATCCGAAACCGTTGGCATACGAGAGTCATTCGACGCACGATACCCGATAACTCGGTGTCGGTATCATAATGCAAAGGGACGAACCCGACAAGCTCTAGAACTAAAGCGGGTCATGCTTTGTGCACGATGCGCAGAGTGGGTTCGAACGGGCCCGAACTCCCACAAAGTTCGGTGGCGACTCCTATTTCGATTTAAATTTCGACCCGAGAACAATCTTACCACGAGATTCATTCGCCGACCCAAACCCGCGTGTGGCCGCGTCGGGGTGGACATATGTCATGTCCACAATTTGGTGACTCCGCTGGGGATACCTGATGTACCACTTGTCATCAGGATTCTCAGGGTGAGACTCGAAGAGAAATCGTTCGATTATTAACGTGCGTGCATTAGTTCGATGGTTCATGCATAGCCCCATTTTTGCCCGGGCCGATTACATGTGACCGACGTCCCACTATACCACGGTGCATTCCCTACATGGGTGCGCTAAAGACATCTATGGCCGAACTCGCATGGGTTTCGCGGCATGTTCTAAAGACCAACTCGGCTTAGGAAGTTTGTCCTGATTTACGAGAGAGTCATCGATGTTGATATAGACCCTCTTTAGACTGACTGAGACTTAGTAAGCATACGTGTTGTCGTCATAATGCTTGTGTGACTATGTGCTACTTGGTTTCCGTGTCATTTTTCAAAAACCATCATTTCAAAAATGCATCTCTTCAAAATGTCAAGTTTTCAAAAAAATTGAAATGCTGCCGAAATTTAGACTTACGATTTGACTCAAAATAGCCTATTTCTAGCCGGCATGTTGTCCATTTCGAAACTCAAAAACTTTTCGACTTTTCAATAAATAAATAAAATCTCGGTCCTGTCGACATGCTGCCAATTTCAAAAGTCAGGACCGTCCTCCAAATCTTTCAGAATTCAATCTTCTTTTCAAAAACCTTCCTTATTATAGGACCTACCGTTATCCGTGTGTCGTGTCTTTTCATAATTCGTCAAAGGTCTATTAGCGTCGAAACTCCGTCGATCTTACATCACGGGTTTCCTCCCCATTCCAAGTCCGCCTTGTCTTAAAGGCATGACCAACCCGCGTAGGGCATACCCCTACAAAAGAAGGACCGTTTAGACACTCGAGTCCAAATTCTAGGGAAAGTCTCACATGGTCCTTCCTCTGAACGGGACCCAATCCACATAGCCATATCCCGAGGGAGTTACACCACCCATGAGTCACCCGTCTAGGTGTCCTTTTCGAGTCGCTTTCTCGTTTAGTCTTTTCCTTGCTCGGGATGTACTATTTCGATTCCGAGGTCTGGGTTCGAGGTTTCTGATTACGCGGTATTCTTACAGATAGGCCACGCACCGTCAACCAGGCTCAGATTGGATCAAGCTTTGAACAACTTGAAAACCTCGATGGACGCCAAGGTCTCCAAGCAAACTAAGATTGAGGCCCAACTGATTGCAATGAGGGACGATCAAACGGCCATCAGTGCTCGTCTAATTATTGTGGAGTAAGGGGCTCCCAACACCGGTACTGAAAACACTGGGCCCATCGCCGAACTAGTTAGCGCGGTGCGCCGACTAAGAACAAGTCCACCTGTCCGGGAATAACACCATCCACATGGAGAACTCCCGTGTTTATTCTTCTTTGAACGGCGAGTTACCCGCTAATCTGAACCTCACGGGCCTGCCAATGTTCGAAGGGACTGAGGACCCGTTACTCCACATTCAGGCCTTCAAGGAGTTCATGACCATCAAGGGAGTAAAATCAAGCATGTTCAAAAACCTGTTCGCTGCATCCCTTGAGAAGCACCCACGGGCCTGGTACTACAGGCTAGACCCGAAAAAATACCCAATTTTGGATGATGTGACTACGGAATTTGCTCGGAACTATGTTGATAACCCCGAGATCCAAACCACTATGCGCTCCCTGGAGGTTATGGCCCAGGAGCCCAAAGAAGGTTTTACTAAATATCTTCAGCGCTGGAGGGCCGAAAGTTTGAAGCTGGTCAATAAGCCCAGTGAGAAAAGTCTAGTGGAGGCCTTTGTCAAGAACCTCCTCCCATCCTACTGGGTCCATCTCTGGTACGCTGTCATACCCAATTTCACCAACCTCACTGAAATGGGTATGAGAATCGAAGACGACCTGAGGTCAGAAGACCTAACTAAAGCCTCTGGCAAGGGTTACCAAGGGGCCTCCTCTTCCTCTGCTAAGGCCCCAGCTGCAGCCCGCAGCATCTTTGATGAGGTCAATCTACTTGATGCCTCGTCCAAGAAGAATACCCACCTCGAGTATTAACCATTATAGGTACTACCTATACTTATGCCTTACAAAGGCTATCTTCTAAGGGCCTACTCCAACCGATAGGCCCAACTCATGAGGTTCCAGTTAACCGACGGTCCAAGAACTATAACGCCCAGGCCTATTACCAATACCACCGGGGCAATGGGCACGATACCGAAAAATGCTGGAAGTTAAAGCATCCTATTCAGGACCAGATTGAGAGTGGTAAGATTCCTCTGCCCGGGGACAAATCGAGTAATAAGAACAATCCCTTCGGCCCCCACGCCATCTTTACCGGGGAAGTGATCGACTGTTCTCATCTTATCTCTCCTTTCATACCCCAAGTAAACGAGATCTGGTTCGATGATGAAGATGACGTATACCTTGTCAAAGGAGAAACTGTCCCCATTACCAGTAAAGAGGTCCGAAAGGCTAAGTCCAAAGTCTTAGCCAGTAACCACCTCCCACGCTCTGGTCTTCCCTATCAAGCTACTAGCTCTAGGGACGGCCTTGTTCCGATAACCGTCACTGAGCCAATCAGGACGGAAGTCTCCCCAGAAGAGCTGACTACTGACACGGCTCTCGTGAAGCAATTGAAGAAAACCCGAGTTGACCTCTCTATATGGCAACTTCTAGTCAGTTCCCAAGAGCATCCAGAGGCACTTACGAAGGCTCTCGATCAGATCAAGATCGACTCCACCGCTACCCCCATTGAAATGGTAGCCGCTGTTATGCCCCACTTAATTACCTTCTCCGATCAGGAAGGCCCATTAATTACCTTCTCCGAGGCTGATCTGCCACCATTCGAGGCCTCCCATAATTTAGCCCTTTACATAACGGTGATTTGTCGCGGGAAGTATCTTCCTATGACCTTAATTGACGATGGGTCTGCTGTGAATGTCCTTCCCCTAAGGACTGCCAAAGCCCTTGGCATTACCGATGCCGACTACATTCCCACTGCTCAAACCATTCAGGCCTTCGTGGGAGCCCAAAGTCAGTAGCTGGGGCCATTAAACTGACAATCATAACGGGCCCAATAGAAAAAGAGTTGGAGTTCCAGGTGATCGATGTTACCTCCTCCTTCAACCTGCTCCTAAGGAGGCTATGGATCCACGCTATCAAAGCGGTGTCGTCCACCCTCAACCAAAAAATCAAGTTGCCCCTACATGATAGTGTTATTACTTTGGAGGCAACCCATGTGACCGTGGCTAGCTGCAATGCCACGAGCCGCCTCGGCGCGGACCTTTGGGGGTTCGATTTCGGGGGAATGATCAAGGAGGAATACCTCTTAAGGCCCCACTTCACTACTAGCATCGACACGATAATACAGAATTTGGAGTACTTTCCGGGGGCTACCTCCAGACCTTATCTTCCAACTGGGAAGATCATCGAGGTTCTTAAGGACGAAGACTCTCACTTCGACCTCAGTTATACCGCAACACCGTGCAATGTTGTTCGAGCAGGCATAAAAAGGCATGCAATCTTATTAAGGGTATCCACTTAAGCCCTTACAGTCCACGACTGACTGATTACATTGTCAAGCCGGTATTCGAGGCCATCCAGGTCGGTCTGTTTCGACCAACTATTGCATATCCGGAGACCTAATTGGCCCGAGATTGCAATTATATCCCGGAGGACACGTATTCATATTCATCCAATCGGAGCCGAGGGAAGGCGTACGTCAACGATGTTGAGTCCACACTGGGGCTACTGTTCGGTGAAGACACGACAGCTTCAACTCCAAAGGAAGACTTGGTCAACCTCATCCTCCGCAGCAACAGGTTCGGCCCAACAAAGCTGATCTCGGATGTTGGCTCCAAGACGGAAAACAAGGCTTGGAGGAAGACTGTCAAATGGACTGACAGTCAATGGAGGATCTGCAAGCTGGTTACCGGCGAAGAGGATATGCATGTTTGTGAGTCTGAGTCCGAGTCGGAGTCTGAGTCTGAGTCTGAGGTCGAGTCTAAGGCGTCCGGTGCTAGAGTCATTCCTGTAACCCCTCTCCCTTTAGTTACTTCTGTTAGTGCCTCGGGGTCTGTTCCGAGGACCTTACCTATCCCGCCACTAACCAATGATCAGATGGCTGCTCTTTTCAAGCTATTTTCAAAATTTTCAATCAATAATAACAACCATTCTGCTTACGACTTGTCTCTTTTTAACTACAATTCTGGTTTAAAAAATATTTTATGCAATGACATTGAGAAACCCGATGAACAGGTAACCATACCTCCACACCTGATCGAGCAGTTAGAGCAAAGGGAGTCCCGGAATCCAGTAATCAAAACAACCGAGTCCATTAATGTGGGAACAACCTTAGAGCCCCAGATGCTTAAGATAGGGTTATCCTTAGATCCCGAGGAGAGACAACAGTTCACAAGCCTCCTCCAAGAATTCAAAGACGTCTTCGCATGGTCCTACAAGGACATTCCGGGGATAGATCAGGAAATAGCCGAGCACCACATACCGATCAAAGACGGGTGCAAACCGATTAAGCAAAAACTCTGTAGAATGAGGCCCGAATGGTCCTTCAAAGTCAAAAAAGAAGTCGATAAACAGTTCAAGGCCGGCTTCATATAGGTGTCCTAATATCCAGACTGGGTTGCAAACATCGTGTCGGTTTCTAAAATGGACGGTAAGGTACGCGTGTGCGTGGACTTTCAGGATCTTAACAAGGCAAGCCCGAAAGACGACTTTCCATTACCACACATCGACATATTGGTGGACAATACCGCTGACCATGCCCTTCTATCATTTATGGACAGGTATATATGCCGGGTATAACTAATCAAGATGACGAAAAAAGATATGAGTAAGACCACCTTCACTACACCTTGGGGTACTTACTGCTATACCGTCATGTCGTTTGGTCTCATTAATGTCGTGGCCACGTATCAACGGACCGCTACAACCCTATTGCACGACATGATGCATAAGGAGGTAGAGTTTTATGTGGACGATATGATCGTCAAATTCAAGAACCGGGATGGGCACGTCACTGCCCTAAGGAAATTCTTTACCCGACTGCGCAAATACAACATGAGACTAAACCCTAAAAAATGTAGCTTCGGGGTAACGTCTGGCAAATTACTGGGTCACATCGTTAGCCAACGTGGTATCGAGGTCACATTGTCAGTCATACTAGAATCAATTTCAATGACCGGAGAATGGACTTTCAAAGCAAAAATCAAAGGCCCATCATCATCGTCATCAAATGGGTCATTATCTTCTCTAATATGTGCAACAGACATACTCATAACACAGTCACTTGATGGTGCAGAATCAGCTATAAGATTTGACTCACGTAGAGTAGCCGTTAAATTTTGCACTATCACCTTACATTCCGCCATGAAAGCAATCCACCTCTTCTCTAACTCAGCACTGTTTCGGGCTAAATATTAAAGGAGTTCCCATCGTTCCTCATAAGACATATAGTTAAACATCTCATCGCAATTTGCCTCAATATTAGCCCGTGTCTCATCATCCACACCAGCCCACAACATATTACACATCTCCCAAACATTAACATGTTAATCACTTTCAAAAATAACAGACTCAAGTCTTTCCCAATAAATATGCAGTGACTCATGATTTAATTGAGGAAAGTAGAAGATAGTCATAATGATTAGACAAAAAAATAAAATAAAAAATATATACAAAATAATCTAGAACCCAAAACAAATAATATGCAATAATACAAAACCGTCTCCCCGGCAACGACGCCAAAATTAATAAGGCTAAAGTCGTATCACCTTAATCAAAATAACCTAACAAACAACTAACAGGTAGCTAGCAGTAAGTAAGGGTCGAATCCACAGAGAGACGGACGAATATCGCTAATTATCTAATAATCGATTCAAACTATTTAAATTCCGATTTGTTTGATTTTGTTTTCTAAACTAATGCAATAATGTAAACTAAGGGTGTTCTAATAATATTAAAGAGATCTAGGGCTTTCCGGTTCACTATGCAATTAAATTGGGTAAAGTTAATTAATCATACAATCAATCAATCGTAGTTATTTAGGGCAAAGACACGGTCTTTCGGATCTTATGTCAACCTTGGGATAGATTATGACGGGCTCTAGCAACTTACCAGATTATCCTACCCACTTACTTGTAAGTCTGCCTTTACCAAGCTTTCGATCTTAGGTTCGGGTTCCTAAACATTGAACTAGTTCAACATCTCAAACTAATCAAACAATGATACAAAACAAGTAATAAGGCAATAACATATGAATGATCAATCAAACAATTAGATAAACCAACATCCCCTTCAACCCTAGATGAATAATTTAGCTACTCATAATAAACGGTAAAGCAATAAAGGAATTAAGCATAATAAAGAACAATATGAAAATAAGAGAATAAGAAAAAGTACCAATTACGTAGAACTGAAAGATTGACGATCTAAAAGTAGGATTACAAAGTAGAAGAATTCTAATGCTAATAAAAAGTCTAAACTAAGCTACCGAATGAGAAAGTGTACCTAAATCTAACCCCTAAGAGAGTATTTATACTTATTACAAGAGTCTAAATAGGAAACAAGACATAGTTTAATGAAATAATCTCGTAGGGCTTTAATTAAGGTAAAATACGGACTCTTCAGTAGATTAGGAAAGTCCAATTTACGCGCAGTGAACCGCCCGGTACAACATCAACCCGACCGGTTCACGAACGAACCGACCGGCTCACAAACAAACCGACCGGTTCGACTTCAAACCGACCGGTTTGGCCTTCGTAACCCTCCTTATCGCCTGGTTTCTCTTGTTTTCTTCATTTGTAGCTCTTAACTCCGTCTTTTGCTATGTTTCCTGCCAAAACATAAACGCAATACCCGGCATAACAAACTACGGATAAAAGCTACCAAAACTATTCCTAAGGCATGTGAAATCGGTAAAAACGGAGGATAAAATGAGACTAAATATGCATAAGAACTGAGTTCATCATGACGATCAGACTGTAACGCGACGCGAGTTCGCGATGTTTTAGATAGTTTTTCTATAGAACGGATCAAATAACTTCGCGGAAAAATTAAATTAACATCAAGGCAGCCTTAGTCATGTCATCACGGTCGCATAGACACTAATTAGAGTCAATTCTGACACCGGGACCCCGAGTCGGTCCCGAAACACGAACCGAGTCAGCACCGCACCAAACGAACCTCAGGCGCTAGGTCAAGAGGGGGAAAACTTAATTCCCAAGTCACGTATAATATGTACGAGCCTCGGTTTCGGAAAGTATCAAAATCGTATCTTTAAAATCCCTAGTGCCTCACCTAGCGCGCCTCAGGCTTCACACGCCGGAACCCAGGCACCTGAGTTCTGGTGCGCCTAGACTCAGGCGTCCATCCGGGTGACGAGAGCCGAAAACACCTATAAATACCCTCCTCCATCCCCTTCATAAGACACACAATCTCATATTCTCTCTTCCCTCTTCACTCGTAAAGAGTTTCTCGCAAGGGCTCGCACTCCGACACCCGAGGCAAACGATCCACTCGATCGTAGTTCCGATAAAGCGACATCGATGCTACTCCTCACCTTCGAGCACTCCACTCGATCCTGAGGTGCCTGTGTTTGACTAGCTACTCCTAGTCTAGTAACAGAATTATGCCGGATTAGCCGCAGAACCAGCAAGTAGTAGCGGAGCTCTGCCGGAGTACCCGCAGGAAGGGCCGACGGTAACGAAACTCTGCCAAAATCACCAAGTAAGCTAGGAGGATCCGCCTTTCAAAGTCGAATCGTCACTAGGTTGTCATCTAAACAAAACTTTACATTATTGTACTTTTAATATGCACTACGATAATGTCAAACATGGACACTAGGTCCATCACACACACTAAAATACGTAACGTCCCACCTTCAATCATAAACACTAAAATACTCTAAATAGATCTGAGTAATTCCGAGATCCATTCTCGACTATCTACACATCGTGTCCCGTTTAGTGTATACTCCGAGGATGCAACTTCTCACTACGTGATTTACTTACATTCGCATTTACGGTTTTTTCGTATGATTTATTGCTTTTATGACCTTATAATCACCTAACACGAAATTCAAAACGTAAATAAGCTAAAACTGAACAAAGTGATGGTCAGATTCCGTATTAGTCTTGGTGCTCACCATACATGGTTCGACGCATCCCTATTAATACCGAACCGACGTATCTTAAGCAGAATATCAGGTAAGGTATACCACGAGAATGACTAATATCCGTATTATCGCGTTAAAACTGATCTGCTAATACGTATAATATTAGTACTCTCTACTCTCCTACGTGCATCTTTTCATGGTCTGCCTTTCACGTGAAATCGCATGCAAAGAATGTAAACACAATTATACTACTGCGACGACAAAACTTACTTGTCCTTAAACAACCGACATAGCAAAAGGTATAGGGTTAAAACAATGGATGTTACAGTACTTCCGCCACAACAAAGGAACGAAGTTATCAGCCCACCGATTGATTAGCGGGCGGGATTGGGTGTCGATGTCTATCGAAGGTTGGCTTCCCAATACGTACCCTCACCCCTTACTCAGAATCGACGATTTCCGGATGTCCAAAACCATTGGCAATGAGAGTCATTCCAGGCATGGAGTGCTTAAGGGTACAGTCTTTATCTTTAGGTCTCGTGCCCCTCAGCTTTGAGCCGGCTAAGGATCAAAGTTGACTTGAACGGTTTTCGAGTCCCCATAATTGACTCGGTGGCGACTCCACAAATTGGCAACGAATTCAATTCACTAAAAAGGTCGCCTTACCAAACATATCGGCCTTTAAACATTTACAACCACGACTCGATCGATTCCAACGGAAACACGGGTGTCTGCGCCCGTCTAGTACAAGTCCGAATCGTCACCCGAATCGAGTCTGACACATCGCCCCGTACACGAGATCGGACTGGCCCCCGACCGGGAGGGGGCCGCGTGGGTGGCCACCGCGATTGAAAACAAGGTAGGTCCCGCGCGGTGCGCGCGGGGCGCCGGGCGGTGCGGACGGACGTCCACATATATGTAGAAGTTGATTACTTTATGTTTAAATGTTTAATATTTCATAAACATGGACGGCTAAAAATGAAGAGCTTACATCCTTACAAAGTGAAGTAATTATGATGATTCGTAGACTGTTCAAAGTGATTGATAAAGATGTTTTAAGTGACTTTTGGAGAGGAGGAACATTTGTTCAGCATGAAGAGGTTCATTGTCATACCCCGTTGTTTCTATGATATGTGTGCTTATTGATCGTGTCATGTGCCGCGTAATGAGTTGGAATAGCTCTCGTTAGTTATAAGTGTGTGAGTAGTAGTTGTATGTGATGCAGATACAACAATGAAATATATGACAAGTCAGGTGATGTAATTGAACAACGTAAATCGTAGGGGATGTCGACTAGTCGAGAGTTATCGTTTTTTGTTGGATCCGAACCTTCAGGACGAAGTTTCTTTTAAGGTGGGTAGACTGTAATACCATGTTCCGCTTACCCGTGATTATGTTAGCTACGAAGATTCACAATAGAAAAGATGGTCATTCATTATGACATCGTGTGAGTTTGGTTATGTTTGATGGGTGACGAACTTCGGGACGAAGTTCCTTATAAAGAGGATAGATTGTAATAACCGTCTTTTATTATTCAATCGAGTCTACATGAATGAGTAGCGGCTTATATAATTGGTTGGCTCAAAGCATGTTATGTCTTACATATTAGTTAAACCTGGTCGATTCTCGAGCGCAAACTTATAATTAGTCATTAAACCCGCTTTATTAAAACCCTAAGAATAATATGAGGATTAGGTACGTATATTGAGTACTAACTATTATAATTATAATAGGTTGGAGTATAATGTACACCACCACCCCTCTTTGTTTATTATTTGACCTACTCCCATTATAATGGGTTAAAATAACCACCATCATGCCTCTTCCCCTTGTACTTGTTCATCTTCTCCCCACCGCCATCATCAATCAACTAAATCAACAATCAATTCCACTATCATGAATCCTAGCCGGAGCCACCGCATACCCTTCATGATTCACATGCCATGTTCCGTCTAACGTACGCACGCTCCTGTTTTCCCTTTCGATAGTCGTCAGGTGGCCGAAGTTACTGGTATCATTGTCGTAGTGGTTGTTTCTCCTATTAGAGACGTGAGGTATGTGGTAGTTTGTTTGTGTTATTGTGTCGGGTTATTACTATTGTGTCGGGTCGTCGGGTAGTGTTGTTTTCATTAGAGGGACTAAGGTGGTCATGAGACTGATATTGTTACGTTTTGTTGTTGTTGCCTGTAGTTGTTGTCGTGCGTAGGTTCTATCGTCGGCGTACTGTTGTCATTATCAACGTACTATTGGTGTATAGTGTGGTTGCTACGGGTTATTTTTATTGTTGCCGTCGTGTTATTGTCGATGTTAGTATATTGATGAATTGGTGAGGTACTGTGAGGATGCTGTTAGGGTGATTAGATTTGGTTAAGTTGGGCTTGTCCCACTTGTATAATCTAGATGGGTCGTTGTCGGTTCGATTTTGTAAGTTAGTTAGAATGATACATATATTACTTAATAATTTAGTTACGTTAGGATCTATATTAACTTAAATATATAATATTTTATTAGGATTGAACTCTATAGAGTTTTCCGTGGTGAATATTGCTATTGACGCGATGGTGAATTGCTGACTAGGTAAGGTTATCCTTACTCAGTTTACGTTGAATGTATGCATGCTGTATGATATTGAGATTGCGGTTGTGTGCCTATTGAAGATACGGCTGTGTGCCTATTGAAATTGCGGTTGTGTGCCTATTGAGAGAAGCTAGCTAGGACTGGCTAGATAGGCCCGGTTGATCTCGGGACCTTCCCTGATGTTTCCTCCTAGGAGAGCCTAGGAGAGGTGTGCACACTCGGACTGACGGGGCGTGACTGCGGTCGCGATAGATAATAGGAATGACGATGATGATGATGATACTGATACTGACACTAATGTTGGTTGTAATAATGTTATTTAATGTTATCGTAAATTGATCTGGTGTGTATGTCTGACGTGTCTGTGATGATCCGATTGATATTTCTGATCAATTGGGAAGCAGTCTAAAATGCAGGATATGTATATCGAAATGTGTTTGGATGCTGGGATACATGTACGGGATTGGGGTGAGCGCGACTTATGAGTCCAGACAGAGTACGGGTGAATGCATAGGCGTTCCCGTTTTTATAGAATGTGTAGCTTCCGCTGTATAACTAGAGTTGTAACAGTTAATGAGTTGTAATTTTAATTCAAGTGATCGGTTTGGCATTCCATATTGTATTGTTATGAGCTACTACCTCGGGAAACTGAGATGATAACATCTTTATTTACTCGAGAATGTCTTGCTAGGGCTCCCGGGTAAATCGGGGTGTTACATTCACTACTGGACTATCTATGACAAAATTACAACGGAGGAGGATCGGCTCCAGGAAATCGAACTTCAAGAAGACGAAAACCCAGACGGCTGGGTGGACAATTCAAATTACGATTACGATGGGGATCATGAGCTTAGTAAGTGATGAATTATATCCAATATTAACCGTTGAGTCTTTCAGTTTGTTAGAGTGTTTAGGTACAGTCATTGACGCTCTAATCTATTTTATTTCTGTTATGTTTGTTAGTTTATTACGTCTTAATTTTAAAATGAATGGTAATTGTGTGCTTCGTATTTTTATTTTTAAAGTTATTGTAATATTGCGTTTCGTTCTTCTATTTTTAAATAAATTGTTGTGTTTTGTTAAAAAGTTTGAAACAACAGTCGAGTATGAAATTTGAAACCGAGTTGAATTATCAAATTAAATTATACATACTCGATTTTGTTAATTAAATTAGTTACCAAATTATTTTCATAATCAATAAAAAAGAATAGAATGGTGGAGTATTAAAAATTAAGACAGATAAATGATGAGAGATAAAGATGACGAAGAAGAGATCATATAGATGGATGGATGTTTTTTTTTTGTCGTGGGTGGATGCATGAGAAAGGAGAGAGATGGAAAAATGATGAGCATGGTTGGACATGATCCAAGAAGTGTATTACTACTAGGGCCATGTTCTTTTCAGCTTATTTTCAGCCCGTTTCAGATCAGCTCAGCTTCTATCAGCTCAGCTTAGCTCTTATCAGCTCAGCCCAGCTCCTATAAGCTCAGCTCAGCTCAGCCCTAATATTTTCAGCCCAACTCTAATATTTTCAGCTCCTAAAATAATACTTCAATAATAATAATAATAATAATAATAATAATATTAATATTTTTATTATTATTATTATTATTATTATTATTATTATTATTATTATTATTATTTATTTATTTATTTATATGAAACGGAAGTTGCATTAAGATCGAAATAAATTACAATAAGTTATTGTTGTTGTTGTTATTATATTATTATTATTGCATTTCGATATTAATGCAAGTTTCTTTTCATAAAAAAATCATAAAAAATAATAATAATAATAATAATAATAATAATAATAATAACAATAATAACAACAATAATAATAACAATAATAATAATAATAATAATATTGTTGTTGTTGATATTTTTATTACTTGTATCTCTTAATGTTAATAATAATAACAAATTATTATTATTATCTTCATTGTCATTTTCATCATCATCATCGTCATTGTTATTATTATTATTTTCTATTTTTTTTATCATCATTATTATTATAGTAATTATTAATATTGTGGACATGACATAGGTCCACCCCGACGTGGCCACGCACGGGTTTGGGGAGGCGAATGAATCTCCATATGAGAATGGATCGAATTGAAATTTAAATCGAAGTTGGAGTCGCCACCGAACTTTGTGGGAGTTCGGGCCCGTTCGAACCCACTCTATGTCGTAGTGGGCCGTGTACAAAATACGGCCCATTCCGATTCCAGAGTTTATTGGGTTCGTCCCTTTGCATTTGATACCGATACCGACATTATCGGATACCGTGTATTGAATGACTCTCGTGTGCCAATGGTTTCGGACATCCGGAAACCACGGTTCTGAGTAAAGGGTGAGGGTACGTGTTGGGATGTTCACAAAGAACACCCAACCCCGCCCGCACATTAGCGGCCTCTACTAGGATATCGTTTGATTTTAAAATACGCGCGTTAGTAATACGATGAATGATATGCAAACATTGTTTTCCCTAAACATGCGAAAAATTCTATGGGTTGCTAAGTCGGTTTAATGCATCTAAAATTAACGTCAAAGTTGTATTTTAGCATGTGAGGTTCGTTTTAGTATAATAAAATAAATTATGAAAAGAAGTTGCTAAAAAGGTGAACAAACGTGTTAGTAACGATTGAAAAATATAAATACAATGATATGCATGATTTTGAAAAGTTTATGGCACGTGATGGATTAAACACGTGTTGACTGAGGTCAAGGAAAAATAAAATATGTCGAGAAAACCCGCTGTTCGATGTTCGAAAAATTAGAACGAAATTGATTTATGTCGCGTTTTCAGGGGATCATGCGACTCGCTCGGGAAGAGCGCGACTCGCGCGAGAAGGCGACTCGCCCAGGATGCGCGCGACTCGCGTCCCGGGTTGTTTTCGAAATTGTTTTTCGGAAAATTTATAACTTTATTAAATCGCGTACAAATATTGCATGATTTACACTCAATTTAATTTCGCGATATTCGTTATATTCGATATTCGATTATGAAATCGATATCAAATACTCGGAATGATTTTTTGAAAGGATAAATAAAAAAGGTTTTTTGTGAATCGTTTAGAAATCGAACTAAAAAAATGTTAATCCTCTCCGCGTTAAAATTCTCTTATTATGTTTTTAAAAGCCAAGGGACGGTTTTTCAGCATCAACGAGATTTATTTAGTTCTTCTTGGATACGATATTCGACTATAGAATCGATATCGTATTTTTAAGAACGTTTGTTTTATATGAAAATAGTTTTGTAATATCGTTATTATAAAAAATAAGAGATGCGATGATGACCCTTAATAAGACGGACGACCGACGACGACAAGACGAGGAAAAGACGAGAGAAAGGAGGAGTCGGGTTTGATTTTACACCCTCAACCTACATGCTTTGTGTACTCGGAACGGGGCTCGTCAGAATGTGGCTTAGACACGGGAGCGTCGAGGTAATGTCGGTGAGTTATGGTGGTTTTTTGGACGTGTTAGATGTTGGGTGAGGTGGCCGGTTTCTTCGGGTTCGGACGACGTGATCTCGGGTTTGAATTATCGGTCTTTTCGATGCTATGAATACGTGTGTGTATGAGTTATGTATGAGTATGAATCTCGAGGTTTTTGTATCTATCGAATGTGTGTGTGAGGGTCCTATTTATAGGAGAGGTTCTCAATTGAAGCTAGAATAGGTACTCTTGTTTGGGTGATAAGAAATACCGATTAGGATAGGAAATGTAAGAAGTTGAAAGGAACGAGAATTCCGTTTCTTGGTGGGGAAGAAACGAATCTCGGCTGGAATGAGGGTACTCGGTCGAGTATGTTGTGCTCGGTCGAGTGTTTGATCGGGTATTCGGATAGAATTCCTACTTGAGATCGAATTCTATCCTTAACGGAATTGTTTAATATTTTTTGTAGCTGATTTTTTGTAGTGTTTGAGCTCAAACCGGACTCGTGGGGTGACACGGCTGGTTTCACGTCTCGGAAAATATATTCGACCGGGTTTCGACTCGGTCGCTAAAAGACGGTTTTGCCCCTGGTGTCGGATTCGACCCAAATTAGTCTTATTTGACTCGAAACGACTCACTAGGCCTGAATTTGAGGTTGGTTTTGTGAGATATATACTCCGTAAAAAGTCCAAGCCAAATGTCAATGATTTCGAGCCCATATTCGAGTATGTTAAAGCATGTTTGCGTCCGATCATCATCGGGTGTTTGTCGGAAACTGCTATAGACACCTGGCAGCCAAATGTGGGTGTCTACAAATATTATTATGCACACCAGAATATTTTGAGGTCTTGAAATAGATGTTACATTCAAATATTTACAACTATGTCTCAATGTCATTACGATTAATTTACGTTTTTTTTGCACAATTTTTTAGTGAATAGAATATGTATTATTTGTATTGTATTAAGATTTAAGAATATCAAAATTTAAAATTTTGTATATTATATAATCAAAGATATATACATAATATTTTCTATTGCCAAGTACTAAAAAAACAAAAGTAGAAATCAAATAATTGGAGTGAGTACTATATTGTTGTTGTTGTTATAATTACTATTATTAATTAATTAATTAATTATTATTATTACTATTATAATTAATTAATTATTATTATTGTTATTTAGTGTTATAATTTTTTATATATATTTTTTTTCATTTTTTTAAATATTATTAGACAATTTATATAAGTAGTTATTAGTTTCAGCTTCTTTTTAATTCAGTTCAGCTTAGCTTCTATCAGTCCAGCTCAGCTCCTATCAGACCAGTTCAGCTCTTATCAGACCAACTCAGCTCAGCTCTATTTCAGCCGAAAAGAACAGGCTAAGAGTCCTGGGCACCTTCGATCTCGACACGGTACGTTTTTCTCTAAACCAACAAAAATTAGTCAAATCAAATAGGAAAAAAAAAACAAAAACAAAAACGCATATTCATATATGCACCTCCACCCTTGTCATGCCACCGCCTCCCCCTCCCCTCGTCAGTCGTCACCACCACCTCCCCTAACGCCGCCACGACGCCTTGTTCCTACTAGCCACACTCTTATATAAACACAAACACACATCTTGCCACTTAAGTTGGTTGGCCTCCAGTTCTTGTATGTGGTTCGCTCTAATTACTTGGATTGAATTTCAGTTGTACTCGTATTAGGGTTAACTCTGTGATCGTCCATCTCCCCACACCGACACACTCCCATCTTTCAACCATCCATTAACTTATGAATGATCAACTAAGGTACGCCACGCCTATAATTCACCCTTTTTGGGTTTAGCTCATTTCGCCCAATTCGATTACAATGCTGTTTTAATTTGATGCTAACTGATTTCAGAGTTTTCATATTTGAACGAACACCACGGTGTGATTATAGTAGCTGAATGCAGGGTTTATTTTTGATGTAGGAGTAGTTTTTAAGCGAGGTATCAATCATGTCTGGAGTTGATGTAATAAAGTCCGCTATCGATGCCATTCACCAAGTAAATCGCATTTCTTCCTTGAAATTCTTATTTATTAATTTTAGTGATTCAATGTGTTTCCCTTTTCATTTTCGATAGATAGATAGATAGATAGATAGATGTAGGAAGTTACATTTGGAAGGCCTTGCATTAATCTAATACATAATCTTCACTTTGGTTGGATAATCGTATTCAATGATGTTCTGGACGCAATTTTCATCTTGGCCATTCGGAAACAACCTCTTTGTGTTGCTAATGCAAGGGTTTACACCCGACCCCCCTTGCCCGCAATTTGCGGTAGCCATGGGCTAATGTTGTTGCTGCTGCTGTATCATAAACTCCTACATTTTAGCCTCTAACTATTCCTTATACTCATCTCCAATCTTAAAGGTAGTCACGCAAACTTTTCGATTGGGGTAAACTAAAGACTAAACCATAACTTTTTTTAAATCATTATTTCTTGCTTTATTCGCCGGCTATTTTTGTACTACCTTGATTTGAATTGATGATTCTAAAAGAAGATTCAAAAGTGAAATATCCGATAAGGTTGGTAGATCATTTTTCATGGTTTTGGGGGTTGGTTTGCATCTATGACATTATTGCCATAAAATTGTTTTTGTGAGGGATGCCATAAAATAATCCAATTATGTTGCTTCACCCATAAATAGATTCGTGAGGGAGGGATCATTGATTCATAGGATGACAAGTTGACGACCTTCTTTATACTCCCCACACATTATTCATAACTTCATATGATCCTATAAAAGTGTGGGTAAAAGGAAAAGCATTATACGTAATGTTTTTGTTATGTAGTTCGAGCTCTTTGCAGAGTATATTCTAAGCTTTTGATTGAATATCCTACCGGTGGGCGTCGTAGTTTTCACCAACTCCTAAGAACGCGGAAACAATTTTTTAAAGACCTCAAGAAAGAGATTCAAAAGCGACTTTGATGCCATGATAGAAATAGATATTGTATACTCCGTAATTGTTTGCGATTAGGTTACCATTCCATGCCTCAAAGTGAGGTATTTATACAAGGTTATTGAGAAACTCAAAAGTCATCACTAATATACTTAATATCTATCTATTATGATAACTTGTTGTATCATAATCTCCTACAAACGGTTAGTCTCATACTATTCCTAATAGTTACACTGGTTTGTATTACTGTAATATATTGGAGAATTCTAGTATGTGGGGTTGTATTTTGGTGGTTGAAGTTTAAGTTTTGGACTTAAGTAATCGGCAACCAACGATATTACTGTTCTAGATTATGCTTAGGTTTCTTAATTTCCAGTAGATTTTGGGATTGAACGCGCTTGCTCAATTTGTAAGTTAGCCTTGTATTGGACACTAATAGTAATCACTGTTATTGACAAGCATTAGCATTTAAAGATAAGATAAGCTGTTGATTGCTTGCTACTAATGCGAGGATATGTCTCATAGTTTAGAATATTAGCAGAGTCCAAGTCCAAGAGTATCGATGTAGCTAATAATTTTTTTGGCTGATGTATAGTGTGTACCCCTTAAATGCAATGGTGTTCTTCTATACTGCATCAATTATAAATTTCAAGATTAAATTCTGTTCGTACTTTTCCCCCTTTCTGCTTTATTTCAACGATTTTATCTGAGGTACGGTGACATATATCTGTCGTTGTATTAGCGTGGTCTACTTGTCCCACTTGAGGGGTAGATATACTCTCATAAGCAGTTACACATGTTCGGTCACTCATAGTGTTCAACATTTGCACCCAACTGTTCACTCATCTTCCTTGATAATGAAATTTCGGTAAGTTGAGAACAGTTCTCATTCCATTACATTAGTCGAACCTTTCACTGTGATTATCATTCTATGTATACATTCCGCAGCACTCTGGTTATTATCATTTTCATTTACCATAAGTGCATCGTTCGTAATTGATTCATTATGGTTTTTTCTTCTATAATTTGTAGATATCAGAGTACTTCGAGGGGGCTACTATTTACCTAGACGCTGGATGCACTGAGTGCTTTCAATTTCTTGGTGCGTTTCCTTTGTTCTTGGAACATGGAGCTCGTGCTGTTTGCTCCCTGGAGAATCTGTCTCCTCTTGACTCAGTGAGAACTCAAAATTCTTGTACCTTTCTTCGTATGGATGCTTTTATTGTAACAAGGTATTGTTTCTTGTAGGGATTGCTACCAGATGTTCATTTTTATGTTAACCTTTGGCATTTGTTCAAAGTTGAAGCATCCTATGGTGTACATGGGAACTCGCTTATTTACAGTACTTCTCCCTTTATTGCCTCAACTCATTCACACCTCTCTCTCTCTCTCTCTCTCTCTCTCTCTCACACACACACACACACACACACACACACTCATATACCCGTCCCTTTCTTCCTTCGGTAACTCCATTCCCTCCTAAACCCAACCCGCCATCTCACATTTCCTAAACAAATGGACAATGGAGACGTGACATCCTCCACAGTCCCAGCAAGCTCAGTGAACTAGATTTTCTTTAGCTAGAGCATCTTTTCCCCTTTCCCAATCCGAATGCTTCACGGTATCCAAGTTGTCTCCCACCATCATCTTGTAGGCCGACTGAACTAATATACTGAATAAATGCCCCTCCCTTCACCCCCCCAGTACCAAATATCCTCCATCCGTTTATCACTCAAGCAAATGTTCAGTGCTTGTCACCCTTTCCTCCTCAAGACGTAGGAAAATTCTCCTTATCTTATCAATGTTCCACTCACCCCCGTTTCCCTCGATGAAATCAGCTACACATGGCCTCGTCTCGACTTCTGCTGCATGGCGACTGAACTCAAACCAGTTTGCATGCCCGAAATCCACGCGTTCTTCCAAATCCTCGTTGACAGCAAATCCCTAATTCAGTGGCGCACACCCATTTCCAAGACTAATCCTTTCCACATGTAACTCAGGTTGGAGTCTATACCCGCCTCTATATAACTCATTAGCATAACATCGGCTCTTCCTAAGCCTTGCCCATATCCTATCCCCACGCTTGACAAGATGTCTGCCCTGCTTGCCTAAGAGGGCTTCATTAATACACCTGAAATATTGGAAATCGAGCCCACCAAGCGCTTTTGGTCGACAAATCTTCTTCCAAGCTACCCATGAAATCTTCCCCTTCCTATTGTCATGAGTCATGATGTATAACAGACTCGTGAATCTTATAGTTGGAATAACGATTCAATCTTTGCTCCTCTTAAATGTTAAAAGTGATTGTTTTTAGTTTCTCAAACAGGCATTTTTATAGCTAAAAGGATACTATTGTAATCTCGCAAGATTACGGGTTTACGAACTCTAAACCTCGCCAGGAATAAGAACACTCGAGGTTGAGAACTATCAACCTTGCAAGGAATAAGAACTTGATGTTCAGCCTCGCAAGAGAGAAAAGATTATTTCGAAGAAAGAAATAAAGAACCTAAAACTCGCAAGTTATTAAGCAAACAAAAAGTATAAACTTTAATCTTTATTATGTTTCAATTGAATTCGATGATATATGAAAATAATGAACTACAACCACTATTTACAGTTCAACTAGACTAGACTTAAACCAAGAAATAAACAACTAATCATAATAGGACTAATAAATCTTACCTAATCTTACTAATAAATATTCCCTCCATCTTCTTGAATTAGCCCTTTTTTTTTGTTTAAGGGAAAAGTTTAAATACTCCCTCCATCTTACTTAGATTTTTTTCATCTCGTCATCTTCAAAATAGTTTCATGACTTCATGTTTATCCATCTCCAGGGATTTGAAATTGTAACGAGTATTATAAACGAAAACTTTATTGTGCCATCTTTTCTCGTACTTCCTTTCTCGTGTCTTCCAACCCCCTCCCTCCATGCACAATTGTAGCAAAATCCAAATAATATTGGCTCGAAACAACAAGATCATCATGAATACACATAATAATCCAATTAGAAAAGAAATAACATTGATAGTTTTCACCATATAACTTCTTATCAATGTATTTATCAATTGGTGATTGATAAGTTCCTTAATTTGAGAATCCAAATTAATGTCATTGTCCAAATACTCCTCATCCAAAATTGTCGTAAGATTAAGATCATCTTGTTTTGCATCGTCATAACTTGTACAACACTTTCTTTTGACGTGAGCTTCATGACAAACTTCTTCAAAATTTTTGCAAGGAATAAAGAACACTCAACTTTGAGAACTATCAACCTCGCAATGAATCAAGAACTCGATTTTCAACCTCCATAGGAAGAAAATGTTATTTCGATCTCGCAAAAATAAACATATAAAGAACTTAAAATTCTCAAGTTATTAAGTAAACAACAAGATGTTTCAACTGAATATGATGATATATGAATATAATGAACTACAACCCCTATTTATAGTTAAACTAAACTCGGCTTAAAACATGAAATAAACAACTAATCATAGTTTGGACTAATAAATCTTACTCAACTGACTAGAAAATAATAAACATTTCTATTACTATTACTAAATAACAAACTAACTTGATTTAGGAAAGTAAATAACAAATTATTATTTGGCGGCCAAGTAAAGTCGTGCATTTTCCTGAAGCTCTTGCATCACATGACCTCACCAAAATGAAGACACTATCATTCTAGGCTCATCACAAAAATTATTGGGAATTTTGAAAGCACGAATACATACGTAGGAAGTGATTAGGCAAGTGTCTTGATAAGATTTTTTTTTGGTGGAAATGTGTCTTGATAAGAATTTGCCTGCCCGCCTTCTAACATATTTTGCCACGACATCCTTAAAACATGTTAATCATTTTCTGAATGATGTTAGTAATTACCTTTGTTGACGTCCCAACCACCGTAGGAAGCCCAAGGTATCCCGCCTGGTCCTCCACAACTTATCCTGAATGATGTTATATTGTCATTTTGGATCGGGTGATTTTTGGGTCAGGTTTTTTTAGAGCAAATAAACTCAGGTACTTTTTCGGTATTGATGGATTTGTTTAGGGTCAATTTGAGTAGTCTTTCAGGTCAGGAAACTCTTACCTAATTTATTTTAAAGTGCTTCTTGAGTGCATAAATTTTGAGCCTGCCACTGCCACTAGTCAACTGGGAACGATATCATTATTTAGCTTTAAGAAGTGAAACCATATTTACAACACCACCATGAGAGGTTTAATTATATCAATTGCTCATCTTTGTAATTTGATTGATGCTTTGAAGCCGACGCTACTATTCCTTTTTTGTTTCAGTGCAATTGAATTTAGTTACCCTCTACTGTCAAAGCTGCTAGTGTATTCCGTTTAATGGACTGGATATGCTGTTCTTCTTATGTTTTTCTTTCCAATCTAGGTTGCTGATTGGAATGGAATTGCAGACCCTGCGAAGAAAGTTGTGATCTTGACATCAGCCCTTCTAAGTGACACACATCGTTACACGTTACGCTGCCTGAGTGTGTACCCAAGTGTTCAGAATTGCAGCATATTCACTTCTATTTCAGAGGTGCATTCCCTGTGCTTTGTGATACATTCTCTCCTATTTCCCAATAGATTATGTATGTCAATTGGTAATCTTCTTTTGTCCATTTTGCCTTCAATTATCCCAATAGATCGTGTATGTCGGCTGTGCTGGTCCGACAGGTGGTGGAGGGCAATGATGTTGATGGAGGAGAGCAGTATGATGGTGGTTGGCAATAGAATTGGTGATGAAAGGCATTGAAAATGACGTCAAAGAAAGGTCGGACGACGTAGGAGAAGGTGGGGTCGGATGCAAAGGTCAGAGGAGAAGGTAGGGGGTCGGTGGTCATATGTGAAGGCGGTGATAGATGATCAGGGTGGTGGGTTTACCTTGTTGGTTGGTTGTCATAAAAGGTGACTCGGATGATAGGTGATGAAGGAGGAAGGAGAAGTTGGGGGCATGATAGGGCATGTTATTGTGTTACATTAGGTGATAATTGAGGGTACTTTGATAAAAGTAATCAAACTACTTGCTGATAAAGGAAAGAAATATAAGTGCCTAGAAAAAACAAAATTTGCTGTACGGGGAAAGTGGGAAGAAAATTGGAAATGGAGGGAGTTTGTTTTATAGATAGGAACTTTGGGTATGTACCATATCTTAAACTGAGTTCATTTCGAGACAGAGTTTTACATACAATGTTAATGGATGTCATCAATATATCAATTTCTAAAGATACACTTTAAGCCTCTTTGCTAGAATCCATGTTACTCTTAGTCTTTATATTACTACCTCACATACCAATTTCAACTTTTGACTCTCACAACTTGGCTTTGATATTTCAGTTAAGCCTATGTTACTCAGACTCCCAGATTGGTGTTGGATGCCACAAGCATCTGACCAGTTATTTTGGTCACATAGACTACTGGTTTCTAAACTATATAAAGTTATATAGTATCATGCTACACAGGGAAAAAAAAAAAAAAGAGGAACTTTAATTATCCGGTTTGTTTTTCTCTGGGAACTTACCTCGCATACGTCTCTTTTCTCTAACTCTCCTTTTCCTGCTCTTATTTGAATCAGTTGACAGTTGACACTCCATCTGACTAAATTAGTCAAGTGTCAGCATCAGCATCCTGTCTGATTTTGGGGTGTGTGTATCACTTAGGCGGATGTGTCTTATTGAACACACAATTTGGTTTCTAAGTGAAGTGTCTAAATAACATAGTTGTAAATCAAAAGCACGAGTTTCTTATTTTTTTTCTCTTCATAAGATAGTTGTCTGTGACAAGAGCCTGTGTCAGTTACTCACGAGCTAGATATTGGGTCGGGCCAATGCGGGACCCTGACCTGGGACCAGTTCATGTGAGGGAGTGAGTCGGTGCCGAATGAGAAAAATTCCATTTTTGGCTTTAAACGGGCCCAGATGAGCGAAGTAAGCCTGGAGTGTGGTGGTCCCATGACCATTTAGGTGGACTGGACTGGACTAGTGGGCTGGGTCCCGTGGTTATCTGGCCTCCGAAGTGAGCTGGGCTGGCGTGTATTTTTTTCCTACCTCTAGTTGCTCATACCGTTTTTGAGTAGCATAGGCTATGACTTTACGACAAGTTATTACGTGCCTCATATAATTTGTTAAACCAATTGAGTAACACAGGCTACAACCTTACAACTAGCTTCAACGTGCCTCGTATAATTTGTTAACCCAATTGATGATCTGTGAGTTTCTGCTCTGTCTGTCAGTGTGATATCTTTTGGCCTTGGATAGAATCTGATAGGAAGCAGCATTTGATGTTGTAAATTAGAGGCCTAAACACCATGCATTTGGTTACAGGCATTTTCAGCAAACACAATACATGCTTTTGAATTTTTGATTCTAAATAAACCAAAGAATGAATTGGCATGTCTCTGTTTGACATACATATATGATGAAGTGGTATTCCATGCTTGCAAAAGTGTCATGTTAGCAACATCTTGAATTTTTTGTAGGGCACAAGCAATGCTATGCGATCTATCATTAAACTGACATGACTAATGGTGCTCAAAATTTTCTCAGTTAGGACACTCAGCATACCCTGATTCACTACTAGGGCCAGATGCATTTCGGGAGTATGAATCCTTGTTAATCCAAGATTATGAAGAGCTTGTGAATTTGACTGAGGCAAAGTTTGAACAGTTAGATGAAGAAAAGTTAAATGAAAAATTGGACACAGAAGATGAAGGATGGGGTGCATTTGATGAGAAGGATATTTGTCGAAATGTTACCAGCCCTAGTGCAAGAGAAGTCTATGATGATGATTCTAAGAAGAGTAAACAAAAGTTGATCGTCTCTGTACAGCACTTCCCGATGATATTTTGTCCTCTATCGCCAAGATTCTTTGTCTTGCCTTCAGGAGGATCAGTTGCTCAAGCTATCTTGTCATCTGAACATGAGGACTCACTCAGCCCTGGATTACCACCAATGAGCACAGGAGTCTCTTCTGATGGTGAAGACGTCCCTGGTGTAACACTTACAGCACATTTTCTCTACTATCTGGCCTCTAAGGTAACGTAAGTCTTTGCTGTTGGAGCTACTATAATTTGTGCTCGATATTGTCCTTTGATTTGCTGACTTTATTCAAATTTGTCGAGCTCATTATTTGGAGCTGAAGATGCATTATTGCTATAGATTAATTTGGTGCCAGACACATTATTCTTTGGTTTTGGATTGTGACTGAATAAAGTAAATGCCTCACTAAACTAAACTGTTTGCTCTTCTTTTCAAACCTCGTTACCCTGCAATCTGCCAGAACCCTTGAGGCATTGGGGCAATATTGTTTATTACTTTGGAATCTAACACTGTCTTATGTTGCACTTGTAGTATTTGGTGTGTATGAGTATATCTAACATTCCCTCATTTTGCAAACATGACTCCATAATATAACCGTGTTATATTATTGTTTGGGTTTATTAGCCAATGAGCATCTGTGTTACGGACATTTAGGCTATGTTTGGATAGAAAGTTGGGAAGAAAGGAAAAGGAAGGAAAAGGAAGGAAGGGAAAGGGAGGGGAGGGGAGGGGAAATGGAAGACATGGAGGTTTCCCTCCAAATCTTGCCTATTTAGGTGCGGAAATAAATTGGTTTGGAGGAAGGAAATGGAGGGATCCATTTTCTCTCCCCCTCCAAATCCCTTCACCCCGATTTTGTTATCCAAACAAAGGATTTCAGCTCCCTTCTTTTCCATCCCCTCCCTTTCCCTCCATTTCCCTCAATCCAAACACACCCCTAGATAATTAGATTCCTGATACCTATCAGATTTCATTGTTCTCATTTTGTGTTCTTATTGTGTAGATGGATCTGAAATTGGAAATATTTTCGTTTGGGGACCTATCAAAAATAGTTGGAAGGATGATGACAGACATGTCAAGTCTCTATGATGTGGGACGGCGTAAAAGATCAGCTGGTTTGCTGCTGATTGATCGCACTCTGGATCTTTTGACTCCTTGTCGTCATGGAGATTCCTTCTTTGACCGTGTATTTTCCGCTTTGCCCCATAAAGACAGACCACCAATATCCACGCATGCAAGAAACTCTCATGCTCAGGCAAGGCCAGGTTCTACTCTCATACAACGTGCACCTCTTGATGTCTGCATACCACTCGATAACTTTATCGCCACAGACTCTAAAGTGGAAAATTTTCGACTTCTGGAAGGCATCGAAGCTATACTTTGTGGGTGGAATCCCAATACTCATGTTTCAAAGATCAATGACTTGATTAACCTTAGCTCAAGAATTCAAGATGAGAAGTCCCATTATGTAAAACAATTACTTGATGGGTCGTTTGTAGCCACAGGAAATTTCTGTGGCACCCCTTTTCTAGAAGCTATTTTAGACCGAGGTAAGAAGGAAGGGGCTGTAATAGTTAAGAAGTGGCTCCAAGAATCCCTTCGTAAGGAGAATATCTCTGTGAATGTGAAGTCTTCCCCCGATTCCGTCTCAAAGTCAGAGTTGGATAATATGATAAAAGCCCTGGTTTCAACTGAGTCTTCCCTTATAAAAAACAAAGGCATCATCCAGATGGCTGCTGCTACACTAGCTGCTTTAGATGATGTACATTGTGATAAATGGGATGCGTTTATTAGTGCTGAAAAAATGTTGCACGTATCGGCAGGGGACACAAGTCAGAGTTTGGCTGCTCAAATTGGCGATTTGATAAACAAAAGTATCTTAACTGGGTCCCATGATGGCAAATCAAAGTCATCTCAGGGACTGATATCTTTTCAAGATGCTTTACTTCTGACAGTAATTGGGTATATATTGGCGGGTGAAAATTTTCCGACAGCAGGAACTACTAGCCCTTTTTCTTGGCAGGAAGAGCAACTAATGAAGGAATCAATTGTTGATGCAATCTTTGAGAACCCGGGCTTAGCAAACCTCAATTTTGTCAGGGATCTTGCCAAAGAGCTTGAAACATACAGAAGCAAGATTAATTCGAAAGAGAAAGAGCCAGCAAAAGAGTTAGATATTGATGATTTTGATGATGATCAGTGGGGTAACTGGGGTGATGAAGATTTTGATGATGCAAGCAACAAAGATGAAGGATATAGCGACATGCAGCTTAAATTGGACTTGCGCGATAGAGTTGATAACCTTTTTAGATTCTTGTACAAGTTTTCTGGTTTAAAGAAGAAAAATATACCTTTGAGGAATGGACCTTTTTCCCCAGAGTTTGGATTTGGTGGCGATTTTTTTGAAAATAAAGGTTTGATACACAAGCTGTTAGTTGAAGCATTGAGCAAAAATGACATACCTGGATTAGAGCATCATTCTTCAGCTGTTGGAAGGCTTTTCAAAAGTGGATTTGGGAGGTTTGGCCTTGGGCAGGTTAGTTTGTCGATGGTTTTAAATCAATAGAATCGACCAGCATCCTAAATCCTTGAAATTAATTTCAGTTCTTCATCTTTGCAGGCAAAACCTAGCCTTGCAGACCATAATGTTATCCTTGTATTTGTTATTGGAGGCACCAACGGCCTAGAGGTTTGCGCTTTTGTAATGTTTCATGTGATTTTTACCTTCAAGTTAGATTCTACATTTTATTATGTCTTGATTTACTTGTGGCGTTGTCTCAGCTGGTAATACACTATCTTCACCATCCCAGAATCTAAGTCATGTAGACTCAATTAGAAGGACCCGACATGCATTTGCATCCGTGTGTTAAGAGTGTTAGACTCGGCTATTTTGTGGAAACTATTCATGAATTGCTTTAAGATGGAATGTCTTAGTGTCATACCTATGTCAAAGTGCTGAGTGTCAGACACAGGTAAAGCTGTATAGGTGGTATTATAAGTCGGAAGAACATAGCACCCTTTTAGTAAGGTTGTACCACTAGCTCTGAGATTATATGGTCCAGGTGGCTGTCATTGTGACATATCGCTATAATATGTCTCAGCCCTTGTGACTCTTGCTTGTATGGAAATCTTCACGACTGTGATAAGTTTGTCGATTTATATTAGATGATAGATAGTCTAACCAATTAAGATAAGCTTAGAGCTGCCATTTTTTGTGCTTCTATTGATGTTGTTCACTTGTTACCAGGTGTGCGAGGCTTTCGAGGCCCTATCGGAAAGTGGACGGCCGGATATAGAACTTGTAGTAGGTGGCACGACACTTCTAACCCCCGATAACATGCTTGAGCTACTGCTCGGGAATTCTAGTTACTTCCAGCGTAATACAGAAAATAAATGTAATCTTCCAAACATTTAATGATCGGCAGCGGCAGTGTAATAACGAGTGATGCGAAGATTCAGAAGATCGGGTGTGAATTTTCTCTTAGTCTGTTGCTGTACTGTAATGTCTTCCAGTGAATATTTCTGTAACCCTTGCAGCCTTTCTACAAATTTCACATCGTTCAAAACCTGAGTTTGTATACATGAACCAAAAATCTAACATTACTTAATGGACATGCTTAATCTATCATACACCAAAATTATCCCATTGAACTTTGTAGTAAAGTGACTCCGTAAATAAAAAGCTCGATAATTTGTTCGCAAGCTATTATTAGTCACAAGCACACCAACAATCATTTGTGGGAAACTTTTGTTCTTTCAGTTCCGGAACTTCGTAGTCAAAGTTTTGTCCTTTGTCATCTTTGTTAACAAATGTGTTCATTTAATCTTGTTCTTCAATCTCTGTCAATCATTCTTCATATTGCAATTACACATTCATAATAATTTTCTCTTACACATTCCCTGTATTATATAATCATAACCCATCAAGTTTTGATTTTTGCATCGTATTTGATTCGATAACTTAGGTTTAGGTTTCTCGTTGTTTGATTGATTGATTGTGTTTATTATGCGTAGATTGATTAATGGCGTAATAGTAAGGCATTCGACTAAATTAGTAAGAGCCTAGCCTAGATAGCAATTAGCTAAGACAAGTATTTGGTAATACCTTCCTGAAGCTGGAGCATAAAGATCAAAAATGTCCAACTTGCGGAAAATAGACATTAGAACCTAAAGCCGTAGTGAATACATCAGCCAACTGCTCTTCAATAGGAACATTGTTGAACCAAAACCTCAACAACATCCATCATAAAATGGCAATCAATCTCAATGTGCTTAGTAAATACATTCAAGAAACACAATATTTTTGGATGACTTATTGTCATAGAAGATAGGACCCTTAAAATTCATTAATTAACCAACTTAAAATAAGTCGCATAAGAAATGGTAGGCCTGCATGACAAAATAAAACAGAGGCGGTACACCGTGTGCTGTGTCGTCCGATTTTTATGTCAGATATTTCATTTCTATCTCATTTAAAAACATGACTGAATTCAAACTGATCATTGATCTTCAGCTTTGAAGACGTTCACATGTGATGTGCCCTGAGTCCAGATCCTCAATTCACGACCACGAGCCGACTCCCAGACACATGTACCCGAGTCTCACTAGGATAGCCAGCCGAAAAGATGAATTAATTCCAAGCACAATATTGAAAAATTCACTATAAATCAGAATAGAGGACAGCATATTTTTACAGTACATCACGTGTCAGTCTTAGTCTTACTGCACAAAGTTCACGTTGAAGGTGGTATGATTTCTACTTGCACGAACCAACCTCAGCTCATTGCCGAATTGCCATACTGAGTCAGGTTTTAAGCAGCAGCAGCATTCAAGGCGTGTAATGTAATTCCTTGCATCTTCTATCACTCAACTCAACTTCTAGCATTTACACATGTAAGTATGTAACTGCCTGATGATTAGCTCAGAAATATTCCGCTCTTCTGTATAGGCTTGGGCTGATATATTATTACTCGATGATGGTAATGTCGAGCAATAAAAGCTTTAGAAGCCAAAAAAAAAACTTGTGGTGATCGCCAACTTTGCCCATACATGCCGCTCCTCCACTAGTGTGGGTCCAAGGCAGCAGCATCAGTTTCCTGCCTAGAAGGATCGGCATAAAACTGGTTTTGATCTCTTACATCTCTAAATATAGAGAGGAAAGAGTTGAGACTTTCCGAGGAAGCTCCTCCTAGAGCTCGTAGCAGCAAAGAGCTGAAAGAGCTCATATTTCCAGGGCTTTGACCAGCATCAGGTTGTTGAGGGTCATTCTCGGAAACTCGAAGAGGATCTCTCCCAGTATTTTCACGTTCTTGGGGTATATTCCTTGCGGCTTCTTGGAGCCCTTGACCTGATTCCTGCACATTCTGAGGTACTAAAACATCACTGGGCCTAACCCCAGATCCAGAGACATCATTCAAATTGACAGGCCCCGGCCCAGGGCCATTCCCATCATTCCTCATATTCAACCGCGTAATGTGCAATGTCGAAGCAAGTATGGTAGATGAGGTGATGTGGAAATCTGGGTGTTGCTGCATCGCATGCATCTGAGAACGGCGATTTTGTAGGAATCTTTGTAAAGCAGGGACCTAAACAATAAACAAATATTTTATTGACCAATATTAAAACCATAGCTATTGAAATTAGGCAAACTTAAATCCATCTTCAACCATAAATGTCCCAAAAGTACAGAGCTAAACATGAGATATATATAGTGAAGTTCAACACTTAGACACACCCATGTTGAATGCGTCTAAACAGATCCAAGTAAACATCGTAGGAACATGTGAAAGCGCATCTTAATGTACAAAAGATGGGATTGTAGGAGCAACCTACAATGACTGACGCAGAAGCAGTTTGATACTTTAGGAAGGAGAATTAAATCATTTACCTCAAATCTGTTCCAGAAATACATGATAAGATGCTGCATAAATGCTGCAGTAGTAGATAAAGCCAAGTACGAGAAACCTAGACGCAAAAAACAATAAACCTTACGTGGGTAACCTGCTGGAAAAATATAGGAGAATATGCTGATAGCTAACACAACGATAAAAAGTAAGAGAAACGAAATATAATTCTTATGAGACACAATTACTTACCGTAAGCATAGGAAAAGAAATAAATATGGAACACCAGGAAATAAAGTAAGAAGAAGCGAGGAAAAAACTTCATTGATATTGGAGTACGAACACTGCAAAAAAAAAAACAGAAACTTAACCTCAGGTGAAAAAAGTATCGAGCTGAAGAGTGGTAAAACAGCAGTTGACTGACCTTATAAGGGTAAACAGCTCACAAAGCCAGACCAGTATAAGTACCATGAAAGCCAGTAGTTGATCATCATAGAACTCAAACAGAAAAAATAGAATGCCTATCATAATCTGTAATAATAAACAGATTACATTACCAAGTAGAAATACCAAATGATACTATGATAGTACCACACAGAGTTTTCAGAAGTTATTACAGGTACAAAGACAAGTGATTCAATGACATGAACAAATATCAACTGAAACGTTGGAAGTCGATGCCGAGCATGGTGCTGCAGCTGCACTGCAATTTTTTGACAATAGAAAATTAAGTGTTATGAATAGTTCTAGTAATGCTTGTGCAACAATTACAAATCCCGAGGGAGAGACAAAACCATCATACTTCATAAGCAGTAACAAGTAAAACAATAATTGAGCTCATTTTTCCTGATTTCGTTAATTTCAGTTACGTATGTACTAATATGAAATGGCTAAATCTGGTCTTTCATTTATAACCTTCCCATGCAATTCAAAGGACTATTTCCTAAGAAGAGTGCAAGGATACACAGAAAATCTAACTCTTTTCTTATAGTTACCCTTTGGATAGGGAGGAAAAATTCCTATCTTGGTAAATCACAGCCAACAGGTAAGTCTGCATGTAATTGGACCTAACCAAACCTGTCCATGGGAATCACACTGGGTTATCGATCTCACCATTGTGGTGGAAGGGGAAGGGAAATCCAAAAATGATACTCCGTATAAGTCAACATTAGCAGTTCTTTAATTAATAAAAACATAAAAGGAAGAAAGAAACCTGTGAATTTAAGCATACGAGTCTGCGTCTCTCTCAATGTAAAAGAAACTGACATCGTAGTCGTAAAGAACACAAAAAGAGACATCATGAGCACTCCGCACTTTGCCACCAGATAATCTGCACAACTACCAATTCAGTATGTTATACAATGGAAGTGTAAGTAGGACAACACCTGTCATCAAATTAAAAGAGGGAGGGAGAGGGAGAGGGAGACTTGAATAAGTTGTTATCAATGATTGTAACAAACTTCCAGATACTTAATCACAATTCTAAGGGAGGCAAGAAACATCTATTCAATCACAGCATATCCAGAATGATGAACAAGGTAAGTGAGACGAACCACCAAAGGAAGCAGAAACTTTTGCTGGCTCGTGGGCATAACTCAGATTGTAAAACTCCCTTGTCTGGTAGTTGTATAGGTATCCTGCCCAAAAAAACAGTTACAAGTTTTTTTTGGTTCAAATGAGCGCGCGCTATGTCGCGGGTAAGAATCGAACCCCCAACCTAAAGGTTGGAGTAAGAGGGCTCTTACTACTAGAGCTAACCATTGTTCTTAAAAGGGTAAAAGGTTAAGATAAAGTTGAATCATGAATGTGCAAAATGAAAAAGAATTGTCGTCAAATGCATGTATGATTGAATCATCCCTGAGTACGACATCCCAACAATCGCCTCAAAATAGCATAATTATTAATCAGAATCTTAGATGTCAATGAAGGTGCGTACTACAAAGGGGGAAAACAAGGAAAAACACTAATGAAGAGAAGTGATATGTGGGAGGGCTATCGTGAATTCATGATACCCAAATTTTCAGAAGACTGAGTTAAAGGAAACTTGTGACTTTCTATGGTACGTTAGTCACATAAAAAGCACACAGCACGATAGGTTTCACTCACACTTGCCAGGTAAGTCAATCCGTTAAGCTTGTTTCAATAAGATCCATACAGATTTATCTTACTTTAGACTGTTCCAACATCAAAACAGATAGTCCCTTGCCCCATTATTTATTCATATGTGAGGTATATTTTATTCAAATGGGGCAATCTCAAAGAGTCGGAGGGAGTATAATAAAATTCCACTTTTATCCAGGCATAGGCTATACCTTGTCCAGGAAAATCCAGTAAACTGTTCATCAGAATAGTGTCGTAGCCCACCACTCTGTTTATAAGAAATTGTTGCCACCTGAACGGATTGGAGTAAACCTATAAGCAGCAGTTGAACACTTACAGAAAGATAGATAATGTAAAACAATAAATAAAATTGGAGACACCACTATCACAAAAAAGTACAGGTGTGTGGATATTTGGTTGCTTCTACAACGCAGCCACCTTAGTTCCAAAATGAGTTGTCGTTAAATGCATTTGAAACATTTATGCATGATTCCAACGTGGGGGGATAAAAGTTAGAAACTTTGAAACCCCAAATTCAAGTGGCAAAAAGGTTTGTAAAATAAAATAAAAATAACAAATCATTGAATTCCGTATGATGAATTTAAAATATAAAAAGAATAGGTATGCAAAAACCCAAAATCAACCTACATCTTTCACATTGATTCTTTCGCTGCACAATGCCTTCTGCAACGCGATATTTTATCGAATTCCTAAACCATTCATATTATTTTCAATGACCCTAATCCATGCTATATGCAGTCAAACCTCAGGCAATCGTGACAAAAGACCACCAAGCTATAAAGCTCTGATGGTGGAAATTCTACATGAAGTCGTCAAGGAAATATGAAGTCAGAACATTTCAGTATACTCCGTATTACTTTCCAAATTCCGTGTTGCCTATAAATCTCATGTCTCAGCTAGTCAGCTGCATACAGGTAATGCGGTGTATCCTGGACAGAACTCACAACAGCAATATCCTCAGTGGGTCGTTCCACACTGAGACATACAAGAATGGAGATAAATAAATCTATTCCCTACGTATTGTCCTGACTAAAATTTTAGTGGTCAACTGAGTCCACCATTTATTTCTCCAAGTACTCATATATATGAAGGGACAAAACATAAACATGTTCATGTTTGATTTATAAAATAACTATATTCATGTTATTGTATTAAAACCGTAACGATTGTATAATGACAGAAAAATTTGTCAAGTCAGGTAGTCAGCATTATGTGGCCATGAAAATCATAAAGGGAAAATAAATTTAGATACAGAGAGAATATAACTGAGATAAGAGGGAATACAAAATATTAACCTGTTACCAAAGCATGAATGCTGCGCTGATATGCTAATGTTAGCAGTGTGAATGTTGTGACGAGCCTTAGCTTCTTCAGGAAGTAAGAAATAGCCCTGCACATAAACAACATATAATTCGAGGAAAATCAGTGGAGAGGACAACATACCAAGCAGAATTATTAAAAACATCTACAACATACAGATCAGATAATGGAGAACGAAATAAGAGCAGAATGCACCTTTTCCATGGTATATAGATAAGCTGGCTCGAATGCTTTAATTTTTCTTTCAAGCCACTGCACTGAGAGTGTTGGAGGAACTTAGAAAAGAAACATGAACAAGACACCAAAGCAAGATTATCTTCAAGATCTAAGCACTAGTCTTTTCCTAGTACGTGGATACCATATAATGCTCTCACTATGTGATGAAGAGCACTAGAAGGTTAAAGATTGCCCAAGAAAGGCACATCAATGATGCCGCAAAGTTCATACGCGACAAGCCACTTACAACGAAAGCAAATATGCAGGGTAATGAAGTAACGATCATTGTATTGTCTTAATATGAAAATATGACAGCTAATGTCCTACATAAATTATAGCCATTTTCAATCTTTATAAGAAAGAAAGGAGGAGATATACACGTCATAAACTAAATAACGGTGCATAGCAACTTGAATTCTTTACTGTTTAAAGTTTAAACCAAACACTTTAGCAACAGCTTCATCCAAAAATCTCTCACAGTATGCACACACTAAGCAAGAACTGGAACATCGCCAAGGGCAAGTGCATCAAGATGTGAAAAAAGTTCACTTAAAAATGATAATAAATTTACCAGCAATAGAGTTAAGTTGATCCAAATGGACAACATGAAACCACCTTGGAATGTCAAGATTCAGATGAAGACCTGCAACATTCTGCACTTACACATCGCCATTTAACAACAATAAAGCATAAGATTCATCAATGGTAGAAAAAATTCCAACAAAGAACAAATCTAAGATTTGAAGAAATCTCAACAGTCGAATTTAATTTCCTCTTAACTCTTGAGTAGTTCTAACCGAACACACCATACATTAATGTCAGAAATATATGACACTAATATGTCATAGGTTCAGTCCCCACCACCATTACTATGAGATATTATAAAAGAATAAGACTCAAATTTAAGAGTGGATCCACCAAAAACATACCCATAGACTTCCCAACAACCGTTTTAAATGTTTCCAAACAAATGATAGACGCCTGTGCCACTTTCTGAAGAAGTGGAGAAAAACGGCCTTGACAGGTTGTTTGGAGAACAGCGAAAAAAAATCATATGGCTCTTCTCTGTCTGCTCTTGCATCATGTGCAGCTAGCTTTGATACCCTTCCATCAATGTTATTTTCTGATTGTGCTTCAAAGAATTCATCATAAGTTTTCCAGAACTTGAAGCTCAATTTCTCCCTCCTTGCAGCTGAGGCCACCCGGTTAAACCAGTCTGTCACAGCAAACAAATTCAAGTCTTCATAAGCATACGGCTCTTTGGGTATATCAATTAAAGTGTGCTCAGCGTGGATATGTTGTATATTATTAGGCTCGGAATCATGTTGTGTCAGCAGGCCAAAACCAGTTATCTGCATCCACATTAAAAGTCAACATGTGTCAGTACCACAAGCTACCAGAAGCATAAGAAATGGAAAGACCCAAAACAAGCCATATCAAAATGACCATGTTGATCGTAGATACTATAAATAAAACAAAATTATTCAACAGAGCACCACAAGGATAGTATATAACTCAAAAAACAGTAACGTGGCTGTAGAAATAAGAAAAGAAGCCCACATAGTACAGAAGAAAGTGAATTTTTTTAGAATCTATATATAATCTATCTCACATATAGGAAACCACATACAGCACATAATAATCTTTGATAGGACAAAAGCAGCTATACTTTGATGTAGATAAGTTGGGCTTCCGACGTGTGAACTCCTGTCAATTCACTTGAACATCCAGGCTGCAAGAGTTAAACAATCAGAGAAATAAAATGGCCATAATCAAAGAAAGAGCATAATGACCTGCAGTAGAGCAACTAGTATATATATATATATATATATATATATATATATATATATATATATATATATATATATATATAATAAAAGTGGTATTTGAGCTGCAAATACAAGATAGCATAGCTACACTACAATACGCCATATGTAAACCACTTATCTTTCTCATTACTAACACTGAATTTTAAACTTAAAGAGTATGGAATGAACTACTCGTGCATACGAAAGAGGAAGCTGTTGCGCGAAATTCTTTACTACTCAACCTAAACCGTCCGTATATATTCCTTACTAGCAGCATGACAATCCTTCTCTGAATCATATCAGCCACCATGCTCAACTCTGAAAACGGTATATAACATAGTCCAAAAACAGCGAGCTAGACCCATGATAAATACCACAACCACCAAAGTCTTGTGTCTTAAAATTTGAATCATTTTCATTCCAGAAGAACGGAGTAAGATCAGGGGAAATCTAGCAAGTAGCAAAGGGTAGCACTCGATTATTGACTTTTGCTACTCCAAAGTTGGTAAAAATGACACATTTTCATATATATCCTGGCTACCCAAAATTATAATTCTAGATTCGCCCCTGATTATAATAAGTAAGATGGGGGTAAATCTGGGCTCATAGGTAACCAAGCGTCTGATTGAAATTGTGAGTGAGATCAGCTGTTTAATTTCAATGAATCAAGCAACAAGAAAGGGAAAAAAAGGGGAAAGAAAGGGGACCTGCTGAACAAAATTAGCGTGCAAAACAACGAGGAAGGAGAAAAGAGAGATGGCGGCGAAGAGGAAGAAATACTCGAGAGCAGTTCTGAGTTTGGGGGTGACCATTTGCGCAAACCGCTCTTGAACTCTGATGAATGTCTGCTCTGGATCCATCTCTGAAATTGGAAGACCTGGGTTTAATGGCGGAGGAAGGACCGATTGTGATTCTTCTTCGTCTTCGTCTTCGTCTTCTTCTTCTTCTTCTGGTTGAACCGGTCGTACAGGTTTCAAACACAGGTAATAAATACACAATCAAATGCGATGATAGACTTCTTTTGCTTTTCTACGTGGCGGGTAAGCCCCCCATCCCCATCCCCATCCCCATCCCCATCCATCATTCCCGGTTCCCATTTTCCAACCCAACCCTTTGGTCTACACCTGCCAAACGGATCAACTGCTTTCGGATTTAACCATTTCGGGTTCACAAAATCTTGGGAGAGACGATCTCTCAATAATTTATTGAGAGATCATTCTTCAGTATCACTCTATATACTATTCGTACCCTTAAATGATAACTTTATTTTGTACCTGTTTTTATAACAAACATATCATCTTTATATTTGTATACTCTTTTATATTATAATCGTACTGCTCCTATTAGGTTTGGTACCATTGTTACTTCCATTTGTACTTGGTCTCTCAGTAAAGTTAATGAGAGACCGTCTCTCAGGAGACCTTCTCTTTCGGGTTTGCTATTTTCAATTTTTTTTGTAGGGATATTGCTTTTTTTTTTCTATAATAATAGTCGGATCACTTTCGGGTTAGCCTGGGCCAATCTTGGGTCTTCAGTTCAGGTGTCGAGTCGGAGTTAAGTTGGCTTATTCGGGTTGATGAGTGCATTTTATATACATTTATTATGCCTTTTATACGCACATTTCCGTATTTATCGAGTAGCGTAAGCTATTATATGCCCCGAATTTGCTACTGTGTGTTGTGTTTGGTTCCCTTGCAGGAGTTGAAGGCATAGGAGCAGAAACGAAGCAAAAAGATTTGAACCGCTGAAATGAGTCAAAAATAGTCGACCGACTATTAAAATAGTCGGCCAACAGGGATAATAGTTGATCGACAGTTGCAATAGTTGGCCGACTATTCGTGAAACTGCTGAGTTTCCACTGATGTCAAGAATAGACGGCCGACTAATTATGAGACCGAAGGCTAGTGACGCAGACGCGATTTCCTAATATAGTTTTAAGTTATTAAGGGGTGTTTGTTTCATCAAAAGAAAAAGAATGAAATCAACAAATGGAAACAAAGAGAAAGAAATGGGATTACCCAAATTTAGGTGGTTGTTTCTTTTAAATGAGAGAGAATGTATTTCAATCAACCTTCACCAAAAGCTCAACATTATTGGTGATAGGGTCGGTTGCTTGCCCTGGGCCGCCCGTCAGTTGAATCAGGGGCTGACCCGACCCGAGTCATGGGGCAGCCTGCCACGCAGGCCACTTAACAGGCCTCTCCAAACAGCCTACCGTGACATTCCTAGAGCACCCTGAGCTCTAGTAGGTCCGGGGCCCAGACCCCTGCTCGCCAGGGTCAGGCCGCTCCCGTAGTTGCAGGAAGAGGAAGGGGATCCCTCCTACCTCTCAGACGTCAGGGGACCCTTCCTGCCAAGCCAGGTCAGGCAGAAGGAACCCTCTTGATCACGCCTAAGGTAAAAGAAGAATAAGTGGGGGAGATGTCTCCACGTGTCCCCCCCCCCCCCCCCCTCTTTTCCTCTCTCTCTCTCTCTCTCTCTCTCTCTCTCTCTCTCTCTATTCTCTCTCTTATGGGAACCTATAAATTCCCATTTGTTTCCCACAAGAGAGGGTAATTGATTTTCTCTCACTAGACTCTCACTCTAGAAAACGCCACCTTACTCCTCACGAGTAAGGTTCGTCAAGTGCTTTCACGGACTGACTTAGACATCGGAGAGGGTTTCCTCGGATACCTCCGAGGTCTTGTGCGCTCTCTGTGTGCAGGTGATAGGCCCCTTCGCCAGGAAGGTCCGATCAGTAGAGTGGAGGAAAGTGAGGCTTAGAAATCAAGCTACATCCGCAAAGGATCAAGACTTAATCCAAGACCCGAACCCGATTCGGAAAAGATTGTTTCCATATCGAAACAATTTAGCGCCGTCTGTGGAGAAAATCGAGTTAAAATTCCTCAGAGAACCAAAAGCCATCAGAAGATGCCTGAAACTATAGAAGCAGAGTCAAGAGCTGATCCGGCGGGACAACTGATCATCCCCCGGTATGGCATGCCCCTAACGTCAAGAGAGGTAACACATGCCGCTACAATCCGGGGAGTAGGGCAGGCTGTCCTCCATGAAATACCCAGTAAGGTGGCCACGACCGCTGCTAGGGCTGTGCAGAAACCGGGTCGGACCGGAAAATTAGACCGGACCGGACCGGAATAATGAAGACCGGACCCTGAAAAATAAAATCAGGGTCAGGTTCCGGTCCAAAGAAATTTGGAATTCAGGGTTCCGGTCCGGACCGGGTCAGACCCGGAATTAACCGGTCCAGACCGGTTGACCCTGTTTCATTAAGTTTGGGGCCTTTGGGCTGTTCCTCTTAGTAACTTCATGCGGCCCATTACACTAAAACACTCCATTCATTCATCCTTTTGAAACCCTAAACCCCATTTCCTTCCTCTGATTCTCCGGCGAAGTTCATCTTCCTCCGGCGTCTCCTTCCGACGACGTCTTCTTCCGACGACTCCTTCCGACGACGTCTTCTTCCGGCAATGAAAGCTGATAATAATTTCTTGCCATCACTCCGTATCACTCACCAGTCACCACTCTCTCCCCCTCCATCCATCCATGGCCACCCACCCCCACCAAACCCCTGAAATTCATCGCCGGAGCCGACGTTTTTGGCTGCCCACTCAAAGACGCCCTAGTCGCCCACCTCCGCAGCCTCAACTACCAAGTCGACGACATCGGCGAGGGCCCTTACTACTCCATCAGCGAGCAAGTCGGCCGCCGCGTCGCATCCGCCGACCCCAACACCCGCGGCCTGATCTTCTGCGGCACCGGCATCGGCGTCGCCATCTTCCCTGGCGTCTACGCCGCCCTCTGCCTCTCCCCCGCATTAGACCAAACAGGGTCCAATTGATGAACGCAGTTCATATGTATATTTATTTTCATTTTATTCTCCGTTTTTCACCGATTTCACATGCCTTAAGAATAATTTAGTAGCCTTTTATCCGTAGTTTGTTATGCTGGGTATATGGTTTATGTTTTGACAGGAAACATAGCAAAAGACGGAGTTAAGAGCTACAAATGAAGATAACACGAAGAACAAGGCAGTAAGGAGGACAACGAAGGCCGAACCGGTCGGTATGATACCGAATCGGTCGGTTTGATACTGTACCGAGCGGTTTGATTTCGAACCGATCGGTTCGTTTCCGTACCGCTCGGTTTGTTGGTGAACCGAGCAGTTCGCGACTCGTCCAAGTGACTTTCCTAAATTTTCTGAAGAATCCGTACTCTACCTTAATTAGAATCCTACGAGATTATTTTATTAAATTATATTCTATTTCCTAATTAGACCCTTTGTAATAAGTATAAATACCCTTCTTAGGGCTAGGTTAAGGGCACTTTTATTCATTCAAAAACTTTAGTTTAGTTTTATTATTAGCATCGGAATTTTGCAAGCTTGTAGCGGTACTTTTTAGCTTTCAATTATTATTCAATCTTTCAGTTCTTAATAATCGGTATTTTTCCCTTTTCCCTTATTTTCATATTGATTTCGATTATGCTTAATTCTTTTGTTGTTCCATCTTTCGTCATGAGTAGCTAATTTATTCATCTAGGGTTGAAGGGGATCTATGTTAATTGAATTGGGGATGTTAGTTTAATTAATTATTTGATTGATCATTCATATGTTATTGCCTTACTACTTGTTTTGTATTGTCGTTCGATTAGTTTGAGACGTTGAGCTAGTTGAATGTCTAGGAACCCGAACCTAAGATCGAAAGCCTGGTAAGGGCAGACTTACAAGTAAGTGGGTAGGATAATCTGGTAAGTTGCGAGAGCCCGTCAGAATCTATCCTAAGGTTGACATAAGATCCGAAAGGCCGTGTCTTTGCCCTGAATAACTGTGATTAATTAATTGAATAATAAATTAACTTTACCCAATTTAATTACATAGTGAACCGTAAGACCCTAGATCCTTTTAATATTTTTAGAACCTCGATTAATTTACATTATTGCTTTAGTTTAGATAAAATTCAAATCAAATAAACCGGAATTAAATAGTTTAGAATCGATTATAAATAATTTGCAATATTCATCCATCTCTCTGTGGTTCGACCCTTACTTGCCACTAGCTATTTGTTAGTCGTTAGTTAGGTTTATTTTGATTAAGGTGATACGACTTTAGCCTTGTCAATTTTGGCGCCGTTGCCGGGGAGACGATTTTGTTTTATTACTTTTTATTTGTCTTAGATTCTAGATTATTTCTCTTCGTCTCAGGGAATCCACAAATTCCTTGAGACAGTCTCTCACTTCTTTATTGTAGTTTCTTGTTTATGCCCAGGTGTTCCCGTTCAGAATTATATCCGTTTGATCCTGAACCAGAGAAGACCCTCCGTAAGCGACGAAATTTCTTTAAGGAAATCGCAGAAACATCAGATCTTTCAATTTCGGAAGACCTACACCAGGAGTTCATCGCGGAATATCAGTCCTTAGAAGAGGACACTCCCGCTCTCGATACTTCACCACCTCTCCGTCTACTACCACCCCCGCCAGTCAAGATGCCTAAACTCGCCAGTCACTCCGAGCCAGAGCAGGCTGCCCTTCCAAAGTTGGTCAAACGTCCAACTGCTACTAATGGCGTCTTTGAGATCCGTCCCTATTTCATTACCTTGGTCGAGAAGAATCAGTTTGGAGGCGTTGCTAGGGAAGATCCCGCTAAACATATGAGAATTTTTACTGACTATTGCTCTACTATTCCCCTTCCTGCAGGAGTTACACAGGAGCAAGTCATGGAGATGCTTTTTATGTTCTCTCTACGTGATGCGGCCAGGAAATGGATCACTGATCTCGACAAAGTCTCAGCTGGAATCAATGACTGGAATTCTCTTGCATTGGCTTTCTACAAACATTATTATCCGCCCCAGAAGACGAATATGCTACGAAGTCAGATTACAAATTTTCGTCAAACACCTCATGAGAATATTCATGAGACATGGGAAAGGTTCAAGAAACTAGTCAAAGAATGTCCTCATCATGGGTTTGAAGAATGGTTCCTTTGCAATCAGTTCTATAATGGCTTATACGACGATTGTCGTAATACTCTTGATTCGGCTTGCAACGGGAGGTTCCAGTCTAATATTGATGATGATAAGGCGTGGCAGACTATTGAGGATATGGCATCCCACCATGCACGATGGGGAAATCCACGCGGTAATACCCGAGGTAATGGTAACGATACTGACTCTGCAATCGCTAATCAATTAGCTGTTTTGACTAAGCGATTCGATTCCTATGAGGCATCTAATTCAGATAAAGGAATGCATTGAGTGCATGCTATGACCCAGGAAATAGTTTGTAATGATTGTGGCGTACCTGGACATCACGCTCACAAATGCATGGGAACACAAGAACAAGTCAATGCTTATCAATCGTTCCAACGGAATCAGAATTTGCGTTACATTAATCAACCTGGCTATAACCGTGTCTATTATCTTATGCAAGTCAGAATGTGTTGAATCCTACAACACCTTCACCCCGCAATCCACCATATGTGCCTCCTCACGGTCAAATGCAGGGAAATCAACAGAATCCAAGACCTCAAGGCCAAAACATAATTCAGAACAATCAACAGCAGTTTCCACCACTTCCCTCTGCATTAGAGGCTCAAGCACACCAACACTCTGTTGAAATAGCCGAGCTAAGGAACATGATGATGAATATGATGACCCAATTTCAGACAGGTCATAAGATGCTCGAGAAACAAGTTACTCAGTTAGCTAATTCTCAAGCTACACGTCAGCCAGGAACTTTGCCGCCTCAAGGGAATCCACCTCAAGGTAATGAACATATCAATGCTATTACCCTAAGGAGTGGAACAGCCTACGATGGTCCGAAGATGCCGGAACCGGAAAACGAGGTCGGGAAGGAAATACCAAATGAAGTCGAGAAAGAAGCAGGAGACGACGAGCAAACCGGTCGGGATGAAGACGAACCGACCGGTACGAATTCGAACCGATCGGTTCAAAAACATACCGCACGGGACAAAGACGAACCGACCGATTCGCAATCAAACCGATCGGTTCGTCCATCGGAGCAGCCCAATTCTTCTACAGCCAAACACGTGAAGCTCCCATTCCCAGGTCGTCAACGCAACAGCAAGATCGACGGTCAATTCAGTAAGTTTATGGACGTTGTGAAAAATCTTCAGGTAACCGTTCCATTTACTGAGTTAATTACACAAGTACCTGCATATGCTAAATTTATGAAAGACATACTTACTAGGAAGCGTTCTTTTAATGAGGTTGAAATGATTGCTTTTATGGGAGAGTGCAGTGCACTCCTTCAAAATAAATCACCTCCAAAACTTAAGGATCCTGGTAGTTTTTCTATCCCATGCACTATAGGTACTCATGTTGTAGATAATGCATTGTGTGATCTTGGGGCTAGTGTTAGTGTTATGCCTTATTCTATTTGTGAGAAGTTAGATATGGGAGGGTTGAAGTGTACTAGTATCACACTTCAAATGGCTGATCGATCAGTCCGTAGACCTCTAGGTGTCTTAGAAGACGTCCCGGTTAAGGTAGGGAAGTTCTTTTTTCCTGTCGACCTTGTTGTCTTAGACATCGCTGATGATACACACATCCCTATCATTCTAGGTCGTCCATTCCTTCACACCGCGGGCGCGATTATTGTCAAAAACGGTAGTCTGACACTTGAGGTCGGGGAAGATAAAGTCACATTTAATCTAAATAAAGCTTTAAAAGCCCCTATAACTGATGAGTCATGCTATTGTTTGGATACCTTGGATTCGGTCGATGATATTATTGAGTCTACTTTACTCGGATCCTTGACAAAGGATCCCTTGGAGTTGCTAATGTGTGAATCGAGTTATACAGGTGATGGAGGAATTTGGAAAGCTGAGGTGGATGAGATAGAAGCACTGTTATATGCAGAAGATCCAAAGGAAGCTGAAACGGTCAAAACCGTCAACCTTGATTTGTCTTATTCTTGTTCGGTCGAGGTACATAAACCTGAACTTAAACCATTACCCACGAATCTCAGGTATGCTTTTCTCGATGAGGGTGAGCTAAACCCGGTTATAGTAAGTAATTCTTTGACTGAGTCTCAGTTGACTGATTTATTAATTATTTTGAGAAAACATAAGAAGGCATTGGGGTATAGTTTAAGTGACTTAAAAGGTATTTCTCCTGATTTTTGCATGCATCGCATTCATCTTAAAGACGGTTATAGACCGTCTATCCAGGGTCAGCGTCGACTGAACTCGAATATGCAGGAAGTTGTCAAAACTGAAGTTATGAAACTTCTAGATGCCGGTATTATATATGCTATATCCGACTCAAGGTGGGTCAGTCCGGTTCAAGTGGTGCCTAAGAAAGGAGGTACCACGGTAGTAAAGAATGATAGGAATGAACTAATTCCTACTAGAATTGTTACAGGATGGCGCATGTGCATTGATTATAGGAAATTAAATGTCGCCACTAAAAAAGATCATTACCCACTTCCATTCATTGATCAAATGTTAGAGAGATTAGCTCGTCATAAGTATTTTTGTTATCTAGATGGCTACTCATGTTTTTTTCAGATCCCCATTCATCCCGAGTACCAAGAAAAAACCACCTTTACTTGTCCTTATGGTACCTTCGCTTATCGTAGGATGCCCTTCGGATTATGTAACGCCCCGGCCACTTTTCAGAGATGCATGATTAGTATTTTCTCTAATTTCATTGAATCAATTATGGAAGTATTTATGGACGATTTCAGTGTGTATGGTTCTGACTTTGATTCTTGTCTGCTGAATTTGTCTAAAGTTTTAGGTCGCTGTGAGGAAGTTGACTTGGTACTTAATTGGGAAAAGTGTCACTTTATGGTCAACGAGGGAGTAGTGCTTGGTCATTTAGTTTCTGATAAGGGCATTCAAGTAGACCGGGCAAAAATTCAAGTGATAGAGCAATTGCCTCCTCCTACTAATGTTAAGGGGGTTAGAAGCTTCCTTGGTCATGCGGGATTTTATCGCCGCTTTATCAAGGACTTCTCTAAAATTGCTAAACCACTTACCCAGCTCCTTCTTAAAGATGCCCCCTTTTGCTTTACTGATGCTTGTCTTGAATCTTTTGACAGGATTAAGGAGGCATTAATCTCAGCACCCATTATTCGATCGCCGGATTGGAATCTACCTTTCGAGATTATGTGTGATGCAAGCGACTATGCCGTAGGAGCAGTTTTGGGTCAGAGAAAAGATAAAGTTTTACACGCTATTTACTATGCTAGTAAGACTTTAGATGAAGCTCAGGTCAATTACGCGACAACGGAAAAGGAGTTATTAGCCATCATATATGCCCTCGATAAATTCCGAACTTATCTCATAGGTTCTAAGGTGATTGTTTATACCGATCATGCCGCATTGAAATACCTCTTAGCAAAGAAGGAAGCAAAGCCCAGATTAATTCGTTGGATCTTACTACTCCAAGAATTTGATCTAGAGATTCGGGATAAGAAGGGAGTCGAGAATGTTGTAGCTGATCATCTATCACGACTTAGATTCAACGAAGACGGACTGATCCTACCAATTGATGATTCATTTCCCGACGATTCCTTACTTGCGATCACCCTTGCTGAGTTAACTACCAACGAGCCATGGTATGCTGATTTTGCTAACTTTTTGGTTGGTGGTTATTTTCCTCCTAATTGTACTTATCAACAAAAGAAGAAATTCTTATCCGATGTGAGGAGGTATTATTGGGATGATCCTTACCTATTTCGAGAATGTGCGGATGGAATCTTTCGGAAGTGCGTACCCGATTGGGAAGTTAGGGGTGTCTTAGAAGGTTGTCATTCTTCTCCCTATGGTGGTCATCATGGTCCGTCTCGCACCGTTGCCAAGATATTACAATCCAGATTTTATTGGCCGACTTTATTCAAAGATGCACAAAAATTTAACCTTGCTTGTGATGAATGCCAACGATCCAGAAATATTTCTAGACGACATGAGATGCCACAAACCGGTATATTAGAGGTCGAGATTTTCGACGTATGGGGAATCGATTATCAAGGTCCATTTCCTTCCTCTTTTGGCAACCGGTATATTCTAGTTGCAGTAGATTATGTGTCCAAATGGGTCGAGGCGGTAGCTTGTCCTACAAACGATGCTAAAGTAGTTATAAATCTCTTTAAGAAAATAATTTTTCCTAGGTTCGGGGTTCCTCGAGCCATTATTAGTGATGGAGGTTCACACTTCCACGAAAAGAGATTAGAAACTTTGTTACGTAAATATGGTGTTATGCAACGTACCAGATTGGCTTATCATCCTCAAACAAGCGGTCAAGTGGAAGTATCTAATCGAGAAATTAAATCAATTCTCGAAAAGGTGGTTTCTAAATCAAGAAAGGATTGGAGTGCCAAGCTAGACGATGCATTATGGGCCTATCGCACCGCTTACAAGACACCCATCGGTACATCTCCCTATCGGTTAGTCTATGGTAAGGCATGTCATCTTCCCGTCGAGTTAGAATATAAAGCTTTTTGGGCAGTAAAGGAACTTAATTTTGACCCGACTCTGAGTGGGGAGAAGCGGTTGCTCCAGTTAAATGAATTGGACGAATTTCGTCTAAGTGCTTACGAGAGTTCCTGAGTTTATAAGGAACGCACGAAGAAGTGGCATGATAAACATATTCTCCCAAAGCAATTTAAGAAGGGTGACAAAGTTTTGCTACATAATTCTCGTCTTCGTATATTCCCGGGTAAGCTAAGATCTAGATGGTCCGGTCCCTACACCGTCACCAATGTTAGACAATCTGGAGCAATCGAAGTGCAGAACGAATCGGGAGAAGTCTTTATGGCCAATGGACACCGATTAAAGCTATATCATGAAGATGCAGTTGTAGGTAACATCGACGTGATTTACCTACAATCTCCTTCCTCTTGAGGTAGTTTCGGTCGAGCGGGACCGTAAAAACCAGCGCTTCTCGGGAGGCAACCCGTGTGTATAACTTCTGTAATTTCCCTTTTTCTGTCGTGTGTTAGATTTTTTTTTTTTGAGTGAAAGTAAGGGAGGGTACTAATGTACGTTGTAAGATAAGAATATGCAGGTACGGCAGGTGAACCGCTCGGTATAGAATCAAACCGAGTGGTACGAATATGAACCGATCGGTATAGAATCAAACCGGTCGGTACAGCATCAAACCGAGCGGTTCGAATTCGAACCGATCGGTTCGCATGGCGGGCCTCTTTTCCGGATTTATTTATACACCTCTACCCCTCTACTCACCCCTCATTCCCTCATTTCACTCTCTCACACTAAACCCTTCTCATCCCTCTCTACAACAAAACCCTCATAAAACACCTCCACCATTCTAATAACCATATTCCACCTTACCTTCACACATCACCTCCACCACACTTCTTCATCTACAACCATGGTGTTCGGAAGGAAAAGGCGAAACGTCAACCGCCGGTCAGATTCTCCACCGGAATCATCACATGCAACGGAATCATCGGAGGCTCCGCCGTCACCACTAGAATTCCCACCAGTAACCGGGTATGAGCACATTATTTTTGGGTCGGAAAGGCAGCGCGAACTCTTCCTTGTTATGGCTTCCAAACCGGTAACACATACTCGATTTCTTAGCCATGCTTTACTACGTCGCTGTGGTCTCGAGGAGTCTATGGAGCAATTTTTTGATGGCACTGGTATAGGTGGTCTTTTAATATGAATTTACCCACTTATAAAGACTTAACCCTAGAATTCTTTAGCAGTTTTCAATACACTGATTCTACTGCTACAATGGCATTTAGATTGATGAATCAAAATCATACCATCCCTCTCCGATTGTTTAGGGATGATTTTGGCTTGCATTCTGGTGATGTTTTGTGTGCTCCTGATTCTTTTAATCATCAGCTGCTTTGGGATTGTCTTACAGGTCAAGTTTTACCACCCCGTTTTAAGCGTGTTCCTTGTCAGGCCATTCAACACCCTGTTATTCGTATTTGGCAAAGATTTGTTTCTGGGTCGATTTTTGGCCGTTTCGAGCATGGTGCTGTGACCAAAACTGAAATTGAGATGATCGGGATGGCCCTTAATGTTCAATCCCAACCCTTATTTGATCTAGATATTTCTGCACTAATCATGAAACATTTTGGTTTGATAGTTACTAAAATAGGCCGCTTAAAGTCGATTAATGGTGGAGGATTGGTGACTCATCTTGCCCAGACTTTACTACGAGGTACTTTTGATGAGGAGAACCGGGTGCCTATTTCAACGGAAACTGTATACACTGCAAGTGATTTTCCTGTAGGTTGGTTCTCCGTGAATGCTGAGAATAAGTATACTTGGCACTTTGCTCCGGGTCAGTCTCGCACTCTTCCCGATCCTTCTCTACCAGAGCTCTGGCAGCATCCACCGGTCGATGACGGTATCCCACCTCCTGCCGCACCTAGTTATTTACTTACCGTTACCCCCGGAGCTACTCCACAGGGTAACCGAGGTCGTTCCACTTTCGAACAAGGTTCAGGTTCAGGTTCTCGTCAAGCTCCTCAGTTTCAGCCACCTCGTCCGCAGGCTCCTTCTCCGCCCTATCAGAGGCCATTTGTCCCACCTACAGGTGCCTACTATCCGCCTCAGCCGGGTTATACGGAGATGCTTCACTTAATGCGGTCGATGTATGTCGACCAACAGCGAGCCTATTTTCCACACCTCAGACAGCTTCAGCAGCAGGGTCAGCTACAGCCGACTGATCACTTACCCTCCTGGTTCGGTCCTGACGGTTCGTTTCAAGGACCTACCGGTCCACCTCCTTTTGGTCAGTCCAACTTCGGGGTGCAGTATGACTATGATCACGGTGTCAGCTACTATGGACACAACGATACCTATTCCTGCCATGATGCTTCTTTACATGGAGGTACTACTTTCGCAGATGAGACCCGACATGGTGGACGAGAGTTCGTGGATCTTGTGTCTAGTCCGGAGGCAGCTGACGATGATGATTACGACATTGATGGTTATGAGTCCGATTCTTAGTCCCCCGGTTGGTTAGTTGCTGGTTTGGGGGGACTTACTTGCAGTACATATAGTGTCGGTACCTTCTCTTATCCTTTTGTCTTACCTCCATTCTTTGTTATACTTTTTGTCCTAATTCTTGCATATTGGTTCACAATGAGGACATTGTGTGATTTGGTTTGGGGGGATGTTTGGTATATTTGATTTATTTGGTTAAAAAAAAAAAAAACGTTTTGCTTTAATTTTTTTTTTTCGTTTTTCGTGTGTTTTAGTGTAGAGTCGTGTCGGCGATGATGACATTGCGTTTGTCGCATGCTTTTCCCTAGTTCTTTTACTCTTCCTTGTGAATGATACTATTTCCCGTTATTTGAGTTTAGTATTTCTTGAATCTTGCCGCCAATTATGTTTTGAATGCCAAATGAGTCAATTGACCTGTTGTCGAGTAAGCTACTTATATTGTGAGACTTAGAGCTTAAACTGATGACATCCATGATCAGTTTCATATAGGTTGAGAGTAGCACTCCTTATGAGACATGTAACATAAAATTGCATAAGCATGACATTCGTCTCTTAAATACCTGTATGCATTCAGTTTGATTGTGACACATGTAGAAGAGGCACTCCCTTTCTTTTATCTTATTCCCATGAACTTCACATAGCCATAATTTGACCTATTTTGACCCGTTTATTAACTACATGCCAATATTTGCCTACCCTAGTCAAGCTAGTTTGGTTAGTTAGACGGAATTGTTTTTTTTTTCGGGTGAAATTTGGTACTATGTCTTGTTGATTGGAGAAGAAAAAAAAATGATGAATGATTGAAAAAAAAAAATCAATGAAAGAAAAGAAAAGGAAAGGCGATAGTCGAAAAAAAAAGTGAAACAAGAAAAGGAATGTGTTTTTGCTATGAGAAAAGAATTGATCGCTCTGTTTTCGTAGTTGTTGGTGCGAAGCCGGTTATGAAAAGTTGAAAATATGGTGCTTGGTACTACTCATAATTCCTTTGATTGAAGATTGGTTAGGAATGGAATGAGTTTAGTTTGGTTACGGTTGGACTAGCTTGGCTTTTACCTCCACATACCCAAATCGTTTTGCCCCTTCTTACCCGATTACCCTCACTTTATCCATATGTAAGTCCTCAGCATGTGTTTTGGTCCGATTAAATGTATATGTACGGTTGGTAGAGATTGATATCATGTTAGATTGCATGCATGTTCTCGTAAGTCGCAGTTAGGTGAGTGTTTTGTCTTTCCAATTTTACATAAACTCACAATATTGCCCTTGATGAGTGCTGAGTGTAATCCGCGAGAAATCTCGACATAGATGGTTATGCAAGATTAAAAGTTTGGCATTTGAATATTAATTGGGTCTTGGTTTTTGGAATTCTTATACTCTTCATCCTCAGCTTTGGAATTTGTTTCTTTAGCTTAGTGTCATTCGCTTATTAGGGTGTTAGATTTGGGATGGTGCGTGTTGACAAAGTTTGCTCTGAGCCATTTTTATGTTGTCCAATGTGAGTTTGCTTGGGGACAAGCAAAGGTTCGGTTTGAGGGAATTTGATGAACGCAGTTCATATGTATATTTATTCTCATTTTATTCTCCGTTTTTCACCGATTTCACATGCCTTAAGAATAATTTAGTAGCCTTTTATCCGTAGTTTGTTATGCTGGGTATATGGTTTATGTTTTGACAGGAAACATAGCAAAAGACGGAGTTAAGAGCTACAAATGAAGATAACACGAAGAACAAGGCAGTAAGGAGGACAACGAAGGCCGAACCGGTCGGTATGATACCGAACCGGTCGGTTTGATACTGTACCGAGCGGTTTGATTTCGAACCGATCGGTTCGTTTCTGTACCGCTCGGTTTCTTGGTGAACCGAGCGGTTCGCGATTCGTCCAAGTGACTTTCCTAAATTTTCTGAAGAATCCGTACTCTACCTTAATTAGAATCCTACGGGATTATTTTATTAAATTATATTCTATTTCCTAATTAGACCCTTTGTAATAAGTATAAATACCCTTCTTAGGGCTAGGTTAAGGGCACTTTTATTCATTCAAAAACTTTAGTTTAGTTTTATTATTAGCATCAGAATTTTGCAAGCTTGTAGCGGTACTTTTTAACTTTCAATTATTATTCAATCTTTCAGTTCTTAATAATCGGTATTTTTCCCTTTTCCCTTATTTTCATATTGATTTCGATTATGCTTAATTCTTTTGTTGTTCCATCTTTCGTCATGAGTAGCTAATTTATTCATCTAGGGTTGAAGGAGATCTATGTTAATTGAATTGGGGATGTTAATTTAATTAATTACTTGATTGATCATTCATATGTTATTGCCTTACTACTTGTTTTGTATTGTTGTTCGATTAGTTTGAGACGTTGAACTAGTTGAATGTCTAGGAACCCGAACCTAAGATCGAAAGCCTGGTAAGGGTAGACTTACAAGTAAGTGGGTAGGATAATCTGGTAAGTTGCGAGAGCCCGTCAGAATCTATCCTAAGGTTGACATAAGATCCGAAAGGCCGTGTCTTTGCCCTGAATAACTGTGATTGATTAATTGAATAATTAATTAACTTTACCCAATTTAATTACATAGTGAACCGTAAGACCCTAGATCCTTTTAATATTTTTAGAACCTCGATTAATTTACATTATTGCTTTAGTTTAGATAAAATTCAAATCAAATAAACCGGAATTAAATAGTTTAGAATCGATTATAAATAATTTGCAATATTCATCCATCTCTCTGTGGTTCGACCCTTACTTGCCACTAGCTATTTGTTAGTCGTTAGTTAGGTTTATTTTGATTAAGGTGATACGACTTTAGCCTTGTCACCAACCGGTCCAGACCCGGTCCGGACCCGGAATTTTCAGGGTCGGTCCAGGGTTAGTGTTTACTAATTCAGGGTCAGGGTCAGGGTCGGGGAAATTTGCTATTCCGGTTCAGGGTCAAACAGGGTCCGGTCCTGGTCGGGTCGGGTCTGGACCGATGCACAACCCTAACCGCTGCTGAGCAGAAGACGGAGCAAGGTCTCAACCTGGGCCTTACTCCCGCCCAAGCCGCGCAGGCTGCCGCCTTTTTCTCCGCTATGCTCGACATGCAAGTCGCTCCAGAGGACATGGTAGGCGGAATGGCAACAACCCCCAGGAATCTACACTTCGAAAGTACCAAGGATGCCGGGGGCACGAAGCGGACCGCCGCCAGGAACATCCAGAAGAAGGCAAAGAAGGCGATCAGGGGGTACGTCCAAGCAAAGAAACGCCTCGAAGCCAACGGTCAGGATCAGTCGCCTCAACACAGGGATGGATTCGTCCATACCATAGAGTCGACCGCATCAGCAGAGAAGGGAGCTCTATCTCAGGAAATGCGGGAACGATTGAAACCAAAGGAGCCCGTCTCAAAGCGCCTGGGGGCAAAGCAGGCTGGAGTGTTTAGCAGATTGACACCAGCTGGAGAATCGCAAAAGGCACCGGGGCTTTCAAAACGTATGCAAGCAAGGCTCAATTAGGGTTAGTCAAGTAAGCCAAGGCACCATCAAGCCAAGGGCCCGGAGCTCAGCAACCGACCCGGGGAAAGCGACCCAGGCACCGATCTCCTATGAGAGAGGACGAAGCTGAGAGTAGGCATACGCCCAGACACCGCCCTCCTAGTGCTAGGAAACCGACCCCTGATAAATGGGATGACTACGGTTACTACTCTATGGAGAGCCGGTCTAAAGTACTGGGTAGACCTACCAGAACACCGCTCCACCCGGATGTTCAAAGCTGTCCCATCCCGAAGATAAAGATTCCCACAGTGAAGTTCGGGGGGACCACTGACCCTGAAGATCACCTGGCTGCTTATGAGAGCCATATGGGAATGTACGACACTGATGATGCCGCCTGGTGCAAAATATTCCCTATAACTCAGGTGGGGCTGGCCCAAGGGTGGTTCCGGGACCTACCGCGGGGGTCAATATACCTCTTTGAAGAGTTAGCTGGGGCCTTCCTGAATCGGTATGCTGGGAATAAAAGACGCAGACTGACCTGCTTCGACCTAATGACCCTAAAGCAAAAGAAGGGCGAGACCATTAAGGGAATACCTTAAGAGGTTCGACCTGACTTTCCAGCAGATCAGGGAGATTGATGACCCTACCGCGGCCTACGCCCTGACTAACTCGCTGCTTCCAGAAGAAATGAAGAACCAGCTGATCAGAGCCCAGCCTGAATCATTGGCTAAAGCGCGGAGGATAACTGAGGGCTTCATGCTCCAGGAAGAGAACCACAGCTTTCCGGATACCCTCGTAGCGTCTGGTTGACCTCAGGCGGGACCGCAAGGTGGGCGTAGTAGGGGAGACTCAGCAGGGAAGCAGAGGACGGAGGAAGGGGACGCCCCAAGAAGGGAGCGCATAACAAATCAGCCAAAATTCGACAGTTACACCGCCCTTAACAAATCAAGAGCAAAATATTTGAGCTAGAAAAAGAGGCGGCGAAATGGAACCGTCCAAATAAACCGTGTAACCGAAAAGGTGACCCGAAAAAATTTTGCACGTTCCACGACAGTATAGGGCACATGACGGAGGAGTGCCGACATTTGAAAGACAAAATAGAAAAGCTCATCAGAAACGGCTAACTGAGCAACTATGCTGCCAGGAAGAAGAGTCAGAAGGTCACAATAGAAAACCCGGAGAGCTCGGTGCAGGATTGTATGGTTATTCATGTAGTGTTAGGGGATGCTGGCGGCCAGACAAGCTGAAGAAGCCAGAAGCAACAGCTCCGCGAGCTCCACGACCAAATCTGCTACGCAGGAAGAGCCGGGAGCCCAGTCGGCCTGACCCTCAGCATAACCCCACAGGATTCTGGCAGGGTGATTTACCCTCACAGTGACCCCTTGGTCCTCTCGTTAGTCATCAGTAACCACATAGTAAAGAGATGCATGGTGGACACAGGCGCGTACACAAATCTGTTGTACAAGGAAGCCTTTGACAAAATGAACTTGGAGAAGAGACACCTCAAGCCTGCCCCCGGATTCTTGTACGGATTCAGCGGTGCAGGGATTCTCCCAATGGGGATGATCGAGCTGTCTGTCACATTCGGAAAGGGGGCATCGGCCAGGAATATCCGAGCTTCTTTCGTTATAGTGGACGCAAAGTCTGCCAACAATGCTCTCATAGGCAGAGCTACCCTGGATGAAGTTGAGGTTGCAATATCTATCAGAGCGCTGACCGTAGCCTACGTTACAGACTTCGGAATGGAAGGAAAAATTCATGGAGACTAAGAATCAGCCAGGCAGTGTTATTCAGTCGCCCGGCGCACCCACGAAGCTGAAAGGAAGGCAAACAGCTCCCCCAGCAGGGAAGGAGAGATTCTGGCCGACCAGTGGGCCGCAGAAAAGAGTGATCACCCAGAACCCGGGGGTGAAAGCATGCTGGTAGAGCTGGAACCAGGAAGACTGGTTCTGTTCGGCGCTGACCTGGAAGAGCCCTACAAAGCAAAACTGATCAAAGTCCTGTAGGACAATAAGGACATCTTTGCTTACTTGGCCGACGAGATGCCGGGGGTTGACCCAAGCCATATCGTTCACAAGCTGAACGTCAACCCGGAGGCTTGACCTGTAAAGCAGAAGAAAAGGAACATGTCAGCAGAAAAAGATCTGGCCATCAAGGAAGAAATTGAGAAGCTCCTGAAGGCTGACTTTATCCAGAGATGTGACTACCCTGAATGGCTCGCCAACGTGGTAATGGTGAAGAAAGCCTCAGGGGCATGGAGGATGTGTGTAGACTTCACCAACCTCGACAAAACATGTCCAAAGGATTGTTACCCCCTGCCGCGAACTGATCAGCTGGTCGACGCCACCAGCGGGCACTCAATGCTGAGCTTTTTGGATGCTTTCTCAGGTTACCATCAGGTATACAAGTGGCAACCGGACAGAGTCAAGTGCGCATTCATCACAAGCGCAATGACGTATATGTACAAGATGATGCCATTCGGCCTCAAGAATGCAGGGGCAACATATCAGCGTCTGGTGGACAGGGTGTTCGAAAAACAAAAAGGCAGAATTTTGGAGGCGTACGTGGATAACGCCATAGTAAAAAGCAAAGGGGACGCAGAGCATCTGGAGGACCTGCAGGAAACCTTCTCTTCTTTGCGAGCCTACCAGATGAAATTGAACCCTAAGAAGTGTACCTTTGGGGTTCAGTTTGAAAAATTCTTGGGATTACTCGTCAGCGCCCGAGAGATTGACGCTAATCCTGAAATGGTGAAAGCCGTCCTGGACCTCTTGGAGCCGAAAACGATCAGGGACATTCAGCGACTGACAGGCCGGATGGCTGCCCTGGCACGATTTATTGCCAGGTCTGCCGACAAAACAACACCGTTCTTTAAGATACTAAAAGGGAATAAGCAGTTCAAGTGGGAGGCAGAACAAAAAGAAGCTTTTGAACAGCTAAAAGAACATCTGAAACAGCTGCCGACCCTTGCCAGGCCAATGACAGGGGAGAAGCTTTTCCTGTACATAGCAGTGACAAATTGAACCGTAAGCGCAGTCATCCTGAGAGTGGAGGTTGGGTCTCAGCAGCCAATTTACTTTGTAAGCCACGCCCTGGGGGCAGATGAGAGAAATTATCCGGTCGTTGAAAAAGCAGTATACGTGGTAGTCATCGCAGCACGAAAGCTCAGGCCATACTTTGACACTCACCCTGTCGTCGTACTGACTGATTTAAACCTGGAAAAAGTACTGGAAAATCTGGGAGACTGTTGAAATGGGCTATAGAACTAAGCGAGCTAGGGATATCTTATTAGTCTAGGACCACCATTAAGGCACGGGCCCTGGCAGACTTCCTAGCTGAATTCTCTCATTCAGAAGAAGATGACCCCCAGCTGGCGAATGGATGGTATACACGGACGGATTGTCCACGGCTAATGGCGCGGGGGTAGGAATCGTGCTAACCAGCCCTGAGGGGGCAACTTTGAACACGCCCTCAGGTTCACCTTCCTAGCATCGAACAATGAGGCTGAGTATGAGGTTCTCTTGGCAGGCATCTACCTAGCTAAAGCAGCAGGAGCGAAGAGGCTCGTCCGGGCCACCGACTCTCAGCTCATTGCGAATCAGATTAATGGCGAATATGAAGCCAGGGACCAAACCATGGCCTCATACCTGGAAAAGGTCAAGCAGGAACTGTCAGGATTGAAGTCCTATGAAGTCAAACAAGTCCCCAAATCGCAAAACAACTGGGCATATGCCCTGCCCAAATTAGCAAGCTCCAGCCTACAAGACATCAAGAGGTCAGTATGGGTGGATGTGATACAAGAAAAGTCCACAACACCTTGCCAGCTGATCGATATCATGGAAGAGGCGGAAGCTGAAAGCTGGCTGACCCAAACATCCAATACAAGAGGCATGGAACCCTACCACAAGATCCAACCCAGCAGAAAAGAATGCCAGCCAAAGCCGCATGGTACATACTGATCGGAGGAGAGCTATACCGCAAGTCATTTTATGCACCCTTGCTCAAATGTCTGGGGGCAGAGTAGGCTGCGGAGGTGTTAGATGACATACACTCGGGAATATGCGGACACCACGTTGGGGGAAGGACACTGGCGCATAAGGCCTTAAGGGCGGGGTACCATTGGCCAACTATGCTAGTAGATGCTAAAAGTCTTAACTCTGAAATGCAAAAAATGTCAACTCTTTGCCCCTATCATACACGCTCCAGCACAGGACCTCAGACCGATCATGTCCGCCATCCCTTTCGCTCAATGGGGGATGGACATACTGGGCCCATTCGCCATAGCGACAGGGGGCAGGAAGTTCCTCATAGTAGCAATTGATTACTTTACCAAGTGGATTGAGGTTGAAGTCGTCCCAAACATAACTGAGCTGGCAGTCTGGAAGGTCGTTTGGAGGAATATAATCACAAGGTACGGCCTGCCAAAGGTGCTTGTCTTCGACCATGGCAGGCAGTTTGACAATGATTGTAACAACCCGGATTTTCGTTGACTTAAATTAATAGATAATGCGGAAAGTTATCTAAGTCATTTAATTAAAATTTATATCAGAGTGTAAGTAAATCCGGATCGCTACGGATCCTTACAACAAACGACTATTAATTATATAGTCTTGATTCACTTAGTACAGAATATAGATTGTATTTTATACAAACATATTATTAAATCTCTCTCGCTCGATTCCCCAACGTCTTAAACCTGCAAAAAAAATAATAGAGTGGACGCTGAGCGGGACAACAACCAAGCCGTTCATCTAACATTGCCTCGAACACATAAGACAATCATGTGAATAACAAATAATATGCTTACAAAAATATTAAAGGCTATCACGTAACAGATAGTTTCCTTTACTTCAATTATCAACATGTGAGGTGATGAAAACGATAAAGTTTAAAAGATGGGACATTGACAGCCATTTGATTTTAAAATTATTTTTCACGTAAACAGAGAATAAACACACGAGTCGTGGCTCCTAGTATCACCGCTACATCCTATTGGCTTGCATCTCACCAATAAAAGTAACCGTGTTACTGACTCGTAGACCGAACCGATCTTATGAGGTTTACATCTCACCCATAAGGCTCAATTGGGCTCGAACTTCTATTATATTAAACGTTTATTCAAACGGGGCTCTGGGCTGAAATGAAAGCTGATGATTACATTCTCTGCATCACCAAGAAGGAACCCGCAGTTTTCAGAATCCTGTTCTGCCCCCGCTACCTAGGTGGTAATACTGATCAAGTACTTGTCTATACGTGCGCCACATACCCTACGCAGACTCTTGACCGCAGCTCTCACTATCGTAGGATGACTACCTTAAACACTAGGTCGACTCTTGGACCACAGCCTCCGAGTCTGCTTTTCATTACAAGTGCAGTCGAAACACCACGCATGGTAGAATCCAACACAAGCTATTCGTCCCAGACTCGCATCGTAAACTTTATATAAAAGTCGCCCGTGAACAAGTAGTACTTTATTTGGTGACCTTTTAATAATTGGTCGGACTCATTTGAAACACTCAAATCCTCAAATACTTACTTTCAGTGTGACAACGTTACACTTTAATCCTCAAGTGTCACCCGAAATATTATATCCCAAATATCGTATAACTTATTTTTAAAATAGTAAATTCTTTAAATAAAGTTTTATATAAAAATAAAATTTAAGGTAGAATAAAATATTATTTTAAAATTTATAGTTTTTGAAAAATATAAAAGTTTTTGAAAATATAAATTAAGTCGTACTTAATTGATTTACAAAATTTGACGTAAAATCATGTATTTAAATATTTATAAATATCGTGTAAAAATTTCGGAATAAAATAAATCCATTTATTTTAGTAAATAAAATTTATAAATTTTTACCTATATATATAAATAATAAGTGAAGTTTTATTAAAATAAAACATTTTGCAAGTTACTAATTTACTCTATTATTATAATATATAAACAAATGTAAAAGTAGTAAATAAAATTAAACATGACCAAAATTACAATTACATAAAATACATACTTCCTCCATTTATTAATGTTCTACCCATTTTCCAATTTGGGTCATTTATTAATGTTCTACCCATTTTCATTCTTTCCATATTAGTCTCTCACATCTTCATTTTTTAATAATTTTCACTAGGGTCCACTTGTATCAACTTCTCTCCCATTTTCATTCTTTATTCATTTTCCTTAATTAACGTGTATAAAGCAAATGGGTATAACATATATAAATGGAGGGAGTACAAAATATAAAATACATAGAACAAATATACATAGTAAATAGAATTAAATAAATAAAATACAATGAAAATGATATAAATAAATTTTAGGGTTATTTAACAGGAATAATATCAACTTTGGGTGGTATTTCATAAATAAAACCAACTTTAATTAATACGGGAATAAAACCAAGTATGAGACATATTATACACAAATGAAATTTACTCACCTACTACCGCCTACGCCAGTCAATATTTCACTAATACTGACCTTTCATGTAATTAACCTCATATAATTAACTTCATTAATTTTAAATTTATTCATTTTAAACTTTTTAACTTAATCTTCAGTTCATCTTCTTCCTCTGTTTCACTTCATCTTCTTCTTCCTCAATTCATCCTCTGTTTCACTTCATCTTCTTCCTCAATTCATCTTGTTGAAGGTAATTTTTTTTTGAAACTTTTGTTTGTTTATCAACTTTCGAAGGTAATTTATCTTGTCCGTCTTTATATATATTTACCATTAAAATTGTCGAAAATTCGTTTTCAGAGGTTATAGCTGTAGAGAAGTTCATTCTTCAATCCTTTGCTTCGGCAATGTCAATGGTGAGTATTGTTTTCATTTCCCCCAATCAATTTTTCTGGGTTTCATTTTCTAATTTAGGGTTTTCTTATTCCGAGTTTAATTTAGGACTTTCTGATTCTGGGTTTGATTTAATGGTTATTCTGGGTTTCCTATTAGTGTTCTTTTTAATTGGTTTGATTGAAAACGTAAGTGAATCTATGGAGACTTGTGACCTTGAAGTTTTGTTATGGGAAAATCGAGTTTCTTGTGGGAATGAAGAAGATGAAGATGTGCGTTAATTAGTAGTATGGGACCCACAAAAACCGACTCCATCCGGTCATTTAAAAAACAATTTCATTCGTGGATAATATGTCTCATAGATGGTTTTATTCCCGTATTAATTAAAGTTGGTTTTATTTATGGAATACCACCCAAAGTTGGTATTATTCCTGTTAAATAACCCTAAATTTTATTATTTTAAGTTCTTTTATTCATTTTCTCGTTTTTCATATAAACAGAAATGTAAAGGTAATAAATAAATAAATAAATTGAACAAGTGATGATTTAGTCATACATAAATATATAACACAAATAAAATATCACGTAACATTTATATATATATATATATATATATATAAAATATCACGTAACATTTATATATATATAGAGTAAGGCTCTTATGAGTCCTTTACTCTAGATGAGTCCCTAAGTCCTCATCTCATCCATTGGATGGGATGATGATGGATGGACAAGATTCATCCTAGTATTTGCATTAAAAAAAAAAAGATTTACGTTCCTAAAATTGCTCCCATGAATTTAGGAAACAATAACTCCCTTATTCACATTCATTCATCATTCACGTTCATTCATCATTCACGTTCATTCAAACCTGAAAAAAAAACCCTTTCTTCATCATGTTCATTCATTCATTCAATCAATCAATTTTGTGCTCGAAATCCCGTTACAATGGATTCAATGACCGCGTCATCTTCTTCAACTGTTGATAAGCAATTGATCGAGTATAACAATGGTGAGTTCCAATATTTCTTTCACGTTTTGATTCAATTTTTATCCATGGATACATCGTGCGTCAATTTGCGTTCTTTTTTTACGTCAATTTTCATTCATGTTGATATTGCTTTCATTGTCATTTCATTCATCATAGTTTCGTATCAATGGTTAATTGCTCTCTCGATCTTTATAGATTCTAGGGTTTTATGTTTGTTATTTAGATTTTTCATTATATCCACTGATACTATTGTTTTGATTTCTATTAATGCAGAAACGTCGTTGAAGTAACATACCTTCTGAGTTAAAGTAACACTTAATTGCAATTATAGTAACACAAATGAACGTTGAGAAAAGGGTTTTGATAATGATGTTAAAGTAACGTATTGTACTCGTTAGAGTAACACAACTTAGGAATTGAAGTAACACATTATTTGCATGGGTGTAACGCTGTTCAATTTTGTGCAGGTGGTATTGGCAAAGATGCGAACGCACGGGACAACACTGGAAAAGGTGGAATTTTATTCATTTGATTAATCATGGATTAATAACAATGGTTCATTGCTCTCGTTTTAGTATAGATTCCAGGTTTAACGTATTCTTCACTGATATTATTGTTTTGTTTTATGTTGAAGCAGATAAGGAAACTCAAGAAGACACTGATTTTATTGTTTTGTTTTATGTTGACAAAGATGAGGAAACTGAAGAAGACACTGAGGAAGATGAGGAGGAGAAACAAGTGTTTTGAGAATAGTTGTGTTTTTGGTCATTCTAAGAATTTTTTTTTGGTTTACAAGAATAACTGATTTTGTACACATTTTTTACACATATCACTGTGCTACGTTGCAATTAACTCTATATTTTATTTAATACATGTGTATTTGGTTAGAGTAACATCTCATATCTATTGGAGTAACACCTTTCTTGAGTTACAGTAACAAACATAATCCATGAAAGTAACTGAGCACATCAGCGTTGTTTAAACAAATGATTACCAAAGTAACTGAGGATAACTTGGATTAGAATCATTCATTAGGAAATTAACAACTTTTGTTCTTTAAAGAACCATATATAATGCGTCATAGTGATTGATGATAATATCAATGAAAGTGATTATGAGACCACACCATTAATATCAATGAAACTTAATCATGAGACGTAGAATAACATCATTAATCAATTAGAGTAACATCATTTGTTCATTAAAGTAACAGTTACAATGCGTCAGTGTAATACACTGATTATGAGACCACATTTGTATCTTGGGTAAACTTCATTCATTCCCATAGTAACATCAGTCGTTACTTAGAGTAACTGGTACAGTCAATCACTGTAACAGAATGAACAAATTCACAACCAGAAGAAGAAGGTGACATAATTCATAATATTTCATAATCAGAAGAAGATGACATAATTCATTAGACACATCATTTTTTCCGACCCTTTGTTGGCTTGGTCTTGGGACCGTCGATGATCTGTCTCACGTCTGGGACTGTCTGTTCTTGTCTGCCAATACGAATATGAAGATTACCTTTGCTTGAGTTGAAGATGAAGTTGAAGAGTTTTTGTTAGGCGGGTGTGTTTGAATGAAAAAATTGAATGGGATGAAAGAGAACGTGTTATTACTTGGAGGTAATTAAGGGAGGAGAGAAGATTTTATTATATTTTTTCCAAGATATGGTAGTTATTACCTTAATTACAACACTCAATCACCACCATCCATCCCTTTTAGATCAATGGCTCTAAATAGGACTTATGGACTCAAAAAAAAAGGGGGACTCACTTGATCTTCAATATATATATATATATATATATATATATATATATATATATATATATATATATATATATATATATATATATATATATATAGTTTGGGTAAAAGTGGGAAGTTGGGAAGTTGTGTTTATGGCCCTTGATCTTGGGTTGAATGGATGGCTTAGATGGATGATGGGTAAAAAAAAAGGGAAGGAGACAGCAAACTGACAAGCAGCAGTGGAGAGAGGAAGCAACCCTCCCCTCAATCACACTTCGCAGCAGTGGAGAGAGGGGAGCATCCTCTCCTCAATCAAACTCTCCCTTCTTCATTACTTCCCTCCTCTCCTTTTCAATTCATTTCCCTTAATTCAATTCATCTCTCCCTAACAAAACTCCATCAAATAAGCTCCATTAATAACTCTGACCATACTCCGTCAACAACTCCGATCATACTCCGTTTTTAACACAACATGACGGATAATTATACCAAGGTATGTTTATGCATAAGCTTTGATCATCTTCATTTTTTTAGCTTCTTCTTCATCCTCATCTTCATCTTCGATCATCTTCATCTTCTTCAAACTTCTTTTTATTTTTCATATCTTTTTTTTTGGTATTTATAAAATTATTCATCTTCATTATCTAAAAAAAAGAACAACTTCATCTTTAAGATGAAGTTTGAAGATGAAGTTGTTCTTTTTTTGTGGGATGAATGGAGCTTGAAGATGAAGATGAAGATGAACAAGTCATTTAGTGCGTAATATTTTTGCAGAATTGCAAAGTCACACTCATTATGCTGTACAGTTACACTCATTATGTTGTAGAATCACGCAGATGTACACTCATTGTAGTCACATATTCAGTTGTATAGTCATACTCATTATGCTGTACAATCACACTCGCTATGTTGTAGAATCACGCAGCTGTAGAATACCTTGGGATTAAGGTATCATTCGTTGAATCATCTTCATGCTTGTTTTATTTTTCAGACTTTTTTTTTTGTATTTATAAAATTATTCATCTTCATTATCCAAAAAAATGAGTGTTGAATATGGATGAATGGATGTTGAATATTTAATGAATGTTTAGATATTTTCATTTTTTTAAAGTCATAGTCGTTCATTCATCCATATTTTTTTTTTTTGGATAGTGAAGATGAATAATTTTATAAATACAAAAAAAAAGGTATGAAAAATAAAACAAGCATGAAAATGAAGATGGTTAAACGCATGATACCTTAATCCCAAGGTATTCTACAGCTGCGTGATTCTACAACATAATGAATGTGACTGTACAACTTAAAGTGTGTGACTATACAACTTAAATTGTGTGACTTTTTTCAGGTATTTTTTTTAATGAATGAAGGTTGAATATGGATGAAAGAAAGTTGAATATTTAATGAATGTTTAAATAATTTGCTTTGATTCGTATGTATAATCATCTTTCTAATTATGAATGTGACTTTGATAATGATGATTACAAGCTGCCCCCTCAATCAGAAGCTGCCCCCAAAATAGTCACACACTTTATTCGGTATAGTCACAAATATTGAGGTGTACAATCGCGTGATATGAGATGCACAGTCACACATGTTGATGTGTACAACCACACGCTATAAGGCGTACAGTCACACACTTTATTCCGTATAGTCACACTCATTATGTTGTACAATCATGCAGTTGTAGAGTCATTGTAGTTATATATTCAGTTGTGTTGTGTGATTTAGATTGATTGTGTGTTTTGTTGCAGCAAAATAGTTGATGGAAAGAGGAATGTTGGTAAAAGGGGCGGTGGGAAGAAGAAGGTCGTGGAAGATACAACGACCGACCACGTAATTGGACAATGTATTGTTGCGCACGTACCGGAGACCATCGTTAAGCTCTTGTGTGTTTATGTGAGATAAAATATTTGCTTTAGGATGAACGTACTATGTGTAAATGATGTTTGGTGGGTTAGAATGTTTTTATGTTTGACGTACTATATGTAAAGGATGGACTTTGTCCAATGTAAATATATTTTCATCGTTATTTTCTGGTTTCATAATTAATCACGCGAGGTCTATAGCAAAATCACTTATCCTTCCACCTGTGTGACTATACAACATAATCTCTGTGACTATACAACTAAGTTATACTCGTACTTATTTATACTTCAATCATCATTAGCAAAGATGATTACATACACTAATCACTGCAAGAATTTGTGTGATTCTACAATACAATGACACTACAACTGCATGATTGTACAGCATAATGAGTGTGACTGTACAACTTTAACTGTGTGACTATACAACATAAACTGTGTGATCCTACAACATAATGACTGTGATCCTACAACATAACGAGTATGACTATACAACTTCAACTGTGTGACTATACAACATAATCTCTGTGACTATACAACTAAATTATACTCGTACTTATTTATACTTCAATCATCATTAGCAAAGATGGTTACATACACTAATCACTGCAAGAATTTGTGTGATTCTACAATATAATGAGTGTGACTATACAATATAATGAGTGTGACTATACAACCTAAAGTGTGTAACTACAAAACTGAAACCGTAAAATGGAAAATAAAAGCCATATAGTCAATTATTCTTCAATCATCATTAGCAAAGTCACATTCATAATTAGAAAGATGATTATACATACGATTCAGAACAAATTATCTAAACATTCATTAAATATTCAACCTTCATTCATTCATATTCGACCTTCATATTCAATCTTCGCAACAATACATTGTCCAATTACGTGGTCGATCGCTGTATCTTCCACGACCTTCTTCTTCCCACCGCCACTTTTACCAACATTCCTCTTTCCACCAATCATTTCGCTGCAACAAAACACACAATCAATCTAAATCACACATACAACTGAATATGTGACTACAATGACTGTACAACTGCATGATTGTACAGCATAATGAGTGTGACTATACAACTTTAACTGTGTGACTGTACAACATAAACGGTGTGATCCTACAACATAATGACTGTGATCCTACAACATAACGAGTATGACTATACAACTTCAACTGTGTGACTGTAGAACACAATCTCTGTGACTATACAACTAAATTATAACATTCATTAAATATTCAATCTTCATTCATTCATATTCAACCTTCATTTTAATCCATATTTAATTTTCATTTTTTTTTGGATAATGAAGATGAATAATTTTATAAAAAAAAAAAGTTATGAAAAGTAAACCAAGCATGAAGATGAAGATGATTCAACGAATGATACCTTAATCTCAAGGTATTCTACAGCTGCGTGATTCTACAACATAGCGAGTGTGACTGTACAACATAATGAGTATGACTATACAACTGAATATGTGACCACAATGAGTGTACATCTGCGTGATTCTACAACATAATGAGTGTGACTGTACATCATAATGAGTGTGACTTTGCAATTCTGCAAAAACATTACGCACTAAATGACTTGTTCATCTTCATCTTCATATTCAAGCTCCATTCATCCCACAAAAAAATAACAACTTCATCTTCAAACTTCATCTTAAAGATGAAGTTGTTCTTTTTTTTTAGATAATGAAGATGAATAATTTTATAAATACAAAAAAAAAAGAAATGAAAAATAAAAAGAAGCATGAAGATGAAGATGAAGATGAAGCACGAAAATGAAGATGAAGATGAAGATGATGATGATGAAGATGAACATACCTTCGTATGATGATCGAAGTTACTGACGGAGTATGTTGGGTTAAAAATGCAGTATGGTCGGAGTAGTTGACGGAGTATGGTCGGAGTAGTTGACGGAGTATGGTCGGAGTTATTAATGGTGATTATTTGTTGGGGTTTTGTTAGAGAGAAATAAATTGAGTTGAGAAATGAATTGAAAATGAGGGGATTGGGAAGTGTATGAGGGAAGTAATGTAGGGATTGATTTGGGTGAGGGGATGTTTCCCTCTCTCCACTGCTGCTGTGTCGGTTTATTATCTTTTTTTTTTTTTTTTATAATTGAACCCCATCCATTCACCATTCATCTTAGGATGAATGGATGGAGGGGATTAACACTAAGGGAGAGTTGGAGAGTTAGTAACTCCCTTGATCCCCCGTATATATATATATATATATATATATATATATATATATATATATATATATATAGAGAGAGAGAGAGAGAGAGAGAGAGAGAGAGAGAGAGAGAGAGAGAGAGAGAGAGAGAGAGAGAGAGAGAGAGAGAGAGAGAGATGGGTTCTAATGAGTCCCTATATATGTGTTGAGTCCTTGAGTCCTCATCCCATCCGTTGGATGGGAGATGGATCAAGGGACGAGATAAAATCACTGTTTTAATAAAAAAAAAAGATACAGCATCCAACAAAATAGGAAGGTGAATATTTCAGTAACGTAACAATCTCATTCATTCATTCATTCATTCATTCATTCATTCATTCTCTCTTTCATCAATTCCGTTTCCGCCACCTTCTTCTTCATCGTTCTCTCGCTCATTCAATCATTCATTCTTCAAAAATACATTCAGTCATTCATCATCTTCAACGCGCCGCTGCCATTGATTTCAATACGACACAATCAATAACACATTCAGTGAATAATCGTCTTCATCGCGCTGCTTTTCATTCAATCCGGCTTCTACTTTTATTCATTCAATAACACATTCAGTGACACAATCAATGACTGATATGCAAATCGTGGAAGTTAAAAACTGTGAGTATATATTGTAGTTTCTACTTTTCTACGTTCAACTATAGTAATGCTGCATATTAATCACATGATGTCTGCGCACAGAAAAGGTATTGGGTTATTTTAGTTCAGGTAATGTGTTACTTTAGTGTAGAATGTCCGTTATTTTAATGACAAACTTCTGTTACTTTTATGATACGTTACTTTAATTAATCGAAGATGTTACTTTAGTTCTTAACGTCTGTTATTGTAACGCATTAGTGAGTCATGGGGATATTTGAAACCGACATTTCTAAATAATAATAAAAAAAGATATTGTTTTCTATAATAGTGGTAGTCTACTACTTTTATGCTCTGTTACTTTAATTCATATAATTTGTCACTGTAGCTCTTAACATCTGTTATTGTAGCGCATTAGATAGTCATTGGAATATATGAAACTGCCGTATTAAAATAATGATTAAAAAAGATATTGTTCCCTATAATAGTGGGACGTGATTGCCAACAAATTAGAAAACAAATAAAAAGAGTAACTGCCCATTCAAAGAAATATACTGCTTCACTATCGTCAACGACTTCAAATCAAAATAACCTACAAATCAAAGTACACGAGTGCAGTCAACGAATCATAATAGACGTCAAGCCATTCATCTTCAACCTTCTGCCGCTTCAACATCTCCTTCTATGGCTGATATTCAACCTGTCAAAGAAACAAACTGTAAGTTTTTTGTTAGTGATTTATACTGTGGACCCATGGAAGCAATTAAAATGCTGCATATTATTAGATTTTACGCTCATTGTATGTAAACTGCATGTTATCACATACTTTTTAAATACGTGAATGAAATATAACTGGAGTTATTTTTGTGCACAATATTCGTTACTTTAATGAGCATTAATCGTTACTGTGAAGTCATACATCTGTTACTGTATGTCTATTTTATACGCATCTTCTGTTTATTTAATTACCTCAATGCACTGTTACTGTTACTATGTGTCTATTTTATACGCATCTTCTGGTTTGTTTTTCAGTTGACGCAGACGCACACGAATGGTACATGGATGTAGGTGAGACTTTTACGCCATACGTAGGGCAGATATTCAAAGACCAGGAAGAAGCGGTAAACTTTTATAAAATCTACGCATTGGCCTGCGGGTTCGATGTGAGGAGGTACACAACGAAAAGATGGCGGGGTGGTGAGATTAAATCAAAGCTGCTAGTATGCAACAGGCAGGGTTTTTACAAAAAAAAAGTCAACGGAGATGCGGCATCCAAGGAGGGCACGTCGAAGGGGGAAGCAGTGGAGGGGAAGACAGAGGGAGTCACTGTGGAGGAACCAAAAAGGAAAACAAAGGTCCGTCGTGTTGGCTGTATGGCAAGAATTAAGTTGTTCAACGAAGGCGGGCCTCTTAGAATTGTTAAGTTTCACAGCGGGCACAACCACGAGCTAATTTCACCAAAAGACAGAGAGTTCCGTAAGTTATCGAGAAACCTCACGAAGTACCACAAGCAAATGATACTGAATAATTCACGGGTATGTGTTGAGTAACTTCTTGCAGGTTCAATTATTTAAATTGAGATCACTGCGTGTTTAGTTCACTGCGCCATAGGTAATATTTTGTTACTCTAATGCACATTCTGTGTTAATATTTCGTTACTCTAATGCAGATTTTGTGTTACTGTGGTTTATGTACTCCGTTACTTTAATGAAAAGCCGTCTGTTAATTAGCAATTTCTGGTTACTCAATCGACATGTTACTTTAATGACGTCTAACTATTATTTCAACATTTGTCATACGTTACTTTAATCAACGAATTGTTGCGGCTGAAGATCGGTGCAACGCAGACTTACAAGATGTGTAAGGAGCAGGTTGAAGGGTTCATAAACATAGGTGCCAGCCTGGTTGACTTCAAAAACTTTGGAAGAGATATAAAGTGCTTCATCCATGAGAGGGACGGTCAGTTATTCATCGATCGTTTCAGGAGTATGGCGGACAATCGCAAGGGATTTTTCTTTGATTACGACCTGGATGAGGATGGTAGTTTGAGCAGGGTCTTTTGGGCTGACGGTGTTGCTAGGAGGAACTACAGGTTATTTGGTGACGCAGTTTCGTTCGACCCAACATACGAGACGAATAAATATAAGATGATATTCACCCCCATTCACCGGTGTCGATCACCACAAACGATCGATGACTTTCGGTGGCGCTCTCATCGCGCACGAGGATGAGAAATCATTCAACTGGGTGTTCGAACGGTTCCTGACGGCTATGGACGACAAGGAGCCAGAGTACATCATCACCGATCAGGACCCCGGTATCATTGCATCTTTTGAGAAGATGTTTAAATCGGCTTGGCAACGATTTTGTATGTGGCATATAATGAATAAGGTACCGACTAAATACGGCGCCTCGCGGGCCGACTACCAGGAATTCCTGAAGAAATTGAATGCAATAGTGTGGGATGACGAGATCGATGAAGCGGAATTCGACGAGCGGTGGATGGAAATAATGGAGGAGCACGACATGGGGGATGTTCAGTGGTTCGAAACTGCATTTTCGATTAGGAAGCAGTGGGTCATGGCGCACTGCAGGGATCTGAAGATGGGAGGCTTAATGCGAACAACACAGAGATCGGAGAGCGAAAACAGCTTCTTCAAGCGGTTTGAGAACCAGCATAGAACGTTGGTTGAATTTTGGATGCGGTTTGAGAGCGCCATGGATCAGCAAAGGTATAACCAGAAAAAGATTGACAGCGAGAATATACAATCTCTGCCGAAGACAATGACCCACCTCCTGATAGAACAGAACGCAGCAAGGGTCTACACCCACGTGGTGTTTGATGAATTTCAAGATGAGGTAAAGTGTTCAGTTGGGACGTGCAGTGTGAGAGGTTTTGCTGAAAGGGATGAGGTTGAAGTAACTACGGTGAGGGACGCCACAAGGGGTAAAGAATTTCTAGTCCACTACAAACAAGGTACGCAGTTGCTGTCTTCTCTTATACGGGATTTATGGGTTAAAGTAAAGGGATGAATGTATTAGAGTAACACAACTTATTAGTTAAAGTAATGAGGTTTGTAGGTTGTAGATCAAGCACAGGATGCAGTATTTCAGTTTTGGATCAATCACCTTATGCGTTAAAGTAACAGAATGCACGTATTAAAGTAACACATAGTATTAGTTAAAGTAACGCGAACTGATTAAAGTAAACCGTATTAAAGTAACACATGTTTTGAGAGATTTGTGAGTTTGTGGGTTGTATATCTGATAGTCTTAATGCTATACGGACCTCCTGCAGAAACGTCGAACGTCAAGTGCACGTGTAAATTGTTTGAGACAAGGGGAATACTGTGTGTCGACACATAATTTGGATATATTCCTCGAAGGGCCTGACCATTATACCCGATAACTACGTAGCTGGAAGATGGTCGAGGGATGCACTGCGCAAAGATCGTGTTGTTGATGACGGTGTGGAAGGCGATGAAAATGACATCATAGACGGAAAGCAGATAGAGATGTCTAAACTGTGGTCGGAAGTTCATGAGACGATGGGTATTCTACGGTCTGCTAATAAAGAAGATGTGGAGAACATGTGCGCTTTGATCCACGAATTCAGGATGAAGCTTAAGCCGATTGGGGGAAGCGAGACATTGAATAAAACCCAAGAATTGGAAGAGATGCTAGGATGTACGTCAACAGCAGAGATAACGATACTCCCGCCAAAGATTTCCAAGATGAAAAGAAGCGGCAAGAGGTTGTTATCGAGCAAGGCGAAATCCGTTGCACTTGCAAAGAAGCCGAAGCGCATGTGCAACAATTGTAAGCAGATGGCGCACCACGACAAGAGGAATTGCCCCAATCCCTTTGCAGCACGGCCGCCACCGCCTGTCGAACCGTCTGACGATGAATCAGAATCAGAGTCAGAATCAGATGAAGAAGATGAGGACGAGGACGAGGAAGATGTAGAAGATGAACCAGTATTCTGATTAGGGCAATTTGCTTCCTTAGAGTAACATAGCTTATTCTTTAGAGTAATAAATTGGCAGCATTACAGTAACTTATTTTTTAAAGGTTTATTGAATCACAGATATTCATTCCTTGGAGAATATAATAAGTAGAAGAAGATTCAGTTAAAGTAACACACATTATTCATTAAAGTAACGTGATAGATGAGTTAGAGTAACACGGGATATCATTTTTTAAGTGTTTGATCGAATTGCAGATATAAATTCCTTCCAGATATTCATTCCTTGGATAGTATAATAGGTAGAGGAAGATTCATTAAAGTAACACACGTTATTCATTAAAGTAATGTGATAGATGAATTAGAATAACACGGGATATCATTTTTTAAGTGTTGATCAAATGCCATACTTGACTAGAGTAAGAATTAAGGTAAAAATTAACATGCAGCGTAGAAGATGTAAGAATTAAAGTAACACATGACATTCATTGAAGTAACAAATTACGGGGTTCAGAGTAACAAAGTTTAAGGGATATACTGACATTGAGTGACAAAGTTTTAGGGATAGGGTAACATTGTACAAAATGACACTTAGTTTTTTGGTTAAACCTTGTACAAAATAATGGTCAATCAATCTAACCATTCACTGACTACCGTTTCCGGCTCTTTCCTCGCGTAGCCTTCAATTCTTCAATAAATTTCGGCCTAGCTGCCACAAACTTATCTACATCATCGATCAGCCGCCTTCGATAAATGTTCAAGTCTGCTAGGAGGATGGTTGCTGCAAGCTGGACGACCAAGTATCTTCTGTTAACCTTCTTGTGGAGGTCATCGTTATTGAATTCGCGGCCCTCGTACAAAAGCATATGCATCAGAAGAAATATCCCTGACTCGTCCTTGTTAGTGACTGTGGACTGACAACCAAGCTTAATCGCACGGAACCTGTACGACACAATATCCGCCGCACCAGGAACTTCATAATAGTCAAGGAAGTCACTCATTGACGCCACCTGAATACCATTGATGATAGTGGTCAAGGAAATCACTCATTGGCGCGCAAGATTGTGATAAAAAACTGATGAAATAAAGAATAGAGAGGCTCACAATTGTCTTGATGGCTGCAAAGAGATCTGTTTCTCTGACCGATGTGTAGCGACGGTGGTCGAGGAAATAGACAGTCTTCTTCTTTCGGTTGAGGGCTACGCATGAGAAGTACCCGTCAACGTTGATGGGCACAAAGATAAGATCAGTGTCCACCTGGAATGTATCGCCACATTTATCCTTGAAAGTATGTCATTCCTTCTACACTGCGTTTGAGTTCTTTAAGGACGCTGATCTTAGATTTTCCGCAACAATCCTCATGATCGCATCCTGTAAGAAGGTTAGGATTGTGTGAATATTTGCAGTAAGTACACAGTAATTAGTTGGTGTCCTTGTTACTGCAACAGGTGTAGAGTGTTACTTCAATGCAGTTGAAGTGTTACTCTAATGAAGAACTTTCCAAAAAGAATCAGAATATGAGGTAAAAATAATGCATATGTACAAAGTAACTCGTTAGACATACCGTCTGCCGTAAACCAAGGAACGCCATCTTAGGATAATCATCAGACCCGCTCCCGTTCGCGACGAGACTGTTCAGGAGCATTGACCAGCACTCGACGACAGAGGACAACATGTCATTACCCAGGAACCCGCTGCCCTGCCATCTGAACGGGACGTTGACAAGAGGGAACGAAGAGACATTGGCCCATTTGTTGATGCCTCGCTGAACCATGTACTTGCCCATTTCTTCAGCCTTGGTGGTATTAGATAAAATAAAGTAAATAAATAAAAGACCGAGAAAATGAAGGAAAAAAAATTTGTTTTTTGGTTACCCTTATATAGGACGTCTTGTATATAGGAATGTTTAAATATATACCAAAATGAGCTGACTTACCGAGAGCTGTGCCATCCCAATGTAAGGAAGACTTTCAAACTCCCCCTCGTTGTAAGACCTATTATCAAGGTATTCAATCCGCTGTTTCAAAAAATTGATACACGCGCAGCTGTAATGGTCATTGTTTTCCGACAGCACCGGAACGAATACCTGTAGGTAGGAAATGGGTATCATGTTGGTGTTACAAATATGTACTAGATTGTGTAGTTAAAAGAGAGTGGACACTAAAGTAACAGATAATATAAACTATAGTAACAAGTTGAATGAATTTAAGTAACATCATATATTCTGATAATAATGTAGATGATGCAGGTTAAAGTAACAGGTCTCAGTGATTAAAGTAACACATATTGTTCACTAAAGTAACGTCGATTATCTGCTAAAGTAACAAAAGATATGTTGGAGTAACATGCAGATTTACAGACATTCCAGTCTTACAAAATATGAGATCTAAAATCAAAAATACCAGGTCAGAATCTAGCTCGAGATTCCCTTCATTTTCATCGAGCCATATGTTCCAGAAGTTGAACAATGCTTCGCTCATGTCCAGCGGGACACCACCCTTTCTACTTCTCCACATCTGGAGAGCCGTATCCTACATGATATTTGTTGGAGTAACAGGTCGATATCATTAGAGTAACGCACAAAGTGCATTACAGTAACATAGTTATAGAACTACAGTGACAACCTTTTTTGAATAAAAACATTATATCGACTGATGCCATTATATTAATATTACTAAAGTTTTAGATAGGCAAGTGAATAAATTAGCTTACGCTGTGGCTGACACCGAAGAAGCATCGTGATGTCCGACGCGGTGCAGACTGGGCAGCTGCCAAGTGATTCATGAGTATGCACCAGCAGTCAATTACAGCATTCGAGAGCTGCTCTCCAGGCGCAAGCGTGGCCAACTCACCACGGGGTACGTTGAAAAAGTCACTGAACTTCACAATCATCTCCCTGCAAATAATCGAAAGGATTATGAAACATTTAACAAAAATCGACAATAATGCGCACTAAAAAAAATTAGGTGATGTAGACCACTTACGATGTACTGTATTTTTCATTTTTGTAGAAGACGTAGTCAATTATGTCTTTCCTCACAGACAAAACAGACCTGAAAAGCCTGCCGTCCCCACCCAGGAAGTCCGACAGCATGAGCTGGTCAGGATCTGGGATGTCACAGTCCCAAGAGCACCCAAGCCTCTCATCGACGACTTGCATGCATCCCAACTGCTTTTCAGAATGAAAAAAGAAAGGGTGGAAGACCTCCCTTCCGTCTACCACCACTGACAAACACTCACCGACATCCTCGTCTCCAATTCTATCAATATCCCACAGAGAAAGCACTATCTGGCGGTCACTGCTTAAATTCAGTCCCCCCTGAATATCATTAACCTTAGCTGTTGAGTACGACTGAATGTTAAGATCATCCTCCTCAGCTTAATTTGTTTTTTTGGCCTCAAATACCGGCCCCTGCAATGACAACTCCCTAGCGCGACGCAACGCCTCACAAACTTCATCCACCACCCGGTGCAGCTCTGCTCCTCCCCAGAATGCCTGGGTTGCTTGTGATGGCACCGGGTCTTCGGGTAATGGATTGCCCGAAGTTATCCTCCTGATCTTCGCAGCATGTGAGACCCACCAATCATGGAATGCGCGATTGCATTCCTTCCCATCATCAGATGAATGTGGTGGACCTCCTGCAGGAAAGAATAATTGTGTTGGAAATATGTAGTAAAGTAACGGTGCATGAAATGTATAATCAACTGACAGAATGTGTACTGAAAGAGAGTGGACACTAAAGTAACAGACAGTATGAACTAAAGTAACAAATGGTATGGATTAAAGTAACATCATATATGTTGGAGCAATAATGTGGACGATCCAGTTTAAAGTAACGGATTGTAAGAATTAAAGTAACATATGTTGATCACTAAAGTAACATCATTTATCTGCAAAAGTAACAGAAGATATGTTAAGAGTAACATGTAGATTTACATACATCATAGATTTACATCCTTACTGATTCCATGGTTTCCAACTCAGACACATATAGATTCATTAATGAATTATTGACATGATTACTTACGTCGGCCGCCTTGGCCCTCAGTTCACTATCATCTTCAAGATCACGAGAAAGTTTGATGGTGGTGAACTTATCGTCCTCTTGTCCATGCAATGTAGCATCATCAGTGTGACGGTTCTGTGTAATCTTCAACGGCGGTGGCGGGTCTGCCCCCCTCACCGCATGTAAACAACGGGGGTACTCCACATCAGATCGGGTAAGCCGGCCCAGCCCACCACAAATGAACTCACCGGCCAACCGTTCAAGAATGCGTTTATGATCCCAGTGCTTGATCAAAGGGAGATCACACGGGCACGGGAGATTGCGGTAGTCAAACCGCTGGAAGTATGTAATCATTAAAAACGGCATACAACCAAGTAAATATGATCGGCTACGGAACACAAAATCCTCGCACGCCTGCGCCAGTCCATTCAGTATGAACGTGCACCAGTCAAGGTTTTTAATCTGCTGTACATCTTGCACAGCCTTCAGTAGTCTCAGATCAACCCCATGGTTGGACGTCGGGCAGAAGAATATCGACATGCTGTAGAGAACGAACAACCTACAGAACATCTCTCCACCCTCTACATCCTCCTGCAGTTTCTTAAGGACCTTTGACAGAGGGATTGCATCGCTTTCATTGCCGACATGAAAGTCACCCCTCCACTGTTTCTTCAGCGCCACGACGGACTCCTCTTCGGCCGCCTTCGATCGACCCATCGGCAGTAGCTCAACAGGGTCCGCTCCAAGTGGAAGGAGGAAGCAATCATGTACATCATGCTTGGTTACGAGGAACTGATTGCTCCCGCATCTAAAAATCAGCGTGTCATCGCTGAATAAAGACATGAAATCAGTAGCAAACTTTACAGGGAAGCTCCTAAGGTGCATTTCAAGTACACCGCCAAATCCAATCGCTGAAAGCGCTTCCCGCTGCCTCTGGTTTAAATTAGATATTAGATTAACAAGGAGCTGCGGGCTGCACCTTACAGACGACGAACGGTCGACGTTCGCTGCACCAGACAAATCGGTAGCTAGTTTCTTCAACTTCGATGGCTTAACAGCCGTTTTCTTTGCCCGTTGAACTTTTTTCTCACCACCAACGACAATCTTACCTTCTTCAGCCATCTGAAGATGTATTATTATGAGAATAATGCCAATGATACAAACTGACTAGAGAATTAAGAGTTGGAGAAAAAGGATCTTTGTTCATGGATTTACGCATTACAGTAACAGATATTATGCATTAAAGTAACGTAATATCTGCATTAAAGTAACAAGTAACACATGCATTGCAAACGATGCAACGAAAACAATTAAAGTAACAGATAATAAGCATCACAGTAACAAGTCATGTGAATTAAAGTAACGCCATTAGATCCAGTTGTGCAGGTTCGACGTGAGTAGGTATAAAAGAAGACTTAGTTGTGCATGTTACACATTAAAATAACGAATGATACGAGTTAAAATAACGAGTAATGTACATTGAAGTAACACAAAAAATGTTTATACCGTAAATGCAGGGGAACGATTGAAAGCAGAGTGTGTATAATCAATTATGAACATGAAAACAATTATATTAGCATAACAAGCAATTCAATTGGGAAGAATTACAACGAAATATACACTGATTAAACCCCAAACTCAGTGAAATATATTGAAAAGAATACGAGCACAGATCTAATAAACACAAACTCATTGAAATATTGAAAAGAATAGTACAGTAATTAAAACCCCTAAAAAAACCTAATTTACCTTAAGTTCGCAGATGAAAAAATTGTGAATACAATGAAGCTTGAATACAGTTGCCTCGATGACGATTACGACCGAACGAAGCTTGAACGAAAATGCGAAGGATATGAGAAGAAGAAGATGAGTTAATGGATTAAGCTGAGAAGAAGGATATGCGAAGGATATGAGAAGAAGAAGATGAGTGAATACGAGAAGACGGTGAAAATATGAGACGGTGAAAAGTAATGATGTGGGCGGGAGGTTTGAGAATTGAAAATACTTAGGTAAGAAGGAAACGTGGGGTGATGATAGAGGTGAAAATGAATTGGTCAATAGGAGAGAGAGAGAGAGAGTGGCAGTAGATAATTTAGGGAGGAGAGAGAAAGGAAATATATTTATTAAGATATTTTAGATATTTCCTTAATTACGAAAACAAATCTTGACCATTAATCTGTGATTAAATCAAAGGCTAAAATGAGGACTCACGGACTCAACATATATAAGTGGACTCACCTGATCCCACTTATATATAGAGGAAGGATCAAGTGAGTCCATTTATCATAATTGAGTCCGTGAGTCCTCATCTCAACCCTTAAATTAGTGATAGATTAATGGTTAAGATTGTTTTGTTAATTAAGAAAATAACTAACTAAATCTTGGTAAATATTTTATTTTTTTCTCTCTCCTCTTTAATTATCTTAATGCAAATATTCTCTCTCCCATCAAGTTTTTAACTGCATCTTTCTATCACACAACAAGTGTGTCGTTTCATCTTCATTTTCACCAAAGAAAATCATAATTTCGCTACTGTCATGTTACTCTAACTCATACAATGTGTTATTCTTACTCATACAATGTGTTACTCTAATTCATGAATTGTGTTACTTTAACTCATAAAATCTATTACGTTACATAATAGTGTCTTATAAAAACAGTATGTTGCAAAATGTATGTTTCTATTAAGGATACTCCAAAACAAAAAATTATAAAACTCCATTATAATTCCAATTTTTCACACTTGTTAATCTAAGAACTTGATATTGGTAATCAAATTATACTCATAAATTGTGTTACTGTAACTCATTAGGTATGTTACTGTAACGCATAATGTGTGTTATTCTAACGCTTTATGTGTGTTATTCTAACTCTTTTTACATCAATAAATTGGTACAGAAGTTCCAACTGAATCAACTTCATTACAATTCCAATATTTCACACCTGTTACTCATAATATGTGTTACTGTAACTCATTAAGTATGTTACTCTAACGAATACTGTATGTTACTCTAACAATATACTATCCTACTTAGAATTCTACTTCTTCATCCTCCTCGTCCTCTTCTTCTTCATCATCTTCATCGTCAGAAGCTTTGATTTAATCTAACCACCGCGCCATCTTTTCGTTGTGTACCTCCTCACATCCACAAGCCAATGCGTAGATTTTATAGAAGTTTACTTACTCATCCACGTCCTTGAAGATCTGCCCTATGTATGGAGGAAACTCTCACCCACATCCCTACACCTTTCATGTGTTTTTGCGTGTACTGAAAAATAATAACAGTGCCAATAAACGTGGCGAAAAAAACAATCAGAACTTGAAATATGGATTAAAGTAACAGATAACAATAATTAAAGTAACAGATGAAGTGCATTGAAGTAACACTGGATTCAATTAACAGAGAATGCTTATACATCAGGTATAAATTAAAGTAACAGAGGTTAGACATTAAAGTAACAGATAGTGTGAATTAAAGTAACAGATAATGTTCGTTAAAATAACACCAGGTATAGGTTAGTGCAAAAAATTCAGATAATGATCATAAATGAGAGTATGACGCAATATCTTTCTTTGAATGGGGGTGATATTCTTTGATATTGTTTCCTATTTTGAAATCAATCACGTCTCATAATTATAGGAAGCAATATCTTTCTTTTTTATTTTTTAATATTTTATATGGCGGTATTCTAAATCCTTTTTGTTACTCCAATGCATTACAGTAACAGATGAAAAGAACTAAAGTAACAGATGAAGTGCGTTAAAGTAACACGAGATTCAGTTAACATTATGTGTATTAAAATAACAGGGGTTAACCATTAAAATAACAGATTGTGTATATCAAAGTAACACAGTATGTGCATTACAATAACTCCATATATGTTCGTGCGTAAAATTCATATAATGCTTAGACCTTTTTGTGTTACATTTTTGTGTTACTCTAATTAAAATTAGGTGTTACTGTAACTCAGAACGTATGTTACTTCAACACCGTGTCTGCTTCATTAGAAAACAAAACAATAGTATCAGTGATGTTTAAGAAAAACCTAAAGAATAAACAAAACAATAACACGAGAGTAATGGACCATTGATATGAATCTATGAATAATCAAATGAATAAAATTCCACCTTTTAAAAAATATAAAACTTTGGAATCTATACTAACAAGATAGCAATGAACCAGATATGAATCTATGATGAATGAAATGACCATGAAAGCAATATCGACATGAAAATCGACGAAAAACATGAAAACAAATTGATGCAAATTAGTCGAGATGATGAATAAAAATTGACGCAAAACATGAAAGTAATAACGAAACTCACCATTGTTATAGTCGATGAATTGATTATCAACAATTGATGAAGATATCGCGATCATTGAATCCATAGTAACGGGATTTCGAGCACAAATTTGAATGAATGAATGAATGAAAGAACGTGATATTAGAAGCAGTTTTTTTTTAGGTTTTTGATGAACGTGAATGAATGAATGAATGAGTGAATGTGATGTTATTGTTACCTAAAATTATGGGAGTTATTTTAGGAAACAGTATCTTCCTTTTTTTTTTAATGCAAATATTAGGATTCATCTTGTCCATCGATTCTCATCGCATTCAATGGATGAGATGAGGACTTAGGGACTCATATATAGAGAAGGACTCATAAGAGCCTTACTCTCTCTCTCTCTCTCTCTCTCTCTCTCTATATATATATATATATATATATATAGAGTAAGGATCAAGTGAGTCCTCTTTTCATCTTTGAGTCCGTAAGTCCTAATTACAACCATTGATTTAGAGGGAGATGGATGGTGGTGATTGATTTGAGTAATAAAAGAAGCAACTGACATATATGGTAAAAATATATGAAATCTCTCTCTTCCCTTAATTCTCTCTACAGAATCTTCCTCTTTCATCTCATACACATTACCTCATAATTAAAAAAAATCATTCAAAACTCACCCGCCCAACTACTGTACAACCTTTCACCCTTCATCTTCATAATTATTTCTTCTTCATAATTTTCAATCGTCATCTTCATAAGTTTCTTCCTCACAAGCTTCGAAATTTAAAAATTGTTGCAGTCATATTCAGTTCAATCCCTTCAACTATACCCAAGGAACGCTTCGATCATCTTTCTATGATTAGGGTTTACGAAATTTTCAGAGTTTTAATCTTTTTGTGTGCTAATTAGTGATTGCATATTGTCATATGCATGGGTATGAATGGATTTTACCCAAGATACAAATGTGGTCTCATAATCAGTTTATTACACTGACGTATTATAACTGTTACTTTAATGAACAAATGATGTTACTCTAATTGATTAATGAGGTTATTCTACGTCTCATGATTAAGTTTCATTGATATTAATGGTGTGGTCTCATAATCACTTTCATTGATATTATCATCAATCACTCTGACGCATTATATATGGTTCTTTAAAGAACGAAAGTTGTTAATTTCCTAATGAATGATTCTAATCCAAGTTATCCTCAATTACTTTCGTGATCATTTGTTTAAACAATGTTGATGTGCTCAGTTACTTTCATGGATTATGTTTGTTACTGTAATTCAAGAAAGGTGTTACTCCAATAGATATGAGATGTTACTCTAACCAAATACACATCTATTAAATAAAATAGAGTTAATTTTGGATTATGTCTGTTACTGTAATTCAAGAAAGGTGTTACTCCAATAGATATAAGATGTTACTTTCATGGATTATGTCTGTTACTGTAACTCAAGAAAGATGTTACTCCAATAGATATGAGATGTTACTCTAACCAAATACACATGTATTAAATAAAATATAGAGTTAATTGCAACGTAGCACAGCGATATGTGTAAAAAAAATGTGTACAAAATCAGTTATTCTTGTAAACCAAAAAAAAATATTCTTAGAATGACCAAAAATACAAGTATTCTCAAAACACTTGTTCCTCCTCTTCATCTTCCCCAGTGTCTTCTTCAATTTCCTCATCTTCGTCAACATAAAACAAAATAATAAAATCAGTGTCTTCTTCAGTTTCCTCATCTGCTTCAACATAAAACAAAACAATAATATCAGTGAAGAATACGTTAAACCTGGAATCTATACTAAAACGAGAGCAATGAACCATTGTTATTAATCCATGATTAATCAAATGAATAAAATTTCACCTTTTCCAGTGTTGTCTCGTGCGTTCGCATCTTTGCCAATACCATCTGCACAAAATTGAACAGCGTTACACCCATGCAAATAATGTGTTACTTCAATTCCTAAGTTGTGTTACTCTAACGAGTACAATACGTTACTTTAACATCATTATCAAAACCCTTTTCTCAACGTTCATTTGTGTTACTATAATTGCAATTAAGTGTCACTTTAACTCAGAAGGTATGTTACTTCAACGACGTTTCTGCATTAATAGAAATCAAAACAATAGTATCAGTGGATATAATGAAAAATCTAAATAACAAACATAAAACCCTAGAATCTATAAAGATCGAGAGAGCAATTAACCATTGATACGAAACTATGATGAATGAAATGACAATGAAAGCAATATCAACATGAATGAAAATTGACGTAAAAAAAGAACGCAAATTGACGCACGATGTATCCATGGATAAAAATTGAATCAAAACGTGAAAGAAATATTGAAACTCACCATTGTTATACTCGATCAATTGCTTATCAACAGTTGAAGAAGATGACGCGGTCATTGAATCCATTGTAACGGGATTTCAAGTACAGAATTGATTGATTGAATGAATGAATGAATGAACGTGATGAAGAAAGGTTTTTTTTTTCAGGTTTGAATAAACGTGAATGATGAATGAACGTGAATGATGAATGAATGTGATCAAGGGAGTTATTGTTTCCTAAATTCATGGGTTCTATTTTAAGAACGTAAATCTTTTTTTTTTTTAATGCAAATACTAAGATGCATCTTGTCCATCCATTCTCATCCCATCCAATGGATGAGATGAGGACTTAGGGACTCATATAGAGTAAAGGACTCATAAGAGCCTTACTCTCTCTCTCTCTCTCTCTCTCTCTATATATATATATATATATATATATATATATATATATATATATATATATATATATATATATATATATATATTAGGCTTTTTTCGAGCGATCTCATTGGTCCGTTTCACCAAACCTCAAATTAGGAAAGTATCATAAATAATAAAAAAAATCAATTAGAGAATCTTTTAATTATTATAATATATATTTAATTTATTATATTAATGTGATGTTTTACAATTCTAAGGTAAAAACCTATAGAGTTCATTTTTTAAAAACATTATCGTAAAATAAATTATAAAAATGAAATAATTAGATTCGTGGTAAAAAATGTTTTCATTAGAGTATAAATTTCATATTATTTGTTTCATATTATGTGATGAATTTATTACATATAACAGTTTTAAAATTATCCCACATCGAGAAATTTTAATATGATGATGAAATTCTATATTATAAATAAGAGAAATCATTCATTCTTCAATATCTATCAAAAGTCTTTTGAATCTAAAAAAGAGTTCTTAAGACTATAAACCTTAATTAATTATCCTATATTGAAAATTAGATTATAAATAAGACTAATCATTCGGTTATAAATATCGACCAAGAAAAACTTTTAAATTATCTTACATCGAAAAATTATGATGGGGTGATGGAATAATTCTATATTATAAATATTAGTTATCATTCGGTTTTAAATATCGACCAAAAAACTTTTGAGTCTTAAAAAAACTTTAAATGTGTAAGACTACAAATTTAATTTAATGCATAAGACTACAAATTTAAAATCATACCACATTGGTGAGGTGATGAAATTCTATATTATAAATAAGACTAATGATGTATTTTTTTAGTCTTAAAAAGAGCTGATGAAAGACTATAAACTTAAATAAATTATCCCACATCGAAAAATTATGATAAGTTGATGAATTCTATATTATAAACAAGACTAATCCTTCGTTCTTAAATATCAATCAAAAAAACTTTTAAGTCTTAAAAAGTCTCTTAATAAGACTACAAATTTAAGTAAAAATCATCTCACATCGATAATTTATAATAAGGTGATAAAACGTTATATTATAAATAATATTTCATAGTAATCATGTGCTCTTAGATATTAATCAAAAATCTTTTAGGTCTTAAAATATATTCCGTATTAAGACTATAAACTTAAGTAAAATTATCTCACATTTGAAAAATTATAAAGTTTCATCAAAAATAAATCTTTTGAGTCTTAAAAGCGTTGTTAAGAGTACACACTTAAATAAAAATTTATAACACTTAAATAAAAAATTATAATAAGGTGATGAAATTTTATATTATAAATAAAACTAATAAAAAAAATTCTTTAGACATCAACCAATTAAGTAATTCTCTCACATCGAAAAATTATGATGAGGTAGTTTAAAAAAGGTCTTAATAAGACTACAAACTTAAAATTATCCCACATCAAAACAACATCGAAATAATTAAAATAAGTTACGGTGATGAATCTATATTATAAATAAGACTACACAAATTTTAGTTAAATTATCTCACATCGACACATTATTATAAGGTGATTGATTTCTATATTATAAATAGGACTAATTATTTGTTCTTAGATATCAATCAAAATCTTTTGAGTCTTAAAAAAATCTTAAGACTATAAATTTAAGTAAATTATCTCACATCGAAAAATTATACCCTCTTTTGAGTCTTAAAACACTATTAAGGCTATAAACTTAAGTAAATTATCCCACATCAAAAAAATTATATTCCATTCGGTCACTATTTTTTGTCTCATTTCATTAAAATCACCCTCACAAATATTAAGGTAATGGATATCAATCTTTTAAGACTTTTTAAGTATAAAACTACAAACTTAAGTAAAAATAATTTCACATCGAAAAATTATAATAAGGTGATGAAACTTTATATTATAAATAAGATAATCATGTGCCCTTGGATATTAACCAAAAATATTTTGAGTCTTAAAAATATATTAAGACTATAAACTTAAGTAAAACTATCCCACATTCGAAAAATTATAAAGTTTCATCAAACAAAAATCTTTTGAGTCCTAAAAAAGTTCTTAAGACTATACACTTAAAGTAAAAAAATTATAACAAGGTGATGAAATTTTATATCATAAATAAGACTAATAATAATTCTTCCTTAGACATCAACCAACTTAAGTAATTCTCGCACATCGAAAAATTATGACGAGGTTATGAATTTCTACTAAATAAGAGCAATCATTGTTTTTAAATATCAACCAACAATATTTTGAGTTTAAAAAAGGTCTTAATAAGACTATAAAGTTAAAATTATCCCACATCGGAACAATTAAAATAAGGTACGATGATGATTCTATATTATAAATAAGACTACAAATTTTAGTTAAATTATCTTACATCGACAAATTATAATAAGGTGATAGATTTCTATATATATTATAAATAAGACTTATTCCACTGTAGGTATTAGTCTGTAATCGTCTATCCTGTAACTTAGATATAAAAACAAATTCTTTTAATATTAAAAATAGTTCTTAAAACTATAAACTTAATTAAGTAAATTACTATATCGAAAAATTATGATGAGCTGATGAAATTTTATATCATAAATGAGTAATCTTTCGGTTTCAAATATCAACCAACAATCTTTTGAGTATTAAAAAGCTTTTAAAAAGACTACAAACCTAAAATTATCCCACATCGAAAAAAATTAAAATAAGGTGATGATTCTATATTATAAATAAGAGTAATCATGCGTTTTTCTGGGTCTTAAAAGTAAATCTTAAAACTATAAACCTTGAGCAAATTATTCTATATCGAAAAATTATATTATAAATAAGATTAATCTTTCGTTCTTAGATATCAATAAAAAATTTCGTTCGTTCTTAGATATCAATCAAAAAAACTTCTGAGTTTTGAAAAGTCTCTTAGTAAGACTACAAACTTTAAATAAGTGATGAAACTTTAATTTATACTCCCTCCGTTCTAATGAATTGTTTGTCTTTTCTTTCCTTTTGGCACCAAGGGTAAGAGATCCAATGAGGAAGTGACACGCGGAGCAAAACTCATGAGAATGGTCAAATTGCATATAAAAAACATTCCTTAAATAGAAAGGCAAACAATTCATTGAAACACCCAATGCGGAATAGGCAAACAATTCATTGAGACGGAGGAAGTATTATAAATAAGAGCAATAATGTATTCTTTTGAGTTCTAAAATGAGTTCTTAAGACCATAAATTCAGCTGCAATTAAGTTTGATTACTAATATCATGTAATCATTTTATTTATTGTAATGACATAGTTTTATTAAGTTTCTTATTTAACGAATGTACATCATCAATGTAATTAAACCAACTAACCCGTGCATCGCACGGGCTTTAATCTAGTATAATATATAGTACGGAGTATATAGTATAGTAAGTAGTAGTACGTAGTAGATATAGAAGTAAGAGTAGTACGGGAGGAGCAATTTTGTAGTAGTAGTAGTAGTAGTAAAGTGTAGTGTGATATATATAGGGATTGGTAGTAGGGGTGAGCAAAACCGGATATCCGATCCGGTTTTGTGAACCGTATCGGATATTCGATTTTAAAAATAAAAAAAATTTTAGATCCGTATCCGATCCGGTATTTTCCGGATATCCGGTATCCGGTTTTATATTTTTCTTTTTTTTAATTTTTTTTTCATTTTTAATTAAGAATAATTAATTGATTTTTAAGCAACGTTACGTTTTATATAAATTGATATAATAAAATATATATAAAAAAACCTCAAAAAAATGGTATATATGTCTTACGGTACAATTATTCCAACAAAATATTACGGTTCAATACATAATATCATAAATTTACTAATAGTTTTGTTTTTTTACCTTTGAAAATAATTGGTGAGTTTTGAATTCTGTATTGTATAATTCATATTAGGATTATATTTTTCATATTTTTTTATTGTTTTTAAAAAACCAGATCGGAAACCGGATATCCGGTTTCTATTTTAACCGATACGTATTCGCTACGGTTTTAAGGAAAAGCGTATCGTATATCCGGTTATTCGTATCGAATATTCGGAAATTTGTATAATTGAAAGCGTATACCGTATTGTATACGTATAATAAAACCGTATCGTATATTTTTTCTCACCCCTAATTGGTAGTAGGAGGTGTGAAGTGAAATGTAGTGAGTAGTGTAATATTTAGTGGAATGCATGCATGTATATGTGTGTGCATGGCATGCATGTCATGTATAAAAGTTACGTGGGAATTCATTAGGAGGTTCTGTTTCGGTCCGCTTCTCGTATAAACGTCTTTCTTTCTTTCTTAAAAAGTTGAAATATAAGATTACGGAATAAAAATAATGAAATCGTTAAATTTATTTTTAAAAAAAGAATTTGTGAGACGGAAAGTAAAATAGACGATAAATAATTTTATGGGATAAAAGTTCTAAGTAATCCTTATCTTAAGAATTCGATATATCATTTTTAAATTTTTACGAGACGATAAAATGTCAAAACGACAGGTCAATATTAAAAATATTTTCGAGTTTTAAACTTTATTTAACGAAAGATAAAATTTTTAATAATTCGATAAACAAGTAATCATGTTTTTAATACGAAATAAATTTTGTTTTAATTTAACGAAAATAATTTTTCAAGCGTTAAACTTAGTTTAAATAAACATTTAAAATTTTAACAGTGTTTGAAAATACGGAGTGTTACAATGATCCTCTAAGAACCTGGCTAGAGGGGCATGGGGTTACTGTTGCCTACTCCGCTGTGTGCCATCCTCAGACCAACGGACAAGCCGAAGCAGCGAATAAGCAGATTTTAAACGGACTGAAGAAGATGGGGGATGAGGTCAAGAGCAGATGGGCAGACGAGCTCCCAAGCGTCCTGTGGTCAATCAGAACCACCAGGAAAGAATCCACATGACAGACCCCCTTTGGGCTAGTCTATGGGGCTGAAGCCTTACTACCCATTGAAGCGCGCATTCCTACTCTCAGATCTCTGCAGTTTGACAGAGCCAGCAATGACAGAAGCCCTTGACCTGGTCAGCGAAGTAAGGCAAGAGGCTAGTTCCAACATCGCGGCCTACCAACAGAGAATGAGAAGAGTCTACAACAGAAAGCTAAATACGAGGAGTTTCCAGACAGGCGATCTGGTCTTGCGTAAAACCCAGGCGGTTGGGAAGGCTAGAGAACATGGCAAGCTAAGCGTGAACTGGGAAGGCCCGTATCAGATTACCTGGATCATGGGACCAGGAACATACATGCTCGCCAACTCCGAGGGTCAGGAACTAGCAGCCCACTGGAATGCAGATACATACTCTGAAGAAGTACTATGTCTAAACTAGAGTCACGGATTTTTTTTCTTTTCCCTGAATACTGGCGGAGGACGATTATGGTAAAATGTCGACGGCACCGACCAAGGTGTTAGTTTTGTTTCAAGAAATGAAAGACTCCCTACTCATACTCGTTGTCTGTTCATATTCGCACTTTACACACAAACGAGCAGGGGGCAATAGGGGGAGGGCCCCCCCTGTTGCAAGATCTAAGGAAAATAGACCCCCCCGCCCCCCAACAACAAAAAACGCTAAGTCACCCTCCCTACCGGCAGGCAGGGGGCAGACCCTCTGACTTCAGAAGTCAGGGTCAGGCCGGGCCTCAAGGGCCGAACCAACAAGGATTGATAGACATTCAACCTTGTATAAAAAATGCTAAGTCCCCCTCCCTACCTCCAGGCAGGCAGGGGGCAGGCCCTCTGACTTCAGTCAGAAGTCAGGGTCAGGCCGGGCCTCAAGAGCCGAACCAACAAAGATTGATAGACATTTAACCTTGTATAAAAAATGCTAAGTCCCCCTCCCTACCTCCAGGCAGGCAGGGGGCAGGCCCTCTGACTTCAGTCAGAAGTTAGGGTCAGGCCGGGCCTCAAGAGCCGAACTAATAAGGATTGATAGACATTCAACCTTGTATAAAAAACGCTAAGTCCCCTTCCCTAACTCCAGGCAGGCAGGGGGCAGGCCCTCTGACTTCAACAAAGGGGTCAGGAAATGGTTGCACATCAAAAAGCGATTTAGCCAAATAAAGAGTTGAAAAGAGGAAGCAAATCCATAAAATCAACATAGAATTAAAGGAAAGCTTACAGAACAAACAGTAAAAGTTCAAATGAAAGGAAATAAAGATTACAAAGCCGGCAGCTGACCACATTTGGGCTCGGCGCGCAAAAGATTAAATGTTTAACGAGGAAACAAAGGCGCTGGAGGATAAGGACAAGAGCACTCAGAAGACGACTGCCATGGATCCTATGTGGGGGTTGCATCCTGGCTGGGGTCAGAAGGTCTGTCGGAACCACCATGAGGTGACTTGCTAGGCCTAGTATCATTCTTGGCCGCATAAAGCTTGTCAAAGGCATCCTAATCAAAGTCCGGAATCAATTCCCGGATAACTCCAAGCAGAACTCAGAAGAAGAGTTAGCACCTTCAACGAAGGCTTCATCGACCTTGTCATTAGCCTCCTGTACGATCTCCTCCTTCTCCTTCAGCCATTTTTCCTTTTGAGCCTTCAACTCCCCTTGAGCTGCTTGGAGGTAAGAATCAGCCTTAGATAGGCAGTCAACGTAGTCCTTTAGACGCCCCTCCAATTCAGCTGCACCATTTTTGGCCTGCTCCAGTCCCACCTCCAATTCTGCTGCACCCTTCCTGGCCTGCTCCAGTCCTACTTCCAGCTCAGACGCTTCCTTCATGGCCTTCTCCCCTTGGGCTTTCCAGGTGGCAGTTTGGCGCTTGGCATCCTCCAACTCGCCCTCACACTTGGACAACTGAAGCCTCAAACTGCTAATAAGGGCATCATCCCTCTCGACCACCGCTATACGGTCAGAAATGGAGGACCCAAGAGTAATGATTAGCTCCTCGTCACTCAGGAGGTTGAGTGCGTTCAATTCTGCAGAAGCTTGAAAGACTAGAGAGCAACGGTAGAGGACTTGTGTTGCCTGAGCACTAGTATGTGTTAGAGCCTTAGCGGCTTGGTCTAGGGAGGCAGAGCTGGAATCCGAGAATGGAGTAGAGATATTGATACTCTCAGTAGCAAATTAAACTCAACATTCCCCTCATTAAACAGCGTCTCGGGAAGGTTGGGAGCAGGACGTTTTGGCTGGGAAGTGTTGGCGTTAGCCCCCAAGTCCACCACCTGGTCAGCATTCACAGGCTCTTTGTCCTTCCTTTTTCTGTTAAGGGGAAGAGCACTCTCCCCTGTTGTTGTGTGCCAAATTTGGACCGTTTTTCCTCCCATTTAGACCCGTTTTTCCTTCGTTTTGCGAGAATAAAGTGCGATTATCGCCGTATTTTGAGTAATTCTCGCATTAGCGTCTCTGTTTTGCATTTTATGTGTTTTTGGTAGTTTTCTGTCTATTTTGATAGGATTTTCGACCAAAAACGTGTCTGAGCTCCTATGAGCATGAGAGAGAGGGAGATCGTCCGAAAAGCAAAGCACACAACTTAAAATCCAAAGTCCAAACCCAAGAGGTGAAACCTTGAGAAAAAACGAAAAAGTATAGTCCATTGTGCATCTTCACCGGAGAGGTCGAACTTCAAATGGATATATCTAGAGTTCTAGACCTCGGATCGAAGCAATTCCAGTTGGAGGTGAAAGCTTATCTTCTTAGCTTTCCAACAACATATCACACGCCCCAATCGGAGATCAAACGAGAGAGTTATGGCCCTCTGAAGTCACAGAGCGAAATTTCACCCGATGAGAATTTGACCGGGCGAAATTTCGCCCGACGGTGTTCCTCCCCAGATTGCCATTTTGGACGAAAATCTCATAGGGTGAAATTTCACCCTATGAGATGACGGGGCGAAACGACCGGGCGAAATTTCGCCCACCGGGTGAAATTTTGCCCGATGGAGAAAAGCGCCAAAAATGGCGATTCGAGAAGAAAATCTCACCGGGTGAAATTTCACCCGGTGGTGCTAATGTCGTCAACCGCAGGGCAAAACTTCACCCCATGAAGACTCATTGGACAAAGTTTCATCTCAAAGGACAAAGTCTCACTAATGGGCAAGGATTAGATTTGGGCTTTAGGTTAAATACCCATTAAGAGATTACTATATATATGTTACCCTAGTTTATTGCCCAAGTCACCTCTCCATTGTGCTAAGGAGGGAAGACATTACACCACCCCACCATCCTATTACACCATCCATTAGTAGTAGTTTAGTAGTATTCTAGTAGAAATCCTCCAAAATTCTAGTAGTTTACATAGTAATTAATACTCCCTCCGAGTTTCTAACATTGCCCCGTATTTCTTTTTGGGCTGAGTTTGATCTTTTACCCACTTTCCACTTTGGGCCATAAAGGTGTGGTTCACATTCAACCACCTATTTCTCTCTCTCTCTCTTCCTCCTTCTTTTTTAACCACTCATTTTCTCTTCCTTATTTTCCACCCAAAAAAGAAACGGGGCAATCATAGAAACTCGGAGGGAGTAGTAGATCTACATAATTTCCATCAACAATTATCTAGATCTCAAGTTTGTAAGAAGATTATTCAAGTTTTATTTGAAGATTTGTTGGGTTTAATGAAGGATTAGTGACAAGTTCTTCGCTTTATTCATCAAAGATTCAATCTTTACTTATGCAATCCTCTTATTTCCTATAGATCTACATAGTTGGTATAATTCTCTTCCACTCCCTAATCTCTAATTTAGTTCTTATGTTGTTTTCTCATCATTATCTTGTTTAGATCTAATTAATATGCATGTTGAAATGATTTCCATAATGATTTGTGAGTAGATTTCTTGTTGAGGAATTTAGAGAGGAGGATTTGGATTATTTTATTCAAGGGATGTTGGTGGGTTGTTTACTTGTTAATTATCGATGTTAAGGTTTTTGTGTCTTTGTTGACTTAGAATCGCGACTAGGCCGACCTTGACTCATTTCTACCAATATGGGGAAACTCGGGGTAGAAATTACCTTAAATTGAGCTTACCCTTTCGTCGTGAAAGCGGGTTTAGGTAGGTTGGGTGAGGAAACCGAAAGGTGGCACTCTCCTTTTTAACGTTGTAACAAAAACTCGATCCCGAGACTATTAGACCCCATTTCCGAATCCCGACTCTCCCCAACACCTTTCCTACTTATTGACCCTAGCCTACGATCTCTCGACCTCTCTTGACCTTTCTCGACCTCTCTTGACCTCTCTCGACCTCTCTCGACCCAAAACCCCCCTTCTCGACCCAATCACTCCTAGACTTTGACTTGACCGACTACCCCTCGAACGTCCCTGTGGATCGATCCCCGACTTGCCGCTACTACGTAGTAGTATTCCGGGGTTTACAAATATTGTTGACCGCGTTGGATAGACGACAATTCAACGCGCATCACCTGTCTCTTCAGAAGGGGAAGGCCCTGCCACAATAGAAGGAAGAGAGCGAGGCAAAGGACCCTCGTACCTGGTAGCTGGGGAAGGAGTGGCCTCTGATGTCTTCCCTCCCTCTGCTGCCTTGGGAGCGGGAGTGGAAGGTGCAGGCCGCTTCGAAGACGGCCTAGGCTGGGGAGGAAGCTTGCTCTTACTCGATGTAATGCTTTTCACATGCCCCATGAGAGTCTCTTTCTTGAATCCAGGGGGAGTAACAGGACGAGGAGTGAGGGGCTTAAAGTCCTTACCCAGCCCAAGAGCCTTCAGCTGCTGCCTCGTCCAGGAATTTCTGCAAATATCCGCAAAAGACAAAAATTAACTAAGTAAGCACACAGCAAAACACCCTAAAGGGAACACGCTAGTGCTGAACCCCTGAACTACCTGAGGTAAGACCAGGATTTAACCCCATCGGGGTCAAGAACTCATCAGTTGTTATGAGGTTTGCTGGGGGGAGCCAGTTAGTGGGGCCGAATTCACCCTTTCCATTCTTTACACAAGCAAACTGCTTAACCAAGGAGTCCTCCCTCTTGCTTAACTTTACTTCCAAGGCATTCCCACTGACCTCAGGAGGATATTCCTCGCGGGTTTCCAGGTGATTATGGACGTGGTTCCTGAAATGCCGAGGGATATTCCAACCCCTCTCACAATGAACGTACAGGAAATTGTTCTTCCAATTCTTAAGGCTGTTCATTGACGACCAAACTGGTGAATTAACCCTTCTGCCTGAGAATGAAGATATACCCTAAGGGTCCTTCCCGAGAGGCGACCATCTGTAAGCCTATCATATACCTAAGAACGTCTATTGAAGGCCGGTCCCCGATAAACAGGCAGACCCAGGTGTAGGCTACCAACGTCCTGACAGATACGGATGTCAGGTGGGCAATGACAACATTCATGCGCCTAAAGGCCTCTTCAAGGAAAGGGTGAATGGGGAAGCGGAGACCAAATTCCAGGCATTTATGATAGACGGCTATGCAGTTCTCAGGGGGGCTACACACAGTATCTTTCTCCCCTAGGATTACAACTGTGTAATCAGCCCCAAAGTTGAAAAAATTGGCAATAGCCTCAATGGCATTTTTCGCCATTATCATCTCTCGCGGCCCCGGCTCAGGATATGTGTGCAGGGGAACCTTATATTTTGCTCTATCCAAGTAGTAAACACGCCCAGGCACCCTAGGTATCAGGACACCGGCAATAGAGAAAGGGTCAACCTCTAACGCCTCGTCGTCCGTGTCAGGAACATCGACTGGGGCTGGGTCTGGGGAGTTAGCGCCCCCACTGTCCTCTGAGGGCGACCCCCGGGCCACAGTAACTGTGAGTCCAGCAGAGGAAGACGGAAGGTTAGTGTTAACCTCATCAACATCCTCTGTTGAGGCTTCGGCATATGGTTCATTAAAAGAAAAAAGTCGGCGACGGTTTTGCGTCATGATGGTCGGAAAAAAAAAAATGCAAGAATAATAGAAAACTGAGGAAGCCAAGGATTGAGGTTCTAACATAATCAGATCCTTCAGATGTCGCCGGAGACGGATGCCGGAGAAATCCTCGATCTAATCCCTCGACAGAGTGGAGAGTGTAAGAGATATGGAGTTTTGTGAAGGTTTGAAAGCATGAAAAAGGGGGAAGAAGGGGCAATAAAGTCTTTTATAGGGAAAGGGAGGTGAAGAGTCCCCCCTGTAGGCTATTCTGTCAAATACCTTCCCCATAAAACCCCCACACGTGTCACGCATTCAACCTACCCATCCATCACTTCCCGAGGATTTCGAAAACATGAAAGGGCAGCAGAGGAATGATTATAATGCGTCACCCAAGAAGTGATTCAAAAAAAAAATAACAAAACAAAAACCCATTACTCCTTCATTAAGAAAGGGCCCAGAGGCCAAAAGTACAAATCCAGAGAACAAAAGACTAATTAAGCATTACTAGTCAATTACAGACAAAATAGGGCCTGGAGTTCAGCTCGGCCAGTCAGGAGAAGTAGCAGGGCTTTAATCCTCGTCAGAGCCAGGGAGAGAGTAGTCCAATCCCTGGGGCTGTTGCAACCCTTGTCATTGGACCTCCAATCCCAGCTGCCTGAAGCGTCCATAGGGTCATCAACCCCTTCCTCTTCACTTCCTCGTGCTCCACAGCCTGACGAGTAGCCCTGACCCTCACTATCCTCTGAGCCACGACTGCTGATATCCCAGTCCTCATCAAACTCAGCTAGCTTGGTGCCCTCATGATAACCGAGGTCATCCTTCAGTTTCGTTAGCACCGGAGAAGAAGGACCTGAGTCGGGAAGATCAGGGTCAATATTCTCCGGTTGCAGCCAAGGGAAACAGCGATGACACCCCCTGTAAGAGCAACCCCTTACCTACGTGCAGAATTTGAGCTTTGGCCCCATAAAGAATGAGGCCTTCCTGGGGCGCCGGATAGCCTTCGACAGTTTATTTGCCCCAGGGGCATAAGGAGACCGGAAGAAGATCAACTTGCTGCGATGGATGATTGTCCCGCACCCTTCCGGGGTACTTGAACCGTTTAGGACCCGTGTACCTAAAGGTAGTAACAAGGACCCCCCATCGGAAAATCTTGTCTTTTACCCAAGGCATAGTGAAAGGAAGAATGGAAAAAGAAGATACTCGGAAATTTGGGAAAATGAACTGAACAAAACTCAGCTCTTTATAGTCGGAAGGAGGAAAAGCCAGGCATTTAATGGCGCTCAAACCACTCCCGCAGAGGAGGCCAAGTGTCATCCAAGCACAAGGCTCGAGGGATTGCCTTGAGGAATAATCATGAGGGAGGATCTCTCGACTCTTTGCATACCTAAGCAGTAAAGACATTCCCCCTAGGGAATATGCGTGACATTAAATGCAAGAAAGGATCAAAAGTCAACCTCCCACCAATCTGATTAAGGGTCGACGCCTGATGCGGGCTCCGCTCCGCCTTGCCGCCGAGGGGCAATTGATGGGGTCATTTGCTTGCCTTGGGCCGCCCGTCAGTTGAACCAAGGGCTAACCCGACCCAAGTCATGGGGCAGCCTGCCACGCAGGCCACTTAATAGGCCTCTCCAAACAGCCTACCGGGACATTCCTAGAGCACCCTGCTGAGCTCTAGGTCCGGGGCCCAGACCCGTGCTCGTCAGGGTCAGGCCGCTCCCGCAGTTGCAGAAAGAGGAAGAGGATCCCTCCTACCTCCCAAACGTCAGGGGACCCCCCTACCAAGCCCAGGTTAGGCAGAAGAAACCCTCTTGATCATGCCTAAGGTAAAAGGAGAATGAGTGGGGGAGATGTCTCCACGTGTTCCCCCCTCTTTTCCCCTCTCTCTCTACTCTCTCTCTTATGGGAACCTATAAATTCCCATTTGTTTCCCACAAGAGAGGGTAATTGATTTTCTTTCACTAGACTCTCACTCTAGAAAACACCACCTTACTCCTCACGAGTAAGGTCCATCAAGTGCTTTCACGGACTGACTTAGGCATCGGAGAGGGTTTCCTCGGACACCTCCGAGGCCCTGTGCGCTCTCTGTGTGCAGGTGACAGGCCCCTTCGCCGGGAATGTCCGATCACTAGAGGGGATGAAAGTGAGGCTTAGAAATCTAGCTACATCCACAAAGGATCAAGACTTAATCCAAGACCCGAACCCGATTCGAGAAAGATTGTTTCCATACCGGAACAATTGGTGTACCATCGGAACAAGTCGATTATATATATATATATATATATATATATATATATATAGAGAGAGAGAGGCGGGCTCCGGTGAGGCAGGGTAACTCCTTACACCCATTGAGGCACAATCTAGACCATTAGATTAAGATGGAACATACATCTAAATAAGTGTTATATACACTAAAAAACTCATTATATACGTTATTAAACTCACTATATATATACACACACACTTAAGAACTCAATATATACAGTAAAATAATTGTTATATACACTCAAATAGTTATTATGTACACCAATTAATCAAGAATGGAACATACATCAAAATAACTGTTATATACACTAAAAAAAACTCATTATATACGCTATTAAACTCACTGTATATATATATACACTTAAGAACTAAATACATACAGTAAAATAATTGTTATATACACCCAAATAATTAATATGTACATCAGTTAATCAACAATGGAACCTACATCAAAATAACTGTTACATACACTAAAAAACTCATTATATACTCTATTAAACTCACTGCATATATATACACTTAAGAACTTAATATATACAGTAAAATAATTGTTATATACACCCAAATAGTTACCATGTACATCAATTAATCAGTAATGGAAAATAAATCCAAATAACTTTTATATACACTAAAAAACTCATTATATACGCTATTAAACTCACTATATATATATATACACTTAAGAACTCAATATATACAGTAAAATAAATGTTATATACACTCAATATTTTTAGGAATTTTTTTTTTTTTGGGAAAAAAAATCGAAAAATTTTTTTTTTTCGGAAAACTTTTTTTTTTTTTGGAAAAAAAAATTCCGAAATTTTATTTTCTTCCGAAAAATATTGATTTTTTTTTCCCCGGGAAAAAATTTGGGGAATTTTTTTTTATGTATGAGTTTTTGTTTTAATCTTAGCCTTTAATTTGATTTTAATCTAATGGTTGAGATTGTGCCTGTAGACACCCACATTTTGACCGCCAGGTGTCTATAGTAGGTCCCACCAAACACCCGATGATGATCGGACGCAAACATGCTTTAATGGACTCGGATATGGGCTCGAAATCATGGACATTTGGTTTAGGCTTATTACGGAGTACATATCTTACAAAACCAACCTCAAATCCAGGCCCAATGGGTCGTTTCGAGTCAAATGAGACTAATTTGGGTCGATTCCGACACCAGGGGTAAAATCGTCTTTTTACGACCGCAAACCCGGTCAAAAATATTCTCGAGACACGTGAGTCAGCCGTGACACCTCACACGGCTGATTCGGACTCCAATCCTACAAAAAAACAGCTTCAATAAATATTAAACAAATCCGTTTACGGATAGAATTCGATCTCAAGTAGGAATTCTATCCGGAAACCGAATCAGACACCGACTGAGCTCCAAATACTCGGCCAAGACATCCCAAACAGCCAAAATACTCGGCCAACTCTTCATGACAGCCGAGATACTTGGCTTCCCCACCAAGAAACGAGACTTTCGTTCCCTTTTGAACTCTCGTGTTTCCTATCCAAACCGATATTTCTTGTCACACAAGCAAGACTATCTCGACTCCTATAAATAGGACCTCACATTCAACACAAAAAACAGATTTTGACCAACCGAAGTACACATCAATTAGTCATAAACTCATCTAGCGAAAAAAAGTACAAAACAAATCCCGACATAATCCCGAAGAAGTCTCGAAGTACCGAAGAAACCGCCCCATCCGGCCGAACCCGACACCTCACACACATAAAATCGCACCATCCTAAACTCACCCACATCATCTCGACGCTCCCGTGCCTAAGCCACCGTCCGACGAGCCTTATACCGAGAAAACGAAGCATGTAGGTTGAGGGTGTAAATCAAACCCGATTCTTCTTCTTTCTCTCTCTCTGTCACGTCTTTTTTTCCTTTTTTTTCGTCCGTCACTTTTTTTACGGGTCGTAGGTCGTTTTGTATTATTAATATGGGTCGTTCGTCGCATATTTTTATTTCTAATAATCGATACTAAAAAAAACTATTTTCGTATAACGTTCTTAAAATACGATATTGATTCTCTAATCAAATATCGTATCTAACAAGAACTAAATTAATTAAATCTCGTTGATGCTTAAAAAAAATCGTTACATCTTTTTAAACAAAATACAACGATTTTAACGCGGAGAGAATTAACATCTTTTTCGTTCAAAATTCTTTTTTTTTTTTACTTTTCGTTCAAAACAAACTTTTTTCAAAACCTTTTCTAAAATCATTCCGACTATTCGATATCGATTTCATAATCGAATATCGAATACGACAAATATCGAAAATATAAATCGAGTATAAATTAATCCGTATTTGTACGCGATTTATCAAAATTAATAATTTTCAAAAATCGAATCCGAGACAGCCACCCGCGCGAGTCGCGCCCATCCCGGGCGAGTCGCGCAGGCTGCTGTAAGCCGCAGCCTTTTTTTCGTTTTTTACCGATTTGTCCAGCATCGTTTTCTCACATAAAACAACGGTTTTCTCGGTATATTTTCAGATTTCGACAAGTATTTTTCGCGTGTCATAAATCTTTTTCAAAATCATGCATATTATTTATTTATGTCTTTATTCAATTTATTCGATCGTTACTAACTCGTTTTCTCTTGTTTGTAGCAATTTATTTATTTTATTGTTTTATTAGACTAAAACAAACCTCACATGCTAAAATAACTTTGACGTTATTAGTTTAACATGCATTAAACGACTTAGCAACCTATTTTATTTTTCTCACATGCTTAGGAAAATAATGTTTGCATATCATTCAACCGTCGAACTAACCCGTGTACACCAAAAACGAACGATATCTTAGTAAAGGCCGCTAAGTGCGGGCGGGGTTGGGTGTTCTTAGTGAACTTCCTAACACGTACCCTCACCCCTTACTCAGAACCATGGTTTTCGGATGTCCGAATCCATTGGCAACGAGAGTCATTCAATACACGATATCCGATAATGTCGGTATCGGTATCGTAATGCAAAGGGACGAGCCCAATAAACTCTGACATCGGAAATGGGCCGTATTTCGTATGCGGCCCACTACGACATAGAGTGGGCTCGAATGGTTCCGAATAACCACAAAATTCGGTGGCGACTCCTACTTCGATTTAAATTTCAATTTGACCATCTCATATGGAGATTCATTCGCCTCCCCAAACCCGCGCGTGGCCGCGTCGGGGTGGACCTATGTCATGTCCACAATTTGGCGACTCTGCTGGGGATCAACTGATGAGTCACTTACCATAGGCATCCCTAGGGTGATACTCGAAAAGAAAACGTTCGAATAGTAATGTACACGTTTTAGTTCAATGGTTCATGCATAACCCATTCTTTCGCGGGCCGGTTACTTGTGACCGACGTCCCACTATACCACGGTGCGTTCCTACTTGGACCCACTAAAGACTTCGATGGCGGAACTCGCATGGGTTTTACGGCAGGTTCTAAGACCAACTCGGCTTAGGAAGACCGTCCTGATTTGCGAGAAAGCTATCGTCGTTGGTATAGACCCTATTCGACCGACCGAGACTTAGACTAAGAGCATACATGGCGTCATTATACTGTTTCCGTGACTACGTGCTACTTGATCCATGTCTCGTCTTTTCAAAAACCGTCGTTTTCAAAAAAAACTTGCATCTTTTTCGAAAACTATCCATTTTTCAAACCCGTAAAGCTACCGAATTTAGGACTTATGATTTTGACTCAAAATAGCCTATTTTCTAGCCGGTATGCTGTCCAAACTTTTCAAAAAATTCAAAATCTCGGCCCGATAAACCTTTTTTCCGATTTTCAAAAAAGAAATCGGGCCTTCAGATCCGACTTTGTTCGGGTTTTTCAAATCCAAATCCTCTTTTCAAAGCTTTCTTCTTAGGACTTCCCGTATTTAGCAGTGTCGGGTCTTGTCATAAGTAGTTAGAGTCTATAGCGTCGAAACTCCGTCGATCTTACATCACGGGTTTCCACCCCATCCCAAGTCCGCCTTATTAGTCAAGGCACGACCCACCTACGTAGGACAAACTCCTACTAAGGGAAGCCCACTTACACAATCGAGTCCAAAGTCTGGGGAATAGCTCACACGTAGGTCTTTCTTCACACGGGATTAGGCCCATTCTGCCGAAATCCTAAAGAAAACCCACCGTCCACGAGTCACCCGTCTAGGAGTCGGTCTTTAGTCTATTTCCGAGTCTAGTCGTCTTTTCTTCTTGCTCGGGATGCACTCTTCGATCTGGGTCCGATTCTGATTACACGGTGTTCTTACAGACAGGCCACCTCACACCCGAACCATGACTCAACAAGCCATAGACGCATTGAACACCTCGTTGGCCAAGATCCAAGAACAACTTGACCGAATTAGGGGCGACCAGATCGCCATCGTTACCCGGGTTAGCGCCATAGAGCAGGATAAGCCGAGTGTTGAAAACGAAACTAAGGGTCCATTAGCCGAATTGACTAGCGCAGTCCTCAAGCTGCAAGAGCATGTCCATTTGTCGACCCACAACTCGATCCATACGAAGAATGCTCGAACCTATTCTCCCCTGACCGACCAACTGCCTGCCAATCTCAACTTGACAGGCCTCCCGATGTTCGACGAAACCGAAGACCCGGTATTACATATCCGGGCCTTCAAAGAGTTTATGGCCCTAAAAGGAGTCAAGTCAGACATGTTCAAGCATCTGTTTGCCTCCTCGTTAGAGAAGCACCCGAAAGCCTGGTTCTATAAGCTCGATTCCAAGAAATACAAGTCTTGGGGCGACATAGCAACGGAATTCGCCCGGAACTACGTTGATAATGCGGAGATCCAAACCACGATGCGCACCCTGGAAGTAATGGCCCAGGAACCAAAGGAAGGGTTTACAAAGTACCTTCAACGCTGGAGGGCTGAAAGCGTCAAACTGGTCGATAAGCCCAGTGAAAAGGTTCTAGTTGAAGCCTTTGTCAAGAATCTCCTGCCCGCCTACCGGATCCATCTCCGGTACGCCATTATACCTAGTTTCGCGATCCTAACCGAAATGGGAACAAGAATCGAGGATGATCTAAGGATGGAAAGCCTCACTAAGGCCTCCACCAAGGGATACCAAGGGGCCAGCTCATCAACAAGCAAGCCCACATCCACCGCCGCTACTTGTAGCATTTTTGACGAGGTAAATCTACTTGATAACCCGTCCAAGAAGAATACCACGCCCCGAGTATTCACCGACATAGGTACTACCTATGCGAATGCCTTACAAAGGCTCTCATCAAAAGGCCTCATCGCCCCGATAGGCCCAACACTTGATCCTCCAGTTGAGCGTCGCTCCAAATTCTACGACGCCCAAGCCTACTGCAAATACCATCAGGGTAAGGGACACGACACCGAGAAATGCTGGAAACTGAAGCATCTTATCCAGGATCTCATCGAAAGCGGGAAAATCCCCTTACCTGGAGGTAAGCCCAACAACAAAGACAACCCGTTGGCCACTCACGCTATCTTCTCCGGGGAAGTTATAGATTGTTCACATCTCGTTTCCCCGTTTATCCCGCAAATTAACGGGATCTGGTGTGAGGATGAAGACGACATCTATCTTACTAAGGGAGAAGCCGTCCCTATCACGCTCGAGGAGATCCAGAAAGCTAAGTCCAAAGCCTTAACCAGCAGCCACGCTCTCATCATCACCGAGCCGCCACCTAGAGTGGAGCCCGCCCCGGAAGAGCCGTCAACTACTGAAAAGGCTCTGGTAAAGCAGCTGAGCAAGACTCGAGTTGACCTCTCTATATGGCAACTCCTAGTTAGCTCTCAGGAACATCGAGAGGCACTCACTAAGGCCCTCGATCAAGTCAAGATCGACTCTATGGCTACTCCAGCTGAAATGGTAGCCACGGTTCTACCCCACCTAAAGGAGAAAGCTAAAGAAGAAGGCCCACTCATCACCTTCTCCAATGCTGATCTGCCATCGTTTGGGCCAGCCCACAACATGGCTCTCTACATCACGGTAATCTGCCGTGGAAAATATCTGCCTATGACCTTATCGACGACGGGTCCGCAGTCAACGTCCTCCCCTTGAGGACCGCCAAAGCCCTCGGTATCACCGAGGCCGACTATATTCCTTCAGCCCAAACCATTCAGGCTTTCGACGGAAGTCCAAAGTCAGTAGCCGGGGCCGTAAAACTTACTATCAAAACAGGCCCAATAGAGAAGGAGCTGGAATTTCAAGAGATCGACGTGACCTCTTCCTTTAACTTCTTCAAGGAAGACCCTGGATCCACGCGACCAGGGCTGTGTCCTCCACCCTGCACCGGAAGGTCAAGCTACCTTTGTACGATACCGTCATCACTCTAGAAGTCACACCTATGACCGTGGCTAACTGCAACACCTCGGGCCGCACCGATCTTTGGGGGTTCGACTTCATAGGGGCCATCGAAGAAGAATATATTTTCCGACCCTACTTTACGGTTAGCATGGACCGGATGTTACAAAATCTGGGCTTTCTACCGGTGGTTACATCAAGGCCCGATCTTCCCGCAGGAAATATCCTCGAAGTCCTCGATAACGGGAGGATTCAAACCGGTCTGGGTTACACCCTAACCCCGGAAAACACGGGTCAAACCGGAACCGGCAAAGTCATCTTCGTCACGCCGGTGTTCGGGTCCGTCCAAACAGGCCTATACCGGCCCCCAAACGCACGCCCTGGGACCCACTTGGCCCAGTTCTGCCACTACATACCCGATGACATCTTCGCCCTCGTCCAGTCCGAAGATGCTAAGAATGCTGAACCCGCACCGGGGCTACTTTTTGGGGAGGAGCTCGCGACCCCAACGCCGAAGGAGGAGCTAGTTAGCCTTATTCTCCGCAGCCGCACTTTCGATCCATCCAAGCTGATCTCGGATGTCGGATCCGGGACAGGTAAGAGAGCCTGGAGGAAGACTGTCAAGTGGACTGATAGTCAAGGAAGGACTTTCAAGCTGATCACAGGGGAAGGAGAAATGCCAGAATCTGAGTCTGAGTCTGAGTCATAGTTCGAATCAGAGTCTGAGATTGAGTCTAGTGAGTCCGGTGCTATGGTCAGTCCTATAGCTCCCCCTCTCCCTTTAGCTTTTCCTGGTGCTTCGGGGTCTGTCCCGGGCACCCTACCTATCCCGCCACTAACTAGTGATCAGATGGCAGCTCTTTTTGAGCTTTTCTCTCAATTTATGAATAATAACAACCGCTCTGCTTACGACTTGTCTCATTTTCAAAATTTCCTAAATTTTCAAAATTTTCTGTGCAATGACATTGAGAAACCCGACGAACAGGTGTCCTTACCTCCACATCTGATCGAGCAGCTGGAGCAAAAGGAATCCCGCAATCCGGTAATCGAAGAAACCGAATCCATCAACGTGCGAACAACCTTAGAACCTCAGATGCTTAAGATAGGGTTATCTCTAGATCCCGGGGAGAAACAACAATTCATCAATCTCCTTCAAGAATTCAAAGACGTCTTCGCATGGTCCTACAAGGACATGCCGGGGATAGACCGCGAAATAGCCGAGCACCATATACCGATCAAGGAAGGGTTCAAACCGGTTAAGCAGAAACTCCGACGCATGAGGCCCGAATGGTCCCTCAAAGTCAAGGAGGAAGTCGACAAACAATTCAAGGCTGGGTTCATACGAGTCTCCGAGTATCCAGATTGGGTTGCAAACATCGTACCGGTCCCTAAAAAAGACGGTAAAGTACGTGTCTGCGTGGACTTTCGGGATCTTAACAAGGCGAGCCCGAAAGACGATTTCCCGTTACCACACATCGATATACTGGTGGATAACACAGCTGACCATGCCCTTCTATCATTCATGGACGGGTATGCCGGGTACAATCAAATAAAAATGGCAGAGGAAGATATGGATAAGACCACCTTCATTACACCTTGGGGTACTTATTGCTATACTGTTATGCCGTTTGGCCTCATCAATACCGGGGCCACCTATCAACGAACCGCCGCGACTTTATTACATGACATGATGCATAAAGAAGTGGAAGTTTACGTGGACGATATGATCGTCAAATCCAAGGACAGGGACGGTCACATCACCGCCCTAAGAAGATTTTTCACCAGATTACGCAAATACAATATGATATTAAACCCTCAGAAATGCAGTTTCGGGGTAACCTCTGGCAAATTACTGGGTCACATCGTCAGCTAACGCGGTATCGAAGTCGATCCAGCCAAGATTAAGGCCATCACCGAGATGCAACCTCCTAAGACCGAAAAGGAAATAAGAGGGTTTCTCGGAAAAGCCCAATACATCAGCAGGTTCATTTCAAAGCTAACCATGGTGTGTGAACCGATCTTCAAGAAGCTGAAAATAGGGGAACGGTTACTATGGGACGACAAGTGTCAAGCAGCCTTTGACAGAATCAAAGAAATCTTGTCTTCACCGCCGGTCCTGATGCCACCTCAACCCGGTTTGCCTTTGTCGCTGTACCTAACCACGACAGAGACAACCATGGGGGCTATGCTAGCTCAAACGGTCAACTCCGAAGAACGAGCTATATACTACATCAGCAAGAAGTTTCTAGAGTACGAGTGTAAGTACACCATGCTCGAAAAGACGTGTTTAGCTTTGGTCTGGGCCACTAAAAAGCTCCGACATTACATGCTCAGCTACGAGGTACAGGTACTGTCAAGAATGGATCCGATCAAGTACCTTTTCGAAAAGCCCATTCTCAACGGCAGGATATCGAGATGGACCCTGATGTTGGCAGAATTCGATCTAAAGTTCGTACCATTGAAAGCCATCAAGGGCCGAGTAGTAGCCGAATTTCTCGCTAACAGTCTCGTAACCGAAGAAGGACACACCGACACTTGGTCCTTCCCGGATGAAGATATTTTCCATACTGACACCAAAACGTGGGACTTATACTTTGATGGGGCATCCAACTTCCGAGGATTTGGAGTCGGTATACTTCTAATCTCGCCAAAAGGGGAACATACTCCCGTGTCTATCAAATTAGACTTCGACGTCACCAATAACGCTGCTGAGTATGAAGCATGTATCCACGGGCTACAAGCCGCCGCCGATTTAGGGGTCACAAACCTCCGAGTACACGGCGACTCATCTCTGGTCATTAACCAAGCGCTCCAAAAATGGAAAACCCGAAATGCCAACCTCGTGGCCTACCAGGCACGAGTAAGGGATCTCGAGAAACAATTCCAAAAGGTAGAGTATATATATTTGCCTCGGGAAGAAAATCAGTTCGCAGATGCACTTTCAAAACTGGCATCTTTACTAAATATTCCCGATCATATGACCAGCATGCCGATCTGTGTCGAAAGACGATCTGAGCCAGCATATATCCACGACATCGAGGATATCGAGATACCCGATCCCGAGCCGTGGTATAAAGCAATCCAGACATACTTAACAACCGAGGAATATCCACCCGGGTCCGACAATCGAGCCAAAAAGGCCTTGCGTAGGCTAGCGACCCAGTTCGTCCGAACCGATGACGGACAACTTTACAAAAAGACACCGCAGGGGGCTCTCCTTTTATGTGTCGATAAGGGTAACGCCGAGAAGGTCATGGCCGAAGTACATGACGGCGAGTGTGGTCCTCACATGAACGCCCAGATGCTAGTCCGAAAGATCATGAGACTCGGATATTACTGGAAGAGCATGGAAACCGATTGTCAGCTTTACGTCAGACATTGCCATAATTGCCAGATTTTCGCTAATGTACAGCATGTGCCACCATCCTTGCTGTATACCATGACGTCACCCTGGCCGTTTTCAACGTGGGGAATCGATATAATTGGGAAGATAAACCCCTCGGGAACCGGAGGACACTGCTTCATTTTGGTAGCAATCGACTATTTCACCAAATGGGTCGAAGCGGAATCCTACCGTATTCTCAACGCCAGCCATGTTGCCAAATTTATCCAAAATAAGATAATATGCCGGTATGGGATCCCTCATGAATTCATCAGTGACCACGGGACCCACTTTCAAGTCGAAACGGCAACCCTGTTAGCCAAGTACAAGATCCAAAGGCATATGTCTTCACCTTACCGACCCCAAACCAATGGAGCGGTAGAAGCAGCTAACAAGACTATTGTCACCATACTCAAAAAGATGGCTGACAATTATCGGGATTGGCCCGATAAGATACCATTTGCCCTTTGGGGATATCGAACCTCGATTCGTACTGCGACCGGAGCAACACCGTATTACCTTACATACGGGATGGAAGCGGTCCAACCTGTTGAGTTAGAGATACCATCACTCAGGATCCTACTCGAAAGTCAAGTACCCGAAGCCGATTGGGTTCGAGCACGATATGACTCGCTAGTACTTTTAGACGAACGACGATCTCGTGCCCTCAATAACATACAGATTTATCAAAAAAGGATCCAACGGGCCTTCAACAAGAGGATAAGGCCCAGGAATATCAAAGAAGGAGACTTAGTTCTCAAGTCTGTACGGGCTTTATTACCAGTAGACCCAAGGGGAAAATTCAAACCTAACTGGGTCGGACCATATCTGGTAAAGAAGATTTTATCGGGCGGAGCGGTAATGCTAACAGATCTGGACGGGAACGAGTTTGTCAATCCAACTAACCTGGACCAGCTGAAACATTATTACCCTTAACCCGTTTCTCTCAATGTCATTTGCAAAAGTTTATTAAAAACATCTTTTCAAAAATAAACTTTTAAAGACAGGTCAAAAGTTAGAATTACTGTTATAAACGTCTTGAACCAATAGTCTGGATGTATTTCGAAATAGCAAATTAAAGTTTGAACTACGTTTGGTTTGATTCCGCTATTTGCGGGTACGTAGGCAGCCCCTCAAAAGGGCGCAACCACTGCAATCGAAAAAAAAAAACAGGAACGGTTTTTTAATAAACTTCCTTTATTTATTTCAAAAAAAAAAATCCAATTACAAAAAAAAATCCAAAAAAAAAACACACAAATAGTACTAATATTTAAATAATAAAAAAATCTAAGGCATTTTTCCCTTTCCCTTGTCCTTAGCCTCTTTTTCGGTCCACCGACGTCGACGTGGAGGTGAACGCTCCCGAATCACCAAGGGAATCTCCTTAACCCGGGCTCGTTTCTTCGAACTTGACTCCCCGGTCACCTCGGTCGGTCCTAGCCGGGCTCTTGCCCTCTTGGGTAACCGTTCCCGCGGCCCAAGTCTGTCTCGGATCGCTAGCTTTGGTCCGAGTCTTCTCTCTAAGTCGCTAGCGCCAGTCTCTTTAACTCGAGTCTTAGTTTTTGGCTTAGAACCCGACTCCAGTCGGACATGGGTAGTTGGGATTTCTTCCTTATCAAAAAACCATCTATTGTCTTTCACCGATTCTCTACGGGCTAAGTCAAAAGCCTCATCGGTCTTTAAAGCTTCACGGGCTTCTTTAGATTCTTCAGAAGCCCACTTGAGATATGATTCGGAAACCCAAGCGGTCTGACAAGGGCGAGGTATAGTCCACATGACACGGGTAAACCAGCGTTGTAACCACGTGTCACACATAGCGTCCGTCAATTGGAGCGAAACGCTAATAATTGCTTCAGTTTCGGGGATCTGTTGAAACGAACCGAACTGCCTCAGAAGACGATCTGGGTAAATATGGACGGTCCAGTCCAAGGACAAGATCACCAGGTAACGGGCTTTATCTCTTTTAGCTAGGTCCGTCATCTTCGAGAGGAACCACCAGATCACGTTCCACCTAATCAAGGGCCCGCCATGGAATTTTAGCTCTGCATCCCAATATTTCCGATTTATATGATGACTCGAGCTAATTCGTCGGGACCGCGAGCCAATTTGACAGCTTCGATATCTAGATATGCTCACCGGGGGCTCTATAATCGACAGGCGTTCGGATAACCAAATCTACAAAAAAATTTCGAAAAGTAAAAAACTTTCGAAAAATAAAACAAAAATCGAAAAATTCAAAAAAAAAATTCCGGAAAATTCGAAAAATTTCGGAAATTCAAAAAATCGAAAAAATCGAAATTTTAGGAAATTCAAAATTTTCGGAAATTTTTTTAAAAAAAATTTCGGAAATAAATTAATTTTTCGAAAAAAAGAATGTCAAATACCTGCAAAAGACGAATGCTGCCCGTTAATTGTCGATCTGGATCAAGTCTCCTCGCATCAAGGCCCATGATAATCTCCCCAGTTATCAGCCAGGCTAGGCTATAACCTGCCTCCATTTGATCCACTATGCTGATTAGCCTGATTTCACCTAAACATGAGTCAGCATCCATCCGACCTTCGAAGGCATATCGGTGCAGCATACAGAAGGCAAAGGCCCTACGCCTATGGATAGAAGAAATTCTGGGACCATTTGGATCCATGAATTTATCAGCTAAGTCAAACAGGGAAACAGAATTTCCCTTTACCATACGAGAGGTCTCAGCATGAGATAACCCAAGAAAGTCCCTCAATCTCCTCCTTGGATCAGGATAAAAAGGAGGAATAGCAGGATGAGCATTGGGACACCAACCCCCTACAGCAGCAATTTCTTCAGGAAAGGGACATATTTCTCCCCGGGGAAAGGCGAAAACATGGTGGGTAGTATCCCAAAAAGTTAAACAAGCATCCAAGAAATGTGCATCCACCTTAAGTCGCTGGAGCGGGAACAAAGCCACAATTCCCATCTGAGTAAGCTGAACCTTGTCTCCATCTCGGAAATCCTGGGCCCACGCGTGAAGCATCGCGGTCAGATGTTCGATACCCATAGCAGAAAGTTTTGTTTTATCTTAAAAAGTCTAAAGGGATTTTAAGATAAGAAGGAAATATTTTGGGTTGGAATATGAGAAGATTAAAGGGCAAGACCTCTCTATTTATAATAGAGAAATCCCCTCTCCTAGTCACCCCTGGAATAGAGATTCTTACAATGTTCCCTACCTCACCTAGGCATACAAACCTAACCAGAGGGTTTTAGGAACCCGTGTCAGAATTTGATTAGGGATCAAGTCATCCCAAGCAGTCTAATTTCCCAAAAAAAAAAAAAAATTCAGCATCTCCAAATTTTTTCAAAATTTCCGGCATTTTGCTCTTTCCAAGAATCAATCAAAAAAATCATTTTCTTCCCCAGCGTGAGTCAATGTTTTATCTGAATGTTGCATGCAAAACAGACAGGTATCCCAAGACTCCCGGAGAATTCTCAAAAGAAAATTCCCAGTGAAAATTCAAGCAACATTTTTACTGAAGAATCGGACGTATCAGTAAGCGGTACATCCGCAGCCTCTAATGAAGGCTCCCGCGCTATTCCGAGGTAGGATTATCAGTAAGCGGTATACCCACAGCTTCCAATGGAGGCTCCCGCGCAATTCTAAGATGGGATGTATCAGTAAGCGGTACACCCGCAGCTTCTAATGGAGGCTCTCGTGCTATTTCGAGGTGGGATTATCAGTAAGCGGTATATCCACAGCTTCCAATGGAAGCTCCCGCGCCATTCCAAGATGGATGTGTCTGTAAACAGACATACCCAAGACTTTTTAAGAAAAGTCCCCGCAACATTATTGACGTCTATCCAGGTATGATTTCTATCTTATGGCTGGCGAGCCCTTCACGCAAGTCTAATGGACTCTAAACGACCCGATCGGAAGTCTGCCAGGTCTTAATCCTCGATTGGCCTGGTAGCTACTCTGAATTTCGCCTTGTCCAAGCCTCAGTCAGAGTGGGGGCTCTGTAGATACCCACATTTTGACCGCCAGGTGTCTATAGTAGGTCCCACCAAACACCCGATGATGATCGGACGCAAACATGCTTTAATGGACTCGGATATGGGCTCGAAATCATGGACATTTGGTTTAGGCTTATTACAGAGTACATATCTTACAAAACCAACCTCAAATCCAGGCCCAATGGGTCGTTTCGAGTCAAATGAGACTAATTTGGGTCGATTCCGACACCAGGGGTAAAACCGTCTTTTTACGACCGAGTCAAAACCCGGTCAAAAATATTCTCGAGACACGTGAGTCAGCCGTGACACCTCACACGGCTGATTCGGACTCCAATCCTACAAAAAATCAGCTTCAATAAATATTAAACAACCCCGTTTAAGGATAGAATTCGATCTCAAGTAGGAGTTCTATCCGGAAACCGAATCAGACACCGACCGAGCTCCAAATACTCGGCCAAGACATCCCAAACAGCCAAAATACTCGGCCAACTCTTCATGACAGCCGAGATACTTGGCTTCCCCACTAAGAACGAGACTTTCGTTCCCTTTCGAACTCTCGTGTTTCCTATCCAAACCGGTATTTCTTGTCACACAAGCAAGACTACCTCGACTCCTATAAATAGGACCTCACATTCAACACAAAAAACAGATTTTGACCAACCGAAGTACACATCAATTAGTCATAAACTCATCTAGCGAAAAATAGTACAAAACAAATCCCGACATAATCCCGAAGAAGTCTCGAAGTACCGACGAAACCGCCCCATCCGGCCGAACCCGACACCTCACACACATAAAATCGCACCATCCTAAACTCACCCACATCATCTTGACGCTCCCGTGCCTAAGCCACCGTCCGACGAGTCTTATACCGAGAAAACGAAGCATGTAGGTTGAGGGTGTAAATCAAACCCGATTCTTCTCCTTTCTCTCTCTCTGTCACGTCTTTTTTTCCTTTTTTTTCGTCCGTCACTTTTTTTACGGGTCGTCGGTCATTTTGTATTATTAATATGGGTCGTTCGTCGCATATTTTTATTTCTAATAATCGATACTAAAAAAAACTATTTTCGTATAACGTTCTTAAAATACGATATTGATTCTCTAATCAAATATCGTATCTAACAAGAACTAAATTAATTAAATCTCGTTGATGCTTAAAAAAAATCGTTACATCTTTTTAAACAAAATACAACGATTTTAACGCGGAGAGAATTAACATCTTTTTCGTTCAAAATTCTTTTTTTTTTACTTTTCGTTCAAAACAAACTTTTTTCAAAACCTTTTCTAAAATCATTCCGACTATTCGATATCGATTTCATAATCGAATATCGAATACGACAAATATCGAAAATATAAATCGAGTATAAATTAATCCGTATTTGTACGCGATTTATCAAAATTAATAATTTTCAAAAATCGAATCCGAGACAGCCACCCGCGCGAGTCGCGCCCATCCCGGGCGAGTCGCGCAGGCTGCTGTAAGCCGCAGCCTTTTTTTCGTTTTTTTACCGATTTGTCCAGCATCGTTTTCTCACATAAAACAACGGTTTTCTCGGTATATTTTCAGATTTCGACAAGTATTTTTCGCGTGTCATAAATCTTTTTCAAAATCATGCATATTATTTATTTATGTCTTTATTCAATTTATTCGATCGTTACTAACTCGTTTTCTCTTGTTTGTAGCAATTTATTTATTTTATTGTTTTATTAGACTAAAACAAACCTCACATGCTAAAATAACTTTGACGTTATTAGTTTAACATGCATTAAACGACTTAGCAACCTATTTTATTTTTCTCACATGCTTAGGAAAATAATGTTTGCATATCATTCAACCGTCGAACTAACCCGTGTACACCAAAAACGAACGATATCTTAGTAAAGGCCGCTAAGTGCGGGCGGGGTTGGGTGTTCTTAGTGAACTTCCTAACACGTACCCTCACCCCTTACTCAGAACCATGGTTTTCGGATGTCCGAATCCATTGGCAACGAGAGTCATTCAATATACGATTAACCGCCCAGTCGGCATCGGTATCGATATGCAAAGGGACGAGCCCAATAAACTCTGACATCGGAAATGGGCCGTATTTTGTATACGGCCCACTACGACATAGAGTGGGCTCGAATGGTTCCGAATAACCACAAAATTCGGTGGCGACTCCTACTTCGATTTAAATTTCAATTTGACCATCTCATATGGAGATTCATTCGCCTCCCCAAACCCACGCGTGGCCGCGTCGGGGTGGACCTATGTCATGTCCACAGTGCCTCAATGGGTGCGGCGAGTTGAGCTGCCTCAAAGGATCCTAGATATATATATAGACAGATAGATAGACAGATAGATACATAGATAGATAGATAAAGAGAGAGAGAGAGAGAGAGAGAGAGAGAGAGAGAGAGAGGTAGGTTCAAATAAGGGCAACAACTATTTTAAGGTCATAAGTTCCAGTGTTAAAGTAACACAAAAAGTGTTTAAAGTTACACGAGATGATTGATAAAGTTGCACTTTGTAGACACCCGCATTTTGACCGCCAGATGTCTATGGCAGTTTCCAAAAAACACCCGATAATGATCGGACGCTAACGTGTTTCTACGCGCTCGGATACGGGCTCAAAATCCATTAATCGCTGGCTAACACACTTACAGAGTACAAATCTCACAAAAACAACCTCAAATCCAGGCCCAGTGGATCATTCCGAGTCAAACAAGACTAATTTGGGCCAAAACCGACACCGAAATTAAAACCGACATTTCACGATTGGGTCAACCCCGGTCAAAGTCGTTTCCGAGACACACAAAACAGCCACACAACCATCAAATGTCCAAGTCAAACATCTAAACCCATTAAACAATCAAAGTCAAGGTCCAAAACAAAGGACCCGTGCAACCCGACTGGGCCACTCGATCGAGTGACCCACCCACTCGATCGAGTGGGCTTGTTTCAAGCCCGACGGCTGGCTTCACGGGCCACTCAACCGAGTTGACCCTATACTCGGTCGAGTAACCCTAAACCGGTGCCCTAGCCATGCCTATATAAGCACCCCCTATGCACACTTTTACACAACTTTTTACACAACCTTTACAACCCTAATACATCCTAAGAGCAATCCTACACTACATCCTTTACAAACCCTAGACAAACCCTAGGAAAACAGACAATAGCAAACCCTAAACCTAGTTTCTAGGAATTCAACTCGAGCCACCACAACTTAGCCTCCATACACCTCGAAGACTCTCGTGTTGTAGCCGCGTTTACGAGCCTTTTTCCGAGACAAGAACATGTAGGTTGAGGGTGACAAACCTCGTTCTCCTTTCTCTTTTCTCTCGTCGTCCATCTCCTTTTTTTATTCTTTTTTTCGTTTATTATTATTATTAATATTATTATTATTATTATTATTATTATTATTATTATTATTATTATTATTATTATTATTATTATTATTATTATTATTATTATTATTATTATTATTATTATTATTATTATTATTATTATTATTATTATTATTATTATTATTATTATTATTATTATTATTATTATTATTATTATTACGCTTATTATTATTATTATTACGTTTATTATTATTATTACGTTTATTATTATTATTATTATTATTATTATTATTATTATTATTATCATTATTATTATTATTATTACGATTATTATTATTATTATTATTTACCTCGTTATCATTATTGCGTCATAATATCGGTAATATCGTTAGTATCAAAATATTAAAATACTCATTGATTTGTGTCAAGTAAGAAGGATATCGGGATAAGAAAACACGAACATACAAGTGTACTGCACACAGCGTTGACAGTCGCTTATCCCGGTACCCCGATTATTTGATTATTGAGATGAGTCAACTTAAACAAGAATTCGTCATTATTTCTCGTTATCATCATCATCGATTTTGCATTCATCAATTTTTAAAAATCAATTTTAATAAGGGTCGAAACCCGTTGACGCGGATCCGACATCACAATCCCTAGGGATTTATTCCGATGTCGGAGAAGTCGAGGGAATCAAGTCTTTTTTTTTATTTAAATAAAGCGTCGATCTTGGATTTGATACCAATTTCATAATTGGATGTCGAATCTAACGATCAAGTCACATAAATTAATTAACGTGATTTGTTCATATCACGATAATTAATTTAAGACGACTAAAATTAGTTTATTTGTATTTCACTCTAATATCCCATATCGATTCAAATAATCGAATGTGGGATACAACGAGTACTCCAAATTTAGAATCGGGTATAAATTCAACAATATTTATATTCGGTTCAACAAAATTTGCGATTTATAAAATCCAAGTCGAACATAAATTGTGCAATATTTATGTCCGATTCGGTAAAATTGTCGAACTATCAAAAATCAAAAGCAATTTCAAAGTCAACAATTAAATTGCAAACGAACCAAGTTCGTACAGGTGCCACTCGACCGAGTGCCTTAGTCACTCGATCGAGTGACACCCTAAAATCGAGTCAGAATGCTAATTATGACCACCACTCGATCGAGTCTCACAGTGACTCGGTCGAGTGGCCATGTACTCGACCGAGTTGGTCAATAACTCGGCCGAGTACGGTCATAAACGCAAAACAGAAATATTTTTTAAAAGGTATACTCGATCGAGTCTATTGACCACTCGATCGAGTGACCACATAATGACTAAAACGCAAGTCGTACATTATTCTATTTTGCGAACTCGATAGTAATTCATGATTTAGGTCAACATGTGTTTAATCAATCATGTGTATTACTATCTTTTCAAACCATGCATCTCATATTTGCACCTTTTCATCTCATCTCATATTTACATAAACCGTTATTATTCGTTATATCATTACATCGTTTACTAACGTGTTTGTTATTTCTTTTGCCAATTTAATTATTGTTCGTTTATTGTACTAAATGAACCCGCATGCTAAAATACAACTTCGACGTTAATTTTAGTTGCATTAAATTGACTTAGAAACCCGTTTCAATTCCATTCACATGTTTAGGGAAAATAAATCTTTGCATATCATTTTTTCCCGTTTTACTAACGCGCGTATTGGAAAGTCATTCGAATTCTTAGTAGAGGCCACTAATGTGCGGGCGGGGTTGGGTGTCCTTTGTGGGCTTCCCAACACGTACCCTCACCCCTTACTCAGAACCTCGGTTTCCGGATGCCCGAAACCGTTGGCGAACGAGAGTCATTCAATACACAATATCCGGTAATGTCGGTATTGGTATCAAATGCAAAGGGACGAGCCCAATAAACTCTGACATCGGAAATGGGCCGTATTTTGTATACGGACCACTACGACATAGAGTGGGCTCGAATGGTTCCGAATAACCACAAAATTCGGTGGCGACTCCACATAGACCTAAATTTCAATTCGATCCATTCTCATATGGAGATTCATTCGCCTACCCAAACCCGCGCGTGGCCGCGTCGGGGTGGACCTATGTCATGTCCACAATTTGGCGACTCCGCTGGGGATTAACTGATGCGTGACTTACCATCGGCATCCTCAGGGTGAGACTCGAATAGAAATCGTTTGACAAATACAATACGCGTTTTAATTCTACGGTTCATGCATAACCCATATTTTCCCGGGCCGGTACTCGCGACCGACGTCCCACTATACCGTTGATGTACTCCAATATGGATATGTCAAAAGGTGTCCATAGTCGATTCGAGTGGGTTTCGCGGCATGTTCTAAGATCAACTCGACTTAGGAAGTCCGTCCCGATCAACGTCTAGACTATGTACACTAGTATAGACCCTTTATAGACCGACCGAGACTTAGTGTAGAGCATACATGGCGTCGTTATAATGCTTGTGTGACTACGTGCTACTTGGTTTCCGAGTCGTTTTCAAAGACCGTCCTTTTTCAAAGATTGCATCTTTTTCAAACTATCCAATTTCAAAACCCGGGACACATACCGAATTTAGGACTTATGATTTTACTCAAAATAGCCTATTTTCTAGACGGTATGCTGCCCGATTCAAAACTCGAAAATCATTTCAAACTTTCAAAACCCGTGGCCCAATACCCTTTTCGTTTTTTTTCGAAAATTGGGCCCTCCACCGAGTCTTCTCGGACCCCTTTCAAAAAACAATCAATTTTCAAAACCTTCCTCTTCTAGGACTTCCCGTATTTAGCAGTGTCGGGTCGTGTCTTAAGTTGTCAAGTTCCGTAGCGTCGAAACTCTGTCAATCTTACATCACGAGTTTCTTCCCTTCCCCAGTCCGCCTTATTAGACTAAGGCAAGGCCCACCCACGTAGGACATACTCCTACAAAGGAAGGCCCGTCTACACACTCGAGTCTAAAAGTTTGGGGACGTCTCACGTGGACCTTCCTTCGGTCGGGACTCGGCCCACATAACCAAATCCTAAGGAAGGCCCACCTTTCACAAGTCATCAGTCTAGGTGTCTTTTCCGAGTCAACCTTTTACAAGGCATAGCCCTATAACAAAAGGTTCGCGGCCCTTACGTCTAAGGGTCACTCGTCCCACAATCGAGTCTTAACAAAACCTTTGATCCCACTCGGGGGCTACCCCTTAGCAGGGCAATCAATCACGATTGCCCTAAGGGTCATGTCTTACACGTGTCGCACGTACTCCACCTTCAAGTCACTTAGATGCCACACCATCTGAGTCCTTAGTCTCACTTGGGGGCTATTCTCCGACGGAATGACTAATCACAGTCACTCCGAGAATCGTACCCTACGCATTTGTCTTAGGAGGGTCTATTCCGAGTCAAACATGGTCGCCCCATTTTCGAACTCACCCTTCTGCAGTTCGAGTCTAATTTACGGTCGTTACCTCGTCTAGGTCAACATTCAAGTATCCCGGTCCGAGAGTCTTTGTCGACTCGTCACCCCGGGCCATGTCTAGTTTGACTCTGTCTCTTGCGCAAAGCCGAGCTTAGGCGAGTTCTAACACCTGTCGTTTTTTTCCGATCAGGGACCCTATGAACGAGACACTACCAAACCACAACAAATCCCACGCCGTCATGAAAGGGGATATCCAGGGGAGTATGCTTATGCTATCTTGCTCCATTAACAACATCTTTTCGAAAATCAATACTGCCCTAGATAACCTAAATTCCAGGGTAACCATCATCGAAGAAGATCTTGTAAGAACCCGATCCCGCCTAACACAACTAGAGCGGGTAAGGCAGCCAATCACCCAACCGAGCCATTTGAAGGGTGAGCACTCTTACGAAACTGTCCGATACCCTCAAGATGGCAAGGCTGAGAGAGGTAACCCTCAAGTCACCTCTCCAAAAATCAAGAACCAGTCAAAGGAAAGGACATTTACCCACTTGGATATGTCCTACACCGTCACTTTCCAGAGGTTAGTCTCAAAGGGCCTAGTGCTACCTATAGGCCCAACAACCGACCCATTTGTGGAGAAACGTTCCAAAGCATGGAACGCCGAGCATTACTGCAAATTCCACAGAGGGAGGGGACACGATACAGAACAATGCTGGAAGCTGAAACACCTCATTCAAGGCTTCCTCGATGCCGGGAAGACTTCCGTTTTGGAAACATTGTCACTTGCGAAGCCCCTCGTGGACTACACAGGTCCCGATGACCGAAGCATCCAATCTACCTCCCATGCACCCAAGAGTCCGGATTTGATTTAAGTCCGAGTCTGAGTCTGAGTCTAGGATGTTCTATTCCAAAGTCAAAGTCAAACTCAAAGTCAGAGTCAGAGTCAATTGTATTCTGTCCTCTTTTCAAATTCAATAAAATCAGCTTTCAATATTCTTTCTCATATACACTTTCCTTATGTGTTTCCGAGAACATGATGAACACCATCATACACTGTGAGCACACGCACGTGACTATTATAGGCACATCTATAATGACTGCAGGAAACCGAGCCCGTGTTTTCTTTTTACCTATTCCATGTCTGGTATAGAAAAAACCACACAACTACCCGTAGCAGGAGCGGTATCGAATCCTATGACAAATCTAGGTAATCTCCTAGTTTGGGTTCAAGACGGGAGGCAAGCCCATTTCCCACAATAAAACACCCCTCCGATAAGACTGACCAATCCCTACCTTAGGTGTTAGTCTGACTGGACAAAAAAAAAATCAAAAGTCAAAAAAAAAAAAAGAAAGGGCCAAAGCAAAAAAGAAGGCCATCAAAAAAAAAAAAACTGGACAAAAAAAAAAATCGAAAGTCCATGAAAAAAAAAAGCAAAAGGCCAAAACAAAAAGGCAGACCATCATCAAAACTTCAGAATACCCATGACCGTGGTCAACGGTCAATTCAAGTGAAAACCCCACGACTAGGGTACGGTCAAAATTATCAAAACCCCATGACCGCAAGGTCAATCAAAAAATCAAATAATCAAATACTCAAGTGAAAATTCTTTGACCGTGGTACGGTCAAATTCAAAATTATCCATGCCATCCAATAGGGGAGTGACAATCAAGCTGGTCAGCTAACACCACACTCAGCCTCCCCACATTACAACCCTCAAGACCTTCCCGAGACCCAGCCAGAGACAGCCCGGAATTTTGAGGATTCAAGCTCCATAGGATACCCCTAACAATTAGGGCCAGACATGGAAACCAGACCCCGCATTATCAAACCGGCTCTCGAAGCCTTAGCTCCACAGAACCGAGCTCCAGATTTCGAGTCATCAAGGCCATTTACTTACCGCATTATCAAACCGGCTCTCGAAGCCTTAGCTCCACAGAACCGAGCTCTAGATTTCGAGTCATCAAGGCCATTTACTTCATTATCAAACCGGCTCTCGAAGCCTTAGCTCCACAGAACCGAGCTCCAGATTTCGAGTCATCAAGGTCATTTACCTCTATCAAACCGGCTCTCGAAGCCTTAGCTCCATAGAACCGAGCTCCAGATTTCGAGTCATCAAGGCCATTTACTTCATTATCAAACCGGCTCTCGAAGCCTTAGCTCCACAGAACCGAGCTCCAGATTTCGAGTCATCAAGGCCATTTACTTCCTAGCACCACATTTCCAAAAACAGCCAAACCAGTTACCAACCCCAAACACGGGAACTCAACTTGCAGTCGGCATAGAACATGCCCAAATAGTTCACACCACCTCTGGGGGGCTACCCCGGAGAACGCTCACAGTCACAGGATTAATATCCTAACCATTCAAGCTCTTTGATCAAGACATCACTGGGAATGCACCTAGCCTACACTATCATTATGGCTAGTTACACACAAAGTCCTATTAGACTAGGCACCATATATATCTTTCAATCCACTGAACTACGGCCTGGTTTGATTTCACCACACGTGAATACGTAGGCAGCCTTTCAACAGAGGGACAACCACCCACTTTGACACACATTCAAAAAGCGTCATTATTCCGGTCACGACACCATTGTGTTCTCAATAGCTAGCTTTGTTGTCCCAGGGGCTTCTCTTAGACAGAAGACCTCCATCCACTCACAAAATCCAGATGAATCCAACAAAAAATCTAGCCTCCTTTCTGTAGTGTGTCCTAGTACTCGGCTAAGTCGAAGACAAGAATCTGTCAGGACTCGAGGCAATACCCACTTTGGAAATGTATCCTAAAATAGGAAATCCAGAAGGGCACCAGACTAAAACAGTCTCATTACAGGCTACTGCAATCCCCCCATAGCATTTCTATCCCATTTCGATGTACGACCGTGTTGCCACTCGCCTAGACTACGGGATACCGCAACTTAAGAGTCTTGTTAGGCGGTCCACACCCCTATCGAGTCACGGTCCAACCCTTAGAGAGTCCAGTCCGTGTCGGTCAACTCGTCCTGTCGCGTCCAGAGTCGAGTCTGTCGGTAGACCCCTCTCTTCAAATTCCACTTTGAAATTTGCAAAATTCAGCCATTTGAAAAAAGATCTTTTTCGACAAGGTCGGATTTCAGTCTATTTAAACTGCGAATTTCTTTTATATCCCTTTCCATTTTGAAAACCTAGCTCGTGATTGCTTTCAGGATTTCAAATTCAAAATTTCAAAAACTTCAAAAATCATTTTTCCCAGCACGAGTCATTTTACTACCTACGTGTTGCATACATTTTTATGTGACTTATACAGGTACGACTCAAGCAAAGACAAGCAAGTCATCAAATCTCCCCAGCAGCATTTTTCGGGATAGCACGGGATGAGCCAACACACAGGCACGCCCAAGGCTTACGCGACAAGCCCAAATTCCCCACGGAGTACAATCATCAAGCTCAGGTATGATTTCTGTCTTGCGGCTGGCGAGCCCTTCACGCGAGTCTAACGGACTATAAACGACCCGACCGGAAGTCTACCAGGTCTTAACAGGCTTGGTAGCTACTCTGACTTTCGCCCTGTCCAAGCCTCAGTCAGAGTGGGGGCTCTGTAGACACCCGCATTTTGACCGCCAGGTGTCTATGGCAGTTTCCAAAAAACACCCGATGATGATCGGACGCTAACGTGTTTCTACGCGCTCGGATACGGGCTCAAAATCCATTAATCGCTGGCTAACACACTTACAGAGTACAAATCTCACAAAAACAACCTCAAATCCAGGCCCAGTGGATCATTCCGAGTCAAACAAGACTAATTTGGGCCAAAACCGACACCGAAAATAAAACCGACTTTTCACGATTGGGTCAACCCCGGTCAAAGTCGTTTCCGAGACACACAAAACAGCCACACAACCATCAAATGTCCAAGTCAAACATCTAAACCCATTAAACAATCAAAGTCAAGGTCCAAAACAAAGGACCCGTGCAACCCGACTGGGCCACTCGATCGAGTGACCCACCCACTCGATCGAGTGGGCTTGTTTCAAGCCCGACGGCTGGCTTCACGGGCCACTCGACCGAGTTGACCCTATACTCGGTCGAGTAACCCTAAACCGGTGCCCTAGCCATGCCTATATAAGCACCCCCATGCACACTTTTACACAACTTTTTACACAACCTTTACAACCTTAATACATCCTAAGAGCAATCCTACACTACATCCTTTACAAACCCTAGACAAACCCTAGGAAAACCGACAATAGCAAACCCTAAACCTAGTTTCTAGGAATTCAACCCGAGCCACCACAACTTGGCCTCCATACACCTCGAAGACTCTCGTGTTGTAGCCGCGTTTACGAGCCTTTTTCCGAGACAAGAACATGTAGGTTGAGGGTGACAAACCTCGTTCTCCTTTCTCTTTTCTCTCGTCGTCCATCTCCTTTTTTTATTCTTTTTTTTCGTTTATTATTATTATTATTATTATTATTATTATTATTATTATTATTATTATTATTATTATTATTATTATTATTATTATTATTATTATTATTATTATTATTATTATTATTATTATTATTATTATTACGCTTATTATTATTATTATTACGTTTATTATTATTATTACGTTTATTATTATTATTATTATTATTATTACGATTATTATTATTATTATTTACCTCGTTATCATTATTGCGTCATAATATCGGTAATATCGTTAGTATCAAAATATTAAAATACTCATTGATTTGTGTCAAGTAAGAAGGATATCGGGATAAGAAAACACGAACATACAAGTGTACTGCACACAGCGTTGACAGTCGCTTATCCCGGTACCCCGATTATTTGATTATTGAGATGAGTCAACTTAAACAAGAATTCGTCATTATTTCTCGTTATCATCATCATCGATTTTGCATTCATCAATTTTTAAAAATCAATTTTAATAAGGGTCGAAACCCGTTGACGCGGATCCGACATCACAATCCCTAGGGATTTATTCCGATGTCGGAGAAGTCGAGGGAATCAAGTCTTTTTTTTTATTTAAATAAAGCGTCGATCTTGGATTTGATACCAATTTCATAATTGGATGTCGAATCTAACGATCAAGTCACATAAATTAATTAACGTGATTTGTTCATATCACGATAATTAATTTAAGACGACTAAAATTAGTTTATTTGTATTTCACTCTAATATCCCATATCGATTCAAATAATCGAATGTGGGATACAACGAGTACTCCAAATTTAGAATCGGGTATAAATTCAACAATATTTATATTCGGTTCAACAAAATTTGCGATTTATAAAATCCAAGTCGAACATAAATTGTGCAATATTTATGTCCGATTCGGTAAAATTGTCGAACTATCAAAAATCAAAAGCAATTTCAAAGTCAACAATTAAATTGCAAACGAACCAAGTTCGTACAGGTGCCACTCGACCGAGTGCCTTAGTCACTCGATCGAGTGACACCCTAAAATCGAGTCAGAATGCTAATTATGACCACCACTCGATCGAGTCTCACAGTGACTCGGTCGAGTGGCCATGTACTCGACCGAGTTGGTCAATAACTCGGCCGAGTACGGTCATAAACGCAAAACAGAAATCTTTTTTAAAAGGTATACTCGATCGAGTCTATTGACCACTCGATCGAGTGACCACATAATGACTAAAACGCAAGTCGTACATTATTCTATTTTGCGAACTCGATAGTAATTCATGATTTAGGTCAACATGTGTTTAATCAATCATGTGTATTACTATCTTTTCAAACCATGCATCTCATATTTGCACCTTTTCATCTCATCTCATATTTACATAAACCGTTATTATTCGTTATATCATTACATCGTTTACTAACGCGTTTGTTATTTCTTTTGCCAATTTAATTATTGTTCGTTTATTGTACTAAATGAACCCGCATGCTAAAATACAACTTCGACGTTAATTTTAGTTGCATTAAATTGACTTAGAAACCCGTTTCAATTCCATTCACATGTTTAGGGAAAATAAATCTTTGCATATCATTTTTTCCCGTTTTACTAACGCGCGTATTGGAAAGTCATTCGAATTCTTAGTAGAGGCCACTAATGTGCGGGCGGGGTTGGGTGTCCTTTGTGGGCTTCCCAACACGTACCCTCACCCCTTACTCAGAACCTCGGTTTCCGGATGCCCGAAACCGTTGGCGAACGAGAGTCATTCAATACACAATATCCGGTAATGTCGGTATTGGTATCAAATGCAAAGGGACGAGCCCAATAAACTCTGACATCGGAAATGGGCGGTATTTTGTATACGGACCACTACGACATAGAGTGGGCTCGAATGGTTCCGAATAACCACAAAATTCGGTGGCGACTCCACATAGACCTAAATTTCAATTCGATCCATTCTCATATGGAGATTCATTCGCCTACCCAAACCCGCGCGTGGCCGCGTCGGGGTGGACCTATGTCATGTCCACAATTTGGCGACTCCGCTGGGGATTAACTGATGCGTGACTTACCATCGGCATCCTCAGGGTGAGACTCGAATAGAAATCGTTTGACAAATACAATACGCGTTTTAATTCTACGGTTCATGCATAACCCATATTTTCCCGGGCCGGTACTCGCGACCGACGTCCCACTATACCGTTGATGTACTCCAATATGGATATGTCAAAAGGTGTCCATAGTCGATTCGAGTGGGTTTCGCGGCATGTTCTAAGATCAACTCGACTTAGGAAGTCCGTCCCGATCAACGTCTAGACTATGTACACTAGTATAGACCCTTTATAGACCGACCGAGACTTAGTGTAGAGCATACATGGCGTCGTTATAATGCTTGTGTGACTACGTGCTACTTGGTTTCCGAGTCGTTTTCAAAGACCGTCCTTTTTCAAAGATTGCATCTTTTTCAAACTATCCAATTTCAAAACCCGGGACACATACCGAATTTAGGACTTATGATTTTACTCAAAATAGCCTATTTTCTAGACGGTATGCTGCCCGATTCAAAACTCGAAAATCATTTCAAACTTTCAAAACCCGTGGCCCAATACCCTTTTCGTTTTTTTTCGAAAATTGGGCCCTCCACCGAGTCTTCTCGGACCCCTTTCAAAAAACAATCAATTTTCAAAACCTTCCTCTTCTAGGACTTCCCGTATTTAGCAGTGTCGGGTCGTGTCTTAAGTTGTCAAGTTCCGTAGCGTCGAAACTCTGTCAATCTTACATCACGAGTTTCTTCCCTTCCCCAGTCCGCCTTATTAGACTAAGGCAAGGCCCACCCACGTAGGACATACTCCTACAAAGGAAGGCCCGTCTACACACTCGAGTCTAAAAGTTTGGGGACGTCTCACGTGGACCTTCCTTCGGTCGGGACTCGGCCCACATAACCAAATCCTAAGGAAGGCCCACCTTTCACAAGTCATCAGTCTAGGTGTCTTTTCCGAGTCAACCTTTTACAAGGCATAGCCCTATAACAAAAGGTTCGCGGCCCTTACGTCTAAGGGTCACTCGTCCCACAATCGAGTCTTAACAAAACCTTTGATCCCACTCGGGGGCTACCCCTTAGCAGGGCAATCAATCACGATTGCCCTAAGGGTCATGTCTTACACGTGTCGCACGTACTCCACCTTCAAGTCACTTAGATGCCACACCATCTGAGTCCTTAGTCTCACTTGGGGGCTATTCTCCGACGGAATGACTAATCACAGTCACTCCGAGAATCGTACCCTACGCATTTGTCTTAGGAGGGTCTATTCCGAGTCAAACATGGTCGCCCCATTTTCGAACTCACCCTTCTGCAGTTCGAGTCTAATTTACGGTCGTTACCTCGTCTAGGTCAACATTCAAGTATCCCGGTCCGAGAGTCTTTGTCGACTCGTCACCCCGGGCCATGTCTAGTTTGACTCTGTCTCTTGCGCAAAGCCGAGCTTAGGCGAGTTCTAACACCTGTCGTTTTTTTCCGATCAGGGACCCTATGAACGAGACACTACCAAACCACAACAAATCCCACGCCGTCATGAAAGGGGATATCCAGGGGAGTATGCTTATGCTATCTTGCTCCATTAACAACATCTTTTCGAAAATCAATACTGCCCTAGATAACCTAAATTCCAGGGTAACCATCATCGAAGAAGATCTTGTAAGAACCCGATCCCGCCTAACACAACTAGAGCGGGTAAGGCAGCCAATCACCCAACCGAGCCATTTGAAGGGTGAGCACTCTTACGAAACTGTCCGATACCCTCAAGATGGCAAGGCTGAGAGAGGTAACCCTCAAGTCACCTCTCCAAAAATCAAGAACCAGTCAAAGGAAAGGACATTTACCCACTTGGATATGTCCTACACCGTCACTTTCCAGAGGTTAGTCTCAAAGGGCCTAGTGCTACCTATAGGCCCAACAACCGACCCATTTGTGGAGAAACGTTCCAAAGCATGGAACGCCGAGCATTACTGCAAATTCCACAGAGGGAGGGGACACGATACAGAACAATGCTGGAAGCTGAAACACCTCATTCAAGGCTTCCTCGATGCCGGGAAGACTTCCGTTTTGGAAACATTGTCACTTGCGAAGCCCCTCGTGGACTACACAGGTCCCGATGACCGAAGCATCCAATCTACCTCCCATGCACCCAAGAGTCCGGATTTGATTTAAGTCCGAGTCTGAGTCTGAGTCTAGGATGTTCTATTCCAAAGTCAAAGTCAAACTCAAAGTCAGAGTCAGAGTCAATTGTATTCTGTCCTCTTTTCAAATTCAATAAAATCAGCTTTCAATATTCTTTCTCATATACACTTTCCTTATGTGTTTCCGAGAACATGATGAACACCATCATACACTGTGAGCACACGCACGTGACTATTATAGGCACATCTATAATGACTGCAGGAAACCGAGCCCGTGTTTTCTTTTTACCTATTCCATGTCTGGTATAGAAAAAACCACACAACTACCCGTAGCAGGAGCGGTATCGAATCCTATGACAAATCTAGGTAATCTCCTAGTTTGGGTTCAAGACGGGAGGCAAGCCCATTTCCCACAATAAAACACCCCTCCGATAAGACTGACCAATCCCTACCTTAGGTGTTAGTCTGACTGGACAAAAAAAAAATCAAAAGTCAAAAAAAAAAAAAGAAAGGGCCAAAGCAAAAAAGAAGGCCATCAAAAAAAAAAAAACTGGACAAAAAAAAAAATCGAAAGTCCATGAAAAAAAAAAGCAAAAGGCCAAAACAAAAAGGCAGACCATCATCAAAACTTCAGAATACCCATGACCGTGGTCAACGGTCAATTCAAGTGAAAACCCCACGACTAGGGTACGGTCAAAATTATCAAAACCCCATGACCGCAAGGTCAATCAAAAAATCAAATAATCAAATACTCAAGTGAAAATTCTTTGACCGTGGTACGGTCAAATTCAAAATTATCCATGCCATCCAATAGGGGAGTGACAATCAAGCTGGTCAGCTAACACCACACTCAGCCTCCCCACATTACAACCCTCAAGACCTTCCCGAGACCCAGCCAGAGACAGCCCGGAATTTTGAGGATTCAAGCTCCATAGGATACCCCTAACAATTAGGGCCAGACATGGAAACCAGACCCCGCATTATCAAACCGGCTCTCGAAGCCTTAGCTCCACAGAACCGAGCTCCAGATTTCGAGTCATCAAGGCCATTTACTTACCGCATTATCAAACCGGCTCTCGAAGCCTTAGCTCCACAGAACCGAGCTCTAGATTTCGAGTCATCAAGGCCATTTACTTCATTATCAAACCGGCTCTCGAAGCCTTAGCTCCACAGAACCGAGCTCCAGATTTCGAGTCATCAAGGTCATTTACCTCTATCAAACCGGCTCTCGAAGCCTTAGCTCCATAGAACCGAGCTCCAGATTTCGAGTCATCAAGGCCATTTACTTCATTATCAAACCGGCTCTCGAAGCCTTAGCTCCACAGAACCGAGCTCCAGATTTCGAGTCATCAAGGCCATTTACTTCCTAGCACCACATTTCCAAAAACAGCCAAACCAGTTACCAACCCCAAACACGGGAACTCAACTTGCAGTCGGCATAGAACATGCCCAAATAGTTCACACCACCTCTGGGGGGCTACCCCGGAGAACGCTCACAGTCACAGGATTAATATCCTAACCATTCAAGCTCTTTGATCAAGACATCACTGGGAATGCACCTAGCCTACACTATCATTATGGCTAGTTACACACAAAGTCCTATTAGACTAGGCACCATATATATCTTTCAATCCACTGAACTACGGCCTGGTTTGATTTCACCACACGTGAATACGTAGGCAGCCTTTCAACAGAGGGACAACCACCCACTTTGACACACTTTCAAAAAGCGTCATTATTCCGGTCACGACACCATTGTGTTCTCAATAGCTAGCTTTGTTGTCCCAGGGGCTTCTCTTAGACAGAAGACCTCCATCCACTCACAAAATCCAGATGAATCCAACAAAAAATCTAGCCTCCTTTCTGTAGTGTGTCCTAGTACTCGGCTAAGTCGAAGACAAGAATCTGTCAGGACTCGAGGCAATACCCACTTTGGAAATGTATCCTAAAATAGGAAATCCAGAAGGGCACCAGACTAAAACAGTCTCATTACAGGCTACTGCAATCCCCCCATAGCATTTCTATCCCATTTCGATGTACGACCGTGTTGCCACTCGCCTAGACTACGGGATACCGCAACTTAAGAGTCTTGTTAGGCGGTCCACACCCCTATCGAGTCACGGTCCAACCCTTAGAGAGTCCAGTCCGTGTCGGTCAACTCGTCCTGTCGCGTCCAGAGTCGAGTCTGTCGGTAGACCCCTCTCTTCAAATTCCACTTTGAAATTTGCAAAATTCAGCCATTTGAAAAAAGATCTTTTTCGACAAGGTCGGATTTCAGTCTATTTAAACTGCGAATTTCTTTTATATCCCTTTCCATTTTGAAAACCTAGCTCGTGATTGCTTTCAGGATTTCAAATTCAAAATTTCAAAAACTTCAAAAATCATTTTCCCCAGCACGAGTCATTTTACTACCTACGTGTTGCATACATTTTTATGTGACTTATACAGGTACGACTCAAGCAAAGACATGCAAGTCATTAAATCTCCCCAGCAGCATTTTTCGGGATAGCACGGGATGATCCAACACACAGGCACGCCCAGGGCTTACGTGACAAGCCCAAATTCCCCACGGAGTACAATCATCAAGCTCAGGTATGATTTCTGTCTTGCGGCTGGCGAGCCCTTCACGCGAGTCTAACGGACTATAAACGACGCGACCGGAAGTCTACCAGGTCTTAACAGGCTTGGTAGCTACTCTGACTTTCGCCCTGTCCAAGCCTCAGTCAGAGTGGGGGCTCTGTAGACACCTGCATTTTGACCGCCAGGTGTCTATGGCAGTTTTCAAAAAACACCCGATGATGATCGGACGCTAACGTGTTTCTACGCGCTCGGATACGGGCTCAAAATCCATTAATCGCTGGCTAACACACTTACAGAGTACAAATCTCACAAAAACAACCTCAAATCCAGGCCCAGTGGATCATTCCGAGTCAAACAAGACTAATTTGGGCCAAAACCGACACCGAAAATAAAACCGACTTTTCACGATTGGGTCAACCCCGGTCAAAGTCGTTTCCGAGACACACAAAACAGCCACACAACCATCAAATGTCCAAGTCAAACATCTAAACCCATTAAACAATCAAAGTCAAGGTCCAAAACAAAGGACCCGTGCAACCCGACTGGGCCACTCGATCGAGTGACCCACCCACTCGATCGAGTGGGCTTGTTTCAAGCCCGACGGCTGGCTTCACGGGCCACTCGACCGAGTTGACCCTATACTCGGTCGAGTAACCCTAAACCGGTGCCCTAGCCATGCCTATATAAGCACCCCCATGCACACTTTTACACAACTTTTTACACAACCTTTACAACCTTAATACATCCTAAGAGCAATCCTACACTACATCCTTTACAAACCCTAGACAAACCCTAGGAAAACCGACAATAGCAAACCCTAAACCTAGTTTCTAGGAATTCAACCCGAGCCACCACAACTTGGCCTCCATACACCTCGAAGACTCTCGTGTTGTAGCCGCGTTTACGAGCCTTTTTCCGAGACAAGAACATGTAGGTTGAGGGTGACAAACCTCGTTCTCCTTTCTCTTTTCTCTCGTCGTCCATCTCCTTTTTTTATTCTTTTTTTTCGTTTATTATTATTATTATTATTATTATTATTATTATTATTATTATTATTATTATTATTATTATTATTATTATTATTATTATTATTATTATTATTATTACGCTTATTATTATTATTATTACGTTTATTATTATTATTACGTTTATTATTATTATTATTATTATTACGATTATTATTATTATCATTATTATTATTATTACGATTATTATTATTATTATTATTATTTACCTCGTTATCATTATTGCGTCATAATATCGGTAATATCGTTAGTATCAAAATATTAAAATACTCATTGATTTGTGTCAAGTAAGAAGGATATCGGGATAAGAAAACACGAACATACAAGTGTACTGCACACAGCGTTGACAGTCGCTTATCCCGGTACCCCGATTATTTGATTATTGAGATGAGTCAACTTAAACAAGAATTCGTCATTATTTCTCGTTATCATCATCATCGATTTTGCATTCATCAATTTTTAAAAATCAATTTTAATAAGGGTCGAAACCCGTTGACGCGGATCCGACATCACAATCCCTAGGGATTTATTCCGATGTCGGAGAAGTCGAGGGAATCAAGTCTTTTTTTTTATTTAAATAAAGCGTCGATCTTGGATTTGATACCAATTTCATAATTGGATGTCGAATCTAACGATCAAGTCACATAAATTAATTAACGTGATTTGTTCATATCACGATAATTAATTTAAGACGACTAAAATTAGTTTATTTGTATTTCACTCTAATATCCCATATCGATTCAAATAATCGAATGTGGGATACAACGAGTACTCCAAATTTAGAATCGGGTATAAATTCAACAATATTTATATTCGGTTCAACAAAATTTGCGATTTATAAAATCCAAGTCGAACATAAATTGTGCAATATTTATGTCCGATTCGGTAAAATTGTCGAACTATCAAAAATCAAAAGCAATTTCAAAGTCAACAATTAAATTGCAAACGAACCAAGTTCGTACAGGTGCCACTCGACCGAGTGCCTTAGTCACTCGATCGAGTGACACCCTAAAATCGAGTCAGAATGCTAATTATGACCACCACTCGATCGAGTCTCACAGTGACTCGGTCGAGTGGCCATGTACTCGACCGAGTTGGTCAATAACTCGGCCGAGTACGGTCATAAACGCAAAACAGAAATCTTTTTTAAAAGGTATACTCGATCGAGTCTATTGACCACTCGATCGAGTGACCACATAATGACTAAAACGCAAGTCGTACATTATTCTATTTTGCGAACTCGATAGTAATTCATGATTTAGGTCAACATGTGTTTAATCAATCATGTGTATTACTATCTTTTCAAACCATGCATCTCATATTTGCACCTTTTCATCTCATCTCATATTTACATAAACCGTTATTATTCGTTATATCATTACATCGTTTACTAACGCGTTTGTTATTTCTTTTGCCAATTTAATTATTGTTCGTTTATTGTACTAAATGAACCCGCATGCTAAAATACAACTTTGACGTTAATTTTAGTTGCATTAAATTGACTTAGAAACCCGTTTCAATTCCATTCACATGTTTAGGGAAAATAAATCTTTGCATATCATTTTTTCCCGTTTTACTAACGCGCGTATTGGAAAGTCATTCGAATTCTTAGTAGAGGCCACTAATGTGCGGGCGGGGTTGGGTGTCCTTTGTGGGCTTCCCAACACGTACCCTCACCCCTTACTCAGAACCTCGGTTTCCGGATGCCCGAAACCGTTGGCGAACGAGAGTCATTCAATACACAATATCCGGTAATGTCGGTATTGGTATCAAATGCAAAGGGACGAGCCCAATAAACTCTGACATCGGAAATGGGCGGTATTTTGTATACGGACCACTACGACATAGAGTGGGCTCGAATGGTTCCGAATAACCACAAAATTCGGTGGCGACTCCACATAGACCTAAATTTCAATTCGATCCATTCTCATATGGAGATTCATTCGCCTACCCAAACCCGCGCGTGGCCGCGTCGGGGTGGACCTATGTCATGTCCACAATTTGGCGACTCCGCTGGGGATTAACTGATGCGTGACTTACCATCGGCATCCTCAGGGTGAGACTCGAATAGAAATCGTTTGACAAATACAATACGCGTTTTAATTCTACGGTTCATGCATAACCCATATTTTCCCGGGCCGGTACTCGCGACCGACGTCCCACTATACCGTTGATGTACTCCAATATGGATATGTCAAAAGGTGTCCATAGTCGATTCGAGTGGGTTTCGCGGCATGTTCTAAGATCAACTCGACTTAGGAAGTCCGTCCCGATCAACGTCTAGACTATGTACACTAGTATAGACCCTTTATAGACCGACCGAGACTTAGTGTAGAGCATACATGGCGTCGTTATAATGCTTGTGTGACTACGTGCTACTTGGTTTCCGAGTCGTTTTCAAAGACCGTCCTTTTTCAAAGATTGCATCTTTTTCAAACTATCCAATTTCAAAACCCGGGACACATACCGAATTTAGGACTTATGATTTTACTCAAAATAGCCTATTTTCTAGACGGTATGCTGCCCGATTCAAAACTCGAAAATCATTTCAAACTTTCAAAACCCGTGGCCCAATACCCTTTTCGTTTTTTTTCGAAAATTGGGCCCTCCACCGAGTCTTCTCGGACCCCTTTCAAAAAACAATCAATTTTCAAAACCTTCCTCTTCTAGGACTTCCCGTATTTAGCAGTGTCGGGTCGTGTCTTAAGTTGTCAAGTTCCGTAGCGTCGAAACTCTGTCAATCTTACATCACGAGTTTCTTCCCTTCCCCAGTCCGCCTTATTAGACTAAGGCAAGGCCCACCCACGTAGGACATACTCCTACAAAGGAAGGCCCGTCTACACACTCGAGTCTAAAAGTTTGGGGACGTCTCACGTGGACCTTCCTTCGGTCGGGACTCGGCCCACATAACCAAATCCTAAGGAAGGCCCACCTTTCACAAGTCATCAGTCTAGGTGTCTTTTCCGAGTCAACCTTTTACAAGGCATAGCCCTATAACAAAAGGTTCGCGGCCCTTACGTCTAAGGGTCACTCGTCCCACAATCGAGTCTTAACAAAACCTTTGATCCCACTCGGGGGCTACCCCTTAGCAGGGCAATCAATCACGATTGCCCTAAGGGTCATGTCTTACACGTGTCGCACGTACTCCACCTTCAAGTCACTTAGATGCCACACCATCTGAGTCCTTAGTCTCACTTGGGGGCTATTCTCCGACGGAATGACTAATCACAGTCACTCCGAGAATCGTACCCTACGCATTTGTCTTAGGAGGGTCTATTCCGAGTCAAACATGGTCGCCCCATTTTCGAACTCACCCTTCTGCAGTTCGAGTCTAATTTACGGTCGTTACCTCGTCTAGGTCAACATTCAAGTATCCCGGTCCGAGAGTCTTTGTCGACTCGTCACCCCGGGCCATGTCTAGTTTGACTCTGTCTCTTGCGCAAAGCCGAGCTTAGGCGAGTTCTAACACCTGTCGTTTTTTTCCGATCAGGGACCCTATGAACGAGACACTACCAAACCACAACAAATCCCACGCCGTCATGAAAGGGGATATCCAGGGGAGTATGCTTATGCTATCTTGCTCCATTAACAACATCTTTTCGAAAATCAATACTGCCCTAGATAACCTAAATTCCAGGGTAACCATCATCGAAGAAGATCTTGTAAGAACCCGATCCCGCCTAACACAACTAGAGCGGGTAAGGCAGCCAATCACCCAACCGAGCCATTTGAAGGGTGAGCACTCTTACGAAACTGTCCGATACCCTCAAGATGGCAAGGCTGAGAGAGGTAACCCTCAAGTCACCTCTCCAAAAATCAAGAACCAGTCAAAGGAAAGGACATTTACCCACTTGGATATGTCCTACACCGTCACTTTCCAGAGGTTAGTCTCAAAGGGCCTAGTGCTACCTATAGGCCCAACAACCGACCCATTTGTGGAGAAACGTTCCAAAGCATGGAACGCCGAGCATTACTGCAAATTCCACAGAGGGAGGGGACACGATACAGAACAATGCTGGAAGCTGAAACACCTCATTCAAGGCTTCCTCGATGCCGGGAAGACTTCCGTTTTGGAAACATTGTCACTTGCGAAGCCCCTCGTGGACTACACAGGTCCCGATGACCGAAGCATCCAATCTACCTCCCATGCACCCAAGAGTCCGGATTTGATTTAAGTCCGAGTCTGAGTCTGAGTCTAGGATGTTCTATTCCAAAGTCAAAGTCAAACTCAAAGTCAGAGTCAGAGTCAATTGTATTCTGTCCTCTTTTCAAATTCAATAAAATCAGCTTTCAATATTCTTTCTCATATACACTTTCCTTATGTGTTTCCGAGAACATGATGAACACCATCATACACTGTGAGCACACGCACGTGACTATTATAGGCACATCTATAATGACTGCAGGAAACCGAGCCCGTGTTTTCTTTTTACCTATTCCATGTCTGGTATAGAAAAAACCACACAACTACCCGTAGCAGGAGCGGTATCGAATCCTATGACAAATCTAGGTAATCTCCTAGTTTGGGTTCAAGACGGGAGGCAAGCCCATTTCCCACAATAAAACACCCCTCCGATAAGACTGACCAATCCCTACCTTAGGTGTTAGTCTGACTGGACAAAAAAAAAATCAAAAGTCAAAAAAAAAAAAAGAAAGGGCCAAAGCAAAAAAGAAGGCCATCAAAAAAAAAAAAACTGGACAAAAAAAAAATCGAAAGTCCATGAAAAAAAAAAGCAAAAGGCCAAAACAAAAAGGCAGACCATCATCAAAACTTCAGAATACCCATGACCGTGGTCAACGGTCAATTCAAGTGAAAACCCCACGACTAGGGTACGGTCAAAATTATCAAAACCCCATGACCGCAAGGTCAATCAAAAAATCAAATAATCAAATACTCAAGTGAAAATTCTTTGACCGTGGTACGGTCAAATTCAAAATTATCCATGCCATCCAATAGGGGAGTGACAATCAAGCTGGTCAGCTAACACCACACTCAGCCTCCCCACATTACAACCCTCAAGACCTTCCCGAGACCCAGCCAGAGACAGCCCGGAATTTTGAGGATTCAAGCTCCATAGGATACCCCTAACAATTAGGGCCAGACATGGAAACCAGACCCCGCATTATCAAACCGGCTCTCGAAGCCTTAGCTCCACAGAACCGAGCTCCAGATTTCGAGTCATCAAGGCCATTTACTTACCGCATTATCAAACCGGCTCTCGAAGCCTTAGCTCCACAGAACCGAGCTCTAGATTTCGAGTCATCAAGGCCATTTACTTCATTATCAAACCGGCTCTCGAAGCCTTAGCTCCACAGAACCGAGCTCCAGATTTCGAGTCATCAAGGTCATTTACCTCTATCAAACCGGCTCTCGAAGCCTTAGCTCCATAGAACCGAGCTCCAGATTTCGAGTCATCAAGGCCATTTACTTCATTATCAAACCGGCTCTCGAAGCCTTAGCTCCACAGAACCGAGCTCCAGATTTCGAGTCATCAAGGCCATTTACTTCCTAGCACCACATTTCCAAAAACAGCCAAACCAGTTACCAACCCCAAACACGGGAACTCAACTTGCAGTCGGCATAGAACATGCCCAAATAGTTCACACCACCTCTGGGGGGCTACCCCGGAGAACGCTCACAGTCACAGGATTAATATCCTAACCATTCAAGCTCTTTGATCAAGACATCACTGGGAATGCACCTAGCCTACACTATCATTATGGCTAGTTACACACAAAGTCCTATTAGACTAGGCACCATATATATCTTTCAATCCACTGAACTACGGCCTGGTTTGATTTCACCACACGTGAATACGTAGGCAGCCTTTCAACAGAGGGACAACCACCCACTTTGACACACTTTCAAAAAGCGTCATTATTCCGGTCACGACACCATTGTGTTCTCAATAGCTAGCTTTGTTGTCCCAGGGGCTTCTCTTAGACAGAAGACCTCCATCCACTCACAAAATCCAGATGAATCCAACAAAAAATCTAGCCTCCTTTCTGTAGTGTGTCCTAGTACTCGGCTAAGTCGAAGACAAGAATCTGTCAGGACTCGAGGCAATACCCACTTTGGAAATGTATCCTAAAATAGGAAATCCAGAAGGGCACCAGACTAAAACAGTCTCATTACAGGCTACTGCAATCCCCCCATAGCATTTCTATCCCATTTCGATGTACGACCGTGTTGCCACTCGCCTAGACTACGGGATACCGCAACTTAAGAGTCTTGTTAGGCGGTCCACACCCCTATCGAGTCACGGTCCAACCCTTAGAGAGTCCAGTCCGTGTCGGTCAACTCGTCCTGTCGCGTCCAGAGTCGAGTCTGTCGGTAGACCCCTCTCTTCAAATTCCACTTTGAAATTTGCAAAATTCAGCCATTTGAAAAAAGATCTTTTTCGACAAGGTCGGATTTCAGTCTATTTAAACTGCGAATTTCTTTTATATCCCTTTCCATTTTGAAAACCTAGCTCGTGATTGCTTTCAGGATTTCAAATTCAAAATTTCAAAAACTTCAAAAATCATTTTTCCCAGCACGAGTCATTTTACTACCTACGTGTTGCATACATTTTTATGTGACTTATACAGGTACGACTCAAGCAAAGACAAGCAAGTCATCAAATCTCCCCAGCAGCATTTTTCGGGATAGCACGGGATGAGCCAACACACAGGCACGCCCAAGGCTTACGCGACAAGCCCAAATTCCCCACGGAGTACAATCATCAAGCTCAGGTATGATTTCTGTCTTGCGGCTGGCGAGCCCTTCACGCGAGTCTAACGGACTATAAACGACCCGACCGGAAGTCTACCAGGTCTTAACAGGCTTGGTAGCTACTCTGACTTTCGCCCTGTCCAAGCCTCAGTCAGAGTGGGGGCTCTGTAGACACCCGCATTTTGACCGCCAGGTGTCTATGGCAGTTTCCAAAAAACACCCGATGATGATCGGACGCTAACGTGTTTCTACGCGCTCGGATACGGGCTCAAAATCCATTAATCGCTGGCTAACACACTTACAGAGTACAAATCTCACAAAAACAACCTCAAATCCAGGCCCAGTGGATCATTCCGAGTCAAACAAGACTAATTTGGGCCAAAACCGACACCGAAAATAAAACCGACTTTTCACGATTGGGTCAACCCCGGTCAAAGTCGTTTCCGAGACACACAAAACAGCCACACAACCATCAAATGTCCAAGTCAAACATCTAAACCCATTAAACAATCAAAGTCAAGGTCCAAAACAAAGGACCCGTGCAACCCGACTGGGCCACTCGATCGAGTGACCCACCCACTCGATCGAGTGGGCTTGTTTCAAGCCCGACGGCTGGCTTCACGGGCCACTCGACCGAGTTGACCCTATACTCGGTCGAGTAACCCTAAACCGGTGCCCTAGCCATGCCTATATAAGCACCCCCATGCACACTTTTACACAACTTTTTACACAACCTTTACAACCTTAATACATCCTAAGAGCAATCCTACACTACATCCTTTACAAACCCTAGACAAACCCTAGGAAAACCGACAATAGCAAACCCTAAACCTAGTTTCTAGGAATTCAACCCGAGCCACCACAACTTGGCCTCCATACACCTCGAAGACTCTCGTGTTGTAGCCGCGTTTACGAGCCTTTTTCCGAGACAAGAACATGTAGGTTGAGGGTGACAAACCTCGTTCTCCTTTCTCTTTTCTCTCGTCGTCCATCTCCTTTTTTTATTCTTTTTTTTCGTTTATTATTATTATTATTATTATTATTATTATTATTATTATTATTATTATTATTATTATTATTATTATTATTATTATTATTATTATTATTATTATTATTATTATTATTATTATTATTATTATTATTATTATTATTATTATTATTATTACGCTTATTATTATTATTATTACGTTTATTATTATTATTACGTTTATTATTATTATTATTATTATTATTACGATTATTATTATTATTATTTACCTCGTTATCATTATTGCGTCATAATATCGGTAATATCGTTAGTATCAAAATATTAAAATACTCATTGATTTGTGTCAAGTAAGAAGGATATCGGGATAAGAAAACACGAACATACAAGTGTACTGCACACAGCGTTGACAGTCGCTTATCCCGGTACCCCGATTATTTGATTATTGAGATGAGTCAACTTAAACAAGAATTCGTCATTATTTCTCGTTATCATCATCATCGATTTTGCATTCATCAATTTTTAAAAATCAATTTTAATAAGGGTCGAAACCCGTTGACGCGGATCCGACATCACAATCCCTAGGGATTTATTCCGATGTCGGAGAAGTCGAGGGAATCAAGTCTTTTTTTTTATTTAAATAAAGCGTCGATCTTGGATTTGATACCAATTTCATAATTGGATGTCGAATCTAACGATCAAGTCACATAAATTAATTAACGTGATTTGTTCATATCACGATAATTAATTTAAGACGACTAAAATTAGTTTATTTGTATTTCACTCTAATATCCCATATCGATTCAAATAATCGAATGTGGGATACAACGAGTACTCCAAATTTAGAATCGGGTATAAATTCAACAATATTTATATTCGGTTCAACAAAATTTGCGATTTATAAAATCCAAGTCGAACATAAATTGTGCAATATTTATGTCCGATTCGGTAAAATTGTCGAACTATCAAAAATCAAAAGCAATTTCAAAGTCAACAATTAAATTGCAAACGAACCAAGTTCGTACAGGTGCCACTCGACCGAGTGCCTTAGTCACTCGATCGAGTGACACCCTAAAATCGAGTCAGAATGCTAATTATGACCACCACTCGATCGAGTCTCACAGTGACTCGGTCGAGTGGCCATGTACTCGACCGAGTTGGTCAATAACTCGGCCGAGTACGGTCATAAACGCAAAACAGAAATCTTTTTTAAAAGGTATACTCGATCGAGTGACCACATAATGACTAAAACGCAAGTCGTACATTATTCTATTTTGCGAACTCGATAGTAATTCATGATTTAGGTCAACATGTGTTTAATCAATCATGTGTATTACTATCTTTTCAAACCATGCATCTCATATTTGCACCTTTTCATCTCATCTCATATTTACATAAACTGTTATTATTCGTTATATCATTACATCGTTTACTAACGCGTTTGTTATTTCTTTTGCCAATTTAATTATTGTTCGTTTATTGTACTAAATGAACCCGCATGCTAAAATACAACTTCGACGTTAATTTTAGTTGCATTAAATTGACTTAGAAACCCGTTTCAATTCCATTCACATGTTTAGGGAAAATAAATCTTTGCATATCATTTTTTCCCGTTTTACTAACGCGCGTATTGGAAAGTCATTCGAATTCTTAGTAGAGGCCGCTAATGTGCGGGCGGGGTTGGGTGTCCTTTGTGGGCTTCCCAACACGTACCCTCACCCCTTACTCAGAACCTCGGTTTCCGGATGCCCGAAACCGTTGGCGAACGAGAGTCATTCAATACACAATATCCGATAACGTCGGTATTGGTATCAAATGCAAAGGGACGAGCCCAATAAACTCTGACATCGGAAATGGGCTGTATTTTGTATACGGACCACTACGACATAGAGTGGGCTCGAATGGTTCCGAATAACCACAAAATTCGGTGGCGACTCCACATAGACCTAAATTTCAATTCGATCCATTCTCATATGGAGATTCATTCGCCTACCCAAACCCGCGCGTGGCCGCGTCGGGGTGGACCTATGTCATGTCCACACACTTTATCACTTGAAGTGATAAAAGAGCTGAATGTTATACTTACATATCAAATTTAAACAAATGCAACTTTATCGTATGTCATCTGTAACTTTAATATACACTTACTGACACACAGTCACCTTATTTGATCTCTACTCTCTCTCTCTCTATATATATATAAGAGAGAGAGAGAGAGAGAGAGAGAGAGAGAGAAAATTTGTATTGAGATAATTAAGGAAGAGAGAGAGAGAGAGAATTGATATATTTACCAAGATTTGTTAGTTATTTAAAGGCTGCGGTGAGGACTCACGGACTCAATTATGATAAGTCGACTCACCTGATCCCTCCTCTCTCACACAACAAATTTCTTATTAAGTTTTTTTCATCTTCACCAAAAAATCATCCGCTCCCTACTGCCATTGTACGTATGTTACTATGTTACTGCCATAACCCATAAATTACGTTACTCTAACTCATACGATGTATTACTCTGATTCATGAACTGTGTTACTTTAACTCATATTTACTACCATAACCCATAAACTATGTTACTCTGACTCATACAATGTGTTACTCTAATTCATGAACTGTGTTACTTTCACTCATAAAATCTGTTACGTTGCATAATAGACTCTTGCAAAAACTGTTACTCTAACTCATACAATGTGTTACTCTAATTCATGAACTGTGTTAATTTAACTCATAAAATCTGTTACGTTGCATAATAGTCTCTTGCAAAAACTGTTACTCTAACTCATACGATGTGTTACCCTAATTCATGAACTGTGTTACTTTAACTCATAAAATCTGTTATGTTGCATAATAATCTCTTGCAAAAACAGGAGTTCCAATTAACAAAAAAAGAATAATGTTTGTTTTTATTAAGATACTCCAAAACAAAAAGTGGTACAGGATTCCAACTGAATCAATTTCATTACAATTCCAATGTTTCACACTTGTTACTGTGGACGTCCCTCCGCACCGCCCGACGCCCCGCGCGGGACCGACCCTGTTTTTCAACGTGTGGCGGCGGCCACCCTCGCGGCCCCCTCCCGGTCGGGGGCCGGTCCGATCTCGCGTATGGAGCGATGTGTCGGACCTCGATTCGGATGATGATTCAGACTTGTACTAGACGGGTGCGGGCACCCGTGTTTCCGTTTGGAATCGATCGAGTCGTGATTGTAAATGTTTAAAGGCCGATTTGTTTGGTAAGGCGACCTTTTTAGTGAACTGAATTCGTTGCCGATTTGTGGAGTCGCCACCGAGTCAATTATGGGGACTCGGAAACCGTTCAAGTCAACTTTGATCCCTTGCCGGCTCAAAGTTGAGTGGCACGGGACCTAAAGATATAGACTTGTACCATTAAGCACTCCATGCCTGGAATGACTCTCATTGCCAATGGTTTCGGACATCCGAAAACCTTCGATTCTGAGTAAGGGGTGAGGGTACGTATTAGGAAGTCAACATCCGATAGATGTCAACACCCAATCCCGCCCGCACTATAGCGGCCTCTACTAATCAATCGGTGGGCTGATAACCTAGTTCTTTTGTTGTGGTGGAAATACTGTAACATCCGTTGTTTTAACCCTATACCTTTTGCTACGTCGGTTGTTTAAAGACAAGTAAGTTTTATCGTTGAAGTAGTTGTGTTTACATTTTTTGCATGCGATTTCACGTGACAGGCAGACCATGAAAACATGCACGTAGGAGAGTAGAGAGTATTAGTATTATATGTATTAGCAAATCAATTTTAACGTGATAATACGGATATTAGTCGTTCTCGTGGTATACCTTACCTGGTATTCTGCTTAAGATGCGTCGGTTCGGTATTAATAGAGATACGTTGAACCTAGTAAGGCGAGCACCCGGACTAATACGGAACCCGACCATCGCTTTGTTCAATTTTAGTTGTTTTACGTTTTGAATTCCGTGTTAGGTGATTTAGCATGCGATTATAAGGTCATAAAAGCAATAAATCATACGAAAAACTGTAAATGCGAACGTAAGTAAATCACGTAGTGAGGAGTTGCACCCTCGGAGTATACACTAAACGGGACACGATGCATAGATAGTTGAGAACGGATCTCGGAATTACTCGGGTCTATTTAGTGTATTTTAGTGTTTGTGGTTGAAGTTTGGACTTTACGTGTTTTAGTAAGTGTTTGTGGACCTAGTGTCCACATCTAGTATTGTCGTAGTGCATGATAAAAGAAAGTGCGAAAATGTAAAGTTTTGTTTAGATGGCAACCTAGTGACGACTCGACTTCAACAGGCGGATCCTCCTAGCTTGACCAGTGACTCCGGCAGAGCTACGTTACCGTTGACCCTTCCTGCGGCTACTCCGGCAGAGCTTCGTTACTCTGGACTGATTCTGCGGCTAATCCGGCAGAACTTCGTTACTAGACTCGAGCTAGTCGAACACAGGCACCTCGGTATCGAGTGGGGTGCTCAAAGGTGAGGAGTAGCGTCGATGTCGCTTTTTTATCGGAACTACGATCGAGTGGATTGTTTGCATCGGGTGTCGGAGTGCGAGCCCTTAGCGAGAAAGTAAAGGGAGAAGAGAAGAATCAATCGTGTCAAATGAATGAGGTGGGGGGGGGGGGGGTATTTATAGGTGTTTTCGGTCCTCGTCGCCCATATGGACGCCTGAGCTGTGATGCACCAAGACTCAGGCGCCTGGGTTCAGGCGTGGGGAGTCTCAGACGTGTGAGGCAAGGCGGTCGGAGTTTTGAAGATACGATTTTGATACTTTCCAAAACCGAGGGGGAGGAGTATAGTACGTATCTTAGAGCCTAAGGTTTCCCGTGTTACCCTAGCGCTGTGAGCTTAGTGGGCCTCGGGTGTGCATCCCGAGGTTCGCTTGGCGCGGTGCTCACTCGGTTCGAGTTTCGGGACCGACTCGGAGTCCCGGTGTCAGAATTGACTATAATTTGTGTCTATGCGACCGTAACGTCACGACCAAGGTTGCCATCATGTTAGTTTAATTTGTCCGAGTAATTTATTTGATCCGTTCTATAGAAAAACTACCTAAAACATCGCGAACCTGTGTCGCGTTGCAGTCCTATCGTCATCGGGTGTTTGTTGGACACTTCTGCGGCCACCAGGTCCAAATCTGGGTGTCTACAGTTACTCATAATCTGTGTTACTGTAACTCATTAAGTATATTACTCTAATGAATAATGTATGTAACTCTAACAATATAATGTCCTACTTAGAGTTCTGCTTCTTCTTCATCCTCCTCGTCCTCTTTCGTCTTCTTCTATCTTCATCATCATCTCAGAAGCTTTGATTTAATCTCACCACCGCGCCATCTTTTCGATGTGTACCTCCTCACATCGAATTCACAAGCCACAACCCTACATCATTCATGTGCTTTTGCGTCTACCAAAAAAACAATAACAGTGCCAATAAACGTGGCGAAAAAAAAAACAATCAAAACTTGAAATATGAATTAAAGTAACATATAACAAGGATTAAAGTAACAGATGAAGTGCAAAAAATTCATATAATGATCAGAAATGAGAGTATGGCGCAATATCTTTCTTTGAATGAGGACGATACTCTTTGATATTGTTTCCTATTTTGAAGTCATCACGTCCCATAATTATAGGAAGCAGTATCTTTCTTTTTCTTTTCTTTTTTTATATGGCGTTACTCTTTGATATTGTTTCCTATTTTGGTGGCAATCACGTCCCATTATTAATGAATTAAAGTAACGAGTGTAATGAATTAAAGTAAAAGATGGTAGTCATTAAAATAATATATGCTATGCACTAAAGTAACACAGTATGTGAACTACAATAACTCACTATCTTTTGTCTGCGCAAATTTCATATGATGAATCAGAAATCTAATAATGTGCAGTTCAGCGTACATAAGTAGAAACTAATAATTTTTATTGTATGTTATTTTGATTGATCGGGGACTATAGTATAAGTAGTATATCTCTTTGAATGTTGGCGTCATTCTTTGATATTGTTTCCTATTTTGGTGGCAATCACGTTCCATTATTATAGGAAACAATATCTTTTTTTTAATTATTTTTTTAATATGGCGGTTTCAGAAATCCTTACGATACTCTAATGCGTTAGAATAACAGATGAAAAGCACTAAAGTAACGATTGTAATGAGTTATAATAACAGATGGTAGACATTACTATAACAGATGCTACAAACTAAAGTAACACAGTATGTGAACTATAGTAACTCAAAATCTTTTGTGTGCGCAAACTCCATATGATGAATCAGACATCTAATAATTTAACGTAAAAAAGCAGAAACTAATAATTTAGTATCATCTCAATGACTTCCATGGCGTTTCCAGTATAAATTACAAAGCATATACTCACCGTTGGTGTATTCTACGATTTGTATATCCGCCATTGAATCAAAAGTTTTAGCCGAGTTGATCAAATATATATTGCAGCAGCGCGAAGATGGCGATGAATGACTGAATAAATTCTTGATTTTGTTCTTTTGAAGTAAATGGCAGCAGCGCGAATGAGAAATTCAGTGATGAACGAGAGAATGATGAATTATGAACGAGAGAATAGAGAATGAATGAATGAATGGCAGAGAATGAATGACTGAATGAAAGTATGAATGATACGTTACTCAAATAAATTCCTTCCTATTTTGATGGAAGCAGTATCTTCTCTTTTTTTTTAATATAATGATGGATCTCATCCCTCCATCCATCTTTCATCCAACGGATGGGAAGAGGACTCAGGGACTCAATATTTATGAGGGACTCATTAGAACCCCCATATATATATATATATATATATATATATATATATATATATATATATATATATATATATATATATATATATATATATATAGGGGGAGAGAGAGAGATAGGTTCACATAAGGCCAACAACTCTTATAAGTTCATAAGTTCCAGTGTTAAAGTTACACAAAAGGTGCTTAAAATTACACAAGATGAGTGTTAAAGTTGCACTTTATCACTTGAAGTGATAAAAGAGCTGAATGTTATAGTTACATATCAATTCTGAAAAAATGCAATTTTAACGTATGTCATCTGTAACTTTAATATAGACTTTATTACATATGGTGAACTTATTTGATCTCTCTCTCTCTCTCTCTCTCTCTCTCTCTCTCTCTCTCTATATATATATATATATATATATATATATATAAGTGAGATCTTTTACCCCATGTCATATTTCATACATTTTACCTCACATTCACAGCCATCAGATATAATTATATGAAGGGCTAAGATTAAAACTTGAAATAAAAAAAAGGTAAGCATTAAACCCCTACAGTATACGTAAAACCAAAACTCTCTCAGTCAAATTTTCTCACCAAATAAAAATATTCTTAAGATTGAAATCAATTACGCAGATTTGCTATCAATTTCTTTTTTTTAATTTCGTGTTCCAACTTAAATTGTAGGTAATTACATCTAATCGTGTTTCTTTTGTTGTAACTATGAACAATTATTGTTTTTTATTCTAGGGCTTCGGGGTAAATTTGGGGTTTTTTAGGGTAATTATCGGGATAATTCTGGTAAAAAAAAACAAAAATCTGTATGTTATAGACAGATGAATCGTCGTTATCAATTTTATGAAATATTACTGTTTGATGATTACGTGTACTGAATATCGCTTATTTCGTTCAGTGCTTTGATTTTGTGTTCAATTCTGATTGTGATTCAATTTCGTACTCTGTTTTTGACTCAGTTCTGTGTGTTATTCTACATGGTTTGATACATTATTGGAGTAATTTCTGGATTTTTTATTACAATATTAAAAATTAAAATTATGAATATTGTAATATTTGAATATGAACAATAAAATACTTAAATATGAACATTAAAATAACTACATATTATTTCATAGCATGATTTTTTAGTTTTGATACATTATTATTACTATGAAATATCTAATTATTTTATTATGTTATTCCAGTTATTCTATATTATTATTGCGGTTATTCTATATTATTCTTGAAGTTGTTATTTCATTATATTAGTTACTATGTTTTATAACCAGGTTATTTTATAGTGTTTTTATAGTTATTCTATCGCACATATGTGATTATTGTACTTCAATTTTATTTATTTTTATTGTAACTAACCCCCTCTTTGTTTTCGCCTTTCAGTGAATTGAAGTTTCTTTTGCTGGATGCAGCCTCAATGATATGCAATATGTTCATCCCAATACAATAACACGAATTATTTATTACAATAACTGAGTTTCTACATTGAACTAACTACGTAAAATCAGATAACATTATTATAAAGTTAATTATATTTGAATTTCATCTCAATACATACAATAACACAAGTTATTTATTATAATAACTGAGTTTCTACATTAGAATAATTACGTAACATCAGATCACATTTCTAAAATTTATTATATTTGAATTTCATCTCAATACAATAACACAAGTTATTCAATACAATAACTGACTTTCTACATTGGAATTACTACGTATCTACATTGAAATAACTATAAAATAATTATGTACCATATATAGTTACAACGAAACATTATTCTTCAATTGAATAACTACGTATAATCTGATAACATTATTCTCAGTAAACAATTGGGTAGTTAACTATAAAATAACTATGTTTCTTCATTAAAATAATCGTGTTTGTACATCAAAATAACTAAAAAATCTGAGGGGTTTAGAGAGTTTTAATCTTAGCTCTTGATCATGTGAGATCCAATGGTCACAATTAAAAGGTAAATTGTACAAAATTTGACAAATGTACCAGATCCTGTCTATATAGTTGAGATCAAATAAGTCACCATGTGTCAGTAAGTCTGTATTAAAGTTTCAGATGACATACGATTAAGTTGCATTTGTTTAAAATTGATATGTAACTATAATACTCAGCTCTTTTATCACTTCAAGTGATAAAGTGCAACTTTATCACCCATCTCGTGTAACTTTAAGCACTTTTTGTATAACTTTAACACTGGAACTTATGACCTTAAAATAGTTGTTGCCCTTATTTGAACCTACCTCTATATATATATACACACACATACACTAGTTTAGAACCTGTGCAGATGCACGGGTATATTTAAGTCACATTAATTATTTATATGTTTATCAATAGGTGTTTTAACAATATACTCCGTATAATATATAACTACTACAGTACTCACTATTCATTCTTGTAATAGTTTAGAACTATTGGGTAAACCCGTGCACATGCACAGTTGTTTGCTTAAAATTTTGTGATGATAAAAGAAATTCTTGATAGTACGACATAATCAGAGTGTTATATTATTAAGATAATGTTTATTGTGTTGAATCAATCTCATACGATAATAAGTACTCGTACGATGGTTTTTCGTCCCCTCCTTATGGACGACATCTTTGGGGTGACTATTCCTGTGTAACAGCTAGTAGTAAATTTTTCAGAGCTTTGTCCCTCTTTCACGCCAAAAATAAAATAAGTATTTTTGTTTTTCACCGTCATCTAATATGAAACGTTTGATTGCGAATATTTGTTGAAATATTTTAAAAAAATCTTACACTTATTTTATGACAAAGTTAATTTAAATGAAAATTAGATATTTACTTTAGAAATTTAGAGCATAATTTTCTTAGATAGAAAATAAGTAATTTGTTTCTCGGTATAAATGTTGAGCTATTCAGATGAAGTGATAAACATTAAATTAGGAGAAAGTAAAAGAAATTAAATGAGATTATGATTATTGGTCCACAATTTCCCCTCACAAAATTGGTCCCCACATAAACAATTGAATGGATGAGAGGGAGTATTCATTTAAAATTAAATGTAGGGTAGATAGTGACATTTTTGTAAATATATAAGGTTTAAAGTATTTGTTTAATATTAAAACAATGCCTAAAATGGAAATGAGAAGCTTGTATTTCAACGTCCGAAAAAGAAATAAGAAAATGTTCGACTTGAACATAGGGAGTACTATATTAGGCATGTGATTATGGTATTGATTTTGGTAGAACAATTATGATATTGATTTATAGCATAGATTAGTTGATATGTTTATATATGAATATATGGTAATGATTTTTGCTATTATTTAGACATTACCTTTTTTTACAGAATTTCTATAGTATGGCTACTATAATTATGAGATTAATTGCTACTCCCTCCGTTCCATTTGATTATAGACATGTTTACGAGATTTATATTTCATATAATAATTATAATAATAATCTATAATATATTATGCATTAATTGTTATTAGTTAGGAATTTAAATATTTTGATATGCATATTTGATGAGAAATTTGTTTTTTCACGGGATTTCTACGGTATGCTTGCTACAATTACGGGATTAATTGCTATGCTATGTTTACGAAATTTATATTTAATATAATAATTATAACAATAATCTATACGAGTACTATATTAGGCTTCCATATAATAAGGGTCGTATTTTTTCCTAACGAGCTTTTACTCGATCCTAACGACATTTTACCAATTTGTCCCTGTCATTTCACCCAAATTAATTTTCTTTAAAAAAAATCCTAAATTCAACCACCAATCAAGCCCCACCCAAAACACAATTAAACCTATCAACACCAACAACCACTACCCAAAACACAATTAATTAAGTTTAATTTGACATAATAAAAGAAAAATAAGATAGTAAAAAACCGAATTAAAAAAATTACATGAAAAGAAAAACCATAATGCACCCTAAATCTCTAACCCTAATTTAAAAAGTTAATTAAACCCTAAACAAAATATAAATCAATTAATTAAGTAATTAATTAAAATGATATTACTTCATTGATAATTGAATTAAAATTTATAATCGAATTCGAAAGAGTTTAGTTGATTAAAGAAATTGGAGAGGTAAAGAGACAAAGAAGAAGAGAGAAAAATTACAAGTCAGGTTAAATTATGGAGAGGGTAAAATTGGAAAAATGACGTTATTTTCGTTAGTATTGAGTAAAGGCTCGTTAGGAAAAAGTAATTTCGTATAATAATGATAATAATAATCTATATATTAGGCTTCCATACATATATTTTGCTGCCATAAATATTTTATATCTATATAAATAGGTGTTATTAGTGATTGATTATTATTTAGCGACATATGTCATACGCAAAAGTACATTTTTGGTAATATAAAATTTTCACATATTTAATATAATTCCATATATAGATTGTGAGTTTCAATTGGGCGGGAAAAATTGATGGGTTGGTTGTTGTATTATAGTTTAGAATAGATTTGAAACTTTTTTCGAGCGATCTGATTGGTCCGTCTCATCAAAACTCAAATTAGGATACTAATAGAAACTAGAGAATATTTTAATTATTATAATATATATTTAATCTATTACTTCCTCTAACTTTTTTCTATCTTCCCATTGTAAATTGGCACATTGTTTTTTTTTTAGCGAGAAGAATAATTCATTAATAGAACGTCAAACGGCACTTACAACGTATACCTATAATTACAATCAAATCCAATAAAAACCAAAGAAAGTAATATCTCTTATAAACTAAGGATCTCAAGACATGATCTGACAATTCGGCATGACCTCGTATCGCTATGTTTTTGCAGCTTTTGTTGAGGGGATCCTTCGTTTGATTCAGAACTTGAGAAAGCTTACCTTCTATTGGCCTCAAAGATCGTTGACAAATTACTTGTAGACATTGAATAGACGTGCGATGAACCATCAACAAACTACCCTTGTCAAAAAGAATAAAACTAAGTCCCATAACAACGTAAGGGACCGAAACCTTGAACAAAAGGACAAAAACCTTGAAATAAAGGACGAAACTCCCATAAAAACTAGAAGGTGAAAACTAATCAGTTTTTGGGGCTTACTATCGATTAATTATCGATGAAAGCCCCGGATGAAAGATGAAGGCTAGGGTTTTTTGGGAGGAGGAGGCTAGGGTTTTTCTTTGGAGTTTTTGATTTATTTTTTGTAGTGGCACATTGTTTTTTTTTGTAAGTATATAATAATGAAATATAATGAAGATTATGCAAGTGAAATATAATGAAGGGTAATGAAACATTGTAAATTGGCATATAATGAAATATAATGAAGGGTGGTTTAGTAAAAAGTATGGACAAAAAAGGAAATAAATCAAATGGGAAGAAAATAGAGAGTTGGACAAAAATGGTAAGTGGTAAGATAATAGAGAGTTAGAGGAAGTATATTAATGTGATGTTTTACGATTTTTAGGTAAAAACCTTTAAAGTTCATTTTTTAAAAAAAATTATCTTAAAAAAAATTATAAAAATGAAAAAATTAGATTCGCGAGAGAAAATGTTTTCATTAGAGTATAAATTTCATATTATTTGTTCGAAAAATATGTGATGAATTTATTACATATAGCAGTTGTGAAATTATCTCACATCGACAATCTATAATATTGGTGATGAAATTCTATATTATACTCCCTCCGAGTTTCTAACATTGCCCCATTTTTCTTTTTGGGCTGAGTTTGATTTTTTTATCCATTTTCTACTTTTGGCCATAAACGTGTGGTTCACATTTATCCACCAATTTCTCTCTCTTTCTTCTTCCTTTTTTTAACCACTCATTTTCTCTTTCTTATTTTTCACCCCAAAAGCAAATGGGTAAATGATAGGAACTTGATGGGTAGGGATTCGTCACGTCCCAACCGTCAATAAAATAACCGGCTAAACCTATGGTAGATAGGGTAAGTCGGGTGGAATCCACGGGGACGGTAAGAGGCGTCTAGACTAAGGTCGGCCTAAAAACGAGACTAAGTCAACGAGCTAAGCTAAACTAGGAATGGTAGAGAGGGGAGAAAACTAGACTACAACTAAGGTGACAAACTAAGGAAACGGGCTAGAGTTAGGTCGGGGTCAAAGGCGTAACGGAATGGTCAAGGGAGAACTAGAGCAAAGGAGGTAGTAGGGTGATCTAGGTTGGTCCGGGCTTTCGCAACTTAGACTCACCTAGAGGTTCCACCTAAAACCCAACTCGGCGATACACAACACAATCGGGGTTACTAGCACGCTTTAGGCCTAGGTCGAATCCGGGCTCTCGCTACGTAGACCGACCTAGGGGTCGTCCTCACCGGGCTCTCGCAACTTAGTGAGGAAAACGAACCCACAAACAAACTATCACCCACAAGAGAAAGGCAAGAAGAACAAGTATTTGCAACTACTAGTCAATCAAGCATTTCAACAAACATGTGATGTGCACCAAACCAAGAGGAAACCCAAATCTTCCACCAACAACTCCAACAATCCCTTAATCACCCAACTAACACCCTAATCACCCTACTAACCCTAGCAAGAACACTACTCTAACATAATCAAACTAAAACTAACAAGAACAAGAGGATTCAACATAAGAGCCAAACCAAACATGAAGATACTAGTAAAAACTATGAACTATGAACATAACAATCAACAAAGATTCAAACTTGGATGAATAAACAAGATAAAGAGTAAAAGGAGAAGAGGATTATACCATACTACAAAGGAAATGGAAAAGGAGAACACTTGCATAGAAGATAACCCAAATTCATCCACCAAGGTTGTCAATCTTGGATGGATTCTTCAAGAGATCCAATATTACAAGCTTAAACTAAGATTAACTACTAATTACCGACTAATCTACACTAATCTAATCTAATCTAACCTAAAGTAGTCTAGGGTTTAAGGTCTAATGAAGTGCATAAGCTTTACATAACAAGGGAAGGGTATATATAGGGTTACAAGTGGAAGGGAGAAGAAAGAAAACAAAGCGGAGCTGCAGCAGGCCCGTCCCGGCCGAGACGGGGTGGTCCCGGTCGGGACGAGATGGTCCCGACCGAGACAAGGTTGGTCTCGGCCGAGACGGCTCTTCACAGCAACCTCCTTGTTTGTGCACCTCATCCCGAACGGGATGAGGCCATCCCGAACGGGATGAGCCTTGTAGGCCTCCATTATGATCTTTTTGGTCCCTCCTTGGTTCTCATGGGCTTCTCACCGATTCTCGGGACTCAGGATCGGGTCTCGGAGGCTCGGGATTGGGTCCCAAGGTCTCGGGGTCGACTCCAAGGCATCGAGTGATCGTTCCTTTACTCCGTTGGCTCCAAAATGTGTATGTATCGAATCGGAATCGCTCCAACTCTTCCAAATCGGTCTTGGGAACCTGAAACGAACTAAAGGAAGCATAAGAAGCCCCTAAACCGCTCCCAAGGAGCGATTCTACAAGGAAAATGGGACCAAAACACTATGAAATAGGCACTACAAATGACACTTATCAACTCCCCCACACTTAACCCTTACTCGCCCTCGAGTAAGCACATACTACTACTAAACTATCCGAGTGGGTATTAGCACACCCTACGCCCCTTCAACTCACGCGAGTACACTTAGAGGAGAAGTGCACCCCGCAAGGCAAGTGGGGTCTTGCGACAAAACCGCGGATGCAACCGGACACAACACACATAAACAAACAAACACACAAACAAACACATAATTAATCGGTTGCACCCAAAAGAAAACAAATACCGCTTCCCTCAAACAAGCGGTGAAAGAAGCACCGGTTTAGGACTCGAGGCAAGTGACAACGTTCCCAAGCTAGACATACAAACCAAGGTGAACTAAACTCTAATAGTATGACGATAAAGCAACAAAAACGTTGGTAACTTACCTAGGTCCTCCTAACTTTCTAAAAACGTACTATGGGACGATCGGCGGAGTGGAAAAGTGAAGAACCACGGTGTTAGTCGACACTGTAGGTAAGTGAGACCCCGCCCCCTTTAGCGTGAGCCAAGAGGGTCGTCCCGTGTCCAAAACCGCCTAACTAGTCCAAGTAAAAAGGTGGAAAACATGCAAAATGAGGGAAGACCGACTAATGCCGCTATCATCCTTCCTCGGGACTCGGTCCTTTGGTAGGCTCTTCACGGCAAAAGTTGGAAAAAGGCTTATTTTTGTGGGGATTTTCTTTTTGTGAGACGGGTTTTCTTTTGGCATTTTCTTTCTTTTCGACGTTTTGAATTGTTTGTTGCCATGCCATTCTTTTTCTTCTTTTCTATTTTCTTTTTGGCTTTTGTACCTTTTCTTTTTCTTCATTTCTTTTCTTTCTTTCATTTTTTTCTTTCTTTTTCTTTTCTTTGCCCTTTTGGCTTGATTTGGCATTTTTAGCACTTCTTTTGGTGATGAGAAAGAGAGAAATCACAAATTGCAATTTATTTTGTGGATATGTGTAGGAGGTAGATAAATGGGTAAGTTGGGGTTTCGCATTCCCTTTCAAACCCACAAAAAGTGGAGAACATGGACTAATCAAACGATCCTAAACACGGTCACCTAAGGGACGAGACTCGGTAACCAAGGCCTTTTCACACCGTGGGTGGTCATAATGGTCAAAGGTGCAAATCCCGCAGTAAACTTTCTAGTAAGCTAGGTGGACTCAAGGTAAAGGACCAACGAACTCATTGATTCAGGGTCATTCTACTAGATTAAAGTCCAAGACTCGATTTATAAAACTAGGAAGGAAAAATAGACACTCACACACTAGCCTCTAAACCGGGTTTTCGAAAACCATTTACACACACGACACACTTACGCACACAAAACAAAGACTCAACGAAAACGAAAGAAAAAGAAGCAAAAGAAACAAAACACAAACAACACAAAACGAACACAAACACCACCCCGAATTTCCAAACAAGTTATCAAATCCACCACAAGTATGTACAAGCTCCACCCGAGCACACCTCAACACAACCTTCTCCAACTTCACATGGAATAAAGAGGGAAAAAGGGATAGAAGATGTTACCGGACATCATGAAAGCTCTCCATAATTAGCGGCGATTTAAGCAACCTATAAGGAAAAGAGGGCAAACACACAAAACAAAACAAATACACGACACAAAGACATAAAAGGAAAACACGCAAAAGAGAAATCTTTTTGATTTTTAGGAAAAATTTTCAAATTTTTAGGGATTTTTAAGATTTTTTTCGAAAAACTAAGAAAATAAAACTAACTATACTAGAATATCGCTCCCCCACACTTAAATCGAGCAATGTCCTCATATGCTCAATCGTAGTGTGCGGAGAGACAAAAGAAAAAGAAAAGAAACTACGAAAATAAAGCTAAAAATCAAAAATGAAGATGAAGAAAATGCTAGAAGGTGTCCGGCCGGGGTGTAATCAAGTCACCATGGGCCGAGACGAGAAAAGATATGGATGGGGGAAGAAATAAAATGAAGGAAATAAAAGGAAATGGGAGGGGAGGGCTAGGTGTAATCAAGTCACCTAGCCCGGATTCCGCCTAAGTCCGACTAAATCCTCAAAAAGAAAGTGAAAATCTTGTAAAGTTTGGATTTTGAAATGACTCTCGATGTAGTCACATCATCGAGAGTCGGGAGCAACAACTACCGAGGTCTCGAAGGCCACCAAGATACCATGACTCAAGGGGAAAGGGGAAGGGAACAAACACAAAGGAAAACAAGCTATAAAAGACGGAAAAGTAAGGATAGTTACCCAAACCAATCGACTAGTAACTCACTCGCTCCATCGTCTCATAGATCAATGTAGGCACGTTGCTTGTCTTCTTTGTTGTCATTCCGCTTCAAGCTTGATAAAACCGCATGGTTGGGGTAGTCATGGTGCGAGGGGGTGGAAATTGATGTGGATTTCGGTGTAAGGTGAGGTGTACGGGTCATATGATAGTAGTAAGGAGGAGTAGGGAGGCTGGGAGGGGGTATAATGGATGGGTGGAGTCAAACGCCAAGAAAAGGCTCAAAAGAGAGAAAGGGGACCATCCCGGTCGGGATGGATGGTCCCGATCGGGTTGATAAACCCTTCCCGATCGGGAAGCTCTCGTCCCGGTCGGGAATACACTCCAGTAAGTCCGAATTTCTGCACCTTCATCCCGATCGGGATGGCTCCTTCCCGGTCGGGATTCCTCATCCTTCCCGGTCGGGAAGCCCTCTTCCCGGTCGGGATGAGTCTTCTTGGCCTTCCCCAAGCCCAAAAGCTTATCATAAGCTTCAAAAACCGACTTCCTCGCTCGCAAACCAAACTCCGTCATCAACCATTCCTTTCTAGGAATCACATACATTTCACCTATCAAACAAAGCTCATATACACATCAAATTCGCTCCCTCACATCGCTCATCAAAAAAAAAATCCAAATAATAAGAATGTCACAAAACAAAAGAGTCCTAGAAACAAAAAACACAAATACAAGCACAAGTACTCTAAAGAAGAGAGGAGGGGAATATACAACATGACGGTTCTTTTAGGAACTCCGTCAAACCTAGGATGGTGGATTCTTCTTCAACCGTATCCCTCAAGGGCATGGAGGAGCAAGTCGAACGCGCTACCGACATCATAGTGAAGGCCCAAGAAGCGCTCGAGCTTAACTGACCTCCACGGCCTCCAAGGAGGAGGCAAGAAGTAGGAATCCCAAGACCCGACATCATCTTCAAAGTAGTCTCCGGGGTCTCTCCATCCTACGAGCTTCACCGGCCTCTTCCTCCCTAAGCATTGCCTCCAATCACAAGCAAGCTTCATCTCCAAGAAACAAGGCAAAAAGAGCGGCTTTGGCCTCATTTCCTCGTTGCACACCCCCACACTTGCCTCAAGTTGTGGTTCCCCATCTTCATCACTCGGCCCCACATCATCATGGAGGAGAGAATCGAAACTTCTACCGGCGGTTTCAATCTCTTCCAAACCATCTCTCGGTGTACTAGCAAGGGGCTCTTGATGCTTATCCACATTCTCGGACAAGGGCAACTTGGGCTCATCAATTTCACCCAACAACTTCACAAACTCCACCAAACCATCCAACTCACCATCCTCCTCCAATTCCTCACCAATGTTGCCTTCACCAAGGGTCATCTCCTCATTCGTCTCTTTTTGGGTAGACGATTGAGGTTCTTCAAAGCAAACTTCTCTATCAAAGGGAACTACATCGGCGGCTTCGTAATTAGGTTGCTCCTCTCTCTCAAGTGGGCATCCTCCATCTAAATATGATGCTCGGGATAAAGACATCACGGTTTGAACCGATAATGCATTTAATCGAGCATCCCTCGCCTCGTTTGCCCTTCGAATTTGGACCATTAAATCATCTTGTTCCTTTTTTAATTGAATGGCCGTTTCTCGGATGCTCCTTTGCATTTGAAGCATAGAAGGTAACACCTCCGGGTCGGGCAATTGGTGATCATTGGGGTCTTGTAAAGCTCCTTGAAAATCTTGATAATGCCCAAGGGGTGGGGCATCATATTGTTGGTAGCAAGGTTGGGGTGATTGGTAGTATTGTGGGTCATGGGGTTCATATTGTGGTTGGGGTGAAGGGTAATATGGTGGGTCTTGGGGAAATTGGCTTCCATACGGTGAATCTTGATTGAACATGGTGGGTTCACAATCATAGCTCGAGTAATAGCCACCATGGTCGTAGGAGTGATAGTCATTCACTTGTTGGTAGCCATTTCCATAATCTTGAGGATCATACCCGTCTTGATTACCCCAAGAAGCTTGATAGTGGTAGGGGGACGTCATGTCATACCCTTGGTTCATGGAAGAAGAGGAATAGCTCATATCGGCTCCCGAGTGTGTGGAGTTTAGATCAAACCCCATGCTTGCTCGGAAATCGTAGTCCATACCCGGTTGGAAACCACTCATTCTAGCAACCGTCCGTTTAAGCGGCTCTGAGTTGCAAGAAGAAGATAGTCACCACCTCTAAGCACTAAATGTAGACTAAGAACAAACGTGAGAAGCCTAGTGCTTTTTGGGCACTAGACAAGAGAGAAATAAACTACACACACAAGAAGCAAAGTAACAAAAAGAAAAAAGAAAAACACAAACACAAAGACAAAGTCAAGTAACTAGGAAAACAAAGTCTAAACTAGCACCGTCCCCGGCAACGGTGCCAAATTGATGGGTAGGGATTCGTCACGTCCCAACCATCAATAAAGTAACCGGCTAAACCTATGGTAGATAGGGTAAGTCGGGTCGAATCCACGGGGACGGTAAGAGGCGTCTAGACTAAGGTCGGCCTAAAAACGAGTCTAAGTCAACGAGCTAAGCTAAACTAGGAGTGGTAGAGAGGGGAGAAAACTAGACTACAACTAAGCTGACAAACTAAGGAAATGGGCTAGAGTTAGGTCGGGGTCAAAGGGGTAACAGAATGGTCAAGGGAGAACTAGAGCGAAGGAGGTAGTAGGGTGATCTAGGTTGGTTCGGGCTCTCGCAACTTAGACTCACCTAGAGGTTCCACCTAAAACCCAACTCGGCGATACACAACACAATCGGGGTTACTAGCACGCTTTAGGCCTAGGTCGAATCCGGGCTCTCGCTACGTAGACCTAGGGGTCGTCCTCACCGGGCTCTCGCAACTTAGTGAGGGAACCGGACCCACAAACAAACTATCACCCACAAGAGAAAGGCAAGAAGAACAAGTATTTGCAACTACTAGTCAATCAAGCATTTCAACAAACATGTGATGTGCACCAAACCAAGAGGAAACCCAAATCTTCCACCAACAACTCCAACAATCCCTTAATCACCCAATTAACACCCTAATCACCCTACTAACCCTAGCAAGAACACTACTCTAACATAATCAAACTAAAACTAACAAGAACAAGAGGATTCAACATAAGAACCAAACCAAACATGAAGATACTAGTAAAAACTATGAACTATGAACATAACAATCAACAAAGATTCAAACTTGGATGAATAAACAAGATAAAGAGTAAAAGGAGAAGAGGATTATACCATACTACAAAGGAAATGGAAAAGGAGAACACTTGCATAGAAGATAACCCAAATTCATCCACTAAGGTTGTCAATCTTGGATGGATTCTTCAAGAGATCCAATATTACAAGCTTAAACTAAGATTAACTACTAATTACCGACTAATCTACACTAATCTAATCTAATCTAACCTAAAGTAGTCTAGGGTTTAAGGTCTAATGAAGTGCATAAGCTTTAGATAACAAGGGAAGGGTATATATAGGGTTACAAGTGGAAGGGAGAAGAAAGAAAACAAAGCAGAGCTGCAGCAGACCCGTCCCGGCCGAGACGGGGTGGTCCCGGTCGGGACGAGATGGTCCCGACCGAGACAAGGTTGGTCTCGGCCGAGACGGCTCTTCACAGCAACCTCCTTGTTTGTGCACCTCATCCCGAACGGGAAGAGGCCATCCCGAACGGGATGAGCCTTGTAGGCCTCCATTATGATCTTTTTGGTCCCTCCTTGGTTCTCATGGGCTTCTCACCGATTTTCGGGACTCGGGATCAGGTCTCGGAGGCTCGGGATTGGGTCCCAAGGTCTCGGGGTCGACTCCAAGACATCGAGTGATCGTTCCTTTACTCCGTTGGCTCCAAAATGTGTATGTATCGAGTCGGAATCGCTCCAACTCTTCCAAATCGGTCTCGGGAACCTGAAACGAACTAAAGGAAGCATAAGAAGCCCCTAAACCGCTCCGAAGGAGCGATTCTACAAGGAAAATGGGACCAAAACACTACGAAATAGGCACTACAAATGACACTTATCAGAACTCGGAGGGAGTAAATAAGATTAATCGTTCGTTCTTAGATATTTACCAAAAATCTTTTGAATCTAAAAAAGAGAACTCTTAATAAGACTAAAAACCGTAAGTAAATTATCCTACATCGATGAGGTGATGAGATTTCTTATTATAAATAAGAAGAATCAGTCGGTTTTATATATCGATCAAGAAAAACTTTTGTAGTTCGATTTTATATGGAGGATGAAGTGGAATACTGGAGCAATGCGGTTTAATATTTCAGCAATGGGAAGTGATTGAGGGTTATGTGAAATGGATATGGAAGGAAATAAACAAAATTTCATTTCTCCCGAATGGAATTTTTGTAGTTCGATTTAAAGAAAAGGATGCGAAGGTAAAAGTTCTTAACCATGGTTTTTTCATGTTGGATAATAAACCATTGATTGTGAAAGAATGGACACCCGATGCTAAATTAGATAAAGAGGATGTACAAGAGGTGCCCATATGGATACAATTGCATGACTTACCCCGGAAATTTTGGGGTAGATGCCTACCTCGTATTGCCTCGTTAGTTGGCCAGTACATGAAATCAGACTTACCCACTGAGGAGCGTACTTGGTTGGGTTATGCTAGGGTCATGGTTTTGGCCAAGGTGGGACAAAAGTTTAAGAGTACCGTAAAATTTGTGGATGAACATGGTCAGATAGTAGAGATTCTGGTGAAGTATGAATGGAAACCGATTTGGTGTTCCAAATGTAAAGGGTATGGTCATGATGTGAATGACTGTAAGAAAGAAGAGTTGAAAAAGGCTAGAGATGAGGCCATGAAGAAGAAAGTTGAAGGGGGGGTTGCTCACCTTCGACAGAAACAGCAGGTTAAGACGAAGGTGACCGAGCTGACCAAGTCGAGTGCACCGACGTTAAACCAGGTGACGAGAAATGCTGCGGTAGTTAAAGAGGGGACCTCATTTACGGATGTGGTAAAGGGATCGCCAAGGAAAGAGACGGGTGGAGCAAAGGAGGGGGTTGGTATGGAATTAGTTTTACATGGAGGCACTAGTAGAAAAAACACAATTTGCGGCTCCAAAAACCCTATATATAAGGCATTTTTAATGATGCCTCTTATGGCGGGGCAGCAAATAAGATATTATGCAGCGGCGTCTAAAAAACGCATCAGTTAAGGAATTATTTGCGGCGTCTTTTTTAACAAACGCCTCAAATAAGGAACTATTCGCGGCGTTTTTGGTACAAAGACGCCGCAAATAAGTCCTTATTTGAGGCGTTTTTTTCTATTTGACGACGCAAATAAGTATTAAAAAAATAAAAAAATATATTAAATGCTACTGAAATTTAATTGAAACCAAATAATTATTTATGCTTATGAAGATTAATAAATTCATACAAATCAAATCAAATGTCTTATACAAGCTCATAAAGTAACATAGATATGTTTCTAAATACTCTTACACTAAATAGAATCCTAAAAGGTAGGGATTATCTAGTCTAATTCACGTACAACGTCAACTTGCTAAATATGTAGCCCATTTGTCCCGCAATTCATTCATCTCATCTTCACGATTTCACCGCAGTTGTAGGTTCCTCTTTGTGTGAGCTCCAGATCTTAAAAATGATGGGTTAACACAAACATCTCTTAAATGAAAAGTTGAACCTCTTGCATTAGCAAAAAGTGAACTGATTGTTTTCTGTTAATTTTAACATGGGAGCAAATGACTAATGACTAATGACTATTAATAAATGTAATAACGAAAAGAGAACAGCACGAAAATGCAATAGTATTCTAGGTAGAGCAAGGATTAATCGGCAGCCGTGGCATGTCCTAGAGTATAAGAGCATTCAAATAACAAGCAAGCAGAATCATGAATTCATAATTAATTACCGTGATTGATTCTTCCAAATAGAAATGCCAAGTTTCTGCACAAGAAATCCAGTGAATCATTGACACACATCCTAATCGTAACAGGAAATAAATCGCAAAACTAACACGTCGATCAACCTTGACTGCAAATAAATAAGCCACATCAAAGGTACAATAGCATTAACTAACAATAACAGATAGAAAACATACTGAAGTAGACAAAGATAATTGAGTTGCGAAATGATTTGATGTCCTACTCCTATAACATACTGTAAAAATTCATCATGAATAGACATAAGTCACATGTATAGTATATAAATCATATTCATCATAAATATTCAAACAATTGATTAGCAAAACAAGCTCACAAATGAAAAAGAAAAGGAAAAAAATTACTCAGTTCAACTGGTTCACCTATCAACCACACAAACCTTAATGTAACTATTTCAATCTAATTAATGATCAAAATTAAATGGAAAACTGAATTAGCATCAAGATGCTGAATCAAAGATAGAATTTTGCCTCATAAATAACAAGCATTCTACTGTACATATTACTAGCTTTCCAAAACAACAAAAATCCAAATTGCGAATTATAGTTGTACGATATCATTATCAAATAAAAAAAATAATTAATGAAATTAATCATAACTAATTTAGTTGGTTATTAAACTAGGTGTATTGGTGCAACAACATAGGTGGAGCAATAAAAAATTGCATGCGAGGAGCAAATTAGTGTTGAAAAACACGAAGTTTATGTGGAATAATATATACAGTAGGACTGAAGATGCAAAAGTTGGAGATAGATGACCTCTGATATGTGCATTTGGAGAAGAGGAAAAACCATAGCAACAAAAACAAATAGGATGGAGAGAGCTTCAACTTTACTCTAATATTACACAAGCCACTGGATTAGGAGTACACCCGTTTCTATACTCTTCAATGATGTAAGAAACCTAACACATATGGTCAATAGTCTTAAGCCTTAGATAATAATTGAAAAGAAATAGTAATGAAACACAACTAGATCTGACGTCCGGATTAATTATTCTTAGGAAAAAAATACATTTCAATAAAAAAAAAAGTCATCGAAATTGACAGAGCACAGTGTATGAAAAAAATGTCTGTGTCGGGTGTGGAAACATACACTTTTTTCCCAATATTTGTCAGTCATATCCACGAACTCCAATGGAACGTCGACCTACAAGGATTTGCAAATTACGAAGGTTAGTGCACACCATGCACTAGATGATCCAAACATTTTACAAGCTCATACCTTTATTATATTCATGCATGAAATAATAATCATGGATTAGATTACCTGATTACAAGCCCCAAATGCTACTCCGTACTAACTAAGTAACAACTCAAGCAAATCTTATTAACATTAGTGAACGTATAAAACTCCAAACCGAAAGAAGGTGTCCACTTTCCTGATGAAATTGTAAAGAAAAAAAAAACAAAAACCACCAAGTGTTGGCTCAGCGAAAAATAAGAATGCCTTAAGAAAATACACATTCCAACCATATTATACTTCAAAGATTTATCAAGGACATCAATGCAATGTTACCTGATACCCTTATATGCACACCCAATCCAATTAAGGTGCAAGAATAATTTATTGCTCCACACTATAGTAAACCCTAAGTTTCAATCTATTTTTCAACTTTGAACAAATTTATTACCCAAAATTAGTAACAAAAACTGGTAAACCTCAAGCCCGACAAAATAATTAATAACATAAGGAAGAAATTCAATTGAAACGGGTAAAGTTTCAAACTTTGTCAAGTACTCTAAACATTAACGAGTAAAACAACCTAAGGAACTGAAATGAAACTGAGGTGAAATGAGAGAACAGAGCAACTACCTGAGCAACGGTGAGATGTGGTGGGGAAGAGGAAGGAGGAGCGAAAACAGGCGACAGAGGACAGAGGGGCGAAGACAGGCGGAACAGCCGGAAGGAGGAGCGGAGACAGGCGGAACAGCCGAAAGGAGGAGCGGAGACAGGCGGAATTGAGAAGAGCGAAGGAGGAGCTGAATGTAGACGAAGGAGGCGGAAGATAAGAGGCTGGATGGAGAGCTAGGGTCTGTAATAGAGAAGGAGGAACTCTGTGTTTCAGTTTTTGAGATCAAAATAGACTGTGTTTGCAATGCGGGAAGAAGAAGATGGGGTTAGGTCTGGGGTTTGGGGTTTGGGCGTTTGGCTGAAATAATAAAATACGCAATACTCAGTAGAGGTGACTGGTGAGGCGTTAGTTTGTGTAAATAGACGCCGCACCACTACCTTTTATGAATTTTATTTTTAAAAATGACTCCTTGTAAAAAATTTACTAAAAAAAAGAAAAATTATTTGCTGCTATTTACCAAAAACGCCTCAAATAAGGAGCAGCAGTTAGATCTTTTTTCTACTAGTGAGGTACATAATATAGGGTGTTGGAATGTTCGCGGCATGTGTAATATAAATAAGCAGCGGGCAATTTGTGAGTTTATTAGGAAGCAACAAGTAGACATTTTTGGTTTGTTAGAAACAAAAATAAAGAATAAAGTGTATGCTAAAGTTCATAAGAATATCTTCTATGAATGGAGTATTTCGACTAATAATCATTGTTATGAGGGTGGTCGGGTCTGGCTTTTGTGGAAACATGATAGGGTGAATCTGACAATTTTGGAGTATAGCAATCAGAGTATTCATGTTAAGGTTTCAACGAACTCGGGGTTAGAGTATTTGCTTACCTTGGTGTATGCTTTTAATTCGACTTTGGGGAGAGTTGAGCTTTGGCGAAGACTTGAATCCTATGCTTTGAGGGGACCTTGGATGATCTTGGGCGACTTTAATAGCGTTATTGATGCTCGGGAACGTCTTGGTGGTATATCCTCGGATGAGGCAATGAGCCAATTTCGGGAATGTATTGCGAAGTGTGATGTAAGTGATTTCTAAGTGAGTGGGTCATGGTTCACTTGGAATAATAAGCATAAAGTGGCGGAAACAAGAGTCTTTAGTCGTATTGACCGATGCTTGGTCAATGACGAGCTGTCGAGCCTGTTTCCGAATGGGTTTGCTAACTTTTTGCAAGAGGGTACTTTTGATCACTGTCCTTGTATAGTGCAGCTGGGTAATCCACCGGCAAGGAGAAATCGAAGCTTCAAGTATATGACTATATGAATGTGATCCTGAGGACGATGATGACCATGATTTCGTCCCGGAGACTGGTACTGAGATGATTGTGGAATCGGGTGGCTGGAAACAGAGGGAAGGGAAAAAAGTCGTCGATATGGATGACGAAGAGGAACTTATTCGATTTTCAGAGGATGATGTGGACGACGAAATTGACTATTGGAGCTCTGATGTATACTGCTTCATAATGGGTGCTAACCCGCCATGGGAAGTGGTGGAAGGATTTGTGAAGAGGATATGGAAGGAACACTGGATTGACAAGATATCCTTTCTACCTAATGGAATTTTCTTAGTCCGGTTCAAGGACAAAGAAGCAAAGGTAAAAATTCTCGATCATGGTCTTTATATGTTTGACAATAAACCCCTGATTGTGAAAGAATGGACTCCTGATGCAAAATTGGATAAAAATGATGTTCATGAAGTGCCTGTTTGGATTCAGTTACATGACCTCCCCTTGAAATTTTGGGGCAGATGTTTGCCTCGGATAGCTTCCCTTGTTGGCCCGTACGTCAAGTCTGACTTGGCTACAGAAGAACGCACTAGATTAGGGTATGCGAGGGTCACGGTCATGGCTAAGGTGGGACAAAAATTTAGGAATGAGATCAAATTTATGGATGAGAAGGAAAATGTGATCGAAGTTTTTGTCAAATATGAGTGGAAACCTGTATGGTGTACTAAATGCAAGGGGTATGGGCATGAGGCTCGTGAATGAAGGAAAGATGAGTTAAGGAAAGCGAGACATGAAGTGAAACAGAAGAAAGCTGAGGGAGGGAGTGTTGTGAAACAGCCTTTACCGAGGCTTATCACTGGTTCCAAACCACCTGCAGCTCCTAAACCGATTGTAGGCAATGTGAGAAATAGTGCTCATGGTTCGGTTGGGTCCATGTCTAAGGGACCGAGACCTGCTAAAGAGGTGGAAATGGTGTGTCCTATGCTGATATGATCATAGGATCTCCGAGAAAAGAGGCGGTCGTGAGGAATGAAGGAGTTGGGTTGGAGTTAGTGATCCATGGAAATACATAATATTGGATGTTGGAATGTGCGCGGTATGTGTAACATAAATAAGCAGCGTGCAATTAGTGATTTTATTAGGAAGCAACAAGTAGATGTGTTTGGTTTACTTGAGACTAAAATAAAGAATAAAGCTTATGCGAAAGTTCATCAAAATATTTTTTCTGAATGGAGTATTACGACAAATAACCACTGTGGTGAGGGTGGTCGGGTTTGGCTTTTATGGAAACATGATAAGGTGAATCTGACGATTTTGGAGTATAGTGCTCAAACTCCTCAAATTATTCATGTTAAGGTGACCACAAACTCGGGGAAAGATTATTTGCTTACATTCGTGTATGCTTTTAACTCCACGGTGGGGCGGGTTGATCTTTGGCGAAAACTTGAATCCTATGCTCATATGGGTCCTTGGATGATCTTGGGTGATTTTAATTGTGTTATTGATGCTCGGGAACGTCTTGGAGGTAATTCTTTGGATGAGGAAATGAACCAATTTCGTGATTGTATTGCTAATAGCGAAATAGGTGATTTTAGGGCGAGTGGATCTTGGTTCACTTGGAATAATAAACATAGAATTGTGGAAACTAGAGTCTTTAGTCGTATTGATCGGTGTTTGGTGAATGACGATATGGCGAGGTTATATCTGAATGGGTTTGCTAATTTCTTACCGGAAGGGACCTTTGATCATTGCCCGTGTGTTGTTCAGTTAGGGAGCCCACCGGTTAGGAAGAACCGTTCCTTCAAATATATGAATATGTGGAGTAGGTCCCCGGAGTTCCTGAACTGTGTTGGGGCGGTTTGGGGAGTGCAGATTAGTGGAACTAAAATGTTTCAGCTGGTCTCGAAATTGAGAAGCCTGAAAACGCCTTTGAAACAGCTCAAATCAAGCTCATTTGCGGATATAGAAAATCGATGCAGCCTAGCGGAAATGAAGCTAGCCGAACTGCAGACCAGGCTGCGGTCTGATCGTACTGCTGAACTGCTGCAGGAAGAGTCGAATGCGAATGTTCAGGTTCGCGAGTTACAGGCTACTCATTCTGAGTTTTGGGCCCAAAAATCGAAACAAAAGTGGATTAAGGATGGTGATGTGAATTCCGCGTACTTTCATGGTATATTGAGGGCACGCCGAGCACATAATGCTATTGCTAAAATTGTCGATGCAGATGGTCAAGACTGTTCGAACAAGCAAGAGATTGAAGGCGCGTTCCTTCGATACTTCCATACTGTGGACATGATGTAGGTCCACCCCGACGCGGCCACGCGCGGGTTTTGGGTAGGCGAATGCACCTCCATATGAGAATGGATCGAATTGAAATTTAAGTCGAAATGGAGTCGCCACCGAATTTTATGGTTATTCGGAACCGTTCGAGCCCACTCTATATCGCTATGGACCATACACAAAGTATGGCCCATTTCGGTTTTAGAGTTTATTGGGCTCGTCCCTTTGCATAGCGATACCGATACCGTCACTACCGGTTATCGTGTATTGAATGACTCTCGTGCGCCAACGGTTTCGGGCATCCGGAAACCGAGGTTCTGAGTAAGGGGTGAGGGTACGTGTTGGGAAGCCCAATAAGGACACCCAACCCCGCCCGCACTTAGCGGCCTCTACTAAGACATCGTTTGACTTTCTAATATGCGTGCTAGTGATTCGGTAAAATGATATGCAAACAGCGTTTTTAGCTAAGCATGCGAATTAAATGTGAGCTACATCATTTTAATGCATCTAATTTATTGTCGAAGTGATTTAGCATGCGAGGGTTCATTTACAAACGGTAAAACGTAAATAAATAAAGCAAAGCAATAATAAATCGATTACAAGTTACAAGGGCGGAATACAACCCGGAATTCACAATACGACGATAAATAATATAAAAATCGAAATATATAATTGAAATGACAAGCAATAAATAGAAACGGACCCGTGTATAAATTAGACCGTGAATTTGTGTAGATGGACGAACCTTAATTAATTACGCATTATATTGCATATTAATCAAAGGACGGAGGTTCGAGACCTAGGCGTGGTGCTAACCCGATCTCAAACCTCGATGCCTTGTCCCGACTTATCACCTCGAGAAATGGAGTCCAAATTAATTATACGTCGGATACGACTAAAGAGTCGTCGACATACAATTAATAGTGTGAGACCGTCGATCAAAATCGTTTAAGTGAAATAATATGTGTGAGTTTTGAAGAAAGAAGGGTCACGTGATTGCCTTTACACGTGATGACTAGAGTCATAAAAAGACGAGGCTCGAAATGAGTGTCGAGGCTCTCGGTTTTCTGGGTTACAGGACCCACTCAACCGAGTCGTGGGCTGACTCGGTCGAGTGCGTCCTGGGAGACGCTACTGCCCAGTTTTGTGGGTGCTACTCGATCGAGTAGCCTATGTACTCGGTCGAGTAGCCTATGTACTCGGTCGAGTAGCCCCTGTACGAGTTGTGACTCGTTTATTTTTCGGGTTTAAAATCGTTGATTTGCCAAATCAAACACAAATATGGCAAGATTTGTATTTAACTTAGTTTCCGGTACTATAATCGTGTATGCATTCGATTATAATACCGTTATCGGAATTTTATAAAAAACTTTGTTAGTTTGAAAATTTTGACTAGTGACGAAATTGTGTCCCTCTACGTCACGACATCGAAATTAATCCTTACGGATTATGAGATGTCGATTTTCGTGTCAACGGGTTCCGTACCAATCTTAGAAATGGATGTATATGCGTCCAACTACGAATGATCGGGATCGTGTTAATAAACGAACCATAAAAATGACAATCGTAATTAAACGTGTTTGGATCCGAACTTTGAAATTATTACGTAGAAATATAATATATATATATATATATATATATATATATATATATATATATATATATATATATATATATATATATATATATATACATACATACACGGTACATAATATTATAATAAAATGTACATAACGATAATTAAAATGCGATAAGTAAAATGTTAGCGTTAAATGTTAGATGCCAGAAATAAATGTTAGATGTTAGTAATGTCGTTACTATCGACTAGATATAATACTATAAGCATAAATATAAATATACATAAAAAAACGAGAAAAAGGATGAAGAGGGAAAAGTCGGTGTTGAATTGTCACACCCTCAACCTACATGTTCTTGCTTCTTGGGATACGGTTCGTCAAATGGCGGCTATGGTGCGGGAACGTCGAGATATGTAGGAAGAGTTGATGGTGTGTGTATGGCTCGGTTTGTATGTATCGTGATGGTGCTTAAAGGTAGAGTTATGGCTGAAAATGTGTATAGTAGAAGTTGTGTAAGTGCTCTTGGAAAAGTTGTAGGTGTTCAAAAAGTGTCTTGAATGCTTAGGATTGACGGGTATTTATAGGGAACCCGTGACATAGGGTCACTTGACCGAGTGGCCCTAATGCACTCGGTCGAGTGCCCTCGTGAATGAACCTGGACCAGTTCTTAGAGGCTCCACTCGATCGAGTGGCCAATCCACTCGACCGAGTGGATCAATCAGGCCGCAAAATTTGAGGAGTGATTGGCATTGATTTGATCTTGATTGATTTTAATTGATTTTGCATTAGTTTTGGATGATTTGGCTGATTTTTGAATCTGGCGCAAGTTTTGAGAATGCATCCGGTCGTTTTTTGTGTCGGGTTTGTCTTGACCGGGTTTTGACCCGGTCGCTAAAAGACGGGAATTATTTTTGGTGTCGGTTTTGACCCAAATTAGTCTTATTTTGCTCGGAACAACCCACTGGGCCTGAATTTGAGGTTGGTTTTGTGAGGTTTGTATCCCATTAAAAGCCCATGCCGGACATTACTGATTTCGAGCCCGTATCCGAGCGCGTTAGAGCACGTTAGCGTCCGATCATCATCGGGTGTTTTTTTGGAAACTACCATAGACACCTGGCAGTCAAAATGCGGGTGTCTACAGAGCCCCCACTCTGACTGAGGCTTGGACAGGGCGAAAGTCAGAGTAGCTACCAAGTCAATTAAGACCTGGTAGACTTCCGATCGGGTCGTTTATAGTCCATTAGACTCGCGTGAAGGGCTCGCCAGCCATAAGTCAGAAATCATACCTGAGCTGATGATGATAACTCCGTGGGGAATCGAACTTGTCGCATAAGTCCTGGGTGCGCCTATATGTGGGCTCATCCCGTACCATTCCGGGGAAAATGCCGCCTCGGGCTTCCACTGGGGAGATTTAGAGGGTTGCATGTCCATGTTTGAGTCGTACCTGTATAAGTCACATAAAATGTATGCGACACGTAGGTAGTAAAAATGACTCGCGCTGGGGAATAAAAATTTGGACGACTGAAAAATTTTGAAAAATTTTTAGAATGTGTATATATATTTTTTTTTTTTTGAATTTTGACAGACTGCTCGGGATGTCTAAATTTCTGTGTCTGTGGGGAAGAGTCATGGGTCGGCCCTGTATGTTTAGGCCCGCTTGGGCCAAGGAGGCACAGTTGCAGGAGGGTGCACCAGGGTTTTGATGTTATAAATACATCACCCTGGCTCCTCTCTTTGTCACAACTCTCAAAAGCTTCATCTTCTCCTCAAAAGAAAACTTTATCCCTTTCAAGAAACTTTATTATGGCTATTGACCGTCTGATCAACATGTTGCAAGATTGGGCCCACCGTTTTAGGGATGCGAGCAAGGTAGCCTTAAGGCAGTCAGGCATATTTCAGTTGTTCACGTTCCGTCAGATGCACGTGGACCGTCATTTCCTCGATGCTTGTCTGACCTTTTGGGATGACACTTACCATGTTTTCGCCTTCCCTCGGGGCGAGATCTGTCCTCTCCCTGAGGAAATTGCTGCTATAGGAGGGTGGAACCCACTGCTCCGTCCTGCTGTCCCTTTCTCAGTTCGGGACCCCAGGAGGAAACTACGGGAGTTTTTGGAGCTCTCTCACGCTGAAGTATCCCGCATGCTTGAAGGGGATACCGTTTCTCTGCTTGCCTTAGCTGAGAAGTTCATGAACCCGTATGACATCCGGGTTACGCCCATTCATAGCCGTAGGGCGTTCGCCTTCTGTATGCTGCACGTGTATGCCTTCGAAGGCCATATGGACCTGCTGTCTTGCATGGGTAGCGTTCGTCTTCTCGTCATTGCTGACCTTATGGAGACGGAGTGTAGTCCCGCATCGTTGATCACGGGGGAAATTATTCAGGGCTTGGACAACCGAAAGAGGGATGAGTCAGCCCGTTTCACTGGGAGCACCCGTCTGCTGCAGGTATATCGCTTTTTTCTTCTTCTTTTTCGATTTTTTTTTTTCGATTTTTTTTATATTTTTTTTTTTATTTCGCGATATGCTGCTACAGGGGGCACTCGACCGAGTCACCCTGGCACTCGATCGAGTGCCCTCGTGAAGGGGTCTACTGCCTCGTTTTAGGGGTGTCACTCGATCGAGTGACCCCGGCACTCGATCGAGTGCCTTCTGGCGAACCTCCAAATTGTTCTGATGAATGTTGTGTTCTTTTCAGCTTTGGCTATTTGAGAGGTTGTCAAAGATCGAGCCTCCTCCCAACCGGAGTCAATATTGGTTCAACCAGGTGATGACAAGGAGACGGCCTACCGACTCGTCCTGCCTGACTACCCAGAAATATTGGGAGGAAGAATTAACATTCCATCGTGGTCCATTGATACGATGGGTGGTTCCATGGTGGCCTATTTATGCTTGGACGGGTCTGGCGTCTGGAGACAAGGCACGCTACCTGGTGATTCTATCCTTTAGCCATACAGTTCACCTCTATCCTGACCGCATACTCAGGCAGTATGGGTGGACTCAGCGCATCCCGGAAAACGAGGCAGTTGTGAGTGCACCTACCCAGCTGACCGACATTATGTGTGACACCTGGATTCAGAGATGGTATAATCGGACTACTTGGTCCGTTCCCAAGTCGCTTCATTCCACCTGGGTGTCTTATTCTTATGAAAGGTGGACCAAAGCCGAGACTGCCGAAGCTCGTGCTGCTCTGAAGGTTGATGAGGCCTTCGACCTGCTTCGACGAGAGAAGGTCAAGGATAACAGAGACTTTTTTGCTGAAGGGAAAATTCAAGCTCCGATAGTCCGTCTGAGGCCAAGTCAGAGGAGAGGAGCTAGGACTCGAGCTAGGGGGTCCGATGCTAGAGGTGCATGGGGGGGAGTGAGCCCCCAGACAAATTTGGAGAGGAGACCAGAGGCCAAGCCTTTAGTCCAGGACCGACTTGGTCCTAAGGACAGGTTGCCAGAGCAGATACGGGCTCGACTTGGGCCCGTAACAATAGCTGAAGATCCTCTGTCGAAGAAGAGGACTCGGGCCAAGGAGGTTCCCATGGTTATTCGGGAACGATCTTCTCCACCCCGGCGACCTCGGGCTCCACAAGACCCGAAGGATAAGGGCAAGGGCAAGATGCCCGGATACTAGTCTCCATTATTATTATTTATATATTATTACTATTTTTGTTGTGTGTTGTTTTTTTTTTGTGCTTTTTGAAATACTGAGTTTATCGGTGTTTTTTGGAATAATAAAAGTATTATTTTAGTGAAACCGTTTCTGTCTTTTTCGTTATTGCGGTGGTTGTGCCCTTTTGAGGGGCTGCCTATGTATCCACAATTAGTGGAATCAAACCAAACGTAGTTCGGGCGTAGATTTTTTGCAATTTCGAAATACACCAAGACTATGAGTTCAAGATGTGCGACAGTAGGATAAATAATCCTAACTTATTGACTTGCTTATGAATTTTGAAAAAGGTGTTTTTAAATAATTTTTGCAAATGACATTTGAGATAAGGTTTAGGGGTAGTAGCGCTTCAGCTGGTCTAGATTGGTTTGGTTGACAAATTCGTTCCCGTCCAGGTCCGTCAGCATTACGGCTCCTCCTGATAGAACCTTCTTGACTAGGTATGGCCCAGCCCAATTGGGTTTGAATTTTCCCCTTGGGTCAACCGGTAGTAAGGCACGAACCGATTTTAGGACCAAATCCCCTTCCTTGATGTTCCTGGGCCTGACTCTCTTGTTAAAGGCCCGCTTGATTCTTTTTTGATATATTTGGATGTTATTGAGAGCCCGCGACCGTCGTTCGTCCAAGAGAATTAACGAGTCATATCGAGCTTGAACCCAATCTGCTTCGGGCACTTGGCTTTCTAGTAGGATTCTGAGAGACGGTATCTCCAACTCGACTGGCTGGACCGCTTCCATGCCATATGTTAAATAATATGGGGTTGCCCCGGTTGCAGTTCGGATCGACGTCCGGTACCCCCATAGGGCAAAGGGTATTTTGTCGGGCCAGTCCCGATAATTATCAGCCATCTTTTTAAGTATGGTGACAATTGTCTTATTAGCAGCTTCTACCGCTCCATTTGTTTGGGGACGGTATGGCGAAGATGTATGCCTCTGGAAAGTAGCGGCTTCGGCTTGGAAGTGGGTCACGTGATCACTGATAAACTCATGTGGGTTCCCATATCGGCATATGATTTTATTCTGGATAAACTTGGCTACGTGCTTGGCGTTCAAGACACGGTATGATTCGGCTTTGACCCATTTGGTGAAATAGTCGATAGCTACCCAAATAAAGCAGTGACCTCCCGTCCCGGAAGGGTTTACTTTCCCAATTATGTCAATCCCCCATGTCGAAAATAACATTACCGAAAATTTGACAATTATGGCAGTGTTTGACATATGATTGACAGTCGGCCTCCATACTGTTCCAGTAGTATCCGAGCCTCATGATTTTTCGGGCTAGCATATGGGCGTTCATATGTGGACCATTTTCACCGTCGGTGTACTTCGGCCATTACTTTTTCGGCCTGTGTTTTGTCGATACATAGGAGTAAAGCCCCCTGTGCCGTTTTTTTGTATAACTGACCGTCGTCCGTACGAAGGAATTGGGTGGCCAGTCTTCGCAGGGCTTTCTTGGCCCGATTTTCAGTTCCCAGGGGATATTCTCCCGTTGTCAAATAAATTAGGGCAGCCTGATACCAAGGTTCTGGATCGGTGATCTCAATATCTTGAATGGCGTTGACATACGCCGGCTCGGACCGTCTTTCAACACAGATTGGCATACTGGGCATATGTTCCGGGATGTTTAGTAAGGATGCCAATTTGGAAAGTGCGTCCGCGAACTGGTTTTCTTCACGTGGGAGATAGATATATTCTACCTTCTGGAATTGCTTCTCTAGAACCCTTACCCGTGCTTGGTAAGCCACGAGATTGGCGTTCCGAGTTTTCCATTTTTGAAGGGCTTGATTGATGACCAGGGACGAGTCCCCGTGAACCCGGAGATTTGTAATTCCCAAATCAGCAGCCGCTTGCAACCCGTGGATGCATGCTTCATACTCGGCCGCATTGTTTGTCACATCAAAGTCTAATTTGATGGATAACGGTGTGTGCTCCCCTTGTGGTGATATAAGGATAATACCGACTCCGAACCCTCGAAAGTTGGATGCTCCATCGAAATACAGATCCCAAGTTTCGGTGTCAGTATGGAATATGTCTTCGTCAGGAAAGGCCCAAGTATCGGTATGGTCTTCTTCAGATATCGGGCTGTCGGCGAGGAACTCGGCTACCACCCGGCCTTTAATGGCTTTTAATGGTACAAACTTGAGGTCAAACTCAGCTAGCATTAAAGTCCATCTGGACATTCTTCCATTAAGAATGGGCTTTTCGAACAAGTATTTGATCGGATCCATTTTGGACAGGACATGTACCTCGTGACTGAGCATGTAGTGTCTGAGCTTTTTAGTGGCCCAAACCAGAGCTAGGCATGTTTTCTCGAGCATTGTATATTTGCATTCGTATTCCAGGAATTTTTTACTGATGTAGTAAATAGCCCGTTCTTCTGAATCGACTGTCTGGGGCCAGCATAGCCCCCATGGCTGTCTTAGTCGTTGTTAGGTATAACGACAGAGGCAAACCAGGTTGAGGTGGCATTAATACCGGCGGAGCAGACAGGATCTCCTTGATTCTGTCAAAGCCGTTTCGCATTTATCGTCCCATAGTACCCGTTCCCCTATCTTCAGTTTCTTGAAAATGGGTTCACACACCATGGTTAGCTTTGAGATAAACCGGTTGATGTATTGAACTTTCCCGAGAAACCCCCTTATTTCTTTTTCGGTCTTAGGTGGTTGCATCTCGGTGATGGCTTTGATTTTAGCTGGGTCGACCTCGATGTCGCGTTGGCTAACGATATGGCCCAGTAATTTGCCCGATGTTACCCCGAAACTGCACTTTTGAGGGTTCAACCTCATGTTGTACTTACGTAATCGGGCGAAAAAATTTCTTAGGGCAGCAACATGCCCATCTCGGTTTTTAGACTTAACAATCATGTCATCGACATAGACCTCCACTTCCTTATGCATCATGTCATGTAACAGGGTCGTGGCTGTTCGTTGATAAGTGGCCCCGGTATTAATGAGCCCAAACGGCATGACGGTATAACAATAAGTACCCCATGGTGTAGTGAAAGTGGTTTTACCCATATCTTCTTCTGCCATCTTGATTTGGTTGTACCCGGCATACCCGTCCATAAACGACAGAAGGGCATGATCAGCCGTGTTGTCCACCAGTATGTCGATGTGTGGCAACGGAAAATCATCTTTTGGGCTGGCCTTGTTAAGGTCTCGAAAGTCTACACATACCCGCACCTTGCCGTCCTTCTTGGGCACCGGCACGATGTTTGCAACCCAGTCTGGATATTCAGACACTTGTATAAAGCCTGCTTTGAATTGTTTGTCTACTTCTTCTTTGACTTTGAGAGACCACTCGGGCTTCATTCTTCGAAGCTTTTGTTTCACCGGTTTCCACCCATCTTTGATGGGTATGCGGTGCTCAGCTATTTCCCGATCTATCCCCGGCATGTCCTTCTAGGACCATGCGAAGATATCTTTAAACTCTTGGAGGAGGTTTGTGAATTGTTGTTTCTCCTCGGGATCTAAAGATAACCCTATCTTAAGCATCTGGGGCTCTAAGGTTGTTCCCACATTGATAGACTCGGTTTCTTCGATTACCGGGTCTCGGGATTCCCTCTGTTCTAGCTGCTCGATCAGATGCGGAGGTAAGGATACCTCTTCATCGGGTTTCTCAATGTCATTGCAGAAAACATTTTTGAAATTGAAAGTATTTTGAAAATAAGACAAGTCATAAGCGGAACGGTTTTCATTATTATTGATGGTAAATTTGGAAAACAGCTCGAAGAGAGCAGCCATCTGATCATTGGTCAGAGGCGGGATTGGGAGTGCTTTCGAGACAGACCCCGAGGCTCCTGTGGCAGTGACTATAGGGAGGGGGGTTACAGTTTGGACTCTAGCACCAGACCCCTTAGACTCGAATACAGACTCAGACTCAGACTCTGACTCAGACTCAGACTCAGACTCGGAATCAGTGTCCGGCATGTTTCCTTCCTAGGTAGTCAGCTTGTAGACTCGACCCTGGCTGTTGGTCCACTTGATGGTCTTTCTCCAAGCTCTTTTCCCAGTATCAGCACCGACCTCCGAGATCAGCTTTGAAGGATCGAACCTGTTGCTTCGAAGGACCAGATTCACCAGATCTTCCTTGGGGTTTGGAATAGCTTTGTCTTCCCCAAATAAGAGCCCCAGCACGGGCTCGACATTGTCAGTACCCTCCTTGGATTCAGATTGGATGAGGGCAAATATGTCATCTGGAATGTAGTTGCATTCCCGAGCTAGTTCAGTCTCGGGATATGTGATAGTTGGTTGATATAGGCCAACTTGAATAGCCCCGAATACCGGTGTGACGAAATAGTCAGCCAACCTTGGGCTATAAGGGCCCAAGTAGGTACCCTTGATGATGTTGCGAGCTTTCTCAATGCCTGCTCGGACCACATTTCCCGGGGTTATAGCATACCCTAAACCGAAGTGAGATTCCCCATCATTTAAGACTTCAATAATCTTCCCAGCTGGAAGATATGGCCTCGAGGTAGCCCCCGGTAAATACCCCAAATTTTGCAGCATTGCATCGATGCTTGTGGTGAAATAGGGCCTAAAAAGGTACTCTTCTTCAATCATCCCCACAAAATCGAATCCCCATAGGTCGGTGCGGTCCGTGGTGTTACAGCTAGCCACAGTCATAGGGGTTGCTTCTAGGGTGATAATGCCGTCTTGCAAGGGCATTTTGATCTTTCGGTGAAGAGTTGAAGACACCGCCTTTACAGTATGAATCCAAGGCCTTCCTAGGAGTAGATTGAAAGAGGAGGTGACATCGATCACCTGGAATTCTAGCTCTTTTTCAATTGGACCCGTTGTAATTGCTAATTTAACGGCCCCAGAAACCGCCTTTGGGCTTCCATCGAAAGCTTGGATAGTGTGGGCGGTTGGTATGTAATCGGCCTCGGTGATACCGAGGGCTTTGGCAGTCCTTAGAGGGAGGACATTCACAGCAGACCCGTCGTCGACTAGGGTCATTGGTAGGTACTTACCCCGACAAATTACCGTGATATACAGAGCCAGATTGTGAGAGGCCCCGAACGGTGGTAGGTCGGCATCCGAGAAGGTGACTACTGGGCCTTCTTCTTTGGACTTGCCCTTGAGGTAGGGCAGGATAGTGGCTACCATTTCAGTAGGGGTAACCTGGGAGTCGACCTTGATCTGATCGAGAGCCTTAGTAAGTGCCTCTCGGTGTTCTTGTGAGATAACCAAGAGTTGCCATATAGTGAGGTCAACTCGGGTTCTCTTCAATTGTTTGACAAGAGCCGTATCGGTACTTGGCTCTTCAATGGCCTCTTCCGTCCTGGCAAGTTCAGTGACGGTTGCCGGGACTGAGATGTCCTTGGGGCTAGTGGCTGAATAAGGACGATCGGCGGTGGTGAGGTGGTTACCGACTAAGGCCTTGGACTTAGCCTTCCGGATTTCTTCGGGAGTGATAGGGACAGTTTCCCCTTTGGTGAGGTACACATCTTCCTCATCATCAAACCAAATTCCATTGGTTTGTGGGATGAAAGGAGAGATAAGGTGAGAACAGTCGATCACTTCACCGGTGAAGATAGCATGAGAGCTAAAGGGGTTGTCCTTGTTGCTTGGCTTATCCCCGGGTAACGGTATTTTCCCGCTCTCAATTAAATCCTGAATCAGATGCTTCAGCTTCCAACATTTCTCGGTATCATGCCCATTGCCTCGATGGTATTGGCAGTAGGCTTGGGCATTGTAGCTTTTGGAACGTTTTTCAACTGGGACTTCAGGAGTTGGGCCTATCGGTTGGACCAGGCCCTTGGAAGACAGCCTTTGTAAGGCATATGTATAGGTAGTCCCTATATCAGTGAATATCCTAGGAGGGGTATTTCTTTTGGATGAGGCATCCAAGAGGTTAACCGTGTCAAAGATGCTTCGGGTTGCGGCCGGAGGCTTGGTAGTGGATGAGGAGGCCCATTGATATCCTTTGCTAGGGGCCTTAGTCAGGCTCTCTAGTCTTAGATCGTCTTCAATTCTCATGCCCATTTCAGTAAGGGTGGTGAAATTGGGGATGACAGCATACCGGAGGTGGACCCGGTAGGAAGGGAGGAGGTTCTTGACGAAGGCCTCCACCAAAGTCTTTTCACTGGGCTTATCGACCAGTTTCACACTTTCGGCCCTCCAACGTTGGAGGTATTTGTTAAATCCCTCCTTAGGTTCTTGGGCCATAACCTCTAGAGACCGCATTGTGGTCTGGATCTCGGTGTTGTCAGCATAATTTCGAGCAAATTCCGTAGCTACATCATCCCATGTCGAGAACTTCTTGGGATCTAGCCTGTAGTACCAGGCCTTTGGGTGTTTCTCCAGAGATGCAGCAAAGAGGTTTTTGAACATAGAAGAGTCCACTCCCTTAATAGCCATGAATTCCTTGAAGGCCCGTACATGTAGTAACGGGTCTTCAGTCCCTTCGAACATGGGTAAGCCCGTGAGATTCAGGTTTGCGGGCAGTTTGTCACCTACCGGCGAGTACTCCCGACTGTTTTCCCGGTGAATATTGTTACTTCCAGTCAGGTGGACTTGTTCTTCCAATCGGCGAACCGAGCTAACTAGTTCAGCTAGGGGTTCCGTGACCCCGGTATTTGGAGTCCTGTGCTCCACTGCAGCTAAGCGAGCAACGATAGCCACTTGACCGGCCCTCATTTCCGTCAATTGGGCCTCAATGTCGGCCTGTTTGTCGACCATGGTGTCCACAGAGTTCTTCAGACTGTTCAAAGTAGCTTCCATTCTGCGGGTGTGTCTGGTTGCCGGTGGCCTGTCCGTAAGAACACCGCGTAATCAGAAACTCAACCCAGACCTTGGAACCAGAATAGTACATCCCGAGCAGGGAAAAGACTAAAATGACTTGAAAAAGACTCTTAGACGGGTGACTCGTGGATGACGGGCTTTCCTTAGGATTCGACGGGTGGGCCGAATCCTGTTTGAAGGAAGGTCGACGTGAGACGTCCCCAGACTTTGGACTCAAATGTGTAGACAGACCCTCCTTTGCAGGAGTATGTCCTACGTAGGTGGGCCTTGCCTTAGTCTAATAAGGCGGACTGGGGTAGGGAGGAAACTCGCGATGTAAGATCGACAGAGTTTCGACGCTAAAGACCTCGACTACTTACGACATGACCCGACACTGCTAAATACGGGAAGGTCCTAAGGGGGAGGAAAGTTTTGAAAAGGATTATTTTTTGGAAAGTCCGAGAAAGATCGGGGAAAGGCCCGATTTTTTTTCAAGAAGATCGGAAAGTACATCGGGCCTCGATTTTGAAAGTTCGAAAATATTTTCGAGTTTTGAATTGGGCAGCATACCGGCTAGAAAGTGGGCTATTTTGAGTAAAATCATAAGTCCTAAATTCGGTATGTGTCCCGGGTTTTGAAATTTGAATATATTTTGAAAAGATGCATTTTTGAAAATGACGGTTTTTTGAAAAAAATGACACGGAAACCAAGTAGCACATAGTCACGCAAGCATAATAACGACGCCATGTATGCTTTACACTAAGTCTCAGTCGGTCTATAGAGGGTCTATACCAGTGCTCATAGTCTAGACGAGAAACGGGACGGTCTTCCTAAGTCGAGTTGAGCTTAGAACATGCCGCAAAGTCCATACGAATCGACTATGAACACCTTTAACGTATGCAAGGCGGAATACATCGTGGTATAGTGGGACGTCGGTCACCAGTACCGGCCCGGGAAAATAGGGGTTATGCATGAACCGTAAAACTAAAACGCATATTGTAGACACCCACATTTTGACCGCCAGGTGTCTATAGAAGTTTCCGACAAACACCCGATGATGATCGGACGCAAACGTGCTTTAAATACTCAGAAACGGGCTCAAAATCATTGGCATTTGGCTTGGGCTCATTATAGAGTAGATATCTCACAAAACCAACCTCAAAATCAGGCCCAGTGGGTCGTTTCGAGTCAAATAAGACTAATTTGGGTCGATTCCGACACCAGGGGTAAAACCGTCTTTTAGCAACCGAGTCAAAACCCGGTCAAAGATTTTCCCGAGACACGTGAGTCAGCCGTGACACCTCACACGGCTGATTCATACTCCAATCCTACGAAAAATCAGCTACATAAAATATTAAACAAATCCGTTTAAGGATGGAATTCGATCTCAAGTAGGAATCCTATCCGAAAACCGATTCAAACACCCGACCGAGTGCAAATACTCGGCCGAGCAGCACAAACCAGCCGTGTTTCCCTTGCTTCTTCGACAAGCAAGCGGAATCCTCATGCCATCCGACTTCCTGTATTTCCTATCCTAAGCGGTAGTTCAAACTCTCCTAGCCAAGGTCGGGAATTCCCTATAAATAGCCCCTTGCATACAACACTTTCAGACACAGATCAACATTCATTATCATCAATTATCAAAAAAAACATCATCAATTATCATTCATTATCTATCAAACACACACACAGATCATCGATCTATATTCATACACACATACATCAATTTCTACACTTAACAAAACCGATATTATACCCGAAGGAAACCGGCACGATACCCGACACCCTTCACGTCCAAATCAAGCCACCATAACTCACCGACATCCACTCGACGCTCTTGTGCCCAAGCCACGTCCCGACGAGCCCCGATCCGAGTAAACAGAAGCATGTAGGTTGAGGGTGTAACAAAACCCGACTTCTCTTCTCCTTCTCTTCTCCTTCTCGTCATTTTATATTACGGGTCGTTCGTCGCTTTTTACTTTATTTTCTAATATCGATACTATTAAAAACTATTTTCATTTATCGAACATTCTTAAAAATATGATATCGATTCTCTATAATCGAATATTGTATCAAAAAGAATTATATTAAATCTCGTCGATGCTAATAAAAATCGTTACTTTTTTTTACAAAATACAACGATTTCAAACGCGGAGAGAATAAACATTTTTTTTCGTTCAAACTCTTTTTTTTTCAAACAATTTTACAAAACCTTTTATAAAATTCATTCCGAATATTCGATATCGATTTCATAATCGAATATCGGATACGACGAATATCGAAAACATAAAATCGAGTATAAGTTAATTCATATTTTGTACGCGATTTATCAAAATTAGCAATTTCGAACAAATAAAAAAACCGGACAGACCCGCACGTGAGTCGCGCCACACCCAGGCGACTCGCGCACGGGCCTGGAACCCTAGTCCTTTTTTTCAACTTTTTCGTTCGTTTTATTTTATTTGTCTACGAAACGATTTCAAAATTTATATCTTTTCTAACACTATTCCGAGTATTTGATATTGATTTCGTAGTCAACTATCGAATATAACGAATATCGAAAATATTAGGTCGAGTACAAATTATGCGATATTTGTACGCGATTTAATAAAAGCATCGAACTTTCAAAAATCGGTCTCGAAAACAGACCGGGACGCGAGTCGCGTGCGCCCCGGGCGAGCTGCGCGGCCGACTGAAAACGTGGCTTGTTTCTTCTTTTTTTATTATTTTTCGAACTTCGTTTTTTATACAAAACAGCGTTTTTAGCGATACCTTTCAGATTTCGATTAATATTTATTTTCTCGATCTCGTTTATTTATTTTATTTGCTACATTATTTTTACAAATCGATACTAACTCGTTTGTTTATCTTGTAGCAAATTCATTCCTTTTCATCATTTGTTTTATTATACTAAAACGGATCTCACATGCTAAAACAACTTTGACGTTAATTTTAGTTGCATTAAACCGACTTAGCAACCCATTCAATTCCTCGCATGCTTAGGAAAACAATGTTTGCATATCATTCATCGTATTACTAACGCGCGTATTAAAAAATCATTCGATATCCTAGTAGAGGCCGCTAATGTGCGGGCGGGGTTGGGTATTCTTAGTGAACTTCCCAACACGTACCCTCACCCCTTACTCAGAACCGTGGTTTCCGGATGTCCGAATCCATTGGCAACGAGAGTAATTCAATATACGATTAACCGATCAAGTCGGCATCGGTATCGAACTGCAAAGGGACGACCCCAATAAACTCTGACATCGGAAATGGGCCGTATTTTGTATACGGCCCACTACGACATAGAGTGGGCTCGAACGGTTCCGAATAACCATAAAATTCGGTGGCGACTCCAACTTCGATTTAAATTTCAATTTGACCATCTCATATGGAGATTCATTCGCCTCCCCAAACCCGCGCGTGGCCGCGTCGGAGTGGACCTATGTCATGTCCACACATATTGTATTTGTCAAACGATTTCTATTCGAGTCTCACTCTGCGGATGCCGATGGTTAGGCACTCATCGGTTATTCCCCAGCGGAGTCGCCAAATTGTGGACATGACGTAGGTCCACCCCGACGCGGCCACGCGCGGGTTTTGGGTAGGCGAATGCACCTCCATATGAGAATGGATCGAATTGAAATTTAAGTCGAAATGGAGTCGCCACCGAATTTTATGGTTATTCGGAACCGTTCGAGCCCACTCTATATCGCTATGGACCATACACAAAGTATGGCCCATTTCGGTTTTAGAGTTTATTGGGCTCGTCCCTTTGCATAGCGATACCGATACCGTCACTACCGGTTATCGTGTATTGAATGACTCTCGTGCGCCAACGGTTTCGGGCATCCGGAAATCGAGGTTCTGAGTAAGGGGTGAGGGTACGTGTTGGGAAGCCCAATAAGGACACCCAACCCCGCCCGCACTTAGCGGCCTCTACTAAGACATCGTTTGACTTTCTAATATGCGTGCTAGTGATTCGGTGAAATGATATGCAAACAACGTTTTTTGCTAAGCATGCGAATTAAATGTGAGCTACGTCATTTTAATGCATCTAATTTATTGTCGAAGTGATTTAGCATGCGAGGGTTCATTTATAAACGGTAAAACGTAAATAAATAAAGCAAAGCAATAATAAATTGATTACAAGTTACACGGGCAGAATACAACCCGGAATTCACAATACGACGAACAATAAATATAAAAATCGAAATATATAATTGAAATGACAAGCAATAAATAGAAACGGACCCGTGTATAAATTAGACCGTGAATTTGTGTAGATGGACGAACCTTAATTAATTACGCATTATATTGCATATTAATCAAAGGACGGAGGTTCGAGACCTAGGCGTGGTGCTAACCCGATCTCGAACCTCGATGCCTTGTCCCGACTTATCACCTCGAGAAATGGAGTCCAAATTAATTATACGTCGGATACGACTAAAGAGTCGTCGACATACAATTAATAGTGTGAGACCGTCGATCAAAATCGTTTAAGTGAAATGATATGTGTGAGTTTTGAAGAAAGGAGGGTCACGTGATTGCCTTTACACGTGATGACTAGAGTCATAAAAAGACGAGGCTCGAAATGTGTGTCGAGGCTCTCGGTTTTCTGGGTTACAGGACCCACTCGACCGAGTCGTGGGCTGACTCGGTCGAGTGCGTCCTGGGAGACGCTACTGCCCAGTTTTGTGGGTGCTACTCGATCGAGTAGCCTATGTACTCGGTCGAGTAGCCCCTGTACGAGTTGTGACTCGTTTATTTTTCGGGTTTAAAATCGATGATTTGCCAAATCAAATACAAATATGGCAAGATTTGTATTTAACTTAGTTTCCGGTACTATAATCGTGTATGCATTCGATTATAATACCGTTATCGGAATTTTATAAAAAACATTGTTAGTTTGAAAATTTTGACTAGTGACGAAATTGTGTCCCTCTACGTCACGACATCGAAATTAATCCTTATGGATTATGAGATGTCGATTTTCGTGTTAACGGGTTCCGTACCAATCTTAGAAATGGATGTATACGCGTCCAACTACGAATGATCGGGATCGTGTTAATAAACGAACCATAAAAATGACCATCGTAATTAAACGTGTTTGGATCCGAACTTTTAAATTATTACGTAGAAATATATATATATATATATATATATATATATATATATATATATATATATATATATATATATATATATATATATATACATACATACATACACGGTACATAATATTATAATAAAATGTACATAACGATAATTAAAATGCGATAAGTAAAATGTTAGCGTTAAATGTTAGATGCAAGAAATAAATGTTAGATGTTAGTAATGTCGTTACTATCGATTAGATATAATACTATAAGCATAAATATAAATATACATAAAAAACGAGAAAAAGGATGAAGAGGGAAAAGTCGGTGTTGAATTGTCACACCCTCAACCTACATGTTCTTGCTTCTCGGGATACGGTTCGTCAAATGGCGGCTATGGCGCGGGAACGTCGAGATATGTAGGAGGAGTTGATGGTGTGTGTATGGCTCGGTTTGTATGTATCGTGATGGTGCTTAAAGGTAGAGTTATGGCTGAAAATGTGTATAGTAGAAGTTGTGTAAGTGCTCTTGGAAAAGTTGTAGGTGTTCAAAAAGTGTCTTGAATGCTTAGGATTGACGGGTATTTATAGGGAACCCGTGACATAGGGTCACTCGACCGAGTGGCCCTAATGCACTCGGTCGAGTGCCCTCGTGAATGAACCTGGACCAGTTCTTATAGGCTCCACTCGATCGAGTGGCCAATTCACTCGACCGAGTGGATCAATCAAGCCGCAAAATTTGAGGAGTGATTGGCATTGATTTGATCTTGATTGATTTTAATTGATTTTGCATTAGTTTTGGATGATTTGGCTGATTTTTGAATCTGGCGCAAGTTTTGAGAATGCATCCGGTCGTTTTTTGTGTCGGGTTTGTCTTGACCGGGTTTTGACCCGGTCACTAAAAGACGGGAATTATTTTTGGTGTCGGTTTTGACCCAAATTAGTCTTATTTTGCTCGGAACGACCCACTGGGCCTGAATTTGAGGTTGGTTTTGTGAGGTTTGTATCCCGTTAAAAGTTCATGCCGGACATTACTGATTTCGAGCCCGTATCCGAGCGCGTTAGAGCACGTTAGCGTCCGATCATCATCGGGTGTTTTTTTTGGAAACTACCATAGACACCTGGCAGTCAAAATGCGGATGTCTACACTTACACTGTTGGGGGAGTCGAGAAACGTTGAAGCTATTAACTTTGGCATAGTCCGTAAAGGTAAAGTATGTTCTGAGGAGCACAAAGAATGGCTCGGCGCGAGTGTCACTAAGACGGAGATCAAGAAGGCGTTGCATGCTATCCCACGAGACAAAGCGCTGGGTCCGGACGGGTTTACTAGTCAATTTTTTATTGACTCGTGGGATATTATTGGAGGCGATGTGGTCAGAGCTATACAAGATTTCTTCATTTCTGGTAAGTTATTGAAACAGCTGAACTGTGCTATCGTTACATTGATACCGAAAGTGAGAAGGCCTCAATTTGTGAAAGAATTTAGGCCGATTGCGTGTTGCAATGTTGTATACAAATGTATTGCTAAAATAATTTGTTCAAGATTGGCCAAAGTTCTTCCCCAGATAATTTCGCCAACGCAGGGTGGATTTATCGAGGGCCGGAGTATTGTGGAAAATGTGCTGATATGCAAATGACCTAGTTAAGATGTACAGGAGAGGGCGTGTTTCTCCTAGATGCTTATTCAAGGTTGATATTCACAAGGCCTATGATAATGTGGAATGGAGTTTTGTTGACCAAATGTTGAGAGCATTAGATTTCCCGAAACACTTCCGCCGCCTGATCATGGAGTGTGTTACTTCAGTCTCGTACTCCCTTTGTGCTAATGGTGATAACTTCGGGTTTTTTTGTGGGAAGAGAGGGTTGAGGCAGGGTGATCCGATGTCGCCGTTGCTTTTTACAATTTGTATGGAGTATTTTTCTCGTATTCTGACCCATGGCAAGATGGACAGGAACTTTAAATACCACCCAAAATGTGGCCCGATGAAGCTTACACATCTGATGTTCGCTGATGATCTGCTTCTCTTTTGCAAAGGGGAGACTGAATCGATGGAATTCTTGTGGAGGGCTTTTGCTACTTTTAGCAGGGCCTCGGGGCTGAATATAAGCATTGGTAAATCTCATGCTTATTTTGCTGGAGTCGATGAAGATAAGAAATCTGCTATACTTCAATATTCAGGCTGTGTGGAAGGTACAATGCCTTTTCGTTATCTTGGCCTTCCTATCCAAAGTACTCGACTTGGTAAAATTGAATGTGAGAGTTTGATAGTCCGTATTATCTCGAGAATTTCTAGTATTGGTGCTCGTAAACTCTCCTATGCGGGTAGACTGACCTTGGTCCAGACTGTGCTGTCTCAGCTGCATAATTATTGGGCAATGGTCTTTATTATCCCGACATTTGTTATGACCAGAATTATTTCTTTATGTCGCAATTTCCTTTGGAATGGTGGGGTGGAGGGAAACCCGACACATCATCGGGGTTTTCAGTCTTCTTTCAGTCGTGCCAAGAGAGTATGATTTCTACTAATTAATACCGTACTCTTCCTTGAATAATCGTAAACTATGTTTGCATAATTTATATTCGCCTAACGTTCATACTCATTTAATAGCTGCATGCTGAGCTCGGGAGGGAGCCAACCGCGGCGGAGCTATTCTTAGACATGCATGGGAAGACTGATGAAAAAGGGACTTCCTTTAAGACGAAAAATGATCAGGCGACCTGGGTGAGTACTAAATATGTCAAATAAATCGACTGTAGGTGGTGGATAACTATCTTCAATGATTTCATCTAATAATAACTTAAATTGAAATCGTTCTTCTGTACGCAGGATGCCTACCAAGAAGAGCTGGAGAGACTCGAGGTTGATCCTGATGTTGAGGAAGTCAACCCAAATGAGACTTGGTTCAAGGTCGTCAAGGGTTACAAGAAAGGAAGTGTGTACGGTGTAGGAAATGCACACGGTATGTACTTCACACCTCCCACATCGCGTCTGAGCACCTCCACACAAATGGAGTACACGCCGGCCGGATCTCAGCAGCCTGACCCGGAAAAGGAGGCCATGAAGGAACAGCTGAAGGAACAGGCGGAGAACATAAAGAAGATGCAGGATGAGATGGCCATGTTTCCGGCCATGTTTAACAAATGCAACCAAGGTCGTTCCCCATCCCCTCCAAACAACGGAGACCCCTTTAACGGGGATGGTGGTAACTCCGGTGCTCCAGCTAGCTTCATAGTTAGTTGATTATTTTTTGTTGTTGTTGTTGTAACTGTATTTACGGATTATGTATCTTCGAACTAGTTTAGACTTGTGTACCTTCAAACCGTATGTTAAATCTTTTTTATATAAGTTTTTTCAGCATAAATGAGTCCAGAGATGAACTCTTTTGGTTGACTAAGAGTGAATGTGGTTGAGGTATTGTGGATAGTTGACATTTGTGGTTGGTTGAGTGTAACACCCGCAAATTTCCTAGCTATGCTATCTGTTTCATTACGATTATATCGTAACTCTGTAATATTCCGTCTAACTACATTTTTCCCATTTCGAATTCTCTTTCATTATCGAGCCTAAAATTATTTATTTTCAAAAAATGGATGTTTAATTATTTTACTACGCGATTTCATAAATAATTATTTTCTAATGCGTTTTTAATCCGATTTCTTCGTAAACGCTTATATTATTTTACAAATCTTCTTTTATTAACACTACATATTATTTTTATCCTATTTATTTTAATTCTTATCCTCGTATTTATTTTAATCGGAAACTTATCACATCGATTTGTTGCTTGTTCTTTCCATCTCAACCATCTTGTTTCCTAGTTGAGGTAAGAGTGCTTGTGACCCGATTATTCCTATCTTTTAGCCTTCTAATTTCTTTTATATATTCTCTTTCATTCTAGTCTATTTTATTCACAAAGTCTTCTTTTCTCCTCTATTTTAAGTTAAACTTCCTCCTTTTTGTTCGTCAATCTGATCATAATTCGTCTCTAATTCTTTCCGATCTCGAGGGTAATTTAATTACTCTTATTCATTCTTCATCTCTTTTTCTCCTTTCTATTCACTTATATTGTGGTTTTAATACCATATATTTAATTATTTCGTAGGCTTTCGTGCTAGATATGACGAAGACAATTATTTAATTTATTCGGATCTCGGTTAAGGTAACATTGACACGTTACTCGGTATTATGTGATATTATTGTTGTAGTTGCATGTATAGAAATTAGATTTCTATTAGACAATATATGTATGTCTCGTTTTTAATAACAAAGGCTTTAAAAACGTAAATTTTCACATGTTTCGTTATTTTAAATTGTTTTACGAGATTTGATAACAAGTCTTTCTTTTAATTATTAAAAAGTATTATAAGGCCGAGACTAAAACATACAAATAATAATTTATTTCATAATTTTCGTGATTTTGATAAGAATTGTCAAATTGAAAGTTGTATTGTTTTTAACTAAGTTACAGCATGTTTCAAAATCTGTTAGTGTTTTTGTGTGAATTAATACTCTATTTTAAATTATTTATTTCCGAAAAATTTGAAAAGAGACTACTATTTATTTTAAGTCTGATTTATGCCTATTTAATTTCGTGAAATAATTCCAAGTGGTTTGGTCACAATAAATTGTTTATGAACAGGTGTCAAACTAATCTGCGATTCTGTCAGTTGTGATAAGATCTAAATTGAAATATATGTTAAACTTTTTATTTAATATTGGTAATTTACTTACAGAAACTATGAAGACTCTAGTTAATGTTTCCAATTGGAATTTATTTAAAATCAATTTTTAAACGTGTTTTATTAAAGAAATACAATCGAGTGTCTAATTCTGACAGATTTTAAATATACGAACAAAAACCCATGTTTTATTCGGAATTTGGATTTTCTCCATAAATAGAAGTTGTAACTAAGATTTTAAAGTTTTCAACCTCACTAATTTTACGTTGTTTTGATTTTTAATGATTTAATTACAAACTTTATAGTAAGACAGTGCAAATCTAGAAAATCTGTCAATTTGTTATTTAAATACTTTTAATTATTTAAACTTCAACCTTTTTAAAAATAAGTATGATTTTGACTTTAGTTGACTTTTAATCATGAATTATACATTTTTATAATAAATATAATGTTTACGTCTCGAGGCCTATTATTAACTATTTTATATAACTTCTATTTTGATCGATTTCTATTTATAATATTACCTACTTTTGGAAGTTATTATTTTAAGAAAGTTTATATTTTTATAAAGTTTTCTCTTTTGAAGAACAAACTATATTTTTATTGAATTTCGATAATGGCTTTGTTTTGGAGTTATGGAATAAGAGAAGTGTACGGGTAGAGTAATACAGTCTAGTGTATCCGAGCGAGATGCATTGGTTGTTGAACTGGGCATGTTCTTGTCCAGGAGTGTATGTTCATTTTGACCTTAAGCTCGTACCTCGCATGTAAGACGCCGTCGGGTTGAACTGGGCACACTTGGTGTTCCAGGAGGGGTGTGCATATTTACTTAAGCTAGGACCTCGCATTGATAAGTCGCCGTCCTATTATGGTTGAGTAGCCTAGTTAGAGATCGAAGTCTGATTTGTTTGAACTAAGTTCTCGAAGCTAGTTTTTAGTATTCTCCTAGTGAAAGTCTATTCTGTTGCACTGATTCATATCCATAACGCCGTTATTACTATTGGTTGATATTGACTTGCAGGTTGGCAGTCGTTTTAAATTATTTTACTATATTGTTTTAAACGTTTTCCATTTTGAACTATTTTGATATAATAGTAATTATGCTTTAATGTCATGTAATATGGCTGGGAGAACGTCGTCGTTACTCCCCACTGAATTGTGGCTGTTATGTTTATAACATAACAGGTATTTTGTTGCTGGGTTTGGGTATGAGCTAGCGAGTGACATGGATCCTACTCTACTTCATTTATATTAATTTTTGGATTGTTAAACCCATTTGGAGAACTTTTATTTTTAGCCCTTTTGTAAGAAGTGGCTTTTGTATTGACTGACCGTTTTTTTGTAAAATTTAGAACATCAGTGTGTTTTAATTCCAAGTCTACAGTGTTTCCGCCACTGTATTGCGTTAGAATTTATAGGGGATTACATTGAGAGTTGTGGTTGTGGTTTATTTTGCAGGTTTTGGCTAAACATTGAACGCATGTTTAAGGTCATGCAACAGCGTAAATAGCGTCCAATAACGGACGTCATGACAGATGCCAGGGGAAGCTAAAATGGCGTCCGACTGTCGGTCGCCAACTCAAGGAACATGGCGTCCGACTGTGGACGCCACCCAGGGACACCTGGTGTCCACAGTCGGACGCCATCCATGGCATCCACTGTCGGTCGCCATTTCCCCTGGCGTCCAATAGTGGACGCCCGTTTTAAAAATGGGCGACCGGTCGTGGCTTCCGCTTTCTGGCGTCTGTTTGCGGACGCCCGTCGCCTTATAGCGTCCACTATCGGTGACCACCAGGTGGACGCCGGGGACTGTTTTTCTTGTAGTGTAGAGACCTGTTTGCTTGGAATCAGGCTGCTATGGCAAAATTGGCATCATGGGTATTTGATCAGCCGGATCGTTTATGGGTTCGGTGGGTGAATAGCATCTATCTGAAGGGGCGTGATTGGCGTGAATACCAACCCAACACGGATGTCACCTGGGCATGGCGAAAGATCTGTCAGGCTAAGGACAAAATTAAACATATGTATGTGAATGGTCTCTGGCATGGATCGTGCTCCTATTATGCGATCTCGGGGGGTTACGAGGGCATTCGGATTTACAAGCCGAAGGTTCCTTGGGCTCGCCTCGTGTGGAGTGTTTGGAGTGTTCCTAAACATAGCTTTATTTATTGCTTGGCTAGTGTTTAGGAGGGCTTTAAACACTAGGATAAAACTGGTGAGGTTTGGTGTTGCTGAATCAGACCGTTGTTATTTATGTGAAGCTCAGGAAGAGAGCTTGGAGCACCTGTTCTTTGGGTGTGGGTGGAGCTCCCAGATTGTCGATAGTTTAAGCGTGTGGGTGAAGAAACAAATACCGAGTCACGATACCTTACTTTGGGCGAGCAAGATGCGGGGATCGAAGTTGCAATGCAATGTCATTCGTGCTATGTTCAATGCCATGATTTATCTTGTTTGGAGGCAACGAAACTTGTGTAGAATTGAAGGATCGGTGCAGCGGCCTCATATTATTGTTAAGTTGATCAAAATGGATGTACGGGATAGAATTATGTCTAAGATTAAATACCCATTACGGGCTAGAGATGCTAGATGGCTACATAATTTGATGTAGTCATTCAACTGTACATTGATCCACATTTGTTAATACATACTTACCCTTTACCAAAAAAAGAAAAACTTGTGCAGAACTGATGGAGTAGTGCAGCAACCGCAATCTATTGTTAAGCTGATCAAGATGGACGTTAAAAATAAAATAATGTGTAAGATCAAATACCCACTATGTGCTAGAGATGCTAGATGGCTACATAACTTGATGTAGTCATACACCTGTAAATTGATTATACATATTATTAATATACTTACCCTTTACCAAAAAAAAAACTTTTAAATTATCCCACATCGAAAAATTATGATAGGGTGATGCATGGATCGAAATTCTATATTATAAATAAGAGTAATCATTCGGTTTGTATAGAATTTAAACTTAAATAAAAGTGAGATACTTTTGTGAGTAAATTTGTATCGAAAAAGTAATGAATATATTACATATAAAAATAGTAAAATTAACCCACATCGAAAAATTATAATAAGAATTTCTATATTATAAATAAAAATAATCATTTGATGTTAGCTACGGAGTATTAAGCAAATAATTAGATTATGAATAATATAATTTTTTTCAACCTTATAATATGCAGTTAATAATATTGATGAATAAATAGGGGAAATGATTTTCTTAATTAATTGACTCTATTATTCAAAGTGAATACGAAGTAAAACATATGCGAACATAATTATATAAACTCGCGAATATTTTTTGTAATATTTTTCTATTTTTTTATTTATTTATTATCGTAAATAATTGTTATGATTTGTATTTCATAATCATTTGAAATCAAGTGTTGACTTTTTATTGTGTTTCTTTAATTAAATTAATGTTTCTTGATTGGAAATAAGGGGTTGTGGAGGGAAAAAAATTGTTAGTGTTATGAAAGGTAAAAGCTTTTATTCAATGTGTGTCTTGACATACAACCTATGCCTCCTTATATATAGGGTTACACACTTAAGGACATCATAATACATATGGTAAGGAAAGATTTACCCTAGATATCCTTACCATAGGTATTTATAACACTCCCCCTGATGGCCGGCTAGTAGCCCAGAAATCTGTCCACCATTACAACTTTCAATAGAGGCAAGGAGTAAATAAAAAACTTAATATGTATTGGACATATTCAGATGCCTCGTTAAAACCTTGACAAGGAAAACCCAGTGGGAAAAAACCTTGAGGAAGGAAAAAGAGTACATCATAATATGTCCAAACATCAACCATGTTACTATCAAAACATTTAAGGAACTAAATCCTTGAGGCGACGCATTCCAATTTTGTGGACTAGTTTCTTGAATGTTGCAGTCGGTAAAGCTTTAGTGAGTAGGTCTGCCAAGTTGTCACTTGAATGCACTTGCTGGATGTCAATGTCACCATGCTTTTGTAGATCGTGTGTAAAGAAAAACTTTGGACTGATATGTTTCGTTCGATCACCTTTGATAAAGCCCTCTTTTAGTTGTGCAATACAAGCAGCAGTGTCTTCGCACAATATTGTTGGCACATCCTTAATCGAAGGGAGTCCACACGAGTCTTGAATATGGTGTATTACCGACCTCAGCCACAAGGATTCACGACTTGCCTCATGTATTTCTAGTAACTCAGAATGATTTGTAGAAGTAGCTGCAATTGTTTGTTTAACTGACTGCCATGTGCTGTGTGCTAAATTTAGACCGTTTTTCTTCCCATTTAGACCCGTTTTCCCCTCGTTTTGCGAGTCTTGAGTGCGATTATCGCCATATTTTGCGTACTTCTCGCATTAGCGTCCCTCTTGTGCGTTTTACGTGTTTTTGGTAGTTTTTCTATCAATTTTGATAGGTTTTGCTACAAAAATCACGATTGGGCTTCCACGAGCACAAGAGAAGGGAAAACCGTCCAAAGAGCAAAGCACACAACTTAAAGTTTAAAGCCATCCGATCGAACAAACGAAGAATGAGACAAGATTCGAGGCCAGAAAAAATGACCGGGCGAAATTTCACCCGACGGTGAAACGCCTCCCCCGAAGATTTTCCGAGCTTACCCACCGGGCGAAACTGACCGGGCGAAATTTCGACCACCGGGTGAAATTTCGCCCGATGGGAAGAAGTGTCGAAAACGCGAAAAAAAGAAGAAAATCTCACCGGGCGAAATTTTCACCCGATGAGAATTATCGTCAAGTCCGCAGGGCAAAGTTTCACCCCATGGAGATGCAAAAGGAGATTGTCTCAGTAATGGAGCATAAAGTTGGATTTGGGCTTTAGGTTAAAAACCCATTAAGAGATTACTATATATATGTTACCCTAATTCATTGCCTAAACCACCTCTCCATTGTGCTAAGGAGGGAAGATATTACACCACTCCACCATCCTATTACACCATCCATTAGTAGTAGTAATCTAGAAAAATCCTCCAAAATTCTAGTAGTTTACATAGTAATTAATAGTAGATCTACAAGTTTCCATCAACAATTATTTAGATTTCAAGTTTGTAAGAAGATTATTCAAGTTTTATTTGAAGATTTGTTGGGTTTATTGGAGGATTAGTGACAAGTTCTCCATTTTATTCATCAAAGATTCAATCTTTATCTATGATATCTTCTTATTTCTTATAGATCTACATAGTTGGTATAATTCTCTTCCACTCTCTAATCTCTAGTTTAGTTTTTGTGTTGTTTTCTCATCATCATCTTGTTTAGATCTAATTAATATGCATGTTGTGATGATTTCCATAATGATGTGTGAGTAGATTTCTTGTTGGGGAGTTTAGGGATGAGGGCTTGGATTATTTGAATATAGGGATGTTGGTGGGTTGCTTGCATTTTGGTTTATCTTATTTATGGTGTTGTGTCATTGTTGTTTTAGTCCGGCCAACTAGACCGACCTTGACTAATTTCTATCAATATGGGGAAACTCGGGGTAGAAATTACCATGACTAGGGACTTACCCTCATTCGCCGCGAAAGCGGGATTTTAGGTGAGTTTATCAATATTGCGACAAAAACTCGACTCCGACCTTCTTAGACTCCAAGTACCGAATCCCGACTTCTCCCCAACACCTTTTCCCTAGATTGACCACCCTTAGCTATTTCTCTAGATATTCCCTTAGTTTAGACTCGGCCCTAGAAAAAACCCCCCTCTAAGACATCAAACACGACACTTTAAGCTTCACAAACACACACCGTTCCCTGTGGACCGACCTCGACTTACCACGATTACTCTAGTAGTTTTTGTGTTATTCCGAGTCTTACAAGTATCGTTTGATCCCCCGTCCTTCGTTAACGACCGATCCGATTGGGAGGCGATCACCATGATATAGCTGTATCTCCATATGTGAACAAATAGCCTGTTTGAGATTTCCCTTTGTGTGGATCAGAATGGTAACCTGCATCTTCATACCCAACTAGTTTTGATTTAGATTCATAAGAGTAAAATAAACCTAAATCAATGGTACCACTAAGATATCGGAGTAAGTGTTTGACTCCATTCCAATGTCTTTTAGTTGGGGTAGAGCTATATCTAGCTAATAAATTCACTGAAAAAGCAATGTCAGGTCTTGTAGAGTTAGCGAGATACATGAGAGCATCAACTGCACTTAAATAAGGTACTTCTGGTCCCAGGAGTTCTTCCCCATCCTCTTTAGGACGAAATGGATCTTTATGCACATCGAGTGATCTTACAACCATGGGAGAACTTAATGGATGTGCTTTATCCATATAGAAGCGTTTTAAGACCTTTTCAGTATAAGTGGATTGGTGAACAAATATCCCGTTCGTGACATGTTCAATTTGTAAACCAAGACAGAACTTAGTTTTACCAAGATCTTTCATCTCAAATTGCTTTTGTAAATAGTCGGCGGTTTCAGTGATCTGTACTTGAGTACCAATGAGATTTAAATCATCAACATAGACTGCAATAATAGCAAAACCTGAACAAGATTTCTTAATGAACACGCATGAACAAATGGCATTATTAGTGTATCCTTGTTTTACCAAGTATTCACTAAGTCTATTATACCACATTCTTCCAGATTGCTTTAGTCCATATAGAGCTTTTTGAAACTTTATTGAGTATATACTACGTTGTTTGGATATCTTTTCAAGTATAGGAAGTCCCTCGGGAATTTTCATGTAGATGTCGCTATCAAGTGACCCATAAAGATAGGCCGTGACCACATTCATAAGATGCATGTCTAGCTTTTCTGAAGCCGCCAAGCTAATAAGAAACCGAAATGTAATGCCATCCATTACTGGAGAATAAGTTTCTTGGTAATCGATACCAGGTCTTTGTGAAAAACCTTGTGCAACGAGTCGAGCTTTATATCTCACAATTTCATTTTTCTCATTGCGTTTTCTGACGAATACCCATTTGTATCCGACGGCTTTTACACCTTTTGGAGTTCCAGCAATTTAGCCAAAAACGTTCCGTTTTGCTAATGAGTTAAACTCTGCTTGGATTGCATCCTTCCACATTTGCCAATCTTTTCGATTTTGACATTCTTCTATCGATTGTGGTTCAGGATCGTCATTATTTTCCATGACGTTCAGAGCAACTGTGAATGCAAATATATCATCAGGAATAATTGCATTTCTATCCCAACTTTCTTTTATACCAACATAGTTTATGGAAATCTCGTTGTTTTGAGCTCCATTATCCTCATCATGTGCAACTACGTCCTCCGTATTTGATTGTTCAATCAAGTTTTCAGATAGAGTGTCCTTTTCTAGAAAGGCAGTTGTTAACCTCTTTTTACGGGGAACTAAATCTTTTGCACCAAGAGGTCTCCCATGCTTTAAGCGTGGCTTGGGCTCATTTGTTTTATCATGATTTCCTACTGGGATACACAATTTTGCTGGGGCATTCACAGCATGAATATGTGACTTGGTTACCTTTCCTGTATCCGTAAATGCATCATGAATCCTATTTGCAATATTTTGCAAATGTATGATCCTTTGAACCTCTAGTTCGCACTGCTTTGTACGGGGATCGAAATGGGCTAGTGTTGGTGTATTCCAAGAAATTTCTCGGCTTTCCTCAAGATTAGGCTTTTCTCCCCCTAATGACGGGAAATTTGACTCATCAAACTGACAGTCAACAAATCTTGCTTTAAAGACGTCTCCTGTGAGAGGCTCTAAATATTTAATGATAGATGGGGATTCATAGCCGACATATGTACCGAGTTTACGTTGGGGTCCCATTTTTGCTCTTTGAGGTGGAGCTATAGGGACATAAACTGCACAACCAAAAGTTCTAAGATGAGAGATATTTGGTTGATGCCCAAACACAAGTTGTACGGGTGAGTACTGCTGATAACTCATTGGTCTAATCCGTACTAGTGTTGCGGCATGTAATATTGCATGAGCCCATGCTGAAGATGACAATTTGGACATTAAGATTAATGGTCGAGCAATTAATTGTAAACGTTTAATAAAAGACTCAGCTAGACCATTTTGAGTATGCACATGGGCCACGGGATGTTCAACATCAATGCCAATTGACATGCAATATTCATCAAATATTTTAGATGTAAATTCTCCAGCATTATCCATACGAATAGTTCTGATTGGGGAATCTGAGAACTGAGCTCGTAATCTAATAATTTGTGAAAGGAGTCTTGCAAACGCAACAGTGCGAGTTGAAAGGAGGCAAACATGAGACCATCGTGTTGAGGCGTCAATTAGGACCATAAAATAACGAAATGGTCCAGAGAAAGGGTGAATTGACCCACAAATATCACCTTGGATTCGTTGCAAGAAATTTGGTGATTCAATATCAATCTTCATTAAGGATGGTCTAATGATTAATTTGCCCTTATAACAAGCCTCGCAAGGACAATCTTTGATTGATAGAACTTTTAGACGCTTTAAAGGATGTCCATGTGAGTTTTCAATTCGACGCATCATTGTTGATCCTGGATGACCTAGGCGATCATGCCAAAGTTTAAAAACATTTGGATCAGAACTTTTCACATGTTTCACAAACTGTGATTCAATGAGGATAGTATGATATAATCAGGAAGGCAAAGCAGGAAGTTTTTCTAATATGTGCTTTTTTCCTAAAATAATATCAGTGATGCACAAGTATTCTATGCCAGCCTCAATTGTCGTCTCAAGGTGGTATCCATTGAGGCGGATATCTTTAAAACTCAACAAGTTTCGTTTCGATCTTGTTGAATATAAAGCATCACGAATGTTGATTTTCGTACCATTAGGTAATATCAACAGTGCTTTTCCGTGACCTTCAATAATATTTGATGTCCCTGATATTGTGCTAACATTGGCCGTAGCTAACGTTAAATGGGAGAAAAATTGCTTGTTGCGAATGATTGTATGCGTTGTTGCACTGTCTACAAGACATACATCGTCACTATTTGTTTTCAATATTCCATAAGCAGTATCCATATTCCTTTGAAAAAGAATAAAAATAAACATAAGCATAGCGAAAATATAATAAATAATAACTGGAAACGAAATCAAATATCGTTACTAGAGAAAAATAACAAACGGATGCATGACGAAAACTGATAAGAAATTAAATTGATAGAACATAAATTTAAAACGGGACAATCAATGTCACTTATTCTAAGTAAACTACTACGTAATTCTAATAATTAAACTTAGACATCATTGAGGAAAGATCCGACATCCTCAAATTCATCATTTTCATTTGTATGATTCTTGAAATCAGGAAGATCAAGATGGACACCATCATTTAATGGCACTTCATATTGGGCAAAAATTGTTTCAGCTTCCTTAGCCTGAATGGAAGCTTTATAGAGTTGAACAAGATGTCTTGGTGTACGACAAACATTTGACCAATGTCCAGATGAGCCACATCGATGACATATAGATTCATTTTTCTTCCCCTTATTGGAGTTAGAATCATTAGTCCTTTTCTGAATGGATTTTTTAGGACCAAAGTTATGTCCATTCCTTTTTCCACCTCTTGCAGAAATACTAGCATTTGCTTCAGGAATAGGGATAGGTGATGAACCAGTGGGATGAGTCTGATGATTTTGCATTAATAACTCATTGTTTTGTTCAGTAACCAAAAGACAAGATATGAGCTCTGAATATTTCTGAAATCGACGCTCACGGTATTGTTGTTGTAAAACAACATTTGAGGCAGGGAAAGTAGAAAAAGGTTTTCTCCAAAAGATCAGAATCAGTGATAGTTTCTCCGCATAATTTCAAAAGAGAAACAATTTGAAAAAGTGCTGAATTATAGTCAGTGACACATTTAAAATCTTGTAGTCGGAGGTGCATCCATTTGAACCTTGCACATGGGAGAATGACGGTTTTTTGATGGTCAAAACGACCTATTAATTCCGTCCACAGATTGTAGGGATCTTTCACCGTAAGATACTGTGCCTTCAAAGATTCGTCAAGGTGACGACGGAGAAAAATCAATGCCTTGGACCGATTCTCAAGGGATTCCTTGTTGTCTTTTTTAATGGTTTCCCCCAAAGATGAAGCGTTTAGGTGCATTTCAGCATCTAATGTCCACATTAAATAATTGTGTCTGATATGTCCAGAGCTGTAAATTCAAGCTTTGAAAGATTCAACATCTAATAAAAATTTGGATGTCAGTAAAGGAATCAAGAAAAACTAAGATGAAAAATAAGATAATACATGGTACGTAATAATTACACAATTATTTAATAGCAATAAATCATGATTAATATATACGAGATATCCGGTTTATTAATATACGGTAACAGTTAGTATTTATTATCAAGGTTTGTGCAAGAAAAATATATATATATATATATATATAACATGCATAGAAAAGAAAAAAAATACAAAAAAATTATCATGAGAATTAATAAGGAAAGACTAAGTAAATAGAAATTATGTTTTCAACTTTATTTGGGTATGAATGAAAACCCTTAAAAGTATAAAAGTTGCAAACCATTAGCCTAAAAATATTTAATTACTCTATTCTTTAATTCCAATATTACTCACCACGTAGGTGAAATAATTTGCCAATGAATTGAAATGGCTGGAATCATCATAATAATGAATATTGAGTATTGAGAGTGGTAAGGCAATAATACGGATTCAAAGTGTGCGTAAAAAGAAAGCACAAAGAAATTATTCCGTAGGGGAGAAATAAATAAATAAATAACCGAAATATATGAGCCCAAATATATAGTACAACTTATAAAATATATGAAGTAATTATGAAAGGATAAAAGTAAAATAAAACAAAATTATGATTTGTGTTTATGGCCATACAATAATTTATAATGTAAGGTAGATGTTACCCTAAAATATATTGTTTGAGGCACCAACAACAAAGTTAATAATGAAATACAATAAAAATAAAGACGTATGATATACTCCGTAATGTTTACAAATGACTTTTAAAAAAAATTATTAGAAAAGAAAAAGAAAATTGAAAAAAATACTTGTCTACCATGATGCTACGTGCAACGTCATAAGACGTAGATGTAGAAAAGAAAAAAAATTGAAAGAAAAAGAAGAAGTAATAAAGAATGCTACGTGCTATACATCTATGATGTAGATGAAGATTTTTTTTTTTTTTTTCAAAAACTCAATCTCTACCATGATACCTACCGTACTATGTTAGAAATAACAATACCTACCATGGAATTGAGCTACGTGCTAACGTGTTATGAAAGGTAAAAGCTTTTATTCAATGTGTGTCTTGACATACAACCTATGTCTCCTTATATATAGGGCTACACATATAAGGACATCATAATATATATGGTAAGGAAAGATTTATCCTAGATATCCATTACCATAAGTATTTATAACAGTTAGGGATTTATTCTCTTAGTTATAAAAAAAATTATAAGGGGGAGGGGATGGTGTATTGTTTTATGTTATTTGTAAAATTGACTCCAACCCCGACTCGACTTAACGTAAACAAAACACGACTTCCACCACTTAACGGATGTCATATGATGGTAAGTCATCGGGAAAATCTTCTCCACGCATTAAGCGGTGTAGTCTTGGCTAATCCTAACCCCTTTCTTCAAAAAATGGCACACTTGGAACCCGTATATGTGGAGGTCACATCTCAACAGGCACACTTGCAAAATTAATTTCTTATAACTTCATATAGCATTTAATAAAAATAACTAGTCGCCATACCCGTGCACCGCACGGGAATATATTGTTTTATAGCCTTTGTAAATCGCAAATCTGTCTTTTTGTTTCACTGTCCAATACTTATTTTATTATTAATTTATGCATTTTTTGTTTTGATTTCATGTCTTTGTAATTTTAGTTACTTCCACAGACATTCCTAAATTCTGAATAAGACGGAGGTTAGAAAGATTGAACGATTCAAGTTACAAAAATATATATGACATGTATGTTAAATGAATGGTGGGAAAAAAAAGGGGAGAAAGTGTCGAAACATACATCAAACATGTCACCACAAGTGTAGCAAGGTGAATTAGACTGAAAGTGTGTTTGTAAAAACTTAAGCAAGTGATTATTGGCGAAAATGAGATATAACGCTATAAGATGTAATGCATAACTAATAATTCATTTTTTACTTTTATTGGAGAACGTAGTCCTCTTGAAATATGACTTTGATCTTTCTTATTTTTTCCTTGCGTCTTTAGTTGAGATTTTCAAATCTAATATTGGCCTCTTTTCTTCTATGGTTTCTATTGTTACGGATGCTTCTTTTACTACCACTTCAGACTTATAACACATTGGGTGTGTTAGTTTTGTTCTTAAAATATAAGCAACGTATTATGAGTGCTCGTAGTTGATGTACATAATAATTGTTAGCTTACCTCTTGTCTAGCATTCTCTTCTCCTTTTTAATTGGTGTGTTTACCGCGAAACTCTAGTTCTATTTGGGTGGTACACTGAGGTTCATATTGAGATTTGGTTGTAAATCTAATCGGGTCGCTTTGGTTGTACACTTGGGTGACATATTGAGGTTCATGCTCTATAATAACTTTTTTATCCATTGTTGTAGGTGATAATACAATTATGAACTATGAAAGGGAAAGATGAATGGAAGAGGATGATGAAGCAAGGTGGAGTTGATAAGTTTTTCTTCTTTTCTCTCTTCTTTCTTAATTGATTGAGTTTTTTTTAATAAAAAATTTTGTTAACTGATTGTCTTTGTTTTTTAACAGACTCCCTCGTTTCTTAATTTTATTTGTCGGTTGGTTTAGTTGCTTGGCCTAAACAGAGCAGAACACATGACTTTATTACTCCCTCCTTTCACTATCTTTTGCCTCGTTTCATTAAAATACTCTTACAAATAATGATGAAATGAGGCAAAAGATTATGAACAGAGGGAGTATAAGATAGTATTAGGGCAATATCAATGATAACATATAAGGAGTTTCATGTCATTGAGTTAGAGAATAAAGTTCCTTATATGAAATCGGTTTCTAAAGTAAGGAATCGATTTCATACATGTAAATTGAGAGAAAAAAGGGGATCCACAATAAATATATGAAACTTTTACCATTGATCGGTGAAATAGAAAGTTTCAAACATGGTTAGATGTACCTTCATGACAATGAAAATATGGTGTATGGAACTACAACTATTGCTGCTATTGCCCTTAGATAAATGATGGATGATGATGGTTTGTTTGAATTTTAATAAATTAATAAATAGATAAGATAGTGCTCTAACATCCCACCTCTCTCTCTACATTTTTCTTTTCTCCTATTTTATATTTTTTGCTTTCTCAACTTTTGTACGTGATTTTTTTTTGTACGTGAAATTATACAAATAGTGTGATATCGTATTTTATTGTTCGATCTTGTGCTAGTTTCTCCTTCGTTTTCTCTCATCTACATTGTTGAGTTTGTTGCTCTTGCCCTTTTTTTGGTAAAATGTGAGGTATTATTATATCATAGACAAAATGTGACATATACATGGGATAACAATTTTAGCGCTTTAATACATAGTACCACTATATAGCAACCTGGAAACAAAGTCCAACACACATAACAATCTATTATTGCTCTTACCCTTTGTTGTGCTTGTTTCTAATTTTGATGTTTCACATTTGTTGTTGTCTGTGTTAGTGTTCTTCTATTATTTTCCATTATTAGTTGTGTATTAGATTATGATTGATGTAGAGATGCGTCTAAATCTATGATCGACGTGTTGATATGATACTACATCAACTCATCGATCAACTTATTATTACAATAACAATACTATGTCAATTATGTGAGATTGGGGTTGTATCGATTGACTCCTACTAATAATGAGTAGCATTAAGATGAGTCTAATGAAAGCATGAACCCAATGAAGCAGGAACGAATTGATAGCCACGCACATACCGAGTTAGTCTGGGCGGTGGAAAAAATCGGGGTCGTCTGTATCCAACGACAACAGTAAGACGATGTTTGGCGGCAGGAATCAGCTCGATTTCGTTGTACACTTGGATGGTGTAATGGGAAAGGCAAGCACCCATTGTTATAGGTGGTGGATTATAAGGGAGGAAGATGAAGAGGATGGGAGGTGGTTGAAATTTATTGGTTTACTTTGGATTCTACATAATCAATGAGGAAGAAGTTGAAGGGTTCTAATGAGGAAGAAGTTGATGGGTTCTTCACTTTGGATTCTACATAATCAATAAGGAAGAAGTTGAAGGGTTCTAGCTAATAATAACCGACTTTGGCATTGATTATGTATTCAACTCTCTCCTTTTCAATTTCTACCCAATTCACATCATGACAAGTGTGTTACCTTAGAATTGATTATTGGTTGTATAGAGCTTGGAGAATGCTTTGTTTTCTATTTAATATAATATATAGATATAGATTAGTATATTAACGTGAGTACAGTAGAAACATGTTAGAAAAGTTGTTATCGTATATAGCCATCTGATGTTTCAATTAAGCTCCAAACTTGCAGTTACAAATGCTTAACTATCTTTAGTCAAAATCAAGAGATTCATCATTCATACTGCCATACTGGTGAGGTGAGAAGTGAGATACAGTAGATACTACTGAAGTAACGAATTCCAACTTTAAGCGAGTAATTGAAATTGAATGAATATAACTCAACCCAACTAAAGATTTGTTAATAATTAGCAAGACAGTCAGGCCTAACTAATTGTCTAACCTTGTGTGTCAGGAAGAATAATCTTAATTGAGCCAATGTAATAATGGTACGGTTCCTTCAATTACTCTAATTTTTTTGTTAGGGAGTAAGTATTTGGTAGTCCCACTTGAGAAAAATTCCACGTGCAAAGGTTTGTAACTTAACAGGAGGAGCCTACCTATGTCCCTTCGACTTTGTATAGTTGTACTAAACCACGGGGTTGTAAATCATCGAGACGAACGGAGAAGTACTATTTAGTGTTAAGACGGAATGCGGAGAAATCATATGTGACAAACTTGAGCATGTAAATTTACATATATTCAAAGAGATGAACGATAAAAGTTGATAAAAAAAAGTTTATTACCTTCATAATTTATGACCCTTACAGATGTGATGACTACGACCATGTTATGTCCATTTTGTCGGCTAATTTCCTCTGTAATGTAGTCGGACGCATCACCCCATAAAGTCACGTTCACTACTACACCCGAGTATCGTTGATGTGGAAGACTTATCAAATAGAACGTAGGTGGGTGGAGGTTGTTTTGGATTCTTGTCTCGACGACTACACATCTTCGGATCATGCGATTTAATTTCTCAACGGTAATAGGGTGTGAATTGATCATGCTCGTTGCATGAAACACTTGGATGGTGTAATGGGAAGGGAAGCATCCATTAATATAGGTGGTGAATTATAAGTGTTAAGCTTTCAACCATAACTCCTTTCTCCTTTTCATCTTCCACTTCATACCTTTTCATCTTCCACTTAATAACTCCTACCTTTTCATTTTCCACTTCATAACTTCCTCCATAACTCCTTCCTCATTTTCATCTTTCACTTCATACCTTTTCATCTTCCATCCAATATATATATATATATATATAAGCAACAAAACAAAATGCAATAAGAATAAATTAGAGCCGAATGCAAGAAATTGAAAAACAAAAACAGTTCTAACTTAGCCTCTTCTTAATCATATTTTGTAAATTTATTCAATCTTGAATATAAATAAAAATACACTCTTATGAACACAAAATTCATGATATTTAAAGTTCACTTGAAATATATCTATATAAATAATCAATTAAAATAAAATTATTATACATGAAAAGTGAGAAATTTCAGACTTGATTATTGGTTTCGCATAAGTTCACTAAAAAAAATGCAAGAAGATAAAATTAGCACTAAAATTAGAATCAACGATGAGCAATTATACAACCGAAGAGAATATTTTAAAAATAGAACGGGAAATTTTTAATAAGACAAAATTTTTCATTATATAAAGCCATTTTTTGTGTAAATGTGAGCTTTTATTTCATTCAAATATAGATGTACAATCAAAGAATTACATGTACAGTATGAAGAACTGGCTAATATTCCTCAGTCCGATCTAGACTCCAATTAGTCTACTCAACATTTGGAATTCATCTTTTGTATTATAAGTCCTATGGAGTAAACTTCTGCACCTATTTTGAACATCTTCCTGAATCTGTGCTATCACTTTAGCTGGATGCTATATATGACCCTCCGTCCATGCTCCATTTCTTTTGAGCCAAATTGCGTGATGGTACGCGTTTAACACCAACGACTGGATCCTTCCTCTCGCGCCATTCAGCAGTTTGTAATCCGGGAATTTAGGGAAGTCGAATCCAATCCATATTTAAGCAGTTCGTCAAACATCTCGGTGACACATCTTTCCTGGAATATAAAGCCAAAACTTGATGACACATATATATGAGAGAAAAATTTAATAAGACTAAATTGACAAAAGAGAAGAAATATGTGTATCCGTATATAAGACTAATAAGACTAAATTTTTTAAGGGTTATTTGAGCATTTAATATCTGCCACGTGGCAAAAAATTAAATACTCAAATAACTCTTTTAACTTTATATATAGATGATAATAAAATCATCAAAATATCATATTTGATTATAATTACATCTATATAAGCATATACGTAATGAGTATGGATAACATATTAATATTAAATAGAATTTAAATTCAAAAATACGAAGTACTCTGTATATTTTTTTCGATTTTAAAAGGGTAACAAAAAAAGCACGATAAATAATTGCCGACCCGTATTATGATCTTAATTCAATCCACGACACGTATAACCCGATCGTATTTGGCCCAACCGGAATTGTGAGAAGACTTGCATGATCTGAACGGGGAGACAACCCGTCGGACCCACATGGGCTTATTAGTTGAGGTCCAAAGGCATGGCGGACCTAAAGAGTTCAACGACGTTGGGCCTTAGTTGCTTTGCCTACGGGCTCTCAACTTAATCGTATGTACTCCGTATACGAAAACGAAAACGAAAACGAAAAAGAAAAAAAACGAAAAAAAAATAAAGTTAAGTCAAGTAGTACGAGTAATTGTCAAGTCGATGTTTTCGTCATCTCCTCTTCCTCCTCCTCCTCCTCCTCCTCCTCCTCCCTTTTTCTTGCATTAGTTCATACATAACGCCATTCCAACAAATAACGCCTAAAACCAAAAATCGAGCCAAAATCTCTTTATTTATTTCATCAATCAATTTAACCTCCAATTCAATCAAATCTAGGGTTTTCACACTTCAGGTATTTTTGCCTTCTTTCCTCATTTGTACTTCTAATTTTGCTTGATTATGATTTGCGTTCATCTTACTTTCACTTACATTTACCCTAATTCACTTACTTCTTACTTTGTTTTCTTAATTCTTCTCTTCATAATTCCTTGTTATGTGATTATGATTGCGCTGCATATGTGTTTATTTGAGAAAGAATGAGTTTTTTTTTGATGGATTATTGCTGATTTTTGCTGTTTTGTGGTTTCAGACGTGTTTTGTGAAGAAACTTGGTTAATTTATGTGAGATTTGTGAATTCGTGGGTAATCATACAGGAATAGTTGTGATAGAGCAGGATTTTAGGTAGTCAAGGGTGTATATAAGGTTTAACAATTTTTAAGAAATGAGTGCTACTCCGAAACGGGGTCCACAAGAGGAAGGCGGTCACTCGTCTTCTTCCTCGCTCCGACCTCACTTTGGGGGTGAGGAGGAGCCTCATGCCCATCCATGGGGTACTTATAGCCCTGTTCCCGATAATCGTCGTCTTCCAAGGCCTGATTCACGTGATGGGGAGAGAAAATCGCCTTTGCATTCCATGTACAGAATACCGTCAGCTGGGGTGACGGATTCTCATTCTCCCCATGCTAGTCATTCTGTTGGTGGGCCAGAGGTTAGGACGGAGTCTAAGGACTCTAGGGAGAGTAAGGGCGTGGAGATTAGGGACGTGAAACCTGAGCCTAGGGATGTGAATCATCAGAGCGGTAAGACTGAGAAGGAGGGAAGGGTGGACAACAAGGTGGAGGATAGTAAAGAGGTGAGGTATGAGAGAGATAGGGGTAACGATTCAAAGAGTGAAGTGAAGACAGAAAAGGATGTTGTAGGTGTCGTAACGGGGGCAAACCCAAATTGGAAAGATCCGCATCGGGCCAAAAGACATCCTGATATTTTGGGCAGTGCTGCGGTTTCAGGAACCTGGAATAGTTCACAACTCCGTGCCAAATATGAAGCTTCCACCAAGGAAATTGTCACGAGTTCTGTGAATGTGATGAAGGAACGTGTTGAAGGAAATGAGGCTGTGGGAGAGAACATAGTGGATTCAAAAGCCGATGATAAATACAAGGATAGGAAACGGAAGGAAGGAAAGCATTATGATTGGCCGGAAAACGACAAAGATAAGAGTGATTATAGGAGTAGCTTGCAACCTGGCACTAGTAGTAATCATGAATATAAGGAAGATGTAAGAGAAGAGAGAGATTCTGACCGTTGGGAGAGGGAGAAAAAGGAAACCCTGAAAGAGAAGGAAAGATTGAAAGAAAGGGAAAAGGACCAGGTTGACAAAGAAGGGAAGAATATTGCAGAAAAAGAGAGTTACCTTAACGAGAAAGATGTAGCAGACAAGCCATCATTGCAGGAAAATATTCTCTTTGAATCTAAAAAACCATCTGATTCCTGGAGGAATATGGAGAGGGAAGCTAAGGAGAGGAGAAAAGATAGAGATGGTGACATGGAAGGAGAAAGGCCTGAAAAGCGCAGATGCTATGAAAAAGAGTCAGATGATAGGGTAGCTGATGTTGGTGAGGGTACAGACAAAGAAAGAGACGCCTTTACCTATGGGGTTCAACAGAAGAAGAGGATGCTTCGTGCACGAGGGAGCCCTCAAGTTGGAAATCGAGATCCACGTTTTAAGTCTCGTGGGCAAGATGTTGAGGGGTATGTTTTGTAATCTTTACTACATGCTACATTTATGGACATTGTTCCAATTCAACTTCTTTCCTCTATTAATTTTTATCATTGAGTTGAATGCTTTATCATCCATCATTAATGACATGGCTTATTAAGTTAAAAGGCAGTGTCTTTAATTCAACTTTGGGGCAGGTTTAGTAAGAAAATGGAATGCACAGATATATTTTGGCGTTTATGTGTTACGAGTATAACTTACAATAGTTAGGGTGTTGTATAAATTTTAGAGTTAATTTATAACTCTCACCTTTTTATACCTCATTATCTAAACTATCACCTTATATAATTTGTTTCCAAAACTTCTATCTTATGAACATTTCCATTAACCTCCAACTAAAGCCTGTTTTAGCCAATATCAACTTGGGATTATCTTTCCATTGTGCTGAAAATTAGCTTTGGGCAAAAATGAAGCTATTATAATAATTGATACTTCATCCATTTATTTTTTATCTTCCCATTTTATATAATACTTCACCTATATATTGAGGGAATGAGAAGATAAAAAAATTAATGGAGGAAGTATTCATTAAACTTATCTTCTATTTCAAAAAAAAACCGGTTTTTTTGGATGAAATGTTTAGAAAATGTGGGAATTTTGAAAAGAATTTCAAAAATGCTTAGAGTCTTGACAATGAGGTATTTAACGGCATTGTTTATTAGTCATTTTAGTCATTTTGAAAAGAACTTCTTCGGAATTGTTTATTAGTCATTTTATATCTAGCTATCACGTATCGAAGGTGGCTTTCTCATGCAGAATTAAGCAACCATAGGAATGGGGGTGTATAACTTAATATAGAAAAGCTTAACTTCTTGTTGTTCAGTGATGTATCATGCTCATCGATGAATAATCAAGTCTAAAACTTTTGTTTGGATAAATTCGTAGTACATTCATTTACATGAGACTGACGCATGGTGATCTACGTTTGTCTGTTTCTGCTTTTAGGATGCCTCAGGGGCTTAGGGCCCTCTTTAATGCTGACCTCTGACATGCATTTGTTTCTATTTTGTTGTTTTTCTTTCAGTGATAAATTTGTCTCCCTGTTTAGGTCTATGTAATATTGCTGATCCTTCTTTTACTTTCTTTGTAGGTCTCAAGGTATGAATCTATTGCTTTTGAATATGTTACACCAGTTCCGTTGCTGTCAACTTTCTTTCTCGCCTAAACCCTTTTGGAACTATTCTTTTGTGCTGTTTTAGGCCCGATGCGTATTTTCTTCTTGAATCTCATAAAGTCTTTTCACTTTCCCTCTTATAACGCCAATATCTTATTGATCCTCTTACTATTATAATACTTCTTTTTTTTACACTTTTATGAAGGCGCTATGTATAGTAATCTCTACGGAGCTACTTAACCCTATGCTGCAGGTAAACCTGAGGTGTCTACCATCTATAAAGTGGGTGAATGCTTGCAAGAGTTGACCAAATTGTGGAAAGAATATGATTCATCACAGGCCAACAAAAACGGTGATAATCTATTTAATGGGCCAACATTGGAAATCCGGATTCCAGCTGAGCATGTCACTGCAACTAATCGACAGGTAAGAGTTTGTCAAAAGTGTTTTCATTATAACTTTATAAGCTATTTTATCCTGAGCTCCTGATGGTCTCTGCGGTTTTCTGATCGACATTTTTGAAATGTGAGTGGTTGCATCCTCAGGGAGTTCTTGTTGAGCTATGCTTTATCAGTTTAAGAACAGGGGGTTTTTAGATATTGGTTAAGAGTATACACTTGGTGAATTACTAGCTAAGGCTGTGTACTCCTGATCACTTGTTACCTTGGTGTAAAAGCCTCCTGATCACTTGTTACCTTGGTGCAATTTTAAATTCTATCTGAATGGATCTGACTAATATGGTATTTCTTTCTTCGTAATAAAAGAGTATTGTGATGCACGAGTGTTGTATTCTCAGAATGTGGGGTGCCTGATAACATCCTCTGTTTAGCATGTTTAAGTCTGTTGTGTTTTTTTGATATGTTTTGTAATCAGGTGAGAGGCGGACAGCTTTGGGGAACAGACATATATACTGATGATTCCGATCTTGTTGCTGGTATGTTGTGTTAGAGTAGTTAGGGATATTATGAACATTTCCAGATGAGTAACTGATGTATAAATATCTGCATTTCAGTTCTCATGCACACAGGCTATTGCCGCCCAACAGCATCTCCCCCACCAGCAGCTATCCAGGAGCTGCGTGCAACAGTACGAATCCTACCTCCTCAGGATAGTAAGTCAACACTAAAATGTTTGAACTGTTTTTATATGACCATATAGAAGATAACTGAGTAGACTTGGATAGTTGGATGTATTCTTCATCATTCAGTTGTCTATTCTGTGCTATGTTAGTTGCTTTTTGTCAATGTATTCATGCTTTAAATCGATACTTCCTCCCTTGTTTTCCGTTACTTTAATGTGATGCTTTAAATCGATACTTTCAATGTGGTTCTTTGTGGCAAATTTTCCTCTAAACTTAGTTTTAAAGTTATATTTTCTCTTCAGTTTACTCCCAAGTTTGATTTTTCTGAAACTTCTGGGAGTAGTGGTTATAAGTCTTGGTAACAGGGTCTTCATCGTTTTATGTGGATTTTTCTAAAAGATGTTGAGAACTTCATTTTTGCAACATTGGTATCTGTTTTTATTGCTTCTAATGACTTAATTTGGTATTTTCTAAAGGCTATGTATCAACTCTGAGAAACAACGTTCGATCTCGTGCTTGGGGAGCTGCAATTGGCTGCAGTTACCGTGTTGAACGGTGCTGCATTATGAAGGTTTGAAATGATTGAACTTTTATTTCTGTGCCTGTTTCCATATGGGAAAATTAAGATTGTAAGAGGAAAGATGTATAGGTAGTCGGAGGAATAGTAGACTACATAAATAAATAAATTATAATATGCAAATGTAACCTTGGTGTAGATACTTGTGAACAAAATCTTTGTAATCAATCTTACTACCATAATATAATTTGCACATAGAGGATTTGGAGGTGAACCTTTTTGACATCCCTTTTATAGACATCTATTTTGGATCTGAGGTACTTTGGATATGATACTATTGCAAATATATGGGTTTGATTGGAGTGAATTCTAAGATTCTGGTTTCATTATCTCCAAATTGATTGTTGTTCTGGATCACATCTTTTCTAATCTCAATAACTACCAATTACGACACTCATTCCAAAGTGGTTAACTCCCAGTGGTCTGAAATTCTAAATGCTGTAAGATTTAAGTTCATAATATTTTATGCCTTCTGTTGAGTGTTTTCTGTTTGCTGTAAGTATAAGCGCGTAATATTTGGACTGTTGTTTGTTTGCATTCTATTTTGGCTTCATATTTTTGACTTTTTTCTCTTATTTATTTCAGAAAGGTGGAGGTGCCATTGATCTTGAGCCATGTCTCACACACACGTCAACAATTGAGCCTACATTGGCCCCAGTTGCAGTGGAGCGCACAATGACCACTCGGGCTGCTGCCTCGGTAAATATCAGTCACATTTTCTTTGTTTTTGTCTTGTTAAATAGTCATTAGACATGCTTTGGACGTTAAAACTTTTATGGAAGCTGCCTTTTATCTTCTACAATAACTAACAAAGACATTCACAAAATCAGAACACATTTATCTTCTACAATAACTAACAAAGACATCCAAAATCTGAACGCATTTGTATGAGACATTTTACCATATGGTTACAGTTATGCGTGACCACGCAGGAGTTTGCAACTTTAAGTTAAAACAATGTGTTTAACATAAAAGAGTGGGGTCTCAGACTTGATAATAACATAATATATCGAAGGCCGAAACAATGAGTTTCAGATAACAGAGTGTGATCTCAAACTTTATAACTAGCATAATAAATTGAAGGCGAAGCCTTTGATCTTATTTTTCACCATTTTACTCTTAACATCACCCTTTCTTACTCCTAGTCAAAGAGTTGACCACAGCCTTACGATAAGACCGTCTTGCACAAGTTCTGTTAACTGTATGTACTATCGAAGGCTGAGCTGTAGATTCATCCCCTAAAATTCACTGGAAAGTTAACAAGGAATGAAGAGGATACAATATGAGAAATTCCCGTGTTTCTATTATTTGAAAGCATTTTAAGTCAATTGCACTTTCACATTTTGTGAATTTACACATCTTAGACTTTCCTAATGGCAAGTAGCCTACATAGATATGCGCTCATGTTTCATTTCTTTAATTAATATTTTCCAGTTAGGAAGTAAGGATGTGTGGTAAATATTTTTTTGAATATTTGATCTTTATGCTTTTGGCCCATGAAGGTTCTAAATAACCCGTACAACTACAGTGGTCAGGACTTGGGGACGTAAACATTTAGTATATACAGTGTATAACAACTTTTTACTCTTTGGTGCGTCTTGTGTTTTGAATCGTGGATGTACCTTGGCTCAGGGTATATTCTAGATTCGATTGTTAAATAATCCCAGCTAAAATGGACTAATGTGAGATACAGGCACTGTTGTTTTTAATTTAGCCACAATCTTTTGATGTGACAATTTCAGAGCAGCTGTGTTTTTTTTCCTGATCGTCTTTAAAAAATTCTTGATAAAATGCTACATTTCCTGAGAAGCCTTGGGTTTGACTGATCTTTTTTTGGGGAATACCTCACTCTTTTTTTCTCTTTTCTACAGAATGCGTTGCGGCAGCAAAGATTTGTTCGTGAAGTGACCATACAATATAACCTGTGTAATGAACCTTGGTATGTTCAAAGACACACAAACGTTGATTGCTCCTCTAGCTTTATGTATGCTTTTCCAGTTGTTTTGAGTTTGTGTGACTGAAGTCTTGACGTATCGAGTGTGTTACTTTGTCATGCCCTTCCATACCCCCAAATTCCTCTATCTCCATTCGGAATTCCCTTTCCTCAACCCATCTCACCCGATTATCACCATAACAATCCACCACTTGGGCACCACCACCTTGGAACCACCGCTACCTTGGCACCACCACCAATATTAGACCTTGCAAAATAAAACTGAACCTGAAAAATCAACTGATATCTGAGCGAGTATCTTCTATGAGAGCCTATCTGAAACCCTATTCAATCTCAATCGAATAGGAATTGAAGCCAATTCCACATACCCAAAAATACCCAAAACTATGTACATGTGAATCACTTTTAACCAAATCAGTTGACATAAATCTAAAGAGACACGTTTCCTCTAAAATCACCCCCAGCTTCATAAGTTTTCTCATTGATTCTTTGTTTACCAATGCTACTTTGAATTATTACTTTATGATAAATAAATGATGAATTTTAAGCCAATTAATTGGTCTCCCACTCAACAGTATTATGATCCGAAAACTCATCTGAACGGATACTGATCCGCCTTGAACTGAGCAGAACCCGAAATAACATAAACCAATTAAGCTGGATTATTGGAATTAACCTGACCGAAATTGAAATGAAATCGTAATTAAGGTTAACCCAGATTTGAAGTGAACTGTATGACCCGTTTGGCAGGTATACACGCCACCCCCTTTAAAAATAATAACTACCCCTCTAATAACGACGAACACTCACCCACACTACCAAAACACCCTCCCCCTTTGGAAATCTTTTCGGGGGGTGGGGAGAGCAGTTTGGTGGTGCGGGTGTGTATTTGTAGTTGTTAGGGTGGGTGTTAAAGATTCGTGGGAGTGAGTTCTGAAAGGTTGCGAGGGCATCTGGAGAGGTCAGCCTCAGTCGTTGGTGGCAGGAGGAGATTCCCTGGTGTCAGCAACATCAGGGATGCCGATGATAGAGTAGATTGTGGTGGTTAGGGTATAATAGTTGTGGTTGGGAGTGGGTGTTGGTGGTTGTTCGGTTTGATTATTTTCATCCTTGTTCTCTTGTAATTTCAAAACAAACAAGAAGGAAGATCCAAGGGAAACCCTTCCATTATCCTTTCCCTTTCCATTGTTCCAACCAAACATACCCTCAGTTTCTATGTTCTTATCTAGTAGTTTCATGGCTTTATGAAGAAGGTTGGCAAACTGATACTCCCTATCTAATATGGTTTTGACTTTAACAACGTACACCATAATCGGAGTACTGGGTTTGATACTTACAGTTGCCCGTTTGACGCTTATAATTTCTTCTAACACCTTACCTTCATCTTTCCAAAATTCAAGTAATGCACTAATGCCTGTTAAGTGTTCATTTTTTTAATGTTTACCGCTCTAGTAACCATTACCTTCTATAGCTTCATTACTTTTTATTTTGGTGAATGTATGATGCTCCCTTTGTTTTTTTTGGTGAATGTATGATGCTCCCTTTTTATATAATTGTTTTTTGGAGACAACTTGACGATTTCAGATAATGATTCATGTTAGCCGACCCCAAATCTTTTTGGGACTAAACTCTGATGTTGTTGTAGTTGTAACTGTATCCTTGCCTTTCTTATATTATACTCCATTCTGTGACATGAGGTCATGATCGAGATTTCATGGATTGTTGTTAAGCTCCTAGATTATTTGGTGAGTTAGGGTGACTGGCTGCTAATAGGTAAATGAGGGGATTAATGGGTAATTGGATGGGTTAATGGGTGTGGATTAATGGATCAACCGACGAAATCTAGCTAGTGGAGATAAGGTCATGCTATAGACTAATGTATGTAGTTAGGGAGTACACCGTAAAATTTCAAGAAAGGCAAGGGAATAACTTCTACTCCAAAAACCTGGGGTTACACTGGAAGTATCCCTTCAATTTTTATTTGTAAATTATTAGATTTGGGTTGTAACTTCATACTCACTATTTTCATTTTTCAGGATTAAGTATAGCATTAGCATTGTAGCCGACAAGGGATTAAAAAAGCCAATGTATACTTCTGCCCGTTTGAAGAAGGGAGAAGTTCTCTATCTGGAGACTCATTCATGCAGGTACTGTGTTGGAATAGGCAATTCATAATGTGCTACTTGCAACTTGTATGGTTGAAAACCTTTTTGACTTGATAGAAGGAATTAGAGATTATAGTAACACCTACTACATTCTATCAATATTGTAATTCTTCACAATGTGTCTCTTTATGCAGGTATGAACTTTGCTTTGCTAGCGAGAAAGTAATGAAAAATTTATCTGTGTCACAGACACATGAATCGGAGATAGGAAATCCTCAGAACCATGTGGGTTCTATGAATGGAGACCGAAACATGGCAGATGGTGATAACATGGTTGTAGATATGTTCCGGTGGTCAAAGTGCAAGAAACCCCTGCCCCAGAAGGTTATGAGATCAATTGGGATCCCATTGCCATTTGACCATGTTGAGGTGCCTATTCTCTCTCATTTTTCTCATCACACCTTATAGGGGCCCTTTTCAATCTATGCTAATTGTCTGTCTTTGTTTACCTGCATTAATATCTTTTCTGGGATTTGAATTTTGAACATGCGACATGTATACAGGAATTTATATACAGTACTTTGTATTTTTCTTTCATATAGTTGCCACTACGTATGTTGGAAGGATTTTAAAGAGAAAAATTGTTCTCTCTTTTTCGGACCCCTCCATCTCTTTCTAACTGAAACTACAACCAAGCGAGGGAAATCATCAATCTCTCTGTCCTTCATCCAAACATTGGGTATATGTTTTAGTTCATGGCCGTTAGAAACCTATATTGTCGTCTAAAATAAGACAAACTTATTTCATCAGGAAAGTGGACAAGTTCATGCTTTCGAATAAGCGAGGAAAGTGAAAGTCCACGGTGGTTAGAATTTAGTAATTATTGTCCTTTATTGTCACTATATGTATTTTGAGTGCATATAAAAGAGAAGTCCGACATGGCATGGCTTTTCCCCTTATTTTTCTGGGATCGTGTTTAAATTTTGGTGACAATGTTTGGTTTTCAAACAGGTTTTGGAGGAGAACCTTGATTGGGAGGATGTTCAGTGGTCTCAAACTGGTGTTTGGATTGCTGGAAAAGAGTACCAGCTTGCAAGGGTCCATTTCTTGTCCCCAAATTAGCTGTGTATATTTCATTTCTTTGTAATTCGTAAATAGTCTCTCTTTGTATTAAACATGGGTGAGGCTGCATAGACCCGACTCGAGGTTTTTTAAGGCATTGGATGTAATGTTGTTTCTTTGATAAACTATTCTATAAGAGTAGTGATTTCATGTCGAAAAATAATGCAACGAACTTGGAATATTTAATACAGTAGTACTCTTGGATCAATTTAACTAAATTATGTCTACATATTCATATTGGTATTAGTATACTAACTAAAAAAGATGGGACTTCAGATAATGCATGAAGATAGAGTACTAGTTTTAATCATAGAGTATAATAATAGAGTGCTCGTAATAATTATATCAAAGGAGAGAGCACAATGTCGTGCTCACAACGATCACAAAGAAATATACGAGGAACGTCTTCATTGTTTGGGATGCGCACACACCGAGTATGCTGCCACACTTCACATATGTCACAAGCAACCATTCTTTCTCCATCATCTTCCTTTGTTCCGCATGCACATTCTATGAATCCATGCCCTTGGTTCTCACTCATGTTCCATCCTTGCATTACCAATCCGGCCTCGAGAACCACCACGTCTTCCCCCCCTTGAATCACGCTTCCGACAAACTCGTTGTCCTTGCTGTTCACGTTTATGATTGATTGAATGACTAACCCGTTTAGTCCGAGGTACATGTCCTTAAACCACTTCTCCACCAACACCTTAAATTCTTCAATTGTCATGGATCCTTTTACCTGAACGAGTTCATATGGCAGCATAACTTGCTTGTCTTTCAACTGTAAAGCGCAAAACACATCGACTAGTTCACTGCCAGTACTGCTGACCCCAAATTTGGTCTTTAATGGCAGATTTTGATGATAACCAAATTCTTTAACTAGATGTTTGCTGTCATGAATAACCCTGCTGGCTATTGAGAGTGTGCTGCCGGACCCGGTCATGGGCTTACACTCCCTTAATGTTGATTTGTACAGATACAAGATGTCCTTTGCTAGTTGCACTCTGGTGACTAGCATCAAGTTCGACTTCGATTCTCTCACCATAACCCCATGTTGATCATGGCGCACTGATATATCTTCCAAGCAATACTCAAGAACTTTTGTGACCGGGTTTAGGCTACGGCGGACAAGGTATTTTCCAACCACATGGTTACCGAGCGACTTCAGAACAAAGTCTAAGAGGCCCGTATCCCCGATGTATGCCCTCGCTGCATCGCGCACTTCTTGCCTCGACACCCATTTGGGTTCGGCCCTCTTCAAGGCCTCCACGATAACCCTTGTGGCCATCTCAACTCGTTTTGGGGACCACCTGCAGGAAGTCTCCAGAAGAATCCCCGGGTTGAACATGTCGGTGGGGCCTGGTCCGGCCTCTTTAGGAAGACGCGACCGCAGCTCTAGCATGAAGTAGAAAAGGTCACTTAAGGTGATTAAGGAGTGTTCAGACAAGGCTTGGTACCTCGAAAAAATGATAGGGAGGTAGTTGTCTAAGGGAGTTAAGTGATGGAAGAGAAGGCAGAGAGGGATGTTTTGTATGGCTTGGATGGATTTTTGGTACATGCTTTCTGTGACACCGAAGCTTCCACGCCCAAACTTATACTCCCATCGCACAAACCAGGGACCTCCGTACGCCAGCCCATGAAGCAGTCTCAACTCCATACTTTTCTTCTGGGATACATCTCTTAGGCTCACTTTCCTACATGAATAAAGTAGAAACATTATTTCAGATGTATGTAGTCCTAGCTATACAACATACCAAAGGATTGAGTGAATGGAGTATTATTTATTACCTTGCGCGCAAGCTGGTGCAGATTCGATCCCAGAAATCCATGATTTGGTGGCCAGATAATTCAGATCCCATTTCAAGGCCATTGACGCAAAGCAAATGGCCGTAGCCATTGCAATGGAAGACTCCATGCAGAGTATGACCCTCAAGTTCCACCAAACTGCTGGAGTTACTGCCACACCTTGCTGCAAGAATCGTCCCGTCGCAACAGTAGTTGTTTTGGCAGCTTAAGCAGGAGGTTGACGCCATCGCAGCTGTTTGTTTTGAAGGCACAACAAAGTGATACTTCATCTTACATATCATATGTTGTCCCCAACCTGTTACATACAGCCGCATGCAGTAAATAAGTGCATATATGATTTTTTTTCCCTTAGGTTTTATGTAAAAACAAGAAATAAAATGATAGAAATGGGTTGAGCAAAGGAATAAAAGCATAGTACCAATGTAGCGACAGTGTTTGCAGTAACGAGAGATGGAAGCTTCGATTGGTTCTTGAATGACGAAAAGAAAGAGTTTGTGATCGGGCCTCTGACGATGAACTTCTAGCTGAAAAGACCAGCTTATCATCCCATTACTACTGCTCTGATTATTCTCCATATGACCGAACTCGAGTAAGGCCCGTACATTTTTCCAGAAGGGTCCACTGAACTCAGCAGGGTAACCTGGTTCGCAAAAGGACTTGAATCGGAAGACCCGTTGATCAGCAGACGATCTCTTCCTCCTCTTGTTGCACCCATGCAAGTACTCAAGCTGCGACGACATTAATTAATTATTTGACTTGGGAAATTAAAGTTCCAAAACAAGAATATGAATAACTCTCATCAAACTAGATATATATATAAATAGCGATGAAAATGGTGGTGCTTCATCACACAGCAAGTGCCTAGAAATAAAATTGGAGAAAATAGTATGAATATTGGGTAAGTAGTCTCACCAAGTCTTCCATTCCAAATCTCACTCACTCTCTGCATGAACTAACCCTTTTCAAAAAAAAAATATTAAGTTGCCATGCAAACTTTTCGCAAGAACGTTTGTAACAGGTGCATGCATAAACAATTGGTGACATGCTTTTGGTCCTCAAGCCCACCTACGCACTAATATTATATGCATGTATATACTCCCTCCGTTAAATTCTGAGATCAGATTACACTTAAATGTGATCTATCAGGTTATGTAGACCAAATTAAACATGATGTAAACGCAACATTTCTTCACCAACTACCCACTTAAGCTAAGGGTTATACATAGGAGTATATTTCTACAATACACAGCTAAGTGATACTCGTACGTACAACTTTAGCTTCTCAAACAAACCCCACACACAATTTTAGATGCATGTCTTGGAACTTCCGAGAGGCACGACGGAACAACGAAAAATAAATGTTAACCGGGATATATCAAGTAGAATCGTGATGAAATTGTTCGAAATATGGTATAATAGTTAGTACCAAAAATAACTACAGTCACATTAATTTGAAATAGAGCAAGATTATTGTATCGAGTTATAAAGACAAAATAAGATGATAAATAAATAAATAATTACAAATCAGTTGATATAAAATACAGTAATAATGAGATATGTAGCTTATCTAGATGAAGGAGGATTGTGGCATGACAAGTCACTGTCCTAAAGTTAAATTTCACCCGTAATCTACACACGATTTTCCATGACAATCGACCTCCCAAGATTACACAACCTTTGTAGTTTCAATATTTGGCAATGAAGATTTAGCTTTAAGATATCAATGTCTTTCAGACTTGAATTGACACCTAGTGAATACAATTTTCCTCAAATCGTCATCTTAGATGGAATCTTTCTCCTTGAACCATAGAGCTCGTTGCTCACTTACTTAATCTCAAATCAACCCAAGTATTCGCGACTTCGTTCATCCGTACATGAACGCAAATTCACTTGTTTTCTTTTACCTGGACTGGTCAAAGTGCCCCACATTTTACTGGGTTCATGACCGCTCTAGAGGTTCATAAGCTAGAAGGCCCCTCATAGGGAGTGGGCAACCCCCCCCCATCATCCACCACCACCAGACTCACATAGGCAAGTTCATCAAGTTAGATTGTCACGCAAACCACCCACGAATGGACTATGAACTTGTTAAGGGCCATAAGCTCAACCTTACATATGTAACAGTACACACAAAATCAAACTATGCTACGACAAACAACATGTTTATTAATAGGAATGATCCATAGCATTACACCTCGAGATTCATATGAGTTTGTTTGACCGCATTGAATTTAGCGGTACTAAGTTGAGTATTCATCACACTTCGCTCTTTTAATGGATTTAAAAACACATTCTTGATGTTGTCACCAGCACAACTCAAACAATGGCCATTAATGAGAGGATCTCAACATCCTCTCGATTTAACATTTTCTCGAGAAACCATATTGATGCGTGCATTTTATATATTTTATTATGCCTTTTATGCACGCATTTTTGTACTTATCGTGTAGAGTAAACTACTATTTTTTCCGAATTGGCTACTTTGGGTTGTGCTTTGTCCATTTGTAGGAGGCAAAGCCGTAGAAGCTGAAACTATTAGAATATCCTTACACATATTTTGTTCATTGTATCTTTGGTAAATATATCCTTGCATATATTCAGCATATTAGATTAGGGTAGGCGAAGTGGAGGAGAGTCCATTGGAGTTGGGAGTGTTAGGGGAGAAGGGCGTGTCAAGAGTGTTAGTAGGGGAGGCAGGTAGGTCCAAGTAGTCAGTCGGGGTAGATGTTTGGGTAAGATGGTGGGTCATGTAGGGGGTCGGGGCAAGGGTAAGAAAGTGGTTAGATGAAGACGAAATAGTTTCGGTTTTGGCAAACAGAAATATCGTTTCATCAAAAGTTACATGATGGGCTATGATGATTATTTTACGGGTAATCAAATCAAAACACTTGTAACCATGATGATTGGACGGGTAGCCGATGAAGACACACGGTATAATACGGGGGGTGAGTTTATTGATGGTAGAGGGGGTATGTGAGGATAACAAAGGCTGCCAAATGTTCGGAGATGAGCGAGGACGAGACTCGTTTGTAAAGGCTAGAGGCGGGTGGGTCGAAGTGATTGGGTTTGCTGGGCAAGATATTATGAATATAGCAGGTGACTATGGGAAGGGCATGGTGCCACATGGTGGGAGGCATGTGGCGTGAATGAGCAGGGTACGAACGGTATTATTGATCGTTCTTATTTTTTGCTCTGCCTTCCCATTTTGTGGGGACGTGTGCGGGCATGAGAAACAAAATAATAAACCGTGGAAGGCAAAGAATTGTTGAAGGAAGGAGTTGTCAAATTCCGTCCATTGTCACATTGTAAAGTTGTTATAGGTAGAATAAATTGAGTTTAATCATGTGATAAAAAGTGGGAGGTCCATAAATCTACGTGTAAAATATCGAAAGGCAAAACAGTGTTAGATAATGAGTCATGAATGGGAAGTTTAACATGTTTGCCTAACTGACATGAATGACATAAAGGAAATTTATTGACGGGACGATAGGAAATGGTTTTCTGAGTACATAGTTTATTGAAAATTGTTGGGCCGGGATGTCCGAGGCGATCGTGCTAGGTAGATAGGACGGAACGACAGATAGGACGTGAGGCTGGGCCGTGGATGGCGTGGGGGTAAGTTTTGTGTGCCAAATTTAGCTCACTTTTCCACCCATTTAGACTTGTTTTCCTTCTATTTTTGTGGGAGTGTTGTGCGATATCGCTTCATTCGAGTCCTTCTCACATTAGCATCTCTCTTGTGCATTTTACGTGTTTTGGGTAGTTTTCCTAGTGTTTTGATAGGAATCCGTTTCCAAGAACATGTTCGAGCTTACACAAGCATGAGAGAGTGGAATACCGTCCAAGACATGTCACAAAGCCAAAAGTCCAAACAATGAAGAGCGAAACTGAAAGAATGAGGATAGAGAATCCATAGGGTGAAGTTTCACCCGATGAGGTTTCGTCGGGCAAAGTTTCACCCGAAGACATACCCGCCTCCCCGAAGATCTTCATCAAGTGAAATGACTGGGCAAAATGACCGGGCGAAACTTTTACCCATCGGGCGAAGTTTCGCTCGACAGTAAAGCCGTGGGAATTCCAGAAATCCGAAGGGCAAAGTTTCACCCTTCGAAGATCCGAAGGTCAAATTTTCAGCTTAAGTGAAAAGATTAGATTTGGGCTTTTGTTTTAATGATCCATTAAGACCTTGTATATATAGAAAACCCTAGCTTATGAGTGGGGGCTGCTTCATTTTTTCTTTAGATCTAGTAATACACTATTTTAAGCTTCCATATTCCATCTTCTTACAACCTAATTAGGAGATTAATTAGTCTAACTTTGTGGTTAAATTAGATTCTTTTGAAGAGTTTTCAAGGGATTAGTGACAACTCCTTGGTTTTCTTCTTCAAGATTGTTGTTACTTTTTATGCAATCTTCATCTTCCTCTTTGAGTTACTCTCCCATTAATGGTACTATTTTCTTCTTCCTCTTTGAGTTACTCTCTTATTACGCGCCTGAATTTGAAGAGAAGACTGTCGGACAAAACTTCACACGATTAGATTTCATCGGACAAAACTTTACCCGACAGGGTTTTTGCGCGAATTGGAAAATTGAGAAAGGAAAACCGTGGTCCGTGGTGGTGGTGGTGGTGGTGGGGGGGGGGGGGGATTTCGCTCGATGGAGGTCCAGCAGGCGAAACTTTGCACCGCGTCAACTTACCCAGCCAACCCCCTTCTACCCCTCGCAAATCATATATATATATATATATATATATATATATATATATATATATATATATATATATAGAGAGAGAGAGAGAGAGAGAGAGAGAGAGAGAGAGAGAGAGAGAGAGAGAGAGAGAGAGAGAGAGAGAGAGAGAGAGAGAGAGAGAGAGAGAGAGAGAGAGAGAGAGAGAGAGAGAGAGAGAGAGAGAGGTTCACATAAGGACACCCCTCCCTATAAGTACATAAATCTTATTTTGGGCCATAGGATGAGGTGAGGATGTATGGTTGAGATTTGATCTAAAAACACAAAATTCCACTCTAATTCACACTCCCCATGTAGCATTTACTATCATCATTAATCCTTTCTCTCTCTTTCCACCACACTAATTAACCCATATTAACTCTTCTACCAATAACTCCTACACACTAATTAATTCTTTTACCAACAATCATCTTCTCTCTTCTCCATACAATCAATCATAACTTAAAAAAATCAGAATTCTTTAATTTCTCTAATTTCCTCCCTTCTTGTTTTGTTTTTCGTTTTACCATCTTCATCACCGTCCATTTTATTTCTTAGTAGGAGTATTTTTTTTTTTGCATGATTTCAAGTGCATACAGTATAACTTCGAATAAACGTAGTAAATAATTTTATTTATCTCTTTCTTATTTTTTATTTTTAATATGTAATTTACTGTATTTTTCGTTATTACTACAGTATAATTTTATTGATCTGAAGTTACCAAACATATGAACTGAAATTACAAAACATATAAACTGAAGTTACGAAATATGTGAAGCTACAAATGTTTTTTAAAATTATGTTGTTATGGAGATGAAGTTACAAATTTATCAGTTAACGTGACGTTATAAAGTAATTGAAGTTGCATATTTACCAATTAAAGTGAAGTTACAAACTGAAACAATTGAAGTGACAGATCAATACAGTTGAAGTTCCTCTACATACACCTAGAGTTACGGATGCTGAAGTTTCAATTCTTTACAACTGCAACTCTCAATTCATGAAACTTCAACTCTAAGCTTCCAAGACTTCAAAACACGTACACTTACATATTCAGTGCATGACTTTCAATATTTAAATAACAGTTTGTTTGGAACTTTAATTCAGCTGCAATACAACTTCAGTACATTATATTTACAACATCATAGTTAACTGGTATACATTCAAAACAATCTACCACACGCTTGCAACTTCAGTTCGAAAACTTTACAACTTCAACTTTCTGTTTCTGAAACTTCAACATCACGCCCCTTTGATTTGTAGAACATAACTTTGTAACTTTAAGTCATTCACTTTACAACTTCAGTGCACAACGTCTACAACTTCAGTGCACAACGTTACAACTTCATTATTAAATTCCAACTTCACAATCTACCACACGTTTGTCATCATATTGTATGTCACTTTTCCTGTTACCTATTCATCAATTCAATTCCAAATCATCGTAATTACGATCAAATTCATCAATTCAACCAAATTTTTGATATGAAATCACCAACCAAATCAAATTCAACCAGTTTTTAATTTTCATATGAAATCATACAAATCGATCGCTTACGATCAAATTCAACCAGTTGTTTTGATATGAAATCGTTAAATCAAATCAATTGCTTACGATTAAATTTAACCAGTTTAGTGATATGAAGTCAAAAAAATCGATCACTTACGATCAAATTCAACAAGTTTTTTTTATATGAAATCATCAAACAAATCAATTCAATTAATTACGACCCAAATTCGTATACCCAGAAAAACTCAGAAAACAGACCCAAAAATTAAACCCTAATTTCCCTAATTAAACTCGCAACAATTAAACCCTAATTTCCCTAATTTCACAACAATTATACCCAAATTGTGAACAATTAAACCTAATTTCGCAAACCCTAATTTTGTATACCCAGAAAAACTCAGAAAACAGACCCAAAAATTAAACCCTAATTTCCCTAATTAAACTCGCAAATTAAAATTTAACCCCTAATTTCGCAATTAAACTCCAAATTAAAAAAATTGCTTAGAGAAAGAACAGATCTTGAGCCACAAAATTAGAGAAAGAACAGACCTTAAAAAAATTTGGTGAGGAAGTTGATAAATCTCGGTTTAATTTTGCTAACTAAAAAATTAAACTACGAAATTCGTCAAATTAAAAAACAAATCGCAAGATTATACAACAAAACTTTAATTAGAGAAAGAAAAGACGTTTACCTGCGAAAAGAGGACAAATTGATCGAGAACCAACAGTTAAAACGAGCGGATGAATAATATTGCTGATGATGAATGTACTTGAGCAAACAATAAATTGATCCGGATGATGAATGATGAATGTTGCTGATGATGAATGTCCGAGCGGATGAATGTTGCTGATGGAGTAGTGGAGTGGGAAGTGAGCGGGAGTATGGTTTAATTGTGTTGGGAAAGGAAGTGAGGTAATGGAGGTGGGAATATTGAGGTAATGAAGGTGGGAAGAAAACGAGGAGTATTTCTGATGAACTTTTTTTTTTTTAAAATGATATTTTACTTCAATCTCAGCCATCCATCTTGAATTCATCCAATGGCTTATAATAAGCCTTATGGACTTATAAGAGGAGAAGAGACTTATATGATCCCTTATATATATATATATATATATATATATATATATATAAACAAAAACTCTAGTTTCCTCCAAAACCCCCATTAAAATACCAAAACTCAACCAATTCTATCCTTAATTCCATCAATCTTCACCATATTTCTCAAATTAAACCACCAATTTCCCATCTATTCTATATTTCTAACACATTCTTGGAGTTAATTTTTCAAGAAACCTCATCCCAACACCAATTTCACATAAACTCTTACCTCCTTCACAGATTTTTGGTCTCAATCAAGATGAAGGGATTCAAGCAAACCGATGGGAAGAGGCTATCATTGGTCTTCAAGAGGGGATCGGGCTCATCATCATCACCATCGGAGGAAGCGACCCCATTGTCGACTCCGGACCGCGAGCTCATTCCGCATACACAATCGGCTTCGCTTGAGGTACGTCCCCCTCTTATCCTTCGTCCTTTTCATCATCCTGAGTCCGGTGCCAATTTTGCAATAAAAATTTTCCTAGAATGATTTAAAACCCTTGGAATTGCAAATTTGAACCGACCCGTTTGGCGTCGGGCCGTGTCTTGACCCGCATGGGTATTGAGAGTAAGGTGAGAGCCATGTGCGAGCGTAGTGGACTCAAAGCTCGTATTGGCCTCAAAGCCTTTTATGAATCAAATGAGGAGACTTTCAAAACCATAACATGTGAGTTTTTTGCAACTTATGAGATGACGAAGAGCGAGGCTCTACGATGATCTCATTTCAGTTACGAATAACTCAACTAAGATGTTGCTCAAGGACTTTGGCACTACTCTCCTTACCCACTTGGCACGAAGTAAGACCTAGGGAGGGATAATCTGGTTAGGACAAACCTGCTCGTGATCACTTTTGGCACAAGATTTCCTATCAAAAGATCTTTCGGGGGGTAAGATGCGGTCTTTATCGATTCGCAACCCCATTATCAAGTACGTGGCACGTATCATTGATAATTCCTTTCTTTCGAGCTTTGATACGCATCACGATTGTAGTGCTACGACAGTACAATTACTTGAGGATGAAGTTATGAACCGTTGCTCCTCGGTAGATTTGGCCAAGGCCTTGGCTTCTCATTTTTCGCAAATTGCAAGGGGTAGCCGTAAAAGAATATCTTCCACTAGTGTTATAACCATGTTAACCAGAGCCTTGAAACTCGATTTGGGACGTGAGGGTCCGGTCTTAGGTAGTGGGAAGTACCTTGACGAGCACTATTGTCCCTTCCTTGTGTGGACACCCGGTGATTAGGATAGCCTATTCTTGTGTACGATAACTGAGCTTAAGGTCGTCGCCATACCTAATCCGGATTAAGTTTTACTTGATAATGAACTTAATTTTGGTATGCCCAAGAGGTCAGGGGAGTATAGCCGAGACCATACCTTAGGGAAATTCTAATAGTCAATTACCCTAAGGGTCTTTTAGATTATGGTCGAGGAGGTGTCGGAGGATGAGTCGGAAGTGGAAGTCTTTGGGGACGGAGCATTTGAGGGAGTAGGACATTGTAGCTTACCTTCTACCTCCCATCAACCTTCTACATCTCAACAACCCAAACCCCAATTCACTTAAGACACCCAATTCCATACCCTCGACTTTGAAGGTTTCACCCCTCACAAGCACTCCACCTATACACAAGCCACCCTTAGTTTTCAAGAAGATATTAGTATGAGTCCTCCAAGGCACTCTTCATTCTTTGAGTCCGAGTATTTCTACAACCAGTGGGGGCAGGTAAATGACTACACTAGGCAGACTTGGGAGAACTCTATTGAGATCCTTTCTTTAGCTTGTGATACTCACCATCTAGCTAGGGATGCACGGGATACTGTGCATGATACTTACACTTATGCTCGAGACGGATTCGAGTACGTTAAGGATAGGTATGAGATGGCCGAGGCGGCAGCTAGGGACGCCCAGGCGGCGCGAGTGGCGGCGGAAGAGAACCAGAGACTTTTGATGCAGTAGCAACAATATTTTGATAGATTCTTTGGTACATTTTCGTCTGGTCATAACTTCCCACCTCCTTCTCCCCCGGGTCCCATGTGAGCAGTTGTCCTAGTCAGTGCAGTGTGTTTGTGGGTGTCGGTTGCCCGTTGTACAGTTGTCTTGATTTAATTCCTTCAGTGCCAGTGATTGGCAAATTTTGTGATTTTATGGTTGGCTATCTGTGATTGTTGGTAGCCTTGGTTGGGTTGATTTATTTTGTGGTGTTTATACAGGTTCATTTGAGCGTGTGGCCCGATTATAGCTCTCGAATTAGGTGACTTGATCACACCTAGGTCATTTTTGAAAATCCAAACAATTCTCTTCTTTTTCCGTTTTTAGTCAAATTAGTTAGATTTAGTCGGAGCCGGACGAAATCAGGGCTAGGTGATATGATTACACCTACGCCCTTTTTCCACCCACTTCCCGCATTTTATTTTCATTTTCCTCTTTTTACTTTTTCTTACTCTCCACCTTTTTGGCTACTTCACCTAGACCCGACCCCTAACTCTTTTTTTAGCTTTTATTTCACAAAAACTTTTGAAAATCTCAAAAACATTCGAAAAATATAAAATATCCAAAAAGATTTCCCTTTCTTTTTCTTTTTCTATCTTTTTCGATCTTTCTCATACTTGTCCATTGGGAGCAACGCACAGTTTTAGTGTGGAGGGAGAAATCCACTATCTTTCGATTTTCTTTTTATCTTTGGCTTTTAATTCCTTTCAAAAATTTTACAAAAATCCATAAAAATTTGAAAAAGTCACATAATTCAAAAAGATTTTCTCTTTTTATCTGTCGTCTTAGTGCCTCTTGTGTAGCCTTTCTCTTCATTTTTTGCAGGTTCACCACCACCCTTATAGCACGAGAAGGAAACATCAGAATCAAGTTTTCTTGGTAACCCCATTTCCTTTGTTCTTTACTCTTATTCGCATGGGAGTATGGGACTGTTGCTATTTGGAGGCTCTGAGTGAGCATTTTTTGGAATTGGTGATTCTGGTTTTTGTGCTTGAACGGTGGAGAATTGGAGTGCTTGGTTACACGATTGGTGATTGTATTTTTCTTATTTTGTTCATTTTCTTTTGGTGTCTTGTGTAGTGTGTCTAGGTAAAAGGTTTTCGAAAACCCGGTTGTGATTTGTGTGCAAGTGTTACCCTTCCTTGGCTATTGACCCAATTTGGTTTTGGACTTTGTACTAGTAGAATGACCTTAAACCAATGTCTATATAGATTTTTTTACGTTGAACCCCTTCTTTTCTACTAGGAGTCTACTACGGAATTATCATTTGACCACCTCGACCATACATGGAGAACCCATGGAGTGAAAAGGCCTTGGTTACCGCATCCCGTTACTCTAGGTGACCCTTCTTGGATGGTCACTTTTTAGTCCAAATTCCCACTTTTTGTAGGTTTGAAGGGGGTGCATACCCGACTTACCTATTTCTCTACCACCTACACCTATGATACATGGTTCTTAGTTCGATGCGGTTCGGATTCGAAGTTCGAGTTCGAAATTCGCTGCTCCTAGTGAACTGGGTTCGGTCCTCAAGTGAACTAGGTTCGTGATAACAATCAAGAAAGAAATACAAAGCATTTAAATTTAAAAAATACAATGCATTAAATAAAATATTAAAGAATACAATTGCAATTTAAGAGTGCTTACAATTTAAATTTAAAAACTACAATGCAACACTACATGTTTACGGTTTACCCACACCTTAGTTCCTCCAACCGAATTGTTGAATCGTCCAAATAATCACTTTCGGGGTTGACATCCCATTTTTTGAACGGTCCCTTATTGTAGTTCTCAGTAAACCAGGATAATTAACAATCTAATGTTGGAGTGAATGAAAACAAGCTTGTCCGCACGTGCTCCGTTAAGCAGATTTCTTTTCGTGTTGTGGATTTAGGAGTACGTGCTCCACACTCTTTCGGCTGATGAGCTACTGATCGGCTGAGACAATACCCTAACGGCAATATCAGCTAATTCGGGAGTCTCGGAGCCATATGTGTTCCACCACAAAATTGGATTCATAGCTATTGCATCGGCGATAGCTTCACGGGTCCCAAATATTCCTTCTTTAGATTGAAAAGAAGATAATTGGTGTCGTAAAGCCATTTTTTCATCTTCGTCCTCTCTAATTTTATCAAATGCTTTCAAAACACCGTTAACAACTTCACGATCAGCATTTGGTGGGCGTCTTGGATGTCCACCCGGTGCGTCAGTGGTTAGATAATTAGCTTCATAGAAATGAGGATTTAGAGCAAACCCGAGACAATGCAAAGGAATGTTCATTTTCTCCCACCTATTTACTAATATTTCCTCCATTTTATCCCAATCCGTCGCATGTGTATTATTTTGCATGATATCTTTTATTTCTCCTATCATGCAATCCATCTTTTCGTAAACTTCTCCCATTTTTTGACCCTCCCCATCCGCAAATCTTATTATGAGGTAAAGCGGTTTTGTTATAGCAAACACATTATCTACCTCATCCCAAAATTTATGGTTATTTATATTTGTCGTCACCCGTATCCCTAAAGCCTCGTCACTCATTTGCACCCAATCCTTCCACGCCCTATGAACGACAGTGCTAGTTAGAGCACCCCGACACTTTGATAGCCTTTCTAATAGTAAAAAATGAGAACCAAATCGTGTTTTCGCAACTTTTAACAATTCTACATCGGATTGTGTTCGAAAAATATAGTGAGCGTTTTGGTGATTTTTAGAATACTTAACAATCTCCTTACCCTTACCATATGTTTCGTTCATCCAAGAAAATGACGTTGCAAAATCCTTAAATACTAGGTTCACCGTGTGTACAACACAAGGTGACCAAAAAATATGTTTATGGATCTTCTCCACCTCTTTTCCAGCTGCCTTACAATTTGCGACATTATCAGTCACAACTTGAAGGACATTTGAAGGACCGATGTCATCGATTGCTGTCAATAAATAGTTAGCAATGTTCTTACCAGTTTTCTCCTCTCCGGAGAAATTGTCGGCATACATGAACATAGAGCCACGACAATTTGAAGCGATGACATTAATTAGAGGTTGATTTTTTATGTTCGTCCAACCATTCGACACTATAGACGTTCCTAGACTAGACCATGTACTTTTGACAACACTTAACTCATTGTCGACTTCGCAATTAGCCTCGTCGACTGGAGTGGTTTGTGCTCTATCAGATGACGATGGTTTGTAGTCGGTAGGACCACGCGACAAACCGTTTATCATTGCAATAAAATCTGGGTTACGTAGCACATTAAAAGGAATGTCGTTAGCGCGTAATGCTCTAACAATAAGAAGATCGAGTTGTTGTCTCTCGACATTACAGAATGAGTCAGAATCGAGATTTTTTTGTTCTCCCATTTTTCTTACCTTAGTGTTTCTTATGGTTGATTTAGTCAAGGAAAGCGATGCGCCACTCGACTCAGCCTCCTCCACCATTTTCTGTATTCTTTGAAGTTCCGATCTGTTCGTTAGAATTGCCGGACATCACGCAATGTCAGATTTCTTACCGACTGGTGGACCAAAAAATGTTCATGAATCCTTGTGTAAGAACTTGTGTAAGTTTTCTTGCAGTGATTACAAGTCCATTTTTTCGGTTTGATCTTCGTAACTTCGGAATACAAAGGCACCAAATTTACGTTGTTTCCTGAACTTTCATGTTATTGGACTGCATTTACTTGAGTTTCAGTGACATCTTCGTGTCTTTCAGGAACGTCTTCTACTTGCTCATCGCCAACCCAGTGACTTTGTTCCTCTACCTCCGATCTTCTCTTTGTTCCTCGTCTTCCGAAGGCCATGGTTGGAGTTATATATATTTGTTAAATTTCTGGTGTATTGATACTTGATATTCTGAGATTCTGGGTAATAAACGTAAACTAACACAGTTGATAGTGGTAGAGGTGGAGTGGTGAAGTGTAGAGCCGTTTAAGTAGTGAGATTGTGAGAATAAAATGATTCAATTTAATTAATTCGCTTTGTTCCTAGAATTCTATCATCACTCTTGCGGCATAAACTAAGAGTCTTGCCCATTTGAACGTACCCGTATAATGTGTTGTCAATCCAAGAGAGCAAGGGACTTTTTGGATTCTTGGAATACAATGTACAACACCAATTTACTAAGTAACTGCCACGTTATCTATATCTATATCTATATATAAAGTTAAAAGGTTTCTTTAAGCATTTAATTTTTTGCCACATGGCATACATTAATGGTTTTTTATTTTGTATTTTATTAAAATTTATTTTTAAATATTTTTGAATTATTTTATTACATATGTGTTGTACATTTTTTTGTATTAAGTTTATATTTAATCACATTAAGTATTACAAACTTTTCGTTTACCCGTATTTAATAATTTTTTATAAAAAATAATTCAATTTATTATTATTGTTATTTTTCAAAATCTTTACACCCACCTTTCATTACAAGAAAATATTAAGAATATTACTTCATAAATAGTTTAACATCTTTTTTTTAAAAATAAATATTTTCATTTCTTAGGTTTTTTTCTTTAATAAAATTAATATTTTTTTGCTATTTTATGTATACTAAATATAAACTTTATTACATTATAATTGTTTTGTGTTTAGCTATACCCTTTAATTTATTAATAAACTTATTACTGCTTACAGTTGTTTTAATCGCAAATAAATATTTTGTTATTCATTTAGTTTTTGCTCAAATGGCGGATGCTTTCATGTTTTTTTAACAATTTAATTTTGTACAATTTTTTTTTTTTTAGTTTTGAACTTTCTTATATGTGTTGTAAATTAAAGATCACAACAAATTTACATTATTTATACTTCTTAATTTATATTTACTAATTTGTCTATATAATATATTCAAAAGACAACTTAAAACATTAAATTTTATTCCACATGTCAAAGTTTTTTTTGAAGACAATGGAAAAAACTTAATATTTCACTTAAAGCATAAATTTATTGTTATTAATAAAAATTAATATTTTTGAAAAAAAAAATTAATCATTTGGAGGTTACAACTTTTCATCTACTTTTGCCTTAGTAATCAAATTTAATATTAATAATTATATTATATATTATGAAGAACTTCATTAGCATCATTATATAACTAAAAAATCAGTATAATGGAGATTTGAAAAAAACACCATTTGTATTTTGAGATTTCTTATTCACATTTCATTCGTTCTACTTTATAAATATTCTCTTCAATTTTATAATTGTTCTTCGTTGATTCTAATTTTAGTACTAATTTTATCTTTTTGCATTTTTTTTGTTTAGTTAACTTACGCAAACCCAATAATCAAGGCTTGAATTTCTCATTTTTCAGGTATAATAATTTTATTTTAATAGATTTTTATATTGATTATTATATAAATACATTTCAAGTTAACTTTAAATGTCATGGATTTTGAGTCCATAAGAGTTTACTTTTATTTATATAAAAAGTTGACGAAATTTACAAAATATGATTAAGAAGAAGTTGCAAATTTAGTTGTTAATCAAATTAGCATATTAAGGATAACAATTATTTGACTAATGTATTTAATATTTTAGTCCAAAGGTAAATCAACAATAAAAAAAATAGTAAGGAAATGATAAACAAAACTTAATATTTCACTTAAGCATAATGTATTATTCATACAAAAACATAATAGTTTTCTTTAAAAAATTAATGGTTTGGTTGTTTCGTCATTTAATCCATTTTTGTCGTAATGATAATCAATCAAATTTAATATGAATAATTAGATTATTTAGTATTAAAAACTTCATACTGAATTAGCTAATTTATACTCCCTCCGGACATTATTTTTCGCCCCACTTCATGAATATATGTGAGGAGTATTTTAATGGGGTGGGGCGAAAAATAGTGACTGGAGGGAGTATATTTTATTGCTTTACTATTAAATTTTTTATTAGATGCTTTATTAGAGTATATTTTATTTTTGCATCTATGAATATAGTTAAAAGGTTAAATTTTATACTGAGCGACTTCTACCTCTTCCATTAAAACATTAAAAACATTAATCAAAATTTTTCATTTGCCTTTTATTAAAACACAAATAATTAAATTTTTATTTGATAAATTTATATTTTATTAAAACACAAATAATTATATTTTTATTTGATAAATTTATAATATATATATATATATATATATATATATTGATTTTTTTAAATATATAACTTAAATTTATCCTTATTAAATTTTGATTTTTTTCATTATAAATTATTTATAGTTTTCGATAAAATTAATCATTTATGAAAAAAAAAGCTTAATTATTTGGAAGTTACACCTTTTCATCTACTTTTGTCTTAATAATCAAGTTTAATATCATTAATTATATTATTTATTATGAAGAACTTCATTATCATCATTATATATAACTAAAAAAAACAATATAATGGAGAGTTGACAAAAAAAATCATTTGTATTTTGAGAGTTCTTATTCACATTTCATTCGTTCTATTTTATAAATATTTTCTTCTGTTTTGTAATTGTTCTTCATTGATACTAACTTTAGTACTAATTTTATCTTTTGCATTTGTTTTTGTTTAGTGAACTTATGCGAAGCCAATAATCAAGTATGCAATTTCTCATTTTTTAGGTATAATAATTTAATTTTAATTAATATTTATAATGATTATATTAATAAATATATTTCGAGTTAACTTGAAATCTCATGGATTTTGTGTTCATAAGAGTGAACTTTTATTTATATTCAAAGTTGAAGAAATTTACAAAATATGCTTAAGAAAAAGTTGCAAAGTGTTAATCAAAGTAGATGGCAAGTATTTGAGTTTAATTAAAGGTAAACCATCAATAAAAAAAATTAGTAAGGAAATGACAAATACGATTTAATATTTCATTTAAGCATAATTTATTATTCTTAAGAAAGACTAATATGTTTCTTAAAAAAATTAATAGTTCGGTTGTTTCATCATTTAATTCACTTTCGTCGTAATGATCAGTCAAAGTAAATATGAATAATTACTCCGTGTATTATTTTGCATTAAAAACTTCGTATCTGAACAAAAAGGTAATAAAAGTATAAAACAATGAATAGATACAAATAATTGAGATTTTTTTAAAATTTCATACGCTTTATTTTTCGAACATTACCTTCAATTTTGTAAGATACGGAGTATGAATTAACTACTGGCTTTGTATAAATTTTGTAAGGTCACTCATGACAACATTTTTAGCTGAATTATTTGACAACACTTGGTCAGAAATATATTAACAATACGATAAAAAAGTTGAAACAGATAATACCGTGAATTTCACGGGCCACATACCTAGTTTTCTTTAAAAATGTTTCGGATATTTGTGTTAATTGAACTCGGATATTAACTCGGGCATTTGTGTTAGTCGAACTCGGATATTAACATCGTAAGATTATAACGTAGATATTGTAACAGACGTGTCATCTATAGTAACTTACATTTGGCACGAACCAAAATATACGAAATATATAGTAACATAAATGTATCGTTGTATTTATCTATGTGTTTATCGTAGGTTCGTATTTTCGTAACGTAGTAATATAATTATCATAACATAAACGTGTATGTGAAAGTATCATATATAGTGGGTTACGTTTGTTAGTGATCGAGGATTCGAGGGTGTCATATATATACGGAGTAGTAAGTAAAATAATTATCGTTACATAATGTGTCCTATATAGTGACTTACATTTGTTACTATCAACAAGGTTATGATTTATTAATATATATATATATATATATATATATATATATACATACATATATATATATATTATATATATATATACTCCCTCCGTTTTTTAATTTTCGCCCTATTTCCTTTTGCACAGAAATTAAGAAAATTGATAAAGTATGAATAAAGAAATAATTGATGATGAATTTTGGTGACTAGGCACAATGGCTCATCAAACATAAAGGTATAAGTGTGTAAATACAATGGCAAATTGTGTAAATAAAGAAAAGCATAAGGACAATATGGTAATATACATAGGACAAAAAAGGAAAGTTAAGAAATGGGGCAAAAAATAAAAACTTGCCAAATAAGGAATACGGGGAAAATATATATATATATATATATATATATATATATATATATATATAGAGAGAGAGAGAGAGAGAGAGAGAGAGAGAGAGAGAGAGAGAGAGAGAGAGAGATGTTCTAATGAGTCCCTATATATGTGTTGAGTCCTTAAGTCCTCATCCCATCCGTTGGATGAGAGATGGATCAAGGGACGAGATAAATCACTGTTTTAATAATAATAAAAAAAGATATTGCATCCAACAAAATAGGAAGGTGAATATTTCAGTAACGTAACATTCTCGTTCATTCAATCATTCATTCTCTCCTTCATCAATTCTGTTTCCATCACCTTCTTCTTCATCGTTCTCTCGCTCATTCAATCATTCATTCTTCAAAATCACATTCAGTCAGACATCGTCTTCATCGCGCCGCTGCCATTTATTTCAAAACCACACAATCAAGAACACATTCAGTCAATAATCGTCGTCATCGCGCTGCTGCGTTATACTTTCGATCAATCCGGCTTCTACTTTTCATTCATTGGCTAATATGCAAATCGTGAAAAAAACAAACGGTGAGTATATATATTGTAGTTTATACTTGAAAGGACATGAGAGTCATTAAGATGATACTAAATTTTTAGTTTCTACTTTGAACGGTGAGTATATATATTCTACGTTGAACTATAGTAATGCTGCATATTCATCACATGATGTCTGCGCACACAAAAGATATTGGGTTATTTTAGTTCAAATACTATGTTACTTTAGTGAAGAGTGTCCGTTATTTTAATGTCAAACTTCTATTACTTTTATGATCTGTTACTTTAATTCATTGAAGATGTTACTTTAGTTCTTAACGTCTGTTATTGTAACGCATTAGTGAGTCATGAGGATATATGAAACCGCCATATTTAAATAATAATAAAAAAAGATATTGTTTCCTAGCATACTAAATTATAAAAATATTGGGTTATTTTAGTTCACATAATGTGTTACTTTAGTGTAGAGTGTCTGTTATTTTAATGCCAAACTTCTATTACTTTTATGGTCTGTTACTTTAATTCATAGAAGTTGTTACTTTATTTTTTAACATCTGTTATTGTAGCGCATTAGAGAGTCATTGAGATATATGAAACCGCCGTATTAAAATAATGATTAAAAAAGATATTGTTTCCTATAATTGTGGGACGTGATTGCCAACAAAATAGGAAACAAATAAAAAGAGTAACTGCCCATTCAGAGAAATATACTGCATTACTATAGTCAACAACTTCCAATCAAAATAACCTACAATAAAAGTACACGAGTTCAGTCAACGAATTATAATAGACGTTAGGTCATTCATCTTCTACCTTGTGCCGCTGCAACATCTACTTCTATGGCTGATAATCAACCCGTCAAACAAACAAACTGTAAGTTTTTTGTCTGTGATTTATACTGTAGACACCATGGAGGCAATTACAATTCTCCATATTATTAGATTTTACGCTCATTGTATGTAAACTGCATGTTATCACATACTTTTTAAATACGTGAATGAGATATACCTGGAGTTATTTTTGTGCATAATATTCGTTACTTTAATACACACTAACCGTTACTGTGGAGACAGACATCTGTTACTTTATGTCTATTTTATACGCATCTTCTGTTAATTTAACTGGTTTGTTTTTTAGTTGACGCAGAAGCACACGAATGGTGCAGGGATGTAGGTGAGACTTTCACGCCATACGTAGGGCAGATATTCAAAGACCAGGAAGAAGCGGAAAACTTTTATAAAATCTACGCATTGGCCTGCGGGTTCGATGGGAGTAGGTACACAACAAAAAGATGGCGGGGTGGTGAGATTAAATCAAAGCTGCTAGTATGTAACAGGCAGAGTTTTTACAAAAAAAATGTCAACGGAGATGCGGCATCCAAGGAGGGCATATCGAAGGGGGAAGTAGTGGAGGGGAAGATAGAGGGAGTCGCTATGGAGGAACCGAAAAGGAAAACAAAGGTCTGTCGTGTTGGCTGTATGGCAAGAATTAAGTTGTTCAGCAAAGGCGGGCCTCTTAAAATTGTTATTTTTCACGGCGGGCACAACCACGAGCTAATTTTACCAAAGGACAGAGAATTCCATAAGTTATCGAGAAACCTCACGAAGTACCACAAGCAAATGATCCTGAACAATTCACGGGTATGTGTTGAGTAGCTTCTTGCAGTTCAATTATTTAAGTTCAGATCACTGTGTGTTTAGTTCACTGCGCCATAGGTAATGTTTTGTTACTCTAATGCACATTCTATGTTACTGTGGTTCATAAACTCCGTTACTTTAATGAATGTCGTCTGTTAATTAGCAATTTCTGGTTACTCAATCAACATGTTACTTTAATGACGTCTTACTATTACTTCAACATTTGTCATACGTTACTTTAACCAACGAATTGTTGCAGCTGAAGATCGGTGCAACGCAGACATACAAGATGTGTAAGGAGCAGGTTGAAGGGTTCGCATACATAGGTGCCAGCCTGGTCGACTTCAAGAACTTTGGAAGAGATATAAAGTGCTTCATCCATGAGAAGGACGGTCAGTTATTCATCGATCATTTCAGGGGTATGGCGGACAATCGGAAGGGATTTTGTTTTGATTACGATCTGGATGAGGATGGTAGTTTGAGCAGAGTCTTGGGCTGACGGTGTTGCTAGGAAAAACTACAGGTTGTTTGGTGATGCAGTTATGTTCGACCCAACATACGGGACGAATAAATATAAGATGATATTCACCCCATTTACCGGTATCGATCACCATAAACGATCGGTGACTTTCGGTGGCGCCCTCATCGCGCACGAGGATGAGAAATCGTTCAACTGGGTGTTCGAACGGTTCCTGACGGCAATGGGCGGCAAGGAGTCTGAGTACATCATCACCAATCAGGACCCTGGTATCATTGCATCGTTTGAGAAGATGTTTAAATCGGCGTGGCAACGATTTTGTATGTGGCATATCATGAATAAGGTACCCAATAAATACGGAGCCTCGCGGGCCGACTACCAGGAATTCCTGAAGAAATTGAATGCAATAGTGTGGGATGACGAGATCGCTGCAGCGGAATTCGATGAGCGGTGGATGGAAATAATGGAGGAGCACGACGTAGGGGATGTTCAGTGGTTCGAAAATGCATTTTCGATTAGGAAGCAGTGGGCCATGGCGCACTGCAGGGATCTGAAGATGGGAGGCTTAATGCGCACAACACAAAGATCGGAGAGCGAAAACTGTTTCTTCAAACGGTTTGAGAACCAGCATGGAACGTTGGTTGAATTCTGGATGCGGTTCGAGAGCGCCATGGATCAGCAAAGGTATACCCAGAAAAAGCTTGACAGCGAGAATATACAATCTCTGCCGAAGACAACGGCCACCTCCTGATAGAACAGCACGCAGCAAGGGTCTACATCCACGTGGTGTTTGATGAATATCAAGAGGAGGTAAAGTGCTCAGTGGGGACGTGCAGTGTGAGAGGATTTGCTGAAAGGGATGGGGTTGAAGTAACTACAGTGAGGGACGCCACAAGGGGTAAAGAATTTCTAGTCCACTACAAACAAGGTACGCAGTTGCCTGCTTGCTGTCTTCATTTATACGAGATTTATGAGTTAAAGTAACAGGATGAATGTATTAGAGTAACACAACTTATGAGTTAAAGTAATGAGGTTTGTAGGTTGTAGAACCAGCACAGAATGCTTTTGTCGTGAGGGATTTATGAATTAAAGTAACAGAATGCATGTATTAAAGTAACACGTAGTATGAGTTAAAGTAACGCGAACGGATTAAAGTAACACGTATTAAAGTAACACATGTATAAAAGTAACACATAGTCGTGAGGGATTTATGAGTTTGTGGGTTGTAAATCTGATAGTCTTAATGCTATACTAACCTCCTGCAGAAACGTCGGACGTCAAGTGCACGTGTAAATTGTTTGAGACAATGGGAATACTGTGTCGACACATAATTTGGATATATTCCTCGAAGGGCCTGACCAGTATACCCGATGACTCGTTGCGAGAAGGTGGTCGAGGGATGCACTGCACAATTCTCGTGTTGTTGATGACGGTGTGGAAGGCGATGAAATTGACATCATAGACGGAAAGCAGATAGAGATGTCTAAACTGTGGTCGGAAGTTCATGAGACGATGGGTATTCTACGGTCTGCTAATAAAGAAGATGTGGAGAGCATGTGCGCTTTGATCCGCGAATTCAGGATGAAGCTTAAGCCGATTGGGGGTAGCGAGACATTGAATAAAACCCAAGAATTGGAAGAGATGCTAGGATGTACGTCAACAGCAGAGATAACGATACTCCCGCCGAGGATTTCCAAAACAAAAGGAAGCGGCAAGAGGTTGTTATCGAGCAAAGCGAAATCCTTTGCACTTGAAAAGAAGCCGAAGCGCATGTGCAACAATTGTAAGCAGATGGCGCACCACGACAAGAGGAATTGCCCCAATCCCTTTGCAGCACGGCCGCCACCGACTGTCGAACCATCTGACGATGAATCAGAATCAGAAGATGAGGACGAGGAGGATGTAGAAGATGAACCAGTAATCTGATTATGGAAATATGGTTCTTTAGAGTAACGTAGCTTATTCTTCACAGTAACAGATTGAATGAATTACAGTAACACTTTTTTGAAGAGTTCATTGAATTACAAATATTCATTCCTTTGTAAATTATTCATTAAAATAACACACATTATTCATTAAAGTAACGTGCTAGATGAGTTAGAGTAACACATAATATCATTTTTAAAGTGTTGATCGAATTGCAGATATTCATTCCTTGGATGATATCATACTTTACCAGAGTAAGACTCAGTTAAAATAATTCACATAATGTCAACTATTTGTTTGTGGAGTGCTCAATAAAGAAGGCGTTACTATTTTGTTTAATTGGACATCCTATGTTAAATTAAGAAACTATGATGCAGCGTGCAAGATATTAGAGTTAAAGTAATACATGACATTGATTGAAGTAACAGACTACACGAGATAGAGTAACAAAGTTTGAGGAATATAATATACATTGAAATATGACAGAATGACAGTAATTGTTTTCCTGACAAGTGTTTTTGTTAGACGAAAAGTTCCAACGAAAGACAGGTTACTGTTTCCGGCTCTTTCCTCGCTTAGCTTTCGCTTCTTCAATTAATTTTGGCCTAGCTGCTGCAAACTTTTTCACATCACCAATCAGCCGCTTTCGAACGCTATTCAGATCTGCTAGGAGAAGAGTGGCTGCAAGCTGGACCACCAGGTATCTTCTGTTAACCTTCCCGCCGAGGTCTTCGTGACGGAAATCACGTCCCTCGTACAATATCATGTGCATCAGAAGAAAATTCCATGACTCATCTTTGTTGGGGACTTTGTCCTGCCAATCAAGCTTAATCGGGCGGAACCTGTACGACACAACTTCCGCCGCACGAGCAACTTTATAATGGTCAAGAAAATCACTCATATTCCCGACCTGAACATCGTTGATGATAATAGTCAAGGAAATCACTCGTTGGCGCACAAGATTGTGATTAAAAACTTATGAAATGAAGAATAGAGAGGCTCACAATAATCCTGATGGCTGCAAAGAGGGCTGTATCTCTGATCGTTGTGTAGCGACGGTGGTCGAGGAGATCAACTGTCTTTTTCTTTCGGTTGACGACTACGCAGCAGAAGTACCCGTCAATGTTGATGGGCACAAAGATCAATTCATCGTCCAGCTGCAACGTACCACCACAATTACTCATGAAAATATGCCATTGGTTCATCAAGGAGTTCGTATTTTGAGTGGACGCATTGTCCGGATCTTCGGCATTAATCCTCATTATTGCATCCTGTAAAAAAGATGGGATGGTGTGAAAATTTACAGTCAATACAAAGTAATTAGTTGATGTCCTTGTGGTGCAGTGATCCTTCTGTTACGTTAACAAATAACTGACGTTACTTTGGTGAACAATGTGTTACTTTAATTCATGAGTTCCGTTACTTTAACCTGTATCATATACATTATTGTTCCAACATATATGATGTTACTTTAATTCATACCATTTGTTACTTTAGTTGACATTATCTGTTACTTTAGTGTCCACCCTCTTTTCACTACACATTCTGTCAATTGATTATACATTCCATGCACTGTTAATTTAGTACATACCGTTTGTCGCCGACCAAAGAACGCCATCTTCGGAGAATTACCGGACCCGCTCCCGTTTGCGGCGAGGCTGTTCATAAGCATTGACCAGCACTCGACAACAGATGACGACATGTCAGTACCCGGGAGCATGGACATCACATCATCCCGGGTTATTACAGCCAACGATGAATACTCCGCAACCATTTTGCTGAATTCAGAACAGATCATTAGGCATTGCGACCAACAGGTGAGTGACAAGAATTTAAACAACAATTTATTCACAATATGTGTAGTGTTCGCCTAATTACCTGCCGTTGTAGATGCTGTGCTGAAATAAACAGTAGTCCACGACATTTTTCCGCAAGATGGGGAGATTGCCCAGCAGGGTCTTGTTATTCGCAAGGAACGGGCATGCCATCGCTACACTAACATCTGCATCGCCACAGTCGATGGAGCAGCCTAAGCCGTCCCCGTCCCCCCTAGCTCGACTACCAAGAACAGATAATGGCTTGGTGGTGTCCGGTGATTTGAGCACGGTTTCTACAGCGGGTGTTTCTGGAGTGGATGGTGGCACGTGGCTCTTTTTAGAGGGTCTCACGTCGAGGATCGGCTCTCCTGACCTCTTTTCAGACTCACTGACGGACGTGGCAACATCTGACATGGTCTTACTGATGGCAAGTTTGGCTTTATCAGTTACAAAGGAGGACACCCGCGATATCAACACGTCCCTCTCCTTGTTAATGTCACAGAGACACAACGTCGTGGCAATTTCTGCCCTGTACAGATTGTTCGCCTCGCTCGTGCCCAAGGGACAGTCGAACTCCTCCCCGGCGTACAACATCATGTGTATCATGAGGTATATATATGCCGCAATCATTAGCCGAGAACCCGCTGCCCTGCCATCTGAACGGGATGTTGACAAGAGGGAACGAAGAGACATCGGCCCCCTTGTTGATGCCTCGCTGAACCATATACTTAATTACCCATTTCTTCAGCCTTGGTGATATTAAATAAAATAAAATAAATACATATAAGAATGAAAAAATGACGAAAACCCAATTTTTTTGGTCATCCTTATATAGGACGTTTCGTATATAAGAATGTTAAAATGTATACCAAAATGAGAAGACTTACTGAGAGCCGTGTCATCCCAACGTAAGGAAGACTTTCAAACTCCCCCTCGTCATAAGACATATTATCAAGGTATTCAATCCGCCGTGACAAAAAATTGATACACGTGTAGCTGTAATGGTCATTGTTTTCCGACAGCACCGGAACGAATACCTGTAGGTGGGGAAAGGGTATCGCGTTGGTTATTATAATTGATGAGGAAGCTTACAAAATATGGGATCTAAAATTCAAAAATACCAGGTCAGAATCTAGCTCGAGATTCCCTTCATTTTCATCGAGCCATATGTTCCAGAAGTTGAACAATGCTTCGCTCATGTCCACAAAGACACCACGCTTCCTGCTTGTCCAAATCTGGAGAGCTGTATCCTGCATGATATTTGTTGGAGTAACAGGTCGCTATCATTAGAGTAATGCACAAAGTGCATTACAGTAACACACTCATAGAACTACAGTAACACCCACTTTTTTGCATAAATATTTTATGCAAACTGATATGATGCCATTATATTAATATTACTAGAGTTTGTTGATGATGTTACACTTATCGTTTTGGACGAGCAAGTGAATAAATTAGCTTATGCTGTGGCTGACACCGAAGAAGTAGCGTGATGTCCGCCGCGGTGCAGACTGAGCAGCTGCCAAGTGATTCATAAGTATGCATTAGCTGTCAATTACAGCATTCGAAAGTTGCTCTCCAGGAGCCAGCGTGGGCAACTCACCACGGGGTATGTTGAAAAAGTCACTGAACCTCACAATTATCTCCCTACAAATATTCGAACGGATTATGTAGCACTCAACAAAAATCGACATTAAAACGCATTGACAAAATTAGGTGATGTAGACCACTTATGATGAACTGTATTTTTCATTTTTGTAGAAGACGTAGTCAATTACGTCTTTCCTCACAGACAAAACAGACTTGAAAAGCCTGCTATACATACGCAGAAAGTCCGACAACGTAAGCTGGTCAGGATCCGGGACTTCACAATCACATGAGCATCCAAGCCTCTCATCGACGACTTGCATGCATCCCAACCGCTTGTCAGAATGAAAAAAGTATGGGTGGAAGACCTTCCTTCCATCTACTTCCACCGACAAACACTCACCGACATCCTCGTCTCCGCATCTATCCTTATCCCACAGAGACAGCACCAACGGGCGGTCACTGTGTAGCTGCAATCCCTCCTGGATAACATCATTAACCTCAGCTGTCGAGTATAGCTGATAGTTAAGATCTTCCTTCTCATCTTGATTTGTATTTTTGGCCTCAAATACCGGCTCCTGAAATGACAGCTCCCTAGCGCGACGGAGCGCCTCACATACTTCATCCACCACCCGGTGAAGCTCTGCTGCTCCCCAGAATGACTGGGATGCTTGTGATGGTACCGGGTCTTCGGGTAATGGATTGCCCGATGTTATCCTTCTGATCTTAGCAGCATGTGAAGCCCACTAGTCATGAAATGCGACTGCATTCCTTCCCATCAACAGATGAATCTGATGGACATCCTGCATGAAACAATAATTATGATGCAAGTATGTACTAAAGTAACAGTGCATGGAATGTATAATCAACTGACATAATGTGTAGTGAAAAGAGAGTGGAGACTAAAGTAACAGATAATAACAACTAATGTAACAAATGGTATGAATTAAAGTAACATCATATATATTGGAACAATAATGTAGATGATACAGGTTAAAGTAACGGGACTCATGAGTTAAAGTAACACATATTGTTCACCAAAATAACGTCAGTTATTTGCTAAAGTAACATAAGATATGGAAGAGTATCATGCAAATTTACAGATATTCAAGAGTTACATCGTCTGATTCGATGGTTTCCAAGTCAGACACATATAGATTAATTAATGAATTAATGACATGATTACTTACGTCGACCACCCTGGCCCTCAGTTCATTATCATCTTCAAGACCACGGGCAAGCCTGATAGTGGTGAACTTATCGCCCTCTTGCACGGGCGATGTCGGATGATCAAACTGACTGCTCTGCGTGATCCTCAACGGCGAGGTCGCGTGAGCCCTCTTCACTACATGAAGGGAACGAGGGTATTCCACATCCTATCGGGTCAGCCGCCTGAGCCCACCACCGATAAACTCACCTGCCAACCGTTCATACATGCGCGGACCATCCCAGTGCTTGATCAGAGGGAGATCACACGGGTTCGGGAGGTTACGGTAGTCAAAACGCTGGAAGTATGTGATCATTAAAAATGGCAAACAGCCAAGTAGGTACGATGGTCGAGAGAATACAAAGTCCTCGCACGCACTAGTGAGCCCGTCCAGTATGAACGTGCACCAGTCAAAGTTTTTAATTTGCTGTACATCTTGCAAAACCTTCAACAATCTCTGATCAACCCCATGATTGGACGTCGGGTTGAAGAAAATCGACATGCTGTAGAGCACAAACATCTGACAGAACATCTCTCCACCACCCACATCCTCCTTCAGTTTGGCCAGGACCCTTGAGAGAGGGATTTCATCACCATCATTGACGACTTGGAACTCGTCCCTCCACTTTCTCTTTAGCATAACAACAGCCTCCTCTTCAGCTGCCTTCGACCGACCCATTGGCAGCAGCTCGATAGGGTCCGGTCCAAGAGGGAGAAGGAAACAGTCATGTACATCATGCTTTGTTACCAAAAACTGATGGCTCCCACATTTAAATATCAGCGCATCGTCGCTGAATAATCTCATGAAATTAGTCGCATATTTCACAGGGAAGGTTTTAAGTCGCATCTCAAGTACGCCACCAAACCCAATACTTGAAAGAGCCTCCCGTTGCCTCTGGTTTAGATTTGATATTAGTTCAACTAGGAGCTTCAAACTGCACCTGACAGATAACGTACGATCGGCATTGGCGTCACCACCGTCTTTGGTCAACACTTTCTTCAACTTAGACGACTTCACAGCGGTTTTCTTCGCCCGTCCTGCCTCCTCATTACCCTTACCTTTCTTCTCACCAGCGTCTACGATTTTACTTCCTTTTGCCATCTGAAATGAGGTATTATCAGAATATAATCACAAATAAGGATAATGGTACGAAATGAGTGGAGGATTACATACACTTCGAACAAATTGGCATAGTATTCAGATTAGAGTAACGGTTTGTGAATACCATAGTAACATATCATGTGAATTAAAGTAACCAGATTAAAAGTTGGAGAAAAAGTATCCTTGTTCATGGATTTAGGCATTACAGTAACAGACATTATGTATTAAAGTAACGTAATATATGCATTAAAGTAACAAGAAACACATGCATTGCAAACGATGCAGGTAATATGACATCAGTAACAGGATAAGCTTGGTTTTATTCATAAAAATACCAAATAATACCAGTTAAAGTAACAAATCATGTTCATCAAAGTAACAAAATTAACACGCAGGGGAAGACATGTAAACAGAGAATGTATATAATCAATTTCGGACATACAGAACTAATCAATGCTTCTACCAATCGCGGATCGTAGATAAAAATTGAAAGGAATACAACGAAAACAATTAAAAGTAATTAGCATCACGAACAAAACCTAATTAACCTTAGAAGTAATTAAAAGCACAGACAAAACCCTGATTTACCTTAAGTTTAAAGTTCAAATATGGTGTAGCTGTGACGTTGATGGAGGTAGAGAACAGTTGAAGTCGGTATGAGCGGAGAAAGACGAAGATGACATTAGTGAAGGCGGGAGTGTGAGATGACAGCAGACGAAGATGGAGGTAGAAATTGAAATTGAGAAGCAACGTGGTGTAAGTGAGGTGAGCGGTGAAAAAGTGAGGTGAGCGGTGAAATTGGGAAACTGAATAGTTTGACAGAGAGAGGTGAGATGTGAGATAGGCGGGAGAAATTAAAGGAGGAGAGAGAGAATAAAGTATATTTTGATAGATATTTTAATTATTTCCTTAATTATGAGATCAAATCTTGTCCGTTAATCTAACATTGAATCAAAGGCTCAGATGGGGACTCACGGACTCAACATATATAAGTGGACTCACCTGATCCCACTTCTATACACACGCACATACACACACATATGTATATAGAAAAAGGATCAAGGGAGTTTGGTGAAAAGTGGAAAGTTGGGAAGTTGTGTTGTTGACCCTTGATCTTGGGTTGAATGAATGGCTTAGATGGATGATGTATAAAAAAAAAGGAAAGGAGACAACAAACTGACAAGCAGCAGTGGAGAGAGGGAAGCAACCCTCTCCCTCAATCACACTTCGCAGCAGTGGAGAGAGGGAAGCATTCCTTCCTCAATCAAACTCTCCCTTCTTCATTACTTCCCTCCTTTTCAATTCATTTCCCTAATTCATCTCTCTTTGACAAAACTCCATCAAATAAGATCCATTAATAACTCCGACCATACTCCGTCAACAACTCCGATCATACTCCGTTTTTAACACAACATGACGGATAATTATACCAAGGTATGTTTATGCATAAACTTTGATATCTTCATTTTTTTTTAGCTTCTTCTTCATCTTCATCTTCGATCATCTTCATCTTCTTCAAACTTCTTTTTATTTTTCATATCTTTTTTTTTTGGTATTTATAAAATTATTCATCTTCATTATCTAAAAAAAAGAACAACTTCATCTTTAAGATGAAGTTTGAAGATGAAGTTGTTCTTTTTTTGTGGGATGAATGGAGCTTGAAGATGAAGATGAAGATGAAGATGAACAAGTCATTTAGTGCGTAATGTTTTTGCAGAATTACAAAGTCACACTCATTATGTTGTATAGTCACACTCATTATGTTGTAGAATCACGCAGCTGTACACTCATTGTAGTCAAATATTCAGTTGTATAGTCATACTCATTATGCTGTATAGTCACACTCGCTATGTTGTAGAATCACGTAGCTGTAGAATACCTTGGGATTAAGGTATCATTCGTTGAATCATCTTCATCTTCATGCTTGTTTTATTTTTCATACTTTTTTTTGTATTTATAAAATTATTCATCTTCATTATCCAAAAAATGAAGGTTGAATATGGATGAATGGATGTTGAATATTTAATGAATGTTTAGATATTTTCATTTTTTTAAAGTCATAGTCGTTCATTCATCCATATATATTCAACTTTCATTTTTTTTGTGGATAGTGAAGATGAATAATTTTATAAATACAAAAAAAAGTATGAAAAATAAAACAAGCATGAAAATGAAGATGGTTAAACGCATGATACCCTAATCCCAAGGTATTCTACAGCTACGTGATTCTACAACATAATGAGTGTGACTATGTAACATACTGAGTGTGACGGTACAATTTAAAGTGTGTGACTATACAACTTAAAGTGTGTGACTTTTTTCAGGTATTTTTTTTATCTACGTTCAAGTTTCCACGTTCGTCAAATCCCTACTTCCGAACCTCGATGATTTTCAGGTATTTGTTTTTATCTTTTTAGAGCATCTTTAAAATAATTAATCATCTTCATCCTCATGCTTGTTTTATTTTTCATTCCTTTTTTTTTTGTATTTATAATATTATTTATTTTCATTATTCACCAAAAAAGTGAAGGTTGAATATGGATGAAAGAAAGTTGAGTATTTAATGAATGTTTAAATAATTTGCTCTGATTCGTATGTATAATCATCTTTTTAATTATGAATGTGACTTTGATAATGATGATTGAAGAATAATTGACTGTATGGCTTTTATTTTCCGTTTTACGGTTTCAGTTTTGTAGTCACACAATTTAGTTTGTATAGTCACACTCATTATATTGTATAGTCACACTCATTATGTTGTAGAATCACACAAATTCTTGCAGCGATTAGTGTATGTAATCATCTTTGCTAATGATGATTGAAGTATAAATAAGTACGAGTATAATTTAGTTGTATAGTCACAGAGATTATGGTGTATAGTCACACAGTTGAAGTTGTATAGTCATACTCGTTATGTTGTAGGATCACAGTCATTATGTTGTAGGATCACACCGTTTATGTTGTATAGTCACACAGTTAAAGTTGTACAGTCACACTCATTATGCTGTACAATCATGCAGTTGTAGAGTCATTGTAGTCACATATTCAGTTGTGTTGTGTGATTTAGATTGATTGTGTGTTTTGTTGCAACGAAATAGTTGGTGGAAAGAGGAATGTTGGTAAAAGGGGCGGTGGGAAGAAGAAGGTCGTGGAAGATACAACGACCGACCACGTAATTGGACAATGTATTGTTGCGCACGTACCGGAGACCATCGTTAAGCTGTTGTGTGTTTATGTGAGATAAAATATTTGCTTTAGGATGAACGTACTATGTGTAAATGATGTTTCAGACTTGGTGTTTGGGAAGAAAAAAAATTAACATTTTAATAGTCATACAGAGTTGGTTGTACAGTCATACAGAGTTGTTTATACAGTCACCCGTTTGAAGATACATAGTCGCACTCGTTATATTTTGTTGTGAAGTCACAGAATGATGTACAATCACAACTTTGAAGCCACACAGTAGTAGTAGTTATGGTGCAAAGTCACACGCTTTATATTGTATAGTCACAGAGTTGTAAAGTCACAGAGTTGGTGTTTGGGAAGATAAAAAATCACTTATCCTTCCACCTGTGTGGCTATACAACATAATCTCTGTGACTATACAACTAAATTATACTCGTACTTATTTATACTTCAATCATCATTAGCAAAGATGATTACATACACTAATCACTGCAAGAATTTGTGTGATTCTCCAATACAATGACTCTACAACTGCATGATTGTACAGCATAATGAGTGTGACTATACAACTTTAACTGTGTGACTATACAACATAAACTGTGTGACTATACAACATAAATTATACTTGTACTTATTTATACTTCAATCATCATTAGCAAAGATGATTACATACACTAATCACTGCAAGAATTTGTGTGATTCTGCAATATAATGAGTGTGACTATACAATATAATGAGTGTGACTATACAACCTAAAGTGTGTAACTACAAAACTGAAACCGTAAAATGGAAAATAAAAGCCATACAGTCAATTATTCTTCAATCATCATTAGCAAAGTCACATTCATAATTAGAAAGATGATTATACATACGATTCAGAACAAATTATTTAAACATTCATTAAATATTCAACCTTCATTCATTCATATTCAACCTTCATTTTAATCTTCGCAACAATACATTGTCCAATTACGTGGTCGATCGTTGTATCTTCCACGACCTTCTTCTTCCCACCGCCCCTTTTACCAACATTTCTCTTTCCACTAATCATTTCGCTGCAACAAATCACACAATCAATCTAAATCATACGTACAACTGAATATGTGACTACAATGACTGTACAACTGCATGATTGTACAGCATAATGAGTGTGACTATACAACTTTAACTATGTGACTCTACAACATAAACGGTGTGATCCTACAACATAATGACTGTGATTCTACAACATAACGAGTATGACTATACAACTTCAACTGTGTGACTATACAACATAATCTCTGTGACTATACAACTAAATTATAACATTCATTAAATATTCAACCTTCATTCATTCATATTCAACCTTCATTTTAATCCATATTTAATCTTCATTTTTTTTTTGGATAATGAAGATGAATAATTTTATAAATACAAAAAAAAAAAATTATGAAAAGTAAAACAATCATGAAGATGAAATGATTGTGAAGGTATTCTACAGCTGAGTGATTCTACAACATAAAGAGTGTGATTATACAGCATAATGAGTGTGACTATACAACTGAATATGTGACTACAATGAGTGTACAGCTGCGTGATTCTACAACATAATGAGTGTGACTATACAACATAATGAGTGTAACTTTGCAATTCTGCAAAAATATTACGCATTAAATGACTTGTTCATCTTCATCTTCATCTTCAAGCTCCATTCATCCCACAAAAAAAGAACAACTTCATCTTCAAACTTCATCTTAAAGATGAAGTTGTTCTTTTTTTTGTGGATAATAAAGATGAATAATTTTATAAATACAAAAAAAAAGATATGAAAAATAAAAAGAAGAATGAAGATGAAGATGAAGATGATGAAGAAAAAGAAGCATGAAGATGAAGATGAAGATGAAGATGAAGATGATGAAGATGAAGATGAACATACCTTCGTATGATGATCAAAGTAACGCAATATGGTCGGAGTAGTTGACGGAGTATGGTCGGAGTTATTAATGGTGATTATTTGTTGGAGTTTTGTTAGAGAGAGACGAATTTAGTTGAGAAATGAATTGAAAATGAGGGGATTGGGAAGTGTTTGAGGGACGTAATGTAGGGATTGATTTGGGTGAGGGGATATTTCCCTCTCTCCACTGCTGCTGTGTCAGTTTATTGTTTTTTTTTTAATTGAACCCCATCCATCCACCATCCATCTTAGGATGAATGGATGGAGGGGATCAACACTAAGCAACTCTCCAAGAGTTAGTAACTCCCTTGATCCTCCCTATATATATATATATATATATATATATATATAGATTTAGGATCCGGTCCGAACCACAAGTTCGGTCCGAACAATATATAATAGAAAAAAAATACGCTATTCTCCCCGATTCAAAACAACTGTAGCTTCAAAACACACGTTAAACAACTGTAGCTTTATCCCACCCCAATTGTTCTTCCACAATTCGTAACTGTTCTTCCCCAATTCGCTTCATCTTCATCTCCAATTCGGTTCATCCCAACACTCTCATCCTCACTGAAAACCCCCCCAATTCATCAGGTAAATCAATTTCGCGCTACTCCATTTTTTCGATTCCTAAATCGATTTCTTATGTTGAATCTGTTTGTATTTAGGGTTAGCTTACTCGATTTAAATCAATGATTAGTTTAATTTCATCTATTTGTGCTGCTGTTGTTGTCGATTTCATCTATTGCTGCTGCGGTTGTTGTCGATTTCGTTTTAAGGTTAGCTTACTCGATTTCATTTACTTGTTACTCGATTTCGTCTCGATTTCATTTACTTGTCGATTTCATTTTTTACTTGTTAATAATAACATGCTTTTTTACACTGTTTTTTTCCGTCTCAGCCATTTATGTTTCGGTTTAAGTTTCCATTTCTCACCGACAGTGTTCCTGTTTCATTTTTTGCTTCAGTATTACATGAAGCCACTGGATCTCAGTCTTTACAGTAATGTGTTTTTGTTGTTCCTGTAATATATGAACTGAGATTATATCAATGACTACTCCAAAAGACGCCATCTACAAGGCTGCTCTAGATGTGTCCTACAACTTGATGATAATCATGACTACAAAAGACGCTATAGCATTTGTTTCGAGTTATTATAAGAAACCGTCGTCCGAGAGGCTAATTTCTTGAGTTCTTTGAAGTCGACTTTGTTTGTATTATTACTTTCGTATAGAAATAAACTCATCAGTTTTGTTGTACAACAGTTTGCATGATTCATTCATGCTCTTGTATATATACAGTTTGTCTCAAAATATATTATTTTAGTAGAAAACAATGATGCATACTATTGAAAGTTGTTGAATGTTGATATAGGTGGGATGATGATTGTATTTTTGACTTGCTACAAGAATGAAGGGTGGGGCTACCGGTTGTGGCATGTGGGAAGTAATAAAATGCAAGTTGTAGTGTGAAAGGCTGACTGATAATAATAAAAATAGAAGACTTCAGATTGTGGGAGTGTTTAATGGCATTTCATTCTGCATGTCCGATTTTTTTCCCACGTATGTCGAATCCCCACAGCGAGGCTCGACACTGAATACCGTCTACGACAGGGAAAACCCGTTTCTATGAACACCAAAAATGGTGGTTAAGACGGAGGGTCTGTGAATAAAAACTTACGAAATGACCAGACATATGTGTCTTCCATAACATAACTTCCGTAGAGACGATACAACATGTATATAGAGACGATACAAGTCCTCAGGAACAAATACAAAAACAAGTCATTACAATGATCTGATTGTAAAGTAAACAACAATACCGCTTCTTTGAGACAACAACAGTCTTTCCTCTACGACCTGTAGTCTTGGTGTGCTGACCACGGACTCTCAGGCCCCAATAGTGACGAAGACCACGATGGTTCCTATATGCCAGAGGTTGTAATCATGAGTGTACTCGGAGGCACACACGTAAAACATAATCACCAAACTAGAATGATCATTTTTTTTTATTAATCAACTACTTTTACTAATCAACACGAACATAATCTTCTATAGAAAAGGTTTTTGCATTCCATGAAAGAATAATAATCAATAAGTATATGAGAATATTATACTACTTTTTAGTGATCAATAAGAATATTATACCACTTACACTACTTTTAGTCTCTTGTTACACTTATTAAGAAGTGTAGGTGGAGCCTTCAAAAAGTGTAGGTGGAGCCTTAAAAAGTGTAACCTACAAAAAAATGAGACAATTACACTTTTATAGTCTCTACTTACACTACTTTTAGTCTCTTGTTACATTTCTTAAGAAGTGTGAGTGGAGCATTCAAAAAGTGTAAGTGAAGCCTTAAAAAGTGTAACCTACAAGAAAATGAGATACTTACACTTCCATAGTCTCTACTTACACTACTTTTAGTCTCTTGTCAATTACACTTCCATAGTCTCTACTTATACTACTTTTAGTCTCTTGTTACACTTCTTAGTGGAGCCTTCAAAAAATGTAAGTGGAGCCTTTAAAAGTGTAACCTACAAGAAAATGAGACAGTTACACTTCTATAGTCTCTACTTACACTACTTTTAGTCTCTTGTTACACTTCTTAAGAAGTGTAAGTGGAGACTTCAAAGAGTGTAAGTGGAGCCTTTAAAAGTGTAACCTAAAAGAAAATGAGACAATTACACAATTTTAATGCTTAAGAAGTGTAAGTGGATCATCAAAAAGTGTAATTTTAAAAGACCAATATTCTAAGATCAGGATTCGGTGCAAATACAAAAAGTCTGGACATGTATCATGTACGTATGTATGTATGTCTTACTGTACTTGTTTCCGTTGGCGGATAGCAGTTGGGTTTCATGGTACCTTTAGAGTTTAGATTTGCTACACACAGAAGACATCAGACATGCACAAAATGAGTGAAAAATGCGTAGAAATTCACACGAAACTCACACAAAATCAATGGCAGTGGGGCAGCAGTGGGCACACATGAGACATGACATATATCTCTTCATGATTCATTCTACATTAAAAAATTGACATATTTCGAACCAAATACAGAAACATGATACCAAAAACAAAGGGCGGAAACCATTAAAACGGAATTGTGGATGAAAACGGGTATACCTGGTGAGAAACAGAAAAATAACAAGAGCAACACAAACACCAGCAACGAAAAGTGACGAATGAGATGAATTGAGCGTGTGATTGTTGAATACCTGGTAAATGATGTAGATATAAGTAAAATTAGAGTGAAAAAAAATCAAAACTTTGAGTAAAAAACCGAAAATTGAAAAATTTGAGTAAAAACCCGAAAATTGAAGATAGGAATCGCAAATCGCGTGTCGATTGATTGAATGATGTTGAATACTCGCTTAAGAAATCAATTGATTGTTGAGGGTCGATTCTGGGGCTTGATTGAGGGTCGATTCTGAGCTTGATTGTTGAGGGTGGATTGGGCGTGTGTTATGAATTGGGGAAGAATGAGATGAACAGTGTAAGGGATGTGAAGAATTGCGCGTGTTTTATTTTTTTTGGTTATTAAATAGTTCGGACGGTTTGGACCGAACTATGGTTCGGACCGGATCCCAGCCATATATATATATATATATATATATATATATATATATATATATATATATAGAGAGAGAGAGAGAGAGAGAGAGAGAGAGAGAGAGAGAGAGAGAGAGAGAGAGAGAGAGAGAGAGAGAGAGAGAGAGAGAGAGAGAGACGGGCTCCGGTGAGGCAGGGTAACTCCTTACACCCATTGAGGCACAATCTAGACCATTAGATTAAGATGGAACATACATCTAAATAAGTGTTATATACACTAAAAAACTCATTATATACGTTATTAAACTCACTATATATATATATACACACACTTAAGAACTCAATATATACATTAAAATAATTGTTATATACACTCAAATAGTTATTATGTACATCAATTAATCAACAATGGAACATACATCAAAATAACTGTTATATATACTAAAAAAACTCATTATATACGCTATTAAACTCACTGCATATATACGCTATTAAACTCACTGCATATATACACTTAAGAACTAAATACATACAGTAAAATAATTATTATATACACCCAAATAATTAATATGTACATGAGTTAATCAACAATGGAACATACATCAAAATAACTGTTATATATACACTAAAAAACTGATTATATACTCTATTAAACTCACTACATATATACACTTAAGAACTTAATATATACAGTAAAATAATTCTTATATACAGTAAAATAATTGTTATATACACCCAAATAGTTACTATGTACACCAATTAATCAGCAATGGAAAATACATCCAAATAACTTTTATATACACTAAAAACTCATTATATACGCTATTAAACTCACTATATATATATATACACCTAAAAACTCAATATATACATTAAAATAAGTGTTATATACACTAAATATTTTTCGGGAAAAAAAAATTTCGAAAAAAAAATTCAGAAAAAAAAAAAATTTCCTAATTTTTTTTTTCCGAAAAATATTGATTTTTTTCCCCGGGAAAAAAAATTGGGGAATTTTTTTTTTTATGTATGAGTTTTTGTTTTAATCTTAGCCTTTAATTTGATTTTAATCTAATGGTTGAGATTGTGCCTCTATGGGTGCGGCGAGTTGAGCTGCCTCAAAGGATCCTATATATATATATATATATATATATATAAGGGATCAAATAAGATCCATTGATCTTTATAAATCCATAAGTCCTATTTCTATCCCTTAGATCAAAAATTAATGAATGGCTGAGATTAAATGATGTTTATTAATTTTTCAAACAAAAATGAATGAAAGGTACGTATTCCAACTATCTAGTTTTTCTCACCCTCAATATCTCCACCATATTCATTTCTATGCACACTTCCCACTCTCACTCACACCACTCTCTCACCTATTTCACTCATAACACTCTCCCTTTTGTGTGTTCTGATATGCTCTTCCCACTCTCATTCATAACACTCTCTCACCCATTTTATTAGTCATTTCATTCACTCTCTTTCATCCATAGAAGAAGAAGCCACAAAATCTTCATCCTCAATCTCGTTTCCAGTTACCTTCGCCGTGTAGGTAAAGTTCTAATCTTGAAATCTATTTAGATAAATTAAATTAGTTACTGTCTACCTAATTAGGGTTAAGACGAATTCAGATTAATAATCTTGTTAGTTACTACCAAATTAGGGTTTGGACGAATTGTATCAATTTGGAATTTATATATTCTGATATTCTCTAATCTTTGTTCAATCAAAGTTATTTTTGTGATTGTGATTGATCGTGGTTTCATAGTTTTGTGATTTTGTCGATTGTGATTGATTCACGCTTAAAATCGTCCGAAATTCTGATTATTTTAGATTTTTTGTTTGCTTTGTCTATTGGTCTCCATTTTCTGTTTCTCTCATCTGATTTATTGTTGTAATTTTGTGTTTGATAAGAGGTTAGGGTTAGGGTTTCGGATTTTTGTTTTGATTTTTCCGATATTCTATCTTTATTTCCACCTTTTTCATTTCTTTTCACTATTATATGCTAATTGATATTTTTTTCATTATATTTTTTTATTTTCAATTAATATAGTATGTGTTTTCAATTAATAATTGCATATTTTTGATGAAGATGAAGAATTAAAAATGGAGATGAAGACGAAGAGGAAGAATTAAAAATGGAGATAGGACCGGACGAGCTTTGTAAATGAGTTGCTTTTTATAGATATTTGTAACTTTAGTTCACATATTTTATAACTTCAGATCGTATATTGTAACTTCAGTCCAGATATTTGTAACTTCAGTTCACATATTTTGTAACTTCAGTTCACGTATTTTGTAACTTCAGATCGTATATTGTAACTTGAATTCTAATCAGTTCATATATTTTTGTAATTTCCCTTCTGTGGACATGACATAGGTCCACCCCGACGCGGCCACGCGCGGGTTTGGGGAGGCGAATGAATCTCCATATGAGATGGTCAAATTGAAATTTAAATCGAAGTAGGAGTCGCCACCGAACTTTGTGGGAGTTCGGGCCCGTTCGAACCCACTCTATGTCGTAGTGGGCCGTGTACAAAATACGGCCCATTTCCGATGTCAGAGCTTATTGGGTTCGTCTCTTTGCATTATGATACCGATACCGACATTATCGGATATCGTGTATTGAATGACTCTCGTTGACAATGGATTCAGACATCCGGAAACCATGGTTCTGAGTAAGGGGTGAGGGTACGTGTTGGGAAGTTCACTAAGAACACCCAACCCCGCCCGCACTTAGCGGCCTTTACTAAGATATCGTTCGTTTTTGGTGTACACACGTTAATTCGACGGTTGAATGATATGCAAAGATTATTTTCCTAAGCATGTGAGAAAAAATTAAATGGGTTGCTAAGTCATTTAATGCATCTTAAACTAATAACGTCAAAGTTATTTTAGCATGTGAAGTTCGTTTTAGTCTAATAAAACAAAGATGAAAATAAATTGCAACAAACACGAGAAAACAAGTTAGTAACGATTGAATAAATCAAATAAAGATGTAAATACGATGCTCGAAAAAAAAAAAAAAGGAACGAGATTATGTCGCCATTCCCGAGGGTCGCGCGACTCGCCTGGGATGCCGGCGGGTCACGTGATAGGCTGCCTCGGGATCGGTTTTTCGAAAAATCGATAATTTTATTAAGCCGCATATGAATATTGTGTAATTCGTACTAGACTTAATTTAGCGATATTCGTTATATTCTACTATGAAATCGATACCAAATATTCGGAATAATTTTAGAAAAGTTGAAAAGAAAAGGTTTTGAGAAAATCGTTTTGTAGAATTAAAAGAAACGATGTTAAAAGAATAGCGAAAATACAAAAAAAGGCCGCGGGTTTCAGCTCCCCCGCGCGAGTCGCCTGTGAAGGACGCGACTCGCGTGGGCTGCTGTCCCGGCTCGCTTGTTTTTCGAAAATCAGTAATTTTTATAAATCGCGTATAAATATGGATTAATTTATACTCGATTTATATTTTCGATATTCGTCGTATTCGATATTCGATTATGAAATCGATATCGAATAATTAGAATGATTTTTTTAGAAAAAGTTTTATGAAAATATTTTTGAAATATCGTTTATTAGAAAAAACGCGACAACGACCCATAATTAAAAGAGGACCGAGGACACGACACAAAAAAGGAAAGAAGGACGAGAAAAAAGGAAGAGAAAAGGAGAGAATCAGGTTTGATTTACACCCTCAACCTACATGCTTTGTTTTCTCGGAATAAGGCTCGTCGGAAAGTGGCTTAGGCACGGGGGCGTCGAGATGATGTGGATGAGTTACGGTGTTAGTTTGGACGTGTGAGATGACGTGAGAGGCGGCCGGTTTTGGTCGGGCGTGGTCTCGGTACGTTTGTGTCATGTGTCGGGAATTATGTTATTGTGTCGGTGATAGGTAATTGATGTTGAGTTTTTGCTCGAGTGAATGTATGGATTGTGTATATTTCTGAATGAATTGTGTGTGTCGCGAGGGTCCTATTTATAGGAGAGGTCCTCGGTTGAAGCTAGGAAAGGTATCTCGTTTAGGTGATGAGAAATACCGATTTGGATAGGAAATGTAGGAGTTTGAAGGGAACGAGAGTCCCGTTTCTTGGTGAGGAAGCCGAGTATCTCGGCTGTTTTGGGGCTGTTTTGGCCGAGTGTTTGAGCTCGGTCGGTAAATTGATCTGGTTTTCGGATAGAATTCCTACTTGAGATCGAATTCTATCCTTGAGTGAATTTGTTTAATATTTTCGAAGCTGATTTTTTGTAGTTGAGTCCCAACCGGACGTGTGGTGTCACGGCTGGTCTGTGCATCTCGGGAAAAAATATCTTTGACCGGGTTTGACCCGGTCGCTAAAAGACGGTTTTGCCCCTGGTGCCGGATTCGACCCAAATTAGTCTTATTTGACTCGAAACGACCCACTGGGCCTGGATTTGAGGTTGGTTTAGTAAGATTTGTACTCCGTAATAAGCCTAAACCAAATGTCCATGATTTCGAGCCCATATTAGAGTCCATTAAAGCACGTTTGCGTCCGATCATCATGGGGTGTTTGGCGGGAACTACTATAGACACCTGGCGGTCAACATGTGGGTGTCTACAGAGCCCCCACTCTGACTGAGGCTTGGACAAGGCAAAAGTCAGAGTAGCTACCAGGCCAATCGAGGATTAAGACTTGGCAGACTTCCGATCGGGTCGTTTATAGTCCATTAGACTTGCGTGAAGGGCTCGCCAGCCATAAGATAGAAATCATACCTGGATAGATGCCAATAATGTCGCGGGGACTTTGCCTGAAAAGTCTTGGGTGTGTCAGACACATCCCATTTTGGAATTGCGCGGGAGCTTGATTTGGAAGCTATGAGTGCGTCTGTTTACGGACACATCCCATCTTGAAGTTGCGTGGGAGCTTGCCTTGGAAGCTCTGGGTGTATCTGCTTACAGATACATCCCGATTCCTTAGTAAAAATGTTGCCTAAGCTTCCACTGGGGAGTTTTTGAGATTTCTTCGAGAGTCTTGGGTGCACCTGTCTGTTGACACATAACAATTTGTATGTAACATTTAGGCGAAACACCGACTCACGCTGGGGAAGAAATGATTTTTTGATTGATTTTCGGAAAGAAAATGCCGAAAAAAAAATTGAATTTTTTTTGGAAATAAGAATGCTTGGGATGACTTGATTCTTAATCAGATCCTGACACGGATTCCCAAAACCCTCTGGTTAGGCCTGTATGCCTAGATGAAGTAGGGAATATCATGAAAATTCCTACTCCTGGGGTGACTAGGAAAAGGATTTTCTCTGTTATAAATAGAGAGTTCTTGCTTTTAATCTTTTCATATTCCAACCCAAATCTTTTCTTCTATCTTAAAATCCCTTAGACTTTTAAGACAAAAAAACTTCTTGCTATGGGTATCGAACATCTGACCGCGATGCTTCAGGCGTGGGCCCAGAATTTTCGAGGCGAAGATAAAATTCAGCTAACTCAAATGGGAATTGTTGCCTTATTCCCCCTTCAGCGACTCAAGGTGGATTCACATTTCTTGGATGCTTGCCTATCCTTTTAGGATACTATCTACCATGTTTTTGCTTTTCCTCGGGGAGAAATATGTCCCCTTCCTGAAGAGATTGCAGCTATAGGGGGTTGGTGCCCTAATGCTTGTCCTGCTATTCCTCCCTTTTATCCTGACCCAAGGAGGAGACTGAGGGATTTTCTTGGGTTGTCTCATGCTGAGACAGCTCGTATGGTAAAGGGAAATTCTGTCTGCCTGTTTGACCTGGCTGACAAATTCATGAATCCAAATGGCGCAAGAATTACTTCTATCCATAGGCGTAGGGCATTCGCCTTTTGTATGCTGCATCGATATGCCTTCGAAGGACGGATGAATGCCGACTCATGCTTAGGCGAAATCAGGCTGGTCGGCATAGTGGACCAGATGGAGACAAGTCATAGCCCAGCTTGGCTGATAACTGGGGAGATCATTATGGGTCTTGATGCTAGAAGGCTTGACCCGGATCGACAATTGACGGGAAGCATTCGGCTTTTGCAGGTATTGGACCGCGTTTTTCTCGAATTTCCCGATTTTCGACCCCATTTTTGTTTTTTTTTCCGAATTTTTTAGATTTTTTTTTTTTCAAATTTTTCCGCTTTTCGATATTTTTTGAATTTGTTCCGAATTTTTTTTTTATTTTTTTTTTTGATTTTTCCGGAAATTTCGAATTTTTGATTTTTTCGAATCCGAAAATTTCGATTTTTCGAAATTTTTTTTTTCAACAGTTTTTGACTTTTCGATTTTTTTTTTGAGAGATCTGGTTATCCGAACGCTTGTCGATCATAGAGCCCCCGGTGAGCATATCCAGATACCGCAGCTGTCAGACAGGTTGACGGTCTCGACGAATAAGCTCGAGTCATCACATAAATCGGAATTATTGGGATGAAGAGCTAAAATTCCACGGTGGGCCCTTGATTAGATGGACTGTGATCTGGTGGTTCCTCTCGAAACTGACGGGGTTAGCTAAGAGAGACAAAGCCCGATATCTGGTAATCCTGTCTTTGGATCGGACCGTCCATATCTATCCGGATCGCATTCTGAGACAGTTCGGTTTGTTTCAGCAGATCCCCGAAACTGAAGCAATAATTAGCGTCTCGCTCCAACTGACGGACGCTATGTGTAACACGTGGTTACAACGCTGGTTTACCCGTATCATATGGACTGTACCTCGCCCCTGTCAATCTTTCTGGGTCTCGGAAGCATATCGCAAATGGACATCTGAAGAATCAAAAGAAACCCGTAACGTCCTGAAGACTGATGAGGCTTTTGATTTGGCCCGTCGAGAATCGGTAAAAGACAATAGGTGGTTCTTTGACGAAGAAGAAACTCCGACTACCCTTGTCCGGCCAGAGTCGGGATCTAAGTCAAAAACTAAGACTCGAGTTAAAGAGACCGGTGCTAGTGACTTGGAGAGAAGACTCGGACCAAAACTAGCGGTCCGAGACAGACTGGGGCCGCGGGACCGGCTACCCGAGAGGGTAAGGGCCCGGCTAGGACCGACTGAGGTGACCGGGGAATCAAGTTTGAAGAAAGGAGCCCGGGCTAAGGAGGTTCTCTTGGTGATTCGGGAGCATTCACCTCCACGTCGACGCCGGTGGACGGAAAAAGAAGCTAAGGACAAAGGAAAGGGAAAGATGCCTTAGTTTTTATTATTATTTAAGTATTAGTACTATTTATGTGTGTTTTTTTTTTGGATTTTTTGTAATTTTCCGAGTTTGTCGGATTTTTTTTTTGAAATAGATAAAGGAGTTTATTAAAAACCGTTCCTGTTTTTTCGATTGCAGTGGTTGTGCCTTTTTGAGGGGCTGCCTACGTATCCACAATTAGCGGAATCAAACCAAACGTAGTTCAGACTTAATTTGCAATTTCGAAATACATCAAGACTATTGGTTCAAGATGTTTATAACAGTAGAATAAGTAATTCTAACTTTTGACTTGTCTTTAAAAGTTTATTTTGAAAAGGTGTTTTTAATAAACTTTTGCAAATGACATTGAGAGAAATGGGTTAAGGGTAGTAACGCTTCAGCTGGTCCAGGTTAGTTGGGTTGACAAACTCATTCCCGTCCAGATCTGTTAGCATCACTGCTCTGCCTGATAGTATCTTCTTTACCAAATATGGTCCGGCCCAGTTAGGTTTGAACTTTCCCCTTGGGTCTACTGGTAATAAAGCTCGAACAGACTTGAGAACCAAATCTCCTTCTTTGATGTTTCTGGGTCTTACCCTTTTGTTGAAGGCCCGTTGGATCCTCTTCTGATATATTTGTATATTATTGAGGGCACGAGATCGACGTTCGTCTAAAAGGACTAGCAAGTCATATCGTGCTCGAACCCAATCCGCTTCGGGTACTTGACTCTCGAGCAGGATTCTGAGGGACGGCACCTCTAGCTCGACAGGTTGTACAGCCTCCATCCCGTATGTAAGGTAATACGGTGTTGCCCCGGTCGCAGTACGAATCGAGGTCCGATATCCCCAAAGTGCAAATGGTATCTTGTTGGGCCAGTCCCGATAATTATCAGCCATCTTTTTGAGTATGGTGACAATTGTTTTAATAGCCGCTTCTACCGCTCCGTTGGTTTGGGGCCGGTAGGGTGAAGACGTATGTCTTTGAATTTTGTATTTGGCTAACAAGGCTGTCGTCTCCGCTTGAAAATGGGTCCCGTGGTCACTGATGAATTCATGAGGGATCCCATACCGGCATATTATCCTATTTTGGATAAATTTGGCAACATGACTGGCGTTGAGAATACGATAAGACTCTGCTTCGACCCATTTGGTGAAATAGTTGATTGCTACCAAAATGAAGCAGTGTCCTCCGGTTCCCGAGGGGTTTATCTTTCCGATTATATCGATCCCCCATGTTGAAAACGGCCAAGGTGACGTCATAGTGTACAACAGGGATGGCGGCATATGCTGCACATTAGCGAAAATCTGGCAGTTGTGGCAGTGTTTGACATAGAGTTGGCAGTCGGTCTCCATGCTATTCCAGTAATATCTGAGTCTCATGATCTTCCGGACTAGCATTTGGGCGTTCATGTGAGGCCCGCACTCACCGTCGTGCACTTCGGCCATGACCTTTTCGGCGTTACCTTTTTCAACACATAAAAGGAAAGCCCCCTGCGGTGTCTTTTTGTAGAGTTGTCCGTCGTCGGTACGGACGAACTGGGCTGCTAGCCTACGTAAGGCCTTTTTGGCTCGATTGTCGGCCCCGGGTGGATACTCCCCATTTGTCAAGTATGCTTGGATAGCCTTATACCACAGCTCAGGATCGGGTATCTCGATATCTTCGATGTCGTGGATATATGCTGGCTCGGATCGTCTTTCGACACAGATTGGCATGCTGGTCACATGATCGAGAATGTTTAGTAAAGATGCCAGTTTTGAAAGTGCATCTGCGAACTGATTTTCTTCCCGAGGCAGGTATATGTACTCTACCGTTTCTCGAGATGCCTTACTCGTGCCTGGTAGGCCACGAGATTAGCATTTCGGGTTTTCCATTTTTCGAGCGCTTGATTAATGACTAGAGATGAGTCGCCGTGTACTCAGAGGTTTGTGACCCCTAAATCGGTGGCGGCTTGTAGCCCGTGAATACATGCTTCATACTCAGCGGCATTATTAGTGACGTCAAAGTCTAATTTGATGGACACGGGAGTATGTTCCCCTTTTGGCGAGATTAGGAGAATTCCGACTCCAAATCCTCGGAAATTTGATGCCCCGTCGAAGTATAAATCTCACGTTTCGGTGTCTGTATGGAAAATATCTTCATCCGGGAAGGACCAAGTGTCGGTGTGCCCTTCTTCGGTTACGGGACTGTCGGCGAGAAACTTGGCTACTATCCGGCCTTTCATGGCTTTCAATGGTACGAAATTTAGATCGAATTCTGCCAACATCAGGGTCCATCTTGATATTCTGCCATTGAGAATGGGCTTTTCGAAAAGGTACTTGATCGGATCCATTCTTGAAAGTACTTGTACCTCATGGCTGAGCATGTAATGTCGGAGCTTCTTAGTGGCCCAGACTAAAGCTAAGCATGTCTTTTCGAGCATAGTGTATTTACACTCGTACTCTAGGAACTGTTTGCTGATGTAGTATATAGCCTGTTCTTCGGAGTTGACCGTCTGAGCTAGCATAGCCCCCATGGCTGTCTCTGTCGTGGTTAGGTATAGTGACAAAGGCAAACCGTGTTGAGGTGGCGTCAGGATCGGTGGTGAAGACAAGATTTCTTTGATTCTATCAAAGGCTGCTTGACACTTGCCGTCCCATAGTAACCGTTCCCCTATTTTCAGCTTTTTAAAGATCGGTTTACACACCATGGTTAGCTTTGAAATGAACCTGCTGATGTATTGAACTTTTCCGAGAAAACCTCTTATCTCCTTTTCAGTTTTAGGAGGTTGCATCTCGGTGATGGCCTTGATTTTGGCTGGATCTACTTCGATACCGCGTTGGCTAACGATATGACCCAGTAATTTGCCAGATGTTACCCCGAAATTGCATTTCTGAGGGTTTAACCTCATATTGTATTTGCGTAATCGGGTAAAGAATTTTCTCAGGGCGGTGATGTGACCGTCCCTGTCTTTAGATTTGACGATCATATCGTCCACATAAACTTCCACTTCTTTATGCATCATGTCATGTAATAAAGTTATGGCGGTTCGTTGGTAGGTGGCCCCGGCATTGATGAGACCAAATGGCATAACAGTATAGCAATAAGTACCCCAAGGTGTAATGAAGGTGGTCTTATCCATATCTTCCTCCGCCATTTTTATTTGATTGTACCCGGCATACCTATCCATGAATGATAGAAGGGCATGATCAGCTGTGTTATCCACCAGTATATCGATGTGTGGTAACGGGAAATCGTCTTTCGGGCTCGCCTTGTTAAGATCCCGAAAGTCTACACAGACGCGTACTTTGCCGTCTTTTTTAGGAACCCGCACGATGTTTGCAACCCAATCTGGATACTCGGAGACTGGTATGAACCCAACCTTGAATTGTTTGTCGACTTCCTCCTTGACCTTGAGGGACCATTCGGGCCTCATGCGTCGAAGTTTCTGCTTAACCGGCTTGAACTCTTCCTTGATCGGTATATGGTGCTCGGCTATTTCGTGATCTATCCCCGGCATGTCCTTGTAGGACCATGCAAAGATGTCTTTGAATTCTTGAAGGAGATTTACAAATTGCCGTTTCTCCTCGGGACCTAAAGATAACCCTATCTTAAGCATCTGAGGCTCTAAGGTTGTTCCCACGTTGATGGATTCAGTTTCTTCGATTACCGGATTACGGGATTCCCTTTGCTCTAGCTGCTCGATCAGATGTGGAGGTAAGGATACCTGTACGTCGGCTTTCTCAATGTCATTGCACAGAATATTTTTGAAATTAAGAAATTTTTGAAAATGAGACAAGTCGTAAGCAGAACGGTTGTTATTATTCATAAATTGGGAAAATAGCTCGACAAGAGCTGCCATCTGATCGCTAGTCAGTGGCGGGATAGGTAAAATGCCCGGAACAGACCCCGAGGCATTAGGAGTAGCTAAAGGGAGAGGGGGAGTTACAGGGATGACCCTAGCACCGGACTCACTAGACTCAATCTCAGATTCTGACTCGGACTCCGACTCGGACTCCGACTCGGACTCGGACTCAGACTTTGGCATTTCTCCTTCTCCTGCGATTAGCTTGTAGGTTCTTCCTTGACCGTCAGTCCATTTGACGGTTTTCCTCCAAGCTCTCTTTCCTGTCCCGGATCCGACATCCGAGATCAGCTTAGATGGATCAAAGGTGCGGCTGCGGAGAATGAGACTTACCAGCTCCTCCTTCGGTGTTGGGGCCGCGAGTTCCTCTCCGAAAAGTAGTCCCAGTGCGGGCTCAACATTCTTAGCATCTTCGAACTGGATGAGAGCGAAGATGTCCTCTGGTATGTAGTTACAGTCCTGGGCCAAGTGGGTCCCAGGGTGCGTAGTATTGGGCCGATATAGGCCTGTCTGGACGGACTCGAACACTGGAGTGACAAAGATGACTTTGCTGGCTCCGGTTTGGCCCATGTTTTCCGGGGTTATGGTGTAACCTAGACCGGTTTGAGTCCTGCCGTTATCAAGAACTTCGAGGATTTTCCCTGCGGGGAGATTGGGCCTGGATGTAGCCCCCGGTAGAAAGCCCAGATTATGCAGCATCCGGTCAATGCTAACCGTGATGTAGGGTCCGAAAAGGTACTCTTCTTCGATAGCCCCTATGAAGTCGAACCCCCAGAGATCGGTGCGGCTCGAGGTGTTGCAGTTAGCCACAGTCATAAGCGTGGCTTCTAGAGTGATGACGGCATCGTGCAAAGGTAGCTTGATTTTCCGATGCAAGGTAGAGGATACAGCCCTGGTCGCGTGGATCCAGGGTCTTCCTAAAAGAAGGTTAAAGGAAGAAGTGACGTCGATCACTTGAAATTCCAGCTCTTTTTCTATCGGGCCCGTTATAATAGTAAGTTTTACGGCCCCGGCTACTGACTTCGGACTTCCGTCGAAAGCCTGAATGGTTTGTGCTGTAGGAATGTAGTCGGCCTCGGTGATGCCGAGGGCTTTGACGGTCCTCAAGGGGAGGACATTGACTGCGGACCCATCGTCGATTAGGGTCATGGGCAGGTACTTCCCGCGGCAGATTACCGTGATGTAGAGGGCCTGTTGTGGGCAGGCCCAAATGGTGGTAGATCAGCGTTGGAGAAGGTAATTAGTGGGCCTTCCTCTTTGGCTTTCCCCTTTAGGTGGGGCAGAATCGTGGCTACCATTTCAGCTGGAGTAGCCGTAGAGTCGATCTTGACTTGATCGAGGGCCTTAGTGAGTGCCTCTCGATGTTCCTGTGAGCTAACTAGGAGTTGCCATATAGAGAGGTCAACTCGAGTCCCTCAGCTGTTTCACAAGAGCCTTTTCAGTAGTTAGCCCTTCCGGGGCGACCTCCACTCTAGGTGGCGGCTCGGTGACGATAAGGGCGTGACTGCTGGTTAAGGCCTTGGACTTAACCTTCTGGATCTCCTCGGGCGTGATGGGGACAGCTCCCCCCTTGGTGAGATAGACGTCGTCTTCATCGTCGCACCAGATCCCGTTTCTTTGCGGGACAAACGTGGAAATGAGATGTGAACAGTCCATGACTTCACCGGAGAAGATGGCGTGAGTGGCCAACAGGTTATCCTTGTTGCTGGGCTTGCCTCCAGGTAAGGGGATCTTCCCACTTTCGATGAGGTCCTGGATAAGATGCTTTAGCTTCCAGCATTTCTCGGTATCGTGTCCTTTGCCCCGATGGTACTGGCAGTAGGCCTGGATGTCGTAGGCCTTGGAGCGACGCTCGACCGGGAGCTCAGGTGTTGGGCCTATCGGGTTGATCAGGCCTTTTGATGAGAGCCTTTGTAAGGCATTTGCATAGGTGGTACCTATGTCGGTGAATACCCGGGGTGTGGTATTCTTCTTGGACGGGGTATCAATTAGATTTACCTCGTCAAAAATGCTACGAGTGATAGCAGTAGATGTGGGCTTGCTTGTCGACGAGTTGGCCCCTTGGTATCCCTTGGCGGAGGCCTTTGTGAGGCTTTCCAACCTTAGATCATCTTCGATTCTCGTCCCCATTTCAGTTAGGACCGCGAAACTAGGTATGATGGCGTACCGGAGATGGACCCGGTAGGCAGGAAGGAGGTTCTTGACAAAGGCTTCAACCAGTACTTTTTCACTGAGCTTATCGACCAGTTTAACGCTTTCAGCCCTCCAGCGTTGAAGGTATTTTGTAAATCCTTCCTTAGGTTCCTGGGCCATTACCTCCAGGGTGCGCATCGTGGTCTGGATTTCCGTGTTGTCGGCGTAGTTCCGAGCGAATTCCGTCGCCACGTCATCCCAAGACTTGTACTTCTTGGAATCGAGCCTATAGAACCAGGCTCTCGGGTTCTTCTCAAGGGAGGAGGCAAACAAATGCTTGAACATGTTTGACTTAACCCCCTTAAGGACCATAAATTCTTTGAAAGCCCGGATATGTAATACCGGGTCTTCAGTTCCGTCGAACATTGGGAGGCCCGGCAGGTTGAGATTGGCAGGCAATTCGTCGGTTAGGGGTGCATAGGCCCGAGCATTCTCCGTATGGATCGAGTTGTGGGTCGACAAATGGACCTGCTCTTGCAGCTTGAGAACTGCGCTGGTCATTTCGGCTAATGGCCCCTTAGTTTCGTCTTCATCCCTCGGCCTATCCTACTCCATGGCGCTTACCCGGGTAACGACGGCGATTTGGTCTCCCCTCATCTGTGCCAGTTGATCTTGGATCTTAGCCAATGAGGCGGTCAGTGCGTCTATGGCTTGTTGAGTCATGGTTCGTGTGAAAGGTGGCCTGTCTGTAAGAACACCGTGTAATCAGAATCGGACCCAGATCGAAGAGTGCATCCCGGGCAAGAAGAAAAGGTACTAGACTCGGATAGAAGACCGAAAACCGACTCCTAGATGGGTGACTCGTAGGTGGTGGGCTTTCCTTAGGATTTTGGCAAAATGGGCCTAGTCCCGTGTAAGGAAAGACCTACGTGTGAGCTATTCCCCAAACTTTGGACCCTAAAGTGTAAGTGGGCTTCCCTTTGTAGGAGTTTGTCCTACGTAGGTGGGCCGTGCCTTGATAAATAAGGCGGACTTGGGATGGGGTAGAAACTCGTGATGTAAGATCGACGGAGTTTCGACGCTATGGACTTTAACAACTTATGACAAGACCCGACACTGCTAAATACGGGTAGTCCTAAGAAGAAGAAAGCTTTGAAAGGAGAATTTGGATTTGAAAACCGAACAAAGTCGGATAGGATGGCCCGATTTTTTTTGAAAATCGAAAAAAACGTTACCGGGCCGAGATTTCGGATTTTTAAAAAGGTTTGGACAGCATACCGGCTATAAAATAGGCTATTTTGAGTCAAAATCATAAGTCCTAAATTCGGTAGCTTTCCGGGTTTGAAAAAATGGATGCTTTTCGAAAAAAGATGCAAGTTTTTGGAAACGACGGTTTTTGAAAAGACGAGACATGGATCAAGTAGCACGTAGTCACGGAAACACTATAATGACACCATGTATGCTCTTAGTCTAAGTCTCGGTCGGTCGAATAGGGTCTATACCAACGACGATAGCTTTCTCGCAAATCAGGACGGTCTTCCTAAGCCGAGTTTGTAACACCCGCAATTTTCCTAATTTTTCTATCCGTTACGTTAAGATTATATCGTAACTCTGTAATACTTCGTCAATTACATTTTTCCCATTTCGAGGTCTCTTCCATTATCGAGCCTAAAATTATTTATTTTCGTAAAAGAATTTTAATTATTCTATTTTTATTTGAAAATCCATTTAATTCTTTGAGATGCAATTATGTTTAATTGTACGTTTTACTACGCGATTTCATAAATAATTATTTTCCAACGCGTTTTAATCCGATTTTTTTTTCGTAAATGCTTATATTATTTTACGAACCTTTTATTAACACTACATATTATTTTTATCCTATCTATTTTAATTCTTATCTTTTATTTATTTTAATCGGAAACTTATCACATCAATTCTCGTTGCTTGTTCTTTCTATCTCAACCATCTCGTTTCCTAGTTGAGTTAAGAGTCCTTGTGACTTGATTATTCCTAACTTTTAGCTTCCTAATTTCTCTTTCTATATATTCTCTTTCATTATAGTTTATCTTATTCACAACACAAGTCTTCTTTTCTTCTCTATGTTTCACATTAAACTTCATCCTTTCGTTCATCATCAATCAGATCCTAATTCATCTCTAATCCTTTCCGATCTCGAGGGTAATTTAATTACTTTTATTCGTTTTTCATCTCTTTTTCTGCTTTCTATTCGCTTATAATGTGGTTTTAATACCATATGTTTAATTATTTCATAGGCTATTGTGCTAGATCCGACGAAGATGAGTATTTAATTGATTCGGATCTCGGTTAAGGTAACATTGACACGTACTCGGTATTATGTGATATTATTGTTGTAGTTGCATGTATAGAAATTAGATTTTTGTTAGACAATATATTTATGTCTCGTTTTTAATAACAAAGGCTTTAAAATCGTAAATCTTCACACGTTTTGTTGTTTTTAAATTGTTTTTACGAGATTTGCGAATAAATCTTTCTTTTAATTATTAAAAAGGTATTATAAGGCCGAGACTAAAGCATACATATAATAATTTATTTAACAAATTTCGTGATTTTAAAGGTATGAATTATCAAATTGAAAATTTTATTGTTTTTAATAAAGTTACAGTATGTTTCAGAATGTGTTACTGATTTTGTGGGAATTAATAATCTATTTTAAAGACTTGATTTACGAAAACTTTGAAAAGAGACTACTAATTATTTTAAGTCTAATTTTTGTCTGTTTAATGTCGTAAAATATTTCCAAGTGGTTTAGTCAGAATAAATTGTTTATGAACAGGTGTCAAACTAATCCGCGATTCTGTCAGTTGTGATAAGATCTAAATTTAAACATGTGTTAAACTTTTTATTTAATATTGGTAATTTACGTACAGAAACTAGGAAGAGTCTCGTTAATGTTTCCAATCGGAATTTATTTAAAATCAATTTTTAAACGTGTTTTATTAAAGAAATACAATCGAGTGTCTAATTCTGACAGATTTTAAATATACGAACAAAAACCCATGTTTTATTCGGAATTTGGATTTTCTCCTGAAATAGAAGTTGTAACTAAGTTTCTAAAGTTTTGATCCTCACTGATCTTACATTGTTTTGATTTTTTATGATTTAATTACGAATTTTACAGTAACACAGTGCAAATCTGGAAAATCTGTTAATTTGTTATTTAAATACTTTTAATTACTTAGACTTCAATCTTTTTAGAAATAATTATGATTTTGACTTTAATTGACTTTTAATCATGATTTATACATTTATATAATAAATATAATGTTTACGTCTCAAGGCCAATATTAACTATTTTATTTAACTCCTATTTTAATCGATTTCTATTTATATAATATTACCTACTTTTGGAAGTTATTATTTTAAGAAAGTTCATATTTTTTTTTTATAAAGTTTTCTCTTTTGAAGAACAAACTATATTTTTATTGAATTACGATAATGGTTTTGTTTTGGAGTTATGGAATAAGGAAAGTGTACGGGTAGAGTTATAGAGTCTAGAGTATACATTTTGCCATCAGCTATAAGGCTAGTGTATCCGAGCGGGATGCATTGGTTGTTGAACTGGGCATGTTCTTGTCCAGAAGTGTATGTTCATTTTGACCTTAAGCTCGTACCTCGCATGTAAGACGCCGTCGGGTTGAACTGGGCACACTTGATGTTCCAGGAGGGGTGTGCATATTTACTTAAGCTAGGACCTCGCATTGATAAGTCGCCGTCCTATTATGGTTGAGTAGCCTAGTTAGGGATCGAGGTTTGATTTGTTTGAACTAAGTTCTCGAAGCTAGTTTTTAGTATTCTCCTAGTCAAAGTCTATTCTGTTGCACTGATTCGTATCCTAACGTCATTATTATTATTGATTGATATTGACTTGGAAGTTGGCAATCATTTTAAATTATTTTACTATATCGTTTTAAATGTTTTCCATTTTGAGCTATTTTGATATAATAGCAATTATGCTTTAATGTCATGTAATATGGCTGGGAGAACGTCGTCGTTACTCCCCACTGAATTGTGGCTGTTATGTTTATAACATGACAGGTTTTTGCTTCTGGGTTTTGGGTGTGAGCTAGCGAGTGGCATGGATCCTTCTCTACTTCATTTATATTTTTTTTGGATTCTTAAACCCATTTGGAGAATTTTTATTTTTAGCCCTTTTGTGAAAAGTGGCATTTGTATTGACTGACCGTTCTTTTTGTAAAATTTAGAACATCAGTGTGTTTTAATCCCAACTCTACAGTGTTTCCGCCACTGTATTGCGTTAGAATTTATAGGGGATTACAGTTGGTATCAGAGCATCGTTGCTCCTGACGCTTACACCTGATTCTAGGAAAAACACCAGTAAATGATTTGAACAATAACTAAAAGATTGGTGAGAGATGGGTAGAAACAATTAAGGACTTAACTGTTAGGTTTTACATGTTCTTGTAACTCAATGATTAGCATTGAATGTTTGTTCTTTATGCCCAAGAAAAAGATGAGTGGACAAGACGTGGATTTGATACTGCTCTACATCGGGACAAGACCTACTTAGCAATCTCCGCATCTGATGACTAGTATGTCGTTCTTCTTCAAGAAGATAAAGAGATCCAGCGAGTTCCTTTGTGAACTCTGGAGGCACGAAGATTCTCATCTAGTTCAAGACCTTAGTAGTCTAAGATCATTGATTCTTTTCTTCTAGCCTCAGCTTCTTCTCAATTTTTCTCTTACCAATTCTCATCTCTATTCTTGTGGTAAATCTCTGTTCTATTATTCTCATACTTTACCACCTTCCCTCTTGAGATTCTTTGGTAAGACCGACTCTTGTCTTAGTAAACCTTGTTGGAAGTTAAAGATATTTGAGGATTAGTAACCCCTTATTACCTACGATTGAGGATTGTGAGTTGTACCTGTTCCCTAACCTAGTAAGAGCTTTTGAGGATTGTTATAATGGTATTGGTTAGTTGATGGAATTAGGATTATACCTTGAATGCTTACCTTGGGTTATAGGTTACCTGATTATATGGAATACTTGGAGTCGAATCAGTTTTGGATGGTAAGATTATATTTTATTTAGATCGTTAGCCTGAGTGTTGTGGTACTATTTCAGGTTCTCATTAATGTATTTAGTAATGTTTGTTGACATAGATAGATGAAGCCTTGGTTTTGGTGGATTAGATCGTGGAGTGTGATAAGGATATAACTTATGAACTTTTGACTTGAGTGATCTAAACTTGTTTTGAGGAATTTTGGTAGCATGATTATGTGACTTTGAATCGTTTGGTGGATTCTTACCTTGTTGCTTGAGTAAGTATGTAAGACTTTGTATTCGAGGTTGTAGCAATTGATAGTTTTGGAGGTTGTAGACCGTGTAGGACCACCTAGTACCTGATATTAATGGACTTAGTATTTTTTGATGGAAATAGGAACCCGAGTTTCGTAGGAGTCGTACTTGGAATCTCGATTTCCTTTCTGCCGTTTTCCAGTTTCAAGGACGAAGTTTTTTTTTAGTGGGGAGGATTGTAACACCCGCAATTTTCCTAATTTTGCTATCCATTCCGTTAAGATTATATCGTAACTCTGTAATATTTCGTCAATTACATTTTTCCCATTTCGAGGTCTCTTCCATTATCGAGCCTAAAATTATTTATTTTCGTAAAAGAATTTTAATTATTCTATTTTTATTTGAAAATCCATTTAATTCTTTGAGATGCAATTATGTTTAATTGTACGTTTTACTACGCGATTTCATAAATAATTATTTTCCAACGCGTTTTAATCCGATATTTTTTTCGTAAATGCTTATATTATTTTACGAACCTTTTATTAACACTACATATTATTTTTATCCTATCTATTTTAATTCTTATCTTTTATTTATTTTAATCGGAAACTTGTCACATCAATTCTCGTTGCTTGTTCTTTCTATCTCAACCATCTCGTTTCCTAGTTGAGTTAAGAGTCCTTGTGACTTGATTATTCCTAACTTTTAGCTTCCTAATTTCTCTTTCTATATATTCTCTTTCATTATAGTCTATCTTATTCACAACACAAGTCTTCTTTTCTTCTCTATGTTTCACATTAAACTTCATCCTTTCGTTCATCATCAATCAGATCCTAATTCATCTCTAATCCTTTCCGATCTCGAGGGTAATTTAATTACTTTTATTCGTTTTTCATCTCTTTTTCTGCTTTCTATTCGCTTATAATGTGGTTTTAATACCATATGTTTAATTATTTCATAGGCTATTGTGCTAGATCCGACGAAGATGAGTATTTAATTGATTCGGATCTCGGTTAAGGTAACATTGACACGTACTCGGTATTATGTGATATTATTGTTGTAGTTGCATGTATAGAAATTAGATTTTTGTTAGACAATATATTTATGTCTCGTTTTTAATAACAAAGGCTTTAAAATCGTAAATCTTCACACGTTTTGTTGTTTTTAAATTGTTTTTACGAGATTTGCGAATAAATCTTTCTTTTAATTATTAAAAAGGTATTATAAGGCCGAGACTAAAGCATACATATAATAATTTATTTAACAAATTTCGTGATTTTAAAGGTATGAATTATCAAATTGAAAGTTTTATTGTTTTTAATAAAGTTACAGCATGTTTCAGAATGTGTTACTGATTTTGTGCGAATTAATAATCTATTTTAAAGACTTGCTTTACGAAAACTTTGAAAAGAGACTACTAATTATTTTAAGTCTAATTTTTGTCTGTTTATTTTCGTAAAATATTTCCAAGTGATTTAGTCAGAATAAATTGTTTATGAACAGGTGTCAAACTAATCCGCGATTCTGTCAGTTGTGATAAGATCTAAATTTAAACATGTGTTAAACTTTTTATTTAATATTGGTAATTTACTTACAGAAACTAGGAAGAGTCTAGTTAATGTTTCCAATTGGAATTTATTTAAAATCAATTTTTAAACGTGTTTTATTAAAGAAATACAATCGAGTGTCTAATTCTGACAGATTTTAAATATACGAACAAAAACCCATGTTTTATTCAGAATTTGGATTTTCTCCTGAAATAGAAGTTGTAACTAAGTTTCTAAAGTTTTGAACCTCACTGATCTTACATTGTTTTGATTTTTAATGATTTAATTACGAATTTTACAGTAAGATAGTGCAAATCTGGAAAATCTGTTAATTTGTTATTTAAATACTTTTAATTACTTAGACTTCAATCTTTTTAGAAATAATTATGATTTTGACTTTAATTGACTTTTAATCATGATTTATACATTTATATAATAAATATAATGTTTACGTCTCAAGGCCAATATTAACTATTTTATTTAACTCCTATTTTAATCGATTTCTATTTATATAATATTACCTACTTTTGGAAGTTATTATTTTAAGAAAGTTCATATTTTTTTTTATAAAGTTTTCTCTTTTGAAGAACAAACTATATTTTTTATTGAATTACGATAATGGTTTTGTTTTGGAGTTATGGAATAAGGAAAGTGTACGGGTAGAGTAATACAGTCTAGAGTATACGTTTTGCCATCAGCTATAAGGCTAGTGTATCCGAGCGGGATGCATTGGTTGTTGAACTGGGCATGTTCTTGTCCAGGATTGTATGTTCATTTTGACCTTAAGCTCGTACCTCGCATGTAAGACGCCGTCGGGTTGAACTGGGCACACTTGGTGTTCCAGGAGGGGTGTGCATATTTACTTAAGCTAGGACCTCGCATTGATAAGTCGCCGTCCTATTATGGTTGAGTAGCCTAGTTAGGGATCGATGTTTGATTTGTTTGAACTAAGTTCTCGAAGCTAGTTTTTAGTATTCTCCTAGTGAAAGTCTATTCTGTTGCACAGATTCGTATCCTAACGCCATTATTATTATTGATTGATATTGACTTGGAAGTTGGCAATCATTTTAAATTATTTTACTATATCGTTTTAAATGTTTTCCATTTTGAGCTATTTTGATATAATAGCAATTATGCTTTAATGTCATGTAATATGGCTGGGAGAACGTCGTCGTTACTCCCCACTGAATTGTGGCTGTTATGTTTATAACATGACAGGTTTTTGCTGCTGGGTTTTGGGTGTGACCTAGCGAGTGGCATGGATCCTTCTCTACTTCATTTATATTTTTTTTTGGATTCTTAAACCCATTTGGAGAATTTTTATTTTTAGCCCTTTTGTGAAAAGTGGCATTTGTATTGACTGACCGTTCTTTTTGTAAAATTTAGAACATCAGTGTGTTTTAATCCCAACTCTACAGTGTTTCCGCCACTGTATTGCGTTAGAATTTATAGGGGATTACAGAGTTGGTCTTAGAACCTGCCGTAAAACCCATGCGATTTCCGCCATCGAAGTCTTTAGTGCACCCATTTAGGAATGCACCATGGTATAGTGGGACGTCGGTCACAAGTAACCGGCCTGGGAAAGATTGGGTTATGCATGAACCATTGAACTAGAACGTGTACATTACTATTCGAACGATATCTTTTCGAGTCTCACCCTAGGGATGCCGATGGTAAGTGATTCATCAGTTAATCCTTAGCGGAGTCGCCAAATTGTGGACATGACATAGGTCCACCCCGACGGGGCCACGCGCGGGTTTGGTGAGGCGAATGAATCTCCATATGAGATGGTCAAACTGAAATTTAAATCGAAGTAGGAGTCGCCACCGAACTTTGTGGGAGTTCGGGCCCGTTCGAACCCACTCTATGTCGTAGTGGGCCGTGTACAAAATACGGCCCATTTCCGATGTCAGAGCTTATTGGGTTCGTCCCTTTGCATTATGATACCGATACAGACATTATCGGATATCGTGTATTGAATGACTCTCGTTGCCAATGGATTCGGACATCCGGAAACCATGGTTCTGAGTAAGGGGTGAGGGTACGTGTTGGGAAGTTCACTAAGAACACCCAACCCCACCCGCACTTAGCGGCCTTTACTAAGATATCGTTCGTTTTTGGTGTACACGCGTTAGTTCGACGGTTGAATGATATGCAAAGATTATTTTCCTAAGCATGTGAAAAAAATTAAATGGGTTGCTAAGTCGTTTAATGCATCTTAAACTAATAACGTCAAAGTTATTTTTAGCATGTGAAGTTCGTTTTAGTCTAATAAAACAAAGATGAAAATAAATCGCTACAAACACGAGAAAACAAGTTAGTAACGATTGAATAAATCGAATAAAGATGTAAATACGATGTCGAAAAAAATAGAAAAAAGGAACGAGATTATGTCGCCATTCCCGAGGGTCGCGCGACTCGCCTGGGATGCCGGCGGGTCGCGTGATAGGCTGCCTCGGGATCGGTTTTTTGAAAAATCGATAATTTTATTAAGCCACGTATGAATATTGTGTAATTCGTACTCGACTTAATTTAGCGATATTCGTTATATTCTACTATGAAATCAATACCAAATATTCGGAATAATTTTAGAAAAGTTGAAAAGAAAAGGTTTTGAGAAAATCGTTTTGTAGAATTAAAAGAAACGATGTTAAAAGAATAGCGAAAATACAAAAAAAGGCCGCGGGTTTCAGCTCCCCCGCGCGAGTCGCCTGTGAAGGACGCGACTCGCGTAGGCTGCTGTCCCGGGTCGCTTGTTTTTCGAAAATCAATAATTTTTATAAATCGCGTATAAATATGGATTAATTTATACTCGATTTATATTTTCGATATTCGTCGTGTTCGATATTCGATTATGAAATCGATATCGAATAATTAGAATGATTTTTTTAGAAAAAGTTTTATGAAAATATTTTTGAAATATCGTTTATTAGAAAAAACGCAACAACGACCCATAATTAAAAGAGGACCGATGACACGACACAAAAAAGGAAAGAAGGACGAGAAAAAAGGAAGAGAAAAGGAGAGAATCGGGTTTGATTTACACCCTCAACCTACATGCTTTGTTTTCTCGGAATAAGGCTCGTCGGAAAGTGGCTTAGGCACGGGAGCGTCGAGATGATGTGAATGAGTTACGGTGTTAGTTTGGACGTGTGAGATGACGTGAGAGGCGGCCGGTTTTGGTCGGGCGTGGTCTCGGTTCGTTTGTGTCGTGTGTTGGGAATTATGTTATTGTGTCGGTGATAGGTAATTGATGTTGAGTTTTTGCTCGAGTGAATGTATGGATTGTGTATATTTCTGAATGAATTGTGTGTGTCGCGAGGGTCCTATTTATAGGAGAGGTCCTCGGTTGAAGATAGGAAAGGTATCTCGTTTAGGTGATGAGAAATACCGATTTGGATAGGAAATGTAGGAGTTTGAAGAGAACGAGAGTCCCGTTTCTTGGTGAGGAAGCCGAGTATCTCGGCTGTTTTGGGGCTGTTTTGGCCGAGTGTTTGAGCTCGGTCGGTGAATTGATCTGGTTTTCTGATAGAATTCCTACTTGAGATCGAATTCTATCCTTGAGTGGATTTGTTTAATATTTTCGGAGCTGATTTTTGTAGTATTTGAGTCCAAACCGGACGTGTGGTGTCACGGCTGGTCCGTGCATCTCGGGAAAAAATATCTTTGACCGGGTTTGACCCGGTCGCTAAAAGACGGTTTTGCCCCTGGTGCCGGATTCGACCCAAATTAGTCTTATTTGACTCGAAACGACCCGCTGGGCCTGGATTTGAGGTTGGTTTAGTAAGATTTGTACTCCGGAATAAAGCCTAAACTAAATGTCCATGATTTCGAGCCCATATCCGAGTCCATTAAAGCACGTTTGCGTCCGATCATCATCGGGTGTTTGGCGGGAACTACTATAGACACCTGGTGGTCAAAATGTGGGTGTCTACAACTTCACATATTTTGTAATTTCAGTTCACATATTTTGTAACTTCAGATCGTATGTTGTAACTCAAATCCATTTTTGTAACTTCAATTCTAATCATTTTATATATTTTTGTAACTTCAGTTTATATATCACGTAACTTCAGTTCATATATTTTGTAATTTCAAATCATATATATTGTAACTCCAATCATGTTCGCGTATCATGCAAAAAACACTCCTACTAATCAAGAAAATGGACGGTGGTGAAGATAAAACGAAAATAAAACAAGAAGAGAGGAAATTAGAGTAATTAAAGAAATCTGATTTTTTTTAAATTAAGTTTGTATGTAAGTTGATTAATGTGGTGGAAGGAGAGAGAAATGATTTGGGAGGGTAGTAATTGCTACATAGGGAGTGTGAATTAGGGTGAAAATTTGTGTATTTTAGATCACATCTCAACCATACATCATCTCTCATCCAATGGCTTAAAAGAGAACTTATGTACTTATAGGGAGGGGTGTCCATATGTTAACCTCTCTCTCTCTCTCTCTCTCTCTCTCTCTCTATATATATATATATATATATATATATATATATATATATATATATATATAGAGGGGGGGGGGGGGGGGGGGGTTCATATAAGGCCAACAATTCTTATAAGTTCATAAGTTACAGTGTTAAAGTTACACAAAAAGTGTTTAAAGTTGCACGAGAGATGAGTGATAAAGTTGCACTTTTTCAGTTGAAGTGACAACAGTGCTGAATATTATAGTTACATATCAATTTTGAACAAATGCAACTTTAACGTATGTCATTTGTATCTTTAATATAGACTTAATTACATATAATGAACTTATTTGATCCCTTCTCATATATATAGATTAGATCAAGTCCCATCCCTAATCATAGGTCCATAAGTCTTTATATTGACCCTTATCAAATTTAAACAATGGCTGAGATTGAAAGGATTATATTTATTTTTTCTAAACCACTTTAATTTCACGTATCCCACCCACCTATGATTGCTCACCCTCATTATTCTCACTCTATTCAATTAACACTCCACCTTCCCAACATCACCTACGTGTCATGTCGTTTTATTTATTATCATGGCCATTATCATCTCTCCATCATTATTTTAGTTTTATTATTATCATTCTAATCACCAACGTCCCATTTTTTTTATCCATCATCATTTTTTATTTTCCATCACCATCTTTCCATCATCATTTTAATATTATATTCCATGTCGTTTTTTTTCATCAAAGGTATGTTTTTAGTATTTTTGTTCTTTCTAAAAAAATAATGAGTTTGTATTTTACATTGATCAATGTTTCAATTTAAATTGGATTTAATTTTTAGTAATGTTTAATAATTTTTTAAGTTGGCTTTGTTGAAATCATTGGTGAGATATTTGAGATAATTTTATATTGTAATATAGTGTTTTTAGTTGATGGTTGAAATTATTTGAAATGATTTTATATTGTAATATTTGAATTTTAAAATAAAGTGATTTGTATGATTGTTTTTTTGTTGAATAATATCTATATGGGCTAACTGATCGTGTAGTGAGATCACCTCGAATCAAGGCTGATGCACCTCGGAAAAATTCAACGGCAGGTCTTGGTTAATGGTTAGTTCAGATGTGACTTTATTGAGTATTGTAGTTGAATTCTTGAACATTCTGACTCGTGTCCTTTTTATTCAAATTTGTAAGATTGTAATTGAGCTGATAAAAACTGTGACATTATACCATAGTATTATACATATCCAACCTTCCTATTTTATGCACATAGTTATCCACTTCATTTGTGTCATTTAGATATGTATAGATCTGTTCTTCACCTCTTATCATCCATTGAACTGTTTATATATTTTATTTATGGAGATTGTTGCACTGCGGTATATTATGATGATTGATGACCTCTTCACTTCTTAGCTTATAAGATGCTAAGATTATGTGTGTAATCGATAATGATAATCCAAAGTTTCAGTCTTAATGTGTTCTAATCAAGAAATGACCATTCAAATGCTGTTTTTTTTAAATATTCTTGTTTCGATGTTGATTAAAGTTTGACAAACTGTACAATAGTCTATGTATATTGATTAAACGATGATGTTCGAACATAATGCCAACATGCTTAAACTCCGCCTTTTCTCGATCTCAATCATTCTCAGATAATAACGAGTCAATTCACAATTGACAATCTCAACTAAATTGATCAATTCCGAGTACTTTTGTTCATTCATACTGCACTATCCGTCAATAATCTCAATTGATTTGTCTTATAAGCTTATTATTGTGCGTTTTATGTGTCATTTTTATGATGTTTATGTGATATTGTGCGTTTTTTTCTTCATTGCATATATGTTAGCCGAGATGTCGTCCAAAGGTCAAATTGTTGGAGTTGCGAAAAATGAGGTGGTAGCGGAGGAAGATGTCGGTAATGTCCTTGTCAAACGTAGGAGACGAAGGCTTGTGAAGCTGATTTTGAAGCTCAATGAAGCTTAACGTCACTTTGATTGGTCAATATATTTGAAACTTCAGCTGACAACAATTGTAACTTCAACAATATTTAATTGGAACGAGGGTAGATAATAATTGACTTAGAGATAATAATGGTGGAGAAATAATAGTATAACTTTAACCGCTAAATTTGTAACTTCATCTCTATAACAACATAACTTCAATAAACATTTATTTTCGTATACTGTTGTAAACATTCAACTGTATGTATTGAAACTTCAATATATTTGTTTTATAACTTCAACCCAATTTTTTTAAAACTTCAGCATCCGTAACTCTAGATGTATGTAGAGGAACTTCAACTGTATTGATCTGTCACTTCAATTGTTTCAATTTGTAACTTCACTTTAATTGGTCAATATGCAACTTCAATTACTTTGTAATGTCACTTTAACTGATAAATTTGTAACTTCACATATTTTGTAACTTCAGTTCATATGTTTTGTAACTTCAGATCAATAAAATTATACTGTATCAATAACGAAAAATATAATAAATTACATATTAAAAATAACAAATATGAAAGAGATAAATAAAATCATTTACTACGTTTACTCGAAGTTATATTATATGCACTTGAAATCATGCAAATAAATACTCCTACTAAGAAACAAAATGGACGGTGATGAAGATGATAAAACGAGAATAGACCAAGAAGAGAGAAAATTACAGAAATTGAAGAATTTTGATTTTTTAAGTTATGATTGTATGGAAGAAGAGAGAAGATGATTATTGGTAAAAAAAATTAATTAGTGTGTAGGAGTTATTGATTATTGGTATAAGAGTTAATTAGGAGTTAATTATTAGTGTGGTGGAAGGAGAGAGAAAGAATTAGAGATGGTAGTAATTGCTACATAGGTAGCGTGAATTAGAGTGGAAATTTATGTTTTTAGATCAAATCTCAACCATACATCATCTCTCATCCAATGGCCAACAATAGAACTTATGCACTTAAAGTTAGTCATGACCTTAGTAGAACTCATCTCTCCCTCTCCCTCCCTCTTCCCCCCCTCTCTCTCTATACATATATATATATATATATATACACGGTTTTTCTAACATGTGCCCAGTGGGCACATGTTAATAACCCAATTAAGGGAAGATTAATCATGATATTATTCTGAGAAGTTGAAATAATAAGCTTTATTTACCATAGTTATACAATATCATGATTAGTCTTTCCTTAATTAACTTATTAACGTGTGCCCAGTGGGCACACGTTAGAAAAACCGATTGATAAAACACAACTTCATCATTTCACAACTTCCCTAATCAGGGCCATAAACACAACTTCCCACTTTTCACCAAACTCCATTGGATGGATAGCCTAGATTGATAAAAAAAAATAAAGGGAGAGGAGGTATGTGGAATGACTAGTAGCAGGCAGCAGCAGACAGGAGCAGAGCAACAGCAGGTAAAGCAGAGCAACAGCAACGCACTCTCTCTCAATCTTTCATCATTTCCATCACCAAAATTCACTTTCTTTCTCTTAATTGCTCACCATTTCGCAGCGCAATCTATCCTAATCTTTCAGAACTTCCATCACCAAAATTCACTCTCTCACTAAAATTCAAAAATTCATCCCATTGCTCACCATTTCATTTCACTAAAATTCAAACATCCCAAATCAATATTCATCTCCTTACTTATACTATCATGCAAAATAACTGAACCCTAATTCGTAATCTGTTCTACATCTCCATGCTCCAATGGTGTTGTTCCTTGAAGATTCGTCTGTGCTCGAAAATGTCCAGTCCAAAATTTCTGTTCAACTTGCAGGAGGTAAGATGAGTACATACATATATATATTTGGTATCTTGCATTTCGAATTCCATTTTTTTGTTTGGTTTGTTAATTTGAAAATTTATACAGTTGTAATGTCACAACCACACTCTATATGATGGACAGTCGCACATTTATAACGTGGTAGTCACACTTAATATGATAGACAGTCACACGTTCCACGTCGTTGTAGCTTTTCTGCTGTAGATGTAGTTGTATTATGTGAAGTTGCAGTTGTATTATTCCAAATATTGGTGCTGGTAAGACTGATATATTTATTACGTTACATTCATTATCCACACGTTCCACCATTGTTATGTTTATTATTGTTTTTTTTGTTGTCGAGTATTGTACTTATAGTTCTTATGCGTTGTCGAGTATTTATTATAGTTTAACCTATGCAACTTATATCACGTGATTATTTCCAACTATTTCTAACTAGTTTTTAGTAAAATCATGCTGTTATATGAGCAATGCCACAGTCGCTATTGAGAAAGGTCACATTTCATGAAGGTTAGAGATGAATGCGTGCGTTGCAAGATTGATAGCGTGTAATATAGGGATTCTTTTTATCGACAGTAGTTTAACCCATGCAACTTATTATATCACGTGATTGTACACCTCAATACGTCTGACTATGCAACTCATAGCATGTGATTGTACACATCAACGTGTGTGACTATGCCAAGTGAACTTTGTGATTATTTCTAACTATTTCTAAGTAGTTTTTAGTGTGTAATATATTGTTCCAACCACTGATAGTGTTTTTTGTTTTTATTGTTCCAACCTATATGCCAGCGGAAGACACAGTGATTGTCCCTTACGTAGGGCAGAAGTTTGCGGACATCGATGGAGCATTCAAGTTTTATCAAGCTTACGCATTTTATCTTGGTTTCGAGGCGAAGAGGTACACAACAACTAGATCATTTGATGGTTCGATCAAGAAGAAATTGTTGGCTTGTAACAAGGAGGGCAAAACAGCCAGCCAGAGCATGGTGAAGCTGTCGAGCACTGGAGAGAAGGAGGGGCAAGAGTATGTGGGATCGTACGAACCCAAAAGGATTACGAAGGCGACGAGGACGCAATGTGGAGCAAGAATTAGGCTCTGTGCAATGATCGGGGGGTTTTATATTGAAGAGTTCATCGAGGAACACAACCACGATCTTGTGATGGTTAAGGACCGAGAGTTTCAAAAGTCATCTCGAAATTTATCAAGATATCACAAGGAGATGATCGTTTGTAACTCGAGGTTGCGTAATATCTGTCAACAATGTTGTTAGTGTATGGTTGACTGCTAACTCTGCGCGACTAATGCAGTTGCAATTTTGTGTGTGCAGCTGAAGATCGGGGCGACTCGGACATACAGGATGTGCAAGGAATTGTCGGGCGGATATCAGAATATCGGAGCATCGTTGGTTGATTTCAAGAACTGGGGGAGGGACGTCAAGTGCTTCGTCCACGAGCAGGATGGTCAGTTGTTCATAGACCGGTTCAAGAGTTTGAGGGACAGTCAGGAGGATTTCTACTTTGACTATGATGTGGATACAGACGGGAGCTTACGCAAGGTCATTTGGGCGGATGGTGCAGCTCGAAGGAACTACGCGGCATTCGGGGATGCAGTTTCGTTCGACTCAACGTACGGAACCAACGTGTATTCCATGGTGTTCACACCGTTCACTGGCATGGACAACCACAAACGGTCTGTCACGTTCTGTGGGCGTTGCTATTTAAGGAGGACTACGAGTCATTTCTATGGGTCATCTCCCGGTTTCTGGAAGCCATGGGCGGGAAGGAACCGTGTTATATCATTACAGACCAGGATCCCGGAATTTTAAAAGCCGTCCCGGAAATATTCAAAGCAGCGCACCAACGGTGCTGCACCTGACACATCATGAACAAGGTTCCAGCAAAGTACGGCAGATCAAGAGAGGAGACCTCGGAATTCGTAAAAACCCTCAATGCAATTATATGGGACGATGACATCGAGGCGTCGGAGTTCGACGACAGGTGGGGGCGGATCATGTTTGACCATGATGCTGTTGGGATCGAATGGTTCGAAAATATGTTCGAAGACAGGAGCAAATGGGTCGCCGCGCATTGCAGGGAGGTGAGGATGTCCGGAATTATGAGGACAACGCAGAGATCAGAGAGTGAGAACAGTTTCTTCAAACAGTTTGAAGACAACAATGGTACGTTGGTCCAGTTTTGGATGCGTTTCGAAAGTGCGATGGACCAACAGAGGCACATGCAGAAGAGGCTAGACAACGATAACCGGCAGTCATTCCCCAAAATTGGATCGACGAATCCGACGGAGAGCCACGCGGCAAGGGTGTACACGCACGTGGCTTTTGCACACTTTCAGGAAGAGGTTAAGTTTTCGCTCTACACGTGCAGCGTCCGTGGGTATCAGGAGAAGGACGGGATCGAAGCGACAATAGTACTGGACTCCATCCGGGACCGCAACTACATTGTTGAATACAACCCAGGTACTGGCATAGAAAGTCACTGTCCATGTCGTGTAGCCATAGTCACATAGCCTGACTATATGATCCAAACGTAACGAGTTTTATTCCATAATTCATTGAATGTGACTATACACAATAAAGGGTGCGACTCTGGAATGCGGTGCGTGTGATTGTAAAACGCAATTCGTTTGATTCTGCGACGTAAGGACTGTGACTATGCAGCATAACGGGTGTGACTGTATTCTGTCAAGGTTGTGATCATACCTTTAGAAAGCCACATCCCGTACGTTGCGTAGCCACTGTCCGTACGGTCAGGAGTCGCACTCTTTATGTGTTTCTTAATGCACTCGCAGGTACCTGTGAGATCAGTTGTACTTGCAGGAAGTTCGGTCGGTATGGAATTCTTTGCAGGCATGCCATTTGGATATACTCTTCAAAAGGACGGGAGACGATCCCGGAACGGTACGCAGCATGTAGATGGACAAGGGATGCTCTACGTAATGTTAATGTGTGTCCCCTGTCAGAGAGTCGCCTAAGCGATGATAAGGCTGTTACAGTCACGAGGCTATTTTCGGAGTTCTATGAGACCGTCAGTCATGTCAGCAAAATGGGTAAGAAAGACGTTAGTAATCTAGCTGACGTCATTCGCGACTTCAGGTCCGATATTGCCTTTGCTGGCCCTTGTAGCAAGACCCAAGAATTAGAGGAGATCCTCGGCTGTACGAGCGCAATTGAAATAACCATATTGCTCCCGAAGAAAGCCAAGAACAAGGGCAGTGGGAAGCGGATGCTTTCTTCTAAGGCGAAGGCTGCTGCAATTGCCGCCAAGCCTAAACGGCTGTGTAAGAACTGCAAGAGGATGGGTCACCATGACAAGAGGAACTGCCCCAACCCATTTGCTGAGTACCCACCGATTGCTGACTTGTCTGTCGATGTTGAGGAGGAGGAGGATGAGGACCCGGTAGGGATTGCCGAGGAGGATTGTTCATGAATATCATCTGTTACTTAGGAACATTCTTTTTGGGAACACAAAGGTTGTCGACGTTTGAAATAGTCAAGGTCCGTGTCATTGCTTTCGTATATTGCGGACCTCAATCATTTCTAATATGGTGTAAGTCGTAGATCATGGGGTTTTTTTTTGTGAAACATAAAGACTTGGCGGCATTTGAAATGGTCAAGGTCCGTGATTTTGTTTACGTTTATTGCGGACCTTAATTATTTCTAATATGGCGTAGTCGTAAAGCATGGGGGTCCGTAAAATTGGTTTTGTTTTTGGATTATAAGAATACATTGAGGAACGTAGTCATTTTCATTCTGGAATGCATCATCTTTGGCTACAAATACAGCTGTACAGGAATGCCCTCAATATTTGGTTGACACGAAATAAGTGAGTGTGATTGTTCAACGCAATGAGTGCGACTTTACAGTAGGCAGTGCGTGACTGTAGAACAAGAGGTGGAGTGTGATTGTAATTATGGGAGTGTGATTGTACAAGGCAATGACTGTGATTCTACAATACACTGACTGTGATTCTACAAAATGAAGTTAGAAATCTAAACCGGTTTTATGACATGATGACTGTGACTGTACGCCATGTTTAGTGTGACTATAAAACTTGTGAACTGTGACTATACACCATGTGTCTGTACATTAGAAAAATAGCGAAGGAAATAGAGAAATAGCGAAATAGCGATAGAAATATTTGTATATTAGAAAAAGTCCATCTTTTACACAACATATAATACTTGCATACCATTAAACGCTGAAAATATTCTACGACATAATGCGGAAAACATCCATTGCATACCATTTAAACGCTACATTTTAACATTCATTAGAACTTAAAACACATAAAAAAGTTCGTTACTAAACGCTACATCTTAATCCATACATACTTAACCTTCGTACTTTTTAAGCATCTCCTTCAAGTTGGCCAAGTCGCGCTGGAACCCCTTCCTAGCGTGGAAACAGTACATAGACCTCTTCATGAAGAACTGGATGCAGTTATCTAGTTCTCCCTCTTTATGTGTATCGCCAATGGACGCTACGAAGTTCCTCGTGTCAATTGCAGTTGCGGCTTGCTGCACGACCTTTAATTCAGTGGACATAGTGGTATTCAATAAACCCTCATACTCCTCGATCAATTTTCTGATTTCTTCTATCTTGCTTGCCATTTTTTTGTAAGTTTGAAGTGGTGGAGTTGTGAAAAATGTGTTGGTATTTATAGAGGGGGAGGCAGTAAATAGGTGGTAGAAAATGCATGGGTTAGGCAGTAAAGGTGGGGTGAAAGTTGAATAGGGTAGGTGGGGGTGAAAATTTAATGGGTTAGGTGGGGTGCTTATCCTCATCAATTAATTAGGGTTAGGAGTTTGAGGTGGGTGTTTGTGTTCCTCAATGTTTCATTGAGACTCACAAACATCCCTTCACAGTCTCGGCTCGGTTTTTAACATTCGTCGTCGACATCGTTTTTTGGAAATTTTTTACGATTATTTCGCTATATAATTTACAATGTAATTCACGAACCATGCGTCGGAAAACCAATATTTTTTGTTGTTTGTATGTGGCGATTCAAAATGCATCTTATGAATTATTTAAACTGAAAGAAAATGGATAATGACATACGTGGGGGTGATTAAGTTAAAATAATCTAGTGAATTTAGTTAATTTGTGGTTGTCTGTCATGACTCTGCGGAGTTTTTACTGTGACTGTGAGTCAGAAATTGCGTGACAGTATCACATCGCACATGCTACCCTTATACTGAGTTGTCATACATTTGATACTCAGAAGATACTCCAACATGAAATTTTTTCCTATGTTCACAAAAAAGTGTTTTTACTTCACTTTACATTCATGCCTTACGTTTCGTGGAGGTCTTCCGTTCCACGATATTGCGTAGCTTACGACTTTCATCGATTTCTTTCCATATCTTTGGCGCGTCTGCCATGAAAGCACGAATTTTCGGCAACACGTCCTCACGAGCTCCATTCATGTCAGCAAGTACGAGGGCTGCCGCAACCTCGAACGACAAGTAACGCCTCCCGAGCTTTGTCCCAATATCAGGGTGGGTGAACGGCGCACCGTCGTACAGGCACATGTGCATCAAGCAGAAAATGCCGGACTCCGGATCGTTCTTCCGAGCGCTCTGCCATTGCATTTTTACTTGTCGATGTGTAAATTTTGACATGTGACTGCTCTTAATCAGCCCCTTTTCGTCTATATAGACGATCAATGCTTGCAGCTGATGCAGTATTAGTTAATAGTAAACGTCAGCACGTATGGGAGCAGTATAATATTGACACGGTGAAATAAAGCATATGCGTGCAACTTACTATTATGTTGGACATCCGGAACATATGCGACCCCGGGGCGTGTGTCTGGTGATCGAGGATATCAACTGTTCTATCTCTAAAGTTGACGCAGATGCACGCGTAGTGCCCCATAGTATGCACCGGAAAAAACAACAGTTCGGCGTTCAAGTCGAATGTCCCGGCGCAGTCTTGTATGAATCTGTCCCACGCTTCGTACACACCGTCAGTGTCTTCGTCCGCAGGGGTACTTGAGTCGGGTCGTTCCATTATACGGGTCAGTGAGTCCTAACAGATGGTGAATATTAGTTGCCATCAGTGACGGGGCCCGAGAGAGTACTATATCATGTGCGTGACTGCACATCGCCAAGTGTGTAATTTTACAGACTAAGCTGTGTGACTTTGCACCGTACAGACTGTGACTATACAAGACTACATCATGTGCGTGGCTGTACATTTTATATCACGTGATTGTACACCTCAATATGAGTGACCCTGACCGTGACTATGCAATATCTAGTATGTGATTGTACACATTAACATGTGTGACTCTGCAATTCATGACATGTGATTGTACACATCAACATGTGTGACTGTGCTAAGTGAACTTTGTGGTTATTTCTAACTATTACACGGACTTTACATCTTTTCAGTTAATGTGAATGGGAGGTCATTTGTACTATTGAATGCGATAGGTAAGATGTAACTGGGGCATACCATGTGTTGAATTCCGAACCATGCCATCGTTGGGTCAGCGGGGGAGGATAACCCACGCCCGTGGTCGTCTGATTCGCACCAGTTCATGAGGTGCGACCAACACTCCAGCACAGCGGCGCTCATGCTATCTCCGGACAATAGCGTTTGAATGTCACGTCTCTCCAGCTGCGCATGAGTGCTGTAGGACCCTAATTGTTCACTGCGAGTTTTTTGACACCGGTCAGTATGTGTAGTATGCAACTCGTATCAGTAAACAAAGACGGTTACTCACCTTTCGTCGTACCCATTATCGTCAAGGAAGCAGTAGTCGGCGGTGTGCTTCCGCAGGATGGGCATCTTACTCGTCAGCGGTCGGTGCAGGCGAAACAAGGTCGACATGACAATGGTGCTGGGGTCAGGACTCCCTTGGTTCAAAGAGCAACCCAACCCATCCCCACAGCCCCGTATCCGAGACCTAATTGCCGACTGTCTTTCCTCTAGAACTGATCGGGGGGTGGGTTCAGGTGTTTTCGGTGATTTGCTCCGACGCTTTTTGGTGGTTTCCTTCACAGGAGTGGTTTCATGCGTACGGGCAGAGTCCAACGTTTCCTTGTATTTTCCGAATTTTGCCACTCTCTCCAAAACAGTGTCCCTCATTCTGTTCACGTCGCTCAGTATAAGGGTCGTCGTGATTTCCGTCCTGCACATATTCATGGCCGCCATTGTCCCCAAGGAGCAGTGTAACGGGGACCCGTTGTACAACATCATGTGGATCATCAGGTACACTCCGCAGTCATTGGCGGAGTACCCCACCCCCTGCCATGATAAGGGAACGTTTACCAATTTAAACGCACGGACCTTCTCACCTTTCTTCAGCCCTTGTCGTACCATGAACTCCCCCATCTTATTAGCCTGCAAAACAAGTTCAAACAGGATCAGGTGGTGAACACATTCGCCGTCACATAATTGATTTAATATTAAATTTAAAGGGCCTGACCGCTGTCGGAGCAATGTCATAGTAAGGCAACTTTGTAAAATCTTTATCGTACTTCCTGTTGTCGAGGTACTCTATTTGCTCAGTATTGAAGTTGATGCAGGCGCAACTGTAGTGGCCATCGTCACCCGTTAATATCGGGACGAACACCTGCAAACAATGTGTCAGGATTATGGGCAGACATGGTATTATCCTGCACATAACTACGAATAAACAATATGCGCAGGGTAATACCATGTCCGAGTCCAAAGCAAAGTCGGAGAAACTGTTTTTTATCCACTCGTTCCACACGTAAAATATTTCTTCGTCATTACTGTTGCCCTAGCCTCCTTTCCTCCACAATGCCAACATTGGGTACTGCTCACATGCATTGATTGTAATACATGTAGTCTGTGTGTGTTTGACATGAGCGTGACTGCGCATCTATAATTGTGTGACTGTGCAGCGTAAAAGGTGTGACTGTGCAGCGTAAAAGGTGTGACTGTACGGCAACTAGTGCGTGACTGTACAGCCTGAAGTGTGTGACTGTACAGCCTGAAGTGCGTGACTACGCAGTTTATAGTGGTGACTGGACAACGTAATGTGTGTGACTGTACACACAATGGTGTGTGACTATACAGCCAATAGTGCGCGACTGTACAGCTAAATTGGGGGGTGAACGTACCGTATGTCCAAGAGAGAAGTAACATCTACTGGTTACTCTTGGTGCTTTTTTTTCGTACACCAGCTGGTTCAACAACCTACACCAGCAGTCAATGACATTATTCATCACCTGCAGGCCAGGCTCGAGCGTCTGCATGTCGCTCCTCGCTATACAGTCGTAATCTGTGAACTCGACCAGCATTTCGCTGTAGACCAAACAAAGTCCCGATTAGCACATGCATTTAAAAAACGACACGAGCAGCACAATAAATACGTACCCCGACGGACGTGGCGTTGAGTGGTCAAAGACGTAGTCGATTACATCTTTCCGTACGTGCAGGATATCCCAGAAGATGACAATATTGGAGCACATGAATCCAGAGATTACAAACTGCCCCCTCAATATTTTCCCACAGTCCAACGTGCAGCCCAAATTGTCTGGAATCGTATCCATGCATTCAAATGCCACGTCGGAGTGGAAGATGTACCGATGATGTAGTTCCCTGGGGTGCGTCCTGGTCCCTGAGCCCTCGCCTGTTTGCTGATCATCGTTCGTGACGATTACCGCTGTTGTAGGCGTGGTGGCAACAGCGTCCGCTACAGACCAGCCTGCTTTGTTCAGTTCCTTCTCAAGACTATAACTCACTGTCGCGTTGGGCGGAGTCGGCTTTACATCACGCGTTCCCTCCACATTGGAAGCCGATCGTGCGTCAGTTGTCTCCCCCGCTGCTTGCCGTAGAGCCAACACTACGGTCGGACTCCTGTCAACTGAACCATGCACATCGTCCTCAGCGGCATCATCCTCTTCAATGCTGATTTCTTCAGCGGCATCATCCTCTTCAAATTCTCCCTCGCAGAAACCCGGTGTCACGACGCCATCAAAAGTGCCCTCATCATCGTAACCCTCTGTTCCGTCACCATATCCCACACAGAAATCTGTTTCCTCAATTTCTTCTTCCGTGTATCCAGAGTCACGCATGTCTTGCACAATTTGGTTTATCAGATTGTAGGCTTCAGCATCGAGGTGCTCCTCGCCCTCAACGACGGGGGCGTTCTCGGTAGTCTGCTTCAACTGGCCGACCAACGAAGTGACTTGATCGACATACCGGAGGACAGCTAGATCTTCCCAGAATTGTTGGGAGGACGGGTCTTGACTTGGAACTGCGTTGTTCCTCGTCGATATTTCTCTTACTTTAATGGCAGCCTGCTCACAGAAATCGCAAAAGGCTAGCGCACACCTCCGGAAATTCATGAAAAAACGTCGGTCATCCTATAATTCAGTTGAAGTCAAATCATTAGTGTGAAGCTCAGTGGTGTTGAGGCTGGCAGTGTGAGTATGACTAAGCACGTAATTGTGTGATTGTACGGAATAAAGTGTGTGACTGTATAGCATAAAGTGTGCGACTGTACAGTTTGTAGCGTGTGACTGTGCACGTTATAGTACTGACTGGACAACGTAATGTGTGTGTCTATACAGGTAATAGTGTGTGACTCTACAGCTAATAGTATGTGACTATACAGCCAATAGTATGTGACTATACATCAGGATGAGGGTGATCATAACAGTTTTATGAATCGTATATGCTTTTATAAACATAGGTAAGGCTGTCAGATTAAATCGTTTAACGGACAAAGAGTTGATGATTTATTGATGATTTATAGAGTGGCTGGGAGATCACTTACGTTAACCTCGCTGTCTTCCAACTGATCGTCTCTCTTAATCCCTGTCATTATTCTTTTGGGACTAGAGTGCTGGTTGTCAGAGGGCATCGTTATAGCGGGGGCACCCTCGCTGCCTGTTGTCCTACATGTACGTGGGTACGACACCTTCGAATATAGCTGATTTCCCAGCGACCCTGTCTCCAGTTCCCCAACGAGACGATCGCATGTTCTCCGTGCATCCCAATGTGCGATAAATGGTATGTCGCATCTGCAAGTCTCGCTACGGAAATCGTAGCGCTGGAAGTACGCAATCATTAGAATGGGGATGCATCCCCGGAGGTAGTTGAGGACTTTGTTGGGGTCACGCGTCCCCTTACCCGCCCGCACCAGATCGTGCAGGACAAAGCTACACCTGTCTTGTTCCCGAATCAAGTCCACGTCCTCCATTGCGGCCAGCAGACTCAGGTCCAGTGAGTTGTTCGTAGTAGGCGCGAGGAAGGATGACAACGCGAACAACACAAACCTGCGGACAAAGTCGTCGTCAGCGGCTTTGGTTACCATTAACTTATCGTGCACCCTCTCTAATGTTATTGGCTTGTTGCTGTCCACCACACCGAAGTCTTTCCTCCAGGTACTCTTTAACCTGATCACGTCAGGTGAGTCTGCCCCTTTCTTGTTGCTGGTTGGGATTACTTTCACCAGATGAGGGCCCAAAGGTAGCTGGAGGCAATCGTGGACGTCGTACTTTGACATCATGAATGCCTCCTGGCGTGAGGCACGGAAAATATGGGACCCGTTAGAAAATGCACGGAGGAACATAACCTAGTGCTCAATGGATACTGATTCAAGCCTCAGCTCCAACAGCCCGCCGAATCCAACAGCACGCACCCTCTCTATCTGATCATTCGATAATCGCCCAATTAGCTGGTGCAACCGCTTGAGCCTACAGTGAATATCGGGCTGACCCTGTCGGCGGTCCCCCCCTCTCCTCCTCCGAGACACACATACGTATGTGGGGTCGGCCGGTGTATCAGATTTGACCCTCCTCTTTTTTTTTTGGCCTGCTTTCCTCAACACTTTCTATCTCACCCACATCCAGATCGGCGACCGGTGTATCAAAAGTCACCCTCTTTTTTTTTCTTTTGTCTGCCTTCGTCAACGATTTCTGTCCCCCCCCCCCACATTCGTCTCGGCAACAATGTGGTCCCCCGATGTATCTTCAACAGACTTTACAACAGCCTTCTTCTTCTTTTTTTTCTTCTTACCCAAATTTTGGTCCACAACCAATCTATCATCAATTACATTTTCGGGGACCGATGTCTCTGCCACGGCCTTCTTCTTACTGGTCTTCGTTCGAACTTCTTCTTCGCACCCGACTTTCTGCTGCAATAACAACATGCGTAATGAGTGTGATTTTACAGTAAAAAGAGAGCGACTCTGCAACATAACGAATGTGACTATACAGCCTCAAACGTGTGACTATACAACCAACACTGCATGACTATACAATATAAAGCGTGTGACTTTGCATCATAACAAGTGCGACTGTGTAGATTCAAAGGTGTGATTGTACATCATTCTGTTACTTCACAACAAAATGTAACGAGTGCGACTATGTACCTTCAAACGGGTGACTGTATAACCAATTTTGTATGACTGTATAACCAACTCTGTGACTTTACAACTCTGTGACTATACAATATAAAGCGTGTGACTTTGCATCATAACAAGTGCGACTGTGTAGATTCAAAGGTGTGATTGTACATCATTCTGTTACTTCACAACAAAATGTAACGAGTGCGACTATGTATCTTCAAACGGGTGACTGTACAAGCAACTCTGTATGACTGTACAACCAACTCTGTACGACTATTCAAATGTTAATTTTATTTCTTCCCAAACACCAAGTCTGTGACTATAAGACTGCTTTAACGTAAGCTTCAACATGGAAGTATGCAAAACTTCAACAAAAAACTGTCTACTCGATGGCACATGCATACTTACAATGACGACTATGGGAACTTCAACATGAACTTCAACAAAGAAATAAAGACTTCATCTTTGGCTCTATAAATACAACTACTGTACAACTACGACCCCTTCAACTCAAAATTAGGGTTATAACTAGAGGAATAACGATTAATCAAGAATAAAAACTGTATGAATATTAGTTGTGAGAGAAAAATAACTTCATCTTCGACTCTATAACTACAACTACTGTACAACTACAACTTCAGCTCAAAATTAGGGTTATCGTGTTGGAAAAATGCTCTTTCACCATTTTTTATGGTTCATGCATGCCGGAGTTCTTGACCCCATTTTAGGGTTCGTGAAAAAGGAATAAAAAAGGGTCGAACAAAAGGAAAATCGGAGGTCGAACATCGAACATTCAACATACCTTTGTAGCACCACCGGAATTTTAGGCATTATCGGAGATGGAGAAGCTGCGAAAATGGAGATGGAGATGGAGATGGAGATGGAGATGGGTTTTTTTTTAGAGAGACGAAGAGAGCGGTGAGTGATTAGGTAGTAAAATGAATTGAAAATAGGTGAATGGGGAAGTGTAAAGGCTTTGGGCGGGAGAATAGAGAGGAGGGAGATTAATTGGGAGGTAGGTTGAGGGGGCTATTGACTGGTGATGGGGTTGATGGCTGATGGTTGATGGTTGTCCGCAGCTTGTCAGTCCCGCAGCCCTTTTTTTTTATACAATCTAAACCCATCCATCCACTGTCCATATTAAACTAAATGGATGAGGGGATCAACACTAAGGGAGAGTTGGAGAGTTAGTAACTCCCTTGATCCCTCTCTCTCTCTCTCTCTCTCTCTCTCTCTCTCTCTCTCTCTCTCTCTCTCTCTCTCTCTCTCTCTCTCTCTCTCTCTCTCTCTCTCTCTCTCTCTCTCTCTCTCTCTCTCTCTCTCTCTCTCTCTCTCTCTCTCTCTCTCTCTCTATATATATATATATATATATATATATATATATATATATATATATATATATATATATATATATATAGAGGTAGGTTCAAATAAGGTCCACAATTTTTTTAAGTCTATATTGAAGTTACAGATGACATACGCTAAAGTTGCATTTGTTCAAAATTGCTATATATACAAATGCAACTTTAACGTATGTCATCTGTAACTTCAATATAGACTTAAAAAAATTGTGGACCTTATTTGAACCTACCTCTATATATATATATATATATTAATGTAATTATTGTAACATAAACGTGTATGTGAAATAGTGAAAGTGTCATATATAGTAAGTTACGTTTGTTAGTGACATAAACGTGTATGCGAAAGTGTCATACATAGTAATTTACATTTCTTAGTGATCTAGGATTCAAGGGTATTGAATATATATTCGGATAAGTAAGTAATATGATTAACGTAACATAGACGTGAGTTTTCATGTCGTATATAGTAAGTTACGTTTGTTAGTGGTCGAGGGTAAGTTCCATTTGATTTTTTGGATTATATTTTCACATTTTTCAATGCACGTTTCCCTTTATCTATATCTTTCGTTACGTATTTATATTAATTATAAAATTTGATGTTTATACCTTAATCGATTAGACAATTTAAACAAGATCACACATGAGTATATTTTGTTTTATATATTAGAAGTAACGTTGATAATTTTATTTATCTATGAATAATACACAAAAAACAAATGTAACAAATCAAATAGAACGGAAAAAGTATTACTGTGGTAGTAATGTAGTATATAATTATACATACATATATATGTTACTTACTCTGTTATTCATCCTTTTATAAGAAATTCTTTCATGACAAATACCTTATAATCTCATTATTTTATGAAAAAAATTATTACAAATAGCTATCAACCATTTCGATCTTCAACCATTGCTCGAATTCTTTAAAATTCTTCTCTATTGTCAAACATGTAAGGACAATCTCTGATGCGCCTACCCCCCCCCCCCCAGCCTTCCCAGCGGACCCAGCCTACCAACAAAATGTTCACGGACTACTGAATACGAACCAATGTAATTAGTAATGCAATGTTTGCACATGTCCATCTGTATCCTTCTCCTCTAATTACTTCGTCGTAAAGGGGCCGCCTCGCCATTATTTAGCGAAAATATTATTAGCAGAATAACATATGATAACTTTTTAGAGAAACATAATAAGTTTAGTGCCTCTATAGTTCCAAGTAGTTATATGAAAATATTACTCCCTCTAAATCCAAACACTAAGATCTTTCTATTTTTATTCTATTGCGAGGGATATATATATATAATGTAGTATGAATTCGTCATTACAAACAAGGTAATTTAATACAAATTAATTTAGTCAATGTAAGTATGAAATAGTAAAGTTACGGAGTACTTGTCAACTAATACAAATACGTCTAATACAATGAACCCATAGACTCATATGAGACGATCTCACACTAATATAAGATGTAATTACTAATACGCTACAGAATTTTAAAAATCTTAATATGAATACTTCGTAACTATTAACACTTAATAAGGTCCATTTATGACTCTATGAGTCTAGTTGGTGACGGCCTGTACTCCTGTACATATCTTCATCTTCCTCCTCCTGAAGTCCTGATGAACCTAATCCTTCGAGAAAATGAAAAAAAACTCACTTCATATTTTATTCTTCATTCCCTATCACTTGTCATCCTCCAGTTCTCCTCCTCCTTCTCTTCCTGCAAGAAGAAAAAATTAAAAATCAAAAAGTTTATGCTTGGTTGGTCAATTTCTATCTCAGATCTCAGTTCGCTGGTTATCTCGAACTAGGTCGCGAATTCCGGCGACTCAGTGTGCGAACGAACGGAGTTCGAGTACGAATGAACTGGTTCGGAGTTCACACCACCGAACTCCGAATCTCGTAACGTAGACCTACATATTGCACAGATAAGTTTGCAATTATGAAACTCCCTAACAACTTGGTTAAAATTACATTGCTTGTGATACCCATTAGATTTGGGGGCTCGCATCTCCAAGAGGAGGTTGTGCCCTGCGCCGCGCATAGCGGGAGTCTCGATGATCGTTAGCTCTTGAATCATATCACGTCTACAAAAAATGAAAAACCAAGTACAAAAAAGGCAATCATCAAAAGGCCAAAAAAAGAGGAAATTCTAGGAAAAAAAACCCGAACCACAAAAGCATAAAAAATAAGCCTTGTTGACTTGTCAACGTGAAGGGCCTATCAAAGGACCTGTAGACACCCACATTTTGCCTGCTTGTGTCTATAGCAGTCTCTAACAAAACACCCGATGATGATTGGACGCTAACATGCATTAATACGCTCGAATACGGGACTTGGGATCAATAGTATCCGACATGGGCACTTAACGGAGTATAAATCTCTCAAAACCGACCTCAAATTCAGACTCAGTGGGTCGTTTCCAATAAAATAAAGCTACTTTGAGCCAAAACCGCGACCGGGGACAAAACCGTCTTTTGCAATCGAGTCAAAACCCGGTCAAAGTCGAAACCCAAAAAGAAACAAGCCATGATCGCGTCCCAATACGAAATCAAATCCAAATCAGATCAAATCATTCCTTCACTAGCCCGAATTTCACTCCGATTTGTCTAAGGGCACTCGATCGAGTGCCTGGGTCACTCAATCGAGTGACCCAAAAAAAACAACCAGAACACTTTTCACTGGGAAACTCGATCGAGTCTAGCAAGGGCACTCGATCAAGTGCCCCCAAAAATATATAAAATCCCGCCATTGCACGACATTTCGAGGGGTTCACTTCTACACACATTCCAAGGGATCAATTCTCACATTCAAGGAGAGAAATTCACCATTCCATAACCCTAGTTCAAAACCGAGTCAAACCGAGTCAATCTCGAAAAATACTTCCTTCATTCGACAAGGGTTCGGTAGCCCCAAACACAAAACACACCCTAACTCATTCTACATACTCGAACCGCTCCCTATGTTTACGACGATACTCCACGAGCCCGTTTTCCGAGACAATTGACATGTAGGTTAAGGGTGTACAAATCTTGTTTCTAATCTCTAACTCTTTTTTATATATTTGTATACTAACTATACTAACTAAGCTAACATTATTTTCTCGTATAATAACTTTTATTTCACGTTCCTAACATCTAACATTTAATTAACGCTTTTAAATTTTATCATACTAATACCGTGTATAGTACATAATAAAACTGTTTTCAAAAATACGACTCAAGGAAATGTCTGATGACGCTAAATCGAGCACCGTAGGCCTTAATCGCCAAACAACAGTGTCGAAACGCGGAGGACCTAACGTTTGCGAAGATGGGTCGTTGTCGGTTCCGAGCGAATATCTGATGATGCCGTTTGATCGTCATAGGCGTAATAGCCCAAACGACGATATCAATAATGCAAAGGATCAAACATTCGCTGCGACAAACTGATCTTTTCAATACGGGTGATTTCCACATCATCCGTAAATGTTGCTCCAAAATGTTTGATAGCGATTCCATAATCGAGTGTCGGGCATGAAGAGCCATCGAGGATCGAATTAGCATGAAACCCGATGACATCAAACCGATCGTCGTATGGTCCATAAGACCCGACAACGACGTCGTGACACGGAGGGGTCTGATATTCATGTTAGTTCGATAATTTTCGATTCCATAAACGTCGCTCTAAAACGCTTGATACCGGTTCCATAATCGAGTGTCGTGCACAAAGAGGTATCGAGAATCAAACTAGTACAAAACTTAATGACGTTAATCCGAACGTTGTACAGTCCATGGGACCCGAAAATGACATCGTGATACGGAGGGTCTGATACTTGTGTTAGCTCGATCGCTTCTCGATTCAAATCATAAATTGGGTCGTTTTAGAAGCAAATGTCACCCGGTACAAGGGGCACTCGATCGAGTGCCTGGATCACTAGATCGAGTGACCCCCCTAAAAATGTGCAGAGAGTTTTTATTTGATATACTCGATCGAGTCCCTTTGAGGAACTCGGTCGAGTGGCTTCTTACGAACTCCTAAGGGAGTCGAAACAATGATATGATTCCTGCTTAAGGAATTACATTTGTGACGCTTGTCGACACGTGCCCAAATCAATCACGTGTTTTCTTTCGATACCCACATTTTGTGCCTATGCCCACTTCATCTCCATTTCTTTTACGACTTTGAGTTAATGTCTCTTACGATTAATTATGCATCGACGACTCTGTAGTTGTATCCGATATTCAATAATTCGAGGCAATCCTATTTCACTAGGATAAGTCGGGACGAGGCCTCGGGATCAAGCTAGCACCACGCTTCGGTCCCGTATGCTAGCCCTTCACGACTCCATATTTGCATATCTAAGCCTTCGTCCTCCGATGAATACATAACATAATGTATAGAAGATCGGAATCTGTCCAATTGCTTGATTTATGGTTTCAATTCACGTTTTCTATTTATGGGTCCGTTTATAGTTTACATTACCATTGTTAATCAGTTTATTATTATTGCGATATTTTCAAGTATTGTGAATTCCGGGTTGTATTCCGCTCGTGTAACTTGTAATCTATATGTCAAGTTCTTTTGCTTTATTTGCTTGGCAATTCATCTTTATCAAATGAACCCGCATGCTAAAACAACTTTCGGCATACATAAAGATGCATTAAACGTCGTAGTAAACACGTAATTCGCATGTATAGCCTAAAATAATGGTTGTCATACATTTTCATCATCTTACTAACGCGCGCACTTAAACACCGATCGATATCTTAGTAGATGTCTCTATGTGTGGGCAGGGTTGGGTGTCCTTCGTGGGCTTCCAAACACGTACCTTCACCCCTTACTCAGAACCTAAGGTTTCCGGATGCCCGAAACTGTCGGCAACGGGATTCATTCGATACACGATACTCGATAACTCGACATCGATATCGCTATGCAAAGAGACGAACCCCCACAAGCTCTAGTACTAAAGCGGGCCGTGCGCTGTGCGCGATACGCCCAAGTATAGAGTGGGTTCGAACGGGCCCGAACTCGCATAAAGTTCGGAGGCGACTCCAACTTTGATTTATATTTCAACCGGAGAACAATCTCACAACGAGATTCATTTGCCTACCCAAACTCTCCCGTGGCCGCGTTGGGGTGGACTTTGCCATGTCCACGGGACCGAGTCCCTAAGAAGAAGGATAGCGGAGACAAGTCAATCAATCTCTTTTGCAAAAATTATCCCTTTTTGTTTGGACTAATTCGGCCACCTCGAGATCGGAACGACCCTCTTGGCTTTTTGCTAAAGGGAGGGGGATTACACTTACCTACAGTGTTGATTAACCAGGGTTCACTCTTATCTATCCCGTCTTTCGTCCCGTAGTAGTTACTAGTAGAATAGGAATGTCTTGGTAAGTCATCAATGTTGAAGAATGTCGGTGACAAAGAGGTAATCATATAGCATAACATTTCATTTCACGATTTTAAAGGGAGAAAATCCTAAAGGAACTAAAAGCTTGAAGATCACTTGAAGAACTTGAAACTCGAAAATTTCAAAAGCTTGGAATACATGAAAATATATTGAATATTTTGAAAACTCGAAAGCTCGAATTCTTGAGGAATTCTTTAATTAATTGTATAGATAGTTGATCTTTTATCATTCACGATTGAAAATGGTGAAAGAAGGCTCGTATTTATAGTTTCAAAACTCGTAAAATTTCGGAAAACTTATAAGAAAGCTCCAGACTCTCGCTCATTATAGCCTCAATGTTATATATTGTTCCGGCTTCTCTGAGTCCTACTACCCTGGTTCACACTACTTGTGGCTACTGAAAGAGTGGAGTTAATACTCCTATGCCCCCCCCCCCCCCCCCGACCTCGGTGCGAAACACTCGTAAACCTGATTCAGTGGTTTTCTGCTGTTAACACCAGAGACCGGTCGCCCAGCACAATCCTTACCGAGATGGTTACAATCACAACTTTTACACTCATACACTTGACGCTTCACTTTCCATTCGTAACTGAACCCTGTCCCACCAAAAGTTTTCCCAGTGGAGTACTGGGTCTCACGCCCTCTTACTCACCCCAGACCTCTCCCTCAGATTCGACTTTTCTCTTTTGCCCATTCTAGCTGCCCATCTTCTTAATTAGGTCTGTCAGTCGTCCAGCATGCCCAGCCCTCAAATACACGTCCTTGACGTCAGTAGGAATTCCCTCAGGTAGCCTCTTGAGGGTCTTTAGGAACGGGGACCTCTCGAAATGGGAAACTAGTAACTCGGAACCATATTAAAGTCGGTATAATAAGTGGCTAATGGCCAAGGAACTAGTCATATTACTCCTTGACAACCATGTCTTTCTTCATAATGAACTGATCGAATGCACCCCTCTTAGCACTTCGAAGATGTTACAGAAAGAACTCATCTTTTAGTTCTCACTGAAAGTTCTTCCACCCGAAAGTATCCTCCTCAAAATCCATCCCTGATGTTTTGAATGCAACCTCGCGTAGTTAAGGTGTTACCACGGGTCCCAACTAAGGTAGAATGCTACTTGGTTAACCTTAAAGGGTCCGGACGCATCACCGCTTGAAAAAATTTCTACATTTCCCTCAATAAGTTCTCCAGCTTCGACGACCTACCAATCCCATCATACTTACTAGGACGATGATGACATGCTATTGCAACATTAATGGTAGCTAAAGAGTTTATGGATCCCAAGTACCTAACAGAAGGAGATGGTGAATTAGGTACCTTTTAAAAGTTTAACTTAAACTTTATTAACTAAATTAAGTTAAGCTACGTAGATAAAAAAAATTAAAGAAGTGAAAATACGTGAATGCAACTGACAGTCAAACTGCAACAAATTTGCCTTGGCATGCAAGGAGTCTGGCGACATAGCAAATGTCACAGTATAGTCGACTGTTGTCAGACTGCCTATATTCCTCTTAACAGAAGATTATGTTACAGAGGAATGTTACGGTATATTACTATTGCATGCACTATGAAAAACAAAACTAAAGTTAATATTAATTCACGAAAAAATTAAAGCGAAGCTAAACGACGTGTGTTCTACGTTGTATGCAACGGAAATAAAGCGAGAAGATTGAACACATTACATTTTTGAATTGGTTCAACCAACACTTTAAAGGCCTACGTCCAATGCTAAACTTAAACCTTTACTACGTCTAATGTTAATTAATCTACTCCGAAAACTTAAACCCTTACAATAAAAAGCTACCAATAACCTACTCCGGTTACAAATCTCGAGTTTACAAGACTACCCCGTCTCTAAACTCTCCAATGACCTACTCCGATCACGACCAATAGCCTACTCCGGCTACGACTTCAAGTTTACAAGACTACTTCGTCTCTAACTCGCCAATGACCTACTCCGGTCACGACTCTTAATAACTTAGAAAAGTTACAAGATTACAATTCTAACCAAGTTAGATAAGAGCATTCATGACTCAATGTAGCAGTTCGTTTGACTGTGACTTTGAAGACTGAAAATATTTTGCAAAGATTTTGAAGATTAAAACTTTGTTTTTCAATTTGCAAATAATAGATTTTGAGTTGAAGGTCTTAAGAAATGAAAATGGAGGACTCCGCTATTTTTATTGAAGCAAGTTAGCTCTTGAGAAAGTCAAACCCTTTTGAAATAGATAAAATGTTTATTTTTACAAGAATTGCATAAAAGATCAAACTTAGGAAGATGGGAGAATAGAAGCAACTCTATCATTTTCCAAAAATAAGAGTGAAATCAGATTTCAGGTTGAAGCAAGAAGGAAGGGACAAATACCAATTCTTGAGACAATGACTTGCTTGGAAAAGAAACAAGTCACCTTTTGGTAATTTGTAAAAAGCTTTTCAACCAAATGGGTGATAGTTTTGGAAAATGGTTTTCATTAAAATAAAAACAATTGCTTCATCAACACTTCACATTTCAAAGTCAGATTTAATAAAAGATTTTGAGAGGATAGAAAGTTTGAAACTTGAAATCTTTTATTTTTGCAATGGGTCGAACTAAAGTGCTCCATCTGTTCGTATCCAAAGAGTACGCTTCTCTTTTGGACACTATTCACAACTCAAAATAATTGTTAATATTCCCGACAATCTATAAGAGAAAATATAGTCATGTGAGATCTTGTTTGATTTGTCTTTAGGAGTAGATTAAGAATATCAAATTTTTATAATTTTTTTAATATAAAATGAACGATGTTGACGGTGTAAAACGTGTCTCGGCATGTGTGAAAAAGTAAACGTACCCTTTGGAGGGAGTAACAGTCAACCAAACTGTGACACATAGTTGGGTTGGCTAGTTACTTGAATTAACTACAAGGTGCCAATGACTCTTATCTTTACAAAGCGACACTCATTGACATTCTTGATTCTTTGGGTATCTTGTCTTGATCTTCAATCAGTCGTTCTCAACATTCATCAACCAATTCTCGACTAAGGACAACCTGAAAGATTTGAACTAAGAAAATAAAAATTAAATAGGCTAGTAATCATCAACAAACCCAACAATAGCAACGTCCACTAATGGCTTCTTAGGAGTGTTGATGTTCTTTAGGGCCTCAACTAGCAGGTTGTTGGTCTCCAATAGGCGGGCAATCTTCTCAAGAGTCATGGTGATCAGAGTGTAACTAGGAACACCATTCTTTGACATTTTGACTTGAAATAATAATAACACACGCATGATCCATGATGCTCATACATCATCATATTACTAACATTCTTCGTACAATTTATATCCACGGAGCACTAGTATATCGTTTACATCATTATTATTCTACTACTTCATAAGTGCATTAACCATATCATCACAACAATTCATCATTTATATACATCACATAGTGCCCTTCCTACCCTACCGATCTCAAGCTCACGCGTAGCTGTCGGGTTGAGACCAAAAAAGGGTCGGGGTGGTATACGAACGTCTCCTGAACTAGGGATTTTTAGATGCTCTTAAATATCTCTAAACCGGTTCATTTTAATTTCCTATGTTCATTTTAATAAGGCTCCAAAATTGATAGATCTGATACCACTTTGTAACACCCTCATTTGTCCAAGAGTCTTAGCAATACATGCTAACCAAATACGAGTGTCCTCATCTCGAGAAAACTAAGGTAACAAATAATATTGCTCACAATAATAGCATGCCAAACTTGTTAACTTATTAAAAAGTGATCACAAACCAAATCCTCAAATCCAAAAAGTGCTACAAATGAGTAAATATCATGGTCTACTAATTCGTTGAGAATAGTAACAGTAAATGTCTATGTGGACATGACATAAGTCCATGCCCGGCGCTGTCAGGCGCCGGTTTGGGTAGGCAAATGAATCTCGTGGTGAGATTGTTCTCGGATTGAAATTTAAATCGAAGTTGGAGTCGCCATCGAACTTTATGGGAGTTCAGACCCGTTAGAACCCACTCTATACTTAGGCGTATTGTGCACAAAACACGACTTACCTTGTAGTACTAGAGCTTGTGGGGTTCGTCCTTTTGCATAACGATACCGATGTCGAATTATCGAATATTGTATATCGAATGACTCTTGTTGCCAATGGTTTCGGGGATCCAGAAATCGAAGGTTCTGAGTAAGGGATGAAGGTACGTGTTGGGAAGCCCACAAAGAACACTCAACCCCGCCCGCACATAGCGGCCTCTATTAAGATATCGATTGGTGTTTAAGTACACATGATAGTAAGATGGTGAAAATATATGACAAACATTATTTTATGCTAGACATGCGAATTGTATGTTCACTACGTTGTTTAATGCATCTTAATATATGTCGAAATTTGATTTAGCATGCGATGTTCATTTAAAGGGTAAATGCCAAACAATGAATTAAATAACTTGAAAATAGATTACAAGTTACACGGGCGGAATACATCCCTGAATTCACAATACGATAAGCAATAATAATAATAATAATAATAATAATAATAATAATAATAATAACAATAATAATAATAATAATATCGGATTCAAAATGGTAGACGTAAACTATAAACGAAATCGTAAATAGAAACGTAAACAGAAACCAAAAATCGAATGATTGGGCAGACTCCGATCAGTTACGCATTATGATGTGTACTGAACAGAGGACAGAAGCTCAGGCGCGTGAGCCCGTGCAACCTGGAACTCAGGCGCGTGGAGCTCGGCGTCCCAGCCTTCAAACGCGAGCACTGGGGCGCCCGAGTCAGCAGCGTACGGGGCCCAAACGTGATACTAGCTCGATCCCGAAGCCTTGAAGTCTCGTCCCGACTTATCCTAGTGAAATCTGGATACCTTTATTGATCGAATGTCGTGTTTGACTAAGGAGTCGTCGAGATAGGATTAGTATTGCGAGGCATTACTCAAAGTCGTAATGGAATGAAAATGAATATGAAATGTGGGTTTCGAAAGAAAATACGTGATAGGTTGACACGCATTGACTTACGTCAAGTATAACTCCCCAGGCGAAACTTGTATGGTTTTTTGACTACTTTGAAAGTCTACGATACCTCGTTTTGGCCTTTGATTGGGTACTTGTCCTTAATCATCCCGATTTATGATTTGAATCGAATATATCGACTTAACACGAATATCGGAGCCCTCCGTATCACGTTGTTGTTGTCGGGTCTTATAGACCGTACGACGCTTGGATTGACATCATTAAGTTTCATGTTAGCTTGATTTTTGGTGACTCTTTATGCATGACATACGATTATAAAATCATCGTCGAACATTTAGGAGTAATGATTGTAAACGATATTGAAAGCGCGCAACGAAAGATTATACAATCACGTCATAACCCTGAGGTCAGGCGCACGCCATGGGGCGTCCTGATCCTCAGGCGCCTATAATGGCACGCCTCCATATAGAGGCGCCACCACCCTAGCGCCCTGTTGGATTTTTATACGAACTTTGGGAAGAAAATTTCGTCGAACGAATTCGTTTTGAAAATGATCAATCCGAACTAAACCCTTTGCACTATTCGACATTGACATTGAACCACGAGTCCATGATGTGCGAAATGGCATCATGGGACATTTCCTCCGAATTGATAACGACTTGTCTTTGTGGGCATTAGGTCCTATGTATCTCGACATCGTTATTTGATCGTTAGGATCTACGATGTCGATACCGTCATCGGACGCCCACTCGAGTCGTGTAAAAATAGTTTTGATTATATATATTAATGTGTGTGTGTGTGTGTGCGCGCATACGCAGTAGAAATAGAACGAAAGCGTAAAAATATTTTAGCGGTTGACTCGCTTTAAACAACCAAATATGCGGGCTGACGAGATAAGCGACCGGCGACGCGAGTGCAATACTCTTGTGTTCGGATTTCTTTATTTCGTCATCCTTAGTATTCAATACGTGAAATGACAAGTATTTTAATGTCGAAAAGTTAGTAGTTAGGAGTTATGAATGAAAAGTAAAATGTTAAATACAAATAATAAAATGTTCATATAGTTAGTACAATAATTAAAAGAGTTTAAAGATTAGAAATGAGATTTGGACACCCTCAATCTACATGTCTAATGCTTCGAAATATGGGCTCGCGGAGTATCGCCTTAGACACGGGGAGGGATTCGAGGTAGAGCTCTCGCACTTTTGATTCTGAATTCAGGAAAATAAAATTCAACCCTTGAAACGATGCACATAAGGGTTATTTATAGAGTTTTGCGAACTGTTTCTGATTTCGATATTCAGGCGCGCCAAGGCCAGCGCCATGATATTGGGGCGCCTCTATGAACATGATATAGGTCCACCCCGACGCAACCACGCACGGGTTTGGGTAGACGAATGAATCTCGTGGTAAGATTGTTCTCGGGTCGAAATTTAAATCGAAGTTGGAGTCGTCACCGAACTTTGTTGGAGTTTGGGCCCATTCGAACCTACTCTATACTTAGGCGTATTGTGCACAAAGCACGGCCCGCTTTAGTACTAGAGCTTATGGGGGTACGTCCCTTTACATAACGATACCGATGCCGAGTTATCGGGTATCGTGTATCGAATTACTCTCGTTCGCCAACGGTTTCGGGCATCCTAAAAACAAAGGTTCTGAGTAAGGGGTGAGGGTATGTGTTGGGAAGCCCACGAAGGACACCCAACCCTGCCCGCACTTAGCAGCCTCTAGTAGGATATTGTTCGGTTTTCGTGTACACGCGTTAGTATGACGGTTAAATGATATGCAAACAACGTTTTTAGCTACGCATGCGAAATACGTGTTTAGCTACGCATGCGAAATACGTGTTTAGCTACGTCGTTTAATGCATCTTAAATTATGTCGAGGTTGAATTTAGCATGCGATGTTCATTTAGAAAGTGGTAAATGGCAAACATCAAAAGTATAAACTTGAAAATAAATTACAAATTACACGGGCGGAAATATAACCCGAAATTCACAATACTTGGACAAAATGGAATGATAAATGAGTTAGCTACGGTAAATGTAATCTATAAACGAAACCGTAAATAGAAAATGTAATCGAAACCATAAATCAACTAATTGGACGAACTACGATCGCTTACACATTGTGTTGTGCATCGATTGGAGGACAAAGGCTTTAATACGCGTTCAGCGTATGGGACCGAAGCGTAGTGCTAGGTTGATCACAGGCCTCGAAGTCTTGTCCCAACTTATCATAGCGAAATGATGATGTCTCGACCGTTCGTACTTCGAATACGATTAAGGAGTCATCGATGTAGGACTAGTCATACGGGACATTGCTCAAAGTCGTAAACGTAATTTGGTAGAATAGGATATAATGTATGTGTTTTGAAAAGGGAAACACATGATTGAATTAGCACGTGTCGACTAAAAGTCGCAAACATGGCTTGACGGAGCCTTGTATCACCTTTTAGCTCTCGTTGGAGGCCTATAGTGGTCACTCGATCGAGTCATTGAGGGGACTCGATCGAGTGGCCTTCGTGAGAAATACCTACCCATTTTTAAGGGGGTCACTTGATCGAGTGGCCCTTAGACACTCGATAGAGTGCCCTCTGTAACGGGTGGACATGTGCTTCAAAATGACCCATTTCGTGATTTGGTGATCCGAATCGAGAAATGATCAAGTTAAATGTAAATATTAAAATAATTTACACTAATTCGATTCTCGATAACTTGTTATGCACGACGCTCGGTTAGTATCAAGCATTTATAGTGTTTTTTTTTGGTTAAAGGTAAGAATATTATAGATGATAATGCTATTACATCATTTACAAAGATTGCCTCAGAAGGCTAGATAAGAAGTTATTGTCCTTCACGCTAAACTTTTGATTACTTCTACCATTACAGTAGAATTTGTAATCAGCAGTGATCCTCCTAGATAGGTAATCCGGATGTATCAAATGTAATTCTAGTCCGCTGGTATTCCTTTGCATCCAAACGGAATAATTGATCGCATTATGTATCCCATTTTTTACTGCTCGTTAGAGTTTCGAACCTCTCACCCGCTGCCTTCATTTGGATAAGCAAGGCTGTCAGCCCAGTTCAGTTTTTGTAACACTGATCTCTTGAGCCTGCCCGTGAAGGAGCACTCCTGAAAGGTGGGTATCATTTTCCGTCCCTTCACCACATATGCAGCAGTTAGCATCTTCAACAATATGAAGCATGTACAATTTCTCCTTCAGATTCAAGGCTTTATGTTGGATCAACCAAGCATGGAATCTATGCTTAGGAATAGTCCAAGGATTCCAAACTAGATTATGCCATTGAACGATATCACTCTTCTCCCTTAACCAATGATAGCCCTTCGCCACAGTATAGCGGTTCTCTTCCCACAGGCTCCAAGCGTTAGCATTCATACCAGGTTTAAGAAGGTCACGAACCTGGCACACCTTCCAAGCCCAATTACAGTTGCCATTAGGTTGATAAGAGTCCCAATCCTGTCCTTTTAAGTAAACGTGGTGAACCCATTGCACCCAGAGCTTGTTTTGATTAGAGGTAATCCACCAGGCGAGCTTGCCGATCGCCGCTTTGTTCCAGTGAGCAGACTGAGTTAGGTTCATCCCCCCTTCCTTATAGGGCTTACATACTTTCTCCCACGCAACATTAGGTACCTTATGATAGTCCACTCCACCATCCCATAGATAATTTCTACAAATCGAATCAATCTGCTTTATAACAGCATTGGGAATGATGAAAATGGAGCTCCAGTACGAATGAAGATTTGCCAAAACACTCTTTATCAGAACCAAGCGCCCTGCATACGAGAGCTTCCTAGCTCCTAGTCGTCTGATTGGCTCAACCAGATTATTGACAAGGGGTTGACAGTCAAGGACGAAAAGTTTAGAAGGTTTTATTGGTATGCCAAGATATATGGATTATATCTCTACAGACCTCCTGTGAAACTCCATTAAAATAAGCATTTGACTTACCTTTGCTCGTTTTTAAGCCAGAAGCAGCAGAGACGGAAGCAAAAGTCCTTAGTAAAACCATCATAAAAGCAACATCCCCTTTGCTGAAGAGGAGTAAGTCATCAGCGAACATAAGACATGTCAATTTCATCGGCTTGCATAAGGGGTGGAATTTGAACGGCCTGTAAGAAGTGGTGAACTGAAGTAGCCGGATAAGGTATTCCATACAGATTGTGAAGAGTAAAGGGGATAAAGGATCTCCTTGTCGGAGTCCCCTCTTGCCTGCGAAGAAACCAAAGAAGTTGCCATTCACTTTGAGGGAGTATGACGCAATCTTCACGCACTGCATAATAAGCTTCCTGAAGTGAGAAGGGAATTGTAAAGAAATCAGCATTTGGTCTAGAAATTCCCATTCCACCGTGTCGTAAGCTTTATGGAGGTCAATTTTAAAGATACATCGAGGCGAGACACTCTTTCTGTTGTATAGCCTGATAATGTCTTGGAAGATAAGAATGTTTTCTATAATGCTTCTACCTTTGATAAATCCACCTTGAACAGGCGAAATAAGATCAAGTAGCACATCGGCTAGTCTTGAGCAAAGAATTTTAGAAATAGCCTAGTAAATAACGTTGCAACAAGCTATGGGTCTAAATTGAAGGACAGTTGTAGGCCTCTCCACTTTCCGAATCAATGTGATTGCTGTAGTATTTAGCTGTTTCAGCATCTGCCCCGAATTGAAAAAATCCAAAACTGCATCGCAAACATCATTCCCCACTATATTCCCCACTATATTCCACGAATTGAAAAAATCCAAAACTGCATCGCAAACATCATTCCCCACTATATTCCACGCATCCTTAAAAAATTTACTAGTGTACCCGTCAGGATTGGGGGATTTATCGTTCGGAATGCTGAAAATAGCAGCTTTAACCTCCACAGGAGTGACCGGTTGATCGAGTCTCTGAATATGCTTAGGAGTACAAGTCATCCCTTGATCAATAACTCTTTGATTCACCTTGACAGTGGACATATTTTCCCCTAAAAGTCGTTTATGATAGGTGAGGAAAGCCATCTGAATATCCTCTTGATTATTATGTGAAGCTCCATCTTCATCAAGGATCTGCGAGACCTTTTTATTGATCCTCCTGGCTCTAAGTGATGCATGGAAGAAACCAGTGTTCTGGTCACCATCTTTAATCCAAGCACATTTCGATTTTTGTTGTAGATATTCAATGCATGACTCCTGTAAGTTGGCATATTTGTCATGTGCCACTTTCTCCTGATTTCTAAGGATAGCATCAGTTGTTTTAAGAGTCAGGTTCTTCTGCAGATTAAGAAGCTCCACATGTGCTAGATCAGTGGCTCGCTCAATGTCAGAAAAATGGTCTCTGTTCATATTTTGGAGGACAGGTTTAAGCCTCTGCAGTTTCTTTACAGTACGGAACATGAGGGTGCCTTCCACCTCTTGCTGCCAGCTGGAGCCAACATGTGGAATAAAGTGGGGGGGATCTACTCCACATGTTAAAATATTTAAACGGTCTCTTCCTCATATTATGATCGTCATCATCCTTAATCAAACAAGGACAGTGATCGAAAAGGCCTTCAGGAAGAAAATATGCCGAGTAATTAACCATCGAATCAACCCACTCTTGGTTTACTAGACACCTATCAAGTCTACTAAAAATCCTTTCTTCAGGTCGCTGTTTATTATTCAAGGTATAATACGAACCCACTGACGGACAATCAGTCAGTTCACAATCACAAATACAGCTCTGAATAGGCATATCCTCAGCAACTGAAACTGTCCTCCCAAGCGTTCCTCCGCCTTCAAAACACAATTAAAATCACCTCCAATAAGCCAAGGGCCTCCAATAAGCCAAGGTATAGTGTTGTTTGTGGAATCGGAATTAATTGAACTAGAACGAGTATCGATTCCCTCCGAGTCATGATGTCTTTGTCGATCCTTACGGACCATATGACGATCGATTCGGCGTCAACGGGTTTCATGCTAATTTAATTGTCGATAACTCTTTTATGCGCGACGTTCGACTACGAAGTCGACATCGGGCTTTTAGAGCGATGTTTGAAAAATGACACCAAATGTACTCGATAATAAATATCCGTGACCGCATTATAATTCGATGGTTATGCGTACGCCATAAGGTGCCCTAACCTTTAAGTGCCTAGAGCGGCGCGCCTCGAAGGACGCCACCTCCAATACAACTTGTTTAGGAGGATTATACGGACTTTAGACAAAATTTATTATTGAACATATTCAATTTGAAAACTCGATTTGTTGTCGCAAACTTAGATCCTTTGCATTTCGATGTCGTAATTTGGCTTTTAAGGCCTGCGACTATCGATTTAGACTCATTGGATGTTGCTCGAATCGATCTAAATAGTTTTTTGTTAAATTATATCATACACGGTATTAATATATTAACAATATAAAAAACGATGATATATGTTAGATTGTTAGTATACGATAAAATAAAAGTTAGATGCGAAAAATAAAGTGTTAGATGTTAGTGAACAAAAATTAAATGTTAGTAGTTCATAACAAGAATTAAATGTTAGATATTAACAATTCGTATACAAAAACGAAAAGAAGAATTAGAGATGAGAAGAACGGGATTTGGTACACCCTCAACCTACATGCTAATGGTCTCGGAAAACGGACTCGTCGAGTGTCGGCGTAGGCATGGGAGCGGTCGAGAATGTAGGGTGTGTAATCCCCTATAAATTCTAATGCAATACAGTGGCGGAAACACTGTAGGTTGGGATTAAAACACACCGACAAACTATATTCTATTTAAAAGAAAGGTAAGTCGATACAAAGGCCACTTTTTACAAAAGGGCTAAAATAAACATCCTTAAAAGGGTTTACAAAAATCCAGAAGTAACATAATTTATAGAGTAGGATCCATGCAACTCGCTAACTCACACCCAAAACCCAGCAGCGAAAACCTGTCATGTTATAAACATAACAGCCACATCAGTGGGGAGTAACTCGGACGTTCTCCCAGCCATATTATATCATATGAAAAATAACAGTATTACTATATAAAAATAGATAAAATGGGAAACGATTAAAACAATATAGTAACATAAGTTTTTAGCAAAACTTAAAGCGACTGCCAACCTGCAAGTCTAAACCAATCGATAATTATAAAATTCAAAATGACGTTATGGAAATCAATTAGTGCAACGGAATAGACTTTCACTGGGATCATACTAAACTAGCTTCGAGAACTTAGTCAAAACAAATCAGACTTCGGTCTCTAACTAGGCAACTCAACTATAACAGGACTGCGTGCAGCGAGGTCCTGGCTTAAGTAATGTACACCCCTCCTGGACACCAACCGTAATCCAGTTCAACCCGACGGCGACTTACACGATGCGATATCTAAGTTTAAGGTCAAAATATACACACTCCTGAACACAAACCATGCTCAGTTCAACGACCAATGTGTCTCAACATAGACACACCAGCTTTATAGTTGATGGCAAAACGTATACCCTAGACTGTATTACTCTACCCGTACACTTGTCCTCATTCCATAACTCCAAAACCAAGTCATTATCGATATTCAAAATAGAATGTTCAAAGTGAATAATATGAAGGTAAAAGAGATAAAAAAAAATTATGTTAAAAGGAAACTTTCTATTTATAGAAATTTACTAATTTTAGAAACTTACTTAAATTAGAAATATTCTTATAGAAATACATAAAGTGTTCAAATAAGTTAAATGTACCAAAATAACATTTATGATAAATAAACATTTTATTAATATCATTGCTATCGTAACTTAATAAATTTCTAAGTTCGTTATCGAAGGTACAAATCAAATGTAATAAGTGAAAACATAATACTTTATAAATATTTAAGAAAATCGAGTTAGAATGATAAATTTTAGAAAATATACGATTTAGAAACAAAATGGTAAATATAAATGAAGTATAAATAGCGTAGGAGTTTTAGAACCGAAACGAGATTGAAAACCTTTCAAATGTCTTTAGCAATTAAATTAAATTTATTAATAAACAATACCGGTTTTGATAAAAATAATAAATTGTAATGATAAGAAGTTATTTAGTGAAAATAGCCTTGACAAAAATGTATTTCAAACAAAACGACTATTTTCTAATTTATTAACATAAGTCGTAAAACAAAATTAATTTATTAAACCAGTATACAAATCTCGGTTATAATATAAAAGTACGATTTTAAGTTAAAATAATAACTTACTGAGATATGACAAAATTATGAAACTGATACTATTTAGTTACTAGTGTCACGATAACCAACAAAATATTTATAATGATCATTAATAATAACATTTAATAACGATTTATAAAACGATATCGAAAAGTTATAAAATGTTTATAAGACGCACGATTTGAAATACCATTTTTAGCAAATAATATGTAGCTAAAAATAAAAACGAAGGTAAAGTATCTACTACATACTACTACTCAACACACGACATAATATCGAGTAACGTCCTAAAGTTACCTTGTTAATCCTCCAATATTCTTGTCCCACTAGTGTAGTCCAATCTCCAAAACTTGAATGGTAACGTCTTTAAGCTCCAAGTTGTAGAATCGGTAGTCTTCTAAGCATGTTCCTCTTCACGAATAAGAGTTGACAAAACAAAAGAAAAAGACAAAGATTGGATTCAAGCAAAACCGGAAAACTAAAATAATGAGGGGGCTGAAACGAATACAAATGGACTGGAATAAGAGGGTACTCAAGGTCGAGACAAGGGAAAAACGAAGAGAAAAGAGTAATCATCATAAGACGGAAGAAGGGGATTATGTGCCAAACAGAAATCCGTCGATACGACCAACACATCAAACAGCCCCGAGAAAGTATCAACGTACAAACAACGGTGAGCAGCGAGGCGAAGACAACAATGATGACAGTAGCATCAATAACAGACATTGACATCAAAAGGGCGACAAGAACAGAGGCGATATTGAACATCAGAAAAGACGAGAGCACAAAACAGACCGTAGCAGACCAATAGAACAGTAGCTAACAACATGGATAGTTCAACCCCAAAAATAGCAACAACATCACGACGATAGTGGAACGGACGTGCAACATATCAACAACGATAACGTGACAGCAGCAGTACAACAAAGTCGACACCAAAACTGAGTGGGACATAGGCATAAAAAGGTACAAACGAAATTGAACACATCGGAGATGTGCAGACCACAACCAAAACGAGAAGAAGAAGAAGTATAGCAACAGAAATAGCCATAACCGTAGCAGCACACAGAGACCAACGAGGACAGAAGCAGTCTGACAAACAACGACAACATCACGCACCAGCAGCATCAAGCACGGACAAAGACAACAACAAAGGCGACAAGACGAGGAAGGAGAGGACGAAGATGAGAAACAAGAAGGTAGCAGCAACAGGAATTGAAAGGAGAAACTGCTAACAACTGGAACACGAGCAGAAATAGGGAAGAGAGGGGCTACCTTTCATCGATTTGAGGCAGTAGCGACGGCGGAGGTACGTCGGAGCCCGAAGCAAGAGGCGGCGTGAAGGTTGAATGAAGAAGGCAAATGAAGGAGGAGGTTATGGTGAGCGAAGAAGGGGATGAATAATGGGGAAGAGCGATTTATACAGCAAAACAAAAGAGGTTTTCAAATTAGGTTAAAGACAATAGGATTTGTCTACTCGGTTTAAGAATTGACGGGCTAGGTGAACGGGCTTGATAAATAAAGCATTACGATATGAGTAGACATCAAGTAAAAGTCAGCCCAAGTCAGGAATCAGATTAAAATCGACTAAGAAGGATAAGTAACTGGGCCAATTAAAACAACGTATTAGTAAAATATTTTCCGAGAAAAAAATAATAATAAATGTTTTGACGAGGCTTAATAGAAAGAATGAGCTTCGAGTTTAAAATAAAATTCAAGTTTTTATGAAAATGAACTTAGAAGTTAAAACCGTCAAAACAAGAACTCAAATAGGAATAAAATGAATGAGTAGGACGAAATGAAAGTAAAATGACTTTTCGAGGCAAATAAGATTTTAGAATTCGCTTGAAACTTAAACTCGTTTTATAATAATTTTAATTTAATTTAATTTATAAAATCAGGGGTGTTACAGGGTGAGTTAGGGTGTGTGATTGGAGAGACGGTTTTCTCGGTTGTCGGGAGGTTCGGTCTCGGGATGCTTTGTATGTATGAAACTCTCAAAGTGAGAAGGAGAGGGTAAAAAATGGTGGAAAAAAAGGTGAGTAAATGATAAGCCAAGGGGGGATTTATAGATTTTACCCCCCGGCTAAGGAGTAACTCGATCGAGTGGCCCTATGTGCACTCGATCGAGTGTTTATATGTGCACTCGATCGAGTGGCCTTGAAAATGGGTCCTGGTCAATTTTTGAGGGTGCACTCGATCGAGTGGCCCTTAGGCACTCGATCGAGTGGGTCTAACCAGGTGGAGCATTTTTAGGAAAATTAGGATTTGATTTTGACTTTGATTTTGGTTGTTTTTGTCTTTGTTCATTTGTGTATTTGGACAGTGCGAGGCTGGCTACGTCTCGGGTTTTGACTTTGACCGGGTTTTGACTCGATCGCAAAGAACGGTTTTGTCCACGGCGACGGTTTTGGCTCAAGTTAGCTTTATTTTATTGGGAACGACCCATTGAGTCTGAATCTGAGGTCGGTTTTGAGAGATTTGTACTCTGCTTTGTGCCCACGTCGGATACTATTGATTCTGAGTACCGTATTCGAGCGCATTAAAGCAAGTTTACGTCTTATCATCATCGGGTATTTTGCTGGTGATTGCTATAGACACTAGCCAGCAAAATGCGGGTGTCTACAGAGCCCCCACTCTGACTGAGGCTTGAACAAGGTGAAAGTCAGAGTAGCTACCAGGCCAATCGAGGATTACGACCTGGCAGCCTTCCGGTCGGGTGGTTTATAGTTCGTTAAACTCACGTGAATGGCTTGCCAGCCAATAGTAGAGGGTCATACATGTCCTTGATGATGATAGCTCCGTGGGAAGTTGGACTTGCCTTTGAAGTCCTGGGTGTATCTGTATTCAGCCACATAATAATTTGAATTTAGCATTTAGTTGAGACACCAACTCGGTCATCTTGATGGGTAGCATCCGCCTTCTACAGGTATACATCTTGAGTTTTTTTTGCGTAGACCTGACGTATGAGGGTCACTCGATCGAGTGACCTCGGTAAATACACCCTGCCTGTTTTAGAGGGGGTCACTCATCGAGTCAGCTTGGCACTCGATCGAGTGCCCTCTGGCGGACCTCTTACCTTCTTACGGAAATTTGTAAATTTCACCCTGTCAGGTTTTGCTATATGAGCGTCTATCAATTTGTGAGCCTCCCATGGACGTGCTCGGGTACCGCAGTAGCCAAGTCAGCTCAAGGAAGTGACGCATAAGTCCGAGTCACGATATAAAGCGGACATACTGAGATGAGGAGCTCGTATTCCACGGTGGTCCCCTGATTAGGTGGAATGTTGCTTGGTGGTTCCTTTCTAGACTGACGGGGCTAGCCAAAAGGGATCAAGCCCAGTACCTTGTGGTCCTGTCTCTTTATTGAACCGTTGACATTTACCCTAACTATATTTTGTGGATGTTCTGTTGGACTCAGAGGGTCCCTGAGACTGAGGCTATCATCAACGTCCCGCTCCAATTGACGAACGCGATGTGCGACACATGGTTACAACGGTGGCACACCCGTGTCATCTAGACCATACCCCAACCTTGTTATTCCGTTTGGGTTTCCGAGTTATATCGAAGATGGAGTGCTGAAGAGTCGGAGAAGGCCCGCAAGGCCTTGAAGGTCGATGAGGCCTTCTATGGACATAACATAGGTCCACCCCGACGCGGCCACGCGCGGGTTTAGGGAGGCGAATGAATCTCCATATGAGAATGGATCGAATTGAAATTTAAATCGAAGTGGAGTCGCCACCGAACTTTGTGGGAGTTCAGGCCCGTTCGAACCCACTCTATGTCGTAGTCAGTCATGCACAAAGTATGGCCCATTTCCGATGTCAGAGTTTATTGGGCTCGTCCCTTTGCATTTGATACCGATACCGACATTATCGGATATCGTGTATTGCATGACTCTCGTGCGCCAACGGTTTCGGGCATCCGAAAACCGAGGTTCTGAGTAAGGGGTGAGGGTACGTGTTGGGAAGCCCACAAAGGACACCCAACCCCGCCCGCACATTAGCGGCCTCTACTAAGATATCGAATGATCTTTGAATACGCGCGTTAGTTGAACGATGAGATGTTATGCAAACATTGTTTTCCCTAAGCATATGAATGAAATTGAACGGGTTTCTATGTCGATTTAATGCAACTAAAATTAACGTCAAAGTTGTATTTTAGCATGCGGGTTCATTTGTACATTAAAACAAACGATAAATCAACAAGAAAAGTAACAAACGGTTAGTAACGGTATAACAAATGATAATGGTTTGCGTAAATATAGAATGAAATGGAATGATGTAAATTGAATGATGCATGGTTTTGAAAAGGTAGTAGTACACGTGATTGCTTTGACACGTGTTGACCTAAGTCATAAAATATTATCGAAACTAGAAGACAATGTAGGACTCACGGTTTTGACGTGATAAAGGGTCACTCGATCGAGTCATTAGAGGACTCGACCGAGTGGACCTCTGAAAATGATTCTGTCCCATGTTTTAGACCTTACTCGATCGAGTTATTGACCAACTCGACCGAGTACGTTGCCACTCGACCGAGTCACTGTGAGACTCGATCGAGTGGAAGCCGAAAATACATTTTGTTTCGGTTTTTGTGGTGCCACTCGACCGAGTGGGCTTGGCACTCGGTCGAGTGCCCCCTGTACGAACTGGGGTTCGCTCGCAATTTTGTATCGGTTTCGAAATTGCTTTTGATTTTTGATAATTCGATGAGTTTGTTGAGTCGGGCATAAATATTGTGAAATTTATACTCGAAACTTAACTTCGATACTCGTCATATCCCATATTCGATTATTGAATCGATATGGAATATTAGAGTGAAAATAAAAAGAAAATTGCTTTAAGTCGTTTTAAATTAACTATCGCGATATGAGTAGATTTCCTCCGCGTTTAATAATGTCGTAATTCTAACGAATTGTATGACAATTATTTTAGCATCAACGAAAAATCGCATTAGTTAATTTATTTGATTAGATCGTTAGATTCAACGTCCAATTACGGAATTGGTATTGAATCTAATAGATCGACACTTGAATTAAAGGACTTGATTCCCTCGGCTTTCCGACATCGTAATAAATCCCTAAGGATTGTGTGGTGTCGGATCCGCGTCAATGGGTTTCGACCCTTATGAAAAAGTATGTTTTGAAAATAATTTTTAGGAAATCGATGAAGTACGCGATTAATGATAACAATGCAAATAAGAATTATTGTTTAAGTTGACTTATTTCAATTATCAAGTAATCGGGGTGTCGGAATAAGCGACCGATAACGCTGTGTGCAGTACACTTGTATATTCGGGTTTCCTTATTCCGACATCCCTCCTACTCGACACAAATCAACAAGTATTTTAATATCTTTTAGTACTAGCGGTATTAATGATATTAGGATGCGAATAAAATAAAAAAACGAGACAACGACGATGATAAAGATGACGCACGACGCGAGAGAGAAGGAGAAGAGAGAGAAAAAAACGGGGTGTTGTCACCCTCAACCTACATGTTTCTTATGCTCGGACGGGACTCGTAGTGGCGGCTTGCACGAGAGTTTCGAGTATGTAGGCTAAGTTGTGGTGGTTAGGGTTTCGATTCCTAAAGCTAGGTTTAGGGTTTGCTAGTATAGCGTTAGGGCTTAATTAGGGTAGAATTCAGGTTTTTTGGATGATCAAAAAGTTGTGTCAATGTGTGTTGCATGGGGTGTTTATATAGGCATGGCCATGTACCCCCGGCTAGGGTTACTCGACCGAGTAACCGGCTGACTCGGTCGAGTGGCCCAGTGTGCCTGCAGTCGGGCCTGTTTAAGGGCCCACTCGATCGAGTGGGTTGAGCACTCGATCGAGTGGCTCAACTGGGTCGCGCGAGTCCATTGTTTTGGACCTTGAGTTGGATATTTTGTGGGTTTTGAGTTTGGCTTGGACTTTTGATGCTTATATGGCTGTTTTGTATGTTTCGGAGACGACTTTGACCGGGGTTGACCCAATCGCTAAAAGTCGATTTTATTTTCGGTGTCGGTTTTGACCCAAATTAGTCTTGTTTGACTGGAAACGACCCACTGGGCCTGAATTTGAGGTCAGTCTTGTGAGATTTTTTGAGTGTCAGCGTCCGATCATCATTGGGTGTTTTTTGGAAACTGTCATAGAGACCTGGCAGTCAAAATGCGGGTGTCTACACCTTCGATTTGGTCCGTCGGGAGACGACAAAAGACAACAGGGATTTATACGATGAAGGAGAGACTCCTGCTACTTTGGTTCGACTAGAGTCGGGTCTTAAGTCAAAAACTATGAGTCGAGCTAAGGATGTCGGTGCTAGAGGCGTGTGGGGGCGACTGAGCGCCCAGACCGACTTGGAGAAGAGGCTTGGGCCAAGACTAGCGGCCAAGGATCAACTGGGCCCGCGTGACAGGTTGCCCGAACATGTGAGGGCCTGACTTGGGCCAACTACTATGGCTGAGAATCCGCTTTCGAAGAAACGGGTCCGAGCCATGGAGGTTCCTGTGGTGATTCAGAAGCGTCCGCCTCAATCTCGTCGTCAGTGGACGGCCAAGGATGCCATGGATAAGGGTAAGGGCAAGATGCCCTGAATACTCGAGTCCTTATATTTATTATCTAAGTAGTACTACTATTTTATTTGTAGTGTCGTGTCTTTTATTTTGAATTTTGAATTTTTATAATCGAATTTCCCGAGTCTATCGGGGTTTTAGTAATAATAAAGGAATTTTATTAATTAAACTGTTCCTGTTTCTTTTTCGCGATTGCAGTGGTTGTGCCCTTTTGAGGGACTGCCTACCTATCCACAGTTAGTGGAATCAAACCAAACATAGTTCAAACTTTGTATAAATTTGCAATCTCGAAATACACTAAGACTAGTGGTTCGAGATGTACGCGACAGTAGGATAAATAATCCTAGCTTATTGACTTACTTTTCCGAAAATTTTATGTTTAAAAGATGATTTTAATAAACATTTGCAAATGACATTGAGAAAGGATAAGGGGTAGTAGCGCTTTAGTTGGTCTAAGTTGGTAGGATTAGTAAATTCATACCCGTCCAAGTCCGTCATTTTCACAGCACCGCCTGATAGAACCTTTTTCACCAGATATGGCATGGCCCAGTTGGGTTTGAACTTTCCCCTCGGGTCAACTGGTAATAGGGCTCGAACAGATTTGAGGACCAAATCCCCTTCTTTGATATTTCTTGGCCTGGCTCTTTTGTTGAAGGTCCGTTGTATTCTTTTCTGCTAAACCTGAATATTATTGAGGGCGCGGGACCGCCGTTCGTCCAATAGAATTAGCGAGTCATATCGCGCTCGGACAAAATCGGCTTCAGGTACTTGACTTTCTAATAGAATCCTGGGGGACGGTACTTCTAACTTGACTAGTTGGACTGCTTCCAACCCGTATGTCAGGTAATAGGGCGTGGCACCGGTTGTGGTGCGGATCGTCGTCTGGTATCCTCATAGAGCAAAAGGTATCTTATCAGGCTAGTCTCGGTAATTATCAGCCATCTCTTTGAGTATGGTAACAATTGTTTAATTAGCTGCTTCTACCGCTCCAATTGTTTGGAAACAGTACGGTGAGGATGTATGCCTCTGAATTTTATATTTGGTTAGCAGGGCTGCTGTTTCAGCTTGGAAATGAGTCACGTGATCGCTGATGAACTCGTGCGGGATTCTGTACCAGCATATTATCTTGTTCTGAATGAACTTAGCTACATGCTTGGCATTCAGAATACGGTAGGATTCGGCTTCGACCCATTTGGTGAAATAGTCGATAGCTACCAAAATGAAGCAATGTCCACCTGAACCGGAGCGATTTATTTTCCCGATTATATCGATACCCCATATTGAGAATGGCCATGGCGACGTCATGTTGTATAACAAAGACGACGACATGTGTTGTACATTGGCGAAAATTTGACAGTTATGGCAATGTTTGACATACTGTCTGCAATCAGTTTCCATATTATTTCAGTAATATCTGAGCCTCATGATTTTTCGGACTAGCATTTGGGCATTCATATGTGGACCGCACTCACCGTCATGTACTTCAGCCATAAACTTTTCGGCTTTTATTTTATCAACGCATAGGAGAAGGGCCCCATGTGCCGTTGTTTTATACAATTGCCCGTCATCGGTACGAATGAACTGGGTAGCTAACCTTAGCTTCGTAAGGCTTTCTTGGCTCTATTGTCGGTCCCGGGAGGATATTCCCCTATCGACATGTACGTTAAGACAGCCTGATATCATGGTTCAGGATCAGTTATCTCAATGTCTTCGATGGCAGGGATATATGCCGGTTCGGACAGTCTTTCGACGCAAATCGGCATACTGGTCAGGTGATCGGGAATATTCAGTAAAGATGCCAATTTGGAAAGTGCATCTGCGAGCTGGTTTTCTTCTCGAGGCAGGTATATATACTCTACCTTTTGGAATTGCTTCTCGAGAACCCTTACTCACGCCTGGTAGGCCACGAGATAGGCGTTTCGAGTTTTCCATTTTTGAAGAGCCTGATTAATGACTAAGGATGAGTTGTCGTGTACCCGGAGATTTGTGACCCCTTAATTGGCGGCAGAATGTAGCACGTGGATGCATGCTTCGTACTCGGCGGCGTTATTAGTAACGTCAAAGTCCAGTTTGATGAACACGAGAGTATGCTCCCCTTTCGGTGATATTAAAAGAATCCCACCTCCGAACCCTCGGAAGTTGGAGGCCCCGTCGAAATATAAATCCCATGATTCTGTATCGGTATGGAAAATGTCTTCATCTGGGAAGGACCAAGTATCGGTGTGTCCCTCTTTGTTCACGGGACTATCGGTGAGAAACTCGGCTACTACCAGGCCCTTAATGGCTTTTAGTGGCACGAACTTCAGGACGAACTCTGCCAACATTAGAGTCTACCTAGATATTCCGGCCATTAAGAATGGGCTTCTTGAATGGGTATATGATTGAATCCATTTTGGATAATACCTGTACTTCATAGCTGAGCATGTAATGCCGAAGCTTCTTAGTTACCCAGACTAGGGCTAGACACGTTTTCTCGAGCATGGTATATTTGCATTCATACTCTAAGAACTTTTTTCTGATGTAGTAGATGCCTTGCTCTTTCGAGTCGACCGTCTGCGCCAACATATCCCCCATGGCTGTCTCGGTCGTTGTTAGGTGTAACGAGAGAGGCAAACCGGGTTGAGGTGGCATTAGGACTAGCGGAGCAAACAAGATTTTTTTGATCTTATCGAAAGCCGCTTGACATTTATCGTCCCAAAGTTTCCGTTCCCCCACTTTCACTTTCTTGAGAATCGGTTCACATACCATGGTCAATTTGGAGATAAACCGGCTGATATATTGAACTTTCCCGATGAATCCCCTTATTTTTTTTGGTTTTAGGAGGTTTCATCTCGGTGATGGTTTTGATTTTTACTGGATCGACCTTGATACCACGTTGGCTAACAATGTGGCCCAGTAATTTGCCAGATGTTACCCCGAAATTGCATTTTTGAGGGTTTAGGCTCATGTTGTATTTGCGCAGTCGGGTAAAGAATTTCCTTACGGCAGTGATTTGCATGTCCCGATCCTTGGACTTGAAGATCATGTCGTCTACGTAAATTTCTACTTCCTTATCCATCGTGTCGTGTAATAAGGTTGTAGTGGTCCGTTGATACGTGACCCTGGCATTAATGAGACCAAACGACATGACGGTATAGCAGTAAGTACCCCAAGGTGTAGTGAATTAAAGGTGGTCTTACTCATATCTTCTTCCGCCATTTTAATTTAATTTGATTGTATCCGACATATCCGTCCATAAAGGACAGAAGGGCATGATCGACCGTGTTATCCATCAATATGTCGATGTGTGGTAACGGAAAGTCGTCTTTCGGGCTCGCCTTGTTAAGATCCCGAAAGTCCATGCATACGCGCACCATACCGACCTTTTTAGGAACCAGCACAATGTTCGCGACCCAGTCCGGATATTCGGACACCTGTATGAAGTTGGCTTTGAACAGTTTATTGACTTCTTCTTTGACCTTGAGAGACCATTCGGGCCTCATTCTGCGGAGCTTCTGTTTAAACAGTTTGTACCCGTCTTTGATTGGTATGTGATGCTCGGCTATTTCCCGGTCTATCCCCGACATGTCCTTGTAGGACCATGCGAAGAAGTCTTTGAATTCTTGGAGGAGGCTTGTGAACTGATGTCTCTCCTCGGGATCTAAGGACAACCCTATCTTAAGCATCTGGGGCTCTAAGGTTGTTCCCACATTAATGAATTCGGTTTCTTCGATTACCGGATTTCGGGACTCCCTTTGCTCTAATTGCTCGATCAGATAAGAAGGTAGGGGTACCTCTTCGTCGGGTTTCTCAATGTCATTGCATAAAATATTTTCGAAACCAGAATTAAAAAGAGACAATTCGTGGGCAGAACGATTATTATTATTGATTGAAAATTTTGAAAACAACTCAAAAAGAGCAGACATCTGATCATTGGTCAATGGCGGGATAGGTAGGGCACTCGGGACAGACCCCGAGGAACCAGCAGAACTAACTAAAGGGAGAGGGGTTACATGAATGACTCTAGCACCGGACCCCCTAAACTCGACCTCAAACTCTGACTCAGACTCAGACTCAGAAGCAGGCATGTCTCCTTCACCGGTAAATAGCTTGTAGATCCTCCCTTGACTGTCGGTCCACTTGACAGTCATCCTTCAAGCCCTGTTTCCTATCTCGGAGCCAACATTCATGATCAGCTTTGTTGGATCGAACCTGTTGCTACGGAGGATGAGGTTGACCAAGTCTTCCTTGGGAGTTGCGCTATCTTGTCTTCCCCAAATAATAGCCCTAGTGCGGGCTCAGCATTATCGGCACCCTCGGACTGGATGAGAGTGAACACATCGTCCGTAATATAATTGCAGTCCCGGACCAATTGGGTTCCGGGGTGCACAACATTGGGTTGGAATAGACCAATCTGAACGGCCCTAAATACCGGTGTGACGAAGTAGTCAGTTAGTCATGGGCTATAAGGGATCAAATGGATGCCCTTAATGATATTTCAGGCTTTCTCGATGCCTGCTCGGACAGCATTGCCCGGTATCGTGGCGTACTCTTGGCCGAAGTGAGAGTCTTCATCCTTCAAGACCTCGATAATCTTCCTAGCTGGAAGATAAAGTCTGGAGGTAGCCCCCGAGAAATATCCCAAATTCTGTAGCATCATGTCGATGCTGGTGGTGAAGTAGGGCCTGAAGAGATATTCCTCCTCGATTGTTCCCACGAAATCAAACCCCCAAAAATCCGCGCCGAGGCGGCCCGTAGCATTGCAGCTAGCCACAGTCATAGGGGTTGCCTCTAGAGTGATAACACTATCTTGAAGAGGCAATTTGATTTTTCGGTGTAGCGTGGAGGACACCGCTTTGACAACATGAATCCATGGGCGCCCCAAGAGAAAATTAAAAGAGGAGGTGACGTTGATCACTTGGAACTCCAGCTCCTTTTCCATTGGGCCTGTTATGATTGTCAGCTTAATGGCCTCAGCTACCGACTTTGGGCTCCCATCAAAACCCTTGATGGTTTGAGCAGTCGGGATGTAGTCAGTCTCGGTAATGCCAAGGGCTTTAGCGGTCCTTAAAAAAAGGATGTTGACAGCAGATCCGTCGTCAATCAGAGTCATGGGAAGGTACTTCTCGCAGCATATCACCGTTATATATAGGGCTAGGTTGTAGGAAGCCCCGAACGGTGGCAGATCGGACTCGGAGAAGGTGATCAGTGGACCTTCTTCCTTGGCTTTGCCCTTCAGGTGGGGCAGGACAGTGGCTACCATTTCAGCAGGGGTAACCATGGAGTTGATCTTGATTTGATCGAGGGCCTTAGTAAGTGCCTCTCGATGTTCTTGTGAGCTGACCAGGAGTTGTCATATAGTGAGGTCAACTCGGGTCTTCTTCAGCTGTTTCACAAGAGCCGTGTCAGTGGTCGGCTCTTCAGGGGCGACTTTCGTCCTGACTGGCTTAGTGACGGTTGCCGGGATGGAGGTGTCCCTAGAGCTAGTGGCTTGATAGGGACGACCAGATTTGGTGAGTTGGTTACTGGCTAGGACTTTTGACTTAGCCTTTCGGACCTCTTCACTGGTAATGGGGACAGCTTCCCCTTTGACAAGGTAGAGATCGTTTTGATCATCGAACCAGATCTCATTCACTTGCAGGATAAAGAGCAGATAAGGTGAGAACAATCGATCACCACCCTGGTAAAGATGGCATGGGAGCTAAAAGGATTGTCCTTGTTACTCGGTTTGTCCCCAGGCAAAGGAATCTTACCACTCTCGATCAGGTCTTGGATAAGATGCTTCAACTTCCAGCACTTTTTCGGTATCATGCCCATTGCCCCTGTGATATTGGCAATAGGCCTGGGCATTATAGCTCTTGGAACGTCGGTTGACTGGAACTTCAGGAGTTGGGCATATTGGTTAGATTAGGCCTTTAGTAGATAGTCTTTGTAAGACATAGGTATAAGTAGTACCTATATCGGTGAATACCTGAGGTGGGGTATTCTTCTTTGATGAGGCATCGAGTAGATTGACCTCATAAAAATGTTGCAGGCTGCAGCTGGGGCCTTAGCAAAGGAGGAGGAGACCCCTTGGTAACCCTTGCTAGAGGCTTTGGTCAGGCCCTCTAGCCTCAGGTCGTCTTCAATCCTCATACCCACACTACAAGAATTTAAGTGTTGGGCGACTGAACGTAGCGACCGTCATCAGTCGCAAAAAAAGTTTAGCGACTGATAGCAGTCGCTAAACGACCGTCGCTAAGGTTAGTCGCTTTTAGCGACTGATTTCAGTCGTTAAAAACGCGCGACTGAAATCAGTCGCTAAGGCGTCAGTTTTAGCGACTGAAATCAGTCGCTAAATTGAACATTTGGCGACTGATTTCAGTCGCTAAAACTGACGCCTTAGCGACTGAAATCAGTCGCTAAATGTTCACTTTAGCGACTGATTTCAGTCGCTAAATGGTATGACGTGGTAACATTTAGCTACTGAAATCAGTCGCTAAATTGAACATTTAGCTACTGATTTCAAGAGCTAAAGTGCCTCAAATAGACCGGTTATAATTATTATTATTCTAGCCAAAATCTGCGCAAGAAAACAAACCAACAACCACAATACATCCCAAACAACATTCCAAAGGTTGTTCCAAACGTTACGCACGCTTCACACTCCAAAATGGACGACCAAGTACGCAAACGTCGTGAATACACTAAATTAAAAATGTTGTTACAAACTGTTTTTTCAACAAGTATTCAGAAACTACAAACTGTTTTCAATCCACTCACCTAACAAGGAAACTAGCTGACGCACCACTACCACCGTCACCGAAGGGGTCTCTAGGATCCCGGTGTCGAGGAATGGGGCCGGAGTTACAGTTCTGCTGCTGCATGCTCCTCAGGCGCTGTAGCTCTTCCAGAATTTGCAGGTTAACGGACTCCTGCATCTTCAACCTCTCATCCTGCTCCTTCAGTTTCTCGGCCATAGCATCCCCTCGCGCCCTTTCCTCCTGCAGTTCCGACCTCATCCCAGCCATTTCGGATGGCACACAGTTCGTCGAGGTCGCATGGGCCCCCCGAACATTGGGTGGTGTCCAGTACAGGGAATGAGCGTTCCCCGTACCGTACACCGCTCCCTTGCGGTATCCCTCCGCGACTCTGAACCAAATCGTGCTCGGGTCCACACCTTCATTCTCGGGCGCTCCAACGGCCTCCTGATACGAGTCCTGGAAAAACTTGAAGTCATGAGTAGGTGTGTTGTGTGAAGAAAAAAAAGTAACGAAGTCCTATGGTTGAAACTTACCCACATGTCCGCATCCTTCTGCGTGGCGAATTCTCGGCCGGTGGCTTTGCTCCCCTTGCTCTTCGTGTCGAGAAATAGCTGCACCGGCGGAGGGAATTCTCCGGTTTTCTTCTTCACCTGTTGACAGTACACATAGATTTCTCTTTTACATTTATAATGAAAACATTAAATAAGAATCCAAAATAAAAATCAAAGGTAAGGAAATACTAACGCTCATGGCCCGCTGGTGTATCGATTGCGACCCACCGTAGTGGGTGCGCTCAGCAAAGCCCTCTGTGTCCCCTCCCCGCCTCTTGTTCTTTTTCGCCTGGACGGATCTTGCAAGGAACTTCGGGTCGGAACGGGCTGTTCTGAACTGTTGGATGGCGTCACCTACAATTTATACACTTTGAGATCAATACGTGTTTTGAAGATATATACAAATTCCTACTCAAGTACTAACACTAATTGAGTAATCGAACCTCTAAGGTGTCTCTGTAACTTCTCGTCGCTTGCCATCTTATACATCATGTCTTTGTATCTGGGCTTCGCGACATCCATGTACCGGTCTCTTGCACACACCTCGAGACCCTCGTTGTAGAAGTGTTTCAACTGCAAGATCGTTTGTCGTCATTGTATTAGTAATCTGCAAACAGTAACAGGTAATTAATAAAAATCAGAAATTGGTGTACCTTGAAGTTGGCAAACCACTTCTCTCGTTACCACAGAGGCACCTTAGTCCAAGACGTGCAGTACGTAGTTAAGTCCTTCAAGAAACTGTCTGTCACGCCTGTTACAACGTCCCGAGTACGAAACCTACACCAAAGAGTGAAATAAGATGATGTCTCACAAAAAAAAGGAAATATAACGTCTCACCATGTGTTCTCCGGGCTAATAATAAGGCGTCCGTCGTCTGTATACTGAAGCCCTTGATCCTGTTGTGGTTGTTCTGGTTGCTCCTCGTCGTTCTCCCCTTGGTTATCCTCCTCTCGCAGGTTCTCCTCCTGGTCCTCCTGCTGCTGGGACCCCCTGTTCGTGTTGCTGCTCCCACTACCGTAACGCAGTCTGCTGCCCAAAGTCATATCTGCAGACATATAATAGTAGAAAGTTAGAAATTCACAACATAATATTGAAATAATTTGCCCAAAATAAGTAACGTAAATTACTATGTACAAATAATATTACTTACTAAAACTATACCCTACTAAAAATCATCGTCACTGTCGTTGTCATCTTCCACTTGCCTACTCGAACCAACGACATCCTCTTCCTCGTAGTCATCTTCCTCCTCCTCGTCGTCATTGAACTCTAACTCATTGGCGTCGTCCTCCTCCTCAACGATATCACTAGAACCACCTTCCTCTTCCTCACCACCTTCATCGTCTTCAAAATCTTCCCCCACATCCACCTCATTATTGTCATCATCATCATTTGCAAAAAGATTCTCATCAGCTGGAGACAATGTTGTACCACTAGAAATGACATCCTCTTGGAAAAGGTCAGAGTCATAGTGCCCTCGTGGCTTAGTTTTGAACACCGCCCACCACTGGTTTACAGTTCTGTCGTTCTTTGTGGTTGGGTAAGGCGCAAAGTACACTTGGTGTGCTTGATGTGCAAGTATAAACGGATCGTACTTGGAGTATTTTTTGGTATGATTAACTTCAACTAGTTTGTACCTTTCATGTACTCTAGTACCTAACACAGAGTTGTCCTTCCATTCGCATTTAAATACCACAGCTCTATACCCACGATCATTTCCAACATAGCACAGCTCTAAGATGTCCTCCACTAGACCGTAGTAATCCTCACCCTCAAGTGACGACACACTCACACCGAAATTACATCTACTCCTACTGCTACCGTGGGCAAATGTATGAAAATTGTAACCATTAACCGAATACCGGTTCCAAGTTCTAACATTCCACAAAGGACCTAATGCTAGACTCCTAACCAAATCATCCTGAATATTCTCTAAAATTACATGCTCCTTAAGCCATTTGGGAAACTGTTCCTCATGCTTATTCCAAATGTCATCAGCTTGTAAATGTGGATTAGCAGCCACAAATTCAGTTACAAATTTCTTCTCGTACGGCTCCAAAACTTCGCAGTTTGATAGCAAGTACAGGTGAGCACGATTGTACTCCTTCTCATCTAATGTCCTCCACCCGCCAGCTGCTGACGATCCCTCACCTACCTTACTTTGAAAAAAGTCTGGTATATTGGGGTCAATCGTCGTCTCGGGTGTTTCTAGGTTTAGATTTTTGGCTTTGGTGTTCACTTCTTTCTCAAAATACAGAGAACAGAAGTTGGCTATCTCCTCTGTTAAGTAAGCATTACATATGGAACCCTCCACCCTCGCCTTGTTACCAATTTTTTTCTTCAAATGGTTGAGAAATCTATGACAATCATCAAGTAACTATGTTATTATCAAATTATAGTGTCTAACGTTAGTTAGTGGGTAAAATAAGTAAGTAGTTGAAAGTTCTCACCTCTCAAACGAGTACATCCATCTAAACTGTACCGGTCCTCCCACTTTAGCTTCGTAGGGCAAGTGGACCGGTAGATGCTCCATTGAGTTAAAGAAGGATGGTGGGAAGATCATCTCAAGTTTGCATAGTATCTGAGGAATTTGATCCTCCAAACGAGTCATGTCGTCATTTGTAACTGTCGACGAACATAAATCTCGAAAAAACTGAGATATCTCAGTGATAGGATTCCAAACACCTTCCGGTAGCAGGTGCTTCAACGCCACAGGTAGTAACCGCTCCATGAACACGTGGCAGTCGTGACTCTTCAAGCCTTGGAGCTTCAGGTTCTTAATATCCACACATCGTCTAAAATCGGATGCATACCCATCAGGGAACTTCAGCTTCCCTACCCACTCTAACACGGCCTTTCTCTGAGCCTTATCGAGGCTGAACAAGGCCCTAGGCTTGGACCCATCCCGCTTGATATGCATTTTCGGACGGTTACAAAAATTTTTCAAATCTTTTCGGGATCCTACGGTGTCACATGTCTTACCCTCTACATCCATGACGGTGTGAATTAGTTGCTCAAAGAAATTCTTCTCAATATGCATCACGTCCAGATTATGTCGGAGTAATAAAGTACTCCAATATGGAAGGTCGAAGAAGATGCTTCTTTTAAACCAACCATTTTTTAATTTCTTAAGATCTTTGAACTCTTGATTGGTCCCGTCCACAGTAGATGGGAACTCTGAAATAACCTCCCAAATCTCATCTCCTTGGAGACGAATCGGTGCCTCATCTAGCACCTCCTCACCCTTCTTGAAAGCTCTCTTATTCTTCCTATACATGTGACCCTCGGGTAGAAACTGTCTATGACAGTCAAACCAACTAATTTTGCTTGAGTTACTTAGGTAGAATGCTTTACTTTCACTCATGCAACAAGGACACGCTTTTTGGCCCGCGGTAGACCAACCACTCAACATACCATACGCAGGGAAATCGTTTATAGTCCACAAAAGCGATGCTCTAAGCTGGAAATTTTGTTTCAACGACACATCATATGTCTCCACCCCTACTTCCCACAAGTGTTTCAATTCCTCTATTACTGGTTGTAAGTAAACATCCAAGTGGTTTTTGGGGTTTTTTGGGCCGGGAACAATGAGAGAAAGGAATATGAACGGTGGTTTCAAACAAAGCCATGGGGGTAAGTTGTACGGTGTGACCATGACAGGCCAGCATGAGTACGACTTACCAAACTGACCGAAAGGGGCGAACCCATCGGTACACAACCCAAGTCTCACGTTACGGGGTTCCTCAGCAAATTCAGGGTAAATCCTATCAAACCGTTTCCACTCCTCCCCATCACTAGGATGACACATCTTCCCCTCTACACGAGTTTCTTCCTTATGCCACCTCATTTGTTCGGCAATGGTTCTGGTTGCATATAGTTTTTGAAGTCTAGGGGCGATGGGAAAGTAGGTAAGTCGACTAAGTGGTATAGGTTTTTTATGCCTCGCGACACTCTTCCCCTTCCTACCCCTCATAACAATGTTCCCATCTACACTTTTGTATCTACCCTTCCCACATATCTTACATTCCTCAAGCACGGCATCGTCCTTCCAAAAAAGCATACATCCATCGGGACAAGCATCGATCTTTTGATGCGGAAGTTCAAGACCTTTAACAATTTTTTTGGTATTGTAGAATGTTTTGGTCATAATGTTGTCTTTTGGGATGAGTTTCTCAATCAACGCAGCGATACCGTCTACGCACCCAAAAGGTAGGTTATACTCACATTTGAGGGTCACTACCATAGACGCCACTTCTAACAATGTCACATTACACCCTCCATATAATGGCTTCTCCGCAGCCTCTAACATATCAAAAAAAGCTTTCGCTCGTGGGTTTGGCTCTTGTGGGGTTGGTTGGTCATCGTCGTTAGTGTACATGCTCCCATCATTAAACAAATTGCACTCAATCACATCAACAATCATTCCTCTCACCCCGCCCTCATTCTGATCCACCTCAGTTACCCCAACAGCAGACGTCTCACCATGACAAATCCAATAATAATAATTTGGGCTAAACCCATTTGAGATAATATGTTCCTTAATCAGAATATCATCCAAGAATTTGAGGTTCTTACATTTCACACAAGGACACCTAAATCTACCCTCTGACGCGTATTCGGGATGGGTTTTAGCGAACTCAAGGAAACTATTAACACCCTCTAAAAATTCAGTTCTGGGACGTCGTCTCTTATCTAATCTTTCCTCATACATCCATTTTCGTTCCTGTCGCTTCATTTTTTTTATCTAAAAAAATTGGTACAATAACCACATACAAATTATTTCCTCTTAAGTAATTCACTAATAAATACACACTACTCACATATTTTGTAAAATTCTCATTTCACCTAAACATAGTACTATTTGCACCTAATCATCCATAATTACGTTACTAAATCGACATAATTGTATTTCAATTCCAATTTCCTAACACATCAAAACAACCCAATTCATTCAACTACGTAACCGCAAATCCTAATTTTATACTAACAATCTACCTATTTCAAATTGGGGAACCTATTGGGCGATTAACATTCTAACTACACATCATATTCCGACAACTAATAAATTATCCAACCCGACAAATAATTTATTTAAATCTATAAATAATTGAAACTAAACAGAAATTATCCTACCCAATAAACAGAAATTAACAAACAATTAAAACTAAATATAGATAGATAAACATACCTTAAAGGAAAATGAGAGAATTGAGGAAGAAATGAAGAGGAATGAAGGAGGAGGCGTTTTAGAGAGAAGGAGGAGAGGTTTTAGAGAGAGGGAGTGAAATGAAGGAATGAGCCGGGGAAGGGGGGGTGTGCGGCAATTTAAAAAAATTTCTGACCCTTAGCGACCGATTTCGGTCGCTAAATTCATTAATTAGCGACTGAAATCGGTCGCTAAGTCTTAGATTTAGCGACTGAAATCGGTCGCTAATTAATGAATTTAGCGACCGATTTCGGTCGCGCGTTCATTTATTTAGCGACCGATTTCGGTCGCTGAAGTTTTTAAAAAAAAAAAAAAAAAAAAAAACTCGTCTCCTCGTTCAGCGACTACTATCAGTCGCGAATTATACTTTCAGTCGCAAAATTAGCTACTGAATTTATCAGTCGCGCGTGCTTGGTAGCTATATGAAGTATTTGTTGTAGTGCCATTTCAGTAAGGGTGGTGAAATTGTGTATGAGAGCATACCGGAGATGGACCCGATAGGAGGGGAGGAGGTTTAGGGATGTCGATGGATCGGTTTCGAGTCGGGTGAAGCTTCACCCGCATTCATCCATTACATCAAATACATGATACGTCATCCATCCATCCATCATCCGCGGGTGAAACGGATGGATCAGGTGATAAATGGGTTATGACTAAATTATCTTTAAAAGCTCGAAAAAAGTATTAAATTTTAATTAATCACCAAAAAATTATAAGGTCAACTTGTATTATATTAAGAGTTCTTAATAAATCTTATAACTTAATCATTATTTTGATATTATAAAAAGTATAACAATTATTACTTCGTATTAGTTATCCTAACGTTTATATAAATGTGTATATTTTTTTAGCAAAATACAAAGAATATCGGGTAACAGATGGATAACGGGTGGATTTAGCATCTCCATCATCCATTAATTTTGAGTTTTCGTCCATCCATTTAAATCAGATGGATGGATGTAAAGCGGGTGCTGGTGAAATTAACATCCGTAAGGAGGTTCTTCACGAAGGTCTCCACCAAAGTTTTCTCGTTGAGCTTATCGACCATCTTCACGCTTTCGGCCCTCCAACATTGAAGGTATTTAGTAAAATCTTCTTTGGGCTTCTGGGCCATAACCTCCAGGGAGCGCATAGTGGTATGGATCTTTGTGTTATTAGCATAAATTCGAGCAAATATCGTAGCCACATCATCTCAAGTTGGGTATTTTTTCGGGTCTAGCCTGTAGTACCGGGCCCGTGGGTGCTTCTCAAGGGATGTAGCAAACAGATTCTTGAACATGGTAGAATCTACCCCCTTAATAGCCATAAACTCTTTGAAGGCCCGCACATGTAATAACGGGTCTTCAGTCCCCTCGACCATAGGTAAGTCTGTGAGATTCAGGTTTGCGGGCAGATTGTCGTTCACCGGGAAGTAGTCACGAGAATTTTCCCTGTGGATGTTGTTACCCCCGGACAGGTGGACCTGTTCCTCTAATCGGCGCACCGTGCCAATCAGTTCAGCCATGGGTCCAGTGTTTTTAGGCCCGGAGTTTGGAGTCCCTTGCTCCACAGCAGTCAGCCGAGCATTTGTGGCTGTTTGATCGACCCTTATTGCTATCAGTTGAGCCTCGATCTCAGTTTGTTTCCCAATCATGGTTTCCACCATGGTTTTCAGATTGTTCAAAGCTTGCTCCATTCTGAGCCCGGTTGACGGTGGCCTGCCTGTAAGAATACCACGTAATCAGAAACTTTGAACCCAGACCTTTGAATCAAAACAGTACATCCCGAGCAAGGAAAAAACTAAACGAGAAAACGACTCAACAAAGACGACTAGACGGGTGACTCGTGGGTGGTGTGACTTCCTTAAGATTCGGTTATGTGGGTCGGTGCCCGTTCGAAGGAAGGACCATGTGAGATTTCCCCAGACTTTGGACTCGAGTGTCTAAACGGACTTTCCTTTATAGGGGTATGCCCTACGCGGGTTGGCCATGCCTTTAAGACAAGGCGGACTTGGGATGGGGAGAAAACCCGTTATGTAAGATCAACGGAGTTTCGACGCTAGAGACCTTCGACAACTTATGAAAATACCCAACACACGGATTACAATAGGTCCTATAATAAGGAAAATTTTGAAAATGGGTTGAATTTGGAAAAATCCGGAGGACGGTCCCGACTTTTAAAATTGGCAGAATGCCGATAGGACCGAGTTTTTTTTTTGAAAAGTCAAAAAGTTTTGGATTTTCGAAATGGGCAGCATGCCGGCTAAAAATAGGCTATTTTTTGAGTCAAATCGTAAGTCTAAATTTTGGCAGCATTCCGAGTTTTTGAAAAATTGACATTTTTGAAATGATGGTTTTTGAAAAATGACACGGAAACCAAGTAGCACATAGTCAGGCAAGCATTATGACGACAACATGTATGCTTTATACTAAGTCTCGGTCGGTCAAAGTAGGGTCTATACCAACACCAATGGTTCTCTCGGAAATCAGGACAAACTTTCTAAGGCAAATTGGACTTAGAACATGTATGAAACCCATACGAGTTCGGCTATAGATGTTTTTAGCGCAACCATATAGGAATGCACCGCGGTATAGTGGGACGTTGGTCACAAGTAACCGGCCCGGGAAAAAATGGGGTTATGCATGAGCCATCGAACTAAAATGCGTACATTAATAACCGAACGATTTCACTTCGAGTCTCACCCTGACAAGTTGGTACATCAGGTATCCCCAGAGGAGTCGCCAAATTGTGGACATGACATATGTCCACCGGCCACGCGCGGGTTTGGGTAGGCGAATGAATCTCGTGGTATGATTGTTCTCGGGTCGAAAATTAAATCGAAGTTGGAGTCGCCACCGAAATTTGTAGGAGTTCGGGCCCGTTCGAACCCACTCTATACTTAGGCATATCGTGCACAAAGCACGACCCACTTTAGTACTAGAGCTTATGGGGGTTCGTCCCTTTGCATAACGATACCGATGCCGATTTATCGGGTATCGTGTATCGAATGACTCTCGTTCGCCAACGGTTTTGGGTATCCTGAAACCAAAGGTTCTGAGTAAGGGGTGAGGGTACGTGTTTGGAAGCCCACAAAGGACACCCAACCCCGCCCGCACTTAGCGGCCTCTATTAGGATATCGTTCTGTTTTCGTGTACACGCGTTAGTAAGATGGTTAAATGATATGCAAACATCGTTTTTAGCTACGCATTCGAAATACGTCTTTAGGTATGTCGTTTAATGAATCTTAAATTATGTAGAAATAGAATTTATCATGCGATGTTCATTTAGAAAGCGGTAAATGGCGAACATCGAAAGTAAATAAACTAAAAAATAAATTACAAATTACACATGCGGAAATACAACCCGGAATTCACAATACTTGGACAAAACGGAATAAATGAGTTAGCTACGGTAAATGTAATCTATAAACGGACCCGTATATAGAAAACGTAATCGAAACCGTAAATCGACTAATTGGACGAATTACGATCGCTTACATATTGCGTTGTGCATCGACCCTAGGACAAAGGCTTTAACATGCGTTTAGCTACGGGATCGAAGCGTAGTGCTAGCTTAATCCCAGGCCTCGAAGTCTTGTCCCGACTTATCATAGCGAAATGATGATGTCTCGACCGATCGCACATCGAATATGACTAAGGAGTCATCGATGTAGGACTAGTCATACGGGACATTGCTCAAAGTCGTAAAGGTAATGAGGTAGAATAGGATATAATGTATTGGTTTTGAAAAGGGAAATACATGATTGAATTAGCACGTGTCGACTAAAAGTAGCAAACATGGCTTGATGGAGCCTTGTATCACCTTTAGGCTCTCGTTGGAGGCCTATAGGGGTCACTCGGTCGAGTCATTGAGGGGACTCGATCGAGTGGCCTTCGTGAGAACTCCCTGCCCATTATTTATGGGATCACTCGATCGAGTGGCCCTTAGGCACTCGATCGAGTGCCCTCTGTAACGGGGGGGAAATGTGCTTCAAAACGACCCATTTCGTGATTTGGTGATCCGAATCGAGAAATGATCGAGCTAAATGTAAATATTAAAATAATTTACACTAATTCGATTCTCGATAACTCGTTATGCACGACGCTCGGTTACGAAACCGGTATCAAGCATTTAGAGTGTTGTTTGTGAAATCGGAATTAATTGAACTAGAACAAATATCGATTCCCTGCGCGTCACGATGTCTTTGTCGATCCTACGGACCATATATGATGATCGATTCGGCGTCAACGGGTTTCATGGTAATTCAATTGTCGATAATTCTTTGATGCGCGACGTTCGACTACGGAGTCGACATCGGCCTTTTAGAGCGATGTTTTGAAAATGACACCGAATGTACTCGATAATAAATATCCGCGATCGCGTTAAAATCCGATGGTTATGCGTACGCCATAAGGCGCCCTAACCTTTAAGTGCCTAGGGCGGCGCACCTCGAAGGGCGCCACCTCCAGTACGACTTGTTTGGGAGGATTATACGAACTTTAGACGGAATTTATTACTGAACATATTCAATTTGAAAACTCGATTTGTCGTTGCAAACTTAGATCATTTGCGTTTCGATGTTGTAATTTGGCTTTTAAGGCCTACGACTATCGATTTAGCGTCATTGGATGTTGCTCGAATAGATTTAAAATAGTTTTTTGTTAAATTATATCATACACGGTATTAATATAAAAAAAACGATAATAAATTTTTAACGCGAGGATGAAAAGTGGGGACCTTAAATTAGATCAATCTCCGCTGATCGAATCAGGAATTGAGTCTACAATCACAATATCTTATCCCCTTCTCGAACACATTCTAGCCACGTTATGAGCTACACAATTCTTATCTCTCTTAACATGGGCCCAACTACACCTAGCAAAACCCGAGATATACGCAATGAGATCCTCTGCTAACAGCCCCAAAAGGTCCCTCGTACCCCGCGCGCTCCGGACTGCCTCCACCACTGATTTAGCATCCGACTCCACCACCACCGAGCCATAGCCAAGCCTTCTTGGCTTCTTGCAGTCACAACCCCGAGCTCCAGCGCCTTAGCTTCTGCTATCATAGGTTCCAACCTGCGTTGAAGACGTTTGCTCGCCACCCAAAGCACCCTGCCTGCCTCGTCCCGACCCACTGCACCAAGACCCACCTCCCCATTCGAGAAAATGGCTGCATCGGTATTCACCTTAATAAAACTCGTCGGAGGGACCTCCCAAGAACGTATTTGATTTGACCGAACCTCCGAGCATCCGGGTCGTAATTCATTCCTGTATCTCTCATACTCTTCAGCCATATCGATTAAACTAATCATAATAACATCCGTCGCCGGTGGTTCTTCCTCAAAAGTCCAAAGGTTTCTTATATACCACGCACCCCATAGCATACCAAGAAATCGAGACATGTCCTCTCCCTTAACACGCTCCAGCATCCAAGTTAACCAGGCCCTAAACGAAGACGCAGGAGCAACCTGCAACAGATGACCAAACTCACTAGCAGCCCATACACCCGTTATCCAGTTATAGTGGACCATGGCGTGAAGAGCTGTCTCGGGAGCTAAATTGCACAAAACACAGGTTGGATCCGAGAGGCAGTGGCGAGAAAACAGATTAACCCGGACTCCAAGGGTATTGGAGCACGCTCTCCATAAAAGGTGCAAAATCTTTGGAATCGTTTTTAGATTCCAAATAGATTTCCACAGCACCTCCTCCCCTCCCAAACCCTGCAGGCCCTGATGCCGAATCTGAATCCCAAGACGATAGGCTGACCGAACGGTGTAATCTCCATTCTTACTCGGCCACCAAAAACGTTGATCACAAGGAGCCCGTTTGCTAAGCGGGATGCTCAGAATGGCTCTCGGCGTCCGATTCAACGAAGATTTGTCGGACCAAACCCCACCTCCACTCCCCAGCCCCCACATCAATCAGGTCAGCAACCTTGAGATCTGCCTCCGCCTCAAGATTCGGAACAGGGAGCCGGTTCCGTCCCTCCACAACAAGCCAATCATCATCCCAAACATTAAAGCCCCGCCCATCCCCGATCCTCCATCTTAAACCATCCAGTAGCAAGGATTTCGAAGCCCAGAGACTTCTCCACACAAAGCTGGGGTCGTGTCCCCTTCGTGCATCAAGGACCGAGTCATGCTTAAAGTTTCTCGCTTTGAAGACTCTACCAACCAAAGAATCTGGTTTAGTCATAAACCTCCACATTTGCTTGGCTAACAACGCAAGATTAAACACTTTCAGGTCCCGGAACCCCATCCCACCTTCGGCCTTGGGATGACACATCTTCTCCCATTTCCACCAATGTAGCTTCCTCTTCTCATCCGAAGAACCCCACCAAAACCTTGCTATGATTCCATGGATTTCGTCGATAAGACTCTCAGGCATAAGGAAAAGGCTCATCATATACGACGGAATAGCTTGGGCAACTGCCTTTATCAGGATCTCCTTCCCCGGCTTTGAAAGTAATTTCTCCTTCCTTCCTTGCATCTTTTTCCAGATACGGTCTTTTAGACACATAAAGATAGCCTTTTTTGACCTCCCCACAATAGTCGGTAGTCCCAGATATTTATCGTGTCTATTCACCTCCCGCACATCGAACAAGGCTCTAATCGCCTCACGATCCCTATTAACAACCTTCTTGCTAAAGACAATCTCCGACTTGGAGTAGTTAATCTTCCGACCCGATGCTCTCTCAAACAGGCTAATAATGTTAGCTAAAGTTGAGCATTCCTGTAGATTCGCTCTAGCAAAAATAATACAATCGTCAGCAAAAAAGAGGTGAGATATCCGGGGCGCACTCCTACAAATTTTCACCCCATGAACCCGAGACTCCACGCCCGCCTTCCTAATCATGTGAGAAAAAACATCCCCACAGAACAGGAACAAATACGGTGACATAGGGTCACCCTGACGCAACCCCCGGCTCGGTTTCACTTCCTCCGAGTCTTTACCATTCACCCTGAAACTATGTGTCACAGAGGACACACACTCCATAACCCGCCTGCACGAATACGAGGAAAAGCCCATGTGTTTCATATTCGCTTCAAGGAAACAACTCTGTCGTAGGCCTTACTCATATCGAGCTTTAGTGCAACAGACCCCTCCCTTCCTTCCCCTCCCCTCTTCATTGCATGAAAAGTCTCAAATGCAATGAGAGCATTATCAGTTATAAGTCGACCCGGGGTGAACGCACTCTGGTTCTCAGAAACAATACTATCGAGAAAAGGTTTTAATCTATTAGCCAAAGTCTTAGAAATAATTTTATAAATAACATTACAAAGGCTAATAGGTCGAAATTCCGACATGGAGCGAGGCGAGTTGCACTTAGGGATCAAAACAACAGCAGTTTTATTAACCTCCTCAAGCGCCACTCGATCCTCCCACCAACTCTGCACAAACATGACCACGTTCGCCCTCACCACATCCCAGTATTTTTGAAAGAAAAGCACATTCATACCGTCCGGCCCAGGGGCCTTGTTGGGCTGCATTTGAAACAGAGCAATTCGAATCTCGTCCTCCGTGAAAGCTCGATCCAGAAACATATTCATATTTTGAGTGACAACGACCGGAATGCAATCAATAGTCTCCTCAATCTGGGTTGGCATGCTAGACGTAAATAAATTCGCGAAATACTCCTTACCACTCGGATCATGTCTACCTCCTCTGTTCTCCAAACCCCATCACTATCCTAAAGTCCTGATATATTGTTCCTCTTCCTCCTCTGCTTAGCCTTGTGAAAATAGGCTGTATTCCTATCCCCATCTCGGAGTTCATGACTCTTAGCCCGGGTTCGCCAAAAAGTCTCAACTTGACCCCGTAGTTCCTCCACCTTCTTAGCAAGATTCTGGCACTTAGCTAACATGTCAGCCGATGCCTGTCGTCGTTGCCATCTCCCCAACTCCGCTTCCTTTTCCCAAAGTCTCCTATTCACGTCCCCAAACCTTTCTTTCGCCCACCGCGATAGACTCGACAAACATGCCTGGATTTTATTTAATATACCCATCCCCTCTTGAGCCCCCCAAGCCTCCTGGACAACCTCGCCACATCTCGGATCAGACAACCACAGATTTTCGAACCGGAACAGTCTATCCCTTCTCCGTCTTCCAGCCCCATCCACCCGTTTTATGATCAGGGGTGCATGGTCAGATGCCACAATTGGGTTAACATGAACATCAAGATCAGGGAATAATTCTCTCCATTCATTTGTCGCAACTGCTCTATCCAATCTCTCACGGATCAAGGGGTCGATATTCCTCCCTCTTTGCCACGTATTTGCTCCCGACATACCCCAAATCCTGAAGCGCACACGCATCCAGAGTGGCCCGAAAAGCATCAATACACCCTTCACTACGAGCCCGACCTCCTTCTTTTTCGTCCGGACTAAGAATCTCGTTAAAATCCCCGAACAGAATAATAGGAACGCTGGAATTCCGACATAAGGATGTGATCATCTCCCAGGTTATGTACTTCTGACTCCCTTCAGGCCACCCATACACTCCCGCTGCCCTCCACTGCACTAACCCATCTTCCCCTTTCACCTCAATAACAGCATGGTTTTTGTCATAAGAGACAAGGTCCGCCCTAATATCCTTCCACCACATTCCCACACCACCCGACCTCCCCCTACTACTCACACAAATCCCATCTCTATACCCACACCTTCCACGTAACCTAGCAGATCACTCCCGCTCATCATCGTCTCCATTAAGAAGACGATGTTTAGGCACTCCCTCCAACACATCTCGTTGAGGGAGCCAACCGTCAAGGGATTGCTCAACCCCTGACAGTTCCAAGTTAGGATTTTCATTGCTCTTCGCGGGGCTGCTCACCCGCAGCCTCCGCTACTTTCTAGGATTTATCCAGTAACATTACCAAGTCCCCTTGGCTACCTCCCACCTCCACACGACCTTTCTTCCCACTCCGACTATCTTCATCCTCCTCCATCTCCTCCTCCTGTCGACCTCGCTTCGTATCAACAGTCAAGATCGAACTTGCTCCACTTTCATTCCCTCTCGAAACGAACCTATGCCAGGTCCTCCTTTTACCCCCATCAGCCTCGCCCCCTTTCCCTTTAGTCATTCCACTCACGCCTCCCTCCAAACCAGAACTCCCTGCACTAATATTCACATCATCGAGCATAGCAGTGTCCTCGCCATCTGTCATTCCATCCCACTGAAAACCCCAGCACCCCTTTCTCCATCAGACCCAACGACCTCCCTCCCTACATCTGTATGTATCCTACTCCCTCCAAGCTTCGGCCTGTCTACCCCAGCAGCGCGACTCACCCCTCATGTCCTCCCTATATTTGCTTCTCCCTTCTTCCTAATCTGAACAGCTATATTTTGGAGCTTCTCAATGAGATCACTCACAGCTGCCTGATCGCGCCCCTTTCTATCCTTATCGAACTCATCCTGCAGCACCTTACCTCTCGTGCTACTGGGCGAGGATACAATTCTGGTCAATTTTGAAGGAGAGGCCCGGAGATTCTCACCAAATCGTAGTTCTCCCTCCTCATACGACCCCTCGTCACATTCTTTTTCCCTATGTTCCAGAATCCCGCACCCCTAGCAGTAGGTCGGGAGTCGTTCGTATTTCACCGGGCAACGCACCACCCCTCCCACCAGCATTCTGACCTCCACCCCATCTTGCAAAGGAACTCTGACGTCATGAAGAATTCGCAGTCTCACAGCTTTCTCGACCCTAGAAATGGCCTCTCTGTCCTTGCTAATAAAAGAACCCAGCCGGTTTCCAATATAAACAAGGTTTTCCTCTTTCCCCCGGCCCCTGAGAGGTAGGTCATAAACTCGCGCCCATAACGGCACATGATAGAGTGGTGTTTCCGTTAGCCTCCCCTCCCCACCCGGTTCATTAAAGCACTAAATGTTTCTATCAAAATGCCATGGTTGGTTTTCCAAAACTTTCAGTTTATCCATATTTTGATCAAACCGGAAAAGAAAAATACGATCTTTTTGGTCGATGACATTACCTTCAATCACTCCTATAGTCTGCCACACTTTTGGCATTGTATCGACAACCGCCCTGGCATTTACTGATTTCGTCGTTCATAGTTTCCCAATGAGAACATGCTCCTCCTTTTCTGCTTCCCCGGCGTCGCCCACGTCCCAGACAAAACCGTCCTCCTGTCCCACAATTTCTTTGCCCTTTCGTTGTCTGACCGTACTCTGTTCTTCCATGCTCTCGTACGTTACACAAACACACACCCCGATGAAGATTGAGAAAAGTTATTTGGAAAAAGATTTGATGAAACCCACGTGGGGTAGAAACCGTCAAAAAGATGGATGATGAGGGAAAACCCTAGGAAAACTCTCATAGAGAAAACCCTAGAGAGAGAGAATAGGTTCTTCCATTGTAACGGATTAATTACGGAATATCTACGATAATAAATGTTAGATTGTTAGTATACGATAAAATAAAAGTTAGATGTAAAGTGCTAGATGTTAGTGAACGAAAATTAAATGTTAGTAGTTAATAACAAGAATTAAATGTTAGATGTTTGATAAGGGTAGTCGTATCCCTAGTCAAAGATACCCTAAGGTACACTAACTAATGAAGATAGTGAAGTAGGGGTCGAACCACAAGGAGACGGGCTTAAATACTTGTTCTAAGGTCTAGACTAAAGATTACGGGTCACTGTTTTTCTGTTTGTTTAAGCAGGCTGACAACTAACTGCTATAAGGTAAATCAATAATAAAAAGGTCTAGGGTCTCAGATTCACAATGACTGTCAATCGGGTCAGGGAGTCAACTAACAGGTCAATAATCGAACTGTCTAAGGTGTAGGTCCGGTCGGTACTACTACAAACTTTAGAACTAAACTTAACCTGCGGTCGCTAGAATTAAGCTAGTCTACCCAAAATGTCGTGACCTAATTAGTCCTTAACCCGGTCGGCGAAAAGTCCTAATTGCGATACTAACTAATTAATCCTGGCCAGTAATTAATCAATTAGAATTAAAACAACATTCAGGCGATATTTCATATGATCAGAGACAGATCAATTTTCTATCACCCAATTAACACCCATTGATCCCCTTAAACCCTAGAAAGAAATTAGCTACTCATGACGATTGTAATTAAACTAACAAAATATGAATTGCAATTAAACATGATGAATGCGAATTAAATTCAATTACAAGACTGAAATTAAATAACTATGAAAACTAAGAACGAATTAAGACGAAAATTAAACTAGTGAATTAAGACAAGAATTAAACTAGAGAATTGAAATAGAAATTAAAATTAGAATTAAAGATTATCAATACCAAACAATTGAGATCTAAAAAAGGAAGAACGGAATTCGATGAACCTTGCGAAGGAAAACGGGAAAAGAACGCGACTTCTAGCCTAAGAAAATGTAACGTAATGTGTGTAGGAATAGAATGAAAAGTGATGTCTGACAATCCTCCCCCAACTGATTTAAAAGAAATCAGTTGGACTTACAAAACAGGCCCATAATTCTAATAAGCTAAAAACTGATCCGCGGCCTGGGTGTAATGCACTCGATCGAGTGCACGCAATGCCACTCGATCGAGTGGATGCGTGAATGCTTCAGGTGGAGTTCGGATATGAGGCACTCGATCGAGTGCCTAGCACTACTCGATCGAGTGGGTGCTGTTGGACTCGTGGTTGAGTTCTTCATTTTCTTCTCGGCTTTTCGTTTTCTTCCTCGTCTTCCGTCCTCGTCTCGGCTATCCGGGTTATTACTCCTAAATATGCTCAAAATTGAATCTAACCTGCAAAGTACGACGAGAACCGACAGTATCAACTTTCTAATAGAAATCGACATTAAACATATAATTATGGAAGAAGAAAAGCTCGAAAATGGTAGTCGGGGGACAATAAAATACGATATAAAATACGTTGATCAAACTCCCCCAAACCGAACCTTTGCTTGTCCTCAAGCAAACAACTAATCTATACAAACGAGGACAAGTGATGTGAAACACGACTCAAAGCTGAATTACAATCATTCTCCTAAAATCGACTAAAACCGACGAGAAAACATGTAATGCTCAAGAATGCAACGAGATCAATAATCATGCCATAATCAAACAATTGCCTGCCAAATTTTCAATCTTGCAAGACCAATAATGTCGGACTTCCTTACGGTTGTCGCTCGACACTCATAAGTACGGGTAAGTATAAATGTGAAGATGAGAAGGAGCAAAGACACTCACTCGACTTATGAAATATGCATGCAATCGAATATGAAATCAATCTCCCTAATTAAACATGTGTTCCACCAATCAGGACCGTAGTACATGCCAAGGACTTACAAAGGGTGGCTTGTATGTGAGGGAATAAAATGGATTGTGCTTATAGCACGTATGGAAATGTGGGGCTAAGACCAGTAGTCGCAGCTACACAATAAAAACTATCCATCCAAAAACCTCAACTATGAATTCTGGCCACTAACTAGAAATAAAACTCAAAAGAGCATAAGAGGGAATTCTGCCATCCTCCTAATTATAATTCAATTCTAGTTACAACATCTCGACCATTCCCCGAAATATTATAAGAAGCATATATGTTCTTCTTTTCTTTTTCTTGGAATTTTTCTTCTTTTACTAATTCCATTTTCTTTCTTTTCTTTCTTTTTCATGCTTCTATATTTTTTTCAATTCAGACAAGAGGAAGGCGAATACAAAGTCACATAACAGTCTTACCCACTAAGATCCAAAAGATGTAAAAATCCAAATTATGACCGATTAGTGGAATAATTCCCAATTAAGTTCACTACGACTGTCCTGGTAAGGTAGGCTGTTCTGGGCTGTAGTTAATTGATATAAATATCATGCAAACTGGCTTACAACAGCTGAAACGGGCTAAACAGAGAAAAAATAACCTAAATCTACAGGGTAGTAAAAATGGGTCATTTTGGCTATGTGGAGCTCGTCAAAAACAGAAATGCCTTTCCTCATGTACCTCCTCCTCAAATCAAACACGTATTCAATATCAAGAGACAGACGTCATATTTATGCAAATTTATGTTACACATTCCATAAGGAGAAACCACTCAATTCCTAAATATAAATGAGACCAGTTTAGATGTTACTGGCCTAGGAAGCTCTAAATCCTCAGAATTTTTGTGGTTTGCCGACAAAATGGTCAAATTTACTCATTTGGCAATTAACGGTTCAATAGACAATCATATCAAAATCATCTCATCTCAAGTATTACATGCATTCAGGTACGAATTTAGCTGTCAATTAGGAGAGGTCATGTAAAACGCAATGTCATCATCGCCGTTTTGCATGTTTCACAACAGACACAAGACAGACACAAAGCACACAAAAATAAAATCTTTTTGGATTTTTCTGATTTTTCAATTTTTTTGGATTTTTAAAATTTTTGAAAGCACACAAAAACACACAAACTCTCCCCCAAACCTAAATGTCACAGTGTCCTCAATGTGACTCTACAGCATATAAGACAGTAAAATTCCACATCCAATCCTAAGGACAACTCGACCTAAGGGGAATAAAAAATCCAAGAAAGCAGTAAAAACAGAAATAAAAAGGAAAGAAAGTACCGTATATACGATGGTAGCTCCCCCAAACCGGCTAATCAGCCATCTCATCGTCTCCACCGGTCCCAGATGGACCGGCTCCAGTATCGCCCTGCCCTGAGCCGCTTGGACCACCCTGCTGACTTGGTCGTCTCAAATCTCTCAACCACTTTGCTCCTAGGCCGTCGTAGGTGTGCCCGTAGTCCGGACCCCAAGCAGCTGGATCAACCCCGTAGTCGTGGAATATACCACTAGTGTCACCCGGACCTCTCCAGTAGGACGGGTGCTGAGGTGCCGAGATGCCTTGAGTAATCATCAACTCGTGGATCTCCCGGTTGACGATGCTCTAGTTAATCCCCTCGTGTACCCGTCGTTGGTGCTCGTAAACTGGATCATACATAAACGGACACGGGTGCGGAAACTCGGCACCCGGAGTCTGGAACGGGAAGGTCGGGGTGGGTGTAGGTGTGGCCCTAGGTGGCCCAGTCTTGTCGGGTTCGATCTCTACACGAACCCTACGTCGAGGGGGTTGAACGCCCTCGCCGAAAATGAAGAGCTCCTTGGGAATGAGGTAGCTCGGCGGGTCGGGTGTGTCCTCGCCTGCGGGAGTGGGTTGCGAGGCGAGGAGTGGCGGTAGGATTGTCCCTTCGGCAACCGGGAGTTTCATCCAAACCTTGTCTTGGACGCGCCACAGAAAGACCGGGGGATTGCCCCGAATCCACTTCAAAGTGGAGAAGAGGTAGCTACGGTCTAGCAAAGGGACGCGGTCGGTAAGACTCTCAAAAGTGACTGTATCCCCAAAACCCATAACATAGCGCTTTGCTAGCGCGGTGACAATGGCTCCACAACCGAGCGATCCAGATCCACTGATCTGGCACTCGATTCCGACACAGATCATACCCGGTGCACTAAACGCCTTCAGGGATTGCCTAAAGGGGTTTAGGTAGTGTCCTAAAATCAACACCTCCAATGAGTGAAGTTTACTCACGTCGGAGTGTGGAAAAACCACATGACTCAAAATCCGCAAGAAGAGGCGGATAGTAGGGTGTGGGATGGCATTGAGTGCCATAGCGGTAACACTTGCCCTATGACCCAAAAGTAACTGAAAGTAGGGGGTGCTTTCGAACTCTCAGGTATGTCTAGCATGTCTTCATCCTGGTCAGAGGTAAGCCTTAGACACTCGGACAAGGCACTAAGGTAGATGGATTGCTCCTCATTGTTCAACCGAAAAGATATCATGCTATCTTGTCTATCAAACTCAAATGAACTTAAGAATTCTAAAGTGAGTACTCGGTAAGATAACTCACGTAGTGTCCATAAGCCACCGAATCCGGTCATGGACAAGAGGTGCAATAATTGCTCGTTCACACCGAGCTCGATTGCGAATTGCGGATGAGCAACATCGAGTAGCCTCCATCGGCCTTGGTATCAAGGTGACCAAACGAGCTCTCTGGGCCTCGTCCCTGCAAACAATTTCTTCATAGCCTGGTACAGGTTGAACAGCCGGCTGCCTTGCATTCCTGTTCCTGTTGTTGTTTCGGGGTGGATTCCTTTTCCTGCCATGACTATAGCATAATAACAAAACAGAATTACATAAAAATCCCACAAAAAAAAACCAAATTTCGGCCAAAATCAGACCCTATACACAAAAATCAATTTTTGAGCACAAAGTGGTAAAATCAACACAAAATCAAGCATGCAATGAGATTAGTATGTAACTAAGGATGAAATTATACCATAAAACCAAGAAAAGAAGTGAGGAAATCAAAAACCCGAAATATACTTTAAGTAGCTCGAAAATTTCGAAACTAGGTGAAGAGAGAACGAAAAATTCACAAAATAACACCAAGGAACACAAGTAGATACTACTAATTGCAAATTAGAAGCAAAAATCGTGAGTTTTAAAGAAGATTTGATGAATTGGGAGTGATTTGGGTGAATTGGGGGTTAGGGTTCTTAAGACTAGTAAGGGGGAAGGGTTTTTGATTGGAAAAACTGATTTCAAATAAGGGAATAAGAAACAAGGGGACGAAAAACCGAAATTGAACCCGGTTCAGGGGCACTCGACCGAGTGCATGGGCCACTCGGTCGACCGAGTGCATGGGCCACTCGGTCGAGTGAACCCATGAAAATTGGACAGTAGCTGCTCCGTCAGGGCACTCGACCGAGTGCATGAGCCACTCGGTCGAGTGAACCCTCGAAAATTGCACAGTAGCTGATCTGTCAGGGCACTCGAACGAGTGCATGAGCCACTCGGTCGAGTGACCACTGCACCTGCTACTCCTCGCCTTTTTTCCTTTAAATTGCTTCAAAATCCTGAAATTAAATCAATTAAACTGTAAAATTCCCTCGTCCTCACTCGATAAATAATACTAACTCCCAATTAGAGCTACAAAGCTAAAAATAAAAATGAAAAAAAATATGCGGAAAGGGAAATTACAAATATATACAAGTGATGCCGGGTTGCCTCCCGGTTAGCGCTGGTTTTTACGGTCCCGCTCGACCGGTTTACCTCAATTGGATTAGGTGGAATCGAGAGTGTCATTGAGGTCCATGGCCTCTACGACACCGACACATGCACCATCGTGATAGAGCTTGAGGCGTTGACCGTTCACCTTGAATATTTCGCCTTTGTCGGTAGTGAGTGTAACCGACCCGAATTTATTTACTTCAGTCACCGTGAACGGTCCAGACCATCGGGATTTAAGTTTCCCGGGAAAGAGTCTAAGTCGGGAATTAAATAAAAGTACCTTATCGCCGACATGGAACTCTCGGGGGATAATGCGCTTATCATGCCATCTTTTGGTCCGCTCCTTATAAATTCTCGCGTTATCATAAGCATGGAGACGGAATTCATCTAGTTCGTTCAATTGCATGAGGCGCTTCTCTCCGGCTAGCTTCGGAACGAGATTGAGCTCCTTTAAGGCCCACATAGCCTTAAACTCGAGCTCTACGTGTAGATGGCAAGCCTTGCCAAAAACAAGCCTATACGGGGATGTCCCGATAGGAGTCTTGAATGCGGTCCGGTAAGCCCAAAGAGAATCATCGAGCTTCGAACTCCAATCTTTTCTCGAAGTATGGACAACCTTCTCGAGAATAGACTTGATCTCACGGTTCGAGATCTCGACTTGTCCACTAGTTTGTGGATGGTAGGCTAGCCCGGTACGGTGGTGAACACCGTATTTCTTCAATAGCTTAGTGAGTTGGCGTTCATGAAAATGTGAACCACCATCACTAATAATAGCCCGTGGGACCCCAAAACGCGGGAATATTGTCTTCTTAAAGCGTCGAATCACCACGTTAGCATCATTAGTGGGTGAAGCGATGGCTTCCACCCACTTCGAAACATAATCTACGGCGACCAAAATATACCGATTCCCATAAGAAGAAGGGAACGGTCCTTGATAATCTATACCCCAAACATCAAATAGTTCTACTTCAAGAATCCCGGTTTAAGGCATTTCATGTCGTCGAGAAATATTTCCCGTTCGTTGGCAAGCGTCGCAGGAACGGATAAAAGTGGTGGCATCCTTGAGAATGGTAGGCCAATAAAAGCCCGATTGCATTACCTTCGCGAAGGTCTTCGAAGGACCGTGATGTCCACCATAAGGAGAGGAATGGCATCTAGTGAGGATAGAACGTACCTCACTCTCGGGAATACATCTCCTAAATAAACCGTCTGCACCTTCTCGGAAAAGATATGGGTCGTCCCAGAAATAACGCTTCACATCATGAAAGAACCGCTTCTTCTGCTGATACTGAAGGTCGGGAGGTAGAGTTCCTCCAACTAGGAAGTTGGCATAATCAGCAAACCATGGAGTACCCATGGTAATAGCAAGCAAATGGTCATCCGGGAACGAATCATCAATTGGGGCGAGATCCCCACCATCATATCTTAGCCGGGATAGGTGATCGGTTACGACATTTTCGGCCCCGGACTTATGACGGATCTCCAAGTCAAACTCCTGCAGTAATAGGATCCATCTAATAAGTCTCGGTTTGGCCTCCTTCTTCGCTAGAAGGTACTTCAAGGCTGCATGATCTGTATAAGCCAATGAGATAGGCCCGAAACTTGTCTAGAGCATAGATGATGGCCAATAACTCCTTCTCCGTGGTAGCATAATTGATCTGCGCCATATCTAACGTCCGACTAGCATAGTAGATCGCATGTAAAGCCTTGTCTTTCCTTTGCCCGAGCACGGCTCCTACAGCGTAATCGCTAGCATCGCACATAACCTCGAAAGGCAAATCCCAATTGGGAGCTCGGATAATAGGTGCGGAAACGAGAGCCTGCTTAATCCTGTCAAAAGCTCGAGCACACTCGTCAGTAAAGACGAACGGGGCATCTTTGAGGAGCAACTGAGTCAGAGGTTTGGCAATCTTGGAGAAATCTTGGATGAAACGGCGGTAAAAACCCGCGTGACCAAGAAAACTCCGCACACCCTTAACATTAACGGGGTATGGTAATTACTCAACCACCTCGACTTTCGCTTTATCCACTTGGATGCCGCGTTCGGACACTAAATGACCCAAAACGACTCCCTCGGTCACCATGAAGTGACATTTCTCCCAGTTTAAGACCAAATTGGTCTCCTCACAACGTTGTAAGACCCGTGAAAGATTAAGTAAACATGTATCATAATCAGTGCCATATACACTGAAGTCTTCCATGACAGACTCGATAAGGTTCGAAAATATGGACATCATACAACGTTGAAAAGTGGTCGGGGCATTACAAAGGCCAAAAGGCATCCTTCGGTATGCGAAGGTGCCGTAGGGATAGGTGAATGTTGTTTTCTCCTGGTCGTCTGGGTGAATTGGGATTTGGAAAAATCCCGAGTAGCCATCTAAGTAGCAGAAGTACTTATGGCAAGCAAGACGCTCTAGCATCTGGTCAATGAAAGGGAGTGGGAAATGGTCTTTCCTAGTAGCTACGTTCATCTTACGGTAGTCAATACACATTCTCCATCCAGTCACTAATCGAGTAGAAATAAGTTCATTCCTCTCGTTCGTGATAACGTGGTCCCTCCCTTCTTAGGGAGCACTTGGACTGGACTAACCCATTTAGAGTCGGAACTGGGATAGACAATGCCAGCATCTAGGAGTTTCATAACCTCCTTCCTAACCACATCCTGCATGTTCGGGTTCAACCTACGTTGTCCCTGAATGGATGGGCTATGGTCTCCCTCTAAGTGAATGCGATGCATGCAAAACTCGGGACTAATACCACGTAGGTCATCAATACTATACCCAATAGCCTTCTTATGTCGTCGTAAGATGACTAACAACTCCGAAAGTTGGCTGTCTGTGAGTGCAACGTTGACAATTACGGGGTTTAGACCCTTATCATCTAGGAATGCATATTTCAGATTAGAGGGGAGGGGTTTTAGTTCAGGTTTACTTACCTCGACCTCCTTTTTAGGGGTGCCGAGACTGTATACCTTCTCAATAGTGCTCTCCTTTCCGTTTAGCATGCGTTCCAGCTCATCCACTTCTGCGCTCCATGATCTCTTCTCGGCATCAGCATCGCCGGATGTTAGCAATTTCTCCAAACGGTCCCTGCCAAGATAGTCGTCAATATAATTTTCTATTTCCAAATCAATAACATCTATGCTATAGCAGGACTCTTCTATCATGGGCTTCTTAAGAGCGTGATCGAGACTAAAAGTCACGGTGTCATCTCCTACGGAGAGTGTGAGCTTCCCATTTTTGACATCGATGATCGCCCCTGCCGTGTGTAGGAAAGGGCGACCGAGGATAATAGGGATTATGGCGTCCTCAGCCATGTCTAAGACTACAAAGTCAACGGGAATGAAGAATTTCCCTACTTGGACCGGAACATCCTTTAAGACACCTAGAGGATACTTGACCGATCTATCTGCCATTTGCAGAGTCATATTGGTACATTTCAAGACACCCATATTCAATTTCTGACAAATGGAATACGGCATGACACTGACGCTAGCTCCTAAATCACACAGGGCTTTATCGATAGCTAATGTCCCTATAGTACAAGGGATAGAAAAACTCCCTGGATCCTTGAGCTTGGGCGGAGTACGACTCTTTAGTAGTCCTCTGTGAAAGCAACTGTCTCAGTCTCACTAAAAGACCGCTTACGAGTTAGTATTTCTTTCATAAATTTCGCGTAAGCAGGAACTTGAGTGATTAAATCAGTAAAAGGAACGCTTACCTGCAGATTCTTAACGACTTCCATAAACTTACCGAACTGTTGATCAAGCTTTGTCTTACGCTGTCGGTGGGGAAATGGAAGTATGATCGGAATCGCAGGCTCCTTGGCTTGAGACGGGGATGCTTGAGAAGAATTAGCATCCTTAATTGAAACCTGGGGATGAAAAGAAGCGGAGTTAGGCGTTACGGTCTCCACTCGATCGAGTACAGGCTGACTTGATAAGGCTAAAGTCGTATCACCTACATCAAAATAATCCTAACGAACAACTAACAGGTAGCTAGTTGTAAGTAAGGGTCGAATCCACAGAGAGACGGATGAAAATCGCTAATTATCTAAATTCGATTCTAAACTATTTAATTCCGGTTTATTTGATTTTGATCTAAACTAATGCGATTATGTAAAATAACGAGGTTCTAACAATATTAAAAGAATCTAGGGTCTTACGGTTCACTATGTAATTAAATTGGGTAAAGTTAATGAATCATTCAATCAATCAATCACAGTTATTTAGGGCAAAGACACGGCCTTTCGGATCTTATGTCAACCTTAGGATTGATTCTGACGGGCTCTCGCAACTTACCAGATTATCCTACCCACTTACTTGTAAGTCTACCCTTACCAGGCTTTCGATCTTAGGTTCGGGTTCCTAAACATTCGACTAGTTCAACGTCTCAAACTAATCAAACAATAATACAAGACAAGTAGTAAGGCAATAGCATATGAATGAACAATTAAACAAATAATCAATCTAACATCCCCAATTCAATTAACATAGATCCCCTTCAACCCTAGATAAATAAATTAGCTACTCATACTAAAACATAAAGCAATAAAGAAATTAAGCATAATAAAAGACAATATGAAACTAAGAGAAAAGAGAAAAATACCAATTACGTAGAACTGAAAGATTGACGATCTAAAAGTAGGATTACAAACTAGAAGAATTCTAATGCTAATAAAAAATAAACTAAACTAAGAATATGAAAGTGTAAATTAAACTACTGAATGAAAAAGTGAGAAAGTGTTCTTAAATCTAACCCTAAGGAGGGTATATATACTAATAATGATAAGGAGTGTCATTACTTCTACTTTCCTAAAACTAATTAGGAAAGAATATCCCGTAAAATAGGAGTCATGGTAAGTAAAGGAGTCCAAAAATAGAAATCCCACGAAACAGCCTCAAACCGGTCGGTTTGGGTCTGTCCCGAGCGGTTTGGGTTCATCCCGAGCGGTTCGAGTTCCTCTGCACTGCGCGATGAATTTGAAATGCTTGTTGTTTCTTCGTTACTTATCGGACGTGTGATATACCGTCGGAAAGCTAAGAGAAAGAGATTTCCAACGCCACCTGAATCAGCTCAATTGGAGGTGAAGAACTCAAGATATTCACGTTTGAAGTTGACCCTTGTTTTAGCGATCGTTCTTTCTTCTCGATTTGCATTTGTTTGAGCTTTCCAACTTATTTCTTTGTCGTTTCTTATTGTTTCTTCACTTCACGTCCTTCCTCAAGTACTCACTTAGTATCCTCTAACTTTTATCACTTCTTTCTTGTAGATTTCATGGTTCGACTCTCGTCATTGCCCAAAATATAGCACAATCGCCTTCATTTGTTTCGTTTCCTACAAAACGTAAACAAATTACCCGGCATAACAAAGAAGGATGAAAATTTAGAAAAACGACTCCTAGGACACAGAAAATGAACCAAAATAAAGGAAAAGTTGGGGTTAAATATATATACGAAATGAGTTTATCAAATCCCCCCAAACCAAACCTTTGCTTGTCCCTAAGCAAAGCAATCATCAAAGAGTATGGACAAGACTAAAAACAATGGCTCCGAACTAATTACCAACACGAATCCCAACATTGAATACCCAACAAGCGAATGACACCTAGGCTAAAGAAACGAATTCATTAGCAAAAAGATAAAGAGTAAAAGAATTTCAAAAATCAAGCTTCAATCAATATTCAAATGCCAAACTTTTAATCTTACACAACCTTCTATGTCGAGATTCCTCACGGTTTACACTCATCACTCAATAGGGCAATCTGTGAGTTTATGTAGAATCGGAAAGACAAAACACTCACCTAACTGCGACTTATAAGAACATGCATGCAATCTAACATGATACCAATCTCTACCAACCGTACATACACATCGAACCAAGACACATGCCGAGGACTTACATATGGTATAAAGTGAGGCTAATCGGGTAAGAAGGGGCAAAACGATTTGGATATGTGGAGGTAAAAGTCAAGCTAGTACAACCGTAACCAAACTAAACTCATTCCATTCTTAACCAACTTCAATCAAAGGAATTACAAGTAGTACCAAGCACCTTACTTTCAACCTTTCATAATCGGCTTTGTACCAACAACTACGAAAATAGAGAGAACAATTATTTTCTCATAGCAAAAACACATTCCTTTTCTTGTTTCACTTTTTTTTTCTTTCTTTTCAACTATCGACTTTCCTTTTCTTTTCTTTCATTGATTTTTTTTTCAATCATTCATCATTTTTTTTCTTCTCCAATCAACAAGACATAGTACCAAATTTCACCCGAAAAAAAAAAACAATTCCGTTTAACTAACCAAACTAGCTTGACTAGGGTAGGCAAATATGGCATGTAGTTAATAAACGGGTCAAATTATGGCTATGTGAAGTTCATGGGAATTAATAAAAGAAAGGTGATCGCCTCTTCTACATGTGTCACAGTCACAAATCGAATGCATACAGGTATTTAAGAAACGAATGTCATGTTTATGCAATTTGATGTTACATGTCTCATAAGGAGTAATACTCTCAACCTATATGAAACTGATCATGGATGTCATCAGTTTAGGCTCTAAGTCTCACAATATAAGTAGCTTACTCGACAACAGGTCAATTTACTCATTTGGCATTCAAAACATAATTGGCGGCAAGATCAAAGAAATATTAAACTCAAATAACGGTAAATAAGTGTCATTCACAAGAAAGAGCAAAGAACTAGGGAAAAGCATGCGACAAACGCAATGTCATCATCGCCGACACGACTTTATGCTAAAGCACACGAAAAGACGGAAAAAATGGAAAAATAAATTAATAACAATTTTTTTTTTGAAAAATAAAACACACCCACAAGAAAAATACACTAAACAAAATATCCCCCAAACCAAATTACACAATGTCCTCATTGTGAACCAAGAGAAATAAAATAGGACAAAAATATAACGGGTAAAGGAAGACAAAAAAAACGAAAATAAAAAAATAAAAAATAAAATAAGAGAGAGGGAAAGGTACCGACAATATATTTACCGTAAATAAGTCCCCCAAACCAGCAACCAACCGGGACTAAGAATCTGTCTCATACCCATCAATAACAAAATCATAGTAGCTTAAGGCTCTCAGAAGTTGATCAAAAAGCTGCGCATGTGCTACACAAGAGCATAAGTAGCACCAAGATATAATAAAGACATCATATAAAATCAATGTCAATGATCGTCTCAGCTTGTCAGAATTTCTTTGAAAACTTTCAAAAGTCCTCGACATATAATCCCAGCCGTCAATAAATGGTGGAAAATAATATCGTAAATTATCAGGCATGTAAGACAACTTAATACCTCTCAAATCAACAATATTATTTTTCACAATGAATTCATGCGAGACGGGAGAAATACCTGTACTTTCATCGAGCCAAGGAGGAAGTTCAAGTGGATGAGAATGATTTATTACCTCAACGGGTGTATCCACAATCCCATATACCTCAAGATTTTCTGTTTCGAGGGTTACTGGATGATTTAGCTTAGTGTCGCTTCTAAAGCATCTACCTCGGCTTCCCAAGGGTTTGATTCACCTGCACAATTCTTAAAACATATCAAATCCTCTAAAAAATCCTCGGGGAAGGATCCTTTTTCAAAATAATCAATAACTTCATCTACCGCATCAGAAGCATTAATGCATGAATTAGGCACGGTCTCGGAAGAAAGCTCGGTTGGCTGAAAAAGAGAATGACCAATTGAATCACAAATAGGCTCATTAACAATGCTCAAAACCTCAGGTTTTTCCGTCAAAGATTGAATCATTAAATTTTCAGATAACAGAATCAACTTCAATGACCGGAGAATGGACTTTCAAAGCAAAAATCAAAGGCTCATCATCATCGTCATCAAATAGGTCAATATCCTCTCTAACATGTGCAACGGACGTACTCATAACACAGTCAGTTGATGATGGTGCAGGATCAGCTCTCAAATTTGACTCACGTAGAGTAGCCGTTAATTTTTGCAATATCACCTTACAGTCCGCCATGAAAGCAATCCACCTCTTCTCTGACTCAGCGCTGTTTCGGGCTAAATATTTAAGGAGTTCTCATCGCTTCTGATAAGGCATATAATTAAACATCCCATCGCAATTTGCCTCAATATTAGCCCGTCTCTCATCATCCACACCATCATAAATCATATGACACATCTCCCAAATATCAACATGATAGCCACTTTGATAAATAAAAGACTCAAGTCTATCCCAATAAATATGCAGTGACTCATGATTAAATTGAGGAAAGTAGAAGATAGTCATAATGATTGGACAAAAAAATGAAAAAAATAAAAATATATACGAAATAAAAAAAATATATACAAAATAATCTAGAATCCAAAACAAATAATAAGCAATAATACAAAACCGTCCCCCCCCCCCGGCAACGGCACCAAAATTGATAAGGCTAAAGTCGTATCACCTACATCAAAATAATCCTAACGAACAACTAACAGGTAGCTAGTAGTAAGTAAGGGTCGAATCCACAGAGAGACGGATGAAAATCGCTAATTATCTAAATTCGATTCTAAACTATTTAATTCCGGTTTATTTGATTTTGATCTAAACTAATGCGATTATGTAAAATAACGAGGTTCTAACAATATTAAAAGAATCTAGGGTCTTATGGTTCACTATGTAATTAAATTGGGTAAAGGTAATGAATCATTCAATCAATCAATCACAGTTATTTAGGGCAAAGATACGGCCTTTCGGATCTAATGTCAACCTTAGGATTGATTCTGACGGGCTCTCGCAACTTACCAGATTATCCTACCCACTTACTTGTAAGTCTACCCTTACCAGGCTTTCGATCTTAGGTTCGGGTTCCTAAACATTCGACTAGTTCAACGTCTCAAACTAATCAAACAATAATACAAGACAAGTAGTAAGGCAATAGCATATGAATGAACAATTAAACAAATAATCAATCTAACATCCCCAATTCAATTAACATAGATCCCCTTCAACCCTAGATAAATAAATTAGCTACTCATACTAAAACATAAAGCAATAAAGAAATTAAGCATAATAAAAGACAATATGAAACTAAGAGAAAAGAGAAAAATACCAATTACGTAGAACTGAAAGATTGACGATCTAAAAGTAGGATTACAAACTAGAAGAATTCTAATGCTAATAAAAAATAAACTAAACTAAGAATATGAAAGTGTAAATTAAACTACTGAATGAAAAAGTGAGAAAGTGTTCTTAAATCTAACCCTAAGGAGGGTATATATACTAATAATGATAAGGAGTGTCATTACTTCTACTTTCCTAAAACTAATTAGGAAAGAATATCCCGTAAAATAGGAGTCATGGTAAGTAAAGGAGTCCAAAAATAGAAATCCCACGAAACAGCCTCAAACCGGTCGGTTTGGGTCTGTCCCGAGCGGTTTGGGTTCATCCCGAGCGGTTCGAGTTCCTCTGCACTGCGCGATGAATTTGAAATGCTTGTTGTTTCTTCGTTACTTATCGGACGTGTGATATACCGTCGGAAAGCTAAGAGAAAGAGATTTCCAACGCCACCTGAATCAGCTCAATTGGAGGTGAAGAACTCAAGATATTCACGTTTGAAGTTGACCCTTGTTTTAGCGATCGTTCTTTCTTCTCGATTTGCATTTGTTTGAGCTTTCCAACTTATTTCTTTGTCGTTTCTTATTGTTTCTTCACTTCACGTCCTTCCTCAAGTACTCACTTAGTATCCTCTAACTTTTATCACTTCTTTCTTGTAGATTTCATGGTTCGACTCTCGTCATTGCCCAAAATATAGCACAATCGCCTTCATTTGTTTCGTTTCCTACAAAACGTAAACAAATTACCCGGCATAACAAAGAAGGATGAAAAGCTAGAAAAACGACTCCTAGGACAAAGAAAATGAACCAAAATAAAGGAAAAGTTGGGGTTAAATATATATACGAAATGAGTTCATCATGACTCGGTCGAGTGTCATCATACTCGATCGAGTCACCTGTAAGCACTCGGTCGAGTGGTATCACTGGGGGGCTACTAACCACTTTTGGAGGGTCTACTCGACCAAGTGGGCTGATACCACTCGGTCGAGTGACCTCCAACTCGATCGAGTCAGGTGTAACTTGGTCGAGTTGACTACGTGACTGCTTTCTGCCAGGTTTTTTGGGGTCTACTCGATCGAGTGGGGTGGTGTTACTCGATCGAGTGACCTCCATCTGTGGCCTGCTCGATGCTTCTTCGGTTAGCTCTTGCTTCTCCAACTCGGTCTCATCAACCACAACATACTCCTCGGGCATCTTCGGACCGTCATAATGGGTTCCGCTTCTCAATGTGATCGCATTGGCTTGCTCGTGTGATTGTTCGCCTTGAGGAGGTAGAGTACCCGGTGGCCTAACTTGCTTTTGGGTGGAAAGTTGTGCTACTTGGGTGTCTAGGATCTTGTTATGGGCAAGTATCTGGTTGACTTGGGTTTCTAGCTTATTATGACTTTGGATACCTTGCATCAATAAAGCCTTGATCTCCGCATACTCGGTGTTGGTTGGAGCTTGAGCTTGAGCTTGGTTTTGGTTTTGTGGAATCGGCTGAAATTGTTGTTTGTTCCCCCACCCTTATTGGTTACCCCAAGGTTGGTTATTGCCCCATTGTTGGTTCCCCCAATTTTGTTGGTTACCCCAATTTTGTTGCCCTCCCTGAAATTGTTGTCGGTTATTGTTATGGTTTTGGGAAGGTCGGTTATGGGGTGCAACATATGGGACGGTTTTGTTACCGCCGGGTGGTGGTGGATTAAGCACGTTTTGACTCCTATAAGACAACAAGGACTTGTCATAGCCTGGTTGGTTCATGTATGGTTGGTGTGGTCTCATGGATTGAAATGCATTCGCCGTCTCTAAACTCACACACTCTTGGGTATAATGACCCATATTCCCACAATTCTCACAAACAACCTCAGACATTGCATTAACTTGGTACATACCGCCTTGTTGTTGTTGGTTTTGGGTTCTAGCAAGCTCCATGGAGTCAATCCGCTTAGTTAAAGCGGCTAGGTGGCTAACTATGGCATTTGATGACTCGGAGTCACCACTATTTCCCCTGGTGTTACCTCGTGGATTTCCCCAACGTGAGTGATGAGTAGCCATATCTTCAATCAATTTCCATGCTTTATCATCATCAACGTTGTTTTGGAACCTGCCATTAGCTACAGAATCGAGCGTAGCTCGACAATCGTCGTATAAACCATTATAGAATTGATTGCACAAAAAACATACCTCGAATCCGTGATGTGGGCACTCCTTGACTAGCTTTTCAAACCTTACCCACGCCTCGTAGATATTCTCATGAGATGTCTGTCGGAAGTTAGTAATCTGACTCCTCAACATGTTGGTCTTCTGCGGCGTGTAGTAGTGCTTATAAAAAGCTAAGGCTAGGGAGTTCCAATCTGTGATTCCCTAAGAAACGCGGTCTAGATCCGTGATCCAGTCTCTTGCGTTGTCGCGTAGGGAGAACATGAATAGCATCTCCATCACCTCTTCTTGTGTCACTCCCGCGGGGAGTAGGATGGTTGAGCAGTAATCGGTGAAGAGCTTCATTTGCTTCGCCGGGTCTTCATCGGGTCCTCCACCGAATTGATTTCGCTCCACCAACGTGATAAAGGCGGGGCGAATCTCAAAGGTACCTGTAGTGGCCGTGGGCCTCTTCAACGGTTTCGGTAGGGAACTTTGCTCCGGCTCGGAATGGCCAGCAAGTTTGGGAGGCATCTTGACTAGCGGTGTCTCGGGGGCAGTATTGGAATTATCCTCTTCAAAGGACAGTGCTTCGGATATGTGCTCGTCGTCCGAATGTTCCACTAATTCTGAACTTTCTGTCTCAGCAATCTCCTTGTAGAATTTCCTAGACCTGCGGAGAGTTCTCTCTGGTTTAGGATCGAATGGTGGTACGTAGCCTGAAATTCGAGAGGACCTGGGCATACGAGGAAACTACAGAAAAAATGTGAGAAACGGTCTCAAGGAACTGAAGTTCCTCGAGACAAGCAATCTAAAGACTAAAACACAAAACAAGTAAATAAATAACACCGTATCCCCGGCAACGGCGCCAAAATTTGATAGGGGTAGTCGTATCCCTAGTCAAAGATACCCTAAGGTACACTAACTAATGCAGATAGTGAAGTAGGGGTCGAACCACAAGGAGACGGGCTTAAATACTTGTTCTAAGGTCTAGACTAAAGATTACGGGTCACTGTTTTTCTGTTTGTTTAAGCGGACTGACAACTAACTGCTATAAGGTAATCAATAATAAAAAGGTCTAGGATCTCAGGTTCACAATGAATGTCAATCGGGTCAGGGAGTCAACTAACAGGTCAATAATCGAACTGTCTAAGGTGTAGGTCCGGTCGGTACTACTACAAACTTTAGAACTAAACTTAACCTGCGGTCGCTAGAATTAAGCTAGTCTACCCAAAATATCGTGACCTAATTAGTCCTTAACCCGGTCGGCGAAAAGTCCTAATTGCGATACTAACTAATTAATCCTGGCCAGTAATTAATCAATTAGAATTAAAACAACATTCAGACGACATTTCATATGATCAGAGACAGGTCAATTTTCTATAACCCAATTAACACCCATTGATCCCCTCAAACCTTAGAAAGAAATTAGCTACTCATGACGATTGTAATTAAACTAACAAAATATGAATTGCAATTAAACATGATGAATGCGAATTAAATTCAATTACAAGACTGAAATCAAATAACTATGAAAACTAAGAACGAATTAAGACGAAAATTAAACTAGTGAATTAAGACAAGAATTAAACTAGAGAATTGAAATAGAAACTAGTATAGACCCCGTGCATGTATGCACGGCATTTATAGAAATTATTTTTTTTTAGTTAATTATTTATACAAAATAGATTTTAATTAGAAATCCGATAATTTTTCATGATTTGTATCATTGTATTTGGATATAATAAAATAATTTTAAATTACATAATTAATCTAGATAACGACCTCAACAAATATAATGAATAAATATGTAGTACAAAAAATTATTATTACCTCTGTGTTTTATTTGTCATTCATACTTCTCGAGACAATCATTTCTCTTTTATATATTTTCTTAATATTTGAATAATTGTGTAAATTGTGAAATGTATATTCACTTTAAATTTATTTTCAAATAGAGTATAATTTTATACTCTAGATGTTGTTATTCTCTATTATTTCAGTATATATAATTTATTTTCATCAATACACTCATTATTAGTTTTTGAATATTTAACTCGTAAGTATTCTTTATATATATATATATATATATATATATATATATATAGAGAGAGAGAGAGAGAGAGAGGTAGGTTCAAATAAGGTCCACGAGAGAGAGAGGTAGGTTCAAATAAGGTCCACAATTTTTTTAAGTCTATATTGAAGTTACAGATGACGTATGCTAAAGTTGCATTTGTTCAAAATTGATATATATACAAATGCAACTTTAGCGTATGTCATCTGTAACTTCAATATAGACTTAAAAAAATTGTGGACCTTATTTGAACCTACCTCTCTCTCTCTCTCTCTCTCTCTCTCTCTCTCTCTCTCTCTCTCTCTCTCTCTCTCTCTCTCTCTCTCTCTCTCTATATATATATATATATATATATATATATATAGAGGTGGGTTCTAATGAGTCCCTATATATGGGTTGAGTCCTTGAGTCCTCATCCCATCCGTTGGATGGGAGATGGATCAAGGGACGAGATAAAATCACTGTTTTAATTAAAAAAAAAAAAAAAAAAAAAAAAAAAGATACTGAATCCACCAAAATAGGAAGGTGAATATTTCAGTAAAGTAACATTCTCATTCATTCAATCATTCATTCTCTCTTTCATCAATTCCGTTTCAACCACCTTCTTCATCGTTCTCTCGCTCATTCAATCATTCATTCTTCAAAATTACATTCAATCATTCATCATCTTCAACGCGCCGCTGCCATTTATTTCAATACAACACAATCAATAACACATTCAGTCAATAATCGTCTTCATCGCGCTGCTTTTCATTCAATCCGGCTTCTACTTTTCATTCAATGGCTGATATGCAAATCGTGGAAAAAACAAACTGTGAGTATATATTGTAGTTTATACTTGAAAGGATATGAGAGTCATTAAGATGATACTAAATTTTTAGTTTCTACTTTTCTACGTTGAACTATGGTAATGTTGCATTTTAATCACATGATGTCTGCGCACAGAAAAGGTATTGGGTTATTTTAGTTCAGATACTGTGTTACTTTAGTGTAGAATGTCCGTTATTTTAATGACAAACTTTTATTACTTTTATGATATGTTACTTTAGTTTATCGAAGACGTTACTTTAGTTCTTAAAGTCTGTTATTGTAACGCGTTAGTGAGTCATGGGGATATTTGAAACCGCCATTGCTAAATAATAATAAAAAAAGATATTGTTTCCTATAATAGTGGGAGTCATTAAAGATGATACTAAAAAAGTTATGTTTCCTATAATAGTGGGAGCCATTAAAGATGATACTAAATAACTCCTATGATTTTAGGAAACAATAACTCCCATAATCACAATCATTCCTCATTCATTCATTCACGTTACAGGTTCATCAAAACCTTAAAAAAAACGCTCCCATCGATCATCACGTTCATTCATTCATTCAATCAAATCTGTGCTCGAAATTCCGTTACTATGAATTCAATGATCGCGACATCTTCATTAACCGTTGATAAGCAATTCATCGAGTATAACAATGGTGAGTTTCGATATTGCTTTCATGTTTTGCGTCAATTTTTATTCATTATCTTGATTAATTTGCGTCAATTTGTGTTCATGTTTTGCGTCAATTTTCATGTTGATATTGTTTTCATGGTCGTGTTATTCATCATAGATTCATATGCAAATCGTAGAACACACAAACGGTGAGTATATATGTTTTGTAATTTATACTGGAATCGCCATGGAAGTCGTTGAGATGCTACTCAATTATTAGTGTTTACGTTTACAATATATTGCGTTACTTTAGTTCATATACTGCGTTACTTTAGTGTAGAGCATCTGTTATTTTAATGTCTACCATCTGTTACTTTATATGTCGTGTTACTTTAATACACTCCAGTTGTTACTTTAGTGTTTTTCATCTGTTATTGTAGTGCATTGTAGTATCCTAAGAGTTTAGGAAACTACCATATTAAAAAAATAATAAAAAAAAGATATTGTTTCCTATAATAATGGGACGTGATTGCCACCAAAATAGGAAACAATATCAAAGAGTAACATCATATAAAAAAAAATACTACTTCCTATAATTATGGGACGTGATGACTTCAAAATAGGAAACAATATCAAATAGTAAGATACTGCGTCATGCTCTCATTTTTATCATTATATGAATTTTTTGCACTAACTTATATCTGGTGTTATTTTAATGAACATTATCTGTTACTTTAATTCATACTATCTGTTACTTTAATGTCTGACCTCTGTTACTTTATATCTGGTGTATAAGCATACTCTGTTAATTTAATTCAATGCACTTCATCTGTTACTTTAACTCTTGTTATCTGTTACTTTAATCCACATGAATGATGTAGGGATGTGGGTGAGAGTTTCCTCCATTGTGCGGTGATGAGATTAAATCAAAGCTTCTGAGATGATGATGAAAAAGAAGAAGACGGAGAGAACGAGAAGGATGAAGAAGAAGCAGAATTATAAGTAGGACATTATGAGTAACAAGTTTGAAACATTGGAATTGTAATGGAGTTGATTTAGTTGGAACCTTGTACCACTTTTTGTTTTGGAGTATCTTAATAAAAACAAACATTGTTCTTTTTGTTAATTGGAACTCCTGTTTTTGCAAGAGACTACTATGCAACGTAACTGATTTTATGAGTTAAAGTAACACAGTTCATGAATTAAAGTAACACATTGTATGAGTTAGAGTAACAGTTTTTGCAAGAGATTATGTAACGTAACAGATTTTATGAGTTAAAGTAACACAGTTCATGAATTAGAGTAACACATTGTATGAGTTAGAGTAATAGTTTTTGCAGGAGAATATATTAAACAACGTAACAGATTTTATGAGTTAAAGTAACGCAGTTCATGAATTAAAGTAACACGTTATATGAGTTAAAGTAACATAGTTTATGGATTATGGCAGTAACATAGTAATATACGTACAATGGCAGTAAGAAAATAATGATTTTTTGGTGAAAATGAAAAAAACTTAATTTTGAAAAAACTTGTTGTGTGAGAGAAAAAACATTTAAAAAGATTGATAAGAGAGATAAAAGATTTGGATTGAGATAATTAAGGAGGAGAGAGAGAAATGATATATTTACTAAATTTGTTAGTTATTTCCTTAATTATGAGATTAAATCTTGTCCATTAATCTAACCTTGAATCAAGGGCTAAGATGGGGACTCACGGACTCAACATATATAGGTGGACTCACCTGATCCCACCTATATATAGAGTGAGGATCCGGTGAGTCTCCCTCCTTAAATGAGTCCGTCCTTTCAATCTGGACCACACAATCAAACAAGATTGAATGGCTGAGATTGCACCACGTCATTAAGGTAAATCACTTTTCCTCTGCCACTTTTACTGTTAACGTACTGTGACACTGCTACTGTAATTCCTTATTACGGTGACAGTGTCACAACAACATATTTCTGTTACTGTAACACTGCTACTGTTACTGTGATATTTCTGTTACTGTAATACTGCTACTGTTACTGTAAGACTGCTACCGTAATTTCTTATTGCTGTGACATTCATTGATTTCGTATTACTGTGACACTGCTACAGTAATTCCATATTACTGTGACACTGCTACTGTGACATTATTACTGTGACACTGCTACTGTAATTCCTTATTACTGTGACATCCTTTGATTTCATATTATTGTGACATTATTACTGTGACATTATACACGTACGTTTAGATTAACTCAAATCAAATTGAATAAACGCTAATTGAATAAATGTTGATTGATTTCTGCAAAATAACAGGAAAACTAACAGAGAATCACCTGTGAGAATCACCTGCAAAATAACGCTAATCAAACGATGATTTTGATAGAACGTGTTGCGTAAATTGATGAATTTGATTGAACGTGTTGCGTATTTTGATTGAACGTGTTGATGAATTTGATTGAGAAAAGTTGGAGAGAACGTAGAAAAACAGAGAAAAAGAAGAAACAGAGGGGGAGAAGAAGTGAGCGTAGAGAGGGAGTTTCGCGAGGGAGAAGAAGTTTATATATGTGCACAGGTACTCCGCGTGCTTTTCAGATTGTTATATATATGTGATATGATTGATAATTGAGTGTGATTCTTTCCTTGTTTGTTATATTGATTTTTCCAAATTGAGAGCTTAAAATTTAGGCGAGAAAAGTTTTGAGAATTTTTATTCTCTTAGCGTGATATGAAGTAAAATATAACATGATATAGTAATAATTATGGCATATATATGGATTATATATGGAATTTATGGCATAATATATGGGAAATAATGTAGATATTGATTATGATGTACTCCCTCTATTTCAACTCAACTTGTTACTATTCATTTTGGCACATTTGCCGAGCCGCCTTTTACACTATCAATATCTTTCATTTTACATTAGCAAAAATTATAAAAAATTTGATATTCTTATTGTACTCATAAAGACGAATCAAACACAATCTCACATGACTATATTCTCACTTATAGATTGTCGAGAATATCGAAGATTCTCCTCAAGTATGAATAGTGTAAAAAAAAAGAAACGTGAAGAGTGGAGTTGAATGGAGGGAGTATAATAATGTAGATATGGATTATAATGTATTCCCTCCCCTTCACTGAGATGTTCCACATCTTCTCTTTAGGAAAATTCACTAAGATGTTCCACTCTCCTTGGTATACATTTTGTATGGTTCTTATTGTTTGTGACCTCACTTTCTTTTATTCCCATTCATTTTCCTCAACATAATTTCTGCTCATTGGTTTCTTCCCAAAATCAAAGTGGAAGATCATATAGAAGGGGAGGGAGTATAATAATGTAGATATGGATTATATATGGAATATAATAGTATGTAATATGTAATAATATATGGATTATAATGTAGATATGGAATTTATGTATTATATATGGAATTTATGGCATAATAATTATTATATCAGGTAATCATACAATATTATATCACCTCATATCATGTTAAATGCATATATGCATAATTAAGTCGAACGCATATATGGAAATTCTAAAATGTAGATTGATATATTGATATATGGATCAGCCCAATCGTCTTGATAATTAAATGATCCAATGAAGATAAGCCCAATAAGTAGCCCAACAAAGTAGGCGGGAAAATACATGAGCGGTGTTATTTGGTTAGTCTCCAAATATTCCATCTCGAATATGATCAGAAAGATATAAAATAATAATCATAACTATTTTATATTCTATGTAAAATATTGTACGGGATAGTGCAATCTTCTATTAAAAAAAAATAATGCAATTATTTGGTTAAAATGGAATACAATATGTTTATACTTTTTAAAAAAAATTGATCATACATTCCATATTAAATATTGTATAAGATATATTCCATTTAAAACATGTGATTTTCGTAATCAATGTAATCAATCAGATTTCGTTAATTACATACTTTTTGTGGTGCATAGATTTATATGTGATGTAGTGATATTTAAATCAGTAAGATGTTAGAGTGTAGTTGGAGAGGAGAACAGTCACACACATGAGGTCAAGGGTTCGATTCGCACCTAGCTCATTTGGTCTAGTTTTTTTTTATTTTTGTTGTGGTTAACTTTAGGCGGGAAAAAATATATGAGTTTTGTTATTTGGTTAGTGGAAAGGGGGATTAAAATTAGAATTAAAGATTATCAATACCAAACAATTGAGATCTAAAAAAGGAAGAACGGAATTCGATGAACCTTGCGAAGGAAAACGGGAAAAGAACGCGACTTCTAGCCTAAGAAAATGTAACGTAATGTGTGTAGCAATAGAATGAAAAGTGATTTCTGACAATCCTCCCCCAACTGATTTAAAAGAAATCAGTTGGACTTACAAAACAGGCCCATAATTCTAATAAGCTAAAAACTGATCAGCGGCCTGGGTGTAACGCACTCGATCGAGTGCACGCAATGCCACTCGATCGAGTGGATGCGTGAATGCTTCAGGTTGAGTTCCGATATGAGGCACTCGATCAAGTGCCTAGCACTACTCGATCGAGTGGGTGCTGTTGGACTCGTGGTTGAGTTCTTCATTTGCTTCTCGGCTTTTCGTTTTCTTCCTCGTCTTCCGTCCTCGTCTCGGCTATCCGGGTTATTACTCCTAAATATGCTCAAAATTGAATCTAACCTGCAAAGTAGCACGAGAACCGACAGTATCGACTTTCTAATAGAAATCGACATTAAACATATAATTATGGAAGAAGAAAAGCTCAAAAACGGTAGTCGGGGGACAATAAAATACGATATAAAATAGGTTGATCAATGTTAACGATTAGTATACAAAAATGAAAAGGAGAATTAGAAATGAGAAGAACGGGATTTGGTACACCCTCAACCTACATGCTAATGGTCTCAGAAAAACGGGCTCGTCGAGTGTCGGCGTAGGCTTGGGAGCGGTTGAGAATGTAAGGTGAGTTAGGGTGTGTGATTGGAGAGACGGTTTTCTCGGTTGTTGGGAGGTTCGGTTTCGGGATGCTTTGTATGTATGAAGCTCTCAAAGTGTGAAGGAGAGGGTCAAAACTGGTGGAAAAAAAGGTGTGTAAATGATGAGCCAAGGGGGGGATTTATAGATTTTACCCCCCGGCTGAGGTGTCACTCGATCGAGTGGCCCTATGTGCACTCGATCGAGTGGCTTTGAAAATGGGTCCTGGTCGTTTTTTGAGGGTGTACTCGATCGAGTGGGTCTAACCGGGTGGAGCATTTTTAGGAAAGTTAGGATTTGATTTTGACTTTGGTTTTGGTTGTTTTTGTCTTTGTTCATTTGTGTATTTGGACGCAGCGCGAGGCTGGTTACGTCTTGGATTTTGACTTTGACCGGATTTTGACTCAGTCGCAAAAGACGATTTTGTCCTCGGCGACTGTTTTGGCTCAAATTAGCTTTATTTTATTGGGAACGACCCGTTGAGTCTGAATTTGAGGTCGGCTTTGAGAGATTTTTACTCCACTAAGGCCCTGTTCTTTTCAGCTTATTTTCAGCCCGTTTCAGACCAGCTCAGCTTCTATCAGCTCAGCTCAGCCCAGCTCTTATAAGCTCAGCTCAGCTCTAGTATTTTCAGCCCAGCTTCAATATTTTCAACTTCTAAAATAATACTTTATAATAATAATATATTAATAATAATATTATTATTATTATATTATTATTTGTTTATTTATTTATTTATATGAAACGGAAGTTGCATTAAGATCGAAACAAATTACAATAAGTTTTTTTTTAACTGGAGCTTGCATTAATAACGAAACAAATTACAAGAAGTTAGTGGGTAGCCGAGAGCTTGCATTATTATTATTATTATTATGGGTTTTTCTACATGGCGCCCCTGAACTTTTCACTTTTCTACGTGGTACCCCTGCTCTTTCTATGTGTATATATGGTACCCTTAAACTTTACTATTAATTTAATTGGTACCCCTTAAAGGTTTTCTTCATCATATTTTGTCGTTAAATTGTGTTTGTAGCTTAGATAAAGACTTCAATACCATTTAACTTAAATAATTAACAAGTAATTGAGCTTAAATTAAGTGTTATCAGTTGATTTGGCAATATAACACCAAAAATATACCCATTTTAGATTTGGTGCATAACTGCGAAAACATACAAGAATGTTAGTTTAAGTTCAATTTTAGATTAATTAGGCATGTTAAATGACGTTTTAAGTCTTAATTTTGAACAAAAAAAGGTAGTTTAGTGCCAAAGTTTGACGGAAAAAAAAAGTTTAAGGGTACCAATAAGGTAATAATAAAGTCTAGGGGTACCAACTATGTTTATAATAAAGTACAAGGGTACCATGTAGACATGTAAAAATGGTAGGGGTACTGGGTAGAAAAGTGAAAAGTTCAGGGGTACCGTGTAGAAAAACCCTATTATTGTTGTTGTTGTTGTTGTTGTTGTTGTTGTTGTTGTTGTTGTTGTTGTTGTTGTTATTATTATTGTTGTTGTTGTTATTATTATATTATTATTATTATTGCATTTCAATATTAATGCAAGTTTCTTTTCATAAAAAAATAATAATAATGATAATAATATTGTTGTTGTTTTTATTACTTGTATCTCTTAATGTTAATAATAATAATAACAAATTATTATTATCATCGTCATTGTCGTTGTCGTCATCATCATCGTTATTGTTATTATTATCGTTATTGTTATTATTATCGTTATTATTATTATTTTCTATTTTTTTATCATCATTGTTATTATAATAATTATTAATATTATTATTCACTCTATAATATTTTGAGGTCTTGAAATAGATGTTATATTCAAATATTTACAACTCTATTTTAATGTCATTACGATTAATTTATTTTTGAGTGAATAGAATATCTAATATACACACACAATATAACATATGAGTATTATTTGTATTGTATTCAAATTTAAGAATATCAAAATTTAAAATTTTGTATATTACGTAATCAAAGATATATACCTAACATTTTCTATTGCCAAGTACTACAAAAACAAAAGTAGAAATCAAATGAATTGGGGGTGAGTACTATGTTGTTGTTATTATTATCATTACTATTATTATTAATTAATTATTATTATTATTACTATTATAAGTAAGGAAAATTTAAGGGGAATAATCCAAACTATGAGGGTCCTTCTCATATTAACCCCAACTTAAGTTTAACCCACAAAAATATGAACTATACCTTCATTTATCTTATTTCACTCTTCTTTTGTTTTTTACCTAGGATTGCCGGTTAACCCCTCCCCCCTCTTTTTCTTCTTCTTCTTTCAAAATCCAAAATCAATAAGTACATCTATAATTCGATCGGTTCAGGAATCAACAAACAACTAATCTAATCCAAAATCAAGTTCAAAATTTAGGAATCAAACAACTTATATAATCAAGTTCATCGATGAAAACAATCCATTAGTTGCATCAATTCAAAATCAAGCTCAAATTTGAGGAATCAAACAACTAATCTAATCAACTCCATCAAATCAAACCAACCATTAATTGCATCAATCTAGCTCAAAATTCGGTTCACAGTGAATGCCTACATCGGTTCTTTGGTTTTCTGCCATGCCCGATCAAACTCAAAACACCTCCACCCTTACTCCACTCTCCAGGTGACCAAAATTCGACCCATCCCATATCGTCGACGTCTTCGTGCGCGTCACCGGCAGCGAAGTCGGCGCCGCCTCCTCCCTTGCCCCCAAAATCGGCTAAGGAGTTGAAGGGTACTGTTAAGGAGAATCTGGGTACTTGTGTTTCTGTTGGCTGTACTGTTGATGGTAAGGATCCTAAGGACTTGCAAGAGGAGATTCAGGGTGGTGATGTTGAGATTCCTGATGATAATTAATCGGTTCTTCTTGTTTACTCAATTTCTACCTGTTTTGATTAAATTGGGATGGTCTTTTAGATGATTTTGAAGTTTAATACGAGTATGGATTAATGGATGTTATGAACAAGCATTTGCGTTAGTTTAATCATTTATGTTCAAAATGATTTGATTTCATTGTCGATTTTTTGTGATTCGGTATGCATTTAGGTTGGGTGGCTTTGATATTGACCTTAATTATAAAGAAGAAGAAGAAGAAGAAGAAGAAGAAGAAGAAGAAGAAGAAGAAGAAGAAGAGAGTGGTTTTACCGGCTATCATGGGTAAAAAACAAAAGAGAGTAAACAAAGATAAATGAAGGTATAGTTGAGATTTTTATGGGTTAAACTTAAGTTGGGAGTAATATGAGAAGAAGCTTCATAGTATGGATTATTTCCATTAAATTTTCCTATAGTATAGAGAGAGAGAGAGAGAGAGAGAGAGAGAGAGAGATTTAGGTTCATGTGAGAACCACTCCTTCAATGAGAACCGTGAGAACTCTTCTCAGCCATCAGATCCTATTATGTGAATGGATGGCTGAGATTAACTTTCCCCCGATTAATTTCCTTACCCCCCATTTTCCCCAATTTCCCACCAACTGAAGCAAATGAACGATTTCCCTCAATTCCCCCCAATTTTATTATTGCAATCTGAACCCTAACATTATCCAACTCTCACTGTATCATACAACTAAGAAAATTTGTCTTCAATCTTCGATCTTCTTCGCAATATCATTTGTCTTCAATCCTCGATCTTCTTCGCAATATCCAGATATTCCTCACTCAATCTTGTTAATTACTCTTCTTTTCTGCAATCGATGATATCAACTCAATCGTTCATTTAGTTCAATTCAATCGTTCATTTAGTTCGATCAATCGGTTAGTTCAATCGTTATCATCAACATCATGCAATTACTTGACTAGTCGATTACTGCTTGCTAAACTAGATTAATTTAATTTCAAACTGTTTTACTTCGCTTAGTCGATGATTTGATTTTTCTTTGTGATAATTTAGTTTTATGTTGATAATTGAGGTTTCTTCCTGGTTTGATCAATGGCAGATAATGCTGCTTGATGTTTTCTTTTGTTTATGATGACTTGACTTAGTTTAGTTGGCATAATTGAGTTTTTTTACTTAATGTTGATTATAATATAATTTTGTTTCTTATGTAGTTATGTGTGATGATGAGTTTTGATCGGTCAATTGATTGGATTTTTGAATCAATGCCATCGTGATGTTTTAATTTGTTTTGTTGATACTTTACTTTCTTTTGTGATTATTGAGGTTTTGTCGAGATAATTTAGGTGTTGCTATGATAATTGAGGTTTCTTCATGATTATGGGTTGAAAGTTGTTTGTTTACATGGTTTGATCGATTGCAGATTGTACTTGCTTGATGCTTTGTTGTTTTTCTTTGTTTTTTTGTTTTGTTGATGGTTTGACTTAGTTTCGTTGGCATAATTGAGTCCCAGCAAACCATTTTATTTGCTCTATAATTGCAGTACACGACGATATTTCATTGCTGTAACACAGTTGTTTGATTCTACGACACTGTAAGACAGTTGTTTATAACTTTCATTGCAAACCCCGCTTTGCTTCATATTGTCGATGGACAAATGAACTCATTGTCTTGATGACTACCTACAGTTCTGCCAGTATATACCACATTAAAATTGGAAAAGGGTACGCTAAAATTGAAAAAAGGTACGTTAAAATTGAAAAAGGGTACGCTAAAATTGAAATTGAAAAGGGTACGCTAAAATTGAAATTGAAAAAGGATACGCTAAAATTGAAATTGAAAAAGGGTACGTTAAAATTGAAAAAAGGTACGCTAAAACTGAAATTGGAAAGGGTACGCTAAAATTGAAAAAGGGTACACTAATCTAAGGGTTGTAAAGGGTTCTCACAGTTCTCACCATAGTATGGGTTCTCACCCGATCTTAACTCTATATATATATATATATATATATATATATATATATATTTCATTTTTTAAAATATTATTAGACAATTTATATAAGTAGTTATTAGTTTCAGCTCTTTTTAATTCAGCTCAGCTTCTATCAGTCTAGCTCAGCTTCTATCAGACCAGCTCAGCTCAGCCTTGTTTCAGCCGAAAAGAACAGGGCCTAAGTGCCCACGTTGGATACTATTGATTCCGAGTCCCGTATTCGAGTGCATTAAAGCATGTTTACGTCCGATCATCATCGGGTGTTTTGCTGGAAACTTCTATAAACACTAGCAGGCAAAATGCGGATGTCTGCAGTCTTACCTGGGGCGGCTCAGTTCTGAGGCACCTGGTCTCGGGCGGCTAAAATCGCGCGTATCGGAAGTTGCTCAAAATACGGATTGATATACGGGTTATTCGAGGTAAATAAGGATTCCGTTTTGACTTTGATTGATTGCATGTTGGGACGCTATTGTTGCTTATTTTGTTTTCACGTTTCGACTTTGACTAGGTTTGACTCGGTTGACAAAGACAGTTTTGCCCCCGGCGGCGGTTTTGGCTCAAAGTAGCTTTATTTTTTTGGAAACGACCCGCTGAGTCTGGATTTGAGGTCGGTTTTGAGAGATTCGTACTCCGCTAAGTGCCCACGTCGAATACTATTGGTTCCGAGCCCATATTTGAGCGTATTGATGCATGACGTCCGATCATCATTAGATGTTTTGTTGGAGACTGCTATAGACACTAGCAGGCAAAATGCGGGTGTGTAGACACCCACATTTTGACCGCCAGGTGTCTATAGTAGTTTCCGACAAACACCCGATGATGATCGGACACAAACGTGCTTTAAATAATCAGAAACTGACTCAAAATCATTGGCATTTGGCTTGGGCTCATTATAGAGTACATATCTCACAAAACCAACCTCAAAATCAGGCCCAGTGGGTCGTTTCGAGTCAAATAAGACTAATTTGGGTCGATTCCGACACCAGGGGTAAAACCGTCTTTTTACGACCGAGTCAAAACCCGGTTAAAGATTTTCCCGGGACACGTGAGTCAGCCGTGACACCTCACACGGCTGATTCCTACTTTAATCCTACAAAAAAATCAGCTTCACAAAATATTAAACAAATCCGTTTAAGGATGGAATTCGATCTCAAGTAGGAATCCTATCCGAAAACCGATTCAGACACCCGACCGAGTGCAAACACTCGGCCGAGCAGCATATTCCAGCCGTGTTCCCTTTCTTCCTTGACAAGAAAGCGGAATTCTCATGCCTTACAGCTTCCTATATTTCCTATCTCTAGCGGTAGTTCAAACTCTCCTAGCCAAGGTCGGGAACTCCCTATAAATAGCCCCTTGCACACACACTTTTACACAATCAATTAGCATCTACAACATCCATTATTCTCATACACTCATATACATCAAATATAGAAATCGACATCCGTACACACACATTCATACAAGCATAAAAACTAGGCACCGAGGAACCGATATCTCGTCCAAAACCCGAAGGAAATCCGGCCCAATACCCGACACCCTTCACGACCAAACCGAACCACCATAACTCACCGACATCTACTCGACGCTCTTGTGCCCAAGCCACGTCCCGACGAGCCCCGATCCGAGTAAACAGAAGCATGTAGGTTGAGGGTGTAACAAAACCCGATTTCTCTTCTTCTTCCCTTCTCCTCCTCGTCGTTCGTTTTTTTTATTACGGGTCATTCGTCGTTTTTTTATTTTTTAATATCGATATTATTAAAAACTATTTATATATATCGAACATTCTTAATAATATGATATCGATTCTCTATAATCGAATATTGTATCAAAAAGAATTATATTAAAATCTCGACGATGTTAAAAATCGTTACATCTTTTTCGTTCAAACTTCTTTTTACAAAACTTTTTTTAATTCATTCCGAATACTCGATATCGATTTCATAATCGAATATCGGGTACGACGAATATCGAAAACATAAATCGAGTACAAATTAATTCATATTTTGTACGCGATTTATCAAAATTAGCAATTTCGAACAAAAAATAAAATCGGACAGACCCGCACGCGAGTCGCGCCACTCCCAGGTGACTCGCGCACGGGCCTGAAACCCGAGCCCTTTTTTTTAGCTTTTTCTCGTTCGTTTTTTATTATTTATTCTACGAAACGATTTCTAAAATTTATATCTTTTCTAAAACTATTCGGAGTATTTGATATTGATTTCGTAGTCAATTATCGAATATAACGAATATCGAAAATATTAGATCGAGTGCAAATTATGCGATATTTGTACGCGATTTAATAAAAGCATCGAATTTTCAAAAAAACCGATTTCAAAAACAGGCCGTCACGCGACCCGCCGGCATCCTAGGCGAGCCGCGCGGCCGGCTGTCACACGACACACCCTTTCTCTTTTATTTATTTTTCGAACTTCGTTTTTTATACAAAACAGCGTCTTTTAACAATATTTTTCAGATTTCGATTAATATTTATTTTCTCGATCTCGTATATTTATTTCATTTGCTGTATTATTTTTACAAATCGATACTAACTCGTTTGTTCATCTTTTGTAGCAAATTCATATCTTTTTCATCTTTTGTTTTATTATACTAAAACGAATCTCACATGCTAAATTCAACTTTGACGTTAAATTTTTCATGCATTAAAACCGACTTAGCAACCCATTCAATTCCTCGCATGATTAGGAAAACAATGTTTGCATATCATTCATCGTATTACTAACGCGCGTATTAAAACATCATTCGATATCCTAGTAGAGGCCGCTAATGTGCGGGCGGGGTTGGGTGTTCTTAGTGAACTTCCCAACACGTACACTCACCCCTTACTCAGAACAGTGGTTTCCGGATGTCCGAAACCATTGGCAACGAGAGTCATTCAATATACGATATATTAACCGCTCAAGTCGGCATCGGTATCGATATGCAAAGGGACGAGCCCAATAAACTCTGACATCGGAATTGGGCCGTAGTTTGTATACGGCCCACTACGACATAGAGTGGGCTCGAACGGTTCCGAATAACCATAAAATTCGGTGGCGACTCCAACTTCGATTTAAATTTCAATTTGACCATCTCATATGGAGATTCATTCGCCTCCTCAAACCCGCGCGTGGCCGCGTCGGGGTGGACCTATGTAGTGTCTACAGTCTAAGATAGTCAAGTCCGCTCATCAAGCACCTGAATACTTCACTGCTTCTCAAATGACCATAAACGTCAAGTGGATCATCACAAACACCAATAAAGTAGGGTGGACGTGACAAACAAGACACGACAAATAAGTCAGTTTACGCCGAAATAACAATCATATAACCAAAGAAAGCAAAATAAACATGAGTGTAACGCACTGAAACTACCCCAACTGTGACACGTACGACAAGTCCCGATTGGGACGACTCTGTTCGAATGCTGCACTCGGGTTTACATCACCCATAACCCGACCAAGTTTCACAAATCTTGTTACCACTTGCATACATTATATACACACAATCATGATACAAGCACAGTATACAACAACACTATCGACATACTTCATGACTCCTCGACACACCAACTTCACACCATCATCGCAAACATCAAAACAATTGTTATTCCCCATTAATCCGAGTGTGCGCACCACTCCTAGGCTTCCTTAGGAGGAGAAATCAAGGAATGAAGGTCTCGAGATCAACCAGGCATAGCTAGTCTTCGCTTGCTTCTCAATCAACAAACCACCAACCGACAACCGTCACGCTCACACAAAACAACAACCATCCTCCAAATAAACTGATTCCAACAACACAAAACACAACACTTAGCATAAACAATAGCTACAATGTCGTGACCCCAAAAGCAACAACATGCAACACACATACATACGACATAAACTGTGTAACGAGGACCTTACCTCAAAAAATCGTGCAAAGATGCTAAGTAATGGTTGATAACAAAATTCCTCTACAATGTCGACTCCTATTATCGTATGTATCACGCAAAACAGGTGTGAAAAACCCAAAATTATGGCCCATCATGGTCGGGATGATTGCTGTCATGGTCGGGACGCACTTGTCTCACGGCCGTGACAGCCTTGCTGCACCATAACAGTGAAAATGATAAAAGAGAACGATAACTAAACTCTTAATTATATTCGTAACTTGCAATAACTAGACTTGACCCTATTCTAACAAAGCATATTAAAGGGATACGTACCAAGTTCTTATTAATGATAATAGTTGAATGCAGTTTGGTATGCACTTACTCTTCCCTTTGTCCTTCTCTCTTTTCTGTCCTTTCCTTCTCTCTAATTCTATGTGTTTTGCTGGTTGTAGTTGAGTTTAGGGTCTGCCAAGCGACAACCATCAATATGTATAATGAGTGGCAAGTTCGAGTAATCAAACGAAATAGACTCAAAACATAGAACAAGGGTGTCTTGGCGTGACAGAACCGGTGTCCCGATCGGGACACCCCCATTTGGTCCATGTACTCTTTTGTGCTAAACCTCACTCTGAATTCCCAAATCAATTACTACGTAAGTCACTAATTAACGAGTCTTGTTATGGATAGAAAAGATGGGTATTGCACGTATTCTATCGATCGAAATTACACATTAGGTAGTATTTTAATTAAAGGTAAATAAAAGAATAAAATGGAGGGAGTTATTGATTGACCCTAAAATTCCCTAACTGATAATCATTGTGAACCGGAATCCCTGGACTCTTTTAATGTGTTGATTTCATTAGTCTAGATTATTAGCTTAACTAATAAAAACACAAATTCTTGAATGAGACGGTCTCACGATAAGTTTATCGTGAGACCTCTCACATAGAAGTTAGATAATTTTATTATTATTTTATTTCTGTGAGTAAGTCTCACGATAAGTTATCGTGAGACGGTCTCACAGGAGAACAACTATAATAAAAATACTCTCTTCCCTACTAAAATTTTCTCACTTTCATTAAAAGAAAAGCCCACTAAGATTGTCTCACTGTAAAACTTTCTTTATTCATCAAATTTACTCTATTTCTATTAGCTATTTTTTGTCATTTGACTTATTGAACCCCACCAAACAATTTATCATCTTTCATTATTGATTTCTTAACCCGTCACATACTCCCTTCGTTCATATCCAAAGGACTCCCTCCATTTCTCGATCATTTGTATATACTCCGTACTATATTACTCCCTCCGTCCCACTAAGATTGTCCTGTATTCCTTTTTGGGTAGGTTCTTAATGATTGTCCCATTTCTCAACTTTCTTTTTTAGTCTATCCTTTTTTACAACTTCGTCCCTACTAAGACAAAGTATTTACCATTTTGTCATTCCATTAACCCACACCACCTCACACATCACCCTATAAAGTAGTCATGATTGTCTATATACTCAATCATCACACCATTTTCTTAGTTATCGTGCAAAAGTAAACGGGACAAATATTTTGGGACGGAGGGAGTATTTATGACGAATATTTTAATTAAATGGAGAGGGATATAAGTTATGGTATGAGCTGGGTATGGAGTCAAGTGGGAGTGGAATCATTTTAGGAGGAAAATCCGTTGTCAAATAAATCTGTTCTGTTGGTTCCCGTTTAGGGAGGAGAGAGAAAGAGTGATTTTTGTGGATGAAATGGAGAAAAGAAAATGGTGAAGGAAGGTTGAGGTGAGGGGAGGGGAAGGGAAGGAAGATATGTTGGGTGTAAATGTAATGGAGCATGAATTTGATTCGAAGCTGAAGATTGAGGATAACAACTTGGAGGACAACGATAGCAGCAATCAACAACAACATCATCATCATCATCATCATCATCATCTTAATAATAATAACAATAACAATGGGGTGCAGAGAGGGAAGAGCTTTCAATTCAGAGCTCCCCAGGAGAATTTCTCGGTCCAGGATTTCGAATTGGGGAAGATCTATGGCGTGGGCTCATATTCCAAGGTTGTGCGGGCGAGAAAGAAAGATACAGGCGTTGTGTATGCGTTGAAGATTATGGATAAGAAATTCATCACCAAGGAAAACAAAACTGCATATGTGAAGCTGGAGAGGATTGTCCTTGACCAATTGGATCATTCCGGCATTGTTCGCCTCTTTTTTACATTTCAGGATACTTTCTCTTTATGTGGGTATCCTTCCTCCCTCATCTCTCCTCAATAATGCTATTATGCTTCATTCTCCTCCTTGTTCTAATTCCAACGCCCTTTCTTTTGCTGCTACATTCAAGATATGGCCCTTGAGTCCTGCGAAGGAGGGGAACTTTTTGATCAGATTACCAGGGTAAGTAATGTCCACTTCCAAATGCTCTTATGTTGTTCTTCTTGTTGTTGGTAATCTCGTTCAATCTTGATTGATGTTGGAAATACCCTTCCAACTAGAAGAGAACCCATCAATTAGTATGACTGGTATTTTGATGCTGATGGAATGATGGTTGATTGGCGAGTCTCTATTCTTTGTTTGGAAATTTCTTAAGATTAACAAGATACCCTCCTTCACAATCGACCTTAACTCATACGTAGTATACATCAGGCTATAGAGCGATGTGAATGGCTGCCATTGTTTGTATCAATTTATTATGCGGGATTAATGTAGACGGCATAGCCCACATTCGTATTATAGCATATTGTCTATGTGGAACGGCTGACTAATTGTCCCACCTAGGATTTGATAATGCTCAAAGATTCAGGATGGATTTGCGGGGAGGTTTCCATACTTGTCTGCAATCTTCTTGACTCTAGTCTTATAGCCCTATAGTGTTTTTGAATAACATTTAAGAAAGGAAGGGGATGGGATGGGATGGGAGAAGGATGGAACGAAAGGAAAAGAATGGAGGCGGGGGCAGGGAATCGACCGAGAGGATTGTCCCTCCGAATGATCGATGCATTTTCATTTGACTTAGAAGGAAAAGTGAATCCCAGCAACCCTATTTGCTAACCAAACAAGGAAGTTTGTACTGTGCCCTCTCTTCACTTCTCTCAATTTTCGTTCAATTCCCTTTTATTAGTAAATTTTTCTTGCAAACTTTTATGCCCTTTTATACAGAGAAGTTTTTGTTGGTACAATTTATACAACTGAAGTTATGTAGCTACTGTTTAATGTTTATCATTTGCAGAAAGGCCGCTTGTCAGAAGATGAGGCTCGCTTTTATACCGCTGAAGTTGTGGACGCTCTGGAGTATATTCATGGCTTGGGTCTGATACACCGTGATATTAAGGTTTTTTGTTTTCCATTTTTTTTCCGATTCTTACTGAATTGGCCTTAACCTTTAGTCTTGTCATGCTTAAGTGTTTGATTGCTTGTCACTGAAATCCTTTGTGTGACAGCCAGAGAACTTGTTGCTGACCTCAGATGGTCACATTAAAATTGCCGATTTCGGCAGCGTAAAGCCTATGCAAGATAGCAGGATTACGGTCCTTCCAAATGCCGCTTCTGGTTTGTTGCTTTAGACCTTTTGTGATTATTTGAGTTTTCTTCTTTTGAACACTGAACATTGTTTCTTTTTGTTTCAAGCACAGATGACAAGGCTTGCACATTTGTGGGAACTGCTGCGTATGTTCCCCCTGAGGTCTTAAATTCTTCTCCTGCAACATTTGGGTATGTAGACTGTGTTAAGTTATGATCTGCATTGATTTGATTTATAAATCCTGTCAATTATGAGCTTAATAGCCTTTTTATGACTGTCAGAACAACTTTTTGTTTGTCTGATCCTGCACTTCATGCCTCCTCTTTTTGAAATAGGAACGATTTGTGGGCGCTTGGTTGTACCCTGTACCAAATGCTTTCAGGAACCTCTCCTTTCAAAGATGCAAGCGAGTGGCTGATTTTTCAAAAAATCATTGCTAGAGACATACAATTTCCAGAATATTTTTCGGAAGAAGCAAAGGACCTCATCGATCGTTTACTGGTATGTTTTCGTCTCTGTAATTGAGTGCAAGTTTTCATGTGCAGCTTTTTGTTATTTACTTATGCTGATTTATATTCTATTATTTTGTGACTTAATGGATAGAATCGTAAAATCTTTCGATACTATCCTTCCTTTTGTGATGGCGGGGATTAAAGTTCTTGTCACTCTAACCTTGTCACTCTGTTCTTGTGATATAAGATCACTATGCTGGATATTTCAGTTTAAGACATAGTAGCCCTACTAGTGTCTCTGTGGTTTTAGTTTGAAAGATGATTTATTTGACTATTTGATGGTGTTTCTACTCAAATTAAATGTAATTTCTTAGATTCTGATCATGTTGCATCTATGCTGTAAGAGTTTGAATTTCACTTTTTGAAATTTTTATTGTTGGCAGTTAGGTGGACCACTCTCTGCACATGAATTATTTCTTTCCGTAGATTAGATTACTCATAGACTGGCAGCAGGGATACGACCCTCTGGCTTGATATTCCCTTTAACTCCTCTAGGAAATTCACTATCCCTATGTTGGTTGGCAAATTTGTGGCCCTGCTAATTATATTACTTATGTCATTCCATTTGACTTGCTCGCAACTACTAGCACTTGAAAGGTTTGCAGTTCACCATCATTTGGATGAAAGTAATGGATTTAGGTTGGAGATCGGATTCCTTCAATTGTAACCACATATATTACAGAATTGATCTCTGTATGTCTTGCAAATTGTTTCTGTAGGTTCAAGAGTTCATTGATGGGAAGTAGGTTATTAGGTTAACTTCCATAATTCAGTCAAGTTGGCAATGTGTTGATTAGGTTCAGTGAGCTGCTCATTTATAGTCAACTTCCTTGAAGTCTCTTTTTTCTGGTAAAGGCTTCTATCTTGTTTTCGGCACACAACATTGAGAGGGATGTAATTAATAGAATACTAGTTTAGGCATGTGCAAGTGCAAGACTTATCTAGAGACTATCGTGTTAGCAATCTATAGTTTTCCGAATGAGATACTGAATTATATGTTATATTTTTGTAAAGTCTTTTGATAGAAAGGTATGGTCATATTTTAAGTACATACTCCCTACTTTTCATTGCTATCTTCCACGTTTATTTTATAACAATTTATTTGATTTCTTCCACTTTTTGTTTTTTTTGGTATCATACTTCTCTATTACCTAAGTGACCCACTTCACTCTCTTTCTACTTTTGTATATTATTTTTCTCAAGCAATGTCCCACTTTTAAAGTGGAAGGAATCAATGTAAAGAAGGGAGGATATTACAATAGAATTTCTGTTAACACTCTCTTGACGCTGAACTCTGTGCAGATGGTTTGGCATTAATAGAAGGGTTGGGTAAGGCTGAGTTATTCTTTATTTGGTGGGCTAAATTTGTGAGGCTTTGGTTAACCTAAGTATTTAGTCAGGATTTTTTTTAATGAGAGCTAGACTCGTGTTTCTTTTCTTTTTTAGTGGTTTCTCATTTAATATATAGAAGATATACGAGATGAGCACTTATGTACATATAGAGTAAATGGACAGATTTAAGGTATTAGAAGCTAATCTACTCATCAACAATCATCTAACTAAAGCTACTGCTATGAGGCCACGACCACCACATTGTTGCTCTGACTCGGTTGTGGAAATGTTTCATGTTTTCACTCTAAAATAGTGCTAGGTGGGTCGTGTTGGAAGGTCCCTACACGTAGGTGTGGCAAAACTGACACGGTCCGAATTGACCTTACCCGCACTTGGATGGAAATAGGACCCAAATCAGGAACTTACTCAACCCATTTGATCTAACCCACATATGCCCCAGATCACAATATCCTTGATAACATACCTGAAATTGGACCGAATATGAAAGGACATGCCCCAACCCAAGGAATGGTTGTATACTGGAAAGGCGGATATGACCAACACTTGTTTGATCCGCACCTCGCCGGTTGGCCTGTTTGGTAGACTTACAACAACTACCCTTTTGTATTCTGCAAGTTAGTTGCTGGCGTCCTCACCATCTTCAGCCTATATAGCGAGAGGTAAGAGAAAGAGATTGAATAAGAGAGAAGCAAGACAGATCACTATGGAAGTGGCAACTTTAGTAGGGATAAGTGAACATGTTGGGGAGTAAGGCTTTTTTGTTGTGGTTGATGAAGTGATTAACTCGAAGGGGTTGAAGTTCGACGCGGAGCTTTTTGGTTGTTAAGTTATAGTAGTATTGAGCAATATCCAACAGCGCCAGTCCTTTATATAATTAGGTACAAACATCAGTGGCATTCTTTTAGGTAGGTTTTGGGCGAAAATTTTGCCAATTAGTAGAAGCTTTTGTTAGAATAAACGGGGAATCTAAGCCTGCTTAAAGTGTTTATATTGACAAAGAATAGATGACGGTAAGTAATATGGTGTCACATCTTAAGACTTACATAATTTCTTAACGTAAACAAAATGTTAAGACTACCTAATTTCGTAGCGTAAACAAATCTATTCTTATTTACATTAGGAAATTATGTAGTCTTTAACAGCACATGTTTTTTTCTTAGCAAATACTCGTATAATGTATTTGCCTACTAGGTAGCTTGGATACGGGACGACGATGGACACAAACACAAACATGTGACATGGAGTCAAAATCTTGCAAGACATAGACACGGCAAAATAAAGAAATTAATATACATATTGAAATAAAGAGAATTTGAAGCCCTTAATAGTGCAAATAAATTTTGTTACTTAAAAGACCACTAAGTTTTTTTTTTTTTTTGCCATTGGAGAAAATACATCCCTAACTACCACGCATAGCAGCTGCTGCTAAGTTGTGCAAGGCATAGACACGGCAAAATAAAGAAATTAATATACATATTGAAATAAAGAGAATTTGAAGCCCTTAATAGTGCAACTAAATTTTGTTACTTAAAAGACCACTAAGTTTTGTTACGTAAAAGACCACTAAGTTGTAAAACGATAAACCAAACATCAATGTATAATTCAAATTTAAGCATAAGTGTTACAGATTCAAAACTCTGCAATGTAATATAAGTACTCCCTCCGTTCCAATCAATTCCATACATTTGGTTATTGTGCATTATTCATAGGTGAGAAGAATTACCGATATAACTTTTAATATATACGATAAAATATAATCATGTGAGATCTTGTTTAAATTTCTAATCGAGTGCATCATGAATATCAAATTTTTATAACTTTTAGAAATATGTACTAAAGATATAGACAAAAGAAAATGTGTATTGGTGTACGTGATAAAACAAATGTATGGAATTAATTGGGACTGAGGGAGTAGTACGAAGTAATTAATTATTTAGTGTTCAAGAATAAGCGAGGAAAAAATAAGGTAAGATGCAATACCGTATTAGACTATTAGTCCAAATGACAAAGCATAACACATCTCCGTAGATTGGAAATTAGAAATCTAACAAACTCCACTATAAACACATAAATATAGCCCTTCATTTGAGTTCAAAAACCCAACAACGATCCCTCATTTAGAGGTGTGTTCAAATGCACAGACGCGCTTAACACATGTATAAATGTACATGTCTGAATAACTTAAAATAAAGAAATGTATATGAAACGTGTTGACGCGTATCCGATGTGCATCGATGTCGGACAGACGCGCTTGTTGTGACGTGTGTTCGTGCTTCCTAGGTTGCCAAACATATTAATTAGCCTAAACTCCACAACCATCACGAGTTCACAACCCTGTAGGAAACGTTTCGAAATCGTATATCTGTATTATTCTGTTGTCTAATTGCTTGCCGCGGCCATCATGATCTTCCAACGACTATCAATAATTGTGGCTTATGTTTCCACAAACATATCTGTCTTTAATGACTCCTCTGTTGGCATTAGGTTAAGTATAAGGTGGGTTTGTTTCATTAAATGGGCTTATCTGCTGGATACTTCGGGAAAAGGGCCAAATTATACTCACGAAGCATTAGGATTTTTGTGAATCTTTGATTTAGTGTAGGAAGATAAAAGATAAAAACAACTTAAATGGAAAAGAGGATAATAAAACAGGAGCAAGTAGTTTTTAACGATGGCGGGTCTAGTTCGTGTTCGCATGAGGAGGGTATGCCTCCGTCTATGCCTAAAATGCAACATCATGCTTTGATGTAGCGAACTAATTTATATGTATCTGGCCTGCTTAATCTTTCTTCTTGTTGGTGTTTCATGCAGTCTACTGATCCAAGCAAAAGACCCGGTGCTGGACCTGAAGGATATTCTGTTTTAAAAAATCATTCATTTTTTCGTGGAGTTGACTGGACAAATTTAAGGGATCAGTCGCCTCCTAAACTAGCAATGGAGTCTCAGGTTAGCCTCCTCCCAGGAGTTTATTTAGTCATTTGAATCCCCTCGGCCCGAATTCAGAGCTCGAAAACATAACTTTATTCTTGGATCCCAAAAAAACCAAAATGTTGCGTGTGTGTATATATATATGTATGTATTTGTTCTTATAGGAAATGTATTGTGAAGTGTTTGTTGAATCTTCTCTTGATCAATATTCTCTTTTCTGACACCATATAGGGTCATTTTAGTGGGACAGATTACTCTCCAGACCCATGGAATCCCATACATGTTGGCGATGGATCAGGAAAATCAAATGATGTGGGCGGCGATGCATCGTCATCTGCTGAAGCGGCTGGTCACATTACAAGACTCGCCTCCATTGATTCCTTTGATTCTAAGTGGTGGGGACTTTGTGCATGGAAAGTGCATTGATTCTAGTTTAGAGCACTTGTTTTCCAAACTAGGTCAAAATGTGCTCACTATTCTTCTAGAGTTGCACTTTTATTAAGCTGCACTGAATTTCGTGAGATTGTATTGACAGGCAACAGTTTTTGGAACCTGGTGAATCTGTTCTCATGATCTCAATGGTGAGAAAAATGCAGAAGTTATCAAGCAAGAAGGTTCAGCTGATTTTAACCAACAAGCCAAAGTTGATATATGTGGACCCGTCAAAGCTGGTTGTGAAGGGGAATATAATTTGGTCTGACAATCCGAATGACTTGAACCTTCAAGTCTCTAGTCCTTCGCATTTCAAAATATGTACGGTGAGGTTCTCTTTTTTCAAACACAAATGAATTGACTTCTACTGGGTGTGGAGGTACTACTTGAGTCTTGTATGAGATTGTAAAACTTGTATGGGAAAAGACCGTCTTTCAGTGAAACGGTCTCCTGCAATCAATTATGCTTCCCATTGTTTCGTTCAAAAGCTAACTATTGTGTTTGTTCTGTCATATTGATGCAATTTTCTTTGGCTGTTTATCCTTTTGACAAAATCTGGTCAGCCCAAGAAGATTATGTCATTTGAAGACCCGAAGCAGAGAGCATTGCAATGGAAAAAAGCCATCGAGGGACTTCAAAACCGGTGAATGTTTTTGGTTTTCATGTTACAGCAACACTTGAATTTTTTTTTTTACAACAGAAATTTGGGGATCTTCAATACGGAATGGATCTTCAAGAGATTTTAGTTTATAAAAAGAAGGAAAGATGTAGAAAGTTGTAAGAATAGGCCTGTTGAAGGCATGAAGAAGTTGTAATTGAGGGACTTATCTTTTTTCGTTTCCTCCGGTCACTCTTCCCGTCATTTTCATCTTATTATCAACGCTTTCATCATCACCTAGAAGACTTTGTTTCGTGATTTCAATTAATGTACACTCGCCTCACCCACCCGTAACTTGATCCACCTTTTATTTGTTAATTAATAAATTATTAATTGAAATTCTTATTATCAAAAAGTTGGGAGTAATTGATTTGCCATGCTTCATTTTGTCCCCCTTCTCCCTCCATAAATCTAAAGTGACTGAGTCTATGACTCAAACAAGGTTAGTCACTTGAGCTGCAAAGATCCTTTAATCCTTTGAGTGAATGACAAAAACAAGAGATATCTTTTGTATTTCTGATAGGTCCCCGTAACAAATGTTCGAGACAAGGGGAGTATTTACAACACCTCTTGAGAAATCTATTTTGACCTTGGTGTTGTGAAAGAAAGAGTGAAGAGAAACTAGAGAGAGATAAAAGAGAAGGATGTATGATTTCTCATACGCTCAAACTTCAAGTTGAGACAATAATACATGTTGAATGCTTTCATGGATGATGATGCGGTGGATGCTAATGCTCGTGATCTCTCTACTGCTTCCTGTCAGCCTGCTTTGGCCCTTGTACAACGTAGATTCATCATGTTTAGACTTTATTTAAGTTTCATTCTGTTCGTGTTGTTTTATATAATACCCCAATCCCTTAACAAAAGAGCACACATTGTAGGTGTGACTCTAAACTTGTTGTAGGGTGGTTTGACTTCGTTGGCAAAAAAAAAAAAAAAGTTGAGTTGACCCTAACACATGACTGTCTAAGTTCCCAATATTAGCCTCTAAATCCATCCAAAATGAAAGTATTTATCCAGAACTAAATCAAGTAATGGAGGCCTTTTCTTTCTTTTCTTTTCTTTTCTTTTGGGTTTTTCCTTTCATTTTCTAACGGTTCGAAGGAAGAAGTTACAGATCCACCGGCGACACTATGAGTGGAGATGCTACATTGTAGTAGTAAAGGGGATGAAAGAATGGAAGGTAAAAATTAAAGTAGGATGAACACCGATACAATGGAATCTACACTGACACTGGTAAAGAGTTGATATACAATTTTTCCTGCCATGCTATCAAAGTCCATTTACATTTTGCCTGCTAATCTATCAAACCATATTTTGCCTCTTTTCTTGCTTTCTTCCACCCAAAAACAATCACTATACATCCCACCCGTCCTTGCGCTGATCGAATTCAGACTTTCGGTCCGACAAACTTCCATACAGCTCTGAAAACTTTGACAGGCATTCACTCCGTTTCTGGTAGTGCGTATCTGTGTTGCGGCTGATAGCAACACTTGAAAACTTGGAAGTATCAATTGCCCAAGCTGGCCTCACGTATTCGACGGTGGCAGACTTACTCGCATTTGCGTACAAGTAATTTAGCAGAACGTCTTCGCAGTTAAACAACTCGTCAACCACTGTTCTGCCCACCTTGGCTTCCATGCTCCAATACCTTTGAAAAGCAAGTTGGGAATCCATGAAAGCTGCCCCAGTCAAAATCATGTTATACCCTTTCCTTCGTCGAGCATACTTCTCCGCCCGATACTTGAGCGGTTTTCCACCTACAAGCCGTGGGTAGAACCCCACCAGCCTATCTGGGTGATCCCGCCATACTTTAAAGCCACGCTCTATGTCATCACATTTCATCATAATATCATCATCAAGCTCCAGAACAGCACGCGTCTTTATCAAGGGATCCATTTTGAACCTATTATTGAGTGAATTCAATTTCTCCACTCTGATTCTGACCGGGACAGCTGAATCAAATTCACTTTGTTCAGGAGCTTCTCCCTTGTTCCACACCACCACAATTTCCCTTACTGAAGCACACCTCGAATAGTGCTTAATGTACATCTTCAAGTTCCACAGTCTCGCATCATATGTCATAGTTAACAAAGTGAACTGTGAATACTGACCTCCCACGGGGTAGGGTGGCTCCGCTCCATTTCCCCCGTACATGTATGTGATCCCATTGCACATCAAAGCCACCCCTGATATACAAATCAAGAGAAGAACCGCTTTGCCTGTGCAACTATTGGGTCTAACCCACGCCCGTAGAAAAGCAGGGATTCTGTTCAACCGAGTACATATCCACCTAAGTTTTGTAGACAATGTATTTGGCCTCTCCCAGGCTAGTATAGTATCACTTCTCTTTCTCAGGTTATGCGGGCACCAATTGAGTGGGATGAAACACTTCACTGCGCCCAAAAGAACACCTAATAATATGACAAGCAGTGCAACAGCTAAGATAGAAATGCACCCAAGAGCAAACCGACTGACTGAGTCACCCGATGGCACACGGTCTCCATCCATAACCCCAATCCATTCCCCAGAACTGAGCTGCTGCACATCAAGGTGATGAGAGCGAATTCCATTCCAGGCATTGCGGCCCTTTTTGGACTTCTGAAAGCCGGAAGACACCTCTATCTCCTTATATTCCTCCTCTGTAAGCACTTCGACCTTAAAAGTACGGATCTTGCTTCCATATGTTTCTGCACAATCCTGTCCCACACGATAAAGGTTTCCATTATAAGCAAATGGTCTGCCTCCGTTGCGAGCTCCAAGGCTCTTGTCAGCATTGTGAATAGGATTTTTCTTGTGAGATATCCACGGCCCAAAAGGTGAGTCACTGTGCCATATTTCGAGTTGTCCATTCTTCCTAGCACCGAAACCACTGTGATCAGATCCAAAAATCCAATATTTGGTCTCATGCTTGATAAGAAAAGCATCAACAAGTGGCTTGTTCATAAGGACTTTTTCAAGTTTCCATTGCAGTGGAAAATTGATAGCTTTGTAAAGACGGAGTTCGCCTTTCTCACTGCTCTCAGGCAGCATAAATACCTGTCAAGGAGAAAGGCAAAATTCATACAAGTTCTCTCAAAAACAGTGAATGCATGGTTTTCATCTGATTCAAGCTTATAAAGACACAATGCTTGGGAATGGTTTCTCAGTAAAAACATCAAGGAACAACACAAGTCAAAGAGTAGAACAGCTAGACATGGCTGTAGAATTATAAAAGACACATTTTTTAGTTAATAAGGAATTAAGGATGGCTCATGTGATAGTATTTGCACAGTTGCACTTAAAAGGCAACAATTAAATTAGCTACCAAGTATATACAGTAAATACAAGAATACGACCTTAAAGAGAGAACAGAAATCTTAACGTAATAGTTTTTAATCCCAAAGTAAATACGGAGTAGTTTTTACCGAAACCAATTATAGAGCCTTAAACCCAATATAATGCTTTGGAGTCAGTTCAATTTATCACCATTGAAATCACCGGTGATAGACTGATAAGCAAAATTAAGAAAAAGAAACGTAGTCGCTAAACATATAGGGATAAGGAAGTTCTGCAAATGCGGAAAAAAAATCTTTTATTTTAAAAAAATGTTGAAAAAAATTAAGTACAAATTGACATACAATGCCTTGAAAACCAACTGCCGATATATGTCATGTAAATCAAGATGCAAACAAATCACAGCACAGACTCAACAAATACAAGTTGCACAAAAATTTACCATAATTGTTGTACTTATTTTCTCACAAGCCAAAAGAAGAATCATTTTCCAGTAACCTCTACATCTGTTGTCTGTGAATCTACGATATTTTTTATTCAATACTTAAGGGAGCACCGAAAGAAAATAAATTAACATAAATATACAGAAAAATAAAAACTCAATTGCCATTTCTGGCATACCAATCTGAAAAGGTACTACAACTAAAGAATTCTGACCTCGCCATTGTAATTAAAGACATATGGGTAAGAAAGATGCCAGTCTTCATCCAATGCTATACCCATGTGTTTCCATGTAATCCCCTTATCAATGCTTTTTGAAACCCCAATGTCTCCTTGCATAGTCACTGAATTTTTCGTCTCATAGAACATGTAAATCACATCATCCTGTATGGCAGAGTTGAAAATAACTATAAAATTGCAGCGCCAAGCCAACTGCCGAATCTATTGCATTCAAACAACAAGAATATAGGGACATGCAAAGCAACTACTGCCATAACTGTCTGTACTGAACATGAAGTGAATCTGATCACACAAATATAAAACAATAGTAGCAAGATAACATTGGATCAGCATACAAGGTTCATCACGTCTGATGAAAGGGAACAGATTCCAACACCTAGATACATCTGCCCAACCTGTCAAGGCTCTAGAAGTCCCGTAACTCCCATTTAAAGTATAGGGTATAGCTTTTTCATCAAGTCGTCTAACTAACGGCACAATGGCTGCTACCTTGTCATTTTCAAATGATAAGATTATTTCTAATTCCAGCAAAAACATACGGCATAAAGCTAACAGTGGATTTTAGAAAGAAATTTAAGCTTTCAAAGAACACCAAAATTCATGAGGAGACAATGAAGGCATGCCACAAGGGATCCAGATTATGCTGAATACTGCGCACTTGACGGCTTAGAAATGCAGTCATCTCCAACCATGAGAATGGAGGAAAAATCTCCACAGAAGCACTCTCAATGACTCAATCTAAGTGTACTCACGTTTAGAAATGCATTTCATGGTACAAAACAAAGTGACAGGCAAGAGAACAACAAAGCTGTTGGCGTCAGTTAGAGTGAAGGCAACACTATAGGAGTACAGTTATCCAGTTCTCCTCAATTCACTTTTTTTTTTTAACTAAAAATTCATTTGAGCTTGACAAGTACGTTAATAATTTAATGAATTTTTTACCATGGCAACAACCTGGTCACTTTGTTGTAAGGTTATAATACAAATCAAATTGGACTGTTGAGGTTTTTAAAATTCATAGACGTATCAAACATGTAGGCACGCACAGATGGGGTGAGTAAGGTTGGGACATAATTGGATTGGTACCTTTGCCATTTTTATTATAATATGCTTTCTTACAAGTTAATGTTTCAAACAAATGCATAATTTTACACGATTATTTGTCGAATGGGAAAAGCTAAGGCTTAGACTAAGAATAAGATGAACATTGTTATGATTGTTATGAATTGAGTTGAAGAACCTAAAAGTAGAATAGTTAGGGTGGCGCCAGATTTGGACAGGCTTGGTTGTGAAATGAAGGCTGTTAATCAACTATAGTGAGTGAGCACCAGGCTGGCTGGTATAAAGGATTCCTTTCCTTTTTCTTTTAAAAAAGAAAAAAGGCATGATTAAGGTTGCAGAAATCACATGGGCAGTGGAGATGAAAGAAAGACGTACTTGGATGAAGAGGAAAGGATCGGCAACAAAATTGCTGGGGAAAGCAGGCAGTGAAGATGCAGACGCACAGGTGATGACCGGATTTGCCACTGGCCACGCGGCACTCTCATTATTCCACACATCCATCTGAACCAACCAATTCATTCACTCACTTATTCAACACCAATAACACCAAATAATAATATAATCATAACCAAGGGGGGATGTAGATAGTAGCAAAAAAAATTGGTTAAGATTATGGAGTTTAGGTACCCAAGATTTGAATTCTAGATTTGGCCCCGACCATAAGAGTAAGGAATAAGAAGCATGCATTTGAGAAGTGAAAGGAGGAGGAGGAGGAACATACAGCGTCAATAGGGAGGAGGGAGAAGGGGGAGTTGCCAAAGAAAACACCGATAGACCAGGATCCTTCATTATCCTCCTGGCAAGAGGCAGGGGCCATTGAGGATGGGGATGGGGATGGGGTTCTCACAAAAGGAGTAAAGACAAGCCAGACATAGAGGGAGGCAATTGAGGCCAACACAAGCATGGCACCCATGAAGAACACCATACCCCCTTGACCTCCGCCTCCGCCTCCGCCTCCCCGATACAGATATCCCCACCTACCACTGCTGCTGCTGCTGCTGCTGCTGTTAGTACTAAGTTGACTTGTAAGTGGGTGCTCCATCTTCAATCTGATGATGCTGCTGCTGCTGCTGCTGTTCCCTACAGCTACAGCCCCCGTCGTCACTCCTTTCATTTCAATCGTCTCCGCTTTCAATCATCCCCCCGCTCTAACAACAACAACTCTGTCTGTCTGTCTTGTGTGTGAGGGTGGAGGGTTGATCAGTGAGGACTCCTAAATTAGGAAGGAGATCGGCAGAGGAGGAGGAGGAGGAGGAGGAGGGGTGGCCGCCTCTATTCTATGTTTGTATTCCTATTTAGTTTGGTTCTGAGGGGAAATCAATGAAATGAAATTATGGAATAAACAAATTGGGAATTGGGAAAAGACGAGAGCGGTGGGGGGAGGGGGACGGGGACGGGGAGATGATATACTCTTCGATTTTATTTTTTCGTTCGGGTGTTTCCTGGGAAAAACACTCGCAGACGCAGACGCAGACGCAGACGCAGACGCAGACGCCTTCACTTACCAAGTCAAGTCGCCCACCCCTTTCACTTTGCTTTCTTATTCAAACCACTGTCTTAACTCTTTTCTTTCTTTCCTTCCTTCTTCGCTCTACTTTTCCATCCTCCGCGGCTCCACCACCCCCTTTCTTTTTCCTTTTAATAACTTCCCCAACACTTCGGTTTGAGCCGACCTTAAATCACTCCTCACTTTATCTCCTCTAACACATCCAATCCATCTTACCTGAAATCGGGTGCATAGAATCGGGTAGGGATCCTCTCCATTCCCTCTTCTCCATTACTTATTAACGGAGTAGATACTATTCGGAAACGATCCAACGGTTTCTACTTCTATCATCTAAAGTGTATCAAAAGTAATAGAAACTTGTATTTTAATACAATAGGAGAGGAAATGGAGAGAAACTAATGGAGAGAAACTAATCTCAATAGAATCAACCTATTACCCTTCCATTCAATTAAAGATTTACATGTAAAAAAAATACTCCGTAATTCATATAGCATTATTAGTATATCAAACTAGTATACACCTCGTGATAAAATCACGAGGTTGTTCTAAAGAAGTTATATTGCCCCGTGGTTATTATATTGACGTGTAATTTTTTTTACTTGACAAATCGAATTAGATTTGTAAAGAAATGAGTATTAGATATAGGATCGTTTGATATAAAGGATACGGTTTTCAAATTTGTATCATTCCTATATTTAACTTAGAAGAGAATTACTTTGAATAGGGGTTTGACTACTTTAACCTGACTTCCTCATTCTTTAACTGTTTAATGGATTATTTTTACTGAAAACGGGTGCAATGAACATACACCGACACCAATCGTCACTCATTCCCAAGTCTCAACCGTCATCATAAGATTCATAACATAATTACATAAAGATACCTGTAGACACCCACATTTTGAGCGTCGGGGTGGACCTATGTCATGTCCACAATACCTAAGATAAAATATTTTGCTCATTATAGGATGATATATTAACTTTGTAGAAATTTAATATGGAGCATAATTTAATATTTCTCCCAAAGTAAAGTAAACTTCAGTTTATTACACTCCGTATATTTGTTAATGAAATTATACAAATAATTCTTTTGTTTTATTGATATCTTTCACATTTTCTTTTGTAACGCTTTCTTTGATTTCTTTCACTTTCATTTTTAGTTATCATACTTCTCTTTTGCCTAAGTGTGTAACTTAGTTACTCCCTACTTACTTTACTACCTTTCTAATTCGGTTCATTTTTTTTTCTTAAAAAATATTCCACTTTTAAAATGAAAGATATCAATGAAATAGATGAAATATATTGTTTTAAATATGAACGATTTCAATCAAATTAAATGCCACTCCACGATTTCCTCTTGCTTTCATTAAAACGTTATTGATACAACTTTTTTTGAAGAAGTTATTGATACAGTAGTTCAAAGAAGAGTAGTACTCCGTACATTTAATTACGTCCATATTAAGAGAATTGAGAATCTACTAATAATTCCATTAAAAAATTACATTGAGACAATTTCACATTAATTTATTTTAATTGCTACTTATGTTATTAAGTGAAAATAAAATAACAGGAACAATTTTTGACTCGCCACCAGCTGCACTTGATTATTTGTTTCTTGAAATCGTATCCGATTTCATGTTTTGCAAAAGGTGTGGAATTTCGCTTTATCTTCTTCACTTATCGTACGTAACAAACAAAATTCAGAAAATAATCAGAAAAACATCAACCATAACTCGTATTTTCTGGAGATAGACATAACATAAATTTTACTCGTAACAACAATCGTTTAATTTTACTCGTAACAACAATCATTTAATTTTACTCGTAACAACAATCGTTTATCTCGGAAATTTGTTTTACCGAAGAGATAGGCATATGTTATTTTTAAGGGTTCCATTCTTTTAGACTGTTCTCAATGAATTGATCTAATATGTACTAATAATTTGTATTTGGTATTTACTACGTAGTAAAAAAACAAATTTCACTTGCATAGTTTTTTTCCCTTGTTAAAAAAGGCAAATGTTTGAGAGGCATTTAACATAACTTTGAGTCCTTATTGTGCCACATAGTTGAGTTGGACATTTTTTAATATAGAGAGAAGGTACTTCCAATGTTAATTAAGACCCTCCTTTGTCATTGGTTAAAGGAGATGTTATAAACTTGTCACTTCCAATCAAGGGAAACATCAGATGAGTCGTTTCCGTCCACTTATCATATTGTACCATCCTGCAATTTAAAACAAATTGCTCATGTTAGCCCACATTGCGGACCAACTTGTACTACTATCTAATCTAAGAGCAACATTAGTTTCGACTATCGAGTCACGAAAAAAGTGTACTTAGACAGTTCATTTTGGTTTATGTTGTGGTTCATTTTGGCCACGAAAAGATTAAAAAAATATGTAAAATTAAAATTACTAATCAAAATGGTAACGGTTTAGGGTGGCTAATACTTCATACGGTAATGTTAAACTGACTTTTTAAGACGTCTCTAATTGGTCAAAAAAAGAAACTGGTAATACTTCATAATTAATTCAACTTAGTAACAATTCTATTAATACACTGGTTTATGTTATGGTTTACTTATAAGTGGATTAAGACACTGGTTTATGTTATGATTTACTCACTTAACTATATCCTACTCCCTCCTCCCCACATTGATGTTCCCATTTCAATATGGCACATTGATTAAGAAATCGATAATGAATGGTGGTAAATTGTTTGGTGGGGTTCAAGAAGTCAAATCACAAAAAGTAACCAATAGAAAGAGAGTAAATTGGATGAATAAGGAAACTTTTAAAGTGGGAAAATCATAGTGGTGTTTCCTTATTAGGAAAGTGGGAAAATCATAGTGGGGTGGAGGGAGTAGAATATAGTTAAACCCGTGAGGTTTAGCACACACTGCTTAAAATTAAAATTACTAATATGATAAGTAACGATGGTGAAAGTACTTTTTTGATTTATGAGTAGCTTTAGAATTTATTAATACAACAAAATAAAAATTAGAGAAAAACTCTTATCAGATTTTAATTATTACCTGCACTTATATAAAAAAAATATTACATAGACATAAATTGATAAAAATCAAGATCAAATTTTAAACATAGAAAAATAAAAATGGGGAAAGTCATAAATTTACCTAAAAATGAGAACTTTAATCCAAATCTGACGCCACCACCTGCGGAACACCAACCACAAAGTACAGTACTTTTATCAGTCGTCATTGATACTTTACTTCAAAATTCACAGAAGATTAGACCAAGATTACAACTCAAACAAAATTCAACTAATAATTCAAATTGTAATTTCCAAATTTCAAATGTAGCTAAAAAAAATTGCATCAAAAAAAGGAGAAAAAAAAGGGAAAATCCAAGATTACAATTTGAATCAAGATCTGTACACAGTACACTGACCTCGTTCAGATGCTTCCACTTGTTCATTTCCTCATCGTAATTCCTCTGCTTCTATTTTCGATCACCTGAAAATGTGGATTATAATTGACAAAAACCCCTATCAACTACTTACATAACAATAAAAATGGGGAAAAGCTTGGAAATTTACCTAAAAGCTTGAAACTGACTAACTGAGTATGAAGCGTGTGTAGATTCTGGATGATCAGAGTCGGTTTAGAGGAAGGATCTTGAGAGGTATGACGATTTTGAAAGAGAAAAAAACGATATGCAGTAATTTATTATAACCAAAGTTCAAATCAGGTTGGAAACCGAGGAGCCTCATTTTTTTCGAAAGAAAGGAACTTGGTTCTATGAACAATATCTTTAAAGCTTTAATTTGAAAAGGGGGTGATGGGTCACGAAAAATTTATAGCAGATTTGAATTAGTTCTCTGCATCTTTCAATGTGTGGTTTCCAAGGATTTTTTCAATGAGCACGTTAAATGCTATTGTCTCCTCCCTATGCTCTATTTTTTGTGAGGCTTCCCATGCTCAATTAATAATTACTCATGTAGATTAGGGGGTAATCAACAATTAAGGGGAAATGTGAGGGACAATTATGTAAAATTAGGAAAATATGTGCTGAGATTTGAAGGATGAAGGACAGCTCAAGTTGGGGGTAATTGTGTTTAGAGGTTGTGCCACGTAGAATTGTGTGGGTTCTTCTTTTATAAATAAAAGATAATTTTATGGATCTACCCAATTAAAGTGTATATATAAAGCAATAACATTTCGTGTGTGTATATATATGATATGAGGTTTATATGGTAAAATCTTTTGTCTTAAAATTGTAAAATTTTATTTGGATGAGAAAGGATTATTGAATTGAATGCAACTTAAAATAACATGAAAAAAAAAGTTATACCTTCCTTAACTTCACATATATTTATCAAAACCTTTCTCCATCCTCCTCCAAAAAAACCCTAGCCTCCAAAAAAATCTTGGGGCTACCATCATTAATTGGTGGTAAGCCCCCCAATTTAACGTTATTATATCGTTTTAGTATTGTTATCACGTTATTATATCGTTTTAGTATTGTTATCGGTATTAGTATTATAGTTATAATAAGTCCTCTCCTTTTGGAGAGTTTCGTCCCCATCAATTGATGGGTTTCGCTCTCTCTCTTTTAGGAGAGATGTTAAATCTATGATAGCGGAGAGGACGCGAAAGATCAGTACCACAATCGTTCATTATATGGTATCTCAAGTTATGTCAGACTGGCGGTTACAATCTATCAGATAACTACAAGAAATACTTCATATAGCTACCAAGCACGCGCGACTGATAAATTCAGTAGCTAATTTTGCGACTGAAAGTACAACGCGCGACTGATAATAGTCGCTGGACGAGGAGACAGTTTTTTAAAAAAATAATTAAATTCAGCGACCGAAATCGGTCGCTAAATAAATGAACGGGCGACCGAAATCGGTCGCTAAATTCATTAATTAGCGACCGATTTCAGTCGCTAAATCTGAGACTTAGCGACTGATTTCAGTCGCTAATTAATGAATTTAGCGACCGATTTTGGTCGCTAAGGGTGTGAAATTTTTTTAAATTAACTAACACCCCCCCTCCCCCGGCTCATTCACTCATTTCACTCTATCTCTCTAAAAACTCTCATCCCTCTCTCTAAAACGCACCCCTCCTCCATTCCTCTTCATTCCTTCTTCAATTCTCTCATTTTCCTTAAGGTATATTTATCTATCTATATTTAGTTTTAATTATTTGTTAATTTCTGTTTATTGGGTTGGATAATTTCTGTTTAGTTTCAATTATTTATAGATTTAAATAAATTATTTATTGGGTTGGATAATTTATTAGTTGTCGGAATATTTAGTGTAGTTAGAATGTTAATCGCCCAATAGGTTCCCCAATTTGAAATAGGTAGATTGTTAGTATAAAATTAGGGTTTGCGGTTACGTAGTTGAATGAATTGGGTTGTTTTGATGTGTTAGGAAATTGGAATTGAAATACAATTATGTCGATTTAGTAACGTAATTATGGATGATTAGGTGCAAATAGTACTATGTTTAGGTGAATTGAGAATTTTACAAAATATGTGAGTAGTGTGTATTTATTAGTAAATTACTTAACAGAAAATAATTTGTATGTGGTTATTGTCCCAATTTTTTTAGATAAAAAAATGAAGCGACAGGAACGAAAATGGATGTATGAGGAAAGATTAGATATGATAAGAGACGACGTCCCAGAACTGAATTTTTAGAGGGTGTTAATAGTTTCCTTGAGTTCGCTAAAACCCATCCCGAATACGCGTCAGAGGGTAGATTTAGGTGTCCTTGTGTGAAATGTAAGAACCTCAAATTCTTGGATGATATTCTGATTAAGGAACATATTATCTCAAATGGGTTTAGCCCAAATTATTATTATTGGATTTGTCATGGTGAGACGTCTGCTGTTGGGGTAACTGAGGTGGATCAGAATGAGGGCGAGGTGAGAGGAATGATTGTTGATGTGGTTGAGTGCAATTTGTTTAATGATGGGAGCATGTACACTAACGACGATGACCAACCAACCCCACAAGAGCCAAACCCACGAGCGAAAGCTTTTTTTGATATGTTAGTATTTCCTTACCTTTGATTTTTATTTTGGATTCTTATTTAATGTTTTCATTATAAATATAAAAGAGAAATCTACGTGTACTGTCAACAGGTAAAGAAGAAAACCGGAGAATTCCCTCCGCCTGTGCAGCTATTTCTCGACACAAAGAGCAAGGGGAACGAAGCCACCGACCGATCATTCGCCACGCAGAAGGATATGGACATTTGGGTAAGTTTCAAACATAGGACTTCGTTACTTTTTTTTTCTTCACACAACACACCTACTCATGACTTCAAGTTTTTTCAGGACTCGTATCAGGAGGCCGTTGGAGCGTCCGAGAATGAAGGTGTGGACCCGAGCACGGTTTGGTTCAGAGTCGCGGAGGGATACCGCAAGGGAGCGGTGTACGGTACGGGGAACGCTCATTCCCTGTACTGGACGCCACCCAATGTTCGGGGGGCCCATGCGACCTCGACGGACTGTGTGCCATCCGAAATGGCTGGGATGAGGTCGGAACTGCAGGAGGAAAGGGCGCGAGGGGATGCTATGGCCGAGAAGCTGAAGGAGCAGGATGAGAGGCTGAAGATGCAGGAGTCCGTTAACCTGCAAATTCTGGAAGAGCTACAGCGCCTTAGGAGCATGCACCAGCAGAACTGTAACTCCGGCCTCATTCCCCGACACCGGGATCCTAGAGACCCCTTCAATGGGGGTGGTAGTGGTGCTTCAGCTAGTTTCCCTGTTAGGTGAGTAATTGAAAACAGTTTGTAGTTTCTGAATACTTGTTGAAAAAACAGTTTGTAACAACATTTTTAATTTAGTGTATTCACGATGTTTGCGTACTTGGTCGTCCATTTTGGAGTGTGAAGCTTGCGTAACGTTTGGAACAACCTTTGGAATGATGTTTGGGATGTATTGTGGTTGTTGGTTTGTTTTATTGCGCAGATTTTGGCTAGAATAATAATAATTATAACCGGTCTATTTGAGGCACTTTAGCTACTGAAATCTGTAGCTAAATGTTACCACGTCACACCATTTAGCGACTGAAATCAGTCGCTAAATTGAACATTTAGCTACTGATGTCAGTCGCTAAAATTGACGACCTAGTGACTGATTTCAGTCGCTAAAATTAGCGACTGAAATCGGTCGCGCGTTTTTTTAGCGACTGAAATCAGTCGCTAGTTGCGACTAACCTTAGCAACGGTCGCTTAGCGACTGTTAACAGTCGCGCGTCTCTTTTTAGCTACAGATGACGGTAGCTAAGTTCAGTCGCTCAATACTTAAACTCATCTAATTAGATGAAATCGATTCTCTTCAAAACCTTGGAAGATCCAAAGACCCTCTTGTGAAAAGCTGTATTAAACAGCGATATGTTGAAAGAGGATGCGCAGAAGCGGAGATCAAAATCTTAGTGAGAGATCTTTGTTTTATTGAGAATTTATTTTACTCAACTTTTATAGTATTGTATCCGTTCAATTTCGATATAAATTATAGATGTTGTATGACTTTTTATTAATGAAATGATCTATTCGTTCAAAAAAAAATAACATGAAAAAAAAACAAATCTAAAGGGACATGCATATTCACATATAAGTCACTCATTTTTGTCATCCATATTTTCCTCCAAATCTTGACGCATTGATGTGATTTTTTTTTGTCTAAATTTTATATACTAAAATCGAACACTTTATCTCTTTAACAAAAACTTTGTAAACATTCGGAAAAATGGGCGATTATGACATTCGATCCTTATCAGCCTAATTGTTATTTGCGACAAATCAAACAATTTAAGTAAACACGTAATCACATGATTCTCTTACTACTAAGATGATAACAACACTAAGAAGTGTGATGAGGTGTCAACTTCTCAAGAGATGTTTTACCTCCAAAACATCGTAAGAGCAATCACAATGGTAGAACTTAAAATTAAGTTCTTCCATTGCCATGTAATATATCGACAATCTCCATATTTAAGAACTTTTAACTACAATGGAAGAACTTATTATTTTGTTTTTGGATGGACTCATTCTTATTTGTCTTCTCCAAACAAATTGTTTTATTTTCTTTGAAAAATGTAAGAACCTAGTTCTTAAATAAGAACCAGGTTCTTATTTTTACAAACTCAAGGTCATGCACAATGGAAGAACTTTACAAAATAAAGTTCTTGGTGACAAACTCGAGGCTAAGAACCACCATTGTGGTTGCTCTAACTTTCAATTAGGAAACAAATTAATATTAAAATTAAAATGCTATCTTATTATAATGACACTATCCACTTTCATTTCAAAGTAAATAAAATCATATCCTATAATTATAATATCCAAATTCAATTCAAGGTAAATATTTATGTAATCAAAGAAAATAATTGTGATGGGCTATTAAAAAAATACATAGATATTTATGATAATGTAACAAAATATAAATCTCACAACTATCGAAACTAAGTGTTGAGACCATCTTATTACCTAAGCTTGGTCCAAGACACAACTATAATACGCCAAAAATTAAAAAAAGCATACCGTCATTATACGAGAAGTCTCATTAGGGAATTAGTGAGAAAAAAATATGTCCGTCAAAAAAGACATTGAGTAAGATTACTCGATTATATTTATCATCTTTGAAATTTTAAATAATTTTCCTAGATCTAAATGTAAAGATTAAAAATGTGAAAAATCAAGAATTTACCGATTAGATATTTATAAATAATCACTAAATATAAAATTCTAAATTTACCGTGCATTATTGCGCGGGATCCATACTACTTACACATTAACTAAATACATAACTATTGACGTAAACATTGATAAAAACGAAATTAATCATTAAGTAAGTCAAATCGTAATTAATTTTTTATTAACACGTGATTACGCGATTAATCTTTAACCAAACACGTAGTTAATTAATCACTTAAACGTTAATTAAACCACTAATTGTACACGTAATCTATCTATATCTATATCTATATATATTCTTAAAGTCAAACAAAGCAATTACATTTCACCATTTGAGTTTGAAAGCATTTCATGATGCCATGTCATCTTCTTCTCATTGGCCAAATTTATTATTTAAAAAATAAAATTAAGAAATAGATTTATTGAATGTGTTGTATTAAATGCAAATGGGGAAAATGGAAGATTAATAGATTATGCATTTTAATAATAGATTTATGCATTAATTTTATTGAAAATTATATTATTGTTATGATGTTTTCGTTGTCAACATCGACGATTTTAGTTGGAAAAGTTTTGTTATATTAATATTCATTTTATTATATGTATGACATATCTTTTGTAACATCGAATTTTTATTCGAAAACTTACATTATATAGAACTTATAATAGTTTCAACATATGATACAACTTTTCTGTTCATTCTAAAATTAAATTTGATATTACTCAATTATAAACGTTCCTAATAAGGACACAAGCTAAGTAGTACGAATCTTGAAGTTAAATATATACGTCCAAAAAAATTGCAAAAAAAAAAACCAAGGTTCAACGGAATACACGATACAACATACAATCATAGTATATATAATGAAAACTTTAATCAACAAGTCATCCCTCATGCATAATTTAGTTAATCTAACATCTCATATTTTAATAAAAGCAAGTCCCAAAATACAATTAGACTTCATCTATCAAACATAATCTCAATCAAGTCATATTACTAATTTTTAAGCAATATGACGCTTTATGTTATCTCTCCAAGTATCATTTCATTTCATCTTTCTCCTCCGACAATAAAGTTTCAACCTTAAGGATGATATTGAAAGTTTTTCATTTGTTTAATGTAATTTTTTTGTTTTCTTCCTCTCCATGCATCGAACTTTTATTTAGCGTTGCAAAATCAAATAAAAACAGGGTATTGAAATAGGAATCTATAATTCTAGCAAATGAACAATTATATCAACTAATATATCTATATACCCTATTAAAACTCAAACAAACCATTCTCCATCCTTTATTTAATTAATATCTTCTTCTAATAAGGCCAAGTGTTATGCTCTGATTGGGCAAAACAACTTAACCAACTGATAAACTCCAGAAGCAATCAGTTAATAAATTTTTTAATTAAAAAAAACAATCAATTAAGAAAGAAGAGAGGAAAAGCTGATCAACTCTGAGTGCACTTCATCTCTCCCTTCCATAATCCATAAATCTACTCTCACTTCCAACAATGAATATAAAAATTATTACAGAGCATGAATCTCACATTTGCTAATCATGACGGAGTAGTATTTTTGGGGTAATTCTAATTTGTTTTTAATCTATTACCAAATTTTTCAGCTTCATCTTGCGACTTATTATAGCTCCGTGTGCAAATATGTGCGCTTAAAAATGCACAATTTGCATCCTACTAGCCTTGAAAAAATAAATAAACTTATCAGAAAATGTATTATTAATCGAAAAAAGAATCCAAGACATACAACCTCTACCAAACAACGTATGATGAGTATAATTTACTACTCCTACCACATCAACGATCCAATGGCGTAAGAAGCTTACAAAGTCAGTAAAAGAGGTCAAGATATGAAATTCCCAACTAAAGGCATGAGAGAAAAACAAAGAAAAAACAAAGCCATAATTCAAGATAATTATGTTCTCTAACCAAAGTTCAAAAATTCGATGTATTAGTTACTCCGTATTATGCATTAATTATTTACATCTTATAGCGTTATATCTCATTTTCGCCAATAGTAATTCTCTCACATTCTTAAACACAACAAAAAACTAGCACCCAGGCCAATAGTGCATCGTTATTGAGTTATCGCATTAACGTTAAATAGTGCATTACTCCATTACTGCTTATGATATTACGAATGACTATGAAAGTAAATAAAGTTAAAAGACATGAAATCAAAACAAAAAAATGTATAAATAATTAAATAAATATGGGTTATTTCATGACAATAATACCAACTATGGGGGTGCTTCTTATATTAACACCAACTATACGTAATCTCGTTTTAATACCAACTATACCTTCATTAAACCCACCTTATAACGCCCCTCACTTTTACCGGCTAAAACCGGTCATTGTCACCTGCTTCTTAATTTCGAGCCTCTTCTTCTTGCTGCGCCTCTTCTTCGCCACAACCTCCTTCAACTTCCTCACCCATTCCGCTCCCAGCCACCCGCCGCCTCGCCCCGTACCCGCACTCCGTCAACCTCGCCGCCGCCGCCGAAGTAACCTCCGGCTTCAGCTTCACCGCGACGGTCTCCGTAAGCATGTTGACCGTGGCCGACTCGACGTGGTGGTCGGATTGAAGTGACGAGGAAGGTGGAGTGACGTCGGCGAGGAGGAGGACGAGAGAGGAAGGTGGAGTGGCGTCGGGGAGTGTAGAGGCGGGGGGATAAAGAGGAGAAGGAGAGTTTGAGTAGATTAAACGTCGCCATTGTTGAAGGTGGAGAGAGAAGGTAGAGATAGAGATGACTCATATGAGGCGATGGAAGGGATGGAATTGAAGTGAAGTGATCAGCTGTAATTAAGTCTGAGGTTGAAGAAGAAGGAAGGGAAGGGGGTCTGAGAATTTGCCGATCAAAATACGACGCGCTTTACAGATTTTCTTTTCGTGAGACGCAACTTTTTTCCCAAATATGGAGCATCTATAAACATGTACTCCACTGAATTGTCCACATACTCCCCCGATATGGTTATAGAGTACTTCCCCGTTAATCCTCCATATCAACCTCAAGAACCTTAAAAAAACCGTAATTGTGAGACAATGAGTTGTGGTTATTCATCCGGATCATCTTCCAATTCGTACCCTTCAAATGTCAAGAATAACCCCAATTTAAGTACTTTTAATTCATCCTTCATCAAATTAAAATCAATCAAATTCCACATAAATAAATACCTTCTTCTTTGGCATTGTTCGAAATCACGATTTCTGGTGATGTGTCTATTTTTCGAAGCTCTTCCCGGAAATGAAAATGGCGTTAAGGATGTATGGTAAAGGAGGGGGTGAAGGTTTTTAAATTCAAAAAGATAATTTAAGGGAAAGGGGAACCGGCTACTAAGGTAGCCGGTTGGGTGTTATAAGGTGGGTTTAATGAGGGTATAGTTGGTATTAAAACGAGATTACGTATAGTTGGTGTTAATATAAGAAGCACCCCTATAGTTGGTATTATTGTCATGAAATATGAAATAACAAGCAATGAGGCAAAAATATGGAAGTGCGAAGGATAAAAGGCATAAAACAATATAGTCCCGTGCGGTGCACGGGTATGGTGACTAGTTAATATCATACGGAGTAATGGCTAATTATAACGTTGATGTGCAGCACATGGTTTTTCCCTCTAATATGTTGAAGGGAAATAAGGCAATTCGGGCCTATTCTCACGTTATTTGAGGTTATGAGCACTGTACTATAGCGGTTACCCAACACTTGGGACTCGTTCTCGAGCTCCCAGTTGTCCTGTTTGGCTCATTCCCGACCACCGAACATCACCAAGGGGCCTACGAAGGAATTGAAGGTGGCAGCGTCCCTTATGGACAACAGTCGTGTCTATAGAAGCAAGCTAAGGCCAGATGGCTAGATTTCCGAGGCTAAACACGGCCATGACAAGAAGGGTCATGACACGATCCCTTGACTCGACACGTCCTGACCGTGATTGTCCTGTTTGGCCTCGCTTTGTGGATATGTTTCTCCCCATCTCTAAACCCTACATAAACCCTATAAGCAAGGATACTAGAATGTTTTTGATAATTATACAAATGAACAAGGTACATATTTATATTGATACAAGGCTACAATCATGTTATAATTATGAGACTACACAAACATAAAGTTCCTATAATTTGTAGTATGAACAAGATTAGTGTCCCTTGATTTTAGGGATTGATTGACGGGATAATTGATTCTTGATTTGGCTGAAATTATTAGTATGATCTTCTTGATTTGTATTGATATGGTTAATACGCCCCCGCAAGATGGACGTCCGATGGGTAAGGCCAATCTTGGCTCTTAAGTCATGGTATGAAGGTTTGGGCAGCGGCTTGGTTAGTATGTCAGCTAGTTGATCCTTGCTGGCAATGTGTTGAATTCGAATTTGGCCGAGTTGAAGTTGTTCTTTGACGAAGTGGAAGGAGAGAGCCATGTGTTTCATTCGGGAATGGAAAACTGGGTTCTTGGCGTAGAGTGTCGCGGAAATGTTATCGCAGTAAATGGCTGCTGATTTTGTGACAGTGATGTTGTTGTGTGCTAAATTTAGACTGTTTTTCCTCCCATTTAGACCCGTTTTTCCCTCGTTTTGCGAGTCTTGAGTGCGATTATCTCCATATTTTGCGTACTTCTCGCATTAGCGTCCCTCTTGTGCGTTTTACGTGTTTTTGGTAGTTTTTCTATCATTTTGATATGATTTGGCACCGAAATCACGATTGAGCTTTCACGAGCACAAGAGAAGGGAATACCGTCCAAAGAGCAAAACACACAACTTAAAGTTTAAAACCATCCAATCGTACGACGAAGAATGAGACAAGAAAAGAGGCCAGAAAAATGACCGGGCGGAATTTCACCCGGTGAGACACCACCGGACGAAATTTCACCCGACGGTAAAAATGCCTCCCGAAGATTTTCCGAGCTTTCCCACCGGGTGAAAATGACCGGGAGAAATTTCGCCCACCGGGTGAAATTTCGCCCGATGGAAAGAGGAGCCGGAAACCGCGAAAAAAGAAGAAAATCTCACCGGGCGAAAATTTCACCCGGTGGGATTTATCGTCAAGTCCGCAGGGCAAAGTTTCACCCTATGAAGATGCTAAGGGTGATTGTCTCACTAATAGAGCAAAAAGTTGGATTTGGGCTTTAGGTTAAATACCCATTAAGGCTTTACTATATATATATCTACCCTAGTTTGTTGCCCAAGGCATCCCATCATTAGTGTAGTTACACCCTTCCACCTTATTACACCATCCATTAGTAGAGTAGTAATAATAGTATTCTAGTAGAAATCCTCTATAATTCTAGTAGTTTACATAGTAATTAGTAGTAGATCTACTTAGTTTCTATCAACAATTCTCTAGTTTTACATTCAAGTTTGTAGAAGATTATTATTCCAAGTTTTATTTTGAAGATTTGGTGGGTTTATTGAAGAATTAAGTGACAAGTTCTTCATTTTCTTCATCAAAGATTCAATCTTTAGATTATTGTTCTAGTTTTATTTGAAGATTTGTTGGGTTTATTGGAGGATTAGTGACAAGTTCTCCATTTTATTCATCAAAGATTCAATCTTTATTCATGCAATCTTATTATTTCTTATAGATCTTCATAGTTGGTACATTTCTTTCCACTCTCTAATCTCTAGTTTAGTTTTAATGTTGTTTTCTCACTATTGTCTTGTTTAGATCATATTAGTGTTGATTAGTGATGCGTGCAATTTATATATGATTATTCCGCCTTTTACGCACGCATTTCCATGCATATCGAGTAGCATTGTCTACTATTTTTCCCCGAATTTGATACTTTGTGGTCATGTTGCATCTTATGCAGGTTTGAACCCGTGGACGCATAAACAAGGCAAAAATCGTGGTTAAAGATGAAATCTTTTGCGAAATAAGAAAAGAGAATGATCGTTTCCAAACGGGTCTACTTAAAATGTAAATATCTTGGGTTATACAACTCCAATTGATCTGATTCCAGTTGATTTGGAAAGCTCTTTCTCTTAGCTTTCCAACGGTATATTATACGCCTGATTTGAAGAAGTAACGAAGAAATGGCAAGCGCTTGAAGTTGAGCGCGCAGTGCTGAAAACGGAAACAGGTCAATAATAGTCGAACGACTATTCAAAATAGTCGACCGACTATTCTCGAGACTGGACGAAGACCGAGACTTTCCTAATTTGATGTTTAGGGTTAATAAGACTTTTGGGCTTTTGTTTTAGCTTAGTATTTAAGAAACTATTGGACTATAATTCTACTACCTCTTGAACCTCTTCTAACTCTTCTTTTATGCTTCTAACTTTTCTTTAAGCTACTCTCTTTAGATTTCTCTCTACCCTAAACTTTTAGATCTAGATTTATGAATTCTTTATCTACTCTTCCTTTAAACTCGGTAATCTAATTCTTTCTTTGTTCTTCCTTTATTCTTTTATCCTTAATTATTTCTTTCTTAATCGTATTAATTCGTTTATAATTCTCTCTAAATTTATTAGTTATGCTTAATCTAATTATCATCTTTATTATTGTTGTCGTAAATTCATCCATGAGTAGCTAATTTTTCTCGCTAGGGTTTAGGGGATCCATGAATTGAATACGATTGCTAATTAGTTTAAAGATCTGTCAATGATATTGTGTCTATGTTGTTAATTGTAGCATTTAATTGAGATTAATTGATTAAGTCGACGTAATTGATTAATTGAATTGGTGAACTCGAACCTAAGATCGGAAGCCTGGTAAGAGTTAGACCTGCTACAACACATTAGTTTGCCCTAATAAGATCGGAAGTCATTAGAAGCATTCTAGGGTGAATAGCGGACCGAAGGACCTTTTCACTACCCCTTAGACCAATATCTGTGATAGACCTGTGACCTAGACTGTGACCGTAGGAAATTCATGGTGAACCGACAATCCTAGTTTTCTCTCTATATCTATTCATTCTTATTCATCTTATTTATTTGGTTTATTCTTCTTTTTACCTTTCTTCCTTCACTACTTATAGATTAGTTTAAAACAACAAAAACCCCCGATTTGTTACTTAGATAGACTTTAATTGCGAGTAGAATTTATTTGTCTCCCCGTGAAATCGATCCCGACTTCCCTAGCTATATTTTTAGTTGGACCGTAGTTGGTTATTTTTGATAGGTACACGACTAGCTTATCAATTAGTTTCTCTAGATTTTATTTATGATGTTCTAGATTATTCTCTAGTTTATTTTGTTGGATAGTGTTTCTTCAATAGTTTAGTGGGTAATTGTTAGATCATAGTTTTCTTATAGTTTTATTGTTAGTTTCATTAGATTTAGTTAATATGCATGTTGTAGTGATTTTCTCCTTAGTTAATGTTTTATTGTTTTCCAAAATGATTAGTGAGTAGATTTCTTGTTGGGGGGGTTTAGGGATGAGGACTTGGATTATTTGAATATAGGGATGTTGGTGGGTTGCTTGCTTGTTGGTTTATCTTGTTTATGGTTGTTGTGTCATTGTTGTTTTAGTCCGGCCAACTAGACCGACCTTGACTAGTTTCTATCAATATGGAAAAACTCGGGGTAGAAAGTACCATAGCTAGAGATTTACCCTTATTCGCCGTGAAAGCGGGTTTTTAGGTGAGTTAGGCGAAGAAACCGAAAGGTGGCATTCTCCTTTATCAATATTGCAACAAAAACTCGATTCCAACCTTCTTAGACTCCAAGTACCGAATCCCGACTTTCCCCTAACACCTTTCCCTAGATTGATTACCTCTAGCTATCATCGTAGACATTTCTCTAGTATAGACTCGACCCTTAGAAAACCCCCCCTCTAGACATCAAACACGACACTTTAAACTTGACATCACACTCCGTTCCCTGTGGACCGACCTCGACTTACCACGATTACTCTAGTAGTTTTTGTGTTATTCCGAGTCTATAAATATCGTTTGATCCCCCGTCCTTTGTTAACGACCGATCCAATTGGGAGGCGATCAAAATGGCGCCGTTGCCGGGGAACGGCGAGTAGCTATTGTGTTTTTAGTTGTTGTGTTTGATTGTTTTCTCTTCTCTCTTTTCCCTAGTACCGCGAGGTGCTAGGAGTCTCACCGTTTAATTGAGTTTTATGCCTAGGAACACGTCATCGCCCTTGTGGTTCGATCCGGAGCCGGAGAGGACTTTTAGAGCATTGTGTTTTCGAGGAAATAACTCAACCACTATCATTCCACATCCTTCATTATCACCTCCTAACCTTAATCCCATCCTACCACATACACCTTCTACACCTTCTACATCACACAACCCCACTCCAAATAATCCTTCCATACCTTCCACTTCACAAAATTCACCACCATCATGATAAGTGCCATTTGTAGTGCCTATTTTGTAGTGTTTTGGTCCCATTTTCCTTGTGGAATCGCTCCTTGGGAGCGATTTATGGGCTTATTATGCTTCCTTTAGTTCGTTTCAGGTTCCCGAGACCGATTTGGAAGAGTTGGAGCGATTCCGACTCGATACATACACATTTTGGAGCCAACGGAGTAAAGGAACGATGCCTCGATGCCTTGGAATCGACCCCGAGACCTTGGGACCCAATCCCGAGCCTCCGAGACCCGATCCCGAGTCGTGAGAATCGATGGGAAGCCCATGAGAAGCAAGGAGGGACCAAAAAGTTCATATTGGAGGCCTACAAGGCTCATCCCGGACGGGTATGGCCTCATCCCATCCGGGATGAAGGAGCAATTGAAGGAGCTGCTGTCTGTGGCTCGTCCCGACCGGGAGCATCTCGTCTCGACCGGGACCGAACCCATCCCGACCGGGACCACCTCGTCTCGGCCAGGACGGGGGTGCTGCAGCCCGCCTTCTATTCTTTTCTTCTCCCTTCCATTTGTAACCCTATATATACTCTTCCCTTGTTATGTTAAGCTTATGCCTTTCATTAGAGACTAAACCCTAGATAGATTAGCATAGATTAGTGTAGATTAGCCTTTAGATTATCGTTAATCATAGATTAATACTTGTAATTTGGGAATTCCTCAAGATCTCCACCAAGCTTGACAAACTTGGATGTTTGTTTTGGGTTCTTCCATTTATGCAAGTTTCTTTCTTCCTTTCATCTCTAGTTTGGTATAATCTTCTTTTCTCTTCTCTTAATCTTTGTTTTATCATTAAAGTATGAATCTTTGTTGTTTGTTTTGTTGATTGTTCATTGTTTCACTAGTTCCATTATGATGGTTTTGTTGTTTGTTTTGATTCATCTTGTTAGTGTTAGTTTTAGATTAGATATGTTAGAGTAGACTCTTGCTAGGGTTAGTAAGGTGATTAGGGTGTTAATTGGATGATTAAGGGATTGTTGGAGATTTTGGTGGAAGATTTGGGTTTCCTCTTGTTTGGTGCACATCACATGTTTGTTGAATTGCTTGAAAGACTAAGTAGTTGAGAATGCTTGTTTTTCTTGTTTTTCTCTTGTGTGTATTAGTTTGTTTGTGGGTTCGGTTCCCTCATTAAGTTGCGAGAGCCCGGTGAGGACGACCCCTAGGTCGGTCTAAGTTGCGAGAGCCCGGATGCGACCTAGGCCTATAGCATGCTAGTACCCCGATTGTGTTGTGTATCGCCGAGGTGGGTTTTAGGTGGAACCTTTAGGTGAGTCTAAGTTGCGAGAGCCCGGACCACACCTAGATTACTCTACTACCTCCTTCACTCTTGTTCTCCCTTGACCATTCCATTACCCCTTTGACCCCGACCTAATCCTAGCCCGTTTCCTTTTATTGTTTTCTTGCTTTAGACCTTAGACTAGTCCTAGTCTCCCCCTTAGAATAGCTTATCTTGAACCTAGTCCTAGACCGTAGCATACCTTAGTCCATCCTCCCGTCCCTGTGGATTCGACTCGACTTACCCTAGCTACCCTAGTTAGGTTTAGTTGGTTTTATTTGACGGTTGGGATCCACGACAAATCCTTACCATCACATCACCTAAAACACCACCACCAAATCCATCCCCTCCAAATTCACCAAATTCACCAAATTCAAATCCACCATCACCACCAATCCAACCAATGCCGACCTTAGCCTCTCATTCTCAACTCACACATGAAGAAACACCTTCTCCCGTCAATTTCGGAGAGATTCCCGATAATTATGAATTGAAAGCCTCTTTGACCAACGCGGTCCAACAAGATACTTTTCACGGTTTTTCTCAAGAAGATGCTCAAGAGCACATCGCTTCATTTACAGAAAAATTAGTAGGAGCCCGTCTCAATGGATTAACTTCATGCCAATTGCATCCTGTATTATTTCCGAAGACCCTAAGAGATGGAGCTCGTAGATGGCTTCAAGGCCATCCCGCTAATACATTCACAACATGGGCTCAATTATCTAATGCCTTCTTGGAGAAATATTTTCCGCTGTCAAAGACTAACCAATATCGCATGGAGATACAAACCTTTAAACAAGATGAATTTGAAAGCCTAAGTGAGGCTTGGGAAAGATTTAGAGATTTGTTGCGCAAATTTCCACATCATGGAATACCCGATTGGCTAACCACTCAAACATTTTGTAACACCCTTTCATCGAGAACCAAGGAGAACCTCAATTCGGCCGCCGGAGGAGACTTTTCTTCTCTCACCGATGAGGCATCTAAGAACCTTATTGAGAAGATGGCAAGGAGTGATTCTAAAATGGGTCAATCGAGGGATTCAAGAAAGAAAGTTGAAGTGAACTCATCTACGAGTTCTAATGAATTGAAACTTCAAGAAGAAGTTGAAGATTTGAAAAGTAGAATGGATTCCATGACTTCTAAGCCCACTCCTAGAGATTTGTACCAAATTCAAGGGAGTGTTCCACCAAGGCAACCATCACCTCCAAAGCAATTAACATGGGAAGTTCAATGTGATCATTGTGGCAATTATGGGCATGATTCTAGCTCTTGCATTCCTAACGAAGAAACTTATATTGAAGAGCCAAATGAAGTCCAAGCTATACAAGTGTATGGGCAAAGACCTCAATTTGATCCCTTTTCTAATACTAACAATGCCGACACAAGGTTTCATCCTAATTTCTCTTATGGAAATCAAAATGTTCAAAATCCGATGCCACGTGCCCAAGGGAGTCAAATGAGGCCATTCAATCAAAGTCAACAAAGACCCTTTAATCAAGGTCCTCCAAGGATGCCTCCATATATGCCTTCTCATCAAAGGAGCAACTTCAATCAACAAGGTAGCAACTTCCATGTTCATAACAATTACAACAATTATCAAAATTAACATGGTAATCACTTCAATCATGGATACTGTTCCGGTATGGAAACAGGTCCCTGACCTTGGGCTTCGCGGTTCTCCTCGTCTCCGGGTGCGTGCTGACGGCGATCCTGCAAGGTGAACTCCGGGCCCGGAGAACCCCCGGGGCGGAACCTCCGACGCCCAAGTCAGTAAAATATATGACTGAATATAGATAAAGTCAGTAAAATGTATGACTGAATATAGATATTTAGGGAGATAAGAGAGGTAGAGAGAGGGAGAGAGTAGAGAGGAATATGTATGAATGAATTCCCCCTTTTCCCCTCACCCTAAGTGGGGTATTTATAGGGGAAAGGATGTAGTAGGGTGATGTCACCCATGACATCGGCATGGTGATCAGTAGAGAAGTCACTCTGAGTCAGTTAATGACTACCCGTAAGGGGGGTCGTCTGATAGGGGGTTCGGCCTCTAGGGTCGGCTAGGACCCAGTTGGGTCTTCTCAGTCCCGGGAATCGGGCCTATGCGTTTGGGGGGTTTTTATCCCCCATCAATTTGCCCGCAGCGGAGTCGGATACTGAGTATGCGGGTCCGGTGCCAAGCATGGTTGGACCGACAAACTAAATGACGGACTTCATTTTTTTATACAAAGACACATATTCATTAGGCCTTGTTGGCGCGTCTGCCCTAGCGTCATCTAAACTCTGTCAGGGCGTCAGACGTTGGGCCCCTTGTGTACTCGGAGGTGTACATGGGGTTTATCATTCTGTGCATGGTGAGGTAATCACTAAGTCCCGTGATCGACGCTTCTGCCCCGCTATATATCATATGGATGTGTCAGGGTGCCAGAGGCCTGCCAGGGTAGTTTATGGACTTTATCTAGGACTTGGGGGCCGTGCCCCTTGCCTGTTTGGAGGCGAACATAAGGACTTATGCTTAAATACAAGCCCGAGTATTTGCTTTTTACGCCTTGTCGGCCGGCGATCTTGGCTTGACCAATCTATGAGCTTTGGTCGAAGCTCGAGAAACGTGCCCCCTGCCTGCTCTGATGTAGGCAGAATGACTTAATTTTTTTTACAAGGTCAAGTATTCATTAGGCCTTGTTAATCGAACGACCTACCTCGACCGATCATTGAACCTGACCGAAGTTCGACGGTCATGCCCCCTGCATGTTTGACGCACACAAAAGGACTTATGTTTTAAACAAAGTTGAGTGTGCCTCAGGCTTTGCTGGTTCGGCTATGACGCTCGGGCTGTCCCTGGCCTCTAGTCGAAGTCTAGGGGACCTTCCCCCTGCCTGCCCAGAGGTAGGTGGAGGGCTTAGCGTTTTTTTATACAAGGCTGATTGTGCCTCAGGCCTTGCTGGTTCGGCTTTGCCGCCTGACCTGACCTTGGCTTCTGGTCGAAGTCCAGGGGGCCTGCCCCCTGCCTGCACAGAGGTAGGCAGAGCGACTTATGGTTCAGCTCATGAGGCCTGGCCTAACCCTGGCTTCTGGTTGAAGTCCAGGGAGCATGCCCCCTGCCTGTCCAGAGGTACGCAGAGGGACTTATGGTTCAGCTCATGGGGCCTAGCCTGACCCTGGCTTCTGGTCGAAGTCCAGGGGGCCTGCCCTCTGCCTGCCCAGAGGTAGGCAGAGGGACTTATCGTTCGGCTCATGGGGCCCGGCCTGACCCTGGCTTCTGGTCGAAGTCCAGAGGGCCTGCCCCCTGTCTGCCCAGAGGTAGGCAGAGGGACTTATGGTTCGTACAAGGTTGAATGTTCATCAATCCTTTTTTTTGTTGGGGGGTCTACTTTCTCTGAGTTTTGCAACAGGGGCTCCTCCCCTATTGCCCCCTGCCCATTAGCTATGAGGGTAAAGAATAGGTGATGGGTAAATATTAGTCTTGTCTTCGTAGAATTCCACATGGTTGGTGGACCTAGGCGGTCTCTGTAGACATCGAGGTTGGGCTGTAAGTTGGCTGGGCAGTATCTTGGCTGAGCCGTAAGTCGGCAGGGCGAACCGTAAATCGGCAGGGCAACATCTTGGCCGAGCCGTAAGTCGGCAGGGCCGAACCGTAAATCGGCAGGGCAGCATCTTGGCCGAGCCGTAAGTCGGCAAGGCCAGACCGTAAATTGGCAGGGCAACATCTTGGCCGAGCCGTAAGTCGGTAAGGCCGAGCCGTATGTCGGCAAGGCGAACCGTAAATCGGCAGGGCAACATCTTGGCCGAGCCGTAAGTCGGTAGGGCCGAACCGTAAATCGGCAGGGCAGCATCTTGGCCGAGCCGTAAGTCGGCAGGGCGAACCGTAAATCGGCAGGGCAACATCTTGGCCGAGCCGTAAATCGGCAGGGCAGCATCTTGGCCGAGCCGTAGGTCGGCTGGGCTGTATATCGGCTCAGCCGTGAGTCGGCTGAGCTGTATCTCGACCGAACCGTTGGTCGAATGGGTCATGTCTCTGTCAAGCTACAAACATTGAGCTCATTTGATACCCATTTTTGTGACTTATCTTCACCATTCTTCGGGTAAATTTTGAGGAGCTTTTTGGAAATTTTTGTGACGGGGCAAAGAGTTGGGTCATGGGGTTTTTTTGTCTCACAACTTCGACAATTTTTTATTTTTATTTTCGTGAAGTATTTGTGAATTTCTTGTGGTAGGATGGAAATTTGGATAAATTTTTGTGACCCGGCTAGTTTGTGAATGTTTTATCGAGGGTACAAAAATTCGGGTACGGGTTAACAAAAACTAGACCCTTTTCTCTACGTAATTTTCACCGTCCGTCAATAGCATGGTACATGCATTTTTCTAATAGACAAAACAAGAGATCGCGCACACCTCTTGAGTGGCTTACAGCACATGCTCGTACATTTACGTGCTTATTTCTCACAAAATCCATAAGTGGCCCCCTCTCTTTACTTTAATGAATCAACCCACATTGCTCATTAAGACGTGTGACTATAGCTTGTTTCATTCTCTAAAATCATTACGCCACACCTGGGTATAAGGTCAATGCTAGCTAGAGTAACTCACCTTAGGTCGTGAGTCGGTGCATATTAACCCGCGCTGCGTGTGCCTTCAATTTAATGAGAGGAGATGAACTACGGGTTGATGAAACTTTGATCAGAATAAGGCCAAAGCGGATAAGTGACGTTGACCCAAGCAATAATAACACCAGTAACAACAGGAAGAAAAGTGAGATAAGTGATGAGAACCTCCCTCTTCATGGTCGTAACACAAGCAAACATGGCCGTGAAAAACAACCGACAGCTTGCGTGAAGGAGACCGGAAGAAAGCAAAGCGAAACATCGCCGGAAACAGCGGAGAAACAAAACACGGCGGATAATGCGGCGATCTTAGTGAATTGAAGTCGAGATTAGATTCCGGCGGTCGGACGCCGCATTGGGCGGAGTTTTGGACGGAGGCCGCGGTTGACAGGCGGCATCGGAACTCGTCTTCCTCCTCCGCGGCATCACCAGAGCGTTTCTTCGAAATGAACCGAGTGTCAAACCAAAACCCGGTCCCGCATCCGCCGACGTGGGTGAGCGACTATGTGGACCAAATCGGGTCAACCAAGCAATCCTGGATGCATTACTATTGAAAGCGAACCGATTCTCGGATTCGTTACGCAAAGCCGGGTGGAGCTCGGAGGAAGTGACAGATGCATTGGGGTTTGATCTTAGTGTGAGAGAGAAGAAGAAGAAGCCGGCGAAAAAGCTGTCGCCTGAGCTTGTTGAAAGGATCGGGAACTGGCTGAGACGGTCAGCCGGTCATCGTCCTCTTCTCTTAATTTCTTGTGAGTGGTCTTGGGTAGCAGTACCTATCCATTTCTTTGTGTCAAGTAATAACAAATAAATACTCATGTGTACATGGCAGGTTAGATCTGGAAATTTTATCCTTGATGATTGATTTTTTTTGTACATCTCCCTCAAGAACGTAAGATTAGATCTGGAAAATTGTATTTGGGAGTGGTTGATTTTTTGTGTGGATCTTCGTCAGCACAACCGTTTTTCCCCACAAACGGCGCCAAATTGTTCCTGTATGTAAACGGGTCCCTGACCTTGGGCTTCGCGATTCTCCTCGGCTCCGGGTGCGTGCCGACGGCGATCCTGCAAGGTGAACTCCGGGCCCGGCGGAGCCTCCGACGCCCAACTCAGTAAAATGTATGACTGAATATAGATAAAGTCAGTAAAATGTATGACTGAATATAGATATTTAGGGAGATAAGAGAGGTAGAGAGAGAGTAGAGAGGAATATGTATGAATGAATTCCCCCTTTTCCCCTCACCCTAAGTGGGGTATTTATAGGGGAAAGGATGTAGTAGGCTGATGTCACCCATGACATTAGCATGATGATCAGTAGAGAAGTCTTTCTGAGTCAGTTAATGACTACCCGTAAGGGGAGTCGTCTGATAGGGGGTTCGGCCTCTAGGGTCGGTTAGGACCCAGTTGGGCCTTCTCAGTCTCGGGAGTCGGGCCTATGCGTTTGGGGGGTTTTTATCCCCCATCAAAGTAATTTTCATGGAAATCAAGGTTACAACCAACCACCATTTACTCAACCCTCTCAATCTTATGGTCAATCAAGTAATTTTCAACTTGGTCAAGGGGGACCTCCATGGGATAACTATAATGATTTACAAAGAACCGTTGGCCAACTATGGAATGAACATCAAGATACTAAGGCAAGGCTAAAGGTCTGAGAATCACAAGAAGCAACAAAAGCCTTAGCCGCCCCAATTCATCCACCCCATGGTTTGCCCGGTCAACCCCAAAACCCAAGAGACCCTTCACACCAAGCAAATGCCGTCATTTTGAGAGGTGGCAAAGAACTTGAGGACCCATATAAGAACTTGAACTTGAATACCAAGAGTACCCCATCCAAAGTGAATCAACCAAGTGCACCACAAGAATCATTTCCCACTTCCCCCAAACAAAACCGGGGAATACAAGCGGAGTTTGATATCCTCCAAAATGCGGAGAATGAACAAAGAGAACAAAGAAAAAAGAAAGAGCAAATGGAAGCGGAAGAAGCTAAAAGAAAAGAGGCGGAGCGATTAGCCGACGAAGAAGAAGAATCCAATGTTCCACCGCCTCCCGTTTTTCTCCCTCCATTGCCTTTTCCTGAGCGATCTAAGCCACATAAAGAGAATGCTCAATTTAGCCGTTTCGTGGATATGTTAAAGAAAGTAGAGGTAGCTTTACCCTTCACCGAGGTAATTTCTCAAATGCCCCTCTATTCAAAGTTTTTGAAAGAAGTCTTGACTAAAAAGAGAACAATAGAGGATAAAGAATGTATTTCTCCCACGGGTCAATGTAGTGCCATTCTTATGAACCAAATGCCAAAGAAACTAGAGGATCCCGGTAGTTTTTCCATCCCTTGTCGGGTAGGAAATGTTGTTGTTAATCAAGCTTTATGTGACCTAGGGGCTAGTGTTAGTTTGTTACCTTATTCTATTGCTAAGAGACTTAGTGTGGGGGAGATGAGACCCACTAGTATGTCGATTCAACTTGCGGATAGGTCCGTCAAGTACCCACTTGGGATACTTGAGGATGTACCCGTTCAAGTTGGTAAGTTCTTCATCCCCTCCGACTTCGTTGTCATGGATATGCCCGAAGACACTATTACCCCCATTATCTTAGGTCGACCTTTTATGGCTACCAGAGGTACTATAGTTGATGTTAAGAATGGAAAGTTATCATTTAACATAGGGAACGAGTCGGTAGAGTTTTCCCTTTCTCAAGCTCTTAAACAACCAATGCTTGAACAATGCATTCCATTGAAGTTATTGATAGTTTGGTTGAGTATAGCTTGATAGATGATGATAAGCAAGAAGAGGAACCATTTGACTCTCCACCTCTTGAAGAATAATGTTTGCATGATGAAAAGGTAGAACCACTACCGGTGGGTAAGAGTATGGTATCTTCTTCTCCTAATCTTGAACTTAAACCACTCCCCTCTTCTCTCAAATATGCTTTTCTTGAAGGAACTAATTATCCCGTTATCGTCAATGCTACCCTTGATGGACCTCAATTAGAAAAAAATTTGAATGTTTTGAGAAAACACAAAAAGGCCATCGGGTATAGCATTGCCGACCTCCAAGGCATAAGCCCAAATGTTTGCATGCATAGGATCATCCTTGATGATGACCACCGTCCTTCGGTTGAGGGTCAACGTAGGTTGAACCCCACCATGAAAGAGGTTTTCATGAAGAAAGTCCTCAAGTTGTATGAGGCTAACATTATATACCCAATAACCGGAAGTAAATGGGTTAGCCCCGTACAAGTTGTACCGAAAAAAGGAGGAATGACGGTTGTTAAAGGAGAAAAGGGTGAGTCAATTTCCACTATGACTATTACCGGTTGGCGCATGTGTATAAACTATCGTAAATTGAACACGGCCACCATAAAAGATCATTTCCCCCTTCCTTTTATCGATCAAATGCTTGAAATATTGGCGCATCATTCTTATTTTTGTTTCCTCGATGGTCATTCCGGATTCCTTCAAATTCCCATTCATCCCGATGACCAAGAGAAGACCACTTTCACTTGTCCCTATGGCACCTATGCTTATAGAAGGATGCCATTTGGATTGTGTAATGCGCCGGGAACGTTTCAAAGATGTATGATGGCTATTTTCTCCGATTTTATTGAAAAATCCATGGAAGTTTTTATGGATGATTTTAGTGTCCATGGTACATCTTTTGATTCTTGCCTTGAAAATCTTGATCAAGTGTTAGCTCGATGTGAAGAGTATAGACTTGTTTTAAATTGGGAAAGTGTCATTTTATGGTTGAACAAGGTGTTGTCCTAGGTCATATTGTTTCTAATAGAGGAGTTGAAGTCGATAAGGCGAAAGTCTCTGTGATTGAGAAATTGCCACCACCTACAAATGTCAAAGGGGTGAGGAGTTTCCTAGGTCACGCCGGTTTTTATAGACGATTTATTAAAGACTTTTCTAAAATTGCTAAGCCTTTGACTTCTTTGCTTATGAAAGATGCACCTTTTGTTTTTGATGACTCGTGTCTTGAGGCCTTTTGCAGGATAAAGACCGCTCTCACTACCACACCAATTATCAAAGCTCCCGATTGGAGTCTTCCATTTGAGATCATGTGCGATGCATCCGATTTTGCCGTTGGTGCCGTTCTAGGACAACGGGTTGATAAGAAGCTACATGTGATATATTATGCAAGCAAGACACTAGATGAAGCCCAATCGAGGTACACCATAACCGAAAAAGAGATGCTTACCGTTGTCTATGCCATGGAGAAATTTCGAAATTGTGTTACCGGTTCCAAAGTCATTATTCATACCGATCATGCGGCAATTCGATACATCATGTCCAAAAAGGAGACAAAGTCCCGATTTTTTCGGTGGGTACTCCTTTTACAAGAATTTGATATTGAGATTAAAGACAAAGCCGGATCGGAGAACTTGGTAGCGGATCATCTTAGTAGACTAACGGTTGGAAAAGAAAGCAATGAAGAAGATGGTATACCCATCAATGAAGCAATGAGAGATGAGGCCTTGATGGCCATTGAAACTATTACACCTTGGTATGCCGATATCGTCAATTTCTTAGTATCTCATTATATTCTGGACGATTATTCCAAGCAAGAGAGGAAGAAACTACGTTATGAAGCCCCACGCTATTATTGGGACGAGCCTTATTTATTTCGCTGATGTGTAGATGGAATTTATCGACGATGTGTTACGGCCGAAGAAGGATATAATATTGTGAAGCACCTTCACTCGACATCTTATGGTGGACACTTGGCCAACCAAAAGACAATTGCCAAGGTCCTCCAAAGCGGGTTTTGGTGGCCTTCCATGTTCAAGGACATTCGAGCTTTGATTCTCACATGCGATGCATGCCAAAAAAGTGGCAATATTACAAGAAGAAATGAGATGCCCCTTCAACCTATCTTGGAGATTTAATTGTTCGATGTTTGGGGCATTGATTTCATGTGTCCGTTCACATCCTTTTTTGGTAACAAGTACATTCTAGTCGAGGTTGATTATGTCTCAAAATGGATCGAGGCCGTAGCTTCCCCCACCAATGACTCCAAGGTTGTAATCAAGCTTTTCAAGAACGTGATTTTCCCGAGATTCGGTATGCTTAGAGCCATAATTAGTGATGGAGGCTCTCATTTTAGGAAAGATACCTTTGAACACCTCCTTAGGAAGTATGGTATCACTCACAAGATGTCCTTAGCCTACCACCCTCAATCAAATGGGCAAGCCGAGATCTCCAACCGTCAAATCAAGGGAATTTTAGAGAAAGTTGTAAATACACACCGAAAGGATTGGTCATTAAAATTAAATGATGCCCTTTGGGCATTGACAACGGCTTACAAAGCGCCGATTGGAACCACTCCTTATCGTCTTGTGTATGGTAAAGCTTGTCATTTACCGGTGGAGCTAGAACACAAAGCCAAATGGGAAATCAAGGAGCTAAACTTTGATGAGAGTGTTGTAGGAGATAATCGCCTTCTCCAACTACAAGAATTGGAAGAACTAAGACTTGAAGCCTACGAAAATTCAAGGATCTACAAGGAACGAACTCGCCAATGGCATGATGCACGAATACTTCGTAAGGACTTCTCCGTTGGTGATAAGGTATTACTCTTCAACTCTCGCTTTATTAAGCTCTTCCTCGGTAAGTTGAAATCAAAATGGTCGGGTCCATTCGAAGTGACCGAAGTGCAACCATATGGATCGATAGAGATATCTAGCGCGAAAACCGGAAAATTTATGGTTAATAGGCAACGTTTGAAGATTTATCATCCCGGTCATATTCGTGAGACCTTTAATTTGCTACTATGAAGCTTGGTGAGCTCCCATCGGGGAGCGTTGTTTAACCCCCTCTCGCAATTGATGTAGGTTTGGTGGTATCCTCAACAACCACCTTGTATATATGTATCATATTTCTTTGAGTTTATTAGTTTTATTAGCTTGAGAAGAATGATTGAAATTGGATTTCACCATGGAGCATAAATTTGGATGAAGATCAAGCTTTTGGAGATGTTATGGAGCTTATTTGAAGACCACAAGCACGTTTGTGGGAGTTATTGATTATGTAATGTGATTCGAGTCAATATTTGAATCTCTAGTTGATTATTGAAGAGCCATGAAATGGCAAGGCGGAAAAACGCAGTAAAGAAGACCGCCGGGCGAAACTTCGCCCGGTGAGACTCGATCGGGCGAAACTTCGCCCCACGGAAAAGTTGCCAAAATTGCCGGAATTAAAGAAGATACCACCGGGCGAAATTTTGCCCGGTGAGATTTTCACCGGGTGAAATTTCACCCGGTGGAAAAATGTTGGCAAAAACGATTTTCACGATGAAGTACCGTCGGGTGAAATTTCATCCGATGGTGCCCGACCGGGTGAAATTTCACCCGGCGGCGTGAGCTGGCCGGATCACCTACACATTTACTCACTCACTACATTTTCATTTCCCTCCTTCATACTTACCCCAACATAACTTTACCTCCAAAAATTTTTACACCAAATTTTCACCAATCACATTAAAACTTTTCATTTCCCTCTCATCCACCCTTATTTATATCACCTTTTCACCTCACTCTTCATTTCACCCTTTCACCCATCATAACATCATTAAATCACCTTCCATACACCCCAACATCCATTCATAACTTCATTTCCAACTTGGTGATTTATTTGGATTTTTGAAGAGGAGGAGATAAAAGTTTTTGGGATTTTCTTGCAAGCATATCATTATGGAGACAAGAGCTCAACGAGCCACGCGTAAGAAAGGTATGGCCTCGACTTCTAATACTTCTAAACGTTCATCTTCTAGTAAGTCTTCTAGGCCAAAACTTTTACCTTGCCCTAATTCGCCCCTTGCTCGAACCTTCTCTGAAAAGAACTTTTAGAGTACTAGGTGGCCCTGTCCATTCACAATGGAAATCCTAGGTATTGAAGACGATAGGAGAGAGTTATCGTCGAGAACAAGAACTAGTGGACTTCTAAGTTACGTGAATTCCACCTTCAAAGACCTTACATGCGAATTTTTAGGTAGTTTCACAATTGACAACCCGACCACACCTAAAGAGTTCAAATTTAATTTGTTCGGTAGAACCCATTGCTTGAATATTTCCGAATTCGGCCTAGCTCTAGGTCTACCCACATCGGGTACCGGAATTCGTGAACCTTTGAGGGTTGTACAAGCTAGTACGACTAGGAGAGACTTGTGGAGGTGCATAGCTCCTGAACAACGTAATTTCGAACCTAATTCAAATTTTACCGCTGAAATCCATAACCCTTCTATTCGTTACTTTGCTGAAATGCTTTCTCATTGCTTGATACCGTCTGCCGACTATATCATTAACCTCAATGTGTGTGTCCTACAATTGATTAGTGACTCTTTACTCGGTAACCCTTATCCCCTTGACCTACCACTTGTCGTGGCGTTACACTTTCATCAAATTATCATTGACCAACGTCCTACCGTAGACTGTGGTGGTCTTGTGACTTTAATAGCGAAAAATTTGGGTTATACGACCGACCACCTTAAACCGATTGACGGTCGTGTCTGACTTGACGAGGCCTACCTCCCTACTTGGATCTTTAATGTAGCTGACCATCGCCTCGTCTCCATTTGCCATGACCGCGCTTTGATAGTCCCCAACATTTACCGAACCAATATTTATAACTGTCACAATTGGGACCTACCTTTAGGTCCCGGTGAATTCCGACTGAACGAATCGGGGGATGTAGGAGTTTGGGAGTACGCCGGTGAGTTGGAACCCAACGAAGGCACTCCGACGGCTTCTTTTGCGTCAAATGACTATTCGAATTAGACCTCCCAACAAGAGTCAGTAGATAATGTGGTTTGTATGTGTTATGGGTATATATGTGTGGATTGTGTCGGTGAGTCTTAATCATCTACAATTGTATGTCCTTGAACTAATCTTGTTCCTTGTACCTTGTTCCATCATTATAATCATTGTGATTGTTTTATATTGACCAAAATTGCAAGTTGTCCCACCGTCCCATTGAATGATTTTTGTGGCCGTCGCGGCCTTGGTATTGCTCACGGTCTCTAGGCGATGTGATTACGCCATTGACCCTTTGAAAAATCCAAATTTTTAATCAATCTTTCTCAATTTTTCTTAATCCGGGCTAGGTGACGTGACTACATATATGCCTAATTTTTCACCCTTTCATTTTATTTCCTTTCTTTTTCATTTTCTTAGCCACTTGGCTAGGTTCTAGGTGATGTGATTGCACCTAGGCCCGCCACTATTTTACCGCTTTCCTTATTTTATTTTCCTTTTCTTTTCGCAAAATTCTTGAAAAATCCAAAAACATTCAAAAAATTATAAAAACCCAAAAATATTTGAAAAATCATAAAAATCCAAAAAGATTTTTCTTCTTTTTCTTTTCCGTCTTTTTCGATCTTCCCCTACTTGACCATTGAGGACAATGTACAGTTTTAGTGTGGGGGAGGAGTCTATTATCTTTTATTTTTCAAAAATCTTTTAAAATTCATAAAAATTTGAAAAATTCGAAAAATCAAAAACATTTTCTTTTCTTTTTCTTTTCTTGTTTCTCGTTATGTTTTGTGTCCCGTGTATGGTCTTGTTCTCTACTCTTACAGGTAACCACCACCATATTAGCGCGATTTGAAGAGATTATGAAAGCACCCGCTTGGTAACTTCCTTCCTTCTTTCTTCTTTATTTTTGTAGAGGAGTTAGGTTGTTGCTATTTGGAGGCTCTCGAAGTTGAGCATTTTGGTGTTGTGGTTAATTGTGCTTGTATGTTGATGGAGTATGGAGTACATGACCTTACTTGTGTTTTCTTTTATTTGCTTTTCATTTTCGTGTGTTCCGTTTTGTTTTGCTTTTATATAGCGTGTCTAGGATTGAAGCTTTTCGAAAACCCGATTACAAACTTATTACAAGAGTTTACATTCCATTGTAGATAACCCATTGTAGATTTTGGACCTTAGTCTAGTAGAATGACTCTTAGGCAATGAATTTGTTGATCCTTTAGCTTTGAGTCCACCTTTTCTACTAGAGGTTTACTTCGGGGTTTGCATTTGACCACCTTGACCACCCATGGAGGAGTTAGGCCTTGGTTCCCGCATCCCGTTTTCTAGGTGACCTTGCTCGAATGACCATTGCACCTTTAGTCCAAATTCTTTCCGCTTTTTATGGGTTATCCGGGAATGGCGCGCGTTCTCGATTACCTATTTTCCCTCCACTTATACACCACCACAATAAGTTTACACAAAAATAACCTCCAAGCTTGGTTACAAACCACATCAAAAAGCCAAAAAAAACCAAAGCAAGAGAAAAAGGGCACAAAAATATGAAAAACAAAGAAAAACAAAGGAGAAGAAAAGGAGCTTCAAATGAAAATCAAATTATCAAAAGCGTCTCCTTCAAAAAAAAAACCTTTGATCGATTCGTCGCCGTGAAGTGCCAACTAGAGGACCGAGTCCCGAGGTAGGAAGATAGCGGTGATTAGTCGATTCAACCCAATAATTGTAAACACTCCACCTTTTTGTTTGGGCTAATTTAGGAAATTCGAGTTTGGAACGACCCTCTTGGCTTAGCCAAAGAGAGCGGGACTGCACCTACCTACAGTGTCGAACGAATCCATGGTTCACTTTTTCACTTCGTTATACGCCCCGTAGTACCCCTTTAGAAAATTAGGCGGACCTAGGCTAAGTTATCAACATCTATATTGCTTAATTGTCATAGTATTAGGCTTTGGTCCTTGTTTACGTGGGTGATTTATCTTGGAAGTTTATTGTTGTTTTAGGTAAGCAATCGGTGTCTTTCCCCGCCGTCTCGATGAGGGATTCGGTGTTTTATTTTTGCTTTGGATGCGTCTATTCTTTCGTGTTATGTGTTTTTGTGTGTTTAGTCGCATCCACCATTTTGAGCAAGCCCCAACTTGCCTTGCATGGGAGTACTTTACCTCATAAGTATTCCGATGTGAGTTGAAGGGATGGAGCGGGCCCATTAATTGTCCCGTATCGGCTTAGCATAGTCTAGCTAGTAGTAGTAGTTTGTAATTTCTTTTTGGGTCTTTGCTCGAGGACGAGCAACGGTTTAGTGTGGGGGAATTGTTGTGTGCTAAATTTAGACCGTTTTTCCTCCCATTTAGACCCGTTTTTCCCTCGTTTTGCGAGTCTTGAGTGCGATTATCTCCATATTTTGCGTACTTCTCGCATTAGCGTCCCTCTTGTGCGTTTTACGTGTTTTTGGTAGTTTTTCTATCATTTTGATAGGATTTGTCACCGAAATCACGATTGAGCTTTCACGAGCACAAGAGAAGGGAATATCGTCCAAAGAGCAAAACAAACAACTTAAAGTTTAAAGTCATCCAATCGTACGACGAAGAATGAGACAAGAAAAGAGGCCAGAAAAATGACCGGGCGAAATTTCACCCGGTGAGACACCACCGGGCGAAATTTCACCCGGTGAGACACCACCGGGCGAAATTTCACCCGGTAAGACACCACCGGGCGAAATTTCACCCGACGGTAAAAATGCCTCCCGAAGATTTTCCGAGCTTTCCCACCGGGCGAAACTGACTGGGCGAAATTTCGCCCACCGGGTGAAATTTCGCCCGATGGAAAGAGGAGCCGGAAACCGCGAAAAAAGAAGAAAATCTCACCGGGCGAAAATTTCACCCGGTGGAATTTATCGTCAAGTCCGCAGGGCAAAGTTTCACCCTATGAAGATGCTAAGGGTGATTGTCTCACTAATGGAGCAAAAAGTTGGATTTGGGCTTTAGATTAAATACCCATTAAGGCTTTACTATATATATGTCTACCCTAGTTTGTTGCCCAAGGCATCCCATCATTAGTGTAGTTACACCATTCCACCTTATTACACCATCCATTAGCAGAGTAATAGTAGTAGAATTCTAGTAGAAATCATTCATAATTCTAGTAGTTTACATTGTAATTAGTGGTAGATCTACTTAGTTTCTATCAACAATTCTCAAGTTTTACATTCAAGTTTGTAGAAGATTATTATTCCAAGTTTTATTTTGAAGATTTGGTGGGTTTATTGAAGAATTAAGTGACAAGTTCTTCATTTTCTTCATCAAAGATTCAATCGTTAGATTATTGTTCTAGTTTTATTTGAAGATTTGTTGGGTTTATTAGAGGATTAGTGACAAGTTCTCCAATTTATTCATCAAAGATTCAATCTTTATTCATGCAATCTTATTATTTCTTATAGATCTTCATAGTTGGTACATTTCTTTCCACTCTCTAATCTCTAGTTTAGTTTTAATGTTGTTTTCTCACTATCGTCTTGTTTAGATCATTAGTGTTGATTAGTTTCTCTAGATTTTATTTATGATGTTCTAGATTATTCTCTAGTTTATTTTGTTGGATAGTGTTTCTTCCATAGTTTAGTGGGTAATTGTTAGATCATAATTTTCTCATAGTTTTATTGTTAGTTTCATTAGATTTAGTTAATATGCATGTTGTAGTGATTTTCTCCTTAGTTAATGTTTTATTGTTTTCCAAAATGATTAGTGATTAGATTTCTTGTTGGGGGGTTTAGGGACGAGGACTTGGATTATTTGAATATAGGGATGTTGGTGGGTTGCTTGCTTGTTCGTTTATCTTGTTTATGGTTGTTGTGTCATTGTTGTTTTAGTCCGGCCAACTAGACCGACCTTGACTAGTTTCTATCAATATGGGGAAACTTGGGGTAGAAATTACCATAGCTAGAGACTTACCCTTATTCGCCGAGAAAGCGGATTTTTAGGTGAGTTAGGCGAAGAAACCGAAAGGTGGCATTCTCCTTTATCAATGTTGCAACAAAAACTCGATTCCGACCTTCTTAGACTCCAAGTACCGAATCCCGACTTTCCCCTGACACCTTTCCCTAATTTGATTACCTCTAGCTATCATCGTAGACATTTCTCTAGTATAGACTCGACCCTTAGAAAACCCCCCCTCTAGACATCAAACACGACACTTTAAACTTGACATCACACTCCGTTCCCTGTGGACCGACCTCAACTTACCACGATTACTCTAGTAGTATTTGTCTTATTCCGAGTCTATAAATATCGTTTGATCCCCCCTCCTTCGTTAACGACCGATCCAATTGGGAGGCGATCAGATGCAAAGCTCAGTAAGAAGGTTGCGAAGCCAAATTGTTTCAGTGGTAACGGAAGCAACGACACAGAATTCTGCTTCAGTGGTGGATAATGCTAAACCGCGTTGTTTTTTGGAGGGCCAGGAAATAGGATTGCGTCCAAGGTAAATGATGTAGCCGGTTGTGGAGATGTAGTCGTCTTTGTCACCTGCATGGTTAGCGTCACAGAATGCATGAAGACATAGGGGTGTGTGGCGATATAGTTTAGGCCAAAGGTTTGATTTCCTTGCAAGTAGCGAAGGAGACGTTTTAAAGGAGTCCAATGAGTGGCGGTGGGATGATGAAGAAATTGAGCTAAACGATTTATAACAAAGGCAATGTCGGGCCTAGTTAGAGATAGATATTGTAAGCTTCCAACTATGGCACGATAACTCGATTGATCATGAATGGGTTGATGATCGTCGCGCTTGAGTGGTGGAGAAGCAGTCATAGGAGTAGTGTTTGGCTTGACGTCTATCATGTTGTATTTGGTGAGTAGGTCGTGAATGTATTTAGATTGGTTTAAGTGTAGACCGAGTTTATATGGTGTAACTTCTATGCCTAGAAAGTACGAGAGTGGTCCAAGATCTTTTAGGGAAAATCGTTTAGATAGTGTCGTAATAAATTCTTGTAGGTGTGATGGATTTGGTCCAATGACGATAATATCATCAACGTAAATTAGCATATAAATACAAGTGGTTTTGGTTTGTTAAATAAATAAGGATGAATCAGAAATAGATTGTTTAAAATTTTGAGTAATTAGGTGGGGTTTTAGTTCTGTGTACCAAGCTCGAGGTGCTTGTTTTAGTCCATATATCGCTTTATTGAGTTTACGAACATGGTTGGGTTTTGTTTGATCAACAAAGCCAGGTGGTTGAGTCATAAAAACATTATCGGTTAGGTGGCCTTGCAGAAAGGCATTGTTAATATCCAATTGTCAGAGGGACCATGATTTTGTTATTGCGAGAGATAAAATTAGATGAAGGGTAGTTGGTTTGATGACTGGACTAAAATTTTCGGTATAATCAATACCCGGGTGTTGATGGAAGCCTTTGGCCACAAGACGAGCCTTGTGTTGTTTGAGAGTTTCATCCTGGTTACATTTGTTTTGAAATACCCATTTACAACCAATGACATTTTGAGATTGCAAATGAGGAACGAGAGACCATGTTTGATTTCGTTCAAGGGCGTCGTACTCATCTTGCATCGCATTGCACCAGTGGGGCAGTACTAGGGCCTGTTTAACGGTGTTGGGTAGGTTGTCAGGAGACGGGTTAACGTTAGCTAGATTGACGTATTTGGGATTGGGCTTACGAATGTTATTATCGAGTTGGGTTGTGACTGTTTTATTGTGTGATGGAGCAGCGCTAGCGGAGTTTGGTCGAGTCTAGGGTGAAGAAGTCAACGGGGATGTTTGGTGTAGGGTAGTAGCGATGTTAGTTAAGGTGGCAGATGAGGTAGATGAGGTGACTAGGGGAATGGTGATGTCTAAGGAAGCCGATCCCGAGGGCTGAGAGAACGATAAGGAGGTGGAGGGTTGACTGTTTTGGGAGGGGTTTCGGCGGGAGTAGACGATGGTAATGGGTGGTTTGGGAGGAGGTGCTGTAGTGACTGGTGTGGTGGTGGGTGGTAGCTCGACAGTGGTAGTGGGGGGTAGGATAGGTATGAATATGTTACACCAATCATCTGGGTCATTATGTGGCAAAGAGCATGGTGATGACATTGTATTTTGACGATATGGGTATTCGTCATCAACAAACTTTACATGTCTTGAAGTATCGATACGATGTGTTTTCGGGTCAAGACAATGGTATGCGCTTTGAGTGGTCGAGTAGCCAACAAAAATGCATGGAATAGAACGGTTTTCTAATTTATGATGAGTATACAGTCTTAACCACGGGTAGCATAGACATCCGAAATTATGAAGCTTTGTGTAATCGGGTTGTTTATTATGTATTACAAAATATGGTGAGTTGCCATTTAAGGTTTTGGTAGGGAGACGATTTATAAGGTAAGTAGTTGTACTAAAAGCAAATGGTCAATAAGTGGTTGGAAGGTTGGCATGATTTAATAGGGCCAGACCTGTTTCTACGATGTGACGATGTCGTCTTTCGGCATATCCATTGTGTTCCGGAGTGTGAGGAGGTGAGGTAGAGTGAGAGATGCCGTTGTCAAGAAGCGTTTTATTTAACTTAATATATTCACCTCCATTGTCGGAGAAAAATTGTCGAATTGGTTTTTGAAAATATTTTTCTACTAGTGCCCGGAATTGAATAAATATTTGGTTGGTGTCGGATTTGCATTTTAATGGATATAACCAAACATATTTGCTAAAGTGGTCTACAAATATAACGTAGTATTTGTAATGGTCTCGGGATAGGACCTGACTGGTCCATAGGTCTGAAAATAATAAATCTAGTGGTGCGTTGGACTGTAGTGAGGAAATGGAAAAAGGAAGCTTTTTGCTCTTAGAAACACAACATGAATTACAATTTCCATAGTCCAATATTGGAGAAGATAAACTTTTATTAATAATTTTTATTACATCATAAGATGGGTGTCCTAACTTATGATGCCAGGATAGCGGAGCGGTGCCTTTGACAGCGGCATGAACAGTAGGTTGGGGACACCACTCGTAAATTCCTTGGTTAACACGACCTTGGAGCAGAATTCTCCCCGTTGATATTGCCTTAAGAAGAAATGAATCAGGTGAAAAAATGATGAAAGCATTATTATCTTTACATAATTGAGAAATTGACAGAATATTGCGAGAGATTGTCGGAACATGTAATACATTATTAAATTTTAGAGATTGAATAGTGAATGAACCTATGTTAGCAATGGGGAGAGCGGAACCGTCGCCGATTATAAGATCGTCCAAGCCAATGTAAGGAGAATGAAAAGCCAAGGTGTCCAGATCATGAGTAATATGATTAGTAGCACCACTATCCAGTAGGAAGTTGGGATTTGGAGACGGTTCACCATAGGTAGCCGAGTGGGCTTGTGGTGGGTTTTGGTTATGGCGGTTGGAGGGTGGGTCAGGGAATACTAATGTCGGAAAAAGGTTCGTTAATAGTGGGCAATTAGCAATGACATGGCCGATTTGACGGCACCACTGACATCGCCCTTTGAAGGGTCGAGGATTAGGGTTGGTTGTGGGTTGATTCTGGTTGTTGGGTCGTTGATAATTGGGGTTGGAGTGATTGCGAGAATAACCACAGTGGTAATTGTTCTGGCGGTAAGCGGGGTTAGCAGATGGTGGAAATTGATTGGTGGTGGTTTGGTGTTTCACAGTGAGTTCATGTTGAAGCAATTTTTTATGTAAAGCTTCAAAGGTTATTGGGTTGTCACGGACTCTAATGACATGGATGACGGGTTTGAATAATTCATAGTCAAGACAAGACTTTGGCTATGACATCTTCAGGATCAATAAGTTTGCCCATAAGAGCTAATTGGTCTACACAAGTCTTGATTGAATTCATGTAGTCGAAGATGGTTTGATCCGTTGTTTTCACAATGGAATCGAATTTCTCTTTAAGTTGCATAATGTGTGCTCTAGAGGGGTTGGCATAGGTGTGAGCTAGGATATCCCATGCTTCTTTTGTCGTTGTGGCCCGTACGATGAATGGTTGTACGACGGAGGTGATGGTGCCCACAAGTGCATCGAGTATCAATCCGTCTTGCTTGAGCCAAGTCAAGTAAGCCGGGTTTGGTGTTTCCTTTTTGTCATTGTCAACCACAGTTTTAGGTGGTGGTGACTCGGTGCCGTCCAAAAAACCGAGGAGGCTAAAACAAACAAGATTTTTGTTAATTGAAATTGCCATTGTAGGTAGTTGAGCGGGGTCAATTTGATAACATTGCTGAGATTGAGAGCGGTTAGTGGTTTTGCCGTCTCGTGTGGATTGAGAATGAGGGTTTCTTGGTTGGTGTTAGTCATGGTGGAAGAGGGTGGGGACAAGGGTGGTGTCGTGCGTTTGAAGGTGAACCGTTTTGGACGAAGGTTGTTTGGTGTGGATCGTTGAGAGCTCTTAGATACCATATAAGGCTACATGTTATAATTATGAGACTACACAAATATAAAGTTCCTATAGTTTGTAGTATGAACAAGATTAGTGTCCCTTGATTTTAGGGATTGATTGACGGGATGATTGATTCTTGATTTGGCTGAAATTATTAGTATGATTTTCTTGATTTGTATTGATATGGTTAATACAAATTTTACATGATCATAATTCATATGATCTTCTTGATTTGGCTTAAATTCTTATATTCAATGAATGGCAGTATTATTGCACGGAACCCTAGATATATTTTTTTCCTTCATTAGAGTTTGCATCATCTTAATCACTCCGTAATCCTTCTTTAATCTTAGTTTAATGTTCCTTTATTAGTCTCGATCTTGGTTTGTATATTATGAGGATTGGATATTCTACTCTTCTTTACGAGTATTTATCTATGTTGGAATCTTTAAGTTTTTATTGTTGGTATAATGTTTCCTTTCCCTTTATTCATCTTGTTCTTGGTTTTCATTATCTTGTTTTATTGTTAATATTTGGTTCTCTTCCTCTAGTCTTAAATCCTTCATGACATTCATAAATGTTTGTTTATGCTTTGTTTATATAGCCATGAATATGGGTGAGTAGCCAGTCCTCTTCTGGGGTTGAGGACTGAGGAGGATGGAGTTAGCATGACTAATGGGGGGGGGGGGGTTGGTCTCATATACAGTTGCCCTATATTCCTAGTGAGGGCAAAATTGAAGATGTGGAATGTGGATAGAACCCTAATAGACAGGGAGGAGGCCCTGCGGGTTATAAGATCTAATCTACTCCGACTTCAAAATAGAATGAAACAGCAGGCTGATAAGAAGATAAGTGAGGGAGATCAAATTTGAAGAAGGAGATTGGATCTTCCTCAAACTACAACCTTACCGACGAAACAGAAGGCCAGGTCTAATCACAAGCTCTCAAAAAATACTTTGGTCCTTATAAGATACTCAAAAAGGTTGGTCCAGTGGCTTCCAACTTCCAAGTTGGCCATACCTCCTAATGCTAAGATACATCATACATTCCAATGTCATGGGGAACCATATATCATAGAGTAATGTCCTTCTGAGTTAATCATGACAAGGGAGTTGGTCAAAAGATGAAGAATTTCCGCAAACAAAGGTCTTGGTTAAGGGGTCTAATTCGTCTATTGAAGATTTACAACAATCATATTGGTCCTTTAATTTGATCTTTGGTCAAGGGAAGGGTAATGATGCAGGCATTACTAAAGCCACTGATGGATGAGCAGGGAGCTGAGGAAACAAATGCAACTCTTTACGACACTCTTTACAGCCTGCTGCAACTGCAACTCTATTCAGAAAGCTACTCCTTTACTGGTGCAAGAATAAACTGACCAAGTTGCCAAGAAAGGAAGGTACGAGGAGAGTCGCAAGCTCGATCAGCACAAGCACAAGCAGTTGCAGGAAAGGAATCCAATCCAATCCAATCATTGATTATTCTCTATTGGAGACCACTATGCATTACTAAATCCAAGAATAACGGCAGAGTACACTCGGATCATGCTCATTACAGTCCATATTAGGATTCATTCCCTCTGATCAATTGTTATCCTTATCCTTCATCTTGTCAGTGCGGATCCCCCGTCCATACACTAGATGACCCGTCATCTTGTAGGCTATTTTACCTATTTAATGTTTAGGCTCCATGGCTATTTTACCATTTAAGCTCATTAGTGGTAAGGTTAAGGGTATGCAAAAAGAATTCTTTAATCTCTAGTGTCAATTTATCATTGAAATCAGGTGGCTTTCTCCAAGTTTTACCACTCTTTATCATTTTATGTTGCTTGGTTAAATCTCTCACTAGTAATTAATATTGCATCATTTATTTTACAACACATCATGTTCAACATATCCTACGAGACAAAAAAAAAACATTTTTTAGTAACTTTGACCACCTACATCAGGGATTAGTCATTAGTCTTTGTATAATGGTTACCTTCTAGAAGGATTTTAGAGATGACTTTGTGATATACTCCTACTCCCTCCCCCACTAAGATCTTCCCACTTTCCTTAAAAGAAAACTCCACTAAGATTTCCCACTTCAAAACTTTCCTTATTCATCCATTATACTCTCTTCCTATTGGTTACTTTTTGTGATTTGACATCTTGAACCCCACCAAACAATTTACCATCTTTCATTATCCATTTCTTAATCCATGTGTCAAGTCAAAGTAAGAAGAACATTGTGGTGGGGAGGGAGTACAAATTAGTGTTTGACTTTAGTTAGACCATCTCAAGCATGCTTGTCTTAACTGGATTACGGCTCATATTTGAACTTTTTATTAAAATAATGCTCAAAAATAAATTAATTGTCGTTTCGGGTCGGAATGAAAACTAATTATCAAAATGGGACTGAGGTAGGTTCGGATATAGGTTCGATTTGGGACGGACTAAACCCGCCATTAGGAATGGCGGATCTTCAAAATCATAAAGAGACAAAAAAAAAAAATAATAATAATATATAAAAAAAATTAACCCACAGACCCGCCATTGGCAGTGGCGGGTTTAAGCCCATTAACCCGCCATTGTTAATGGCGGGTTTATATTCATTAGTTACCACAGACTTATCTATAATAATTATTGTTATCACTTATGGGTCAATAATTTGTTATTGATGTAGTGGGAGAGGGAGTCATTAGTTGCACTTGAGGACATGGGTTCGAATACTTCTGTCTACAATTTTAGACCACCATTTCCTTTTTTTTTCCAAAAAGAAGTCCGTACGGAGAGTCGAACAGCGTCAAGCCATCAAGCTTTATATATTATTCTTTCCGTTTCGTTCATCTCTTTGTCCTTGATTACAATAATTCTGACAATGAATTAAAAACACAAAGACTTTCGTCTCGTTCATTTCTTTGTCTTTGATTAAAATAATCTTGACAACGAATTTAAAACACAAAGGCTTACGTCTCGGTTATTTCTTTATCTTTGATTAAAATAATTCCGACAATGAATTTAGAATTTAAAACGCAAAGAAATGAACAAGACAGAAGGAGTACTATTTTTTTTCATCAAAATAAGATTCTGAAATAAATAAATTAAAGTTGTGGATCGGTTTGGAAACTGATATATTAATTGAAATCAATCAATAATATATAAAGCTTCACGCTCTATAGAATAAATTATATTTTAGTTGACTAGTGGTAGAATGATTAACCGATTGAGTTGAGGTCATGTGCTCGACTCTCCATATAGAAACTTATTTTGTGAAAAATAAAATAAATAAAGAAGATATAAATAAAACCGTGCATAGCATCAGAGGGGAATCTAGCTAGTAGCAAAGGGTAGCACTCGCTACCCCAAACTTACATTAAATGATTAAAATTATCGACTTTTGTTACCCCAAATTTCGTAAAGTTGAGACATTTTCATATATCGTGAGCAAATATAATGAACTTGCTACCTCAAAATTTTAAGTCTGGATTCGCCCCTGCATAGCAATGGTCAAACCCAAGACCCATAGTGCCATCACTAAATCCATCTCCCTCTTCAACCACTACAGCAATCAGACTCTTGAATTAATAGTGATACAAATACTAATTTATTATAGATAAATACATAGTAGCTATGAAACCCATGAACCCGCCGTTAAAAATGGCGGGTTAATGAGCTTAAACCCGCCACTGCCAATGGCGGGTCCATGGGTTAGTTTTTATTTTTTTCGTCTTTTTATGATTTTGAAGACCCGTCATTCCTAATGGCGATTTTAGTCCGTCCCAAATCGAACCTATATCCGAACCTACCTCAGCCCCATTTTGATAATTAGTTTTCATTCCGACCCGAAACGACAATTAATTTATTTTTGAGCATTATTTTAATAAAAAGTTTCTCATATTTACACTTAATCTCACCTTTTTTATTGGGTTGTGCTTTTTCCTAACGAAATTTTACCAATTTATCCTCGTCATTTCCTCACCCAAAATTGCTTGATTAGTTTCTCTCTTAAAAAATCACAAATTAACCGTCTATTAACACAGTGCAGATCCTCCGTCCCATTTTTGTGTCTCACTGATACAGTTAGAAGAATTCTGTTGAAAAATTCTGTTAGATTGCATAATAGAATTAGTTACTGCTTAGTTGTCAAATAACAGAATTAGTTACTCTTACAAGTAAAAATTTCTATAAATAACTACCTTGTAATCCATTCTACATTCATTCATAATCAAATACAATTCTCTCAATTCTTTCTCTCTTCTATCTTCTTCTATCACATCCCTCGTCTGACTCCATTGTTAGACCTCAATCACCATTTAAGTAAGCAGATACAGTTGAGAACCTAGCTGCTGTATCACTTACCCGTGTGCCACACCATACACGGGTTGACACTATGATATTTGTTACATATTTTATTATGCAATAGGCGAGGTGTCATCCTATGGTGCGGCACACAGAGTGAGATATAAAAATGGAATAGGAGATCTATACGACTATTGTCAAGGGCAGCCCCCACCCAAAAACCCTAAACACCTAAAGCCACCACCACACCACCGCCCTTTCCACCACACACCACCCTAACTTAAGATCTAATTAAAGCTGATTGTTATTAAACACCTAAATCCATCCAAAATTGCCAATCGTGATTTGCCGCATCTTCCTCCATCCAATTGGAATAATCATCAATTCATCACTATTAGTGTTGCTTATTGTATTAGTTTCATCTCAAAAGTTTATCAGCGTAGTAACGAGTATCAGTGTGTACTACCATTGACAGTAGAGATTATTCTTTAATTGAATCGTTCATATGAAATAAATAATTACGTGAATACGTAAAATTGATATTGCACCATCGAACATCGATAATTGAATAATCGGATTTGGAGGTGTTTGGTGGTTGGATTAGGTAAAATTGATTAAGGAGGGATTGACAAAAGAGGATAAAATACATAAAGGTAAAATTGAAAAATTTATAAGAAATCCGTTTGGATTGAGTAAAACATAGTTATTTATAATAATGTGAATTCCGTTATTATTTTGACCCATTTTCATCCTCCCAAGCAAAAGCTCGCGACTTAGGTTATCAACCCAATCATTTTCCACTTTCAGACATTTCCAACTGCGAAAGTGATAATTAGCCCCTTAAGTTTGATCAATCGTGAGATTAACCCCCTTAAGTTTCAATTGTAGTAATTAAGCCACATAACTTTGGGTAAAAGTGAAATTCAATCCAAGTTTTATATTTTTTCAATTAAAATTACACCTTAATAACAAAAACTCCATTTATTTATACATTTTCTCAGCATACGATAAAAATAATTATATTTATAAAATGTATGCAATTTTTACATATGGAAAAAAAAATTGAAAGAATTACATAAAATCGAAAATTTGTTACATTAATCACATAGATTATATAAATTACGGAGTATATTAAAATCATTAAAAACATTCCAAAAACTATGTTAATAAATTATTTAATTACTTTTATAATATTAATAATTATTCAGTGTACATTGAGTTTATATATAACAGATTTAATGATATAATTTATGTTGAGAATAAAAATTGAATCGAATTTCACTTCTACTCAAAATTATGGGGCATAATTACAACATTTGAAACCTATGGGATTTAATCTCACAATTGCCCAAAGTTAAGGGAGTTAATTAACACTTTCGCGCATTTCGAACCAATACATGATACACATGACCTCAAAGTGGTCACGATCTAGGTCACAAGAAAGGTCACAAACCTCAAAAGAGGTCATCCCATGACCATTTCTCATGTTGAGTCATGTTAATTTTTTTAGTTAATTGATGATTAAGGTAACCCACCTCTTTCATGACAATGTTTGGGTGATCATATGAAAAAATATACATGGCCGTTGCCAAATTTGCATAGATTCAAGCTGTTAACTTTAGCGGTAAACGTATACAGTAAGACCACTTATCCACCACATCTCGCTGTGAAATTACACATTTGATATGTATAATGTTTTAGAATATTGCTTCTATGGATACGACCATAATGAGAGCAAGAAACTGAACTTGGCATGATCACTGGCGTGGCTTGCGTACGGAAATTCCACGGTGGTTGTGTTTGTCCTTGCCAATCTTTGGAGACACCAATCCAACAGTGATCCTGATTTCCTATTAAATTTCGCCAAAATATCAGCCAAATTCTTGAATGCAGCCTTTCACAGAAATAAACGCACCTGATGCAAGAAAAGCTATATATGATTAATTTAGAGCAAAACAACCGGTTGAGACAATTGCACAAGTCAAGAAACGAATGCGCTTGGTTCTGTACTTAACTGTTTCCAAGGGCAAAAGTCAAATTTGACCTGTCCCAAGTGGTTGCCTAGAGGTATCACCCGATGCCCATGCTTCATAATCTTTAAGCAGCTGCACACACCACACGCACCAGTAATTAGTTTATGCAGAGCAATAAAGGTTGGCACCTAAACTAGAATACAGAGTTATTGATGCATGAAGGTCATAGATCCCGATAACATTTGTCAACTGTCCTACCAATTGCCAAATAGAACCAGGACTATTTTTCAGATAAATTTAAATATGGCAACTAGAGGTATCTTGTAAAGGGTTTAAGAGATCTGTTGCCCCCCAACAACAGCTCATACCAAAAGACATTTATCAATCCCCTAATTGCAGATGTCTAGGAGAGTACCCCCGAATGGGCATTTGGTGCTTATCACAAGTGCAAGTATGTCACAGATCCCAGTGATCTCTTCTAAGGAAAAAAATGACTCTAGAGGAAAGACCATCATTAAATATTGCTAACTTATATTCTAGAGGACTTATTTCCGAGGAATCGACATTCCAACAAAGAAGCTTGAGCACCCGAATGCTATTGCCTGGTTTCCATCTCTTATGTTTGTTCCGTCAACCGTGCACCATTGACCTAGAAGACCTAGTCAGACAGTAAACCGTACTGTTTAAGATGTTGCATCCTAATGCTGCCTGGTAAATGACGTAAGTTCTGGTTCTCTTGGCCTTATTCCTCAAGAATAACATGTTGCCGAGCCCCAGAAGATAGTCATCGAATGCTCTCATAAAAACCATAATCACAAATAATGATGCCAGCATAAGTGCCTATATAGGCTAGCCTATCATGCTTATCAGCATCCAACTCACCATTTAAACTGGTCTTAACAAGTCTTGGACTTCTTAATGTTGTCCAGCTCTCAAACAACATTTCCCCTACTGTCAAACTTGGTACGGAGTACAAAACTATGACAGTAGTTTCTGAAATGGTAGCCAATGAGTTAGGTATACATTTAGAAAACTGATCATTTTCCATTTTTGCACTTTGCAATCCAAATTTTGATTTCACGATAACATACATTTGCCTAGAACTCTGTGCCTGAAGTCCTAAACCACATATTACTAGTGGACAAAAGGAGTAACATGGATCAAAGGCACATCTATGGCATGTCTAAAATTTGCGTGATTGCATGCAAATGTTCATAGGGGCAATGACGAGCATCTAAATTATCGTCACAGTTGTCAGTACATTTATGGTTATGCATACATTAGTGGGCCAAATTGTCAAATGGGTAAAAAAACGGGGCACTCTAGAAACGAATCGGTACAAAAATATAATAGGTGCCAAATTTGTTCAAACACAACAACCGAATTTATAGACTCGAGTTTGATCTGTAACACAAACAGACTCGAAGATGACCCGAATTCAAAGTGATCCACCCAACTCGATCTTGACCAATTCTAATTGACCCAAAAATATTCGTCATAAAAATGACTCCCTGAAATTCTTGTTTAAGACGGGGTATATCTAGATTAAACTTAAACGGGTCAAATAATTAATGTTAGACAAAAATAGAAGTTCAGCGTCACTCATGGATATATAAAATAAACAACAAAATCCATCACAATTCACCCACAAATAAAAAAAAATAAACTCCAAATTAAAAAATTCTAATGAGACATATACCAATATTATTATTATAAATGTTACTTGAACCACAATTCTCACACTAACTAATCTGATGTACAACTCCAGAAATTTATCAACTTTGCAAGCTAAAATAAGTGTACAGTACAATTCTCACTCTTTCATTTTGTAATCATAAAATAATGTCGATCGAAAATTACTCATAAATTTCAAGCTAAAAAACGCAATCATCCTCACATTAATTAATCATAATTTTTCATATTTGCATCTAAAGGGTTTGTTGTCTGTATTTTTTTCTATATACACGAGTGAAGTGGCTCTTTTGTTTTAATCATAATTTTTAAAAGAGTAACATAACTCCAAGTTATAGAATAAAAGTTTAAAGTATAGATACTAGTAGAATAATAGTTATGGAAAAATAAAATTTAAACCGATAGTCCTTAAATATCTTCCACCACCTAAACTCTCTCCCTCCACATCGTGTTATCCAACGTCATAACTTCTCCGATCTCAAAGGAACTTCATATCGTTCTCAATCACTTTTATCCAAGTATGTTTAGGTCTTCTTCGACCTTCCACCAACCTATGCTTTTCTCCATCCTTAAGTCTCCGTATCGGTGCATTAATAAACCTCCATTTCACATGCTCAAATCATCTTAACCGATTCTCCATCAACTTATCCTCTATAGGGGCGACTCGTACACATCTTTTCTTAGTCGATCTTTTCTTGTATGGCCACACATCCATCTTATCAAATGCATTTCTGCAACATTCATCTTTTGCGCATGATTCTTTACCGCCCAACATTTTGTGTCATATCAAAGTGCGGGCCTAATTGTTTTCAGGTAGAATTTGCCCTTTAATTTATGAGGTACTCCTTGATCACATAGTAACCTCGTCACGCTCTCCCATTTCAGTCATCCTGCTTTAATCTTATGAGTCACGTCAACGTCTAATTCTCCACCATTCTGGAGAATAGACCCAAGATAACGAAAAAACTTTGATCCACGTATAACATTCTCATCAAAAGTGATTGTACTAGACTCTCCAGTACCGCTTCCGCTAAATCTGGAATCCAAGTATTTAGTTTTATTTATGCTCAGCCTTGCCACGAGATTTTAATGTGTGCCTCCATAGTTCCAACTTCCTTTAACTCTGTCATTTGTTTCATCAATCAATACTATATCATCGGCAAGCATCAAGGAATGCCGTCTCGAATTGACCTTGTCATTTTGCCAGTGTAACTTTAAACTAATACTCCGTAACTCATTTCCAAATTCCAAGTCTTACCTTGTCGGTGTAATTTTATCAATTGAGAATTTTCACACTCGAACAGTTGTTCGATTTTCAGAACTCGGCTGAGTTTGCCCAAGAACGGTTGTTCTTGTTTTTCCCTTAGTAATGTAGTGATAGTTATTAATCGATCAACATATTTATCCTTTGTTATTTAATTTTCTTGTGCAAAAGTCAGTTCTTCTACATGATTCGCATCATGAATAAAGGGTCATTAAATAAGATCATGTCGTTAAACTGTGGATCCTTGTTGAGTTATGGCACGTTACTGGACAGAAAGGAATATCAGAACAGAATATCCACTACTCTAATCAGAAGGGAGTGCTTAGATCAACAAAACACATTTTCACGGACCCATCATCCATTCTCACATGAATTTCTTGGCTGCAGTGCAAGACTTAACCAACAAAAACAAAATCTACTTTATTTCTATAATGATACTCCGTACTTAGTTAAGTACAGTCATGGATGTTGGAATGTGAAAGGGTTGCAGCACTGTTTTGATTTTTCATTTCACCAAGACCTGAAATCAGTTTGGACTTTTGAAAGGTGTGAGTGCTTACAAATTACGAACATAATCTATCTTGTAAGACAGTATAGAAGTGATCTACGAAATAATCCGTTGAACAGGCTCCCATGCCTATACTAAGATTCTAAATTGTGTTCTATTCTTCGAAGTGTCTAGGTGATTGAGTTGAACATAACTTATGCGCAATAGAAACAAAGCAGAATGTGTGAAGCATTAATTTGACAAACCTGCTGCATAAAGCGAGGAAGCATAATCCCAAGTATCTGCTCAAGTACCCGCGTGCCACTTGATTCAATCGTTTCCACGGGAATTGCTGTAAATGGGAAAGGTATGTCAATGCTCACCTGGAAACACAGAGAAACATCATATATATCACAAACCAGTGTCAGTCGAAATGAGTATGCTAATAGGGTGAAAAGTAGACGTAGCAACCTCAATAACGGCATCAGAAGTGAGCTGCTGCAGCCCGGAGGTGGTTTCATTTGATTCACAAGAGATCCGATTCACCATGGAAGCTGCATTCCATATCCCATATGAAATCTATGTCAGCGCACACCTAAGGAAACATGGGATACATCGTGACTCAAAACCAAAACCAAAACCAAAACCAGAATATAGCTATTGTTCGGACCAAAGATTTAAAGCGGGAAGACAAGAATGTTTGGTAGACCTCACTCTATAAAGCAGGGGCGGATCTGGGCTTAGGCTACTCGGGCTAAAGCCCGAGTAGGACTTAGGTTAAATAAAAATTAGTGCAGTCTAATACATAGAGTAGTGTGTAGCTCAGATGGTAATGGATTGAGTGTGTGGTCCTAATGGTCAAAAGTTCAAAACTCTTTGGACCTAGTTGTTTACTTTATTTTAATTTATCCATCAATCTAGAGTATGTTTACTCCTCATTTTGTCGACTCACAATTTCTTTACGATTGTCTTCTATTTATGTTCAACTCTCTTAAACTACATTATTTATTTATTTATTTATTTATAATATGGATGTTTATGATGCTAATATAGATATATTGAAGCCAAATAATTATTGAATCCGAGGGTGCAAAATTTGATGATTGTAAAAAAAGTTATGTAAACATTTTTATGTGCTACTTCGTGCAATCGTGCATGACGTGTTTCTTCATGCTAGATCGATTAAGCTTACCCATGAAATCGATAACTCAATGTAAAGGATTGTTGTTTTCGGTAATAAGATAGTCTTCGGATATAGCCCCAGGAACAATTCATTCATGGGTCCGCCCCTGCTATAAAGTCTTCACTTGTCCAACTATATATCTTTCAAGTTTGATAAGTACTTCATTTTCATAGTTTACGATCAGTCGAATCATTACTACTTTGGTACGTATAATAAAGCAGATGGAATGAAGATTCAGTGTGATGTGTGTGAGAAGGTGGAGGCTTCAGTGTTTTGTGGAGCAGATGAAGCAGCACTTTGTCAAGGGTGTGATCACAGGGTGCACCATGCTAACAAGCTTGCTACCAAACACCAACGTTTCCCTCTTCTTCACCCTTCTCCTTCTTCTCAACATCATCTCCCTCTCTGTGACATTTGCCAAGTAACTAACTAACCCCTCCCTCCCATCTTTATTATTAACTTAATTACGTAGTAATTATCGACATGCATGCATATATCTGATATTGTGATCGTGTTGCAGGAAAAAAGAGCATTCGTATTTTGCAGACAGGACAGGGCAATATTGTGCAGAGAATGTGACAGCCAAATACACAAAGCAAATGAACACAGTCAAAGTCACCATAGATTTCTGTTAACAGGGGTCAAAATTTCATCTACATCACCCACAGTAGATCACACATACCCTAATAGTTATAGTTATAGTTATAGTAATAGTAGTAGTAGTAGTAGTAGTAACTCCTCATGTGAAGCAGCCAATTCCAATTCCAAAACTAATAACCCTAACACATGATTCAGAATCACATCATCTTCCTCTGCCACTGATTACACCACCATGTTTCTTAATGAACGAGACTACGGTATGGACGTATGGTTGGTTCATCTAAGAAAATGAGTGGCAATGAATGAATCATGGTAGAGCAGTGTAAAAGAGGGGGATGAGTGTACCCTGAAACTTGTGATTCTGGGCAGCAACAATAGGAGAACCCTCCAACTTGCAAGAGAGGAGGTTGATACAAGTCCCGAGAGGATGGTGGGTGACGCGAACAAGGAGGACGGGGCAGACCTCAAAAGCGAAGAACTTGAAGCGATAAACGAAGCACCTGAAGGTGTCGTCGTCTACCCTCTCGATTCTCTCCGCATCCAACACCGAGTACTGACTTGCCGGCAGCTTCATGTACTCCACTGCCATTATTACTAATTCATTCAAGACCAACTTACAATACAAAAACAGAAGAGAACAGAAGAGAAGAGAAGAGAAGAGAATTACAGAGAGGGCGGCGGTGCTGCTGCTGCTGCACGGCTAGGGTCTCCCGACGACGAGCCACGAAGCGGGCTTTGGGGGTGCTTTCTGACTCTGAGGAGGTTATCTTTAGTTGACGACGCTGTTTCTCGCCATATCTGCTGCTGCTGCTGCTGCATCTTCTTCTTGAAGGTCTTAGGAAGGATGTGGAATGCTGCGCCAAGCTCGCCATTGCCTTCCTCCTCCACTCCCACCTTTCTACGCCAGGCCACTTTGTGGATTGGATCCTGGACGTGTGGTCAACAGCCAAATTAAATCCGTGGATGGATTAGGGCCTTAGGGGTTGACCCCACCCCAAAACCCGACCATCAACCGTCTCAAAATCAATCCCGATATACTACCAATAGTCATATACCCATAAAATTTATGAACCATAAAAGATCTGAAAATTACCGATATCCAATAGAACCTGAAATATTAGAACACAAATCAACTTGACCAACCCGCACACTAAGCGATACGTTAGAGCTGTCAATTAGGTCACTCAAGTCGGTTATGAGTCGGATTGACACGGGCCAAGTTATCTCTGGTTTGGGGTTGAATGGGTCATCATAATTAGTCAAATCAAGTTGGGTTTGAGTCGAGTCACTCACGGTCCGGGTTAACAATAGTAACAGGTCGGTTCGGGTTCGGGTCGATTATTTAACGAGTAAGGTTTATATCGAGTCAATTAGTTTTACCCGGTCTATCCGATTCAACTTTTGGGTCTTTCATGGGTCGGTGAGTGTATTTTCGGATCGATCTTGAAAATAATCATGTTAATTCAGGTCAAAGAGGAAATTAAATCAATTCGGGTCCAAACAATGTATCGGGTCAATGTGTTTGACTCAAACTGTATCGTTAATTATTTTTAATTTCAAATGTCAGATACATGAACTCGATACAAAAATACAAAAACATATCTTCTATATATTAAATCAGGAACCAAAGCACAGTATTCAAGAGCAATTTCATCCACCATTTCAAAATAAGTCCCAATTTTTACTCAATTAGATTTCTACCATTTCAATTACAATTCCTATACCCAATTTCAATTCAACAATTGCAATCAAATCCCAACCACCTTAATCCACCAACCCGGGTTATTAAATGTTGCGAGTATCATTAATCACATTCATCGGTAATTAGGAAAACTAATGAGTTGTATTTCCTCATTCATCATCGATTAATCCCCCCGTTATTGATTCATGGCCCCTCGATTGCCGCCAGCATTCTTCTCCGGAAATAGTGATGCAATTTATGGGCGTTTCTTCGATTGCATTCATCTTCCTCAGTCACTTGCCAGAATCCTCTATATATTACGTTTATCAGGTTCGTTTATTTTCCATTCCTGCCTGCCACCATTCCTGATATCCTCTATTCTCCCCAAGCTGTTCTCTCTTCGTTCTCTGTTTTCATATCTTAATTTATCGCTCTCTATTTCAAAATGTCTGACGTACGCAGTGTTTCAATTGCCAATCTTTGCGTTGGTGTTCGAGTGAATGATTTAAACGTGAGGGTAATCAATAGATGGAATAGGCTAAATTTCAATGACAAATCTGTCATCGAATCGGTTGAGTTGCTGCTTATTGACGACAAGGTTGTTGACTACGTATCTTTCGATACATTATTAGAACACTTTCGTGGACATGTTTCAAAATAAAATCGTTAACGTTTACTCTATTTGCTCGCACTTTTCTATGTCAGGATGACTTGGTTCAAGCTACGATTAAGAAGTCTTTGATTAGCATGTTCAAGGATAAATTCGTTGTGAAGGAGGCGTACAACATCCGTAGTCTCATCGTCACATCTAATACTGGATCCGAGCGGGCTACTACCCATGGTTGCAGGCTTCATGTTGAATTCTCGACTAAGGTCACTGATGCGCGTCGAATTGTCGCCTATCCAACGCGGTCAAACGATATTTATGAGACTCGAGATTACACAATAACAAACAAGTAATTGTGGTAAGTCGAGGTCGGTCCACAGGGAACGGTGTATTACGATGATGAGTTTCAAGTGTCGTGTTCGATGTCTAGAGGGGGGTTTTCTAGGATCGAGTCTAAACTAAGGGAATATCTAGAGGAGCAACGAGGGGAAATGCTAGTGGTGGTCAATCTAGGGAAAAGGTGTTGGGGAGAAGTCGGGATTCGGTACTTGGAGTCTAAGAAGGTCGGAATCGAGTTTTTGTCGCAATATTGATAAACTCACCTAAAATCCCGCTTTCGCGGCGAATGAGGGTAAGTCCCTAGTCATGGTAATTTCTACCCCGAGTTTCCCCATATTGATAGAAATTAGTCAAGGTCGGTCTAGTTGGCCGGACTAAAACAACAATGACACGACACCATAAATAAGATAAACCAACATGCAAGCAACCAACCAACATCCCTATATTCAAATAATCCAAGCCCTCATCCCTAAACTCCCCAACAAGAAATCTACTCACTGGACATTATGGAAGACAACAAAATATCTACTAAGGAGAAAATCACTACAACATGCATATTAATTAGATCCAATGAGACTAACAACACCAATATGATTTAGACAAGATAATGATGAGTAAGCAACATAAAAACTAAACTAGAGATTAGAGAGTGGAAGAGAATTATACCAACTATGTAGATCTATAAGAAATAAGAAGATTGCATGAATAAAGATTGAATCTTTGATGAATAAAGTGAAGAACTTGTCACTAATCCTTCAATAAACCCAACAAATCTTCAAATAAAACTTGAATAATCTTCTTACAAACTTCAAATCTAGATAATTGTTGATGGAAACTATGTAGATCTACTATTAATCACTATGTAAACTACTAGAATTTTGGAGGATTTTTACTAGAATACTACTAAACTACTACTAATGGATGGTGTAATAGAATGGTGGAGTCGTGTAATGGCTTCCCTCCTTAGTACAATGGAGAGGTGACTTGGGTAATAAACTAGGGTAACATATATATAGTAATCTCTTAATGGGTATTTAACCTAAAGCCCAAATCCAACTTTATGCTCCATTAGTGAGACAATCTCCCCTTGCATCTCCATGGGGTGAAACTTTGCCCCGCGGACTTGACGACAATTCCCACCGGGTGAAAATTTCGCCCGGCGAGATTTTCTTCCCTTTTTGGCCTTTTTGGCGTTTCTCTCCATCGGGCGAAATTTCACTCGGTGGGTCAGTTTCGCCCGGTGGGTAAGCTCGAAAAATCTTCGGGGGAGGCGTTTCACCGTCGGGTGAAATTTCGCCCGATGGTGTCTCACCGGTCATTTCTTGGCCTCTTTCTTGTCTCATTCTTCGTCAATTGATTGGATGGCTTTAAACTTTAAGTTGTGTGCTTTGCTCTTTGGACGGTTTTCCCTTCTCTTGTGCTCGTGGAAGCTCAATCGTGATTTCGGTGCCAAATCCTATCAAAATGATAGAAAAACTACCAAAAACACGTAAAACGCACAAGAGGGACGCTAATGCGAGAAATACGCAAAATATGGCGATAATCACACTCAAGACTCGCAAAACGAGGGAAAAATGGGTCTAAATGGGAGGAAAAATGGTCTAAATTTAGCACACAACAATTCCCCCACACTAAACCGTTGCTCGTCCTTGAGCAAAGACCCAAAAAGAAATTACAAACTACTACTACTAGCTAGACTATGCTAAGCCGATACGGGGCAATTAACGGGCCCGCTCCGTCCCTTCAACTCACATCGAAATACTTATGAGGTAAAGTACTCCCATGCAAGGCAAGTTGGGGCTTGCTCAAAATGGTGGATGTGACTAAACACACAGAAACACATAACACGAAAGAATAGACGCATCCAAAGCAAAAATAAAACACCGAATCCCTCATCGAGACGGCGGGGAAAGACACCGATTACTTACCTAAAACAACAATAGACTTCCAAGATAAATCACCCACGTAAACAAGGACCAAAGCCTAATACTATGACAATTAAGCAATATAGATGTTGATAACTTAGCCTAGGTCCGCCTAATCTTCTAAAGGGGTACTACGGGGCGTATAACGGAGTGGAAAAAGTGAACCATGGATTCGTTCGACACGGTAGGTAAGTGCAGTTCCGCTCTCTTTGGCTAATAAGCCAAGAGGGTTGTTCCAAAACTCGAATTTCCTAAATTAGCCCAAATAAGAAGGTGGAGTGTTTACAATTATTGGGATGGATCGACTCATCACCGCTATCTTCCGACCTCGGGACTCGGTCCTCTAGTTGGCACTTCACGGCGACGAATCGATCAAAGGGCTTTTTTTTTTTTTTGAAGGAGACGTTTTTGATAATTTGATTTTCATTTGAAGCTCCTTTTCTTCTCCTTCGTTTTTCTTTGTTTTTCATATTTTTATGCCCTTTTTCTCTTGCTTTGGTTTGCCCTTTTTGGCTTTTTGATGTGGTTTGTAACCAAGCTTGGAAGTTATTTTGGTGTAAACTTATTGTGATGATGTATAGGTGGAGGAAAAATAGGTAATCGAGAGCGCGCGCTATTCCCGGATAACCCATAAAAGATGGAAGAAATTTGGACTAAATGTGCAATGGTTATTCGAGCAAGGTCACCTAGAAAACGGGATGCGGGAACCAAGACCTAACTCCTCCATGGGTGGTCAAGGTGGTCAAATGCAAACCCCGAAGTAAACCTCTAGTAGAAAAGGTGGACTCAAAGCTAAAGGATCAACAAATTCATTGTCTAAGAGTCATTCTACTAGACTAAGGTCCAAAATCTACAATGGGTTATCTACAATGGAATGTAAACTCTTGTAATAAGTTTGTAATCGGGTTTTCGAAAAGTTTTAATCCTAGACACACTATACAAAAACAAAAGAAACACATGAAAATGAAAGCAAATAAAAGAAAATACGAGTAAAGTCATGCACTCCATACTCCATCAACATTAAAGCACACAAAATCAACCACAACACCCAATTGCTCAACTTCGAGAGCCTTCAAATAGCAACAACCTAACTCCTCTACAAAATTAAAGGAGAAAGAAGGAAGGAAGTTACCTAGCGGGTGCTTTCATAATCTCTTCAATCGTGCTATTTAGGTGGTGGTTACCTGTAAGAGTAGAGAACAAGACAATACACGGGACACGAAACATAACGAGAAACGAGAAAAGAAAAGAAAATGTTTTTGATTTTTCGAATTTTTCAAATTTTTGTGGATTTTTGAAAAGATTTTTGAAAAATAAAAGATAGTAGATTCCTCCCCCACACTAAAATTGTACATTGTCGTCAATGGACAAGTAAGGGAAAGATCGAAAAAGACGGAAAAGACAAATAAGAAAAATCTTTTTGGATTTTTATGATTTTTCAAATATTTTTGGGTTTTATAATTTTTTGAATGTTTTTGGATTTTTCAAAAATTTTGAGAAAAGAAAAGGAAAATAAAAGAAAATAAGGAAAGCGGTAAAATAGTGGCGGGCCTAGGTGCAATCACATCACCTAGACCTTAGCCAAGTGGCTAAGAAAATGAAAATGAAAGAAAAATAAAATGAAAGGGTAAAAAATAAAATAAAATGAGCGTAGGTGTAGTCACGTCACCTAGCCCGGATTAAGAAAAATTGAGAAAATTTGATTAAAAGTTTGGATTTTTCAAGGGGTCAATGGCGTAATCTCATCGCCAAGAGACCGGGAGCATTACGAAGGCCGCGACGGCCACAAAAATCATTAAATGGGACGGTGGGACAGTTTGCAATTTTGTTCAAGATAAAACAATCACAATGGTTATAATGATGGAACAAGGTATAAGGAATAACATTAATTCACATACAATTGTAGATGATTAAGACTCACCGATTCCACACATATATACCCACAACATATACAAATCATATAATCTACCGACTCTTGTAGGGGCGTCTAGGTCGAATAGTCATTTGACGCAAAGGAGGCCGTAGGAGTTCCTTCACCGACATACTCCCAAACTCCTACATCCCCCGATTCGTTCAGTCGGAATTCACCTGGACCTAAAGGTAGGTCCCAATTGTGACAGTTATAAATATTGGTTCGGTAAATGTTGGGGACAAGTAAGGCTCGATTATGGCAAATGGAGACGAGGCGTTGGTCAGCAACATTAAAGATCCAAGTAGGGAGGTACGCCTCGTTTAGCCAAACACGACCGTCAATCGGTTTAAGGTGGTCGGTCGAATAACCCAAATTTTTCGCTATTAAAGTCACAAGACCACCACAGTCTACGATAGGGCGTTGGTCAATAATAATTTGATGAAAGTGTAACGCCACAACGAGTGGTAGGTCAAGGGGGTAAGGGTTACCGAGTAAAGAGTCACTAATCAATTGTAAGACACACACATTAAGGTTAATGATATTGTCGGCAGACGGTATCAGGCAATGCGAAAGGATTTCATCAAAGTATCGAATAGAAGGGTTACGGATTTCAGCGGTGAAATTTGAATTAGGTTCGAAATCTCGTTGTTCAGGCGCTATGCACCTCCACAAATCTCTCCTAGTCGTACTAGCTTGTACACCCCTCAAAGGCTCACGAATTCCGGTACCCGATGTGGGTAGACCTAGAGCTAGGCTGAATTCGGAAATATTCAAGCAATGGGTTCTACCGAACAAATTAAATTTGAATTCCTTAGGTGTGGTCGAGTTGTCAATTGTGAAACTACCTAGAAATTTGCATGTAAGGTCTTTGAAGGTAGAATGCACGAAATTTAAAAGTCAACTAGTTCTTGTTCTCGACGATAACTCTCTCATATCGTCTTCTATACCTAGGATTTCCATTGTGAATGGACAGGGCCACTTAGTACTCTGAAAGTTCTTTTCAGAGAAGGTTTGAGCAAGGGGCGAATTTGGACAAGGTGAAAGTCTAGGCCTAGAAGACTTACTAGAAGATGAACATTTAGAAGGATTAAAAGTCGAGGCCATACCTTGTATACCCGCGGCTCGTTGGGCTCTTGTCTCCATGATAATAATTTGCAAGAAAAATCCCGAAACTTTGCTTTCTCTTCTTCAAAAACCCAAAATAAATAATCACCCAAGTATGGAATGGAGGTTGAATATGGTAAATGAAAGGTGGTGTAATGATTTTGTGGTGGGTGAAAGGGTGAAATGAATTGTGGGGGTGAAAAAGGTGATATAAATATGGGTGGATGAGAGGGAAATGAAAAGTTTTAAAGTTGGTGGTAAAAATTTGGTGTAAAAATTAATGGAGGGAAAGTTATGTTGGGGTAAGTATGAAGGAGGGAAATGAAAGTGTAGTGAGTGAGAGTGAAAGTGTAGGTGATCCGGCCAAGTCACGCCGCCGGGTGAAATTTCACCCGATCGGGTACCATCGGGTGAAATTTCACCCGACGACTTTTCGTCGTGAAAATCGATTTTGCCAATATTTTTCCACAGGGTGAAATTTCACCCGGTGAAAATCTCACCGGGCGAAATTTCGCCCGGTGGTATCTTCTTCAATTCTGGCAATTCTGGCAACTTTTCCGTGGGGCGAAGTTTCGCCCGGCGGTCTTCTTTGCTGCGTTTTTCCGCCTTGCCATTTCATGGCTCTTCAATAATCACCTAGAGATTCAAATATATGACTCGACTCACATTACATGATCAATATTTCCCACAAACATGCTTGTGGTCTTCGATTTAAGCTCCATAACTTTTCCAAAAGTTTGATCTTGTGGACATGACATAGGTCCACCCCGACGCGGCCACGCGCGGGTTTGGGGAGGCGAATGAATCTCCATATGAGAATGGATCGAATTGAAATTTAAATCGAAGTAGGAGTCGCCACCGAACTTTGTGGGAGTTCGGGCCCGTTCGAACCCACTCTATGTCGTAGTGGGCCGGGCACAAAATACGGCCCATTTCCAATGTCAGAGCTTATTGGGTTCGTCCCTTTGCATTATGATACCGATATCGACATTATCGGATATCGTGTATTGAATGACTCTCGTTGCCAATGGATTCGGACATCCGGAAACCATGGTTCTGAGTAAGGGGTGAGGGTACGTGTTGGGAAGTTCACTAAGAACACCCGACCCCGCCCACACTTAGCGGCCTTTACTAGGATATCGTTCGTTTTTGGTGTACACGTGTTGGACAGTATTTCGGTGCACCTTCGGATGTGTGGGTCGAGATTATTTTTGCTAGGTGTCGAGGATGTGTGTGACTAACAATTGTGTGTGTTGTGTTTTTCGGTCCCTTTCAATGTTGAATGGAGGGTCCTATTTATAGGCGCAGAGGTTTAGGAGAGGTATCTTGCTTGGATAACAAGAAACACCGGTTTGGATAGGAAATGTAAGAAGTTGAAAGGAACGAGAAGTCCGTTGCTTGGGGAGGAAGCAAGGAAATCTCGGCTGAATGGAGGAGTGTTTCGGCTGTTTGGGGTGTTTTAGCCGAGTATTTGAGCTCGGTTTGTGAACTGTTTCGGTTTTCGGATAGAATTCCTACTTGAGATCGAATTCTATCCTTAAACGGATTTGTTTAATATTTTTTGAAGCTGATTTTTGTAGTAGTCGGAGGCCGAATCAGCCACGTGAGGTGTCACGGCTGACTCGCGTGTCTCGGGAATATTTTTGACCGGGTTTTGACTCGGTCGCTAAAAGACGGTTTTACCCCTGGTGTCGGAATCGATCCAAATTAGTCTCATTTGACTCGAAACGACCCACTGGGCCTGGATTTGAGGTTGGTTTTGTAAGATTTGAACTCCGTAATAAGCCCAAGCCAAATGTCCATGATTTCGAGCCCATATCCGAGTCCATTAAAGCATGTTCGTGTCCTATCATCATCGGGTGTTTGGTGGGACCTACTATAGACACCTGACGCTCAAAATGTGGGTGTCTACAGAGCCCCCACTCTGACTGAGGCTTGGACAAGGCGAAAGTCAGAGTAGCTACCAGGCCTAATCGAGGATTAAGACCTGGCAGACTTCCGATCGGGTCGTTTAAAGTCCATTAGACCTGCGTGAAGGGCCCGCCAGCCATAAGATAGAAATCATACCTGGATAGATGTCAATAATGTCGCGGGGACTTTCTTCTAAAAAAGTCCTGGGTGTGTCTGTTTACAGACAATCCCATCTTCGAATTGCGCGGGAGCTTGCCTTGGCAGCTATGGGTGTGTCTGTTTATAGACACATCCCATCTTTGAATTGCGTGGGAGCATGCATTGGAGGCTACGCATGTACCTATTTACAGATACATCCAAAAAATGTCGCTTGTACCTTTCCACTGGAGAATTCCTCAGGAGCTGGGGTATCTGTCTGTAAATTGCATGTAATATTCAGATAAAATACCGACTCACGCTGGGGTAGGAAATGGTTTTTTGACTGATTGATTTTTTTGGAGAAAGATTTTTTTTTTTTTGAAATTTTAGAAAATGCCGATTTTTTTTAATAATAGAAAAAAAAAGAAAATTTGGAAATAGGAATGCTTGGGATGACTGGATTCCTAATCGGATTCTGACACAGACTGCTAGAATCTTCTGGTTAGGCCTGTATGCCTAGATGAAGTAGGGAACATCATAAAAATCCCTATTTCAGGGGTAACTAGGAGAAGGGATTTCTCTATTATAAATAGAGAGTTCTCGCCCTTAATCTTCTCATATTCCAACCCAAATATTTCCTTCTATCTTAAAATCCCTTTAGACTTTTAAGACAAAATAAAATTTTCTGCTATGGGTATTGAACATTTGACCGCGATGCTTCATGCGTGGGCCCAGAACTTTCGAGACAAAGATAAAGTTCAGCTAACTCAGATGGGAATTGTGGCTTTGTTCCCGCTTCAGCGACTCAAGGTGGATGCACATTTCCTGGACGCTCGCTTATCTTTTAGGGATACTACCCACCATGTTTTTGTTTTTCCTCGGGGAGAAATATGTCCCCTTTCTGAAGAAATTGCCGCCGTAGGGGGTTGGTGTCCCAATGCTCATCCTGCTATTCCTCCTTTTTATCCTGATCCTCCAAGGAGGAGACTGAGGGATTTTCTTGGGTTGTCTCATGCTGAGACAGCTCGTATGGTAAAGGGAAATTCTGTTCCCCTGTTTGATCTGGCTGATAAATTCATGGATCCAAATGGTGCCAGAATTTCTTCTACCCATAGGCGTAGGGCTTTTGCCTTTTGTATGCTGCATCGATACGCCTTCGAAGGTCGGATGGATGCTGACTCATGTTTAGGCGAAATCAGGCTGATTAGCATAGTGGATCAGATGGAGGCAGGTTATAGTCCAGCCTGGCTGATAACCGGGGAGATTATTACGGGCCTTGACGCTAGGAGACTTGACCCGGATAGGCAATTAACGGGCAGTAATTGTCTTATGCAGGTATTTGACCTTTTTTTTCGAAAAATTTTCCGAAAAAATAATTTTAATTTCCGATTTTTTTTTTATTTTTTTTCGAATTTCCGAAATTTTCGAATTTTCCGATTTTTTTTTTTTTTGAATTTTCCGAAATTTTTTGAATTTCCGAAAATTTCGATTTTTTGATTTTTTCGGAATTTTTGATTTTTCGAAAGTTTTTGACTTTTCGAAAATTTTGCAGATCTGGTTATCCGAGCGCCTGTCGATTATAGAGCCCCCGGTGAGTATATCCAGATATCGAAGCTGTCAAATTGGCTCACGGTCCCGACGAATTAGCTCGAGTCATCACATAAATCGGAAGTATTGGGATGAAGAGCTAAAATTCCATGGTGGGCCCTTGATTAGGTGGAACGTGATCTGGTGGTTCCTCTCGAAACTGACGGGACTAGCTAAAAGAGATAAAGCCCGTTACCTGGTGATCTTGTCTTTGGATTGGACCGTCCATATTTACCCAGATCGTCTTCTAAGGCAGTTCGGTTCGTTCCAACAGATCCCCGAAACTGAAGCAATCGTTAGCATTTCGCTCCAATTGACGGACGCTATGTGTGACACGTGGTTACAATGTTGGTTTACCCGTGTCATGTGGACTATACCTCGCCCTTGTCAAACCGCTTGGGTTTCTGAATCATATCGCAAATGGACTTCCGAAGAATCTGAAGAAGCCCGTAAAGCTTTGAAGACTGATGAGGCTTTTGAACTAGCCCGTAGAGAATCAGCAAAAGACAATAGATGGTTCTTCGATGAAGAGGAAGTTCCAACTACCCTTGTCGGGTCGGAGTCGGGTTCTAAGTCAAAAACTAAGACTCGAGCAAAAGAGACCGGTGCTAGCGACTTGGAGAGTAGACTCGGACCAAAACTAGCGCTCCGAGACAGACTTGGGCCGCGGGACCGGTTACCCGAGAGGGTAAGGGCCCGGCTAGGGCCGACCGAGGTGATCGGGGAATCAAGTTTGATGAAACGAGCCCGGGTTAAGGAGGTTCCTTGGTGATTCGGGAACGTTCACCTCCGCGTCGTCGCCGGTGGACCGAAAAAGAGACTAAGGACAAGGGAAAGGGGAAAATGCCTTAGATTTTTTTATTATTTGAATATTAGTACTATTTGTGTGTTTTTTTTGGATTTTTTTTTGTGATTGAATTTTTTGAAATAAATAAAGGAAGTTTATTAAAAACCGTTCCTGTTTTTTTTCGATTGCAGTGGTTGTGCCCTTTTGAGGGGCTGCCTACGTATCCACAAATAGCGGAATCAAACCAAACGTAGTTCAGACTTAATTTGCAATTTCGAAATACATCAAGACTATTGGTTCAAGATGTTTATAACAGTAGAATAAGTAATTCTAACTTTTGACTTGTCTTTAAAAGTTTATTTTGAAAAGATGTTTTTTTTTTAATAAACTTTGCAAATGACATTGAGAGAAACGTGTTAAGGGTAATAACGTTTCAGCTGGTCCAGGTTAGTTGGGTTGACAAACTCATTCCCGTCCAGATCTGTTAGCATCACCGCTCCGCCCGATAGAACCTTTTTTACCAAATATGGTCCGGCCCAGTTAGGTTTGAATTTTCCCCTTGGGTCTACTGGTAATAAAGCTCGAACAGACTTGAGAACTAAGTCTCCTTCTTTGATATTCCTGGGCCTCACCCTTTTATTGAAGGCCCGTTGGATCCTTTTTTGATAGATCTGTATGTTATTGAGGGCACGAAATCGTCGTTCGTCTAAAAGGACTAGCGAGTCATATCGTGCTCGAACCTAATCGGCTTCGGGTACTTGACTTTCGAGTAGGATTCTGAGTGACGGTACCTCTAACTCGACAGGTTGGACCGCTTCCATCCTGTATGCGAGGTAATACGGTGTTGCCCCGGTCGCAGTACGAATCGAGGTTCGATATCCCCAAAGGGCAAATGGTATCTTGTCGGGCCAGTCCCGATAATTGTCAGCCATCTTTTTGAAAATGGTGACAATGGTTTTGTTAGCCGCTTCCACCGCTCCATTGGTTTGAGGTCGGTAGGGTGAAGACGTATGCCTTTGAATCTTGTACTTGGCTAATAAGGCTGCCGTTTCGGCTTGAAAGTGGGTCCCGTGGTCACTGATGAATTCATGAGGGATCCCATACCGGCATATTATCCTATTTTGGATAAATTTGGCAACATGGCTGGCGTTGAGAATACGGTAGGATTCCGCTTCGACCCATTTGGTGAAATAGTCGATTGCTACCAAAATGAAGCAGTGTCCTCCGGTTCCCGAGGGGTTTATCTTTCCGATTATATCGATTCCCCACGTCAAAAACGGCCAGGGTGATGTCATGGTATACAGCAGGGATGGTGGCATGTGCTGCACATTAGCGAAAATCTGGCAATTATGGCAACGTTTGACGTAAGCTGACAATCGGTTTCCATGCTGTTCCAGTAATATCCGAGTCTCATGATCTTCCGGACTAGCATCTGGGCGTTCATGTGAGGACCACACTCGCCGTCATGTACTTCGGCCATGACCTTCTCGGCGTTACCCTTATCGACACATAAAAGAAGAGCCCCCTGCGGTGTCTTTTTGTAGAGTTGTCCGTCGTCGGTACGGATGAACTGGGTCGCTAACCTACGCAAGGCCTTTTTGGCTCGATTGTTGGCCCCGGGTGGATACTCCCCGGTTGTCAAGTATGCTTGGATAGCCTTATACCACGGCTCGGGATCGGGTATCTCGATATCTTCGAAATCGTGGATATATGCTGGCTCGGATCGCCTTTCGACACAGATTGGCATGCTGGTCATATGATCGGGAATATTTAGTAAAGATGCCAATTTTGAAAGTGCATCTGCGAACTGATTTTCTTCCCAAGGTAGATATATATACTCTACCTTTTGGAATTGTTTCTCGATATCCCTTACTCGTGCCTGGTAGGCCACGAGGTTGGCATTTCGGGTTTTCCATTTTTGGAGTGCTTGGTTAATGACCAGAGATGAGTCGCCGTGTACTCGGAGGTTTGTGACCCCTAAATCGGCGGCGGCTTGTAGCCCGTGGATACATGCTTCATACTCAGCAGCGTTATTGGTGACGTCAAAGTCCAATTTGATAGACACGGGAGTATGTTCCCCTCCTGGCGAGATTAGGAGAATCCCAACTCCAAATCCCCGGAAATTGGATGCCCCGTCAAAGTATAAGTGTAACACCCCTGATTTTATAAAATAAATTAAATTAAAGTTTTATCCGTATTTTTATTTTATTTACGATTGAACTCGTAATTCTTAAAATTTTTATAAAATGAATTTATCGTTTAATCGTTGTAAACTCCTAAAATTCTATTTGACTCGGAAACTCTTCTTATATTTAAAAACATATTTTTATTTCTGTTTCGATTCATTTTATATATTTAATTTAATTCGTATCGAAAGTCTATTTCGACGATTTAAATTCTAAATTCTTTTTATTTATTTATATTTAAGCTCGAATTTCTATTTTGGCTCGAAGTTCATTTATTTTTAAGTTTCATCAAGATATTTATTTCGTTTCCTCGAGAAATCAATTTAATTCACTTTATCAAAAATTTATTATTTATCGAGAAATATATTTTCATCGTCTAATTATTTATTTCTATCAACTTCGTTTTCGTCTCGAATAATTATTTATATTTTGAGAAACGTTTATTTTACTAATTTTATTAGTCGGTCCAATTATTTTTATTAATTCGATTTTTAATTCAACTCATGGGTCAGTCAACTTCGTTACGGAATTCGTCTCCTACCCAATTCGTTTAAATTAGCCGTATCTTTAATCCGCTTCTTTAAGTGATGATTCAGCCCCCCTTTGTTTGTTTTTCCCCACTCTTATACGTTCACTTCCCTTTACTTATTATAATCCACCTCTTCACTTATTAAAATCCATCCCCTTGCTTTCCCACTTCTTTACGTTCAACCCCCTTCTTCTTTTCCACCGCTTCAATTTTTTTTCCTTGTCAACTCTTCGTTCTCACCGATATGCCAGACCCCGCCTTCATCCTCTCCCTGGTTCATTTCTTCTCATCTGCTCTCCTTTCCCTTTCTTCTCCTTCTTCTTCTTCTTCGTGCATCTGTTGCTGTCCTGTTCTGTTTTTGTCTGTTGAGCCTGCTGCTACGTTTTGTGGCTGTTACGGTATTGCTACTACTGTTTTTCGTCCCTTTCTTCTTCCTTTTCGATTGTTGTTTGTTGCTGCCTCTATTTCGCTGCTGCTGTTGTGCGTTGCTCTGCTGCTGGTGGATCGTGCGTGCTGCTGTACGATGCTCTGTTGTTGCTGCTGTTCACGTTGATTGCTGCTTGCCGCTGCTGCGTGGTCATTGTTGTTATTGCCGTGTTGTCGCTGTTTTTCTCGGTTCCGGTGTCGTCTAATTGGGAAAGGTAATCCCGTTCTTCTCCTTTTCTTCTTCTTCTTTCGCTGCTACTGTTTACGTATTTGGTGGTTGCGGCTGTTGTCGTTGTCATGTTGATGCGCTGCTGTTCGATTTCGGTCCTTATTCCCCTTCTCGTCCTCTGATCTCTTTTCGTTGGTTGCTGCTGTTTTCGTTCTCGTTGCTGTTCGTTGCTCCTATTTTCCCTTGTTTTCTCATCGAATTCTTTTATGTCTCTTCTGTTTTCCTGCCCCGCGTTTTGTCCATTATGTTGATGTCGCTGCTGCTGGTTTGCTTGGTTGTTGTCGATTCTGCTGTTTGCCATTGTCTTCTCGATCTGCCTCCCTTCTTCTATTCCACTCTTACATTCCTTGTTTTCGTTCTCATTTGTCGATCTTCTTGCTGCTATTATTTAATTACCGTTGTCCGTTTCTCCTTCTTTATTCTGCTGCTATTTTTGTTATTAAACTGCTGCTTAATCGTCTCGTTTCTGTCGTCCAGCTTCATTCATCTTCCCTCAGTTTTGTTTTAATTCATCGATCTTCTTTGAGCTACTGTTCCTTGTCGTTCCGAGACATCTCTACTCATTTCGAACATTCCCTTATTCCGATTTCTTTATTTCTGTTTCTTTATGTCTCGAATTTCTTAGTGGAGCGTACTTGGAAGGCTGACGATTCACGACACGAAGGTTAAGGCGTGCTATTGAAGATTTGGAGCTCGGACTATGCTAGTAGGCAAGTACGAGAGCATTTCGAATTTTGACTCAAGGTAACTTTAGGACGTTACTCGATTTTATATCGTATGATTGAGTAGTAGTATGTAGTAAGTATTTTAACTTCGGTTTTCTAATTTTAGCTATTTATTATTTGCTAAATATTATTTATTTTAAATCGTTTGCCTTATCAATATTTTTATAACTTTCGATATCATTTTATAAATCGTTAGTAATTTAATTATTTACGATCGATATAATATTTTGTTGGTTATCGTGACACTAGTAACTAAATAATAACGATTTCATATTTTCTTCACATTTCGTTAATTTATAATTTTAACTCAAAATCGTATTTTTATATTATAATCGAGATTTGTATACTTGTTTAATAAATTAATTTTCATTTTACGATTTATACTAATAAATGAGAAAATAGTCGCTTTTGTTTTAAATATATTTTTAGTCGAGACTATTTTCACTAATAATTTCCTATTTGTTTCCGATTGATTATTTTTATTAAAATCCGTATTATTTATTAATAAAAACTATCTGTTTAAAATAATTTGAATTCTTCGTAAATTTCATTTCATTTATAAAGTTCGTCGACTCAATTAATTTTGATATCATTTTCTTAAAATATCTTCTTTCTAAAAATTTATAGTTTTAACTCGATTTCTTAATTATTTATAAAATACTATATATTGGCGTGTTATATTTTATTTATATTTTGATTAACAAATTTAGAATTATATTAAATTTGCGATAACGACGATAATAATAAAATGTTATTTTCGTTAGAAATACTATTTTTATACATTTCACTATTTTAATCACTTAGGTATTTTCTATAACAATATTTCTATTTTAAGTAAGTTTCTAAAATTAGTAAGTTTCTATATATAGAAAGTTTCCCTTTTAATATAAATGTTTATTCCTTTTATCCTTATAATGATTATATCCTTTGTTTTATCGATAATGGCTGTCTTGGAGTTATGGAATAAAGACAAGTGTGGGGTTAGAGTAATATATTCTGGGGTTTACGTTTTTGCCATCAACTATAAGGTTGGTGTGTCTTTATGGGGCACACTGGTTGTTGAACCGAGCATATATGGTGTTCGGGAGTGTGTGTACATTTTGACCTTAAACTCGTGCCTCGCAGTGTAAGACGCCGTCGGGTTGAACTGAGTATTTATGGTGCTCGGGAGGGGTGTGCATATTATCTTAAACTAGAGCCACGCATTTATAAGTCGTCGTCCTATTATGGTTGAGTAGCTTGGTTAGAGATCGAGGTTTGATTTGTTTGGACTAAGTTCTCGAAGCTAGTTTTAGTATTCTCCTAGTGAAAGTCTAGCCGTCTACACTAATCCTATCCATAACGCCATTTTGAATATTTATATTATTATCGATACTTTTGGTTTGCAGGTTGACAAATATTCGAAGTTTTCTTCTGAAAACTTTTCTGATTTTATTGTTCCAAATATTTTAAGTTTTCTCCAAAAGCTTATTTTTATTATATCTTTTAATGTTTTCCATTTTAACTATTTTGATATAATAATACTATTATTTTTCCATATGATATAATATGGCTGGGAGAACGTCCGAGTTACTCCCCACTGACGTGGCTGTTATGTTTTATAACATGACAGGTATTTGCTGCTGGGTTTTGGGTGTGAGCTAGCGAGTAGCGTGGATCCTACTCTTTCTTAATTCATGTTTATTTATTGATTTTTGTAACCCTGTTTGGAGAATTTCCTTTTAGCCCTTTTGTAAAAAGAGGTCTTTGTATTGACTTACCATTTCTTTTAATAAGATATAGTTTGTCAGTGTGTTTTAATCCCAACTCTACAGTGTTTCCGCCACTGTATTGCGTTAGAATTTCTAGGGGATTATAATAAGTCCCATGTCTCGGTGTCAGTATGGAAAATATCTTCATCCGGGAAGGACCAAGTGTCGGTGTGTCCTTCTTCAGTTATGGGACTGTCAGCGAGAAATTCGGCTACTATTCGGCCTTTGATGGCTTTCAATGGTACGAACTTTAGATCGAATTCTGCCAACATCAGGGTCCATCTTGATATCCTGCCATTGAGAATGGGCTTTTCGAAGAGATACTTGATCGGATCCATTCTTGACAGTACTTGTACCTCATAGCTGAGCATGTAATGTCGGAACTTCTTAGTGGCCCAGACCAAAGCTAAACACGTCTTTTCGAGCATGGTGTACTTACACTCGTACTCTAGAAACTTCTTGCTGATGTAGTATATAGCTCGTTCTTCGGAGTTGACCGTTTGAGCTAGCATAGCCCTCATGGCTGTCTCTGTCATGGTTAGGTACAGCGACAAAGGCAAACCGGGTTGAGGTGGCATCAGAACCGGTGGTGAAGACAAGATTTCTTTGATTCTATCAAAGGCTGCTTGACACTTGTCGTCCCATAGTAACCGTTCCCCTATTTTCAGCTTCTTGAAGATCGGTTCACACACCATGGTTAGCTTTGAAATGAACCTGCTGATGTATTGGACTTTTCTGAGAAAACCTCTTATCTCCTTTTCGGTCTTAGGAGGTTGCATCTCGGTGATGGCCTTAATTTTGGCTGGATCGACTTCGATACCGCGTTGGCTAACGATATGACCCAGCAATTTGCCAGAGGTTACCCCGAAACTGCATTTTTGGGGTTTAATCTCATGTTGTATTTGCGTAATCGGGTGAAGAATTTTCTCAGGGCGGTGATGTGACCGTCCCTGTCTTTGGATTTGACGATCATATCGTCCACGTAAACCTCCACTTCTTTGTGCATCATGTCATGTAATAAAGTTGTGGCGGTTCGTTGATAAGTGGCCCCGGCATTGATGAGACCAAATGGCATAACAGTATAGCAACAAGTACCCCACGGTGTAATGAAGGTGGTCTTATCCATATCTTCCTCTGCCATTTTTATTTGATTGTACCCGGCATACCCGTCCATGAATGATAGAAGGGCATGGTCAGCTGTGTTATCCACCAGTATATCGATGTGTGGTAACGGGAAATCGCCTTTCGGGCTTGCCTTGTTAAGATCCCGAAAGTCTACACAGACACGTACCTTACCGTCTTTCTTAGGAACCGGTACGATATTTGCAACCCAATCTGGATACTCGGAGACTCGTATGAACCCAACCTTGAATTGTTTGTCGACTTCCTCTTTTACCTTGAGGGACCATTCGAGCCTCATGCGTCGGAGTTTCTGCTTAACCGGCTTGAACCCTTCCTTGATCGGTATATGGTGCTCGGCTACTTCGCGGTCTATCCCCGGCATGTCCTTGTAGGACCATGCGAAGACGTCTTTGAATTCTTGAAGGAGATCGATGAATTGCTGTTTCTCCCCGGGATCTAGAGATAACCCTATCTTAAGCATCTGAGGCTCTAAGGTTGTTCCCACGTTGATGGATTCGGTTTCTTCGATTACCGGATTGCGAGACTCCCTTTGCTCTAGCTGCTCGATCAAATGTGGAGGTAAGGATACCTATTCGTCAGGTTTCTCAATGTCATTGCACAGAAAATTTTGAAAATTATGGAAATTTTGAAAATGAGACAAGTCGTAAGCAGAACGGTTGTTATTATTCATGAATTGAGAAAATAGCTCGAAAAGAGCTGCCATCTGATCGCTAGTCATTGGCGGGATAGGTAGGGTGCCCGGGACAGACCCCGAAGCACCAGGAAAAGCTAAAGGGAGAGGGGGAGTTACAGGACTGACCCTAGCACCAGACTCACTAGACTCAATCTCAGACTCTGACTCGAACTCTGACTCAGACCCAGACTCAGATTCTGGCATTTCTCCTTCCCCTGTGATCAGCTTGAAAGTCCTTCCTTGACTGTCAGTCCACTTGACAGTCTTCCTCCAGGCTCTCTTTCCTGTCCCAGATCCGACATCCGAGATCAGCTTGGATGGGTGCGGCTACGGAGAATGAGGCTGACTAGCTCATCTTTAGGCGTTGGGGTCGCGAGCTCCTCCCCAAAAAGTGGCCCCAGTGCGGGCTCAGCATTCTTAGCATCTTCGGACTGGACGAGGGCGAAGATGTCGTCTGGTATGTAGTTGCAGACCTGGGCCAAGTGGGTCCCAGGGCGCGTGGTTGTGGGCCGGTATAGGCCTGTTTGGACGGACTCGAACACCGGTGTAAGGAAGATGACTTTGCCGGCTCCGGTTTGACCCATATTTTTCGGGGTCGGGGTGTAACCCAGACCGGTTTGAATCCTCCCGTTATCCAGAACTTCGAGGATTTTTCCTGCGGGAAGATCGGGCCTTGATGTAGCCCCCGGTAGAAAGCCCAGATTTTGTAACATCCGGTCGACGCTAACCGTGAAGTAGGGTCGAAAAAGGTATTCTTCTTCGATGGCCCCTATGAAGTCGAACCCCCAAAGATCGGTGCGGCCCGAGGTGTTGCAGTTAGCCACAGTCATAGGTGTGGCTTCTAGAGTGATGACGGTATCGTGCAAAGGTAGCTTGATCTTCCGATGCAGGGTGGAGGACACAGCCCTGGTCGCGTGGATCCAGGGTCTTCCTAAAAGAAGGTTAAAGGAAGAAGTCACGTCGATCACTTGAAATTCCAGCTCCTTCTTTATAGGGCCCGTTATGATAGTGAGCTTCACGGCCCCGACTACTGACTTTGGACTTCCGTCGAAAGCCTGAATGGTTTGAGCTGTAGGAATGTAGTCGGCCTCGGTGATACCGAGGGCTTTGGCGGTCCTCAAGGGAAGGACGTTGACTGCGGACCCGTCGTCGATAAGGGTCATGGGCAGATATTTTCCACGGCAGATTACCGTGATGTAGAGAGCCATGTTGTGGGCCGGCCCAAATGATGGCAGATCAGCATTGGAGAAGGTGATGAGTGGGCCTTCTTCTTTAGCTTTCCCCTTTAGGTGGGGCACAACTGCGGCTACCATTTCAGCTGGAGTAGCCGTAGAGTCGATTTTGACTTGATCGAGGGCCTTAGTGAGTGCCTCTCGATGTTCCTGAGAGCTAACTAGGAGTTGCCATATAAAGAGGTCAACTCGAGTCTTGCTCAGCTGCTTCACAAGAGCCTTTTCAGTAGTTGGCGGCTCTTCCGGGACGACCTCCGCTTTAGGTGGCGGCTCGGTGACGATGAGGGCGTGACTGCTGGTTAAGGCCTTGGACTTAACCTTCTGGATCTCCTCGGGCGTGATAGGGACGGCTTCTCCCTTAGTGAGATAGACGTCGTCTTCATCGTCGCACCAGATCCCGTTGATTTGCGGAATAAACGGGGAAATGAGATGTGAACAGTCTATGACTTCCCCGGAGAAGATGGCGTGAGTGGCCAACGGGTTGTCCTTGTTGCTGGGCTTGCCTCCAGGTAAGGGGATTTTCCCGCTTTCGATGAGATCCTGGATAAGATGTTTTAGCTTCCAGCATTTCTCGGTATCGTGTCCCTTGCCCTGATGGTATTGGCAGTAGGCTTTGATGTCGTAGAACTTGGAGTGACGCTCGACTGGAAGCTCAGGTGTTGGGCCTATCGGGTTGATCAGGCCTTTCGATGAGAGCCTTTGTAAGGCATTCGCATAGGTAGTACCTATGTCGGTGAATACACGGGGTGTGGTATTCTTCTTGGACGGGGTATCAAGTAGATTTACCTCGTCAAAAATGCTACGAGTAGCAGCGGCGGATGTGGGCTTGCTTGTCGATGAGCTGGCCCCTTGGTATCCCTTGGTGGAGGCCTTAGTGAGGCTTTCCAACCTTAGATCATCCTCAATTCTCGTTCCCATCTCGGTTAGGACCGCGAAGCTAGGTATGATGGCGTACCGGAGATGGATCCGGTAAGCGGGCAGGAGATTCTTGACAAAGGCTTCAACTAGGACTTTTTCACTGGGCTTATCGACCAGTTTGACGCTTTCAGCCCTCCAGCGTTGAAGGTACTTCGTAAACCCTTCCTTTGGTTCCTGGGCCATTACTTACAGGGTGCGCATCGTGGTTTGGATTTCCGTGTTGTCGGCGTAGTTCCGAGCGAATTCCGTTGCCACGTCATCCCAAGACTTGTACTTCTTGGAATCAAGCCTATAGAACCAGGCTCTCGGGTGCTTCTCAAGGGAGGAGGCAAACAAATGCTTGAACATGTCTGACTTGACTCCCTTTAGGGCCATAAACTCTTTGAAGGCCCAGATATGTAATACCGGGTCTTCGGTTCCGTCGAACATCGGGAGGCCTGTCAAGTTGAGATTGGCAGGTAGTTGGTCGGTCAGGGGGGAATAGGTTCGAGCATTCTCCGTATGAATCGAGTTGTGGGTCGACAAATGGACCTGCTCTTGTAGCTTGAGGACCGCGCTAGTCAATTCGGCTAATGGCCCATGAGTTTCATCTCCATCCTTTGGCCTATCCTGTTCCATGGCGCTTACCCGGGTAACAATAGCGATTTGGTCTCCCCTCATTCGGTCAAGTTGTTCTTGGATCTTGGCCAGCGAGGTGTTCAGTTGATCAATAGAGTCCTTAGTCATGGTTCGGGTGTGAGGTGTCATGTCTGTAAGAACACCGTGTAATCAGAATCGGACCCAGATCGAAGAGTGCATCCCGAGCAAGAAGAATAAACGACTAGACTCGGAAACAGACTAAAAACCGACTCCTAGACGGATGACTCATGGACGGTGGGCTTCTTTTAGGATTTTGGCAAAATGGGCCTAGTCCTGTGTGAAGAAAGACCTACGTGTGAGCTATTCCCCAGACTTTAGACTCGATTGTGTAAGTGGGCTTCCCTTTGTAGGAGTTTGTCCTACGTAGGTGGGCCGTGCCTTGACAAATAAGGCGGACTGGGATGGGGTAGAAACCCGTGATGTAAGATCGACGGAGTTTTGACGCTAATGGACTCTAACAACTTATGACAAGACCCGACACTGCTAAATACGGGAAGTCCTAAGATGAAGGCTTTGAAAAGAGGATTTGGATTTGAAAAAACCCGAGCAAAGTCGGATTGGAAGGCCCGATTTTTTTTTGAAAATCGAAAAAAAAAAGGTTTATCGGGCCGAGATTTTGAATTATTTGAAAAGTTTGGACAGCATACCGGCTAGAAAATAGGCTATTTTGAGTCAAAATCATAAGTCCTAAATTCGGTAGCTTTCCGGGTTTGAAAAATGGATAGTTTTCGAAAAGTTGCAAGTTTTTTGAAAACAACGGTTTTTGAAAAGACGAGACACGGATCAAGTAGCATGTAGTCACGGAAACAGTATAATGACGCCATGTATGCTCTTAGTCTAAGTCTCGGTCGGTCGAATAGGGTCTATACCAACGACGATAGCTTTCTCGCAAATCAGGACGGTCTTCCTAAGCCGAGTTGGTCTTAGAACCTGCCGTAAAACCCATGCGTTCCGCCATCGAAGTCTTTAGTGGGTCCATTTAGGAACGCACCATGGTATAGTGGGACGTCGGTCACAAGTAACCGGCCCGGGAAAGATTGGGTTATGCATGACCCATTGAACTAAAACGTGTACATTACTATTCGAACGATTTCTTTTCGAGTCTCACCCTAGGGATGCCGATGGTAAGTGACTCATCAGTTGATCCCCAGCGGAGTCGCCAAATTGTGGACATGACATAGGTCCACCCCGACGCGGCCACGCGCGGGTTTGAGGAGGCGAATATATCTCCATATGAGAATGGATCGAATTGAAATTTAAATCGAAGTAGGAGTCGCCACCGAACTTTGTGGGAGTTCGGGCCCGTTCGAACCCACTATATGTCGTAGTGGGCCGTGCACAAAATACGGCCCATTTCCAATGTCAGAGCTTATTGGGTTCGTCCCTTTGCATTATGATACCGATACCGACATTATCGGATATCGTGTATTGAATGACTCTCGTTGCCAATGGATTCGGACATCCGGAAACCATGGTTCTGAGTAAGGGGTGAGGGTACGTGTTGGGAAGTTCACTAAGAACACCCAACCCCGCCCGCACTTAGCGGCCTTTACTAGGATATCGTTCGTTTTTGGTGTACACGCGTTAGTTCGACTGTTGAATGATATGCAAACATTATTTTTCCTAAGCATGCGAGAAAAATAAATAAATGGGTTGCTAAGTCGTTTAATGCATGTTAAACTATTAACGTCAAAGTTATTTTAGCATGTGAAGTCGTTTTAGTCTAATAAAACAAAAGACGGAAATAAATTGCTACAAACACGAGAAAACGAGTTAGTAACGATTGAATAAATTGAATAAAGACATGAATAAATAATATGCATGATTTTAGAAAAGATTTAATGACACGTGATGGATTAACACGTGTTGACCGAGGTCGAAAAAGTATTTATCGAAATATGTCGCGAAAGTCGCTGTTTAAGATTCGAAAAGAATAAAAAATAAAAAGAGAGGAAACGAGAAAAAGGGACCCGGCGAACCAGGCCACCGCACGAGTCGCCTCACAGGCGCGCGACTCGCGTGGCGGTCTGTCCGTTTTTTTTTTATTTTGTCGAAAATCGTTAATTTTTATAAATCGCGTACAAATATGGATTAATTTATACTCGATTTATATTTTCGATATTCGTCGTATTCGATATTCGATTATGAAATCGATATCGAATAGTCGGAATGTTTTAGAAAAGGTTTTGAAAAAAGTTTGTTTTGAACGAAAAGTAAAAAAAAGAATTTTGAACGAAAAAGATGTTAATTCTCTCCGCGTATAAAATCGTCGAATTTTGTTTTTAAAAAAAGGTGTAACGATTTTATTAGCATCAAGGAGAATTAATTAATTTAGTTCTTGTTAGATACGATATTCGATTAGAGAATCGATATCGTATTTTAAGAACGTTATACGTAAAAATAGTTTTTTTAGTATCGATTATTAGAAATAAAAATATGTGACGAACGACCCATATTAAAATACGAAACGACCGACGACGCAACGAAAAAGAAGAAAAAAAAAACGTGAGAAATAGAGAGAGAAAAGAGAAGAATCGGGTTTGATTTACACCATCAACCTACATGCTTCGTTTTCTCGGTATAAGGCTCGTCGGACGGTGGCTTAGGTACAGGAGCGTCGAGATGATGCGGATGAGTTAAGGTGTCGGTTTTTTGGACGTGGGAGGTAACGGATTCGTCCGGATGACGGGGTTGGATTCGTTGGTTTTTTGGACAGTATTTCGGTGCACCTTCGGATGTGTGGGTCGAGATTTTTTTTGCTAGGTGTCGAGGATGTGTGTGACTAACAATTGTGTGTGTTGTGTTTTTCGGTCCCTTTCAATGTTGAATGGAGGGTCCTATTTATAGGCGCAGAGGTTTAGGAGAGGTATCTTGCTTGGATAACAAGAAACACCGGTTTGGATAGGAAATGTAAGAAGTTGAAAGGAACGAGAAGTCCGTTGCTTGGGGAGGAAGCAAGGAAATCTCGGCTGAATGGAGGAGTGTTTCGGCTGTTTGGGGTGTTTTAGCCGAGTATTTGAGCTCGGTTTGTGAACTGTTTCGGTTTTCGGATAGAATTCCTACTTGAGATCGAATTCTATCCTTAAACGGATTTGTTTAATATTTTTTGAAGCTGAGTTTTGTAGCAGTTGGAGGCCGAATCAGCCACGTGAGGTGTCACGGCTGACTCGCGTGTCTCGGGAATATTTTTGACCGGGTTTTGACTCGGTCGCTAAAAGACGGTTTTACCCCTGGTGTCGGAATCGACCCAAATTAGTCTCATTTGACTCGAAACGACCCACTGGGCCTGGATTTGAGGTTGGTATTGTAAGATTTGTACTCCGTAATAAGCCCAAGACAAATGTCCATGATTTCGAGCCCATATCCGAGTCCATTAAAGCATGTTCGTGTCCTATCATCATCGGGTGTTTGGTGGGACCTACTATAGACACTTGGCGGTCAAAATGTGGGTGTCTACAGATCTTCATCCAAATTTATGCTCTATTGCGAAATCCAATTTCAATCATTCTTCTCAAGCTAACAAAACTTATAAACTCAAAGAAATATGATACATATATACAAGGTGGTTGTTGAGGATACCACCAAACCTACATCAACTTCGAGAGGGGGTCAAACAACGCTCCCCGATGGGAGCTCACCAAACTTCATAGTAGCAAAGGTCTCACGAATATGACCGGGATGAAAAATCTTCAAACGTTGCCCATTAACCATAAACTTCCCGGTTTCCGGGCCAAATATCTCTATCGATCTATATGGTTGCACACCGGTCACTTCAAATGGACCCGACCATTTTAATTTCAACTTACCGGGGAAGAGCTTAAAGCGAGAGTTGAAGAGTAATACCTTATCACCAACGGAGAAGTCCTTACGAAGAATTTGAGAATCGTGCCATTGGCGAGTTCGTTCTTTGTAGATCTTCGAATTCTCGTAGGCTTCAAGTCTTAGTTCTTCCAATTCTTGTAGTTGGAGAAGGCGATTATCTCCTACGACACTCTCATCGAAATTTAGCTCTTTGATTGCCCATTTGGCTTTGTGTTCTAGCTCCACCGGAGAATGACAAGCTTTACCATACACAAGACGATAAGGAGTGGTTCCGATCGGCGCTTTGTAAGCCGTCCTCAATGCCCAAAGGGCGTCATTTAACTTTAATGACCAATCCTTTCGGTGTGTATTTACAACTTTCTCTAAAGTTCCCTTGATTTGTCGGTTGGAGATCTCGGCTTGCCCATTTGATTGAGGGTGGTAGGCTAGGGACATCTTGTGAGTGATACCATACTTCCTAAGAAGGTGTTCAAAGGTATCTTTCCTAAAATGAGAGCCTCCATCACTAATTATGGCTCTAGGCATACCGAATCTCGGGAAAATTACATTCTTGAAAAGCTTGATTACAACCTTGGAGTCATTGGTGGGGGAAGCTACGGCCTCGATCCATTTTGAGACATAATCAACCGCAACTAGAATGTACTTGTTACCAAAAGAGGATGTGAACGGGCCCATGAAATCAATGCCCCAAACATCGAACAATTCAATCTCCAAAATAGGTTGAAGGGGCAATCTCATTTCTTCTTGTTATATTGCCACTTCTTTGGCATGCATCGCATGTGAGAATGAAAGCTCGAATGTCCTTGAACATGGAAGGCCACCAAAACCCGCTTTGGAGAACCTTGGCAATTGTCTTTTGGTTGGCCAAGTGTCCACCATAAGATGTCGAGTGAAGGTGCTTCACAATATTATATCCTTCTTCGGCCGTAACACATCGTCGGTAAATTCCATCTACACAACGGCGAAATAAATAAGGCTCGTCCCAATAATAGCGTCGGGCTTCGTAACGTAGTTTCTTCCTCTCTTGCTTGGAATAATCGTCCGGAATAAAATGAGACACAAAGAAATTGACGATATCGGCATACCAAGGTGTAATAGTTTCAACGGCCATCAAGGCCTCATCTCTCATAGCTTCATTGATGGGGATACCATCTTCTTCATTGCTTTCTTTACCAACCGTTAGTCTACTAAGATGATCCGCTATCAAGTTCTCCGATCCGGCTTTGTCTTTAATCTCAATATCAAATTCTTGCAAAAGGAGTACCCACCGAAAGAGTCGGGACTTAGTCTCCTTTTTGGACATGATGTATCGAATCGCCGCATGATCGGTATGAATAATGACTTTGGAACCGGTAACATAATTTCGAAATTTCTCCATGGCATAGACAACGGCAAACATCTCTTTTTCGGTTGTGGTGTACCTCGATTGGGCTTCATCTAAGGTCTTGCTTGCGTAATAAATCACATGTAGCTTCTTATCAACCCGTTGTCCTAGAACGGCACCAACGGCAAAATAGGATGCATCGCACATGATCTCAAATGGAAGATTCCAATTGGGAGCTTTGATAATTGGTGTGGTAGTGAGAGCGGTCTTTATCCTACAAAAGGCCTCAAGACACGAGTCATCAAAAACAAAAGGTGCATCTTTCATAAGCAAAGAAGTCAAAGGCTTAGCAATTTTAGAAAAGTCTTTAATAAATCGTCTATAAAAACCGGCGTGACCTAGAAAACTCCTCATCTCTTTAACATTCGTAGGTGGTGGCAAGTTCTCAATCACGGAGACTTTCGCCTTATCGACTTCAACTCCTCTATTAGAAACAATATGACCTAGGACAACACCTTGTTCAACCATAAAATGACACTTTTCCCAATTCAAAACAAGTCTATACTCTTCACATCGAGCTAACATTTGATCAAGATTATCAAGACAAGAATCAAAAGATGTACCATGGACACTAAAATCATCCATAAAAACTTCCATGGATTTTTCAATAAAATCGGAGAAAATAGCCATCATACATCTTTGAAACGTTCCCGGCGCATTACACAATCCAAATGGCATCCTTCTATAAGCATAGGTGCCATAGGAACATGTGAAAGTGGTTTTCTCTTGGTCATCGGGGTGAATAGGAATTTGAAGGAATCTGGAATGACCATCAAGGAAACAAAAATAAGAATGATGCGCCAATCTTTCAAGCATTTGATCAATAAAAGGAAGGGGGAAATGGTCTTTTATGGTGGCCGTGTTCAATTTACGATAGTCTATACACATGCGCCAACCGGTAATAGTCCTAGTGGAAATCGACTCACCCTTTTCTCCTTTAACAACGGTTATTCCTCCTTTTTTCGGCACAACTTGTACGGGGCTAACCCATTTACTTCCGGTTATTGGGTACATAATGTTAGCCTCATAAAACGTGAGAACTTCCTTCATGACAACCTCTTTCATGGTGGGGTTCAACCTACGTTGACCCTCAACTGAAGGACGGTGGTCATCATCAAGGATGATCCTATGCATGCAAACATTTGGGCTTATGCCTTGGAGGTCAGCAATTCTATACCCGATGGCCTTTTTGTGCTTTCTCAAAACAATTAAAAGTTTTTCCAATTGAGGACCATCAAGGGTAGCATTGACGATAACGGGATAATTAGTTCCTTCAAGAAAAGCATATTTGAGGGAAGAGGGGAGTGGTTTAAGTTCAAGATTAGGAGGAGAAGATACCATACTCTTACCCACCGGTAGTGGTTCTACCTTTTCATCATGCAAACATTCTTCTTCAAGAGGTAGAGAGTCAAATGGTTCATCTTCTTGCTTATCATCATCTATCAAGCTATACTCAACCAAACTATCAATAACTTCAATGGAATGCATTTGTTCAATCATTGGTTGTTTAAGAGCTTGAGAAAGGGAAAACTCTACCGACTCGTTCCCTATGTTAAATGACAACTTTCCATTCTTAACATCAACTATAGTAGCACCGGTAGCCATAAAAGGTCGACCTAAGATAATGGGGGTAATAGTGTGTTCGGGCATATCCATGACAACAAAGTCGGAGGGGATGAAGAACTTACCAACTTGAACGGGTACATCCTCAAGTATCCCAAGTGGGTACTTGACGGACCTATCCGCAAGTTGAATCGACATACTAGTGGGTCTCATCTCCCCCACACTAAGTCTTTTAGCAATGGAATAAGGTAACAAGCTAACACTAGCACCTAGGTCGCATAAAGCTTGCTTAACAACAATGTTTCCTACCCGACAAGGGATGGAAAAACTACCGGGATCGTCTAGTTTCTTTGGCATTTCGTTCATAAGAATGGCATTACATTGACCCGTGAGAGGGATACATTCTTTATCCTCTATTGTTCTCTTTTTAGTCAAGACATCTTTCAAAAACTTAGAGTAGAGGGGCATTTGAGAAATTAGCTCGGTGAAGGGTAAATCTACCTCTACTTTCTTTAACATATCCACGAAACGGCTAAATTGTGCATTCTCTTTATGTGGCTTAGCTCGCTCGAGAAAAGGCAATGAAGGGGCAAAAGTGGGAGGCGGTGGAACATTAGGTTCTTCTTCTTCTTCGGCTAATCGTTCCGCCTCTTTTCTTTTGGCTTCTTCCGCTTCCATTTGCTCTTTCTTCTTTCTTTGTTCTCTTAGTTCATTCTCCGCATTTTGGAGGATATCAAACTCCGCTTGTATGCCCCGGTTTTGTTTGGGGGAAGTGGGAGATGATTCTTGTGGTGCACTTGGTTGATTTACCTTGGATGGGACACTCTTGGTGTTCAAGTTCAAGTTCTTATATGGGTCCTCAAGTTCTTTGCCACCTCTCAAAATGACGGCATTTGCTTGGTGAGAAGGGTCTCTTGGGTTTTGGGGTTGACCGGGCAAACCATGAGGTGGATGAATTGGGGTGGGGCGGCTAAGGCTTTTGTTGCTTCTTGTGATTCCCAAACCTTTAGCCTTGCCTTAGTATCTTGATGTTCATTCCATAGTTGGCCAACGGTTCTTTGCAAATCATTATAATTTTCCCATGAAGGACCTCCTTGAACAAATTGAGAATTGTTTGGTTGGCCATAAGATTAAGAGGGTTGATTAAATGGTGGTTGGTTGTAACCTTGATTTCCTTGAGAGTTACCTTGGAACCCTTGATTGTATCCATGATTGAAATGATTACCATGTTGATTTTGGTAATTGTTGTAATTGTTAGGAACATGGAAGTTGCTACCTTGTTTATTGAAGTTGCTCCTTTGATGAGGAGGCATATATGGGGGCATCTTTGGAGGACCTTGATTAAAGGGCTTTTGTTGACTTTGATTGAATGGCTTCATTTGACTCCCTTGAGCGTTTGGCATCGGGTTTTGAACATTTTGATTTCCATAAGAGAAATTAGGATGAAACCTCGTGCCGACATTGTAAGTATTGGAAAAAGGATCAAATTGAGGTCTTCGCCCATATACTTGTATAGCTTGAACTTCATTTGGCTCTTCGACATAAACTTCTTCATTAGGAATGCAAAAGCTAGAATCGTGACTATGATTGCCACAATGATCACATTGAATTTCCCATGTTAATTGCTTCGGAGGTGACGGTTGCCTTGGTGGAACACTCCCTTGAATTTGGTACATACCTCTAGGAGTGGGCTTAGAATTCATGGCATCCATTCTCCTTTTCAATTCTTCAAGTTCCGTTTGGAATTTCAATTCATTAGAAGTCGTAGATGAGTTCACTTCAACTTTCTTTCTAGAATCCTTCGATTGACCCATTCTTGAATCACTCCTTGCCATCTTCTCAATAAGATTCTTAGATGCCTCATCGGTGAGAGAAGAAAAGTCTCCTCCGGCGACCGAATTGAGGTTCTCCTTGGTTCTCGATGAAAGGGTGTTGTAAAACGTTTGGGTAGTTAGCCAATCGGGTATCCCATGATGTGGACATTTGCGCAACAAGTCTCTAAATCTTTCCCAAGCCTCGCTTAGGCTTTCAAATTCATCTTGTTTGAACGTTTGTATCTCCATGTGATATTGGTTAGTCTTTGACAGCGGAAAATATTTCTCCAAGAAGGCATTAGATAGTTGAGCCTATGTTGTAAATGTATTAGCGGGATGGCCTTGAAGCCATCTACGAGCTCCATCTCTCAAGGTCTTCGGAAATAATAGACGATGCAATTGACATGAAGTTAACCCATTGAGACGGGCTCCTACTAGTTTTTCTTTAAATGAAGCGATGTGCTCTTGAGCATCTTCTTGAGAAAAACCGTGAAAAGTATCTTGTTGGACCGCATTAGTCAAAGAAGCTTTCAATTCATAGTTCTCGGGTATCTCTCCAAAATCGACGGGAGAAGGTGTTTCATCGTGTGTTAATTGAGAGTGCGAACTTAGAGTCGCCATTTGGTGGATTGGTGGTGATGGTGGATTTGAATTTGGTGAATTTGGAGAATTTGGAGGGGATGGATCTTGATTAGGTGGTGGTGTTTTCGGTGATGGTGGTGGTGGTGGTGAATTTTGTGAAGTGGAAGGTATGGAAGGATTATTTGGAGTGGGGTTGTGTGATGTAGAAGGTGTAGAAGGTGAATGTGGTAGGATGAGATTAAGGTTAGGAGGTGATAATGAAGGATGTGGAATGATGGTGGTTGAGTTATTTCCTCGAAAACACAATGCTCTAAAAGTCCTTTCCGGCTCCGGATCGAACCACAAGGGCGATGACGTGTTCCTGGGCATAAAACTCAATTAAACGGTGAGACTCCTAGCACCTCGCGGTACTAGGGAAAAGAGAGAAGGGAAAAGAATCAAACACAACAACTAAAAACACAACAATAGCTAGCCGTTCCCAGGCAACGGCGCCATTTCGATGCGCGTCGAATTGTCGCCTATCCAACGCGGTCAAACGATATTTACGAGACTCGAGATTACACAATACCAACAAGTAATCGTGGTAAGTCGAGGTCGGTCCACAGGGAACAGTGTATTACGATTATGAGTTTCAAGTGTCGTGTTCGATGTCTAGAGGGGGGTTTTCTAGGGTCGAGTCTAAACTAAGGGAATATCTAGAGGAGCAACGAGGGGAAATGCTAGTGGTGGTCAATCTAGGGAAAAGGTGTTGGGGAGAAGTCGGGATTCGGTACTTGGAGTCTAAGAAGGTCGGAATCGAGTTTTTGTCGCAATATTGATAAACTCACCTAAAATCCCGCTTTCGCGGCGAATGAGGGTAAGTCCCTAGTCATGGTAATTTCTACCCCGAGTTTCCCCATATTGATAGAAATTAGTCAAGGTCGGTCTAGTTGGCCGGACTAAAACAACAATGACACGACACCATAAATAAGATAAACCAACATGCAAGCAACCCACCAACATCCCTATATTCAAATAATCCAAGCCCTCATCCCTAAACTCCCCAACAAGAAATCTACTCACTAAACATTATGGAAGACAACAAAATATCTACTAAGGAGAAAATCACTACAACATGCATATTAATTAGATCCAATGAGACTAACAACACCAATATGATTTAGACAAGATAATGATGAGTAAACAACATAAAAACTAAACTAGAGATTAGAGAGTGGAAGAGAATTATACCAACTATGTAGATCTATAAGAAATAAGAAGATTGCATGAATAAAGATTGAATCTTTGATGAATAAAGTGAAGAACTTGTCACTAATCCTTCAATAAACCCAACAAATCTTCAAATAAAACTTGAATAATCTTCTTACAAACTTCAAATCTAGATAATTGTTGTTGGAAACTATGTAGATCTACTATTAATCACTATGTAAACTACTAGAATTTTGGAGGATTTTTACTAGAATACTACTAAACTACTACTAATGGATGGTGTAATAGGATGGTGGAGTGGTGTAATGGCTTCCCTCCTTAGCACAATGGAGAGGTGACTTGGGCAATAAACTAGGTTAACATATATATAGTAATCTCTTAATGGGTATTTAACCTAAAGCCCAAATCCAACTTTATGCTCCATTAGTGAGACAATCTCCCCTTGCATCTCCATGGGGTGAAACTTTGCCCCGCGGACTTGACGACAATTCCCACCGGGTGAAAATTTCGCCCGGTGAGATTTTCTTCCTTTTTTGGCATTTTTGGCGTTTCTCTCCATCGGGCGAAATTTCGCCCGGTCAGTTTCGCCCGGTGGGTAAGCTCGGAAAATCTTCGGGGGAGGCGTTTCACCGTCGGGTGAAATTTCGCCTGTTGGTGTGTCATCGGGTGAAATTTCGCCCGGTCATTTCTTGGCCTCTTTCTTGTCTCATTCTTCGTCGATTGATTGGATGACTTTAAACTTTAAGTTGTGTGCTTTGCTCTTTGGACTGTTTTCCCTTCTCTTGTGCTCATGGAAGCTCAATCGAGATTTCGGTGCCAAATCCTATCAAAATGATAGAAAAACTACCAAAAAAACGTAAAACGCACAAGAGGGACGCTAATGCGAGAAATACGCAAAATATGATGATAATCACACTCAAGACTCGCAAAACGAGGGAAAAACGGGTCTAAATGTGAGGAAAAACGGTCTAAATTTAGCACACAATAGTCACTCGTTTGCCTAAAAATTCATCCATTCCTTTGAACATATACCGTTTCGCCCAGTTTGAAGATATCGTCAATGGCAAAGTCCCAATGAATCAGTACATAGGTCTCCATCACTCCTCCCTTTACACACTTCCACACCTATGTTTACTATTTTCCTGTATTTCTCACGTCTAATAATGGTTAAACCGTTTCGCAGATATTGTCGGCAAGGTGTACGAAATTGGTCCAATGCAAGAAACAAAGAAGGCTTACAAGTGCCGGAAAATCAAACTTGAAGATGTTGAGTATGTTCCCATATTGGATTCTTATATGGTTGCGTTAGTGTGTTTTCAGTCTAGCATTTTCCGATACACTTGAATTCTATTATGCATTAACCACCCAACTCTTTTCGCTCCTTCCAGTGGTGTCGTTGTTCAGTGCACCCTTTGGGCGCCTCATGCTACTAAACTCCCGGAGGTTCTACAGCTTCTTCCCTCCCCGCAGCAATCTAAAGTTGTTGTCCTTAGGGGAGTTGAGACGAAGCTTTTTGAGTAAGATACTTACGCAGTTTTATATTTGATCTATTCCCTCATAACATCAGTAGAGAGGAAACTTACCAAGTCACGTTGTATTTTTTGTTAGATGCATGGGTTGTGCAAACCACATACAACGCCACAACTTACGAATTTAATCCAGCGATCCCTGAGGTGGAAGCTTTCCATGAGAGGTTAGTCATTTCACTGTCCTTTGTAACTTGAACCACTGAGTCGAGTGCAGTTGCTTTCACCTCTATCGTGTTAATAGGTTAAATATTTTTCCAGCCTATCATCTCAAGCTCCGACCAACTCACTCCAAATCATAGAGGAAAGTACTGAGGAAGAGATATTCAACTTGCCCGTCGACGGTGTGCTTTCAATTTCACAGATTGTTGAAAACGAAAAGGTTACCACCTACTCAAAGCCATTTAACGTCGCTTTTATTTTCCTCTATTATTTCTGATGGGGGTCGGTAGCCTGCCATGGGTCGCCCGTCAATTGGGCCCCGGGACGGCCCGACCCAAGAACAAAAGAGAGCCTGCCCAGCAGGCCACCAAGCGAGATCACCGAAAGAACCCCCCAAGTGGGCGACCTTAGTCACTCAGCTGCCCGGTATGGCCATGCTGCCTGTCGAACAGGGCAACCAAGCCCCCTGCCTGCTTGTCTCCGGGGCATTCTTCACCCAGGCAGGGCCAAGGGAAACCAGGGACCCCTCCGTCATTTTGCCTAAGGTAAAAGAGAATGAGTGGCCGAGACGGATCCACGTGTCACTTCACCATCCACTCATTCTCCCTCTCTCCCTCTCTTTTCTCTCTCTTGGGGGAAGGTATAAACACTTCCCCTCCTCCCACATACAAAAGGTTGGATTTTCTCTCTCTAGACTCTCACTCTAAAACTGCCACCTAGCTCCTCACGAACTAGGTTCATCAAGGCATTTCACGGACTGAATTAGGCATCGGAGAGGGTTCCCTCGGAAACCTCCGAGGCCCTGCGCGTTTACTGCGCAGGGAACATGCCGTCTTCGCCGGGGAAGTCCGATCGTCGGAGTGAGGGGGAAGGAGAGACCAAAGGAAGTGAAGCGATTGTCACATTCTAAGGACCCGAATAATTGATTCCGTGACCGGAACAATTTGGCGCCGTCTGTGGGGACTTACGGTTGTGCTCACGAGTTACCCACAAAAATCAACCAGTCGAACAGTAATGCCTGAAATTGCTGACGCCAGTTCTAGGGCGGGTCTGACGGTACCACCGGTGACCCCCCTTTATGGCATGCCGTTGCCAGAGAAAACGCCCGCCGCCACAATTCCAGGGGTAGGACGGGCTAGCCTCCAGGGAGCACCCGGTAAGGACACCGCTGTCACGGCCGGGCAGGTTGGACATCCGAGACACAACTTGAACCTAACCCCTGCTTAATGGCTCAAACAGCGGCCTTCTTCTCGGCGATGCTCAACCAAGAGTTCACTCCGGAGGATCTGGTAGGCAGGGTCGCAACGACCCCCGGGCAACTTCACTTTGAAAGTGGGGAAGGAGCTGGGGGCACGAAGCGGACCGCCGCCAGGAACATCCAAAGGAAAGTAAGAAAAATGGCTCAAGGGTATGCACAACTGCAGAGGCGCATTACAGCAGGCAACCAGGAACAACCTGCTCAACAACAAGCATTCTCCATACACACCACTGAGTCCACGTCTGCCCTCGGGAAAAGGGGTATGTCCCAAGATCTCCAGGATCGAATGAAACACAGAGAGCCTATGTCCAAGCGTCTGGGGGAAAAGCAGGGTGATGTCTTCTCCAGGTTAACGCATGCGGCATAGCCACAGCCAGCACCAAGGCTGTCTCAAAGCCTGCAATCAAGACTCAACCATGGGCAACCCCTGAGGTCAAGACACCGTCAAGACGATAACCTCGAGCTTGCTCCTCAGAAAAAGCGCTCGCGATATCACTCCCCTGCCAGGGATGATGAGGCAATAAGTAGGCAGCCGCCCAGGCACCGCTCCCCCGGCAGTAGGAAACCGACCCCTGACAAATGGGACGACTATGGTTACCACTCCTTTGAGAGCAGGTCGAGAATGGCAGGCAGACCTAGCAAGACCCCACTTCACCCGGAAGTGCAGGGGTATCCCATTCCTAAAATCAAAATGCCATCCGTCAAGTTCGACGGAACCACCGACCCAGAGGATCATCTGGCCGCGTATGAAAGTCACATGGGTATGTACGATGCCGACGATGCGGTCTGGTGTAAAATCTTTCCCACCACCCTGGTGGGTCTGGCCTAGGGGTGGTTCAGGGATCTACCACAAGGTTCAATCAGTTACTTTATAGAACTGGCCGAAGCTTTTCTAGACCAATATGCCGGGAACAAAAGACGTCGTCTCACCCGTTTTGACCTGATGACCCTTAGACAGAAGGAGGGCGAAACTGTCAGGGAGTACTTGAAAAGGTTCGATCTATCCTTCCAGCAGGTCAAGGAGATAGATGACCCGACAGCGGCATATGCAGTGACCAACTCTCTGCTCCCCGGAGAAATGAAAAATCAAATGATTAGAGCCCAGCTAGAAACTCTGGCCAAGGCTCGAAAAATTGCGGAAGGTTTCATGCTGCAGGAGGAATTCCACAGCCTGCTGGACACCCCCGCAGGACCTGCCAGGCCGCAGGGGGGACCGTAGGGTGGACGCGGCAGAACCGAAGCAGGGAAGCAGAGAGCTGAGGAGGGAGACACCCCCAGAAAGGAGCGCGTAGCTTACCAGCCCAGATTTGATAGCTATACAGCTCTCAACAAATCCAAGGCAGAGATCTTTGAACTAGAAAAAGAAACAGCCAAGTGGAATCGCCCAAGCAAGCCACGCAGCCCGAAAGGTGACCTAAAGAAGTTTTGCACGTTTCATGACTGTGTGGGGCATACCACCGAGGAGTGCCGCCACCTGACGGATGAGATTGAGAAATTCATTAGGAATGGTTGGCTGGGTAACTATGCAGCAAGGAACAAGGCCCAAAAAGAGACAGTGGAGAAACCTGAGGGCTCGGTGCAAAATCGCCTGATAATCCACGTGGTGTCGGGGGATGCAGAGGGCCAGACAAGCAAGAGACGCCAGAAAAGACAAATCCGTGAATTATGGAATCAAATTTGCTACGCTGAAAGGGCAGGAAGCCTAAAGGGCATGACCCTGAGCATCACCCCTGAGGATGCAGGGCGAGTAATATATCCCCACAGTGACCCTTTGGTACTTTCCCTTGTCGTCATCAACCACATCGTGAAAAGGTGTATGGTGGATACAGGAGCCTACACCAATCTACTGTACAAAGACGCGTTCGATAAAATGAATCTGTAAAAAAGACACCTGAAGCCTGCCCCTGAATCGTTGTATGAGTTCAGCGGGGCAGGCGTACTTCCAATGGGAATTATAGATCTACCAGTAACATTTGGGGAGGGAGCCTCTGCCAGGAATATCAGGGCGTCATTCGTCGTCATAGATGCAAAATCCGCATATAATGCCCTGATAGGCAAGGCTACTCTAGACGAAATCAAGGCCGCCATATCCATCAGGGCCCTGACCATCGCCTACGTCACAGACTTCGGCATGGAGGGAAAGGTGCACGGAGACCAGGAGTCTGCCAGACAATGCTATTCCGTAGCTCTGCAGACCCACGAGACCGAGAGAAAAGGAAAACGAAAGGCTGACAGCTCCCCCAGCAGGGAAGGAGAGATCCCAGCTGGCCAGCAGACTGCTGACCACCTTGAACCTGGGGGAGAAAGCATGCTGGTGGATCTGGAGCCTGGAAGACAGGTCCTAATAGGGGCCGACCTAGTCAATCCCTACCGCGAAGAATTGATCAAGGTCTTGAAGGATAACAGGGACGTGTTCGCCTACTCGGCAGAGGAGATGCCGAGGGTCGATCCGGCGTATATCGTTCACAAGCTGAACGTAAACCCGGAACCCGCCCTGTGAAGCAGAATAAGAGGAACATGTCTGCAGAGAAGGATCAGGCCATCAAATAAGAATTCGAAAAACTTTTGAAGGCCGATTTCATAGAGTGTTGCGACTACCCCGAATGGTTGGTGTGGACATGACATAGGTCCACCCCGACGCGGCCACGCGCGGGATTGGGGAGGCAAATGAATCTCCATATGAGATGGTCAAATTGAAATTTAAATCGAAGTAGGAGTCGCCACCGAATTTTGTGGTTATTCGGAACCATTCGAGCCCACTCTATGTCGTAGTGGGCCGTATAGAAAATACGGCCCATTTCCGATGTCAGAGTTTATTGGGCTCGTCCCTTTGCATTTGATACCGATACCGACAGTATCGGAAATCGTATATTGAATGACTCTCGTTGCCAATGGATTCGGACATCCGGAAACCATGGTTCTGAGTAAGGGGTGAGGGTACGTATTGGGAAGTTCACTAAGAACACCCAACCCCGCCCGCACTTAGCGGCCTTTACTAAGATATCGTTCGTTTTTGGTGTACACGGGTTAGTTCGACGGTTGAATGATATGCAAACATTATTTTCCTAAGCATGTGAGAAAAATAAATAAATGGGTTGCTAAGTCGTTTAATGCATATTAAACTAATAACGTCAAAGTTATTTTAGCATGTGAAGTCGTTTTATTCTAATAAAACGATAAAAACAAATAAATTGCTACAAACACGAGAAAACGAGTTAGTAACGTTTGAATAAATCGAATAAAGACATAAATAAATAATATGCATGATTAAAAAAAGATTTAATGACACGTGATGGATTAACACGTGTTGACCGAGGTCGAAAAATATTTATCGAAATATGTCACGAAAGTCGCATTTTAATGTAAGGTTCGAAAAGAATTAAAAATAGAAAAGCGAAGAAACGAAAAAAAACAGACCCGGCGCACCAGGCTGTTGCGCGAGTCGCCTGACAGGCGCGCGACTCGCGTGGCAGCCTGTTCGGGTTTTTTTGTTTGTTCGAAAATCGTTAATTTTTACAAATCGCGTACAAATATGGATTAATTTATACTCGATTCATATTTTCGATATTCGTCGTATTCGATATTTGATTATGAAATCGATATCAAATAGCCGGAATGATTTTAGAAAAAGGTTTTGAAAAAAAGGTTTATTTTGAACGAAAAGTAAAAAAAGAATTTGAACGAAAAAGATGTTAATTCTCTCCGCGTTTAAAATCATCGAATTTTGTAAAAAAAAGGTAATGATTTTATTAGCATCAACGAGGATTAATTTAATTTTGTTCTTGTAGATACGATATTCGATTAGAAAATCGGTATCGTATTTTAAGAACGTTACATAAAAAATAGTTTTGTAATATCGAAAAATAAATAGAAAATATGAGACAAACGACCCGTATTAAATATAAAACGACCGACGAAAATAATAATAATAAAAAAACGTGGAGGAGGAGAAGAGAGAAGAGAGAATCGGGTTTGATTTACACCCTCAACCTACATGCTTTATTTTCTCGGTATGGAGCTCGTCGGACAGTGGCTTAGGCACGGGAGCGTCGAGATGATGTGGGACGAGTTAGGGTGGTGCGGATTTTTGGTCGTGTGGGACGTCGGATTCGGCCGGTTTGGACGGGTCGGTTTCGTCAGATTTTTGAAGCTACTTCGGGATTCCTTCGGACGTATGTCGAGAATATTTTTTTGCTAGATATCGAGTATGGGTGTGACTAATATTTGTTGTGTATTGTTCGATGATTTGTGTGTCGGGACTATTGATGTTTCATGTGTCTTTTGTGTTGAATATGAGGTCCTATTTATAGGAGTCGAGGTAGTCTTGCTTGTGTGGCAAGAAATACCGGTTTGGATAGGAAATACGAGAGTTCGTAAGGGAATAAACTTCTCGTTTCTTGGTGAAGAAGCCGAGCAACTCGGCTGAAACAGGGATATCTCGGCTGTCTTGGCCGAGTATCTGAGCTCGGGTTGTAAACTGTTTCGGTTTCCGGATAGAATTCATACTTGAGATCGAATTCTATCCTTAAACGGATTTGTTTAATATTATTTGAAGATGATTTTTGCAGTGTTTGGGACCGGATCAGCCGTGTGAAGTGTCACGGCTGACTCGTGTGTCTCGAGAATATTTTTCGACCGGGTTTTGACTCGGTCGTAAAAAGACGGTTTTACCCCCGGTGTCGGAATCGACCCAAATTAGTCTCATTTGACTCGAAACGACCCACTGGGCCTGGATTTGAGGTTGGTTTTGTAAGATTTGTACTCCGTAATAAGCCTAAACCAAATGTCCATGATTTCGAGCCCATATCCGAGTCCATTAAAGCACGTTTGCGTCCTATCATCATCGGGTGTTTGGCGGGACCTACTATAGACACCTGGCGGTCAAAATGTGGGTGTCTACAGAGCCCCCACTCTGACTGAGGCTTGGACAAGGCGAAAGTTAGAGTAGCTACCAGGCCAATCGAGGATTAAGACCTGGCAGACTTCCGATCGGGTCGTTTAGAGTCCATTAGACTTGCGTTGGTGGGGCTCGCCAGCCATAAGATAGAAATCATACCTGGATAGATGTCAACAATGTCGTGGGGATTTTTCTTAAAAAGGTCCTGGGTATGTCTGTTTACAGACATATCTCATCTTGGAATTGCGCGGGAGCTTGCCTTGGAGGCTATGGGTGCGACTGTTTACAGACGCGTCCCATCTTTGAATTATGCGGGTGCCTTTATTGGAGGCTATGGGTGTACCTGTTTACAGACACGTCCCATCTTTGAATTATGCGGGTGCCTTCATTGGAGGCTATGGGTGTACCTGTTTACAGACACGTCCCATCTTAGAATTGCGCGGGAGCCTCCATTGGAAGCTGCGGATGTACCGCTTACTGATACATCCGATTCTTCAGTAAAAATGTTGCTTGAATTTTCACTGAGACTTTGAGAATTCTTCGGGAGTCTTGGGATACCTTTCTGTTTTGCATGCAACATTCAGATAAAACATTGACTCACGCTGGGGAAGAAAATGGTTTTTTTGATTGATTTTTGGAAAGAAAATGCTGAAATTTTTTGGAAACGCTGAAAATTTTTAATTTTTTTTTGGAAATTAGAATGCTTGGGATGACTTGATTCCCGATCAGATTCTGACACGGACTTCTAAAATCCTCTGGTTAGGCCTGCATGCCTAGATGAAGTGTGATAAAAATTCCTATTCCCGGGGTGATTAGGAAAGGGATTTTCTCAAACGGCTAAGTTTTGCAAATTTTAAAATGAGAATTTGAAGAGAGAGATATACCGACAGACTCGACTCTGGACGCGACAGAACGAGTTGACAGACACGAAGTGGGCTCTCTAAGGGTTGGATCGTGACTCGGTAGGGGGTGGGCCACCTAAGATGACAAGTCTCTCAAGTTGCGCTATTCCGTAGCCAAGGCGAGTGGCAACATGGTCGAATCCTTAGAGTGAGATTGTTTCCGTACGACAGGGCTTTGTGGTAGCAATGCCGTAGACTGGTGTTCTTTTGAATTTTTTTGGTTTCGGGGTATGTTCCCGAAGTAGGTATTGCTTCGAGTCTCTGACAGATTCTTGTCTTCGACTGGGCCGAGTACTAGGACACACCATAGAAAAGAGGCTAGTTTTTGAAAGTCTTTGGATTATGTGAGTGGATGGAGAACTTCTGCCTAAGAGAATCCCTCGGGACGACAAAGCTAGCTGCTGAGAACATGAGAGTGTCGTGACCAGAATGATGGTGCTTTTGAATGAGTGTCAATGTGGGTGGTTGTGCCTCTTTTGAAAGGCTGCCTACGTATTCACGTGTTGTGAAATCAAACCAAGCCGTAGTTCAGTGTTGAAAAATGTATTATGGTGCCTAGTTTAGTAGGGCTTTGTGTGTAACTAGCCATAGCAATGGTGTAGGCTAGGTGCATTCCCAATGATGTCTTGACCAAAGGGCTAGAATAGTTAGGATGTTGATCCTGTGACTGTGAGCATTTTCCGGGGTAGCCCCCAGGGGTGGTGTGAACTATTTGGGCATGTTCTATGCTGACCGCAAGTTGAATTCTCGTGTTTGGGGTTGGTAACTGGTTTAGATGTTTTTGGAAATGTGGTGCTAGGAAGTAAGTGGCTTTGATGATTCGAAATCTGGAGCTCGATTTTGTGGAGCTAAGGCTTCGAGGGTAAGGTATTGTAATGTGGTAGGAAAGGGGGAAGTCGAGTAATAATGACTCGAACTTCGATCGGGGTAGGTTTGATAATGCGGGATCTGATTTCCATGTCTGGCCCTAATGGTTAGGGTATCCTATGGAGCTTGAATCCTCAAAATTCCGGGCTGTCTCTAGCCTAGGTCTTGGGAAGGTCTTGAGGGTTATAATGTGGGAAGGCTAGATGTGGTGCTAGCTGACCAGCTTGACTGTCACTCCCCTATTGGATGGTATTGATAATTTTGAATTCGACCGTACCCCGGTCAAAGGATTTTCACTTGAGTTGACCGTTGACCACGGTCGTAGGTATTTGATTTTTTTTGATTGACCTCTTAGCCCCGGTCATGGGTTTTTTTTGAATGTTGGTTGACCTCTCAGCCCCGGTCATGGGTTTCTTGAATTTTGGTTGACCTCTCAGCCCCGGTCATGAGTTTCTTGAATTTTGGTTGACCTCTCAGCCCCGGTCATGGGTTTTTTGAATTTTGGTTGACCTCTCAGCCCCGGTCATGGGTTTTTTGAATGTTGGTTGACTTCTCAGCCCCGGTCATGGGTTTTTTGAATTTTGGTTGACCTCTCAGCCCCGGTCATGGGTTTTTTGAATTTTGGTTGGACTAATACCAAAGGTAGGGATCGGTTGATCTTATCGGATGGGTGTTTATTGTGGGAAATGGGCTTGCCTCCCGTCTTGGACCCAAACTAGGAGACTACCTAGATTCGTCATAGGATTCGATACCGCTCCTACTAAGGGTGGTTATGTGGCTTTCTATGTCTGACATGGAACAGGTAAAAGGAAAACACGGGCTCGGTTTCCTGCAGTCATTATAGATGTGCCCACAATAGTCACGTGCATGTGCTCACAGTGTATGATGGTGTTCATCATGTTCTCGGAAACACATAGGGAAAGTATATATGTGAAATAGAAAAACTAATTTTATTGAAATGTGAAAAAGAGGACAGAATGCAAAAGACTTTGACTCTAATTTGGAAATGGAAAGTGAAGGAAATAGAACATCCTAGACTCGGACTCAGACTCCGGCTTATACCAAATCTAGACTCTCGGATAATGTTGTCATTTGTCGTCGGCTTCTGAGGACTCGAGTTGATGTCCAATATAGCCTTCAACGGAAGCTTCACCCGGATCTTCATTGTGTCGAAGATCATCTTCAATCCTAGTGCCCATTTCGGTAAGCACTGCAAAGTTGGAAATGCCGGCATACCTAAGATGCATGCGGTAGGAAGGTAGGAGGTTGTTGCTGAACGCCTCCACTAGTGTCTTCTCGTTGGGCTTGTCTACCAACTTCACACTCTCGGCCCTCCACCTTTGAAGGTACTTAGTGAAACCTTCCTTGGGCTCTTGGGCCATGACTTCTAAAGTACGCATCGTGGTCTGGATCTCGGTATTATCGGCATAATTCCGAGCGAATTCCGTCACCACGTCATCCCAAGTCTTGTACTTCTTGGAGTCAAGCCTGTAGTACCAGGCTTTCGGGTGCTTCTCGAGGGAGGAAGCAAACAGGTGCTTGAACATGGTTGATTTCACTCCTTTGATGGCCATGAATTCTTTGAAGGCCCGGATATGTAATACCGGGTCTTCAGTCCCGTCGAACATTGGTAGGCCCGTCAGGTTGAGGTTAGCGGGCAGCTCGTCGGTCAAAGGTGAATAGGAACGAGCATTTTCCGTATGGATTGAATTGTTGGTCAACAGGTGGACCTGTTCCTCCAGCTTGCGGACTGCGTTGGCCAGTTCAGCTATGGGCCCAGTGGTTTCATTCCCGACCTTAGGAGTCCTTTGTTCCAAGGTACTCAAACGGATGGCAATGGCGGTTTGGTCTCCCCTCATCTGGTTCAGTTGATCTTGGATCTTGGCCAACGAGGCGGTCAGTTGATCAATGGAGTCCTTAGTCATGGTTCGGGTGAAGGGCGGCCTGTCTGTAAGAATACCGCGTAATCAGAAAAGTTGCTTCGGAACTCAAATACACCAAGGCATAGGAAATAGCGCGGGAGGAGAGACGACTCCAATTTGACTCGGGTAAGACTCTCCTAAGACAAATGTGCGGGGTATGATTCTCGGAGGGACTGTGATTAATCGCTCCGTCGGAGAATAGCCCCCAGGTGAGACTAGGGCTCAGACAGGACTCAGATGGTGTGACATCTAAGTGACTCGAAAGTGGGATACGTGAGACAACACATGTAAGACCTGATCTTTAGAGCAACCGTGATTGACCGCTGTGTAGAAGGGTAGCCCCCGAGGGGGGGTGAAGACCGACTCCTAGACGGGTGACTCATGGACGGTGGGCTTTCTTTAGGATTTCGGCAGAATGGGCCTAGTCCCGTGTGAAGAAAGACCTACGTGTGAGCTAATCCCCAGACTTAGGACTCGATTGTGTAAGTGAGCTTCCCTTTGTAGGAGTTTGTCCTACGTAGGTGGGCCGTGCCTTGACTAATAAGGCGGACTTGGGATGGGGTGGAAACCCGTGATGTAAGATCGACGGAGTTTCGACGCTATGGACTCGAACAACTTATGACAAGACCCGACACTGCTAAATACAGGAAGTCCTAAGAAGAAGAAAACTTTGAAAAGAGGATTTGGATTTGAAAAACCCGAGCAAGGTCGGATTGGATGGCCCAATTTTTTTTGAAAATCGAAAAAAACGGTGTCATTGGGCCGAGATTTTCGGAATTTTGAAAGGGTTCGGACAGCATACCGGCTAAAAGTAGGCTATTTTGAGTCAAAATCATAAGTCATAAATTCGGTAGCTTTCCGGGTTTTGAAAAACGGATAGTTTTCGAAAAAGATGCAAGTTTTTTGAAAACGATGGTTTTTGAAAAGATGAGACATGGACCAGGTAGCATGTAGTCACGGAAACAGTATAACGACACCATGTATGCTCTTAGTCTAAGTCTCGGTCGGTCTAATAGGGTCTATACCAACGACGATAGCTTTCTCGCAAATCAGGACGGTCTTCCTAAGCCGAGTTGGTCTTAGAACCTGCCGTAAAACCCATACGAGTTCCGCCATCGAAGTCTTTAGTGGGTCCAAGTAGGAACGCACCGTGGTATAGTGGGACGTCGGTCACAAGTAACCGGCCCGGGAAAGAATGGGTTATGCATGAACCATTGAACTAGAACGTGTACATTACTATTCGAACGATATCTTTTCGAGTCTCACCCTAGGGATGCCGATGGTAAGTGATTCATCAGTTAATCCCCAGCGGAGTCGCCAAATTGTGGACATGACATAGGTCCACCCCGACGCGGCCACGCGCGGGTTTGGGGAGGCGAATGAATCTCCATATGAGATGGTCAAATTGAAATTTAAATCGAAGTAGGAGTCGCCACCGAATTTTGTGGTTATTCGGAACCATTCGAGCCCACTCTATGTCGTAGTGGGCCGTATACAAAATACGGCCCATTTCCGATGTCAGAGTTTATTGGGCTCGTCCCTTTGCATTTGATACCGATACCGACATTATCGGATATCGTATATTGAATGACTCTCGTTGCCAATGGATTCGGACATCCGGAATCCATGGTTCTGAGTAAGGGATGAGGGTACGTGTTGGGAAGTTCACTAAGAACACCCAACCCCGCCCACACTTAGCGGCCTTTACTAAGATATCGTTCGTTTTTGGTGTACACGGGTTAGTTCGACGGTTGAATGATATGCAAACATTATTTTCCTAAGCATTTGAGAAAAATAAATAAATGGGTTGCTAAGTCGTTTAATGCATATTAAACTAATAACGTCGAAGTTATTTTAGCATGTGAAGTCGTTTTATTCTAATAAAACGATAAAAACAAATAAATTGCTACAAACACGAGAAAACGAGTTAGTAACGTTTGAATAATCGAATAAAGACATAAATAAATAATATGCATGATTTAAAAAAAGATTTAATGACACGTGATGGATTAACACGTGTTGGCCGAGGTCGAAAACTATTTATCGAAATATGTCGCGAAAGTCGCATTTTAATGTAAGGTTCGAAAAGAATTAAAAATAGAAAAGCGAAGAAACGAAAAAAAACAGACCCGACGCACCAGGCTGTTGCGCGAGTCGCCTGACAGGCGCGCGACTCGCGTGGCAGTCTGTTCGGGTTTTTTTGTTTGTTCGAAAATCGTTAATTTTTACAAATCGCGTACAAATATGGATTAATTTATACTCGATTCATATTTTCGATATTCGTCGTATTCGATATTTGATTATGAAATCGATTACAAATAGCCGGAATGATTTTAGAAAAAGGTTTTGAAAAAAAGGTTTATTTTGAACGAAAAGTAAAAAAAGAATTTGAACGAAAAAGATGTTAATTCTCTCCGCGTTTAAAATCATCGAATTTTGTAAGAAAAAGGTAATGATTTTATTAGCATAAACGAGGATTAATTTAATTTTGTTCTTGTAGATACGATATTCGATTAGAAAATCGGTATCGTATTTTAAGAACGTTACATAAAAAATAGTTTTGTAATATCGAAAAATAAATAGAAAATATGCGACAAACGACCCGTATTAAATATAAAACGACCGACGAAAATAATAATAAAAAAAACGTGGAGGAGGAGAAGAGAGAAGAGAGAATCGGGTTTGATTTACACCCTCAACCTACATGCTTTATTTTCTCGGTATGGAGCTCGTCGGACAGTGGCTTAGGCACGGGAGCGTCGAGATGATGTGGGATGAGTTAGGGTGGTGCGGATTTTTGGTCGTGTGGGACGTCGGATTCGGCCGGTTTGGACGGGTCGGTTTCGTCGGATTTTTGAAGCTACTTCGGGATTCCTTCGGACGTATGTCGAGAATATTTTTTTGCTAGATATCGAGTATGGGTGTGACTAATATTTGTTGTGTATTGGTCGATGATTTGTGTGTCGGGACTATTGATGTTTCATGTGTCTTTTGTGTTGAATATGAGGTCCTATTTATAGGAGTCGAGGTAGTCTTGCTTGTGTGGCAAGAAATACCGGTTTGGATAGGAAATACGAGAGTTTGTAAGGGAATAAACTTCTCGTTTCTTGGTGAAGAAGCCGAGCAACTCGGCTGAAACAGGGATATCTCGGCTGTCTTGGCCGAGTATCTAAGCTCGGGTTGTAAACTGTTTCGGTTTCCGGATAGAATTCCTACTTGAGATCGAATTCTATCCTTAAACGGATTTGTTTAATATTTTTTGAAGATGATTTTTGTAGTGTTTGGGACCGGATCAGCCATGTGAAGTGTCATGGCTGACTCGTGTGTCTCGAGAATATTTTTCGACCGGGTTTTGACTCGGTCGTAAAAAGACGGTTTTACCCCCGGTGTCGGAATCGACCCAAATTAGTCTCATTTGACTCGAAACGACCCACTGGGCCTGGATTTGAGGTTGGTTTTGTAAGATTTGTACTCCGTAATAAGCCTAAACCAAATGTCCATGATTTCGAGCCCATATCGGAGTTCATTAAAGCACGTTTGCGTCCTATCATCATCGGGTGTTTGGCGGGACCTACTATAGACACCTGGCGGTCAAAATGTGGGTGTCTACAGTTGGCCAATGTGGTGATGGTAAAAAAGTCTTCAGGAGCATGGCGAATGTGTGTGGACTTCACGAACCTTAACAAAGCCTGCCCAAAAGACTGTTATCCTCTCCCAAGGATCGATCAGTTGGTGGACGCCACCAGTGGGTATACCACGCTCAGCTTTTTTAACGCCTTTTTAGGGTACCATCAAGTTTATCTCTGGCAGCCAGACAGGGTAAAGTGCGCATTCATCACTAGCACCGGGACTTATATGTATAAAACGATGCCATTCGGGCTAAAAAACGCAGGCGCCACCTACCAACGACTGGTCGACAAAGTCTTCGAAAATCAGAAGGGTAGGAATCTGGAGGCCTACGTAGACGACGTCATCGTGAAAAGTAAGGGGGACGCAGAGCACCTGAAAGATCTGCAGGAGACCTTCTCCTCCCTGCGCGCATATCAGATGAAGCTTAACCCCAAGAAGTGTACTTTCGGGGTCCGCTCCGGCAAATTTCTAGGCTTCCTTGTCAGCGCCAGAGGAATTGACGCCAACCCTGAGAAAGTTCAGGCGGTCTTGGACCTTCCAGAGCCGAAGACAATAAGAGACATCCAGCGCTTGACCGGCAGAATGGCTGCCCTGGCACGATTCATTGCCAGGTCAGCCGACAAATCAACACCCTTCTTCAAAGTTTTGAAGGGAAACAAGCAGTTTAAATGGGAAGACGAGCAGAAGGAGGCTTTTGAACAGCTAAAGGAACATTTGAAGAAGTTGCCCACCCTGGCAAGGCCAGTGGTAGGGGAGAAGCTTTTCCTCTACATCGCCGTAACAAATTCGACAGTAAGCGCGGTGATCCTAAAGGAAGAATCAGGCTCCCAGTAGCCCATTTATTTCGTAAGCCATGCCCTGGGGACAGCCGAAAGGAACTATCCGTTGGTCGAGAAAGCAGCCTACGCAGTCGTCGTCGCAGCCAGAAAGCTCAGGCCATACTTTGATGCATACTCTGTCGTGGTGCTGACCGACCAACCATTAGAGAAGGTCCTGGAAAAATTTGAGAAGTCCGGTAGGCTGCTGAAATGGGCTATCGAATTAAGCGGGCTAGGAATATCGTACCAATCCATGACCGCCATCAAGGCACAGGCCTTGGCGGACTTCCTGGCAGAGTGCTCTCATTCTGAAGAGGACAACCCGCCCACCGGTGAATGGGTAGTAGACACCGACGGATCCTCCACAGCCAATGGTGCAGGGGCCGGGGTCGTGCTGACCAGCCCAGAAGGAGCGGACTTCGAGCACGCACTCAGGTCCACCTTCCCTGCATCAAATAACGAGGCTGAGTATGAAGCCGTCCTTGCAGGCATTAATCTGGCCAGAGCCGCAGGAGTAGAGCGGATTATCTTAGCAACAGACTCCCAGCTCATCGCCAGCCAGATTAATGGGGAGTACGAAGCTAGAGATCAGGCGATGGCCGCATATCTGGATAGGGTGAAGCAGGAATTGTCAGGCTTGAAATCCTATGAAGTCAGGCAGATCCCTCGGTCCCAGAACAACTGGGCGGATGCCCTGTTAAAGCTGGCCAGTTCCAGCCTGCAAGACATAAGAAGGTCAGTCTGGGTGGACGTTGTCCAAGAAAAATCCACCACCCCTGTCAGCCAATCAGTGTTATTGAAGAGGTAGGGCCTGGAAATTGGATGACCCCAATCATTCAATTCAAGAAGTATGGAACCTTTCCATCTGACCCTGCGCAAAAAAGAAAAATGCCAGCAAAGGCAGCATGGTTCATACTAATCGGTGAGGAGCTGTACAAAAAATCATTCTCCTCACCTCTGCTCAGATGCCTGGGGGCAAGGCAGGCCGCCGAAGTTCTAGATGATATCCACTCAGGAATCTGCGGCCACCACATTGGAGGGAGATCACTAGCCCACAAAGCCCTGAGAGCAGGCTACTATTGGCCAACCATGCTGGCTAACGCAAGAGATCTAACCCGGAGGTGCAGAAAGTGCCAACTATTCGCCCCATCGACTCATGCCCCAGCCCAGGAACTCAGGTCAATTCTGTCTCCCATCCTCTTCGCCCAGTGGGGAATGGACATATTAGGCCCCTTTACTGTTGCGACTGGGGGCAGGAAGTTTTTTGATAGTAGAGATCAACTATTTCACCAAGTGGATCGAAGCCGAAGCAGTCCCAAACATTACCGAGCCTGCAGTCAGAAAGGTAATTTGGAGAAATATCATAACCAGGTTCGGCCTGCCAAAAATGCTGGTATTCGATCACGGAAGACAATTCGACAACGACCCCCTCAGAGCTTAGCTGGAAAGCCATGGCATAGCGGTCGCCTACTCTGCTGTCTGCCATCCCCAAACTAACGGGCATGCTGAAGCTGCCAACAAACAAATTCTGAATGGGCTCAAAAAGATGGTGGATGAGCTTAAAGGCAGGTGGGCAGACGAGCTGCCAAGCATACTATGGTCAATCAGGACCACCCGGAAAGAATCCACGGGTCAGACCCCCTTCGGCCTGGTCTACGGGGCGGAGGCCCTGCTGCCCATTGAGGTGCAAATTCCCACCCTGCGAGCCCAACAGTATGACAAGGCGGATAATGAAGCGGCAATGACCGAGGCCCTGGACCTAGTCAGTGAGGTAAGGCAGGGGGCCGGCATTAATATCGCCGCCTACCAGCAGCGGATGAGGAAAGCGTACAACAAAAAGGTGAACGAAAGAAGTTTCCAAGTAGGAGACCTGGTTTTGAGGAAAACACAGGCAGTCGGAAGATCAAGAGAACATGGGAAGCTAAGTGCCAATTGGGAGGGCCCATACGAGGTCACCCGGATCATGGGGCCGGGAACGTACAAGATCGCCCACCCTGCAGGACAAGAGTTGGCTGTCCATTGAAATGTGGATACCCTAAGGAAATATTATGTCTGAACACAAGGAAATTAAGGAATTTTTTTTTTCTTTGTTTTCCAAAAATCGGCGGAGGACGGTCAGAATAGAATGTCGACGACTCTGACCACGGGTATTTTAAGAAGTTTTTTTACAAGAAATCAAAAGTCTGAAGTTTATACTCGTTGTCTGTTCAAACTTGCATTTTCACACACAAACGAGCATGGGGCAATAGGGGGAGGCCCCCTGTTGCCAGAACCAAGGAAAATGGACCCCTCAACAAAATTCTAAGCCCCTTTGCCTACCTCTGGGCAGGCAGGGGGCAGGCCCCCTGGACTTCGACCAGAAGCCATGGTCAGGCCAGGCCCCACGTGCCGAATGAACAAGGACTGGGGCCATCCCCCAACCTTGTATAAAAAACGTAAGTCCCTCTGCCTACCTCTGGGCAGGCAGGGGGCAGGCCTGTTGTGTGCCAAATTTGGGCCTTTTTTCCTCCCATTTAGATCCGTTTTTCCTTCGTTTTGCGAGAATAAAGTGCGATTATCGCCGTATTTTGAGTAATTCTCGCATTAGCGTCTCTGTTTCGCATTTTACGTGTTTTTGGTAGTTTTCTGTCTATTTTGATAGGATTTTCGACCAAAAACGTGTCTGAGCTCCTATGAGCATGAGAGAGAGGGAGATCGTTCGAAAAGCAAAGCACAAAACTTAAAATCCAAAGTCCAAACCCAAGAGGTGAAACCTTGAGCGAAAAGGAAAAACTTCAAGTCCATTGTGCATCTTCACCGGAGAGGTCGAACTTCAAATGCATATATCTAGAGTTCTAGACCTCGGATCGAAGCGATTCTAGTTGTAGGTGAAAGCTTATCTTTTTAACTTTCCATCGACATATCACACGCCCCAATCGGAGATCAAACGAGAGAGTTATGGCCCTCTGAAGTCACAGGGCGAAATTTCACCCGATGAGAATTTGACCGGGCGAAATTTCGCCCGACGGTGTTCCTCCCCAGATTACCATTTTGGACAAAAAGTTCATAGGGTGAAATTTCACCCTATGAGATGACCGGGCGAAATTTCGCCCACCGGGTGAAATTTTGCCCGATGGAGAAAAGCGCCAAAAATGGCGATTCGAGAGGAAAATCTCACCGGGTGAAATTTCACCCGGTGGTGCTAATGTCGTCAACCGCAGGGCAAAACTTCACCCTATGAAGACTCATTGGGCAAAGTTGCATCTCAAAGGACAAAGTCTCACTAATGGGCAAGGATTAGATTATGGGCTTTAGGTTAAATACCCATTAAGAGATCACTATATATATGTAACCCTAGATTATTGCCCAACTTACCTCTCCATTGTGCTAAGGAGGGAAGACATTACACCACTCCACCATCCTATTACACCATCCATTAGTAGTAGTTTAGTAGTATTCTAGTAGAAATCCTCCAAAATTCTAGTAGTTTACATAGTAATTAATAGTAGATCTACATAATTTCCATTAACAATTATCTAGATCTCAAGTTTGTAAGAAGATTATTCAAGTTTTATTTGAAGATTTGTTGGGTTTAATGAAGGCTTAGTGACAAGTTCTTCACTTTATTCATCAAAGATTCAATATTTATTTATGCAATCCTCTTATTTCCTATAGATCTACATAGTTGGTATAATTCTCTTCCACTCCCTAATCTCTAATTTAATTTTTATGTTGTTTTCTCATCATTATCTTGTTTAGATCTAATTAATATGCATGTTGAAATGATTTCCATGATGAATTGTGAATAGACTTCTTTGTTGGGGAATTAGGGAGGAGGATTTGGATTATTTTATTCAAGGGATATTGGTGGGTTGTTTACTTGTTAATTATCGATGTTAAGGTTTTTGTGTCTTTGTTGACTTAGAATCGCGACTAGGCCGACCTTGACTCATTTCTACCAATATGGGGAAATTCGGGGTATAAATTACCTTAGATTGAGACTTACCCTTTCGTCGCGAAAGCGGGCTTAGGTAGGTTGGATGAGGATACCGAAAGGTGGCACTCTCCTTTTTAATGTTGTAACAAAAACTCGAAACCGAGACTATTAGACCCCATTTCCGAATCCCGACTCTCCCTAACACCTGTCCTACTTATTGACCCTAGCCCACGATCTCTCGACCTCTCTCGATCTCTCGACCTCTCGACCCAAAACCCCCCTTTCTCGACCCAATCACGCTTAGACTTTGACTCGACCGATTTTACCTAGCCCGTCCCTGTGGATCAATCCCCGACTTACCGCTACTACGTAGTACTTAGTTGGAGTTTATAAATATTGTTTGACCGCGTTGGATAGGCGACGATTCGACGCGCATCAAAATGGCGCCGTTGCCGGGGACGGCGATTGATTGGTTGACTTTTAGTCTATTTGTGTTTGGTTATTGTTTCCTCTCTACCCTAGTGCCACTTGGTGCTAGGAGACTCACTTCCTATTTGAGTGTGTTTGCCAGGAACAGGTTATCAACATTTTGGTTCGATTCCCTGCCAAAGATGGCAGTTCAAGCCTTGAGATTCATGGTAAATATCTCAACTAGAGTGATTCCACATCCGTACCTCACACCACCAACCATACATACTATCCTTCCATCCCCTCCAAATCCATCCATATCACCAACATCCATATCACCAACATCCATATCACTTGCACTTTTCACTCCACGAAATCTACCTTCCACAACTCCTCTCATCACTCCAAACATAGAACCACCCTTCAATCTACATGAAACACCATCTCCACAAGAAAATTCTCTAACCCTTTCACCTCCCAAATCACCTCCATCACCAAACAACCTTCAAAAAGTGAACATGACAACTCTCGGTTCACATTCACAACTCACTCACGAGAATTTTTCTTCCCCCGTTTTCTATGGAATTATCCCCGAAAATTTTGAGCTTAAATATTCCTTGATCAATGAAGTGCAATTAGATACCTTCCATGGATTCTATCAAGAAGATGCTTTTGAACATGTATGCTCTTTCAAAGAAAATCTAGTTGGAGCCAAGCTTAACGGTCTTAGTTCATGTCAACTACATCGCATCCTCTTTCCTAAGACTTTGAGGGACGATGCCAAGAGATGGTTACAAAGACATCCGAACAACACCTTCCAAACATGGTCCGACCTTGCAAATGCTTTCTTAGAGAAGTACTTCCCTCCATCGAAAACCAATCAATACCGAATTGAAATTCAAACCTTCCGTCAAGAAGAACATGAAAGCTTGAGTGAAGCGTGGGATAGGTTTCGCGATCTACTTAGGAAGTGCCCTCATCATGGCATTCCTGAGTGGTTAACAACTCTAATTTTTTTCGAAGCCTTATCCGTAAGATGGAAAGAAAATATAAATTCGGCGGCCGGAGGAGATTTCTACACTCTTGGGGACGATGCATCTAGAGCACTTTTGGAAAAAATGGCAAAATGCAATTCTCTTTGGGGCCAACCTCGAGATACTAAGAAGATGGGAGATGCAAATTCTCCTATGAATAATGAATTGAAACCCCAATTGGAAAAGGAAGAGCCAACCAAAAAACTTGAGGCTATGAATGCAAAGTGTACACCAAAAGGTATGTATCGGATCCATCAAGAGATATGTATCAATCGAGTCAACAGCAAAGACCCTTCAATTCCAATCAACAAATATCTTTCAACCAAGGGTCTGTCAAAGTGCCTCCACTTATGCCTCCTTGTCAAAAGGGAAACTTCAACCACCAAGGTAGAAACTATCATGCTCAAAGAAATTTCCATAATCAGAATGCAAATCCAGGAAACGATTACCATGATCAAGGAAGTAATTATTACAATCAAGGGTTCAATCAAAGGTACCAATGCAACTATCAAGGTAACCAAGGGTCAAATCAAGGGTACCAAGGGTTCGATTTTCAAAGACATAACCAACCCTCTCCTTTTTATGGAAATCAAGGTAATTATCAACATGGTCAAGGTAGTGGTCAAGGGTATGGTTCGACCATTGATATGAGAAATACTTTGGTCAATGAAGTGTATCAAGGAAACCCGAATTACCAAGGTAATAAAGGTTATAAAGGATTGCACTCTCAAAGCTACAATGAACCCTCTCAATTCTTTGGCAACCAAGGTTATTTTCAACAAAGTCAAGGAAACGGTCAATGGGACAATTCATTAAACGAATTGCGAAGAATAGTAGAGTATTTGACGAATGAAAACGCGAAAGACAAGGCAAGGCTCGAACTCTTGAAATCTCAACGAGCATCTAAAACCTTAGTCGCTCCAATGCACCTACCCCATGACTTTCCCGTTCAACCTCAATACCCAAGGGATCCACCATGCCAAACCCATGTTGTTATCCAAAGAGAAGGAAAAGAGCTTGAAAACCCTCATAATCACTTGAGTACCAAGACAACATCAAATTTGCAACAACAAGAAGTACCACATCCAGCTACCCTCGATTCTCCCAAACAAAACCGGGGAATTCGAGAAGAATTTGAGTTAGTTGCAAGGGCCGAGGACAAACAAACAAATTCAAGGGAAGCAAGAAGGCAAGAGACTGAGAAGACACTTGAGGAGAAGGAATCCGATGTTCTACCTCCATCGATCTATGCACCAACTTTACCATTTCCGCAACAAGCTAAAGTTCAAAAAGGTAATATCAAGTGTAGCCGATTTGTGGACATGATCGAGAAGGTAGAAGTCTCCTTGCCCTCCACCAAGGCCGTTCAAGAAAAATCAACCATCATTGATGGAATGAAAAATGGTGGAAAGCTTATGGACACCAAGTTTCCTTACCCCACAATGCAATCCAAGAAAGCAACTCAAGGTGAAGTAGTGATCATTGAAGATATCGATGAGAATGGCAACATTTTGTCATCAAGGATAGAGATCACCACTTTTACTCCCAACAAGGAACTCGAAACCCAAAACTGCCACATGGAGAATGCAATCGAGAATGTCGAGGATACGAGTCTCTGGGATGAGTTGAATGATGTTATAGGCCTTGCTAAGTCTTGGAATGATGATGAAATCAAGTTGCCCTTGTGCGAGAATGTTGAAGAGCATCACGAGTCCTTTGCTAGTAAGCCAAACTTTGGTTTAGGAGAAATTGAAACCGTCGGTAAAAGTTCCGAATCTCTCCTTCACGATGATATGAGGACAAGTGATGTCTTGAGATTTAGGGATATGGGCCCGCAACTTGAAGAAGAAATGGGGATGTACAATGGGGAATTAAATCCTAAACCGCCTTTCATGTTGAGTGGTGTGATTGTGAAGCTTGGGAAAGCTAGAAGGTATTTTGGGAAGAAATGGTCACTTGGACTTGTGAGATGGAAAGACCCGGGAGACCACAAGAAATATGATGATTGGTCTTTTGATAATCGTTTCTCGCTTCTGACTTGGAAGCTTCTCATGATAGCTTGGCTCGGCTACATGAGCCTTTCGGAAGACTCTTCTAGAGCCTTTGACTTACTCCTCCGAGCCCTTGATGGGTATGGTGGAGATTACACTCTGAAGATAAATAAACTTTAAGGTTTGGCGGTCCTAGCCAAAACCGTGCTTCTTGGGAGGCAACCCAAGCTTTTTGGTGCATGTTTACGTTTTTTTTGTGTTTTGATTTTGTATGTAGGAATCTTCAACAAGAAGCTAACATGGATAGATGATGAAGAATTTGGAAGCGATCAAAGTATGGAAGAGATTCTATTTGATTGTTCCATTTGGGATTGTGGATTATGATGCTTGCTTGTATCTTGTTGGAGGATTGGTGGTGTATTCGTATTTGTGATGTTTGTTAGCTTGAGACCAATGGATGAACTTGGATTTCATCATGGAGCAATTATTTGGATGAAGATCAAGCTTTTGGAGAAGTTATGGAGCGTAATTTGAAGACCACAAGCATGTTTGTGGGAGATATTGATTATGTAATGTGAGTCGAGTCAATATTTGAATCTCTAGGTGATTATTGAAGAGCCATGCATTGGCAAGGCGGAAAAACGCAGCAAAGAAGACCGCCGGGCGAAACTTCGCCCGGTGAGACTCGACCGGGCAAAACTTCGCCCTACGGAAAAGTTGCCAGAATTGCCGAAATTGGTGAAGATACTACCGGGCGAAATTTCGCCCGGTGAGATTTTCACCGGGTGAAATTTCACCCGGTGGAAAAAGGTTGGCAAAATCGATTTTCATGACGGAATACCGCCGGGTGAAATTTCACCCGGTGGTGCTTGACCGGGTGAAATTTCACCCGGCGGCATGAGCTTGAACGTCAATCACCTATAACATATTTTCTCACTACAAAATCAATTCCCTCCTTCCCAACTATCCCACATAACTTTCCCTCCAAAAATTTTTACACCAAATTTTACCACCCACTTTAAAACTTTCACTTTCCCTCCTCAACCACCCTTATTTATATCACCCTTTTTATCCCCCAATTCACTCCACATTTTCACCCATCATAAACACATCAAACCACCTTCCATGCACCCCAACCACATTTAAGCCTCCATTCATAGTTCCATCCACATCTTAGGTGTTTATATTTGGGTTCTTTGAAGAGGTGAAGTTCAAGTTTTTTGGGGATATTCTTGCAAGTACATTATCATGGAGACAAGAGCTCAACAAGCCGCGCGTAAACAAGGTATGGCATCGACTTCTAATCCTTCTAAACGTTCGTATTCTTCTAAGTCTTCTAAGCCTATGAATTTACCTTGTCTAAATACTTCTTTGTCTCGGACCTTCTCTGAAAAGATCTTTTAGAGCACTAGGTGGCCTTGTCCCCACACAATGACCAATCTTGGAATAGTAGACGATATTAAAGAGTTATCGTCGAGGACCGGAACTAGCGAGCTCCTTAGCCTCGCGGCCTTCACCTATAAGGACCTTACTTGCGAGTTCCTAGGAACTTTCGCCATCGACAATCTGACCACACCTAGAGCGATTAAATTTAGACTATTCGGCAAACCCCATCGTTTAACTATTTCCGAGTTCGGCCTAGTGCTAGGCCTACCCTCATCGGGTACCGGACTTAGTGCACCCTCGAGCAACGTACAAGCCTGTGTATCTAGGAGAGATCTTTGGAAGCGCATATCACACTGTAAAGGGGGTTACGAGGCTAATTTATCCTTTGCCTCCGAAATCCGTAACCCCGCAATTCGCTATTTTTGCGAGATGCTCTCCCACTGCTTGCTACCCTCGGTCGATAATATTTATACTCTTAATGTGTGTGTCCTGCAATTGATCTGTGACTCTTTGTTCGGTAACCCTAACCCCTTAGACCTACCACTTGTCGTGGCGTTGCATTTCCACCGTATCATTGTTACCCAATGCCCCTCCTTAGATTGTGGAGGTCTCGTGACCGTAATTGCAAACAAATTGGGTTATTCGACCGACCACCTCACCCCACTAGACGATTCCATATGGCTTGACGAGGCCTATTTTCCGACTTGGATTTTTCATGTACCTCATCAGCGCCTCGTCTACATTAGCCATGGAAGAGCTTTAATAGTTCCGAACACACACCGAACCACTATCCATGTTCACAAAAATTGGGACCTACCTTTGGGTCCTGGTGAATTTCGACTGACCAAGACCGAGTCGGGAGGAAGGGGAGTTTGGGAGTATGCACACTATAAGTTGCCCAAAGGTCGTACGATCTACGACCTTTGTGAGATTGAATCCGACTTTGCCCTCTCGCTTAGCGACGGTCCGGAGGAGTTTTCTCCCGAGCCATCCTCCGAGGGTATACCCTTTTTCTATGGGTCTCCTAGCGCTTCATTTGCGTCGGACGATCGCTCAGACTAGACCCTCTGCTGGAGTTGGTGGTGTGTGTGTGTGTGTGTGTTGTGTATTTGTGTGTGGGTTGGGTTGGTGAGTCCTTAATCATCTATAATTGCATGTCCTTTGGTTGATTCCGTTCTTATTCCTCTTATTCCTTGATCATTGTGATACTTTTACCTCTAACATAACTTTGCAAGCTGTCCCATTGTTTGATTGTTGCGGCCAAAGCGGCCTTGTTATTGCTCCCGGTCATTAGGCGATGTGATTACGCCATTGACCTTTTGAAAATCCAAATTCTTCTCATTTTATCAAATTTTTCTTAACCCAGGCTAGGTGATGTGACTACACCTACGCCCATTTTCCATCTTTCCTTTTAATTTCTTTTCTTTTATTTTATTCTCATTTTCTTAGCCACTTGGCTAGGGTCTAGGTGATGTGATTGCACCTAGGCCCGCCACCCTTTTATCATTTTCTTTTCTTTTGTTTAATTTCTTTAAAAATTTTCGAAAAATCCAAAAACATTTTAAAATTTTAAAAATCCAAAAAGATTTTTTTCTTATTTTTCTTTTTCCATCTTTTTCGATCTTTTCCCCTACTTGTGCATTGAGGACAATGCACAGTTTTAGTGTGGGGGAGGGATCTACTATCCTTTTGTTTTGCAAAAATCTTTCAAAAAACCATAAAAATTGAAAAATTTCGAAAAACCAAAAATATTTTCTTTTTATTTTCCTTTTCTTCTTCCCTTTTTCTTTTCTCGTTTCTCGTTATGTTTCGTGTCCCTTGTATAGTCTTGTTCTCTACTCTTACAGGTAACCACCACCTTAATAGCGCGAATTGAAGAGATTATGAAAGCACCCGCTTGGTAACTTCCTTCCTTCTTTCTTCTTTAACTTTGTAGAGGAGTTAGGTTGTTGCTATTGGAGGCTCTCGAAGTTGAGCATTTTGGGTGTTGTGGTTGATTTTTGTGCTTGAATGTTGATGGAGTATGGAGTTCATGACCTTACTTGTGTTTTCTTTTATTTGCTTTTTCATTTTCGTGTGTTTTATTTTGTTTTGCTTTTGTATAGCGTGTCTAGGATTAAAACTTTTCGAAAACCCGATTACAAACTTATTACAAGAGTTTACATTCCATTATGGATAACCCATTGTAGATTTTGGACCTTAGTCTAGTAGAATGACTCTTAGGCAATGAATTTGTTGATCCTTTAGCTTTGAGTCCACCTTTTCTACTAGAGGTTTACTTCGGGGTTTGCATTTGACCACCTTGACCACCCATGGAGGAGTTAGGCCTTGGTTCCCGCATCCCGTTTTCTAGGTGACCTTGCTTGAATGACCATTGCACCTTTAGTCCAAATTCTATTTGCCTTTTTGTGGGTTATCCGGGGAAGGCGCCGTTCTCGGGTACCTATTTATCCTTTCACCCATACATCACCACAACAAGTTTACACAAAAATAACCTCAAAACTTGGTTTCGAACCACATCAAAAAGGCAAAATGGGCAAACCAAACCAAGAAAAAAAAGGGGCACAAAAACATGACAAAAACATGAAAAAGAAAAACAAAGGAGAAATAAAAGGAGCTTCAAATGAAAAAAATCGTATCGTCAAATACGTCTCCTTGAAAAAAAAAGCCCTTTGATCGATTCATCGCCGTGAAGTGCTAACTAGAGGACCGAGTCCCGAGGTAGGAAGATAGCGGTGATGAGTCGATCCACCCAAAAATTGTAAACACTCCATCTTTTTGTTTGGGCTAATTTAGGAAATTCGAGTTTGGAACGACCCTCTTGGCCTTAGCCAAAGAGAGCGGGACTGCACCTACCTACTGTGTCAAACGAATCCATGGTTCACTTTTTCCACTCCGTTATACGCCCCGTAGTACCCCTTTAGAAGATTAGGAGGACCTAGGCTAAGTCATCAACATCTATATTGCTTAATTGTCATACTATTAGGCTTTGGTCCTTATTTACGTGGGTGATTTATCTTGGAAGTTTATTGTTGTTTTAGGTAAGTAATTGGTGTCTTTCCCCGCCGTCTCGATGAGGGATTCGGTGTTTTATTTTTGCTTTGGATGCGTCTATTCTTTCGTGTTATGTGTTTTTGTGTGTTTAGTCGCATCCACCATTTTGAGCAAGACCCAACTTGCCTTGCATGGGAGTACTCTACCTCATGGGTATTTCGATGTGAGTTGAAGGGACGGAGCGGGCCCGTTAATTGCCTCGTATCGGTTTAGCATAGTCTAGCTTAGTAGTAGTAGTAGCTAATTTCTTTTTGGGTCTTTGCTCGAGGACGAGCAACGGTTTAGTGTGGGGGAATTGTTGTGTGCCAAATTTGGACCGTTTTTCCTCCCATTTAGACCTGTTTTTCCTTCGTTTTGCGAGAATAAAGTGCGATTATCGCTGTATTTTGAGTAATTCTCGCATTAGCGTCTCTGTTTTGCATTTTACGTGTTTTTGGTAGTTTTCTGTCTATTTTGATAGGATTTTCGACCAAAAACGTGTGTGAGCTCCTATGAGCCTGAGAGAGAGGGAGATCGTCCGAAAAGCAAAGCACACAACTTAAAATCCAAAGTCCAAACCCAAGAGGTGAAACCTTGAGCGAAAAGGAAAAACTTCAAGTCCATTGTGCATCTTCACCGGAGAGGTCGAACTTCAAATGCATATATCTAGAGTTCTAGACCTCGGATCGAAGCGATTCCAGTTGGAGGTAAAAGCTTATCTTCTTAGCTTTCCAACGACATATCACACGCCCCAATCGGAGATCAAACGAGAGAGTTATGGCCCTCTGAAGTCACAGGGCGAAATTTCACCCGATGAGAATTTCACCGGGCGAAATTTCGCCCGACGGTGTTCCTCCCCAGATTACCATTTTGGACAAAAAGTTCATAGGGTGAAATTTCACCCTATAAGATGACCGGGCGAAATTTCGCCCACCGGATGAAATTTCGGCCGATGGAGAAAAGCGCCAAAAATGGCGATTCGAGAGGAAAATCTCACCGGGTGAAATTTCACCCGGTGGTGTTAATGTCGTCAACCGCAGGGCAAAACTTCACCCTATGAAGACTCATTGGGCAAAGTTGCATCTCAAAGGACAAAGTCTCACTAATGGGCAAGGATTAGATTATGGGCTTTAGGTTAAATACCCATTAAGAGATCACTATATATATATATAACCCTAGATTATTGCCCAACTTACCTCTCCATTGTGCTAAGGAGGGAAGACATTACACCACTCCACCATCCTATTACACCATCCATTAGTAGTAGTTTAGTAGTATTCTAGTAGAAATCCTCCAAAATTCTAGTAGTTTACATAGTAATTAATAGTAGATCTACATAATTTCCATCAACAATTATCTAGATCTCAAGTTTGTAAGAAGATTATTCAAGTTTTATTTGAAGATTTGTTGGGTTTAATGAAGGCTTAGTGACAAGTTCTTCACTTTATTCATCAAAGATTCAATCTTTATTTATGCAATCCTCTTATTTCCTATGGATCTACATAGTTGGTATAATTCTCTTCTACTCCCTAATCTCTAATTTGGTTTTTATGTTGTTTTCTCATCATTATCTTGTTTAGATCTAATTAATATGCATGTTGAAATGATTTCCATGATGAATTGTGAGTAGACTTCTTTGTTGGGGAATTAGGGAGGAGGATTTGGATTATTTTATTCAAGGGATATTGGTGGGTTGTTTACTTGTTAATTATCGATGTTAAGGTTTTTGTGTCTTTGTTGACTTAGAATCGCGACTAGGCCGACCTTGACTCATTTCTACCAATATGGGGAAACTCGGGGTATAAATTACCTTAGATTGAGACTTACCCTTTCGTCGCGAAAGCGGGCTTAGGTAGGTTGGATGAGGATACCGAAAGGTGGCACTCTCCTTTTTAATGTTGTAACAAAAACTCGATCCCGAGACTATTAGTCCCCATTTCCGAATCCCGACTCTCCCCAACACCTTTCCTACTTATTGACCCTAGCCTACGATCTCTCGACCTCTCTCGATCTCTCGACCTCTCTCGACCTCTCGACCCAAAACCCCCCTTTCTCGACCCAATCATGCTTAGACTTTGACTCGACCGATTTTACCTAGCCCGTCCTTGTGGATCGATCCCCGACTTACCGCTACTACGTAGTAGTTAGTTGGAGTTTATAAATATTGTTTGACCGCGTTGGATAGGCGACGATTCGACGCGCATCAAGGCCCCCTGGACTTCGACCAGAAGCCAGGGTCAGGCCAGGCCCCACGTGTCGAATGAACAAGGACTGGGGGCTTCCCTCAACCTTGTATAAAAAACGTAAGTCCCTCTGCCTACCTCTGGGCAGGCAGGGGGCAGGCCCCCTGGACTTCGACCAGAAGCTAGGGTCAGGCTAGGCCCCACGTGCCGAATGAACAAGGACTGGGGGCATCCCCCAACCTTGTATAAAAAACGCTAAGTCCCCCTGCCTACCCCTGGGCAGTCAGGGGGCAGGCACCCTGGACTTCGACCAGAAGCCGGGGTCAGGCCGGGCCACATGCGCCGAATTTAGCAAACAAGCCAGGGCCAGGCCTGACCTCGAAAGAAAAACAACAAATAAAACAAAGAGAAAAAAGGTACATTCATAATGAATCCAGCAGAGTTTAACAAGGATGAATAAAAATCCAAGCACGAGAAAGTTAGAATATTACAACAAACCGGCAGCCGGCCACATCAGGGCCCGGCGCGCAAAAAGGATAAGAATATTAACGAGAAAGCTAAGGCGCAAAAGGGTGGGGGCAAAAGCCCTTAGAAGACGACTGCCCCGCATGTTAGGCGTTGGGAGCATCCTGATCAGGGTCAGTGGCCTCCTCAGGTGATCTGTTGGCCCGGGCCTCGTTCTTAGCAGCATAGAGCTCCTGGAAAGCATCCTCATCAAAGTTTGGGAGCATCTCCCTGATAACCTCCATAACAAATTGTAAGGAGGAAGAGGCTCCAGCAGCAAAGTTCGTATCCACTGCAGCGTTGGCCTCCTGGATGATGGTATCCTTCTCCTCCTGCCGCTTCTCACCCTACGCCTTCAGATCGTCCGAAGCCTTCTGGAGGTCCGAGTTAGCCTTAGTAAGGCGATCTTCCAGCTCAGCAACCTTCTTCTTAGATTGCTCCAGCTCAGCAACCGCCTTCTTGGCCTCCTACAGCTCGGCGGCCGCTTTCTTTGCCTGTCCCAGCTCTGCCTCCAGGCCAGCTACCTCCTTCACAGCCTGTTCACCCTGAGCCTTCCAGTGCGCTGCCTGATCCTTGGCCTCCCCTAGGTCGCCCTCGCATTTCGCCAGCTGGTCCTTCAGGCTGGCGATAAGGGTAACATCCCTCTCAACCATTGCAAGGCGATCACAGAGAGGGAGCCCAGGAGTAACGACTAACTCTTCATCGCTCAAACGGCTGAGTGCCGCCAGCTCGGCAGAAGCCTGGAACACCCTGGAGGTGCGCTGGATATACTGAATCACCTGATTAGTAGTAGAAGTCACGGACTTAGTGAGGTGATCCGCCAATACAGCGCTAGAGTCAGAATGCAGGGCGGAGACGTCAAGACTGTCGCCGGCGGTATAGTGGTACTCAGTATTCTCCTCTGAGAAGAGAGTGCCTGGAACGTCGTGAGCAGGGCGCTTGGGGTCAGGCGTATTGGCGTCAGCCTCTAGGTCCACCACTGACGTAGCATCTGTGGGTTCCATGTTTCTCCTCTTCCTGCTCACCAGGGGAATGCTCTCTCCAGTTTCCTCAGAGCTAGCGGGTTTTGATCCCGGTGGGGGGGGGGGCAAGTCCCAGCAGGAGAACTTCCCGGTTTGCTGGCAGGGGAGGGAGTGGCCTCTGAGGCAGCCTCCCTCTCTATGCCATGGCCGGCATAACGGGGAGCCGCCGACCTTGCAGGCATTAACCTGGGAGGAAGAGGAAGTCTTGCCCGGTTGGCAGAAATACTTTTCACGTACTTCATCAGGGTTTTCCTACCTTTCTTATAGCTGGAGGGTAGAGAGAGACGTTTTACGGCAATGGTGAAGTCACTGTTTAGTCCGAGGTCCCTCGCCTCATTCTTTGACCAGAGACAGGTGGCGAGATCTGCAGGGCAAAGGAAAGATTGATCAGATAAATACAGAAAGATAAGGCTAAAAGAGGACAAAATGTCAATGATATCCCTGAACTACCTCCTCCGAGGCCGGGAGTTAGACCCACTCGGGTTAGATAGTCATCAGTGGCTATGAGCTCTGCATGAGGGAGCCAGAAGTCAGGACCAAATACGCTTGACTTGTCATTAGAAGCGGCAAACTCAGCTGTAGTTGCATCAAGCATGTTCGAATAAGTGAGAATATCTAAAATATACTTCCTTTGATTGAGCATTATCCCTTTCTCATTCCGCGCCATTTCTAAACCCAGAAAATAGCACATTAGACCCAAGTCTTTGATTGTAAATTTCGAGTCTAAACTCTGTTTAGTATGCTCAATTCCAGCAATATCATCTCTTGTAAGTAAAATATCATCAACATAAACTAAAGCCACCAAGAATCCTTGAGAACTGGCACGCGTGAACATAAAATAATCTTCCCTTGATTGCACAAAACCAAGGGACTTAAGGTGTTTTGTAAGCTCTATGTTCTATTGCCTCGAAGCTTGTTTCAGTCCATAAATGGACTTCTTGAGTTTACATACTAGCCCAGGTGCCCCTTTTGAATAGCCCTCTGGTACTGTCATGTATATCTCTTCATCCACAAACCCATCAAGAAAAACATTATTTACATCAAGCTGATGTAGAGGCCAATTCTTTGCAGCTGCAACGACAATCAAACTTCTCACAGTAGTAAACTTTGCTACTGGCGAGAATGTATGTTTATAATCCTTGTTTTTTATTTGATTGTAACCCTTAGCCACCAATCGCGCTTTGTATCTTTCTATTGATCCATCTAGGTTGTGTTTAATCTTGAAAACCCATTTTGAACCAATAGCTTTATGTCCCTCTGGAAGGGGAACCAAGTCCCACGTTTGATTAACTTCAAGTGCTGCAAGTTCCTTAGACATAGCTTCAATCCAATTAGGGTCAAATTGTGCTTGAGCATAAGTAGATGGTTCATGAACTAGCAGGACAGTAGCTAAAGAAGCTATATAATCAAGATCAAAATCCTTTATATCCTGAAGTATTTTAGCATGAAACGATAGAGAAGAAGAATTAGGGGCTTCAGCATTAGTATCTTGAGCAGATGACGGATTGTGATTCACTGGTTACTTGATAGAACAGTGAAAATCCTTCAATTTTGTGGACGGTTGCTTGATTCTGGTAGATTTTCTTACTGGTGGATCGGGAATATGGTGTCTCTCAGCAGATAAATGAGAAGATGACTGGTGTTCAGAAGATTCAGGTATATCAGCATCATTAGTGAAGTTGTTGATAGGAATGCTATGAATGGCATTTTCTTGACTAGGAATAGACGTAGAAGACCCCTGTAAAGGAGAATTAGCTGGCATATTGTGGTGTTGAGGTGCAGATTCAACAAACGGGACCTGCAAATCCACTAATGTATTTGGAGCAGCATCCAATTTTTTGAATTTGAGCTGATAATCCCTGTTTGAAAGGGAACATTGATTCCTTAAAGATAACATCTCTATTTACAAAAACTTTGTGATTGAGTAGGTCGTATAACTTGTATCCCTTTGCTCCATGAGGATTGTTGTGTGCCAAATTTGGACCGTTTTCCCTCCCATTTAGACCCGTTTTTCCTCCGTTTTGCGAGACTTGAGTGCGATTATCGCCATAATTTGCGTAATTCTCGCATTAGTGTCTCTATTTTGCATTTTATGTGTTTTTGGTAGTTTTCTGTCTATTTTTATAGGATTTTCGACCGAAAACGTAACCGAGCTTCCGAGAGCACAAAAGAGAGAGACACGGTCCGAAAAGCAAAGCACACAACTGAAAGTTCAAGTAATCCAATTGATCGACAAAGAAAGAGACCGGAAAAGAGGCAGTGGACCACCGGGCGAAGTTTCGCCCGACAACATTTTTCCACCCCCGAATATTTTCGCGGCACTCACGACCGGGCGAAATGACCGGGCGAAATTTTGCCCGATGGAGAAACCGGGCCGAAAATGCAAAAACCGAAGAAAATCTCACCGGGTGAAATTTCACCCGGTGGGATTATTATGTCAAGCCGCGGGGCGAAATTTCACCCCATGAAGATGCAAAGGGTGATGGTCTAGCTAAATGAAGAGGAAATTGGATTTGGGCCTTGAAGTTTGTGCAACCCATTAAGACTACTATATATACCCATCCTAGGGTTTAGTGCCACTTTGTGCCTTGAGTGAGCCTTTAGGAGTAGGAATAGTTTAGAGGATTCTTAGTAGAAGTAGTAGTAGTAGTAGTAGATTGTAGTAAGCTTTCTAGAAAAATTCTCTACAAACAATTAGTAGATCTACTTAGTATTAGTATAATTCTTCTATAATTAGTAATCAAGCATCCCTCTTTATTGAAGATTATGTTTTTATGTTGAAGATTCAAGGGTTTTGCAAGGGTTTATGTGACAAAGACTCTTGTTTTATTTCTTGAAGATTCATATTTCTTGTATTGAAGATTGAAGATTTATGCATGGATTAGTGACAAGTTCTTGCATTATTTCTCCAAGATTCAATCTTTTATATTAATCTTCATCTTCTACCTTAGTTTTCTCCATAGTTGGTAAATTCTATCCTCTCCCTCTTCTCCATTAGTTGACTTATGTTTTTCTCTCCTTAGTATCAATTGCTAGTATAGTTGTTATGCATGCTTTAGTTAAATTCTCCTTAGTTAATGTTTTGTTGTTAATCATCATGACTAGTGAGTAGATTTTCTTGTTGGGGAATTAGGGAGGAGGATTTGGATTATTTGATTCAAGGGATGTTGGTGGGTTGTTTACTTGTTGATTATCAATTTTAAGGTTTTTGTTTCTTTGTTGACTTAGAATCGCGACTAGGCCGACCTTGACTCATTTCTACCAATATGGGGAAACTCGGGGTAGAAATTACCTTAATTTGAGACTTACCCTTTCGTCGCGAAAGCGGGTTTAGGTAGGTTGGGTGAAGAAACCGAAAGGTGGCATTCTCCCTTCTTAACGTTGTAGCTAAAACTCGATCCCGAGACTTTTAGACCCCATTTCCGAATCCCGACTCTCCCCAACACCTTTTCTATTATTGACCCTAGCCTTAGTAGCGTAGCTCATTAGCATTAGTTCGACCTCTCTCGACCCAAAACCCCCATCTCAATCCCATTCACGATTAAACTCTAGACTTGACCAATATCGCTTAACCCATCTCCCTGTGGATCGATCCCGACCTACCACTACTACATTAGTTAGGTTTGTCGGTGTTAAAAATATTGTTTGCATGCGTGTCGACGGCAGCGCGCATTAAAATGGCGCCGTTGCCGGGGAGACGGTGATTAGTTAATTGATTAAGTCTTTGTTTTATTGTGCTTGGATAATTGTTTTTCCTTTCCTCCTACTCTAGTACCATTAGGTGCTAGGAGGACTCATTGTTTGTTGAGTTTTTGTTAGGTACACTTTTGATTTAAGTTGCTTGATCCCCATCCGGAGAACAAGTCGCTTGGAAATATTGTGACCGAAGCAACAACTCGATATTGTAATCCTCCACCAATTTCCTCATTTCTCAACACTCCATCTTCAAACAACATCCAAGGATTCAAGTATGGCTACACTTGGGTCCCATTCTCAACCATCTATTGAAGATATTTCTTCACCCGTCTTCATTGGAGCCATCCCGGAAAGTTTTGAGCTTAAACCTTCCATCATGAATATGATTCAACAACAAACTTTTCGAGGATTGTCGGATGAAGATGTGATAGAGCATGTTTGCCTTTTCAAGGAAAGTCTTATTGGTGTCAAGCTTGAAGGTATCACCGAGTGCCAACTACGTCGGATTCTTTTTCCCTGCACCTTGCGTGATGGGGCAAGGAGGTGGCTCAAAAGTTTCCCCAACCATGCTTTTCGCACTTGGGAGCACTTGTGCAACTCTTTCCTTGAGAAATATTTCCCACCATCCAAGACCAACAAATTTCGAAGGGAAATTCAAACATTTCAACAACAAGAAAAAGAAAGCATAAGTGAAGCTTGGGAACGATTCCAAACTCTACAAAGGAAGTGCCCGCATCATGGTATCCCTCATTGGCTTTTGCTCCAAACATTTTTCTATTCCTTATCCACCGATGCAAGGGACATTCTTAACTCAACCGCAAGGGGCGACTTTTTCCTACTCAACGAGGATGAATCCCATGAGCTTCTTGACAAGATAGCCAAAAGTGACATGTGTGCTAATGAAATGCAAGAGGGTGAACCAAGTGGAGACTCAAAATCGTCAAATGACATGGAGGCCACTCTTAAAGCGCAAATCGCTTAACTACTTGAGAGATTTGAAGCAATGGTTGCTAGGGACACCTTCCAATCCGAAATGAGGCCCCCACCAAGAAGAGTCACACCACCAAGAAGAGTCACCCCACCAAGAAGAATCACACCACCTAGGCGAACATCTATCTCGCCTCCAAAGCCATATAGAGTTGAAATTTCATGTGATCATTGTGGAAGGTATGATCACAATTCCAATTTTTGTGTAAGGAAGGAGTACGCTTATTGTAGACACCCACATTTTGCCTGCTAGTGTCTATAGCAGTTCCCGACAAAACACCTGATGATGATCGGACGCTAACGTGACTTAATACGCTCGAATACGGACTCGGAATCAATAGTATCCGACGTGGGCATTTAGCGGAGTGCAGGTCTCCCAAAACCGACCTCAAATCCAGGCCCAGTGGGTCGTTCCGAGCAAAATGAGACTAATTTGGGCCAAAACCGACACCAAAAATAAATCCCGTCTTTTGGCGACCGGGTCAAAACCCGGTCAAAGACGAAACCGTCTCATAAATCAGCCAAATTCATTCTCGAAAACTGGCGCACAAAATCAGAATTCAAAAAATCAATCAAAACAACAAAATCAATTCTTTCCTATTTTAGCTCGATTTGCTTGATCCACTCGATCGAGTGGATAGACCCACTCGGTCGAGTGGAGCGCCAAAAACCGGGTTTGGCCCGTTTGCAAGGGCACTCGATCGAGTGCACTAGGGCCACTCGATCGAGTGACCCTAGGTCGTGGGGTTCTCCTATAAATACCCCATCAACCCATCACATTATACAACTTTTTACATCACAAATTCAGCCATCTTTTCATCACATTTACATAACATTCAACCCTACATTTCTACTATATTCAACCTATACACTCACATCCTCTCTACACACACATACATACAATCAAACTCGAGATCAAAACTCGCCAAAGACCCGAGAGCATCCTCTCTCTAACCAAACACACCCTAACTCACCCTACATATCTCGACACTCCCGCGCACACGCTGCTACTACGAGTCCGTCGAGGCCATTAAGCATGTAGGTTGAGGGTGTAATTCAAATCCCGACATCTCTTTCTCCCTTCTTTTTTTTTTTTTCTTTTATATATGTATATATTTGTATTATTATTATTATTATTATTATTATTATTATTATTATTATTATTATTATTATTATTATTATTATTATTATTATTATTATTATTATTATTATTATTATTATTAACCGCTAACACTAACCTTTAATTTTGTGCATACTAATTTTTTATTTATTTTGTATACTAACGTTTTATTTATGTATCCTAACACTAACTTTTATTTTCGTTTACTAACACTTTAATTCCGTATTCTAACATCTAACATTATTATACCGTGTATATATACATACTAATATCAAAATCTCGGTTTCGAATACGTTTGACTATGACGATCGCCTAAAGTCCATCTAATTCCTTTACGAGTAACGACGGAGGTGGCACCTTTTCGAGGAGCGCCGCCCCAATGTACTCAAGGACATGATGTGATCGTGATCGGTCCTAGTTGAACGTATTTGATCCCATTTCGATGATTAGCACGGAACCCGTTGACACGAAAACCGACATCACATAATCCGAAAGGATTAGTTTCGATGTCGTGACGTAGAGGGATGCAATTTCGTCACTAATCAAACTTTTCAATCACATAATAGCATATTTCATAAAATCCCGATAACGGTCTCATAATCGTATAATACACGTTTATGACATCGAGAACCGAGTTGAATTTAAATAATGCAATATTTTTATTTAACTCGGTCAATTATCGAATTCAAACAAATAAAAATTAAACGAGCCATGCCTCGTACAGGGGACACTCGACCGAGTACATAGGGTACTCGATCGAGTAGCACCCAAAAATCTGGACAGTAGCTTCTTTAAAGACGCACTCGACCGAGTCAGACCATGACTCGATCGAGTGGGTCCTGTAGCCCAGAAAACCGAGAGCTCTAATGCAAACATTCGAGCCTCGTCATTTTTTTACGACTTTTAGTCGACACGTGCAAAATCAATCACGTAATCCTAATTTTTCAAAACTCATGCACGTCACGACACCTAAAACGATTTTGATCGACGGTCTCGCACTATTAATTTTATGTCGACGACTCTTTAGTCGTATCCGACACATAATTAATTTAGACTCCATTTCTCGAGGTGATAAGTCGGGACAAGGCATCGAGGTTCGAGATCGGGTTAGCACCACACCTAGGTCTCGAACCTCCGTCCTTTGATTAATATGCAATATAATGCGTAATTAATTAAGGTTCGTCCGTCTAACTAATTCACGATCTAGTGTGCATTTATTGTATACGGGTCTTTGTCGAGTCGTGTATTTATTCATCGCTCTTCTTATTTAATTCAATTATTCTATTTTATTGCTCGTTGTATTGTGAATTCCGGGTTGTATTCCGCCCGTGTAATTTGTAATTTATTTACGAGTTTTCTATTTTCGATGTTTGCCATTTATTTATTTAAATGAACATCACATGCTAAATCACTTTGACGTGAATCAAGATGCATTAAATGACGTAGCAAACCAATAATTCACATGCTTAGCCCGAAAACGCTGTTTACATATCATTTAGTCGTTTTACTAGCGCGCGTACACGAACACGAACGATGTCTTAGTAGAGGCCGCCATTGTGCGGGCAGGGTTGGGTGTCCTTAGTGGGCTTCCCAACACGTACCCTCACCCCTTACTCAGAACCTTTGGTTTCCGGATGTCCGAAACCCTTGGCGCACGAGAGTCATTTTATATACGAAAGCCGGTGTAAACGGTATCGGTATAACAATGCAAAGGGACGAGCCCCATAAACTCTGAAATCGAAGTGGGCTTACTTTGTGTGTAGCCCATGATGACATAGAGTGGGCTCGTATGGTTCCGAATAACCACAAAATTCGGTGGCGACTCCATTTTGACTTAAATTTCGAACCCGAGAACAATCTTACCACGAGATTCTTTCGCCTACCCAAACCCGCGCTTCGCCGCGTCGGGGTGGACCTACGTCATGTCCACACTTATCAAGCCAACACTCAAGAAATATATGAAAAGCCTCAAACGAACAATCCTAATTTGGGGAGCGGATTCTATTCCATGCCAACTCAAGGATCATATCCTTTTCCAAGAGCCCCCAATCAAAGGGTTTATCCTAATTCATATGACCTCATTATCAACCGAGACCTCCTCACACAAATCAATTCAATCAAGGCTATTTCTATCCTTAAGGACCGCCTAGACTAAACTATGATCCTCCTTTTGGAACCCATCCTCCATTTAATCAAGGTCCTCCTTTTGGAGCTTATCCACCACCTAACCAAGATCCTCCAAGGAACTTTCAAGGTAACTCTCAACCCTTTTATGACATTCAACAAACGATCAAATTCCTATTGAAAGAAAATGCGTCAAACCGAGCTAGACTTGAAGCTTTAGAGGCACGAGCCGCATCGCAAGCTCGATCTCCTCAAGAGCCGACCGATTCTTTCAACCAAGCATCCGTGAATGCCGTTAAGGTGATCAACAAAAAGAAACCGGTGAACCCCTTCGTTCCATGAACTACACCTCATCCCTCAATCAATGAACCGGATGAGAAAGAGTTCAAGAAGGTAATAACCGAAAATCCAAGGAGAGATCCGTCAAAGTATTTTGTGAAAGACCTTGCATTTGTTATTGAACAAATCCCAATAGAGGACACAAATCTAGTCTCTAGGATCGAAGTGCCCCCCTTGAATGACAAGCCACCAATCTCATTCGATGACCAAGCTATGGAGTATATAACCTTCACCGACTTGATAGAGAATTTGGAAACTAGTCCCTCCATGCCAACTCCGAACGAGTACATAAGGGATATAATTTTGAATTCTACCATAAGGAAGGAAACTCCACTACTACCTAGGGTCACCCCAAAAGCTACCATACCTACTAAGCTTGGTGACCCCGGGAGTTTCTGCATATCTTGTTCGATCGACAATGTTGAGATACATCGAGCATTATGTGATCTCGGGGCGGATATTAGCCTTATGCCATTAATCATTGCTCAGACAATCAATATTCCAAGGATGGCACACTTTCCGCTTAACGTTCAGATGGCCGAAGGTACTACGAAAGCGCCAATTGGGTTAGCACGAAATCTTATGGTTAAGGTAGGTCCCCTATAAATACCTATCGATTTCGTGGTCCTTGACATGCCCATTGAAGAACGCAATCCTATCTTACTAGGGCGACCTTTCCTAGCAACCGGCGGGGTGATTATCGATGTGAAAAAAGGGAAATTATCTTTTAATGTTGTTGGTAATAGCACCGTTCAATTTGTATTACCTGATTTCTTGCCGAATATCCCTTTCGCAAAGGAATTATGGGACCATATGGTGGAAATACAAACCGATGACGAATTTCTAGCCCAAGATAATTACCGAACTTCTGATACACCGACATTTGACTATTCCACCGAGGAACCATCCGAAGAAGATGTCCACTATAATGATAGTGATGATGATGGTGTTTTTCTTATACTTGGACAAGCCCCCGAAGAAGAAGTTTTAAATGAGTGGGGTATGCTACCGGTGGTAGCTCGCCTCATGGGTTTGCCAAGGCCAAGAAGAGAACATATGGTTGGTGGCGTTATTATCAAGAACAAGGAACGTGGTACTCCGGGTTGCTTTTCAAGCAACCCCGATTAAACTCAAAATATTCAATTCGGTTTGGTGGTGTCCATAATAACCACCTTTGTAAATATTTGTATATTCTTTTCCCTTTTTATTTTCTTCGAACAATAGCTTTTGGATTTTTTTTTTGAGCCTTGTTATGGCACCTGCAGGGATCGTGAAGATTTCTTTCGGAATTTTTGGGGTTGCGCTTTGAACGATTATGAACATTATGGATTGAGAAGATAGGTTATATCTTTGAAGAAGTTAAGGAAAGGTTAGGCCAAGTCAAAGAGAATTTTCTTAGCAAAGTCCCGTTTTGAAGTGAATTATTTTACCGGGTGAAATTTCACCCGGTGGCGACTTTGCTCGAACCAAAGGAATTGACGGAAATTCGTCGGGCAAAATTTCACCCGGTGGAATAATCTCACCGGGTGAAATTTTGCCCTGCGGTAAAAATATTTTTGCAACTTGGAAATTGACGGGAATCTGACCGGGCAAAATTTCGCCCGGTGAGATCTCACCGGGCGAAATTTCGCCCGGTGGGGAAACTGCGCGGAAACGACGAAATTCGACCCGAAGACCGTCGGGTGAAATTTTGCCCGGTGGAATCTGATCGGGCGAAATAACACCCCGCGACCTATACCCAGCCAACCCACCTTACCCATCTTCATTATACACCTTTTCCTCTCTCTCTCTCTCTCTCTCTCTCTCTCTCTTCAACCAAACCCCAAAAACCCCAAACAAACCCAAAATTCTCCACCTTAAACCACCTCTAATCCCTCCATTCCTTCACCAAAATCCAATTAAATTATATATTTCTCATCCTTATCACATTCCTATCACCTTCTTGGAGTTTGTTTCGAGAAATTGTTCCGATTCCGACAAACCCCAAACCGAGACCGTCAACACATATTCATCAAATTCAAAGCATCAAGGATGAGGAGGATAAAGCAAATGGCATGGAAACGGATTTCCTCAATGCTTAATCGAAATTCGGGGTCAACATCGTCCTCAAGGTCAAGGGAAGCGGCCGAGGCTCGGGACGAATCTGTCCCGATGCCTATTCAGACACAAAGCTTAATACCGCGCAAACAAACTGTTCCGCTTGAGGTACGTTACCCGAAAATCCGTCGTAATTTCCGTGAACCTCTGTCTGGTCTCTATTTCTCTAAGAAAGCCCATGTTGATAAATGTAAAAAATTATGGGTCTGTCGTCTCGAACCGACTCGTTGGGCGGCTCGAGATGTGCTTGTTCGTATGGGCATAGAACAGCAGGTACAAGCAATGTACCAAGGTCTTGGTCTCATCAAATTTTATGCCTCCAAGGAGGAAACTTTTCAGAAGTTGACATGCGAGTTTTTCGCAACTTTCGAGCTAAGTGGCGATGATAATGCCACTGTCTCTTTTCAGTTGCGAGAAACTTCGTACGTCCTCAACTTGAGGGACTTTGGTGCACTGCTTGGTTTACCTTCTTCAGTCCTTGGAAAGCCTAGGGCGGGACAGACTCGGGACGATAAATTCGGCCGAGTTCGATTCTGGTTTAAAATAGTCCGTCAAAGGACTTTCAAGGGAGGAAAAATGCATTCTTTCTCTATCCGAAACCCTATCCTCCGGTATGTGGCGCGTATTATAGCTAATTCATTCTTGTCGAGCTATGATACACATCACAACTGTAGTGCTTTAGCTGTTCAGCTTTTAGAGGATGCGGTTTTGGAGAGAGGCCCGTCGATCGATATGTCCGAGGCCTTAGCTACTCACTTCGCCCAGATTGCGAAGGGCGCCCGCAAGAGAATTTCTTGTGGCGGTGTTGTAACAATGCTAGCTAGAGCCTTAGAAATCGATTTTAGCGATTTGGCACCAGTTGATGGAGCGGGAATTTACATAGATGAAGTTTATTGTCCTTTCCTTGTGTGGCCCCAGAAAGGGGATTATGACAGTTTATTTTTGTATAAGATGACTGAGTTGCGCGCCATTGCAATGCCTAGCCCCGAATGGGTTAGGCTAGATGTTGAGGAGAACTCCGACATGCTGAAGAGGTCCGGGGAGTACATTCGGGGTAACACCCGAGGTAAGTTTTACCAGATTGAATACCCCGAGGGACCTTTAGATTTTGGCGACGATGATATAGAGGTCGTCAGACCGAACCCCAGACCTCGCAATTTTTCACCCCCAATTTCTCAGACTTTGAACCACGCAGACACTCCACGTTCACCCAGTCTACCCCTGGTTTTCAGGAGGACGTCAACATGAGTCCTCCACGACACTCTTCGTTCTTTGGATCGGAGAACTTTATAACCAATGGGGGGAAGTCTATGATCGTACACGTCAGACTTGGGAGAACTCGACAACCTCACTAAACCTGGCCCAGGATGCCTACAATTTGGCCCGAGATGCGCGCGATACTGCGCATGGCTCGTACGCGTACTCTAGGGATGGTTTTGAGTACGCCCGGACCAGTTTTGAGATGGCTAGGGACGCTGCTAGTGACGCCCAAGCGGCGAGGTTGGCGACGGAGGAAGACCAAAGGTTGTTGCAACAGCAGCAGCACTATTTGATCGATTTTTCGGTATGCCTCCGCCAAGGTCTTACTACCCACCACCTCGTCCCCCAGGTTCTATGTGAGTGGTCGAGTGTCGTTAGTGTCATTTTGGGGGTGTTAGTTGTCGGTTGTCAGTCGTCAGTGATCTGTTCTCTTGTCTTAGTTATCTCGTTCACTGTCAGTCCTTGCAGCGCTAATTTTTGGCAATTGATAATTATGTTATCGATTGATTTGTTATTGATTATTTGTTGGTTTGAGAAATTGTCAGCCCCTCCGTGACCCTACTTGGGTCGTTACACACGTGAGGTTTATTGCAGGTGCCTTAGAGAAGAAGGGCCTGTTTGTTGCTCCCGGTCTTCGGTGACTTGATCGCACCAAGACCAATTTGAAAAATCCAAAACTTTCTTTTTCTTTTATTTTTCCCGATTTGTGCGGAATCCGGGCTAGGTGGCATGATTACACCTACGCCCTTTCTCCACTTATCGAATTTTCTTGTTTTTCATTTTTCACTTCATTTTCTTTTCTTTATCTTTTATATTTTCTTTTTTCTCTATTTTCATTTCTTTTCTTTTTATTCCCTTAATTTTTGAAAAATCCAAAAAAAATTGAAAAATCTTCAAAAATCCAAAAACATTTGAAAAATCATCAAAAATCCAAAAACATTTGAAAAATCCTCAAAAATCCAAAAACATTTGAAAAACCATAAAAATTCAAAAAGATTTTCCGTTCTTTTCTCTTTTTCTTTTTCGATTCTTCTCCTATTTGTGCATTGAGGACAATGCACAGTTTTAGTGTGGGAGAGGGATCTACTATCCTTTTCTTCATTTTCTTTTTCATTTTTCCTTTAAAAACCAAAAATCCAAAAAAAAAAAATCATTTTTTCTCTTTTTAGTTTTCTTTCCTTTATTTTCGTTTTTGTGTCACTTGTATTGTCTTGCATTCTCCTTCTTGTAGGTACACCGCCAACCATTTAGCATGGATACGTAAGGTAGCGGAAATGAAATGAAGACCGCGCGGTAATATTTTCTACCTTCGTTTTATCCCTTTCTCTTATGCATGGAGTTTGGGCATATATGCTATTTGGAGGTTCACTTGGTGAACATTTTGGAATTGGTGGTTGTGGATTGTGTTGACTTAATGGAGTATGGAGTGCATGGCTATACTTGTGCATTTTATTTTGTTTTGCTCTTTTCGTATTTTTGTCATCTTTGTGTTCTTTTTCATTTTGTGTATAGTTTGTCTAGGTAAAGTTCTCGAAAACCCGATTTTGAGATTAGGGCGAGTGTTTATTACTCCCTTGTTAGTAACCCTTTTTGATTTTTTGACATAATTCTAGTAAAATGACTTTGAACCAATTTTTGCATTGAATTTTTACCACGAGTCCATCTTTTCTACTAGGAGTCGACATCGGGATTTGCATTTGACCACCTTGACCACCCATGGAGTGATAAGGCCTTGGTTACCGTTCCCCGTTCTCTTAGGTGACCTTACTTGAGAAGCCACTTTTAGTCCAAAATTTTCATCCTTTTATGGGTTCGAAGGGGGTGCACACCCGACTAGCCTATTTTTCTACCATTCATCCATCTCCACAAATAAGTTTGCAAGAATATGCTTTACCTTGATCTCAAATGAATCATCTAGCCAAAAATGGGCTAATCAAAGAAAGAAAAAGGGAAAAATGAAGAAGGGCATATGGAAAAAAAAAAAAAAAAAAAAAAACCTCGATCGAAATAGTGGGGAAAGAAAAGAAAAACCGAAAAGAAAATCAAAATCTCAAAAATCGTTCCCAAACCCAAATAATCCCTTGGTTGTCTTATTGCCGTGAAATGCCTACTAGAGGATCGAGTCCCGAGGAAGGAAAATAGCGGTAATTTGGCAATCCTTACCATTTTGCAAACACTTATCCATCCTTTTAGTCTAATTGGCTTTCTCGGGTTTGGAACGACCCTCTAGGCTTAGCTTAGGAGACGACATAACACTTACCTACAGTGCTTACTAACTCCATGGTTCTCACTTATCCACTCCATCTATCGTCCCGTTGTAGGCATCTTTAGTGGAATTAGAAGGACCTTGGTAAATTTTCAATGTTTTTATTGTTTGATTGTCATCCTATTAGGATCTTGTCCATGTCAATTTGTGTTACTAGCTCGGTAGTGTTCTCGCTTGTCTTAAGCTCGAATCGGTGCTTTCTCCGCCGTTTCGATGAGGGATTCGGTGATTTATTTTCTCTTTGGTTGCGACTATCTCTTTATGTGTGTCTTTCTTGTTTTGTGTTTGTGTGTGTTAGTCGCAACCCCAATTTTGAGCAAGACCCAACTTGCCTTGCATGGAGGTACCCTACCTCATAGGTATCTCGATGTGAGTTGAAGGGACGGAGCGGGCCCGTTAATTGCCTCGTATCGGCTTAGCATAGTCTAGCTTAGTAGTAGTAGCTAGTTTCTTTTTGGGTCATTGCTCGAGGACGAGCAACGGTTAAGTGTGAGGGAATTGTTGTGTGCCAAATTTTGACCGTTTTTCCTTCCATTTAGACCCGTTTTTCTTCCGTTTTGCGAGACTTGAGTGCGATTATCGCCATATTTTGCGTAATTGTCGCATTAGTGTCTCTCTTTTGCATTTTACGTGTTTTTGGTAGTTTTCTGTCTATTTTGATAGGATTTTCGATCGAAAACGTAACCGAGCTTCCATGAGCACAAAAGAGAGAGACACGATCCGAAAAGCAAAGCACACAACTGAAAGTTCAAGTAATCCAATTGATCGACAAAGAAAGAGACCGGAAAAGAGACAGTTGACCACCGGGTGAAGTTTCGCCCGACGATATTTTTCCACCCCCGAAGATTTTCGCGGCGCTCACGACCGGGCGAAATGACCGGGCAAAATTTCGCCCACCGGGTGAAATTTCGCCCGATGGAGAAACCGGGCCGAAAACGCAAAAACCGAAGAAAATCTCACTTGGTGAAATTTCACCCGATGGGATTATTATGTCAAGCCGCGGGGCGAAATTTCACCCCATTTTCTTGTTGGGGAGTTAGGGAGGAGGATTTGGATTATTTGATTCAAGGGATATTGGTGGGTTGTTTACTTGTTGATTATCAATTTTAAGGTTTTTGTTTCTTTGTTGACTTAGAATCGCGACTAGGCCGACCTTGACTCATTTCTACCAATATGGGGAAACTCGGGGTAGAAATTACCTTAATTTGAGACTTACCCTTTCGTCGCGAAAGCGGGTTTAGGTAGGTTGGGTGAAGAAATCGAAAGGTGGCATTCTCCCTTCTTAACGTTGTAGCTAAAACTCGATCCCGAGACTCTTAGACCCCATTTCCGAATCCCGAATCTCCCCAACACCTTTCCTATTATTGACCCTAGCCTTAGTAGCGTAGCTCATTAGCATTAGTTCGACCTCTCTCGACCCAAAACCCCCATCTCAATCCCATTCACGATTAAACTCTAGACTTGATCAATATCGCTTAACCCATTTCCCTGTGGATTGATCCCGACCTACCACTACTACATTAGTTAGGTTTGTCGGTGTTAAAAATATTGTTTGCATGCGTGTCGACGATAGCGCGCATCAAGGATACCTAGTGAAAATGCACTTTCTTGCTTTAGGTGCAAATTTGTCAGAGTGTGTGGTAGGCATTGTGGCGTAACAGAGAGAGCCAAACACACGTAATTCTTCAATATTAGGAACAACCTGAAATAAGACCTCATATGGTGATTTCCACCGAAGTAAAGGAGTGGGCATCTTATTTATGAGATAGGTAGCTGCTAGAACTGAGTCACCCCAGAATTTTAATGGTAAATTAGCACGAAGCATCAAAGCTCTCACTGTTTCAATAAGGTGACAGTGTTTGCGCTTTACCCTCCCATTTTGTTGAGGTCTCCCCACCACACTACGTTGATAAAGGATCCCTTCTTGTTGAATCAATTTATGACAGATTTGTTGATCAAACTCCGTCCCATGATTTGTGCGGATTATTTTGATCTTGCACCCAAATTGGGTTGACATCATTCTTATAAAACTTGTAATAATGTGAGGGACCTTATCCTTATGCTGGATCAAATATGTCCATGTGCAGCGTGAACTGTCATCTAAGATCGTAAGAAAAGATCTTGCTCCTCCCAAACATGGAGTTTTATACGGACCCCAAAGATCCATGTGGATCAAATCAAAGTAGTGGGCAGCATGAGAACTGCTCCTGGTGAAAGGCAACCTGTGATAATGTTTGGATAGAATACAGGTTTCACAAAAAAAAATCTTGCATATATATTCACAGAATCTCCAAGTACATGTTTCAACTTGTCAATTGAAGTATGCCCTAGTCTAGCATGAAGTAGTTCAATATCACACAATTTCAAAGTTGAATTGACTACATGTGCTTTACATCCCACATTATTTTGTATGACAGCATGCTTTTGAACTATAGAAGTCGCGTACAGCAGGTAAAGACCACCATTCTTCTGTGCAAACGCCTTTGTGACTTTACTTGAAAGGTCTTGAAAAATGCACACATCCTTAGAAAAGATGACTTGAAGTGGAGAATGCTCTAAGAGTCGACTAACAGACAGTAAATTCTGTTTAAAATCATTAACTAAGAACACATTTTGGAGTGTTATATGTGCATTTATCCTCACTTTTCCAGCCTTAAATGCTAATTTAATAGAACCATCAGGTAACCCAACTCTGATAGGTTTATAGAGTGTAGAAACATCATGTAATAGATCAATATATGGAGTCATGTAGTCTGAAGCTCCAGTATCAACAATCCATTCATTCATAGAGGGATGAGTTTGAGAATCGGTCAAGTGGAGGCAAGATACACTACCCGCAAAACTTAATGTCGGGCTTTGATTATCAGCAAAAGACTTCAGAATACGCTGATATATAGAATTTTCCATCTCACTGACCATGCCATGGTCCATTCCAGCGTGAACTCCTTCTGAAGTTCCTGCAATATTTGCATTATGATCATAAGACAGAGGTGTATATTCCCCATCCCATCTTCATGTTCTTGCACAACATCAATGTTATGTGAAGCCCTCCTGTTGAAATTATGCCCACTCTGAGCATCATACGGTTTTCCACCTTTCCCTTTGTATTTCTTACTGTTAGGGTTGGAGAAACAATACTCAGAAACATGGCCTTTTTTACCACAATGTGAGCATGTCTTAAGCCTGTGACAATCAGCAACCTCATGACCTTTCTTTAAACAATGAGTACAATGTTTTTCACTTGATTCTGACTCATATTTAGGCCTCTTTCCCCTATTTCCCACAGTAAACTGTGCAGCATAACCACTGGTTTCGGCTAATACGTCAACCGCATCACTGATTTGCTTTTGTCTCTCAACCTTTTGCAAAAGGGAGAAGGCCTTATTAAGAGGAGGTAAGGGTTCCATGGTCAGTACGTTAGTTTTAATACCCTCACAAGTAGCATTAAGTCCCATGAGGAACTGGATAAGTTTCGTTCCACATTCTCTGTCCAGAATTCTTTTCAGTAACTTCCAGGAGCATGCATCCATTGCACCGCAAGTATATAAGGGAATGGGATCTAGACTATCAAGAGTCTCCCAAGTCCATTTCATTCTACTATAGTACTCAACCAAGGGTGCATTAGCTTGTGTTGTATCACTTAACTCCTTTCTTAATTGATAAATCTCTACACTTTTAACTTGACCATATCTTTCGGTTAATTCAGTCAAGAGATCCTTTGCACTTCTAGCATATTCAACAGTCTCACGCATTTCTCTCGACAGTGAGTTTAAGATCCATTTTACAACCATATAATCACATCTTATCCATTGATGATGCGTTTTATCAGTTTTATTAGGTTGTTTACAAGTTTCGTCGACAAAACCGTCCTTGTTTTTAGCAATTAACGCAATGTACGCATCACGCTTCCAGATATGAAACCAGTTCCATTAAATTGTGTCGAAACAAGCTGAAGTGTAGGTTGATCAGAGGAAGAAAGGTATGAAGGATCATCAAAGCATGAATAATTGTTCGAAGTAGCAGAATTTGCAGAATCAATCGTCATGATTATAGGCGAAACAACAAGAATGAATTAACCAATTCACAGCAGAAACAACAGATAAAATGCTCAGAAATCGAACAAATTCTCAAGAAAATCAATCAATCACAGAGAGTATTAAACAATTACGCAATAACTCCAGAAATTCAATCAATTGCATAGAACATTGAACAATTTCGCAACAATTGAAGGATGAAGAAAAGCGGAAGAAAGATATGGAGAGAGTATACCACACGTTGACGATATGAATTTAAGAGAAATTCTGCAGGAAAAAACTCGAATCACAGGAGCGACCTGCTCTGATACCATGAAGACCAAGATTCCTCCATTGTTGCAGTAGTAGCTAAGCTCAGAGAAGTGAGAGTAAAATGAGAGGATAAGGATGTGAGGTGTAAATAGAATTACTGACTTAATGATAATTTACAAGGAATTATGTATATCTACAAGAATGTGTAACTAACTCCACCTAAGCATGACATCAACAAGTAACTAACAACATAATAACCTAAAAACTTCTATATTCTCATAATGACCATAAAAACAACGGCTCAGATGAATCAAATTTAAAGAGGGATGATGACATACAAATATATTCGATAAGGAAAGTCAATAGTTAGACACTATAAGACATTGATAAATTTAAAGTTCGCAGACGACTTGTCAAAGAGATTTATATTTACTCACAGTCACATGATCCAGGGACGAAGCCAGAATATAAATGTACCACGGGCCGGTTTTTAGTTACTACCTCCGTTTTTTTCATTTAGCCCATTTCACTCAATTCCCTCTCACAAAATAATTTAAATGGGGATAAATGAAAAAAATGGAGGAGTATATATTTTTTCTATATATACGGAGCATTTTCCCTATTTTTTCTATACATATTTTACTAACCTATTTTTTTTTATAACACTAATCATCATACAAAGATATCTACATTTGTTGAAGATCTAAGAGAATGTAAGACGGTGTTATACTTTTAAGTTGAATTATGTTGTGCGTCTAACCATTAAAAATGTGCAAAGTGACTTTACGTGATAATGACACCATAAAAAGGTACTATATCATGATATATGAGTATACATTATGAAAATGGGACTAAAATAAAAATTATTGTCATTATTACAAATTTAAAGGAAATTATTACCCATGAGTCGATGACATTGTAATTGATGGAGAAATAAGTAACATAACATGAAATAAGTAAAATATCAAAAAAGTAAAGAGGAAAAAAAAATAAAAGAAAAAAAGATGAGTGTATAAGAGCAAGTCCAATAGTAGATTTTAGGGACTTGCTTGCAATATTTGCAAAATGTCAAGCGTGTAGCTTACTATTGGACTTAATTTTTTCTTTGTAGCTTGCAAGCCATTGTAGCCCTACCAAGCTACATTGGCTTGTATTTAAAAAATAAAAGAAATTTTTTTAATTGGAGAAATTGATGACGTGGGTCCAATTAAGCTACAAAACTTGGAGATTCACCATTGAAGTAATAAGTAGCCGACAAATGAAGTAGCTAGAAAAATCGATGTGGCAATGCAAACTACAAGTATTGTAACATGCTATTGAACTTGCTCTAAGTGCCCTACTCCGTAATTTAAAAGAAGGATTGATAAATAAGTAAGTTCCATAATATTAAAAACAATGAAAAAAAATCTACTCTAAATGTAGACTTGAACAAAAGACCTCCAAGAAGATGATACACTTACACAACGTGTATAGGTTTTTCTATACACAACCAATAAAAAGTCGGCATGTATTATTTGTAGTTTAACCCATGAGGATTAATTTAAGGTTACGTTAGTGATTTTACATTTTTAGTTAATTTTTAACCTTAACCCAGTTAAGTTAATTTTAGATGTTCCAATTGTTTTTTTTAAATTTAAGAATTTTTTTAAAAAAAAAAAAGTTATATCCATAATTATGTGATTATTAAAATAAAAAACGTACTCCGTATAAATTAACTTTTAAATGAAAATTCAATTAAAGAAAAACGTATAATATAATGCTTAAAAGAAAATAAAATTACGAAAACAAAATCAATATCTTTAAAAATACGGAAATTTCTCATGGTACCCTCGAACTATGTCAAATTACACATGGTATCCCTGCTTTTAAGTTTGTTCACATGGTAAACTCGAGTTTTATAGTTTAGTTCCCGATTTGCCCTTACCCAAATTTCTGTCATGACGCCGTTAAATTATGACCAAAATTAACAACTACTTTTCTTCAAAAAGAGAGGTGTTCGCATGGTACTCCTATGTTTTCATTGTTGTTCCCATGGTACCCTTAAGTTTTCATAGTTTTTCCCACGGTACCCTTAAGTTTTCATATTTGTTCTCATGATACCCCTGAAAGAGAAGCAACGACTCATTGAATCAAAACAACAATTAGTTTACTGAACTAACTGTTACACAAGAGCTTATAAATTCACTCCCCTTTCTATTTTGAAAGAAGAAGATCAAACAATCCACACTTACTCACCCAACATTTTCACCTCCTTCTTCACTTGTAAAAAAAATGGAAAAACTTCATCACCATAACCTTGAAGCTCGATCATCCGAAAACATCAATTTTTTCCATTTTTTGTAGAAGTGAAGAAAGAGGTGAAAAGGTTGAGCGAGTAAGTGTGGATTGTTTGTTCTTTTTTTGCCAAAATAGAAAGGAAAGTGAATTTATAAACACTTGTGTAACGGCTAGTTCAGTAAACTAGTCGTTGCTTGGCTTCAATGAGTTGTTGCTTTCCTTTCAGGGTACCATGGGAACAACTATGAAAAACTTAAGGGTACCATGAGAACACCTATGAAAACTTAAGGGTACCATGGGAACAACTATAATTAATTTTGGTCATAATTTAATGGCGTCATGACAGAAATTTGGGTAAGGTCAAACCGGGAACTATATTATAAAACTCAAGGTTGTCATGGAAACAAACTTAAAAGCAGGTGTACCATGTGTAATGTGACATAGTTCGGGGGTACCATGGGACTTATCCCTTAAAAATATTTAGAATTTTTTTTTATATACTTTTAGAAAATATTGAAGTCACTGAAAATGGCAATAACTACTAAACCAAAAACAATTACATTCTAACAAACACCATTATTCACATATATAGATTTATTTATTTATTTATTTATTTAGTTTGATTTGTTGACATTTCCGGTATATATTTTTATTTTTTTTATTTTTTTTATTCACCCAAAATTAAAAATGGTTGGGTAAACTTTGTTTTTTTGTCATTTGTTTGATTTTTTTTCTCATCAATTTATAATTTTCTTTTTTTGTATAATTTTTCTTTTGAAATCGGAACAAACATTTACAATTATCTACTAAAATGTAAATAAACATTAAACAATAATATCAATTAATTCGAGTTTTGTAGTTAAAAAAAGATGATAAAGTATTACCCATAGATTATATCAAAAAATTAATTTAAACTGAATATACAGTGATTAAATGATGTAAAAATAATTACGTTAATAATTTTTTTGTAATAAAAATAGTAATTTCATTAATGATAGTTATATTACTTCTAAATAATTTGTCTTTACAATTAGTATAAACCGAAATTAAACGAAAGCTACATAAACGAAAATGAAAGCTAATTAAGTAAAAAATAAATCTTTCCATAATTAACTTTAACCATAGTATGGTAACATATTAACTAAGGGGGTAAAATTACTAATCTAACCTTAATCTAATCATCTTTGGTTAGATAGAAAATGACACATGGCGCAATGCGATTAGTTGTGTATGAAAATGTCATACACTCTGTGTAAGTGTAGCCTTTTCGAGACCTCCATGACAAGTGAAGACTTTCCAAGTAGGCAACAAACCAACCTATCCACTGCAGACCAATGCTTTTATTCATTAACTTAACTAGTATAATACCCGTGATAGAATCACGGGTTGAATAAGTAGGATTATTAGAGTATTTGTCGTTTATCAAATTACGCAAAGTAGGAATGTCAAGGAAATGAGTATTAGAGCTTGACGTAGTTATTATTGGACAATTAATTTGTCAATTACTAATGGCAAGAATGCAATGTAGTAAATGACGTAGTTACTATCGACAAAGGTTGCAAATGATGGAACTTGCCTTAAAATGGTGTATAAATAATAATCGAAATAATAGAGTTGTAAAATTTGATAAGTACAATGATAAAACAAAAAAGAATATGTGAACTAATGATTTAGATGTTCAAAATGTCACAAAAACTAATATTAGTAATTGACGTGTTTATCATATACTAAAGTTATTAATGACTAATGTAAAAATGTGAAATATACTATTTCATGTAGTTATTATCAACTAAAGCAGTGAATGACATAGTTCATCCTAATAAGTTGTAGATATGACCAACAAATGGCAAACATAAAATATATAAACGACTTATAAAGTTAGTCTACAATGATTGTCAATGTTGTCGACGTAAATAAACTTAACGTAATATTAAATATTATCGTTTTGAAATACATTCACTGATGAGAAATTAGAACAATCAAAATGTACTCCGAATCATGAACTGACTACACGTATATATGCTTAACATATATATACACTATTAAGATGTCTATACTATGAAGGTAGTATAAAATATTTCGCAACGTTGTCTACGAAAAAAAATTTACAACCTTAATAAATATTGTTGGTTTCAAATAATTTATCGATGAGAATTTATACTGAACAATCATACTATACTTCGAACAATGATCTGCCTGAACATACTTACGCTTACTGTTCGATGAATGTGGTGTTCTATATTGCATGGGAAAGACTACGTTTAGATGGTGATTATATATCGAACATGTCGCTGCTGGAGTAAGTAACAGACTCCCTTACTTCATATACTGTTGTTCCTATACTGTATGCGCATCAGATTGAAGCATGGACTGCATGCAAAAGTGAAGTGAATTCAGAAGAATATCTTGGCATATGATGGTAGAGTAGCATTGGAAAGACAAAATATTCCCGATTAGATTGTTGCTTGAAATGGTATGCATCACATGCTACCTAATTGAGTCATCTTTGAAGATTTATACACATTACAAACACATACATCAACTGCTGAGGCAATTAGTATGTCAATCTTGATGACATTTGTCGAGCATAGCAATGTCTATTGCATGCCAAGTTGCTCTCCTTCATGCTATAAAAAGGATGATGAGTAGAGATGGCAAACTCACAATTCAAAGAAAATCAAAATATAAGCACATATATAAAGCAATGCCAGAAGAATATGTTCATCCCCCCAACTTGTGTCATGCACAATATGCCATATTCCATACAAAAACCTAATAGAGTAATCGGGAGAAGCTTTACCTGTGTGAGGGATGAGTTACGAAGACCGGGGTATCGTATAAGGCAGATTCGGCACGTTTGGAACAACCCTAACTTCCTGAGGGGTGTAGTTCTCGAGTTCGAAAATGGTGACGACTGTTACAGGCAGGCTTTCAAACTACATAAGTGTTTCGAGAGAGTAGGCAAGGGGAGGGCTGATTATGAGAATGAGCTTCACACAACAGCTGGTCCGCATCTGTGGGTGGCCAAGGAAGAAGATAAGGACTTGATGATGAAGGACGTGAACGTGAGGATTGTGCCGGATGTGGAGAAGTACCTGGGCTACAGTGATGCTGATGAAGATAACACGTCTGTGTATGCGTGTATCATGGCTCTCCTGATGAATCACTGTCCAGGGTTTTACAGCAAAAAGTGAATTGGTAATCGGTCTTTGCAATATCTGTGGTAATACTACTATCGGAATGTATTAAGTTGAAGTTGTAGTCTGTGCAGGTTATTGTTTACTCTTGGCAGTAAGTATATCTGCTGTCAGTAGGTTGTTTTTCTATGTTAGGCGGGTGTAGTTGACGGTGTTATCTAGTAATGTTATTGCACCTCTGTTTTCTAGCAGTCGGGGTGCTACATTGTTGGTATTGCAGTGATGGATTCGGTCTTAGGTTAGTACGGTCGAACAGGAAATAGTCTATGGGTTCCGAAGTATGTATGTCTAGCTGTTTGTGTAAATTAATCATCCACATTTTCAATGTAATATAATCGGGTGATTATAAACTGTGTTCTACCATGTTGTCCATTACTATCCGCCGCACTTATTCAACCTCTGACAAAACTAATTGCATCAATAGAGTTCAAATTCTCCAAATATTACCTAAGTACTCACATGATATTGAGTAATTTTTTGGTGTTGTTGTTTAACACACTTATAATAGATATGCATGTACAGTTGTCGTCACGTTAATGTCAGATTGTACAAAAATATTGTATGCATAAAAGTGAAAGACTACATCTAAATAGATGTAAAAGTACATGTGACAATAAATCGGTGAACTGCAGAAAATAGAAGTTGCTGAGTTATTGTTCAACTAAAATCCACACGAAATCAGTAATTCTGAAATTTCGGTTGCTAACTTACATGGCAAAATACCTCCTTGTAGACAACATTCGTTGTCGTAGGAGTGACAACGTCTAATGCTGTTGCGTCAGATGGAACTAATATTTTCAGCCCACGTCTGCTCGTTACCCTCGATATAGCAACATACAGCTATCCGTGTGGGAAAACCGGTCTAGGTAAATACAGCCCAACGTGTCTCGGTGATTGACCTTGGCTCTTATTAATCGTCATTGCATAACACACTGTAATAGGGAACTCCCGCCTAAATAATTTCACGGGGAACTTTGTCTCGTCCGATGGGTCGAGACAAATCCTTGGAATGAAGACCTTGAGACCCTTAGTCGTTCCAGATATAACCTCAGCTGCAATTACTCTATCTCCCAAATCCGTCACCACCAACCTAGTCCCATTGCATAGTCCGTTAGCCTGGTCTATGTTCCTCAACAGCATAATAATGCATCCGACTTTCAGTGTCAATCTATGATTAGGTAGTCCGGAGCAGTGAATTGTGTTAAGAAACTCAGTGGAGTACAGATCACGTATTACAACACTTGTCTCGTTTGGGCTTATTTCATCGGAACTAAGGTACGTTCTCTCATCACCAGTAATTAGAGAAAGTATGTGGTTATTGACTTTTTCAACGACGTCGTTGGTTGGTGCTAGAATAGCTCTTGAATGGAAGTACTCAGTGTCCTTCAGGTTACGTTCCAGCTCGGGGTAAACTGACTGAACAATTGCGGATATTGGATCTCCTTCATCTTCAATTATAATGTCATCGGGGAGCTTCACTTCTGCTATTCCGTCATTATGTCCACCAGCAATGTCGTCCCCAACATTCAGAATCCATTCTGAGAAGTCACGCAACTCTGCATTCTCCTTCTCGGTTAGCCCTGACTCTAGTCGCATGTTGCGAGACAACCTGAGGATCTGAGCCAAAGAAAAGGAGAAGTTACTGTCACAAAGAGACTGACAGCAAATACATTAAAGATATATCTTTTAAGGAATAATCAATTTACATGTTAATTATATAATGTGCGTATTTGTATGATGGTAAGCATTGCGTAAAAATATCCAAGTGATATATGTCCTTGATAGACGAAAGGGAACATGTACCTTACAATATCTTCACAGAGGAGATGAGCATATAGATGCACGAACAATGTCTTGACGGCTTCCTTTCGGTACAACGGGAAGAATTTGCCTAAAGTCACCACCTAGAACGACGACTTTACCACCGAAAGGTTGATCCATGTCACCATCTGGTGCGAATCTTGCTATATCGCGCAAACTCCGATCCAACGCCTCAAAACAATGCCGGTTCACCATGTGTAATCCCCTAGAAATTCTAACGCAATACAGTGGCGGAAACACTGTATAGTTGGGATTAAAACACACTGACAATCTATATCTTATTAAAAGAAATGGTAAGTCAATACAAATGCCTCTTTTTACAAAGGGCTAAAAGAAAATTCTCCAAACAAGGTTATACAATCCATAAATAAACATGAATGAAGAAAGAGTAGGATCCACGCTACTCGCTAGCTCACACCCAAAACCCCGTAGCAAATACCTGTCATGTTATAAACATAACAACCACGTCAGTGGGGAGTAACTCGGACGTTCTCCAAGCCATATTATATCATATGGAAAAATAGTAGTATTATTATATCAAAATATTTAAAAAGAGAAAACATTAAAACGATATAATAAAAATAAGTTTTCAACGAAACTTAAAGCACTTGTCAAGCTGCAAGTCAAAATCAATCGATAATAATAATATTCAAAAATGGCGTTATGGAAATTCGATCAGTGTGCACAAGGCTAGATTTTCACTAGGATAATACTGGAAACTAGCTTCGAGAACTGTAAACTTAACTCATAACAGAATCCAGTCTCTAACTAGGCAACTCAACTATAACAGGACTGCGTGCAGCGAGGTCCTGGTTTAAGTAGTGCATACCCCTCCTAGACAACAAATATGTCTAGTTCAGCTGACGGCGACTAACACGATGCGATATCTAGCTTAAGGTCAAAACATAAACTTTTCTGGGCGAAACTATGCCCAGTTCAACGACTAAATGTGCCCCAAATAGGCACACCGGCTTTATAGCTGATGGCAAAAACGTACATCCCAGACTATATTACTCTAAACCCCACACTTCTCTTTATTCCATAACTCCAAAACAAGTCATTATCGATAAAAACAAAGGATATGATCATTATAAATAATATGAAGATAAAAGAGAATAAACATTTATATTTAAAGAGAAACTTCCTACAAATAGAAACTTACTAATTTTGGAAACTTACTTAAAATAGAAATATTGTTATAGAAATACGTGAATTATTAAAATATGTGAAATGTATTAAAAATAGCATTTCTAACAAAATAAACATTTTATTACTATCGTCGTTATCGTAACTTTATTATATGTCTAAATTTGTACTCAAAATATAAATAAAATATAATAAGTCAATATATAGTACTTTATAAATAATTAGGAAATCGAGTTAAAACTATAAATTTAGAAAAGATATGGTTTAAGAAAATGATATCAAAATTAATTGAGTCGACGAATTTTATAAATGAAACGAGATTTTATAAAGCTTTCAAATTAGTTTTAGTAAATACTAAATAGATTTTATCAATAAATAATACTGATTTTACTAAAAATGATCAATCGTAGATAAATGAGAAATTATTAGGGAAAGTAGTCTCGACTAAAAATGTATTAAAAACAAAATCGACTACTTTCTCATTTATTAATATAAGTCGTAAAACGAAATTAATTTATTAAACAAGTATACAAATCTCGATTATAATATAAAAATACGATTTTGAGTTTAAAATTACAAATTAACGAAATATGAAGAAATATGAAATCGTTATTATTTAGTTACAAGTGTCACGATAACCAACCAAAATATTACAACGATCGTAAATAATTAAATTACTAATGATTTATAAAACGATAACGAAAACTTGTGAAAATATTTATAAGGCATACGATTTAAAAATAATATTTTTAGCAAATAATAAATAGCTAGAATTTAGAAAACCGAAGTTAAAAAATATTTACTACTGTGGACATGACGTAGGTCCACCCCGACGCGGCCACGCGCGGGTTTGGGTAGGCGAATGCATCTCCATATGAGAATGGATCGAATTGAAATTTAAGTCGAAATGGAGTCGCCACCGAATTTTATGGTTATTCGGAACCGTTCGAGCCCACTCTATATCGCTATGGACCATACACAAAGTATGACCCATTTCGGTTTTAGAGTTTATTGGGCTCGTCCCTTTGCATTGCGATACCGATACCATCTATACTGGTAATCGTGTAAAGAATGACTCTCGTGCGCCAACGGTTTCGGGCATCCGGAAACCGAGGTTCTGAGTAAGGGGTGAGGGTACGTGTTGGGAAGCCCACTAAGGACACCCAACCCCGCCCGCACATAGCGGCCTCTACTAAGACATCATTTGACTTTCTAATATGCGCGTTAGTGATTCGGTGAAATGATATGCAAACAGCGTTTTAGCTAAGCATGCGAATTAAATGTGAGCTACGTCATTTTAATGCATCTAATTTATTGTCGAAGTGATTTAGTATGCGAGGGTTCATTTATAAAAGGTAAAACGTAAATAAATAAAGCAAAGCAAAATTAATCGGTTACAAGTTACACGGGCGGAATACAACCCGGAACTCTCAATACGACGAACAATAATATAGAATAATCGAAATACATAATCAAAATGATAAGCAATAGTTACAAACGGACACGTGTATAAACTAGACCGTGAGTCGTGTAAATGGACGAACTTCAATTAAATACATATTATTTTATGCATTAATCGAAGGACGGAGATATAGGACCTAGGCGTGGTGCTAGCCCGATCCCAAATCCCGATGCCTTGTCCCAACTTATCATGTCGATAAATTGGAGTCTAAATTAATTATGCGTCGGATACGGCTACGGAGTCGTCAACGCAAGATTAATAGTGAGACCGTCGATCAAAGTTGTTTATGTGCGATGATATGCATGTATTTTGAAAAGGAGATCACGTGATTGACTTTACACGTGTCGACTAAGTCGCTTTTTAAAAGACGAGGCCCGGATGATAAGAAAAGCACTCGGTTTTCTGGGCTACAGGACCCACTCGATCGAGTCATGGTCTGACTCGGTCGAGTGCGTCCTTCGAAGAGGCTACTGCCCATGATTTGGGGTGCTACTCGATCGAGTAGCCTATGTACTCGGTCGAGTGGCACCTGTACGAGGTATAACTCGTTTAGTTTTATTCGTTTTAAATCGATGGTTGGCCGAGTTAAATGAAAATATTGTATGATTTAAATTTAACTCGGTTTTTTCGGTATTATAGTCATGTCTTACATGACTATAATACCGTTATCGGAATTTTATAAAAAATGTTGTCGTTAGATTAAAACTTTGATTGGTGACGAAATTGCGTCCCTCTACGTCAAGACATCGATATTAATCCTTACGGATTATGTGATGCCGATTTTCGTGTCAACGGGTTCCATACCAATCTTAGAAATGGATCTATACGCGTTCAACAACGAATGATCGTGATCGCGTTATTAAACGGATCCTAAAAATGACCATCGTAGTCAAACGTGTTTGGATCCGAGTTTTGAAATTATTATATAGAGATACATATATACATACGCGGTATACGATATTATGATAAAATGTAAATAACGATAATTGAATGCAAAAAGTAAAATGTTAGTGTTAGTAATCATGTCGTTACTATCGACTAAATATGATACTATAAACAAAAACATAAATGTACATAAAAAAAAGGGAACGAAAAAAAAGAAGAAGAAGGAGAAATCGGTGTTGAATTGTCACACCCTCAACCTACATGCTCTTGCTTCTCGGGATACGGTTCGTCAAATGGCGGCAATGGCACGGGAACGTCGAGATATGTAGGAGGAGTTGATGGTGTGTATGTATGGCTCGGTTTGTGTGTATCGTGATGTCGAGAATGGTGTTGCAAAATGTAGGGTGTTGCAGTGTAAAGTTGGCTGAAATTATGTGATTGAAAGGTTGTTTCAATGCTTGGAAAAAAGGTGTGTAAATGTTGAGGGTTGATGGGTTTTATATAGAAAAACCCACGACATAGGGTCACTCGGTCGAGTGTCCTGGCAAATGAACCTGGTCCAGTTTTTTGAGGCTCCACTCGATCGAGTGGGTCAATTCACTCGACCGAGTGGATCAATTAGGACGCAAAATTTTAGGAATGATTGGCCTTGATTTGATCTTGATTAATTTTGGTTTTTTTGAATTTGGGCTCCACTTTTGGGGATGCACCGGGTCGTTTTTTGTGTGTCGAGTTCGTCTCGACCGGGTTTTGACCCGGTCGCTTAAAAGACGGGTTTATCTCCGGTGTCGGTTTTGACCCAAATTAGTCTTATTTTGCTCGGAACGACCCACTGGGCCTGGTTTTGAGGTTGGTTCTGTGAGATTTGTATCCCGTTAAAAGCTCATGCCGGACATTACTAGTTTCGAGCCCGTATCCGAGCGCGTTAGAGCACGTTTGCGTCCGATCATCATCGGGTGTTTTTTTGGAAACTGCTATAGACATCTGGCAGTCAAAATACGGGTGTCTACAGAGCCCCCACTCTGACTGAGGCTTGGACAGGGCGAAAGTCAGAGTAGCTACCAAGTCAATTAAGACCTGGCAGACTTCCGATCGGGTCGTTTATAGTCCATTAGACTCGCGTGAAGGGCTCGCCAGCCATAAGGTAGAAATCATACCTGAGCTGATGATAGTACCTTTGTGGGGAATTGGTCTTGTCGCGTAAGTCCTGGGTGTGCCTGTATGTGGGCCCATCCCGTGCTTAAATTGAGGGAATGTCGTCTTTAGACTTTCCGCTGGGGGGATATATAAACTGTGCGGGCTTGCTTCTGAAGCCTCGAGTTGTACCTGTATCAGTTACATAAAGCTTTGCATGCAACATTTAGGCAGAACACGACTCGCGCTGGGGAATAAAATTTCGGATGATTGAAATATTTTAGAAACAATTTTAGAATGTATTTTTTTTTTTTCGGATTTTGACAGACTACTCGGGATGACTAAATTCCTGTGTCTGTGGGGAAGAGTCGTGAGTCGGGCCTGTATGCTTAGGCCCGCTTGGGCCAAGGAGGCACAGCTGCAGGGGATGCACCAGGGTTTTGATGTTATAAATACATCACCCTGGTTTCTTCTTTGTCACAACCTTCAAAACTTCTTCTTCTCCTCAAAAAAAAAATAAAAAATTATCTCCTTCAAGAAATTTTATCATGGCCATTGACCGTCTGATTGACATGCTGCAAGACTGGGCCCACCGTTTTAGGGAAGCGAGCAAGGTAGCCTTAAGACAGTCAGGCATATTTCAATTGTTCACGTTCCGTCAAATGCACGTGGACCGTCATTTTCTTGATGCCTGTCTGACCTTCTGGGATGACACTTACCACGTTTTCGCCTTCCCTCGGGGCGAAATCTGTCCTCTCCCTGAGGAAATTGCTGCTATAGGAGGGTGGAATCCATTGCTCCGTCCTGCCGTCCCTTTCTCAGTTCGGGACCCCAGGAGGAAATTACGGGAGTTTTTGGGGCTCTCCCATGCTGAAGTATCTCGTATGATTGAAGGGGATACTATTTCTCTGCTTGCCTTAGCTGAGAAGTTCATGAACCCGTATGACATCCGGGTTTCGCCCATTCATAGCCGTAGGGCGTTTGCTTTCTGTATGCTGCACGTGTATGCCTTTGAAGGCCATATAGACCTGCTGTCTTGTATGGATAGCGTTCGCCTTCTCGTCATCGCTGACCTTATGGAGACGGAATGCAGTCCCACGTGGTTGATTACGGGGGAGATCATTCAGGGCTTGGACAACCGAAAGAGGGATGAGTCGGCCCATTTTACTGGGAGCACCCGTCTGTTGCAGGTATATCGCTTTTCCTTTGATTTTCTTTTGATTTTTGATTTTTCAATTTTTCGATTTTTTTTTTTCGCGATATACTGCTACAGGGGGCACTCGATCGAGTCACCCTGGCACTCGATCGAGTGCCCTCGTAAAGGGGTCTACTGCCTCGTTTTAGGGGTGTCACTTGATCGAGTGACCCCGGCACTCGATCGAGTGCCCTCAGGCGAATGCCTACGCTGCTCCGAAATCCTTACGAGCGTTGCTTTTTCTTTTCAGCTTTGGCTATTTGAAAGGTTGTCAAAGATCGAGCCTCCTCCCAACCCGAGTCAATATTGGTTCAACCAGGTGATGACAAGGAGACGGCCTACCGACTCATCCTGCCTTATTACCAAGAAATATTGGGAGGAAGAATTAACATTCCATCGTGGTCCATTGATACGATGGGTGGTTCCATGGTGGCCTATTTATTCTTGGACGGGTTTGGCGCCCTGAGACAAGGCGCTCTACCAGGTGATTTTGTCCCTTAGCCAGACAGTTCACCTCTATCCTGACCGCATACTCATGCAGTATGGGTGGACTCAGCGCATCCCGGAGAACGAGGCAGTTGTGAGTGCACCTACCCAGCTGATCGACATTATGTGCGATACCTGGATTCAGAGGTGGTATGCTCGAGCTACTTGGTCCGTTCCCAAGTCGCTCCATTCTACCTGGGTGTCTTATTCCTATGAAAGGTGGACCAAAGCCGAGACTGCTGAAGCTCGCGCTGCTTTAAAGGTCGATGAGGCCTTCGACCTGCTTCGGCGAGAGAAGATCAAGGATAACAGGGACTTCTTTGATGAAGGAGAGACTCCAGCCCCGATAGCCCGTCTAAAGTTGGGTCAGAGAAAAGGAGACAGGACTCGAGCTAGGGGGTCCGACGCTAGAGGTGCTTGGGGGGAAGTGAGCCCCCAGTCAAATTTGGAGAGGAGACCAGAGGCCAGGCCTTCAGTCCAGGACCGACTTGGTCCTAAGGACAGGTTGCCAGAGCACATACGGGCTCGACTTGGGCCCGTGACAATAGCTGAAGATCCTCTGTCGAAGAAGAGGACTCGGGCTAAGGAGGTTCCCGTGGTTATCCGGGAACGTTCTTCTCCTCCCCGGCGACCTCGGGCTCCACGAGACCCGAAGGACAAGGGCAAGGGCAAGATGCCCGGATACTAGTCTCCGTCATTATTATTATTTAGATATTATTACTATTTTTGTTGTCTGTGTTTATTTCGTGGCTTTTTTGTGTCTTTTGTAATTTTGAATTACCGAGTTTATCGGGTTTTTTTTCTTTGGAATAAAAGTATTATATTAGTGAAGCCGTTCCTGTCCTTTTCATTATTGCGGTGGTTGTGCCCTTTTGAGGGGCTGCCTACGTATCCACAGTTAGTGGAATCAAACCAAACGTAGTTCGGGCGTGGATTTTTTTGCAATTTCGAAATACATCAAGACTATGAGTTCAAGACGTGCGACAGTAGGATAAATAATCCTAACTTATTGACTTGCTTATAAATTTTGAAGAAGATGTTTTTTTTAGATAAATTTTGCAAATGACATTTGAGACAAGGTTTAGGGGTAGTAGCGCTTCAACTGGTCTAGGTTGGTCGGGTTGACAAATTCATTCCCGTCCAGGTCTGTCAGCATTACGGCTCCTCCTGATAGAACCTTCTTGACCAGGTATGACCCAGCCCAATTGGGTTTGAATTTTCCTCTTGGGTCAACCGGTAGTAAGGCACGAACCGATTTTAGGACCAAATCCCCTTCCTTGATATTCCTGGGCCTAACTCTTTTGTTAAAAGCCCGCTTGATTCTTTTTTGATATATTTGGATGTTATTGAGAGCCCGAGACCGTCGTTCGTCCAAGAGAATTAACGAGTCATATCGAGCTTGAACCCAATCTGCTTCGGGCACTTGGCTTTCTAGTAGAATTCTGAGAGACGGTATCTCCAATTCGACTGGCTGGACCGCTTCCATGCCATACGTTAAATAATATGGAGTTGCCCCGGTTGCAGTTCGGATCGACGTCCGGTACCCCCATAGGGCAAAGGGTATTTTGTCGGGCCAGTCCCGATAATTATCAGCCATCTTTTTAAGTATGGTGACAATTGTCTTATTAGCAGCCTCCACCGCCCCATTTGTTTGAGGACGGTAGGGCGAAGATGTATGCCTCTGGATTTTGTATTTTGCTAGCAAAGTAGCGGTTTCGGCTTGGAAGTGGGTCCCGTGATCACTGATAAACTCGTGTGGGATCCCGTACCGGCATATGATTTTATTCTGGATAAATTTGGCTACGCGCTTGGCGTTCAAGACACGATATGATTCAGTCGACCCATTTGGTGAAATAGTCGATAGCCACCAAAATAAAACAGTGACCTCCCGTCCCGGAAGGGTTCACTTTCCCAATTATGTCGATCCCCCATGTCGAAAATGGCCATGGCGAGGTCATGGTGTACAGTAGAGACGACGGCATGTGTTGAACATTACCGAAAATTTGACAATTATGGCAGTGTTTGACATATGATTGACAGTCTGTCTCCATACTGTTCCAGTAGTATCCGAGCCTCATGATTTTTCGGGCTAGCATATGGGCGTTCATATGTTGACCGTTTCACCGTCGTGTACTTCAGCCATCACTTTTTCGGCCTGCGTTTTGTCCATACATAGGAATAATGCCCCCTGTGCCGTCTTTTTGTATAACTGACCGTCGTCCGTACGGATGAATTGGGTGGCCAGTCTTCGCAGGGCTTTCTTGGCCTGATTTTCAGTTCCCGGGGGATATTCTCCCGTTGTCAAATAAATTAGGACAGCCTGATACCAAGGTTCTGGATCGGTGATCTCGATATCTTGAATGGCGTTGACGTATGCCGGCTCGGACCGTCTTTCGACACAGATTGGCATACTGGGCATATGTTCCGGGATATTTAGTAAGGATGCCAATTTGGAAAGTGCATCCGCGAACTGATTTTCTTCACGTGGGAGGTAGATATATTCTACCTTCTGGAATTGTTTCTCTAGAACCCTTACTCGCGTTTGGTAAGCCACGAGATTGGCATTCCGAGTTTTTCATTTTTGAAGGGCTTGATTGATGACTAGGGACGAGTCCCCGTGAACCCGGAGATTTGTAATTCCCAAATCAGCAGCCGCTTGCAACCCGTGGATGCATGCTTCGTATTCGGCCGCGTTGTTTGTCACATCAAAGTCTAATTTGATGGATAACGGGGTGTGCTCCCCTTGTGGTGATATAAGGAGAATACCGACCCCGAACCCTCGAAAGTTGGATGCTCCATCAAAATACAAGTCCCATGTTTCGGTGTCAGTATGGAATATGTCTTCGTCAGGAAAGGCCCAAGTATCGGTATAGCCCTCTTCAGATATCGGGCTGTCGGCGAGGAACTCGGCTACCACCCGGCCTTTGATGGCTTTTAACGGTACAAACTTGAGGTCAAACTCAGCTAGCATTAAAGTCCATCTGGACATTCTTCCATTAAGAATGGGCTTCTCGAACAAGTATTTGATCGGATTCATTTTGGAAAGGACATGTACCTCGTGACTGAGCATGTAGTGCCGGAGCTTTTTAGTGGCCCAGACCAAAGCTAGGCACGTTTTTTCGAGCATTGTATACTTGCACTCATATTCTAGGAACTTTTTACTAATGTAGTAGATAGCCCTTTCTTCTGAATCGACTGTCTGGGCCAGCATAGCCCCCATGGCTGTCTCTGTCGTCGTTAGGTATAACGACAAAGGCAAACCGGGTTGAGGTGGCATTAAAACCGGCGGAGCAGACATGATCTCCTTGATTCTGTCAAAAGCCGTCTGATATTTATCATCCCATAGTACCTGTTCTCCTATCTTCAGTTTCTTGAAAATGGGTTCACATACCATGGTTAGCTTTGAAATAAATCGGCTGATGTATTGGACTTTTCCGAGAAACCCCCTTATTTCTTTTTCGGTCTTGGGTGGTTGCATCTCGGTGATGGCTTTGATTTTAGCTGGGTCGACCTCGATGCCGCGTTGGCTAACGATATGGCCCAGTAATTTGCCTGATGTTACCCCGAAACTGCACTTTTGAGGGTTCAACCTCATGTTGTACTTACGTAATCGGGTGAAAAATTTTCTTAGGGCAGCAACATGCCCATCTCGGTTTTTAGACTTAACAATCATGTCATCCACATAAACCTCCACTTCCTTATGCATCATGCATGTCATGTAACAAGGTCGTGGTTGTTCGTTGATAAGTGGCTCCGGCATTAATGAGCCCAAACGGCATAACGGTATAACAATAAGTACCCCATGGCGTGGTGAAGGTGGTTTTACCCATATCTTCCTCCGCAATCTTGATTTGGTTATACCCGGCATTCCCGTCCATAAATGATAGAAGAGCATGATCAGCCGTGTTGTCCACCAGTATGTCGATGTGTGGCAACGGAAAATCGTCTTTTGGGCTTGTCTTGTTAAGGTCTCGGAAATCTACACATACCCGCACCTTGCCGTCCTTCTTGGGTACCGGCAGGACGTTCGCAACCCAGTCTGGATATTCAGACACTTGTATAAAGCCTGCTTTGAATTGTTTGTCTACCTCTTCCTTGACTTTGAGAGACCACTCGGGCTTCATTCTTCGAAGCTTCTGTTTTACCGGTTTGCACCCATCTTTGATGGATATGCGGCGTTCAGCTATTTCCCGATCTATCCCCGGCATGTCCTTGTAGGACCATGCGAAGACATCCTTGAACTCTTGTAGGAGGTTTATGAATTGTTGTTTCTCCTTGGGATCTAAGGATAACCCTATCTTAAGCATCTGGGGCTCTAAGGTTGTTCCCACATTGATAGACTCGGTTTCTTCGATTACCGGGTCTCGGGATTCCCTTTGTTCTAGTTGCTCGATCAGATGCGGAGGCAAGGACACCTGTTCATCGGGTTTCTCAATGTCATTGCAAAAAAAAAAATTTGAAATTGGAAGTATTTTGAAAATAAGACAAGTCATAAGCGGAACGGTTTTCGTTATTATTGATGGTAAATTTGGAAAACAGCTCAAAGAGAGCGGCCATATGATCATTGGTCAGAGGCGGGATTGGGAGCACTTTCGGGACAGACCCCGAGGCTCCGGTGGTAGTGACTATAGGGAGGGGGGTTACAGTTTGGACTCTAGCACCAGACCCCTTAGACTCGAGTACAGACTCAGACTCAGACTCTGACTCAGACTCGGACTCGGAATCGGTGTCCGGCATGTCTCCTACCCCGGTGGTCAGCTTGTAGACTTGACCCTGGCTGTCGGTCCACTTGATGGTCTTCCTCCAGGCTCTATTTCCAGTATCAGCACCGACCTCTGAGATCAGCTTTGAAGGATCGAACCTGTTGCTTCGAAGGATCAGGTTCACCAGATCTTCCTTGGGGCTCAGAACAGCTTTGTCTTCCCCAAATAAGAGCCCCAGCACGGGCTCAGCCTTGTCAGCTCCCTCCTTGGATTCAGATTGGATAAGGGCGAATATGTCATCCGGAATGTAGTTGCATTCCCGAGCTAGTTCAGTCTCGGGATATGTGATAGTTGGTTGATACAGGCCAACTTGAATAGCCCCAAATACCGGTGTGACGAAATAGTCAGCCAACCTTGGGCTAGGTACCCTTGATGCTGTTGCAAGCTTTCTCAATGCCCGCTCGGACCACATTTCCCGGGGTCACAGCATACCCTAAGCCGAAGTGAGATTCCCCGTCGTTCAGGACTTCAATAATCTTCCCAGCTGGAAGGTATGGCCTCGAGGTAGCCCCCGGTAAATACCCCAAATTTTGCAGCATCATGTCGATGCTTGTGGTGAAATAGGGCCTAAAAAGGTACTCTTCTTCAATCATCCCCACAAAATCGAACCCCCAAAGGTCAGTGCGGTCCGTGGCGTTACAGCTAGCCACGGTCATAGGGGCTGCCTCTAGAGTAATAATGCCGTCTTGCATGGGCATTTTGATCTTTCAGTGAAGAGTATAAGATACCGCCTTTAAAGCATGGATCCATGGTCTTCCTAGGAGCAAATTAAAAGAGGAGGTGACATCGATCACCTGGAATTCTAGCTCCTTTTCAATTGGACCCGTTGTAACTGCTAACTTAACGACCCCAGAAACCGCCTTTGGGCTTCCATCGAAAGCCTGGATAGTGTGGGCAGTTGGTATGTAGTCGGCCTCGGTGATGCCGAGGGCTTTGGCAGTCCTTAGAGGGAGGACATTCACAGCAGACCCGTCGTCGACTAGGGTCATCGGGAGGTACTTACCCCGGCAAATTACCGTGATGTACAGGGCCAGATTGTGAGAGGCCCCAAATGGTGGTAAGTCGGCATCTGAGAAGGTGACTAATGGGCCTTCTTCTTTGGACTTGCCCTTGAGGTAGGGCAAGATGGTGGCTACTATTTCAGTAGGGGTAACCTGGGAGTCGACTTTGATCTGATCGAGAGCCTTAGTAAGTGCCTCTCGGTGTTCTTGTGAGCTAACTAAGAGTTGCCATATGGTGAGGTCAACTCGAGCTCTTTTCAATTGTTTGACAAGAGCCGTATCGGTGCTTGGCTCTTCAATGGCCTCTTCTGTCCTGGCAAGTTCAGTGACGGTTTCCGGGACTGAAATGTCCTTAGAGCTAGTGGCTGAATAAGGACGATCGGCGGTGGTGAGGTGGTTACTGGCTAAAGCCTTGGACTTAGCCTTCCGGATTTCTTCGGGAGTGATAGGGACAGTTTCCCCTTTGGTGAGGTACACATCTTCCTTATCATCGAACCAGATTCCATTGATTTGTGGGATGAGAGGAGAGATAAGGTGAGAACAGTCGATCACCTCACCGGTGAAGATAGCATGAGAGCTAAAGGGGTTGTCCTTGTTGCTTGGCTTGTCCCCGGGTAACGGTATTTTCCCGCTCTCAATTAAATCTTGAATCAGATGCTTCAGCTTCCAACATTTCTCGGTATCATGCCCATTGCCCCGATGATATTGGCAATAGGCTTGGGCATTGTAGCTTTTGGAGCGTTTTTCAACTGGGACTTCCGGAGTTGGGCCTATCGGTTGGACTAGGCCCTTGGAAGACAGCCTTTGTAAGGCATATGTATAGGTAGTCCCTATATCAGTGAATACCCTAGGAGGGGTATTTCTTTTGGATGAGGCATCCAAGAGATTAACCGTATCAAAGATGCGTCGGGTTGCAGCCGGGGGCTTGGTGGTGGATGAGGAAGCCCCTTGGTATCCCTTGCTAGGGGCCTTAGTCAAGCTTTCTAGTCTTAGATCATCTTCAATTCTCATGCCCATTTCAGTAAGAGTGGTGAAATTGGGTATGACAGCATACCGAAGGTGGACCCGGTAGGAAGGGAGGAGGTTCTTGACAAAGGCCTCCACTAAGGTCTTTTCACTGGGCTTATCGACCAGTTTCACACTTTCGGCCCTCCAACGTTGGAGGTATTTGGTAAAGCCCTCCTTAGGTTCTTGGGCCATAACCTCTAGAGACCGCATTGTTGTCTGGATCTCGGTGTTGTCAGCATAGTTCCGAGCAAATTCCGTAGCCACATCATCCCATGTCGAGAACTTCTTTGGGTCTAGCCTGTAGTACCAGGCCTTTGGGTGTTTCTCAAGAGATGCAGCAAAGAGGTTTTTGAACATAGAAGAGTCCACTCCCTTAATAGCCATGAACTCCTTGAAGGCCCATACATGTAGTAACGGGTCTTCAGTCCCTTCAAACATGGGTAAGCCCGTGAGATTCAGGTTCGCGGGCAGCTTGTCACTTACCGGGGAATACTCTCGGCTATTCTCCCGATGGATATTGTTACTTCCAGTTAAGTGAACTTGTTCTTCTAGTCGGCGGACCGAGCTAACTAGTTCAGCTAGAGGTTCCGTAACCCCGGTATTCGGAGTCCTTTGCTCCACTGCAGCTAAATGAGCAATGATAGCAATTTGACCGGCCCTCATTTCTGTCAGTTGGGCCTCAATGTCGGTTTGTTTGTTGACCATGGCATCCACGGAGGTCTTCAAACTGTTCAGAGTTGCTTCCATCTTGCGACTGTATCTGGTGGACGGTGGCCTGTCTGTAAGAACACAGCGCAATCAGAAACTGAAACCGGACCTTGGAACCAAAATAGTACATCCCGAGCAGGGAAAAGACTAAAAAGACTTGAAAGAGACTTTTAGACGGGTGACTCGTGGATGACGGGCTTTCCTTAGGATTCGACGGGTGGGCCGAATCCTGTTTGAAGGAAGGTCAAAGTGAGACGTCCCCAGACTTTGGACTCAAATGTGTAGACGGGCCCTCCTTTGTAGGAATTTGTCCTACGTAGGTGGGCCTTGCCTTAGTCTAATAAGGCGGACTGGGGTAGGGAAGAAACTCGTGATATAAGATCGACAGAGTTTTGACGCTAAAGACCTCGATGACTTATGACATGACCCGACACTGCTAAATACGGGAAGTCCTAAGAGGGAGGAAAGTTTTGAAAAGGATTATTTTTGGAAAGTCCGAGAAAGCTCGGGGAAAGGCCCGATTTTTTTCAAGAAAATCGGAAAGTGCATCGGGCCTTGGTTTTGAAAGTTCGAAAATATTTTCGAGTTTTGAATTGGGCAGCATACCGGCTAGAAAGTGGGCTATTTTGAGTAAAATCATAAGTCCTAAATTCGGTATGTGTCCTGGGTTTTGAAATTTGAATATATTTTTTGAAAAGATGCATTTTTGAAAATGACGGTTTTTTGAAAAACGACACGGAAACCAAGCAACAAATAGTCACGCAAGCATTATAACGACGCCATGTATGCTTTATACTAAGTCTCGGTCGGTCTATAGAGGGTCTATGCCAGTGCTCATAGTCTAGACGAGAAACGGGACGAACTTCCTAAGTCGAGTTGAGCTTAGAACATGCCGCAAAGTCCATACGAATCGACTATGAACACCTTTAACGTATCCAAGGCGGAATACATCGTGGTATAGTGGGACATCGGTCACCAGTACCGGCCCGGGAAAATATGGGTTATGCATGAACCGTAAAACTAAAACGCATATTGTATTTGTCAAACGATTTCTATTCGAGTCTCACCCTAAGGATGCCGATGGTTAGGCACTCATCGATTAATCCCCAGCGGAGTCGCCAAATTGTGAACATGACGTAGGTCCACCCCGACGCGGCCACGCGCGGGTTTGGGTAGGCGAATGTATCTCCATATGAGAATGGATCGAATTGAAATTTAAGTCGAAATGGAGTCGCCACCGAATTTTATGGTTATTCGGAACCCTTCGAGCCCACTCTATATCGCTATGGACCATACACAAAGTATGGCCCATTTCGGTTTTAGAGTTTATTGGGCTCGTCCCTTTGCATTGCGATACCGATACCATCTATAACGGTAATCGTGTAAAGAATGACTCTCTTGCGCCAACGGTTTCGGGCATCCGGAAACCGAGGTTCTGAGTAAGGGGTGAGGGTACGTGTTGGGAAGCCCACTAAGGACACCCAACCCCGCCCGCACATAGCGGCCTCTACTAAGACATCGTTTGACTTTCTAATATGCGCGTTAGTGATTCGGTGAAATGATATGCAAACAGCGTTTTAGCTAAGCATGCGAATTAAATGTGAGCTACGTCATTTTAATGCATCTAATTTATTGTCGAAGTGATTTAGCATGCGAGGGTTCATTTATAAACGGTAAAACGTAAATAAATAAAGCAAAGCAAAATAAATCGGTTACAAGTTACACGGGCGGAATACAACCCGGAATTCACAATACGACGAACAATAATATAGAATAATCGAAATACATAATTGTAGACACCCGCATTTTGACTGCCACGTGTCTATGGTAGTCTCCGAAAAACACCCGATGATGATCGGACGCAAACGTGACTTGGTATACTCAGACTTGGGCTCGGAATCAATAATATCCGACATGGACTTTTAGCGGAGTAAAAATCTCACAAAACAGACCTCAAATTCTGGCCCAGTGGGTCGTTCCGAGCAAAATAAGACTAATTTGGGTCAAAACCGACACCAAAGATAAATCCCATCTTTTGGCGACCGGGTCAAAACCCGGTCAAAGACGAAACCGTCTCATAAAACAGCCAAATTCATTCCCGAAAGCTGGCGCACAAAATCCAAATTCAAAAAATCAATCAAAACAACAAAATCAATTCTTTCCTTCTTTCTGTCGATTTGTTTGACCCACTCGATCGAGTGGATTGACCCACTCGGTCGAGTGGAGCGCCTTAAACCGGGTTTGGCCCGTTTTCAAAGGCACTCGATCGAGTGCACTAGGGCCACTCGATCGAGTGCCCTTATGTCGTGGGGTAACGCCTATAAATACCCCACGACTCCCATTCATTTGCAAGGATTTTTCCAAAGGCATTAACCCTACATTTCCAACCCTAATTCACCTATACTCTCTACAATACATCCCTAGTGATACTACACAAAAAAACCGAGCTTTTCGTCTCTCGAAAGCCGACGTAACACGCACACACACCCACACACACCATAACTCGCGTACATCCTCGATACTCCGGCGTCCCGTCGCTATTTACGAGTCCATTTCCGAGGCCTATACTTAGCATGTATGTTGAGGGTGTCCTAAACCCCATTTCGACCTCTATTACTCCGTCATTTTATTTACTTTATCGCATTTCGTATCATAACCATAATCGTAGCACTAACACTAACACTAACGTTTTTATACTTTTTGCATTTTCATTTTTGTATCATCTTTTATTACTAATATCGTCATCATACCGCGTATATATATATTAATATCAAATCTCGGTTTTAAATCCGTTTGACTATGATGTTTGCCTAAAGTCCGTCTAATCCCTTTACGAGCAACGAGGGAGTTGGAGCCCTTTCGAGGAGCCCCGCCCCAACGTACTCAAGGGCGTGACGCGGTCGCAATCGGTCATAGTTGAACGTATTCAATCCCATTTCTATAATTAGTGCGGAACCCGTTGACGCGAAAACCGACATCACATAACTCGAAAGAGTTAGTTCCGATGTCGTGACGTAGAGGGAAGCATTTCGTCACTAATTCAAATTTTCTAGTATAACGATAAACATTTTCCTAAAACTCCGATAACGGTATTATAATCGTTCATACACGATTATAGTACCGGAGGCCAAGTTAAATACGAATCATGCGATATTCGTATTTGGTTTGGCCGACTATCGATTTTAAGTTATAAAACGAAACGAGTTATCACTCGTACAAGGGCTACTCGACCGAGTACGTATGCTACTCGATCGAGTAGCACCCAAAAAAATGGGCAGTAGCCACGTAAAGGACGCACTCGACCGAGTCAGCCCACGACTCGATCGAGTGGGTCCTGTAACACATAAAACCGAGGGGTTTGACACATACTTCAAGCCCCGTCCTTTTATCGACTTTAGTCATCACGTGTAAAGACAATCACGTGATCCCCCCTATTTTCAAAACCCATGTACATCACGACACGTAGAACGACTTTGATCAATTTTTGACATGATAAGTCGGGACAGGACTACGGGATATGAGATCGGGCTAGCAATATGCCACAGTCTCATGTTTCCGTCCTTCGTTTAGTACACGACATAATGTGTATTTAGTCGGGGTTAGTCCATCTACATATTTCGCGGTCTAGTTTACATACGGGTCCGTTTCTGTCATTATTTTGTGTTATTTTTATTTTGTTTATTATTTTTACGTAATGTTGTATTGTGAATTCCGGGTTGTATTTCTGCCCGTGTAACTTGTACGTTATTTTTATTTCCTTTCGAGCTTTATTTATTTACTTGCTTTACGCTTTATAAATGAACCTCGCATGCTAAATCATTTCGACCATAATTAAGATGCATTAAATGACGTAGCTCACACATAATTCACATGCTTAGCTCGAAAACGCTGTTTGCATATCATTTAATTATTTTACTAGCGCGCGTACACGAACACGAACGATGTCTTAGTAGAGGCCGCCATGTGCGGGCGGGATTGGGTGTCCTTAGTGGGCTTCCCAACACGTACCCTCACCCCTTACTCAGAACCTTTGGTTTCCGGATGTCCGAAACCCTTGGCGCACGAGAGTCATTTTATATACGAAAGCCGGTGTAAACGGTATCGGTATAACAATGCAAAGGGACGAGCCCCATAAACTCTGAAATCGAAGTGGGCTTACTTTGTGTATAGCCCATGACGGCATAGAGTGGGCTCGTATGGTTCCGAATAACCACAAAATTCGGTGGCGACTCCATTTTGACTTAAATTTCGAACCCGAGAACAATCTTACCACAAGATTCATTCGCCTACCAAAACCCGCGCGTGGCCGCGTCGGGGTGGACCTACGTCATGTCCACAATTTGGCGACTCCGCTGGGGATACCTGATGTACCACATGTCATCGGGGTTCCTAGGGTGAGACTCGAAGAGAAATCGTTCGTAGATTAGTGTGCGCGCATTAGTTTAATGATTCATGCATAACCCAAATTTGCCCGGGCCGGTTACTTGTGACCGACGTCCCACTATACCACGGTGCATTCCTACATGGGTGCGCTAAAGACATCGATGGTGGAACTCGTCTGGGTTTTGCGGCATGTCCTAAGACCAACTCGGCTTAGGGAGTCCGTCCTAAACACGAGAAAGCCATCGTTGTTGGTATAGACCCTATTTTGACCGACCGAGACTTAGTGTAATACATACATAAGCGTCGTTATAATGCTTGTTTGACTACGTGCTACTTGGTTTCCGTGTCATTTTTTTTCAAAAAAAAAACACGTCTTTCAAAATTGCATCTTTCCAAAAATACCCACTTTTCGAAAAACCCAAAATACTGTCCATTTCGGGACCCCTCTTTCCAAAACGCCCAAATTTGAAAAACCCGAAATGCTGCCCATTTCGGGACTCATCCTTTTCAAAATATCCAACTTTCAAAAATATCGAAATGCCGCCGAAATTTAGGATCAACGATTTGACTCAAAATATCCTTTTCTTTAGTCGGCATGCTGTCCGTTTTAACTCTCGAATTTCCGACACCGTTTTGATTTTCTGAATTTCTTCAAAATTCTAATCTTGGTTTTTGAAGTTCCGCTTTTCATTTTCGAACTATCGGAAATTCACCCTTTACATATTCCAACTTCAAACCTCCAACTTTCCTAAAATAGACCTTCCCTATTGTAGGACCTACCGTCTATCCGTGTGTCAGGTCTTTGCATAGTACGTAGAGGGTTTATAGCGTCGAAACCCCGCCGATCTTATATCACGAGTTTCCCCCCTTTCCCGAGTCCGCCTTATTCGTCAAGGCACGACCAACCCGCGTGGGGCATACCCCTACAAAGGAAAGTCCGTCCATACACTCGAGTCAAAAGTCTGGGGAATAATATCACGTGGACCTTCCTTCGAACGGGACTAGGCCCACTAGGCCAAAATCCTAAGGAAGTCATACCACCTACGAGTCATCCGTCTAGGTGTCTTTCTCGAGTCTTTTCCACTCAGTCCTTTTCTTTTGGGTCGCTCGGGATGAACTTTTTTTCTATGGTTCCAAGATCTGGGTTCGGTTTCTGATTACGTGGTGTTCTTACAGACAGGCCACCGGCAACCAGACACACTCGCAGGATGGAAGCTACTTTAGGCAGTCTGAAAACCTCTGTGGACGCCATGGTCGACAAACAGGCCGACATCGAAGCCCAACTGCATGAAATGAGGGCTGGTCAAATTGCTATCATCACTCGTTTGGCTGCAGTGGAGCAAAGGACTCCAAATACGGGGGTTACGGAACCTTTGGCTGAACTGGTTAGCTCGGTTCGCCAATTGGAAGAGCAAGTTCATTTGACTGGGGTAACAATATCCATCGGGAGAATAGTCGTGAGTATAACCCGTTAAGTGACAAGCTGCCCGCAAACCTGAACCTCACCGGTTTGCCCATGTTTGAAGGGACTGAAGACCCGTTACTACATGTACGGGCCTTCAAGGAGTTCATGGCCATCAAAGGGGTGGACTCTACCATGTTCAAGAGCCTTTTTGTTGCGTCTCTTGAAAAGCACCCTCGGGCCTGGTACTACAGGCTAGACCCGAAGAAATACCCTACTTGGGATGATGTGGCCACCGAGTTCGCTCGGAACTATGCTGACAACACCGAGATCCAAACCACAATGAGATCTCTGGAGGTTATGGCCCAAGAGCCGAAAGAAGGTTTTACCAAATACCTTCAACGCTGGAGGGCCGAGAGTGTGAAACTGGTCGATAAGCCCAGTGAGAAGACTTTGGTGGAGGCTTTTGTCAAGAACCTCCTCCCATCCTACCGGGTTCACCTCCGATATGCTGTCATACCCAATTTCACCACCCTTACTGAAATGGGTATGAGGATCGAAGATGACTTAAGACTGGAAGGCCTCACTAAGGCCGTTGCCAAGGGTTACCAAGGGGCTTCTTCCTCCACTACCAAGCCCCAAGCTGCAGCTCGCAGCATTTTCGACGCGTTTAATCTACTAGATGCCCCGTCCAAGAAGAACACTCCACCTCAGGTTTTCACTGATATAGGTACCACCTATACTTATGCCTTACAAAGGCTATCCTCTAAAGGCCTAATCCGACCGATAGGCCCAACTCCTGAAGTTCCGGTCGAGCGACGCTCCAAGAACTACAATGCTCAGGCCTATTGCCAGTACCACCGGGGCAATGGGCATGATACCGAGAAGTGCTGGAAGCTGAAGCACTTGATTCAGGACTTGATCGAAAGCGGTAAAATCCCGCTACCCAGTGATAAGCCCAGCAACAAGGAGAACCCTTTCAGCTCCCACGCCATCTTTACCGGGGAGGTGATTGATTGCTCTCACCTTATCTCTCCCTTTATCCCGCAAGTGAACGGGATCTGGTTCGATGACGAGGATGACGTCTACCTCGCCAAAGGGGAAGCTGTCCCCATCACCTCCGAGGAGATTCGAAGGACTAAATCCCGAGTCCTAACTAGTAACCACCTTGGTCGTCCCTATCAAGCCACTAGCTCTAGGGACACCTCTATCCCGACAACCGTCACTGAGCCATTCAGGACGGAAGTCGCCCCCGAGGAGCCAACTGCTGAAACGGCCCTCGTAAAGCAGCTGAAGAGGACCCGAGTTGACCTCACTATATGGCAACTCCTAGTCAGCTCACAAGAGCATCGAGATGCACTTACAAAGGCTCTCGATCAAATTAAGGTTGACTCTTTGGTTACCCCTGCTGAGATGGTAGCCACGGTCCTGCCCCACCTGAAGGGCAAAGCCAAGGAAGGAGGTCCGATGATCACTTTCTCCGAAGCCGACCTACCGCCATTCGGGGCCTCCCATAATCTGGCCCTCTACATTACGGTGGTTTGCCGAGGAAAATACCTCCCTATTACCCTGGTTGATGATGGGTCCGCTGTGAATGTCCTTCCTCTAAGGACCGCAAAAGCCCTCGGCATTACCGAGGCTGACTATATCCCGACTGCTCAGACCATCCAAGCCTTCGATGGGAGCCCAAAGTCGGTAGCTGGGGCCGTGAAACTGACCGTCATAACGGACCCGATAGAGAAGGAGCTCGAATTTCAGGTGATCGACGTCACCTCATCATTCAACTTGCTCCTAGGTAGGCCTTGGATCCACGCGGTCAAGGCAGTATCCTCCACCCTTCATTGAAAGATCAAGATGCCTCTGCTCAACGATGTTATTACCTTAGAGGAAACCCCCATGACTGTGGTTAGCTGTAACGCCACAGGACGCACGGACCTCTGGGGGTTCGATTTTGTGGGGATGATCGAGGAAGAGTACCTCTTTAGGCCTTACTTCACTACGAGCATCGACACGATGCTCCAAAACCTAGGGTACTTTCCGGGGCTACCTCTCGACCCGATCTTCCAGCTGGGAAGATCATCGAGGTTCTCAAAGACGAAGAATCTCACTTTGGTCTCGGTTATGCCATCACTCCCGACAATGTTGTCCGGGCAGGAATTGAGAAGGCCTGGAACATTATTAAGGGTATCTACTTGAGCCCTTATAGCCCACGGTTGGCTGACTACTTTGTCACACCGGTGTTTGGGGCTATCCAGGTTGGTCTATACAACCCAATGCTGTGCAGCTCGGGACCCACTTGGCCCGGGACTGCAACTATATTCCGGATGATGTGTTCGTCCTCATCCAGTCCAACGGAGCTGAAGATGCTGAGCCCGCGCTAGGGCTACTTTTCGGGGAAGACACCGTAGCCCCAACTCCAAAGGAAGACCTGGTCAACCTGATTCTTCGCAGCAACATGTTCGACCCGACCAAGCTGATCTCGGATGTTGGTTCCGAGACGGGAAACAGGGCCTGGAGAAAGACTGTCAAGTGGACTGACAGTCAGGGAAGGATCTACAAGCTGGTCACCGGAGAGGGAGACCTGCCTGAGTCTGAGTCTGAGTCCGAGTCTGAGTCGGAGTCTGAGTCAGAGTCTGAGGTCGAGTCTAGGGAAGTCGGTGCTAGAGTCACTCCTGTAACCTCTCTCCCTTTTATCATTCCTGCTGCTGGCACTTCGGGGTCAGTCCCGAGTGCCCTACCAATTCCGCCACTGACCAATGATCAGATGGCTGCTCTCTTTGAGCTGTTCTCCAAATTTTCAATCAATAATAACAACCGTTCTGCTTACGACTTGTCTCTTTCAAATTCTGCTTTTAAAAATGTTTTATGCTATGACATTGAGAAATCAGACGAACAGGTACCCTTACCTCCGCATCTGATCGAGCAACTAGAGCAAAGGGAGTCCCGAAACCCGGTGATCTAAGAAACCGAGTCCATAAATATGGGAACAACCTTAGAGCCTCAGACACTTAAGATAGGGTTATCCCTAGATCCCGAGGAGAAACAACAGTTCATAAGCCTCCTCCAAGAGTTCAAGGATGTCTTCGCATGGTCCTACAAGGACATGCCGGGGATAGACCGGGAAATAGCCGAGCACCACATACCAATCAAAGACGGGTGCAAACCGGTCAAACAGAAACTTCGCGGAATAAGGCCCGAATGGTCTCTCAAGGTAAAAGAGGAAGTCAACAAACAGTTCAAAGCCGGCTTCATAAAGGTATCCGAGTATCTGGACTGGGTGGCAAACATCGTGCCGGTTCCTAAAAAGGACGGTAAGGTGCGAGTATGTGTAGATTTTCGGGATCTTAATAAGGCAAGCCCGAAAGATGATTTTCCGTTACCACACATCGACATACTGGTGGATAACACGGCCGATCATGCCCTTCTATCATTCATGGATGGGTATGCCGGGTATAATCAAATCAAGATGGCGGAAGAAGATATGAGTAAGACTACCTTTACCACACCTTGGGATACTTACTGCTATACCGTCATGCCATTCGGTCTCATTAATGTCGGAGCCACATATCAGAGGACCGCTACCACTTTATTACACGACATGATGCATAAAGAGGTAGAAGTTTATGTAGACGACATGATCGTCAAATCCAAAGAACGGGACGGTCACATCACCGCCCTAAGAAAATTCTTCACTCGGCTGCGCAAGTACAATATGAGGCTAAACCCTCAAAAATGCAGTTTTGGGGTAACATCAGGCAAATTACTGGGTCATATCGTTAGCCAACGAGGTATCGAAGTCGACCCAGCTAAAATCAAAGCCATTACCGAGATGCAACCTCCTAAAACCGAAAAAGAAATAAGGGGATTCCTCGGGAAAGTCCAGTATATTAGTCGGTTCATTTCCAAGTTAACCATGGTGTGTGAACCAATCTTCAAGAAACTGAAAGTAGGGGAACGGGTACTATGGGATGACAAGTGCCAAGCTGCTTTCGACAGGATCAAGGAAATATTGTCTGCTCTGCCAGTCTTAATGCCACCGCAACCCGGTTTGCCTCTAACGTTATACCTAACAACGACCGAGACAGCCATGGGGGCCATGCTGGCTCAGACGGTTGACTCCGAAGAAAGAGCCATTTAGTACATCAGCAAGAAGTTTTTAGAGTATGAATGCAAGTATACCATGCTCGAAAAGACGTGCTTGGCTCTAGTCTGGGCCACCAAGAAACTCCGACATTATATGCTCAGTTACGAGGTCCATGTGCTATCCAAGATGGACCCCATCAAATACATCTTCGAAAAGCCCGTTCTCAACGGCCGAATCTCTAGATGGACTTTAATGCTGGCAGAATTCGACCTGAAATTTGTGCCACTGAAGGCTATCAAGGGGCGAGTAGTAGCTGAATTCCTCGCCGACAGCCCGGTAACCAAAGAAGGACGCATCGACATTTGGTCCTTCCCAGATGAAGATATTTTCCATACCGATACTGAAACATAGGACTTATACTTCGATGGAGCATCTAATTTTCGAGGGTTCAGAGTCGGGATCCTCCTAATTTCACCAAAAGGGGAACATGCTCCCGTCTCCATCAAACTGGACTTTGATGTTACCAATAATGCAGCAGAGTACGAAGCATGCATTTACGGGCTACAAGCCGCCGCCAATCTGGGGATCACAAATCTCCGGGTACATGGTGACTCATCCTTGGTCATTAACCAAGCACTTCAAAAATGGAAGACTCGAAATGCTAATCTCGTGGCCTACCAGGCACGAGTAAGGGATCTCGAGAAACAATTCCAAAAGGTAGAGTACATATACCTACCCCGGGAAGAGAATCAGTTTGCAGATGCACTCTCAAAATTGGCATCTTTGCTGAACATTCCCGACCACGTGACCAGTATGACGATTTGCGTCGAAAGACGCTCCGAGCCGGCGTACATTTGCGACATCGAAGATATTGAGATAACTGATCCCGAACCATGGTACCAAGCTGTGTTAAAATACCTAACAAACGGAGAATACCCTCCCGGGACGGAAGGCCAAGCCAAGAAAGCCTTGCGAAGGCTAGCCACCCAGTTCATCCGTACCGACGACGGGCAACTGTACAAAAAGACGGCACAGGGGGATCTTCTCCTTTGTGTTGACAAGTATAAGGCTGAAAAGGTTATGGCCGAAGTACATGATGGTGAAAACGGCCCACATATGAATGCCCACATGCTGGTCCGGAAAATCATGAGGCTCGGTTATTACTGGAACACTATGGAAGCCGACTGCCGGTCATATGTCAAACATTGTCATAACTGTCAAATCTTTGGCAATGTGCAACATATGCCGTCATCACTGCTTTATACCATGACGTCACCCTGGCCATTCTCGACGTGGGGTATCGACATAATCGGGAAAATAAATCCCTCAGGTACTGGTGGACACTGCTTTATCTTAGTAGCTATCGACTATTTCACCAAATGGGTCGAAGCTGAATCATATCGCATTCTCAATGCTAAGCATGTCGCCAAGTTTATCCAAAACAAGATAATATGCCGGTATGGGATTCCGTCTGAATTTATCAGTGATCACGGGACTCATTTTCAAGCCGAGACTGCGGCCCTGCTGACCAAGTATAAGATCCAAAGGCATACTTCCTCGCCTTACCGCCCCCAAACAAATGGAGCAGTAGAGGCGGCCAACAAAACAATTGTCACCATACTCAAAAAGATGGCTGATAATTACCGGGACTGGCCCGATAAAATACCATTTGCCCTGTGGGGATACCGAACGTCAATTCGCACCGCAACCGGGGCGACGCCGTATTACCTAACCTATGGGATGGAGGCAGTCCAACCAGTTGAGCTGGAGGTACCGTCCCTCAGGATTCTGCTAGAAAGCCAAGTACCCGAAGCTGACTGGGTTCGAGCACGATATGACTCATTGGTTATACTAGACGAGCGACGATCTCGTGCCCTCAATAATATCTAAATCTATCAGAAGCGGATCCAACGAGCCTTCAACAAAAGGGTAAGGCCCAGGAACATTAAGGAGGGCGATCTAGTCCTTAAGTTTGTTCGAGCTCTACTACCAGTTGACCCGAGGGGAAAATTCAAACCCAATTGGGCTGGGCCATATCTGGTGAAGAAAATCCTATCACGGGGAGCAGTGATGCTGACGGACCTGGACGGGAATGAGTTTGTCAACCCAACCAACTTGGACCAGCTGAAGCGTTACTACCCTTAGCCATTTCTCAATGTCATTAGCAAATTTTATCAAAATCATTTTTTTACAAAAAGCAAGTCAATGAGCTAGAATTACTTATCCTACTGTCGCAAACATCTTGAACCAATAGTCTTGGTGTAATTCGAGATTGCAAATTTAATAAGCCTGAACTACGTTTGGTTTGATTCTGCTAATCGCGGATACGTAGGCAACCCCTCAAAAGGGTACAACCAATGCAATCAAGAAAAGACAGGAGCGGTTTAATAATAACTTCTTTTATTAATTCAAAAAAAAAATCCCGATAAACTCGGGAAATTACAAAATGCAGGAATTCAAAAAAAAAGGGCACACAACAAAAATAATAATAATACTTAAATAATAATAAAGGTAAAGGACTCGGCATTTAGGGCATCTTGCCCTTCCCTTTGTCCTTAGCCTCCTTGGCCGTCCACTGGCGACGACGCGGAGGAGAGCGTTCCCGAATCACCACAAGAACATCTCTAGCCCGGGCTCGATTGTTTGAGCCCGACTCCTCTATCACATCAATAGGCCCAAGTCGGGCCCTCACGGGCTCAGGGAGCCGGTCACGCGGACCTAATCGGTCCCGGGCCGCCAACCTCGGCCCGAGGCGTCTCTCCAAGTCAGTCTGCCCCCGAGTGCTGCTAGAACCGACTTCCTTAGATCGAGTCTTAGTTTGTGACTTAAGACCCGATTCGTCCCGGACTGTAGCTTCAGGAATATCTCCCCCGGTGAAGAAGTCCCTATTGTCCTTCGCCGTCTTGCGATGGACCAATTCAAAAGCCTCATCAAGTTTTAAGGCCTTGCGAGCTTCCTCGGACTCCTCAGAAGTCCATTTCTGGTAAGCCCGTGACACCCAAGCGGATTGGCAAGGGCTGGGTATAGTCCATGTAGGATGAGTGAACCATCTCTGCAACCAGGTGTCGCACATAGCGTCCGTCAATTGGAGCGAGACGCTGATAATGGCTTCAGTCTCAGGGATGCGCTGAGACAAACCGAACTGCCTCAGGAGACGGTCCGGGTAAATATGAACTGTCCAGTCTAGGGACAGAATCACCAGGTAGCGAGCTTGGTCTCTCTTGGCCAGGCCAGCCAACTTCGATAGGAACCACCAAGCAACGGTCCACCTAATCAAGGGACCCCCGTGAAACACCAGCTCTTCATCCCAGTAAGCTCGCTTTATTTGATGACTCGAGCTTATCCGCCGCCTTCGAGAGCTGATCTGACTGCTCCGATAATTGGGAATGCTCAGAGGGGTCTCTATGATTGACAGTCGTTCCGACAACCATATCTGAAAAGTATACATAAGCTTCGTAAGCAACCGGGTGGTCCGCTACAGCCCACTCGATCGAGTACAGCAGCTGACTCGATCGAGTAAGCCCTCAAAAAACGGGCAGTAGCTCGACGAAGATGTCACTCGATCGAGTGACAAGTCCACTCGATCGAGTGACTTACGGACTTCAGGAATTTTACGAAAAAAAAAAAAATCGAGGTGTATACCTGCAGAATACGGGTACTTCCCGTCAGCCGTCGGGTTGGGTCGAGCCGCCTAGCGTCCAGACCCATGATGATCTCCCCAGTGGCTAGCCAAGCAGGGCTATGACCAGTCTCCATCTGGTCAACCACTCCAATCAGTCTGATTTGACCCCTGCATGAGTCGAGTTCCATCAGCCCTTCAAAGACATAGCAGTGCAGCATGCAAAAGGCAAATGCCCTACGCCTGTGAGCAGGGGTGGCCCTCACATCCCGGGGATTCATAAATTTGTCAGCCAGGTCGAACAGGGAAACAGTATTCCCCCGTACCATCCGATCTGTCTCAGCATGAGACAGGCCTAAGAATTCCCTTAGCCTTCTTCTCGGGTCCGGGTAGAACGGAGGAATAGCTGGCTGAACAGCAGGGCTCCAACCACCTATAGCCGCAACCTCCTCGGGTAAAGGGCATATTTCTCCCCGCGGGAACGTGAATACGTGATGGGTGGTATCCCAAAACGACAAGCAGGCGTCCAGGAAATGCGAGTCAGTTATTAGACGCTGGAGAGGGAATAGATTGACAATTCCCATCTGGGTCAGTCGGACCTTTTCCTCATCCCGAAAATGTTGGGACCACGCGAGAAGCATAGCTGTCAAGTGATCGATACCCATGATAGGAATTTCTAGTTTTCTTGGAAGTCTAAAAGATTTTGAGAAGGAAAAGAAGAATTTGAGTTGAGATGCAGAAAACTGAAGCAAGGATTCTCATATTTATAATGAGAAAACCTAACTGAAAACCTAACTACTCTGCCTCCTCAGCAAACTGGGCCCTATGCGCACGCATGCCTGATTTCAAACTAGAACCCAGAATAGGAATCAAGCCGTCCCGAGCTTTCCTAAGAGTCTCTAAAAATTTTCTGTGATCAAATTTCTTCGCAATAAAAAAAAAATATATCTTTTCAAAATTTTGTCCCTTCAAAAAATTCAAATATTTTTATCTCTCCAACACGAGTCAGTGTTTTGCCTATGTGTTACATATTATATGTCAGCATACAGGTACACTCCAGACTTCAAAAGCAAGTCTCCGCGAAGCTATTAAATTCCCCAACGAAGTCAGCTTTTCCCCGGTATGCTACATCCAAGGTGTGATGTGTCGGCATACGGGTGCACCTACCCCCCAAAAGAGGCAAGCTTTACTCCCCACGGAGCATCATCATAAGCTCAGGTACGACTCAAGGCTTCGAAAGCAAGCTCGTACAGCTCATATATTTCCCCAGCGGAACGCCCGAGGCGGCATTTTTTCCGAAATGGTACGGGATGGGCCCACATATAGGCGCGCCCAGGACTTAGGCTACAAGTCTGACTCCCCGTGGAGCTATCGTCATCAGGACAGGTATGACCCTCTACTTATGGCTGGCGAGCTCTTCACGCAAGTCCACTGGACTATAAACGACCCGACCGGAAGTCTACCAGGTCTTAACGGACTTGGTAGCTATTCTGACTTTCGCCTTGTCCAAGCCTCAGTCAGAGTGGGGGCTCTGTAGACACCCGCATTTTGACTGCCATGTGTCTATGGTAGTCTCCGAAAAATACCCGATGATGATCGGACGCAAACGTGACTTGGTATACTCGGACTTGGGCTCGAAATCAATAATATCCGACATGGACTTTTAGCGGAGTAAAAATCTCACAAAACAGACCTCAAATTCAGGCCCAGTGGGTCGTTCCGAGCAAAATAAGACTAATTTGGGTCAAAACCGACACCAAAGATAAAACCGTCTCATAAAACAGCCAAATTCATTCCCGAAAGCTGGCGCACAAAATCCAAATTCAAAAAATCAATCAAAACAACAAAATCAATTCTTTCCTTCTTTCTCTCGATTTGTTTGACCCACTCGATCGAGTGGATTGACCCACTCGGTCGAGTGGAGCGCCTTAAACCGGGTTTGGCCCGTTTGCAAAGGCACTCGATCGAGTGCACTAGGGCCACTCGATCGAGTGCCCTTATGTCGTGGGGTAACGCCTATAAATACCCCACGACTCCCATTCATTTGCAAGGATTTTTCCTAAGGCATTAACCCTACATTTCCAACCCTAATTCACCTATACTCTCTACAATACATCCCTAGTGATACTAAACAAAAAAACCGAGCTTTTCGTCTCTCGAAAGCCGACGTAACACGCACACACACCCACACACACCATAACTCGCGTACATCCTCGATACTCCGGCGTCCCGTCGCTATTTACGAGTCCATTTTCGAGGCCTATACTTAGCATGTATGTTGAGGGTGTCCTAAACCCCATTTCGACCTCTATTACTCCGTCATTTTATTTACTTTATCGCATTTCGTATCATAACCATAATCGTAGCACTAACAATAACACTAACGTTTTTATACTTTTTGCATTTTCATTTTTTTATCATCTTTTATTACTAATATCGTCATCATACCGCGTATATATATATATATATATATATATATATATATATATATATTAATATCAAATCTCGGTTTTAAATCCGTTTGACTATGATGTTTGCCTAAAGTCCGTCTAATCCCTTTACGAGCAACGACGGAGGTGGAGCCCTTTTGAGGAGCCCCGCCCCAACGTACTCAAGGGCGTGACGCGGTCGCAATCGGTCATAGTTGAACGTATTCAATCCCATTTCTATAATTAGTGCGGAACCCGTTGACGCGAAAACCGACATTACATAACTCGAAAGAGTTAGTTCCGATGTCGTGACGTAGAGGGAAGCATTTCGTCACTAATTCAAATTTTCTAGTATAACGATAAACATTTTCCTAAAACTCCGATAACGGTATTATAATCGTTCATACACGATTATAGTACCGGAGGCCAAGTTAAATACGAATCATGCGATATTCGTATTTGGTTTGGCCGACTATCGATTTTAAGTCATAAAACGAAACGAGTTATCACTCGTACAAGGGCTACTCGACCGAGTACGTATGCTACTCGATCGAGTAGCACCCAAAAAAATGGGCAGTAGCCACGTAAAGGACGCACTCGACCGAGTCAGCCCACGACTCGATCGAGTGGGTCCTGTAACACATAAAACCGAGGGGTTTGACACATACTTCAAGCCCCGTCCTTTTATCGACTTTAGTCATCACGTGTAAAGACCATCACGTGATCCCCCCCTATTTTCAAAACCCATGTACATCACGACACGTAGAACGACTTTGATCAATTTTTGACATGATAAGTCGGGACAGGACTACGGGATATAAGATCGGGCTAGCAATATGCCAGAGTCTCGTGTTTCCGTCCTTCGTTTAGTACACGACATAATGTGTATTTAGTCGGGGTTAGTCCATCTACATATTTCGCGGTCTAGTTTACATACGGGTCCGTTTCTGTCATTATTTTGTGTTATTTTTATTTTGTTTATTATTTTTACGTAATGTTGTATTGTGAATTCCGGGTTGTATTTCTGCCCGTGTAACTTGTACGTTATTTTTATTTTCTTTCGAGCTTTATTTGATTACTTGCTTTACGCTTTATAAATGAACCTCGCATGCTAAATCATTTCGACCATAATTAAGATGCATTAAATGACGTAGCTCACACATAATTCACATGCTTAGCTCGAAAACGCTGTTTGCATATCATTTAATTATTTTACTAGCGCGCGTACACGAACACGAACGATGTCTTAGTAGAGGCCGCCATGTGCGGGCGGGGTTGGGTGTCCTTAGTGGGCTTCCCAACACGTACCCTCACCCCTTACTCAGAACCTTTGGTTTCCGGATGTCCGAAACCCTTGGCGCACGAGAGTCATTTTATATACGAAAGTCGGTGTAAACGGTATCGGTATAACAATGCAAAGGGACGAGCCCCATAAACTCTGAAATCGAAGTGGGCTTACTTTGTGTATAGCCCATGACGGCATAGAGTGGGCTCGTATGGTTCCGAATAACCACAAAATTCGGTGGCGACTCCATTTTGACTTAAATTTCGAACCCGAGAACAATCTTACCACGAGATTCATTCGCCTACCAAAACCCGCGCGTGGCCGCGTCGGGGTGGACCTACGTCATGTCCACAATTTGGCGACTCCGCTGGGGATACCTGATGTACCACATGTCATCGGGGTTCCTAGGGTGAGACTCGAAGAGAAATCGTTCGTAGATTAGTGTGCGCGCATTAGTTTAATGATTCATGCATAACCCAAATTTGCCCGGGCCGGTTACTTGTGACCGACGTCCCACTATACCACGGTGCATTCCTACATGGGTGCGCTAAAGACATCGATGGTGGAACTCGTCTGGGTTTTGCGGCATGTCCTAAGACCAACTCGGCTTAGGGAGTCCGTCCTAAACACGAGAAAGCCATCGTTGTTGGTATAGACCCTATTTTGACCGACCGAGACTTAGTGTAATACATACATAAGCGTCGTTATAATGCTTGTTTGACTACGTGCTACTTGGTTTCCGTGTCATTTTTTTTCAAAAAAAAAAACCCGTCATTTCAAAATTGCATCTTTCCAAAAATACCCACTTTTCGAAAAACCCGAAATACTGTCCATTTCGGGACCCGTCTTTCCAAAACGCCCAAATTTGAAAAACCCGAAATGCTGCCCATTTCGGGACTCATCCTTTTCAAAATATCCAACTTTCAAAAAACTCGGAATGCCGCCGAAATTTAGGATCAACGATTTGACTCAAAATATCCTTTTCTTTAGTCGGCATGCTGTCTGTTTTAACTCTCGAATTTCCGACACCGTTTTGATTTTCTGAATTTCTTCAAAATTCTAATCTTGGTTTTTGAAGTTCCGCTTTTCATTTTCGAACTATCGGAAAGTCACCCTTTACATATTCCAACTTCAAACCTCCAACTTTCCTAAAATAGACCTTCCCTATTGTAGGACCTACCGTCTATCCGTGTGTCAGGTCTTTGCATAGTACGTAGAGGGTTTATAGCGTCGAAACCCCGTCGATCTTATATCACGAGTTTCCCCCCTTTCCCGAGTCCGCCTTATTCGTCAAGGCACGACCAACCCGCGTGGGGCATACCCCTACAAAGGAAAGTCCGTCCATACACTCGAGTCAAAAGTCTGGGGAATAATATCACGTGGACCTTCCTTCGAACGGGACTAGGCCCACTAGGCCAAAATCCTAAGGAAGTCATACCACCTACGAGTCATCCGTCTAGGTGTCTTTCTCGAGTCCTTTCCACTCAGTCCTTTTCTTTTGGGTCGCTCGGGATGAACTTTTTTTCTATGGTTCCAAGATCTGGGTTCGGTTTCTAATTACGTGGTGTTCTTACAGACAGGCCACCGGCAACCAGACACACTCGCAGGATGGAAGCTACTTTAGGCAGTCTGAAAACCTCTGTGGACGCCATGGTCGACAAACAGGCCGACATCGAAGCCCAACTGCATGAAATGAGGGCTGGTCAAATTGCTATCATCACTCGTTTGGCTGCAGTGGAGCAAAGGACTCCAAATACGGGGGTTACGGAACCTTTGGCTGAACTGGTTAGCTCGGTTCGCCAATTGGAAGAGCAAGTTCATTTGACTGGGAGTAACAATATCCATCGGGAGAATAGTCGTGAGTATAACCCGTTAAGTGACAAGCTGCCCGCAAACCTGAACCTCACCGGTTTGCCCATGTTTGAAGGGACTGAAGACCCGTTACTACATGTACGGGCCTTCAAGGAATTCATGGCCATCAAAGGGGTGGACTCTACCATGTTCAAGAGCCTTTTTGCTGCGTCTCTTGAAAAGCACCCTCGGGCCTGGTACTACAGGCTAGACCCGAAGAAATACCCTACTTGGGATGATGTGGCCACCGAGTTCGCTCGGAACTATGCTGACAACACCGAGATCCAAACCACAATGAGATCTCTGGAGGTTATGGCCCAAGAGCCGAAAGAAGGTTTTACCAAATACCTTCAACGCTGGAGGGCCGAGAGTGTGAAACTGGTCAATAAGCCCAGTGAGAAGACTTTGGTGGAGGCTTTTGTCAAGAACCTCCTCCCATCCTACCGGGTTCACCTCCGATATGCTGTCATACCCAATTTCACCACCCTTACTGAAATGGGTATGAGGATCGAAGATGACTTAAGACTGGAAGGCCTCACTAAGGCCGTTGCCAAGGGTTACCAAGGGGCTTCTTCCTCCACTACCAAGCCCCAAGCTGCAGCTCGCAGCATTTTCGACGCGTTTAATCTACTAGATGCCCCGTCCAAGAAGAACACCCCACCTCAGGTTTTCACTAATATAGGTACCACCTATACTTATGCCTTACAAAGGCTATCCTCTAAAGGCCTAATCCGACCGATAGGCCCAACTCCTGAAGTTCCGGTCGAGCGACGCTCCAAGAACTACAATGCTCAGGCCTATTGCCAGTACCACCGGGGCAATGGGTATGATACCGAGAAGTGCTGGAAGCTGAAGCACTTGATTCAGGACTTGATCGAAAGCGGTAAAATCCCGCTACCCAGTGATAAGCCCAGCAACAAGGAGAACCCTTTCAGCTCCCACGCCATCTTTACCGGGGAGGTGATTGATTGCTCTCACCTTATCTCTCCCTTTATCCCGCAAGTGAACGGGATCTGGTTCGATGACGACGATGACGTCTACCTCGCCAAAGGGGAAGCTGTCCCCATCACCTCCGAGGAGATTCGAAGGACTAAATCCCGAGTCCTAACCAGTAACCACCTTGGTCGTCCCTATCAAGCCACTAGCTCTAGGGACACCTCTATCCCGACAACCGTCACTGAGCCATTCAGGACGGAAGTCGCCCCCGAGGAGCCAACTGCTGAAACGGCCCTCGTAAAGCAGCTGAAGAGGACCCGAGTTGACCTCACTATATGGCAACTCCTAGTCAGCTCACAAGAGCATCGAGATGCACTTACAAAGGCACTCGATCAAATTAAGGTTGACTCTTTGGTTACCCCTGCTGAGATGGTAGCCACGGTCCTGCCCCACCTGAAGGGCAAAGCCAAGGAAGGAGGTCCGATGATCACTTTCTCTGAAGCCGACCTACCGCCATTCGGGGCCTCCCATAATCTGGCCCTCTACATTACGGTGGTTTGCCGAGGAAAATACCTCCCTATGACCCTGGTTGATGATGGGTTCGCTGTGAATGTCCTTCCTCTAAGGACCGCAAAAGCCCTCGGCATTACCGAGGCTGACTATATCCCGACTGCTCAGACCATCCAAGCCTTCGATGGGAGCCCAAAGTCGGTAGCTGGGGCCGTGAAACTGACCGTCATAACGGGCCCGATAGAGAAGGAGCTCGAATTTCAGGTGATCGACGTCACCTCATCATTCAACTTGCTCCTAGGTAGGCCTTGGATCCACGCGGTCAAGGCAGTATCCTCACCCTTCATCGAAAGATCAAGATGCCTCTACTCAACGATGTTATTACCTTAGAGGCAACCCCCATGACTGTGGTTAGCTGTAACGCCACAGGATGCACGGACCTCTGGGGGTTCGATTTTGTGGGGATGATCGAGGAAGAGTACCTCTTTAGGCCTTACTTCACTACGAGCATCGACACGATGCTCCAAAACCTAGGGTACTTTCCGGGGCTACCTCTCGACCCGATCTTCCAGCTGGGAAGATCATCGAGGTTCTCAAAGACGAAGAATCTCACTTTGGTCTCGGTTATGCCATCACTCCCGACAATGTTGTCCGGGCAGGAATTGAGAAGGCATGCAACATTATTAAGGGTATCTACTTGAGCCCTTATAGCCCACGGTTGGCTGACTACTTTGTCACACCGGTGTTTGGGGCTATCCAGGTTGGTCTATACCAACCCAATGCTGTGCAGCTCGGGACCCACTTGGCCCGGGACTGCAACTATATTCTGGATGATGTGTTCGCCCTCATCCAGTCCAACGGAGCTGAAGATGCTGAGCCCGCGCTAGGGCTACTTTTCGGGGAAGACACCGTAGCCCCAACTCTAAAGGAAGACCTGGTCAACCTGATTCTCCGCAGCAACAGGTTCGACCCGACCAAGCTGATCTCGGATGTTGGTTCCGAGACGGGAAACAGGGCCTGGAGGAAGACTGTCAAGTGGACTGACAGTCAGGGAAGGATCTACAAGCTGGTCACCGGAGAGGGAGACCTGCCTGAGTCTGAGTCTGAGCCCGAGTCTGAGTCGGAGTCTGAGTTAGAGTCTGAGGTCGAGTCTAGGGAAGTCGGTGCTAGAGTCACTCTTGTAACCTCTCTCCCTTTTATCATTTCTGCTGCTGGCACTTCGGGGTCAGTCCCGAGTGCCCTACCAATTCCGCCACTGACCAATGATCAGATGGCTGCTCTCTTTGAGCTGTTCTCCAAATTTTCAATCAATAATAACAACCGTTCTGCTTACGACTTGTCTCTTTCAAATTCTGCTTTTAAAAATGTTTTATGCTATGACATTGAGAAACCAGACGAACAGGTACCCTTACCTCCGCATCTGATCGAGCAACTAGAGCAAAGGGAGTCCCGAAACCCGGTGATCGAAGAAACCGAGTCCATAAATATGGGAACAACCTTAGAGCCTCAGACACTTAAGATAGGGTTATCCCTAGATCCCGAGGAGAAACAACAGTTCATAAGCCTCCTCCAAGAGTTCAAGGATGTCTTCGCATGGTCCTACAAGGACATGCCGGGGATAGACCGGGAAATAGCCGAGCACCACATACCAATCAAAGACGGGTGCAAACCGGTCAAACAGAAACTTCGCCGAATGAGGCCCGAATGGTCTCTCAAGGTAAAAGAGAAAGTCGACAAACAGTTCAAAGCCGGCTTCATACAGGTATCCGAGTATCTGGACTGGGTGGCAAACATCGTGCCGGTTCCTAAAAAGGACGGTAAGGTGCGAGTATGTGTAGATTTTCGGGATCTTAATAAGGCAAGCCCGAAAGATGATTTTCCGTTACCACACATCGACATACTGGTGGATAACACGGCCGATCATGCCCTTCTATCATTCATGGATGGGTACGTCGGGTATAATCAAATCAAGATGGCGGAAGAAGATATGAGTAAGACTACCTTTACCACACCTTGGGGTACTTACTGTTATACCGTCATGTCATTCGGTCTCATTAATGTCGGAGCCACATATCAAAGGACCGCTACCACTTTATTACACGACATGATGCATAAAGAGGTAGAAGTTTATGTAGACGACATGATCGTCAAATCCAAAGAACGGGACGGTCACATCACCGCCCTAAGAAAATTCTTCACTCGGCTGCGCAAGTACAATATGAGGCTAAACCCTCAAAAATGCAGTTTCGGGGTAACATCAGGCAAATTACTGGGTCATATCGTTAGCCAACGAGGTATCGAAGTCGACCCAGCTAAAATCAAAGCCATTACCGAGATGCAACCTCCTAAAACCGAAAAAGAAATAAGGGGATTCCTCGGGAAAGTCCAGTATATTAGTCGGTTCATTTCCAAGTTAACCATGGTGTGTGAACCAATCTTCAAGAAACTGAAAGTAGGGGAACGGGTACTATGGGATGACAAGTGCCAAGCTGCTTTCGACAAGATCAAGGAAATATTGTATGCTCCGCCAGTCTTAATGCCACCGCAACTCGATTTGCCTCTGTCGTTATACCTAACAACGACCGAGACAGCCATGGGGGCCATGCTGGCTCAGACGGTTGACTCCAAAGAAAGAGCCATTTAGTACATCAGCAAGAAGTTTTTAGAGTATGAATGCAAGTATACCATGCTCGAAAAGACGTGCTTGGCTCTAGTCTGGGCCACCAAGAAACTCCGACATTATATGCTCAGTTACGAGGTCCATGTGCTATCCAAGATGGACCCCATCAAATACATCTTCGAAAAGCCCGTTCTCAACGGCCGAATCTCTAGATGGACTTTAATGCTGGCAGAATTCGACCTGAAATTTGTGCCACTGAAGGCTATCAAGGGGCGAGTAGTAGCTGAATTCCTCGCCGACAGCCCGGTAACCAAAGAAGGACGCATCGACACTTGGTCCTTCCCAGATGAAGATATTTTCCATATCGATACTGAAACATGGGACTTATACTTCGATGGAGCATCTAATTTTCGAGGGTTCGGAGTCGGGATCCTCCTAATTTCACCAAAAGGGGAACATACTCCCGTCTCCATCAAACTGGACTTTGATGTTACCAATAATGCAGCAGAGTACGAAGCATGCATTTACGGGCTACAAGCCGCCGCCAATCTGGGGATCACAAATCTCCGGGTACATGGTGACTCATCCTTGGTCATTAACCAAGCACTTCAAAAATGGAAGACTCGAAATGCTAATCTCGTGGCCTACCAGGCACGAGTAAGGGATCTCGAGAAATAATTCCAAAAGGTAGAGTACATATACCTACCCCGGGAAGAGAATCAGTTTGCAGATGCACTCTCAAAATTGGCATCTTTGCTGAACATTCCCGACCACGTGACCAGTATGCCGATTTGCGTCGAAAGACGCTCCGAGCCGGCGTACATTTGCGACATCGAAGATATTGAGATAACTGATCCCGAACCATGGTACCAAGCTGTGTTAAAATACCTAACAAACGGAGAATACCCTCCCGGGACGGAAGGCCAAGCCAAGAAAGCCTTGCGAAGGCTAGCCACCCAGTTCATCCGTACCGACGACGGGCAACTGTACAAAAAGACGGCACAGGGGGCTCTTCTCCTTTGTGTTGACAAGTATAAGGCTGAAAAGGTTATGGCCGAAGTACATGATGGTGAAAACGGCCCACATATGAATGCCCACATGCTGGTCCGGAAAATCATGAGGCTCGGTTATTACTGGAACACTATGGAAGCCGACTGCCGGTCATATGTCAAACATTGTCATAACTGTCAAATCTTTGGCAATGTGCAACATATGCCGTCATCACTGCTTTATACCATGACGTCACCCTGGCCATTCTCGACGTGGGGTATCGACATAATCGGGAAAATAAATCCCTCAGGTACTGGTGGACACTGCTTTATCTTAGTAGCTATCGACTATTTCACCAAATGGGTCGAAGCTGAATCATATCGCATTCTCAATGCTAAGCATGTCGCCAAGTTTATCCAAAACAAGATAATATGCCGGTATGGGATTCCGTCTGAATTTATCAGTGATCACGGGACTCATTTTCAAGCCGAGACTGCGGCCCTGCTGACCAAGTATAAGATCCAAAGGCATACTTCCTTGCCTTACCGCCCCCAAACAAATGGAGCAGTAGAGGCGGCCAACAAAACAATTGTCACCATACTCAAAAAGATGGCTGATAATTACCGAGACTGGCCCGATAAAATACCATTTGCCCTGTGGGGATACCGAACGTCAATTCGCACCGCAACCGGGGCGACGCCGTATTACCTAACCTATGGGATGGAGGCAGTCCAACCAGTTGAGCTGGAGGTACCGTCCCTCAGGATTCTGCTAGAAAGCCAAGTACCCGAAGCTGACTGGGTTCGAGCACGATCTTACCACGAGATTCATTCGCCTACCCAAACCCGCGCGTGGCCGCGTCGGGGTGGACCTACGTCATGTCCACAATAATCAAAATGATAAGCAATAGTTACAAACGGACCCGTGTATAAACTAGACCGTGAGTCGTGTAAATGGACGAACTTCAATTAAATACATATTATTTTATGCATTAATCGAAGGACGGAGATATAGGACCTAGGCGTGGTGCTAGCCCGTTCCCAAATCCCGATGCCTTGTCCCAACTTATCATGTCGATAAATTGGAGTCTAAATTAATTATGCGTCGGATACGGCTACGGAGTCGTCAACGCAAGATTAATAGTGAGATCGTCGATCAAAGTTGTTTATGTGCGATGATATGCATGTATTTTGAAAAGGAGATCACGTGATTGACTTTACACGTGTCGACTAAGTCGCTTTTTAAAAGACGAGGCCCGGATGATAAGAAAAGCACTCGGTTTTCTGGGCTACAGGACTCACTCGATCGAGTCATGGTCTGACTCGGTCGAGTGCGTCCTTCGAAGAGGCTACTGCCCATGATTTGGGGTGCTACTCGATCGAGTAGCCTATGTACTCGGTCGAGTGGCACCTGTACGAGGTATAACTCGTTTAGTTTTATTCGTTTTAAATCGATGGTTGGCCGAGTTAAATGAAAATATTGTATGATTTAAATTTAACTCGGTTTTTTCGGTATTATAGTCATGTCTTACATGACTATAATACCGTTATCGAAATTTTATAAAAAATGTTGTCGTTAGATTAAAACTTTGATTGGTGACGAAATTGCGTCCCTCTACGTCAAGACATCGATATTAATCCTTACGGATTATGTGATGCCGGTTTTCGTGTCAACGGGTTCCATACCAATCTTAGAAATGGATCTATACGCGTTCAACAACGAATGATCGTGATCGCGTTATTAAACGGATCCTAAAAATGACCATCGTAGTCAAACGTGTTTGGATCCGAGTTTTGAAATTATTATATAGAGATACATATATACATACGCGGTATACGATATTATGATAAAATGTAAATAACGATAATTGAATACAAAAAGTAAAATGTTAGTGTTAGTAATCATGTCGTTACTATCGACTAAATATGATACTATAAACATAAACATAAATGTACATAAAAAAAGGGACTGAAAAAAAAGAAAAAGAGGGAGAAATCGGTGTTGAATTGTCACACCCTCAACCTACATGCTCTTGCTTCTCGGGATACGGTTCGTCAAATGGCGGCAATGGCACGGGAACGTCGAGATATGTAGGAGGAGTTGATGGTGTGTATGTATGGCTCGGTTTGTGTGTATCGTGATGTCGAGAATGATGTTGCAAAATGTAGGGTGTTGCAGTGTAAAGTTGGCTGAAATTATGTGATTGAAAGGTTGTTTCAATGCTTGGAAAAAAGGTGTAAATGTTGAGGGTTGATGGGGTTTATATAGAAAAACCCACGACATAGGGTCACTCGACCGAGTGGCCCTAGTGCACTCGGTCGAGTGCCCTGGCAAATGAACCTGGTCCGGTTTTTTGAGGCTCCACTCAATCGAGTGGGTCAATCCACTCGACCGAGTGGATCAATTAGGACGCAAAATTTTAGGAATGATTGGCCTTGATTTGATCTTGATTGATTTTGGTTTTTTTGAATTTGGGCGCCACTTTTGGGGATGCACCGGGTCGTTTTTTGTGTGTCGAGTTCGTCTCGACCGGGTTTTGACCCGGTCGCTTAAAAGACGGGTTTTATCTCTGGTGTCGATTTTGACCCAAATTAGTCTTATTTTGCTCGGAACGACCCACTGGGCCTGGTTTTGAGGTTGGTTCTGTGAGATTTGTATCCCGTTAAAAGCCCATGCCGGACATTACTAGTTTCGAGCCCGTATCCGAGCGCGTTAGAGCAGGTTTGCGTCCGATCATCATCGGGTGTTTTTTTGGAAACTGCTATAGACACCTGGCAGTCAAAATGCGGGTGTCTACAACTGCATACTACTACTCAAACATACGATATAATACCGAGTAACGTCCTAAAGTTACCTCGAGCTGAAAATGTACAAGTTGCTTCAATCCATTTGTCCAAGCTCATCAAACTGGTGACTACGAGCTAGCTTCGAGGCTCTCACGGAGATCCGAACACGTAGACACAGAAGTAAAGGAGTCGGAATTAGAGAAAGTTGGAAAGGACTAGAGTTGACACAAAAACATGACAAGATAAAAAGAGAGGAGAAAGGATCGACTACGAAACGAGATGGAGAAGAAAATAGGATGAACGAAGAAAGGCAAGGGCTAACAGTAACCGCAAGAACAACATCAGACCACAGCAACAAGAGCAGCAACATCGACAAATGGGGACGAAAATCAAGGAAGACAAAGAAAGAAAAGTGGAGCAACAAAACAACGAACAGCAGCAGTAAACACCATCGAGGTAGCAACAGTAGCAATAACCACTGCTAAACATAAAACAACATCAAGCAGCAGCATTCAAACTGGCAGAATGACGGAATCAGAAGGAGAAGAAAAAACGGCAACAAGAAAAGAAGAAAAGAGGAAGATTAGAAGGACGAGAACGAGCAGGAGAGAACCACGCACAAACCGAATTTGCGGTGGACGACAAGAATAAACGTAGCAGCAACAGCAAGATCGAGTAGATACAACGACGAACTGAATACAAGGAATCGAGTAGTAGCAAGAAGCCAGTACGAGACATGAACAGCAACAACACAACATTGATGGCAAAATCAAGAGCATAGAACAGAACGAAGAAGGAAAGGAAGAAAAGAGGCAAACGCATCCACGAACAACAACACTAAGCACGAGGAAGAAGAGGAACAACACAGAGCATCAACACCCATGTAAAATGACAGTAAATGAGAAACAACGGAAGACATCAGCACAAAGGACGACATCCGAATGGAAAAATGACAGAAATCGACAACAGAAAACAGCAGTAGCGAGGCAGCAAATGCAGCAGAATTCGAAAGACAAAGACGGAGAGAGATGGAGAAAACAAAGAAAATAGGAGCAACAAAAAGCAATGAGAATGAAAATAGCAGCAGCCAACGAAAAGAAATCAGAGGACGAGAAGGGGAATAAGGACAGAAATCGAACAACAGCGCATCAACACGACAAGAACGAAAAGAGGAGAAGGAAGAAGAAGAGATTACCATCACGGAACCGGGGACAGCAGCGAGCAACGGAAACAGCAGCACGCACGAACCACCAGCAGAGCAACGCACAGCAGAAGCAGCGGAACAGAGGCAGCAGCGTACAGCAGCAGCACGTAACGACATCAGCAGCAGCAGAAAGAAGCACAACAGCAGCAGCACGGGAAAAAGGGACGAAGAAAAAGGAGGAAAAGGAAGGTGAACGTAGACATGGAGGAATGAGAGGAACCGCATAAATGGGAAAAGCAGGGGGATGAACAAAACGTTACAAGATGAGAGGAATAGAGTGAAGCGGTGGAAGAGGGGATGGATCCAATTAATGATAAAACAAAATGAGGTGGCTGATACAAGAAACAAAAATAGGCTAGAAATATGGATTAATTAAATGAATCAGGTAGGAAACGAATTCCGTAACGATAAATTGACTAACCCACGAATCGAATTAAATCGAGTCAATAAAATTAATAAATAATAAAGCCGATTAATAAAATGAATAAATAAAATATTTCACGAGATAGAAAAAAAAAAAAAAAAAAAAAAAAAAAAAAAAAAAAACTTAATAACTGAGACGAAAATGAAGTTCATAGAATAAATAATTAGATCGATGAAATAGTATTTCCCGATAAATAATAAATCTTCGATAAAGTGAATTAAATTGATTTCTCAAGGAAAATAAAAAAAAAATTGACGAAACTTAAAATAAATGAACTTCGAGCCGAAAATAGAAATTTGAGCTTAAATATAACTAAATAAAAAGAATTTAGAATTTAAATCGTCGAAATAGATTTTCGATAAGAATTAAATTAAATGTATTTAAAATGAATCAAAATAGAAATAAAAATATGTTTTAAATATCAGAAGAGTTTCCGAGTCAAATAGAGTTTTAGAAGTTTGAAACGATTAAACAATAAATTCGTTTTATAATAATTTTAAGAATTACGTGTTAAATCGTAAATAAAATAAAAATACGAATATAACTTTAATTTAATTTAATTTATAAAATCAGGGGTGTTACACCATGGGTGCTTCATCCCATATAATGAGCTTAGCTCGTAGAATGAGTTCAGCAAGGTCTGTTCATGGTTTAATTCCGGGACATGTTGAATTCTCTTCAACGTTAATTGGTATGCTGAATCTAGAATGAGCGGTCCGACCACCCTGTATTAGTATTGCAGCAATACCGCTTGAAGCAACAGGAAGAACAATTTTGCCCTTCCTTTGGAGTGCAGCACACAAAGTTCTCCATATGTACGTTTTTCCAGTACCCCCGTAACCGTACAGGAAGAACAATCCCCCATCAGATCGTTGTACTGCGCCCATGATTTCGTCGTAAACATGTCTCTGTTCTTCAGTAAGGGACATCATACAATTGTCATGTATGGTAGCCTGCTCTTCGATATTGTACGACAGTTCGTCTGAAATTAGCATGTTTGTGTGGACTGATGCTAACTCAAAGTCCGGGAAAGGCATATTCTCAAACTTCCGTAAACTACTTCCGTTACGTTGCAATGCACGCTCTATTTCTGCTAGAGCATAATTCTGTAACTCTTCGCTACTCATCTGCAAATCTAGTCCTCGAAACATGTAACGATATAAAATATAAGATGGGTGGACAGCAAGTCAAGGATACAGGAATTACGTTAAATTAGATAGGGGTAGAAAATATCACCGTATCTACGCAGCTGAGTCCGCCTTAAGTGTAGTATATCTTCGCTCAAAAAATGCCAAGTCTTTTCCCAAACATATTCCGGTTTAATCAAGGATCCGGAGAAAAGAAGAGTTGCAAACAGATTACGAAGAAAATACCCCGATCCCCAATAGCTTGCCTCCTCTATAGCGTCAATGTATTCCTTGTCATCGCCGAGAAGACCACGGGCGCAGCAAGCATCCTTGAAAGTAGGGTGAATGACGCAATTAACGGTTCTGATGTCCTGGTAAGAAGTAGCACCTTTGACAAAGTTGAGGAGGGTCCTCATATAATATCTCTCACCACCTGTAGGCGACATATGGAACATTCTTTCTAAGGTGAATCCTTGTTTTCAAGGAGCCCACCGCTTGTCCTTGGCATGCCAAACATACCTGTTCGGGAACTCTGAGTATGTAAGGTCACGATCGTCAGGGTGTTCTTTATTATAGTCAAGCCAAGCCGTGAATTTCGTACGTGCACCACCTGATCGGGCCATGACTTCTTCTAAAGGGTCGTCATCATTGAAAACGACATTTTGCTCGTTCGGCAGATGGTAGTCGAGCCGCAGAACTGGAGGAGTTTTGTAATGAATATCGAAAGCAAATATCCTCCAAACGGCTTCGCACGGAGATATGTAACGACAGTCGTAGTACTCTTTGATTTGATCAACTTCGCCTGTTTTCCCTCTGACTGATGCACCCACTGTCACCCTATCATAACCCTTGTTTATATATTTGAAAAGGTACTTGATAGACCTACCCTGGTTACACCATTCCACGTTTATGTGTGCACGGTAACGCGTTAGTAAGTCAGGGTTGTAGGGAACAACGAATCTGTTGTGAACTGAGACACCGCCCTTATCCACAGTAACACCATTGTCTTCCCTCTTATAGATTGGATAACCATCACCGTCAATAGTGGTGCGGTCACTGAATGGCATGGGAAACCTTTTGGTGCATACTTCATCCTGCATACAAACTGACTTAGGATTTGCAGAACCACATGGTCCATGTATCATCAACTCAGATACTGCGTTGAATAGGACGGGGTTCTCATCTTTATCCGGTAATTCAGCACTGATGATACCGTCTACTTCCTCAGCGACAGGGAACTTATCCTCACGGTGTAGAAATAACAATATATGCGCGTGAGGAAGACCACGCTTCTGAAATTCAACGGTGTAGACAACTGTGACAAACAGAGATACGTAAATTACTTGTGACTGCGACATGTGTTACTAAATAGCATGGCAAAAAGGTTATGGTTCAGTAGAATATTGTTAGCTCAGCCTAGCATTCAGGTAATGTGTAATAAAGACCGTCTCATTGTTTATAGTTCGGTACTATATTGTAGACTATATAAAACACTACTTCTGATTAGGACGTGTTAGAAAAAAAGATAGTAAGCGCAAAATATGTGACTGTAGAATTACCTGCCCTTGTTCTACCAAATATTAGTCCGTCTTTGCAGTTTTGATAAGTTGCTTGAGTTTCATTTTAAAGACTCTGGTAAGGATATCAGGCCTGTGTTCGATACGTAATCCCTTTGACTTCACAAATATGGTGATTTCTGGCCACTTTGGATTGCAGGTGAATGTGATAAATAAATCCGGGTAACCACACCACCTACATATGGCCATGGTATCCTGATAAGTCTCCCTCATATACCCTTTTCCTCCGAGAAAACTTGACGGAACAATATAACGTGCGCCAGACGACCCAGGTTCTGTTACGCCGCTTTCAACCAACGCAGCTAGACGTTTGTAATTTTCTGATCTCAATTTAGGCTTATTAAGCCTAAAAAATAGAAGTCTTTGAGCTTCGACCATAGTGTAACCGTCAACGCAGAACTGCTGGAAAATATTGGCTGCGTTTAATATCGTTGGTGGCTCGACGTCAGCAGGCCTATCCATGATACGAAATGTGAACCATTCTCTGAGTGTCAGGTTATTCCTTCCAGTTTCTGGATTTTTAGATGCGGCTATCGATTGCTCAATGTGGGCAATGCCTAGGCGTGGACCGTCCTCGCCGCGTGGGAAAAGAAACGGGTGTTGAAGGGAAAGGTAAGATGGGTGAAGTTCTGAAATTCGTTGCAATTTGCCAGATCTCTCCTCGACAATGTTATCTCGACTGTCTATTGTGTCCTCAATGTCACCGAATATCAGAGCAGCAACTTCACAAACGAAAGGCAAATTATACATCCTGCCGTCGACGTGCCTGCCACTGATAAGTCTTAGCCTGACCTCATCTTCAGTTTCAGCATTTTAATGCGATCCCTTGCCATCCTGAAACACTTCACTAAAGGATTGAATTCATCGAGCATCCTTTTTAGATCAGCCATAAGTTGTGAGTCCCAAGTGTTCTTCTTATAAGAACTGCGTGTGTGACAATTTCAACAGTTTCAAGTTATGCAGAAATGGTAGAAGATATTGTATATTACTATATTTCTGTTCTGTACTTAAAAATGCGACTAACCTCAATATGCTTTTCCTATTTGATATCTCTTCTTCGGTATCGTATATATACAATTGGCAAAACTTTGGGGCTTAATCTTCAGGAGGTAAGAGACTGCCGATACGGTGAGTGTTCTGTCCACTCAGTCTGAAGGTGTATGTACCCCTTCCGTTATTAACTTCGTGGTCAATCTTGCCCCCTATTGACGTCATTGAAAAACCATTGTTGTAGTTGCGTATGTTGTCCTTAAAGTGAGCACTTTTTGGGTGTTGACCTTTGAGTAAGTCGAGCAAAGGCTGGGGAGGATTTTGTAGGTACAGTAGTTCCACAATACCATCCTTGCAACACATTGTGAAATTTGGTGACAACGGCTTTCGATCCATACGATCCCTTTCGTTATACCACAACTGCATGTGCCGCGCACTTACGGCAAGAGTGCTCTGGGTGACCGATGTCCACGTAACCATCCCACTCTAGTAAACATTAATATAACACTGATTACTTCATATAAATTTAGATTGGTGAACTAAATTAATGAAAATAAGTATGTACTTTTTAGATAAATAGGTAAAGGAAATAAACCTTCGTTCAATTGTTGGATATCCTCAGCTGAAGATGATGATGACCCAGCACCAAATATGTCTCTCGCAAGACTGTGTATAATTGAGTCCCTATTACATTGCCTGTGAACGGATGGATGAGACAATACTGAGGCAGCGGTGACAAACTCTGGAAGGTTGAAGACGCTGTTTGAGTTATAGAGTTGGACGCAGTGCCTGCAAAGACAATGACCTGGTGAGTTTCATCACGAAAATTTCAGTTTGAAGTATGGGTTGTAATAGGTGCCTAACAAACCATTTGATGAAGAAGATACTGAAGGTACGTTGCTAAGTGGTTGAGCAGCTAAAACACCCTGACTTGCCCTTTCTTCGTATAGGAGAATGCGCCTATTATGTCTCGCAAGCTTGGTCCGCCACCGCTGGTCAACCTGCGTACCAAAAATAAGGTGCGAGGACACAGTGGGAGTACTTCCAGTCAATGTTGTGTTCTTCTCATTGATAATACGTCTACGGTCGTGCCTTTTTACTTGTGGAGTGTAATAACGATTGACGTATTTATGAATATGCAGGGACAAACCTGTTACAATTAGATTACATGTATCACAATGAATATGACTATGATAATAATAGTATGATCAAAGGGTCAGAAAGAGATGCAAGACAAATCACTCAGAAAATATGTGATAACCGATTTGGCTGATGACGGTTGGGTTATGTTGAACATCATTTGATGCTTGAATATCATCATTCGTGGAAACAGGTGGAAGTTCTGGGTTGGCTGTACCACAGTTCTGATCTGCGAAACAGCATAATAGACTTGTAACGACATCAACAGTGCGGGCTTAAATTTGTCTACTTCGTACACAATTGTTAAATATAGTGAAAAGTACCGTGGGTGGAGAGTGCACGTAATGTGGACGTGTCACAGTCTAAAGAGGTTGCTCGATCAGGGTCACTTTCATTGAATGCCACTGATGAACCTGCATTAGAAACTGTGAAAACGACTTGCTATAAGAATTCGAAGCAGGATGAATAGAAACTAAACGAAGTTAAGGTTGACAGTCATAAAATACGATGTGAGAGTTACAGGTACATACATCAGTCTAGTTATATAGTTACAAATTCTGACTTTGAAAGAGGCGTAGTGAATACAAAGTTGTTATGTTAACCAAAAAGGAAACACAAAAAATTTAAATGAATGTACCTTTCGTAGAGAGTTGTTTTCTCTTGTTAACGTAAATTTTTTTCTGTTTGCCAATGCGTGTATCCTGAGAAGGAATTTGGGATGTTTGCGGTGCGCTGTCCTCTGTAAATTGAGATAGAAGAAAGCATTGATTTTTCGTTGTATATAAGCGAAGGATTTACGTAAATAAACAGCAGGACAATGACTGACGCATGTATTAGTACAGCTGAGTTGCGATGAACAAAACATAATGAAACAAATTGTACTTACGTATTTCGGCAAGCGGTAATCGAAAATATACATCTCTTCGAAGCTGCTGACTATCACGATTGGATATGTCCTCAAGTATGAGTCCACTTGACTTTCGCTTACCTCTACCAAGAGATTGAAGAGAACTATGTGGTCTAACAACAATATCCGATGTTGGACGCTCGATTTGTGGTATATTCTCTGCAAGTGGATACTATTATGAGTAGGACATTCTATAACCACATCGAAGTCAGTACATCACTGAATATTTGAGTAGAGAAATTCAGCATCATACCAATATCCTCAGATTGACGTTGGGTTGAATTCACGACTCTGGATCGTTTATCGATAGAGGATTTGACCATACTGAATCGTAAATCAAGAGGACAGCTATGTAAAGAAACACACAACAAATAAATTGTTTTTACTCAGAAATATTTAGGTAGTGTATAAGAATATCAATAATCAATATTATCCGTAGTAACTAAAGATGACATCTAGTTTATCGTGGAAGATTTTATAAGATAATACCGAAAATGTGGAGGATAATCGTAGAATATATGATACCATAATAGATAAGACAAAATATATGAAATCAATAATCTAGAATATGTACATGTATTATAATACTGATAATACCGACATGAAAGCCCACAGTTCTGAGATTCTTGGGTGACGATAGTAATGGGAACGTGTGTTTTTATTCAGTTATATATTCTTCATAAAATCGGCATCACTATATTATAGTTGTGTTTGTTCTATGCTACTATATTCAAGGTACTATGAAAAGGTTGTTAAGATAGATATTGTTTAAGAATAGGTTGTTAGAGTATCGATATCAACATATTGTACATATACTTATTCAAAGATTTCAATGTATTGTTAGGCACTAAATAACTAATTTCGATTGATGTTTTGATGGTGTAAGTCTAGGTTATTTATTTTACCGATTAAGTGTTTGTTTGTAGGCACATCGATCTTAGATTACATTATTTATGAGTGGGTGATTAAATTGTAGGCATGAACGAAAAGAAGATAGCATAAATATTTTAGTACGCCATATTGTAATAAAGACCAAAACGTAGTATTTGAGAACAGCAATTCTAATTTATTGACGCGTTTCGAAGTAGAAACGCGGGAGAAATTGTCTTCAAAACAACCAAATAAAACACGAAAGCAAATTGTCTAGAAAGTTGCTACCAATTTTGTCTTAGAAAACGAAGATTGTTTCTGAAAATAATGAAATAAGCACACTACTAATTTTATCTAGAAATCTTGGAAGAGACGGTCTATCCATACGTTATTGAGAAACAACTTGTTTGTACCAATACTAGAAACTAGTTGTTCTCTCTCTAGGGCAGGTGATTCAGGCGATTTTGGCTGAACCTAGAGCTTTTTCCGGTGCTGTTCTGGCGTCTCCCCTGCGTTCACTGCTACTGATCTTGACAGGGCAGTATACGTTGGAATTGAGTGATGAGGAAGAAAGGTCGGACTGTTAGGAATGGCCCTAAACCTCATACACGAAAGAATGCAAGAGAAGAATCGGCACGTAAACTGGATAAAATACAGAATTCGCAGGAGTCTGATGATGAATCTCGCGTGAACAAGACGTTGGAGGATATCCCCGGATTGAATTTTGAGTCTGACGTTGAAGAGGAGAATGAGTCGGAGAATACTTCGGAATTTGTGCCTGAAACAAATTTCATTCCGGAACCACAACCGATTGATAGCATTGGTTGGAAACAACGTGAAGGAAAAAAATTGTTGATGTCGAAGATGAAGAGGAATTGTTGAAATTCTCGGAAGATGACGTCGAGGATGAGGTTGAATACTGGAGCAATGCAGTATATTGTTTCATCATGGGAGCCAATCCTCCATGGGAGGTCATTGAAGGTTTTGTGAAGCGAATTTGGAAGGAACATGCTATAGATAAAATTTCATTCCTCCCTAATGGAATTTTTCTAGTACGTTTCAAGGAGAAAGATGACAAGGTAAAAATTCTTGACCATGGTTTATTTATGTTTGACAATAAACCCCTTATTGTGAAGAAGTGGACACCGGAGGCAACGCTAGATAAGGAGGATGTTACTGAAGTACCTATATGGATTCAGTTACATAGTTTACCTCTGAAATTTTGGGGTCGATGCTTACCCAGGATAGCTGGTTTAGTCGGTCCGTATGTTAAATATGATTTAGCAACGGAGGAACGGACTCGGTTGGGTTATGCTAGGGTGTTGGTGTTGGCTAAGGTGGGACAGAGATTCAAGAATTCTATCAAATTCCTGGACAAACACGGGAATGAGGTGGAAGTTTTTGTGAAGTATGAGTGGAAGCCTATTTGGTGCCCAAAATGCAAGAATTATGGGCACGATGGGAATGATTGCAAGAAAGAGGAGCTGAAAAAAGCAAGAGTGGAAGCGAAGCAAAAGAAGAATGTTGGTGGCGGAATAGTACGTATCAAGCAGCCTGCTAGTACGGGCGCAGTTGTTGTTCAGCTTGTCAAAACTACTGCTGCTGTGAACAAACAGCCTGGTACGCTGGTACGGGCGCAGGCTGGAGGACTGAATGCGGGTATGGGGAATGCGAAGGATCCTACGTTTGTCGAAATTCTGAAGGGTCCTCCAAGAATCGTGAAGGAGGTCGGAAATGCGGGAGCTGGACTTGAATTGGTTATACATGGAAGTTCATAACATAGGGTGTTGGAACGTTCGAGGCATGTGTAATATAAATAAGCGGCGAACGATTAGTGAGTTTATTAGGAAGCAGCAAGTAGACATCTTTGGTCTACTTGAGACTAAAATAAAGAATAAAGCTTATGCAAAAGTTCATCAGAACATTTTCTATGAATGGAGCATAACAACGAATAATCACTGTCATGAAGGAGGACGAGTTTGGCTCTTATGGAAACATAAGAGAGTAAACTTGTTGATTGTGGAGTATAGTTCTCAGAGCATTCACGTGAAAGTGTCGACTAACTCGGGGAAGGAATATTGGCTTACCTTGGTGTATGCCTTTAATTCGGCTTCTGAGAGAGTGGAGCTTTGGCGAAGACTTGAAAGCTATAATATCAGAGGTCCGTGGTTGATCATGGGGGACTTCAACTGTGTTGTGGAAGCCAATGAAAGACTTGGGGGTATTTCCTCGGAGGAAGCTATGAGCCAATTTCGAGGGTGCCTGGAAAACTGTGAGATGAGTGATATGAAGGCTAGTGGGTCTTGGTACACTTGGAATAATAAGCATAAGGTGGCTGAAACGAGGGTTTATAGTCGGATTGATCATTGTTTGGTTAATGACGAGTTCATGAGACTATTTCCGAGTGGGTTTGCAAATTTCTTGCCGGAAGGAACGTTCGATCATTGCCCTTCTATAGTGCAGTTAGAACAACCTCCTACAAGGAGGAATCGGAGTTTTAAATACATGAATATGTGGAGTAAAGCTCCTAATTTCATGAGTTGTGTTGCTAGTGTTTGGGGATGTGCGATGAATGGGACCTTAATATACAAATTGGTATCGAGGTTGAAAAAATTGAAGAAGCCTCTCAAAGATTTGAATGCAGAGTGTTTTTCGGACATCGAAAACAGATGTATTCCAGCTGAACTTAAGCTTGAAAAGTTGCAGGTGGCGTTAAGGTCTGACCGTACTGCTGATATGATGAACGAAGAAGCAATGTTGAATGATCAAGTCCGCACCTTACAGTCAGCTAGGGCGAAATTCTGGTCACAGAAATCGAAACAGAAATGGGTTCGTGAAGGGGATGTAAACTCGGCTTACTTTCACGGGCTTATGAGAGCGAGAAGGGCACGAAATGCTGTTGTGCAGCTGGCTGATGCGGAGGGATCGATGTGCAGAAGTAAGGAGGAGATTGAGAATGCTTTTGTGCGTTACTATGTGAATCTGTTGGGTGAGTCTCGGCAGATGGAAGCAGTGAACTTGGCTGTGCTTAGACGTGGAAAGGTGTGCACAGGTGAGCAGAAGGCGTGGCTGAAGCAGCCTGTTTCAGACAGCGAGATTAAACAGGCCCTCTGGAGCATTCCGCGCGATAAGGCACCGGGACCGGATGGTTTTTCGAGTCAATTCTTCATCGATGCTTGGGATATTATTTGAGGATTTTTCAAAAGCGATTCATGACTTCTTTTTGTCAGGTAAGCTGCTTAAACAGCTAAATTGTGCTAATATTACTTTAATCCCGAAAGTAAATCGGCCTCAATCTGTGAAAGAGTTTAGACCGTTTGCGTGCTGCAATGTGATATACAAGTGTATTTCTAAAATCATTTGTATGAGATTGGCTCGGGTTTTACCCCAATTAATTAGCCCGATGCAGGGTGGATTCATTGAAGGTAGGAGCATTGTTGAAAATGTGCTTATATGTCAGGATTTGGTTAAGATGTATAGTAGAAGAAGAATTTCTCCCCGTTGTCTGTTTAAAGTGGACATTCATAAGGCGTATGACAGTGTCGAATGGAGTTTTCTTGATCAGATGATGCGGGCGCTAGACTTTCCGGACCGTTTTCGATTACTGATTATGGAATGTGTTAAAACTGTTTCGTACCCTTTAAGTGTTAATGGTGATAATTTTGGCTTCTTCCGGGGGAAAAGGGGGTTGAGGCAAGGAGATCCTATGTCACCGCTGCTATTTACGATCTGTATGGAGTATTTTACTCGTATTATGGATTATGTGGTAGTGGAGAAGAATTTTAAGTTCCATCCAAAATGTGGTTGTTTGAAGCTCAGTCATTTGCTTTTTGCTGACGATCTTCTCCTCTTTTGTAAAGGGGATTCGGAGTCGATGGAGATATTATGGAGAGCATTTGCTACGTTCAGTAAGGCCTCGGGCTTGTGTATAAGTGTGGGAAAATCCCATGCTTATTTTGCAGGTGTGGATGAGGATAGGAAAGAGGCAATTTTGCAGTTCTCTGGGTGTGTGGAAGGATCTATGCCATTTCGGTACTTGGGGTTCCCTATTCAGAGCACTAAATTGGGAAAGAATGATTGTGCTAAGCTGCTTGCTAGGATTACTGCGAGAATTTCAGGTATTGGAGCCCGTAAGCTGTCATATGCAGGTAGATTGACCCTAGTACAGTCTGTGTTATCTCAATTACACAATTACTGGGCTATGGTTTTTATTATACCTAAGTATGTGATGGGCCGAATTGGAGCCCTTTGCCGTAATTTCCTTTGGGATGGAGGGGTGGAGGGCACGAAGCGAGCGCTAGTGAGCTGGGAGAAGATTTGTTGTCCCAAGACTGAAGGAGGGTTAGGATTGAGAGATTTGGGCATTTGGAATGAGGCTGCGGTAGCTAAACTTGCATCTTGGGTATTTGATCAGCCGGATAGATTATGGGTTCGATGGGTGAATAGTGTATACCTGAAGGGCTCATCGTGGCGTGACTTTCAGCCACATGCTGATGTTACGTGGGCTTGGAGGAAGATATGTCAGGCTAAGGAGCGGATTAAACATATGTATGTAAATGGGAAGTGGCCTAATTCGGATAAGCATTATTCGACACTAAGGCTTATGAAGAATTGCGTAATCACGGGGGAAAGGTGTCGTGGTGGCGGTTAGTTTGGAGTAAATGGAGTGATCCGAAGCACAGTTTCATTTCTTGGCTGGTGTATCGGGGGGCTTTGAATACTAGGCTGAAATTGGAAAGATGGGGAGTAGCGGACTCGGACCGCTGTTTCTTGTGCGAGGAGCAACCGGAAAGCATTAATCACTTGTTTTTTGGTTGTGATTGGAGCAAGAGAGTCATGGACATCCTAGGTGTTTGGGTGTCGAGAATAATACCGGGGAATGGAGGTTTGCTATGGGCGAGACATGCTAGAGGATCGAGGCTACAATGCAATATAATTCGGGCTATGATTACTGCAGCAATCTACCATATTTGGAGGCAACGTAATTTGTGTAGATTAGAAGGGTCGGTGCCTTTGCCACGAGTCACGGCTAATATGATAAAGAAAGATGTCACAAATAGAGTAATGTGTAAGATTAAATACCCTATTCTTCCTAAGGACGCTAGATGGTTACATACATTGATGTAATCATTTGGTGTTTTTTGTAATTGGTTACACATTCTTTATATATATACTTACCTTTCATCAAAAAAAATTGTCTAGAAAGACGCTGAAATTGAAACCCATGAACTCGACTATGCATCCGTCTTGTCCACCTAGTTGTCACCAGTTGCTTTCGATGTTGATCCCGCATCAACTGCAGTAATGTTGTCCATAAGGCACTCATTAAAAGAGAGGGTTCTTTTGAGCGGTGTCAACTTGGACGTGGAAGGCGGTGAGAATGCTTCAGTAACCTTAGGATGAAACAAATGAAATACGTGAGCGACATGACGCGCGTTAGAAGTATGACAATGGAACACATGAGGATTCTAAAATACAATGTCAGAAAAGGATGACAACGAATACCTGGTTGACAGGAGCTAGAATGCAGGGCCGTCTTAGAGTTAAGGGAGGCCCGGAGCGAAAGTAAAATATGAGGCCCTTTTGTTATAAGGGGTCGTAGATCAAAATTTTACTGTATTAGTTAAACCAATAAGTTATTTCTAACTATTTTGTGCTAATTTCAAATAAAGTCAAAATCCCCCACAAATTGGACATATGACTATTGAACGTCGAGGAAAAAACATAAGATTAGTTTCTTTCATGTAACAATTTAAAATGGATTTGTAAGATAGTAGTAAAATTCTAAGCCAAAATTCAACTAAACAACTTATAATCATTAATGGAGTATTCTTTTAATAACTACAATACTATGAAAAATATGATAAAGAACTGTTTATTTATTACTTCGTACATTATCAATGTATTAAAAAATACTTATTGTGGACATTATTTTTTGCCCCATGTCATTAAAATATCTCTCACAAATATTAGGATAACGGGACAAAAGATAATGTCCGAAGAGAATAATATATAGAAACCAAAAAAAAAAGGAAAAATACTCTGTGTGGTTTAAATGCAGCATGGATTCAAATTATGAATGGAAAAAGGAAAAATAAGTAAGGAAAATAATGCGTCTAGGAGGGATCGAACTAGGGAAGTGTTGATAAGATGCCAAGGAGTCTACCACTACAACACCTTGACTTCAATGTTCTACTATTGCAGCAATTAGTATTTGTTTTATAACACAACAGTCAACTGCAGACTTGACTACTTGAGGCCCCAAAAAAAATGGAAGCCCGGTGCAATTGATCCTGCTGTACCGCCCCTTAGACGGGCCTGCTAGAATGTTGGATAGAACGACCTCTTCGTCCACGACAGCCTTGTCCTTCAGGCTCTTGATCTGATTCTGTCAGTTTGGTGCTCGCAGATTAGATACATAGGTTTAATATGGTAAGTAGTAAGGGAAAAACTGGTAAGAACGGTGCTAGTATGACGTTACCATTGCGGAGTCTGTAATGACGGCCATTTGTTATGTGATGTTCTTCAACGCGACCATATCACGCTATTGAGTAGTAAAACAGGAAAGAACTAAGATGTAAGTTATTAAGCAACGTACGACTAATTTATGGGTATACCATTTAGAGTGGAGGAGAACACCTTTAACTTATGTTTACATGTTTGCATCCAACACTGCATCATATCGGGATCGTCACTCATGCTTGCGACAGTGTACGAATTTGACCCTGCTGAACATTGTAGCGTTCACTGATGTCGATTTTGAACACAAATATTTTTTCAATAAAGAACTCCAATGGGGATCGAGTCCGGTTCGCCAGCCTACATTGCACGGAATGAGTATATAATGTATGTGACTACACAAAAAGATATGGTGCAACAGAAACAGTACAACAATATCGAAGTGAAATGACTAAGTCGACCTGCTCGAGAGAATTAATCAAATCCGAAGCATGGTGGTTTATGAATTGTGTTATCTGTCCGTCGAAGACAACGAAGTTAATGATGTCGTCGCCAACATCAGATGCAACAAACTTCACCTGAAACCTGTGTACATAAACCGTAGAAGAAGAGAATAGTGAGTTAGAACGGCAGGCATTACAAATAACTGAATGACGACGAAATATATTAATAATACAACCTCGGTACCCTGGAGGAATAACCACGGGTATTCCCATCACAACCGGCTCTGCTACATATCCAACGACGACCGTCTTCATTCTTGGTTGCTTTCGCCCAGCATGTCTTGCAGCTGTTGTAGTACCAACCTGCTGAGCAGTCAAGGTCGATTATGCGACCGTAGGTGTAGAATACACCAGCCTGCGAATACAATTTTGCATACTCAGAAAACGTTGAATGATTTAGTCTCTAACTTGGTTGGTTAATTAATTGTATAAATACGACTTAGATACCTCTTCGTTAAGCTTAATCTCTGATATTGTTTTAATATTGTCGATGGTTATGATATTCACCTCCTCATCGTCATGGACATCGACAATCTGAAGAGAGTTGCTCGGTGCGAGGGTTGGAATACTGTGTACAAATAAAACGTGAAATGGTTTGTTACAGTTCGGGTTAATTAGATACACTGTGCAAAGATCAAGCGCAGCTAGATTGAAATTGAGGTGATGAGAATATATCGAACCTGTCTGAGAAAGCTAAGACTTCAGGAATGTCCACGTCAAAATGGAAGGACGTCGCGTTGTAAGTGGTTTGCAGCCTCCACATACCTGTATAGATAATGACAGCACAAAAGTTACTGTTGATGAGCATACGAGAAACAGAATTTTGAAGAATACGAATATAAGAAAGGAGAGATTATAGTACGTAATACTCACGCTCATATTTCTTGACTTCAACACACTTGATAACAACGATCTTGGATTGTCCTGGATTAGGCATACTGCTAATCAATTGGGGAAGAATGTCACTGTGCAGTGCCCAAAGAGTACACGAAACCTGATAGCATCTAAGTGACACAGTCGGAGGAATTATACAGTTAGGTACGCGCGATGAAATCAGTATCGTAATGTTAGTGATGCGACACAATGAAGTGAAAAATATGGAAAAAAAACAGCTCACGGTAGAGACACGGAGAATGATATATATGACAACCCCGATTGAGTGACAAAAATGGGTGCGCAAAAGAAATGACATATAACACGAAGGAAAGAAGCATACTTAACATCCTCGAGCTTGATGTTGCAATATTCGAAACCGTTCTTGGTGTGGCTGAGCGGACCAATCTCGAAAAGCTTTCCGACCAAATCTGTGAATATTATAGGCAACGGAAAAAAATTTGTAGGACATAATCAGTCAGGAAAAATTCAAAATCTAATTTGGTTATGTAAATGAAAAAGGTATGTACCGATGTAGTGAGTTGTGGAGACACGACCGTTGACGATATCCTCGAAATCAGCAAACCGAAATCCATAGAGTGGTATGGATTGCTGGCCATCGTAAGGAACGACTTTGCTTGAGTATTCAAAGTGCAGGCGTATGTTGCTCGGTGTAGCCCTATCGTAGCCGGTATTCGAACTGACAGTTAGATTCTGGATAATATAGACACCTCCAACAGCAAGAGAGTTAACTACAAAAATGAAGGGTCTGTCGCGGCGGAAAAATCCGCCGCAAACCACGATAATACGACGCAAAATCAAGTTTGCGGCGGATTAAGCGACGCGTACTGCCGCCATTAAATTTCGACGCGAAAGGAATATATGTGTCGGATTCTCCGACGCAAGGAACAATGCGTCGGACTTGTGGCGGATTGGGCGACGCTTGCCAAGTCAAAGGGGATCTGTAGTCAACTATTCAAACGTCGGAAATAGGTTGGTTTGCGGCGGATTTTCCCACGCACAAATGGGTATATGCGACCAATTTGTTGTATATCTTCTACAACTAATACTAGTAATACTATTAATCTTCTACTACTAATACAACTAATCTACTACTACTATTACTTCTAATCTACTACTACTAATCTACTTCTACTACCACCACTCTTCTTCCTCCTATAACTAATCTACTACTTCTAACAAAAATACTAATACTAACAACAATTAAGAACAACAAAATTAATTGTACTACTACTACCACCATTACAACAATAACCATAACAACAACAATAATAACAAAAACAAAAATTAACACAATCTCACCCCAACCACCACTCACACAAACTCACCCAACACTAACACCACCACCAACAACACAATAACCTAATCAATAATAATAACAACAATCAATAACAATAACAATAACAACACTTTAAACAATTAAACAGTTTGAACATACTTTAATGGAGAAAAGACGGAAAATTGAAAGGAAATGGAGAACGGCGCGGCAGCGCCGGCAGGCCGCCGGAAGTGGTGGTCGCCGGTAGGGTAAGGGGAGGGGGAGGGGGAGGGCGGAGGGCGGAGGAATCTGGGTAAGGAACCGGGGGGGCGAAGGGCGCGGAGGGAGCTGGGTAGGCGCCGCGGGGAGAAACCGCAGGAGCGCCGGCGGTGTGCCGGCAGAGGCGGGTCGCCGGTAGGGGAAGGGGGAGGGGGAAAGGGGGAGGGATGGGTTCGGTTTCAGGGGAAAGGGGTAGGGTTTGGGGAAATTAATTTGGGGATTTTGTTTGTGTTAGTATGCAGGTCGCGATTTTTTTTTTAATATCGTTGAGTCTCGCGGCGGAATTTCCCACGCAAGTCCCACGCAAAACTTAATAGATGCGGCGGATTTTCCGCCACATAGCGTAACTTTTTTCCTCCCAAACTACACATCAGTATAACATATTATGCGTCGGCCAATCCGCCGCGTACATTTTTCTGCGTAGGACACGCGTCGGATATTCCGACGCATTATTGAGCGCGAAACCCACTTTCATTAGCGCCCTTGACCTGGACGACCTGCGTGGAATAATCCGACGCATAGTTACCTGTGGCGGCCAATCCGCCGCAAGTCCGACACAACGCTTAAAGACGTGTCGGATTCCTTGTCCGCCGCAAGACGTCCGCCGCATTTGCCTCTGATTTTTGTAGTGGTTAGTATACTTGCTCAAAATCTGTCTACGCACAGTTCCTTGAACGATTTCGTTCTGCAAAAAAGGGAAGAACGAAAAAATAGATATAAGACAATACAACAAAATATGAATTTGACAGAAATACGTAGGTAATTAGTACTCCCTCCGTTCCAATCAATTCCATACGTTTGCTTTTTCACACTTGCCGATGCACATTTTCTTTTGTCTATATCTTTACCTACGTATTTCTAAAATTATAAAAATTTGATATTCATGATGCATTCGATTAGACAATTTAAACAAGATCTCACATGACTATATTTTATCGTATATATTAAAAGTTATATCGATAATTCTTCTCATCTATGATAGTGCATAATATCCAAATGCATGGAAATGATTGGAACGGAGGGAGTATACTTGGCAAGGCCAAAAAAAACGTATCATATACAACGTATAAGAGAATACAACTACATATGCATTTGTTCGAAATACGAAGGGAATTAGTATGCCAAAAAAAAAACGATTCATATATACGAACGAAATAAAAGTTATGAGTTCATATATACGTACAAAATACAACTAAATATGAATTTGGTAGAAATAGGAAATTGATGAAAAAAAACGATTCATATATAGGACGACATTATATAACATATATATAATAAATAAACCACTAACGATCGGATGCGAAGGATTAACGTAATAACATGGTTAACATAATACCTCGGAATCGATCATGAGAACCTCGATTGACTCGACTTTGGTTCTATCCTTCATGACCGGCCGGGTCTAGCGATGGACCACCCTTACGACCATCTCTTTCAGCCGCTTCCCCTGCTCTAATTTCGATATGTTAGTTAAGTCGGAAGTCGACATGGTGTCGAATAGGATGGATTGTTATGGGATAATAAAGATGGGTGTAGTTATGATATAAAGAACAGTGAATTAGACCGATTTATATAAGACGTAGTTACGTAATGTGAACAAATGTTATTATGGAAGAGTATCGAGGGATATTCTAGAGAATATATCTAGGTAGATAGTTTAATATTAATCAAAGACGGATGGAAAGATTGATCGAGATATTAGTTATACTAATGAAAAACGGAAAAAGGGGTCCGTGTTGGCGGATAAGGAATTTACATCACATATGGTACAGATACATGATATATGTTCAATAATGTATTATACGGAAAAATTGGAATTGACTAAATGACTAATGCTAAAGATCTTTTGATAACAATAAGATACTGCTACTATAACTATAAGATATTTTGTTATATATATACTACTTTTATGGTTATAACGTTAGCTATATACGTAATATATACAACCTTACTATAACTATATACCTAATATAAATATATTTGAAATAATAATCAACTACTTTTAAGGCTAATATGACGTAATTTATGGTTGGTTATATATATTCAAAACTGTTATATAATTTATGTATGATATATAATATAATATAGATATGAAACGTAATATAAAATGTAATATGTATTTCGTAATATGTAATTATGTAAATTTTTATAACGTGTAAAGTATATTTTACGTAAATTTTTGTAACTATTTGAAATTATATTTTATGTAAATTATATATTTATTTAGATATAGAACGTGTATATGTAATTACATATTAAAGTATTATATAAACGAAGATATGTTATTATGGGAGAGTATCGAGGGATATTCTAGAGAATATATCTATGTACATAGTTGTATATTAATGAAATACCGATGGAAAGATTGATCAAGATATTAGTTATACTAATGAAATACGGAAAAAGGGGTCCGTGTTGGCGCATAAGGAAACGACATCACATATTGTACAGATACATGATATATGTTCAATAATGTATTATACGGAAAAATTGGAATTGACTAAATGACTAATGCTAAAGATATTTTGATAACAATAAGATACTGCTACTATAACTATAAGATATTTTGTTATATATATATACTACTTTTATGGTTATAACGTTAACTATATACCTAATATATACAACCTTACTATAACTATATAGCTAATATAAATATATTTGAGATAATAATCAGCTACTTTTAAGGCTAATATGACGTAATTTATGGTTATATAATGAAAACTGTTATATAATTCATGTATGATATATAATATAATATAGATATGAAACGTAATATAAAATGTAATATATAAATTTTTATAACGTGTAAATTATATTTTACGTAAATTTTTGTAACTATATGAAATTATATTTTATGTAAGTTATATATTTATTTAGATATAGAACGTGTATATGTAATTACATATTAAAGTATTATATAAACGAAGATATAACATTATATTAGGAAAATATATAACATTATAGTAAATTAAGATGGTTATAATATACAAAAGCGTATGTCTTAGTTAGCGTATACATAAAAACCGTATATATAGGAAAATAACACACATGTTGAAAAAATAGGGAAAATATACATTAAGTATACGAAATATAAAGAATATAAAATAACCGTATAGTAGGCGTATATATATACTCCCTCCGATTTTTATCTATCTTCCCCTTTGGTTTTGGGGAAGAAAATAAGGGTGTAGAAATGTGTGGTTCAAAATAAAAGAAGGAAGAGAGAGAAATGTAAGGGTGATTCTAGACCACATGTTGACGGCCCAAAATAGAAATAGGGAAGAAAGGGTATTTCAGCCCAATAAAGAAATAGGGAAGATAGATAAAAATCGGAGGGAGTACTAAGTACTAAAAATATACTGTACATCGAAAATAACCGTATAGTAGGCGTATATAAGTACGAAATGTATACACTGTGGAAATGACAATCTTGCCCCTAAAATAAAGAAGAGATGCGAAATGGATTAAGTGACAGGACGATTTTGTCCAATTAACGTGGGAGCTCAGAGCGAGGAATTCTTAAACATTAGATGTGCCACGTCATACTGGGTGGTGTTATCTTTATATAAATTATTATATTATTATATATTATATAAATTATTATTATTATTATTATTATTATTATTATTATTATTATTATTATATTATATTATGATTTCATAAAGTGACTTGGGGCCCAGGCCCAGTTTCGCCTACCAATAGCTTCGTCATTGACATGATCTGTTACTTTGATAAGAACTAGTATAGACCCCATGCCCAGCACGGTATATATAAAAGTTTAATTTTTAGTTGATTATTTATGTGAAATAAATTTTGATTAACAATTTATTATTTTCTCATATTTTTCATTTTAATATTTTGATTTGAGAAAATAAACTAATTAAAATAGGGAGCTTAGCTAATACTCCGTAGTATCATAAAATGTATATTTTAACATTAATACTACTGTTTTTTAATATGTCATTCATGTTTCTCTCCTCAATATTTATCAAAACATATGACGTACTAATTTTTGTTAAACTTGTAATTATATGAATGTTATTTTTAAAAGAATTTTAATGATTAATTTTATAATTTTTTTATGTGATATAACTTTTTTTTATTATAGATGTGCATGGAATAATTTTTTTTTTTGTCACTGTGAAAATAATGGGTTACCCATAAATTCATTCGATTAACATTAGTTTAATTTTCTTATTTATGTATGAGTTGTAAGTATAAGAAATATGTATTGACCCAGTGTTATTTTAGCCCACTGTTAGTTAGAAGAAATATATATTGGTTCACTCTGAGTTAGGTGTATAGATTAAGCGGGAAAGTGGGGGAAGGAGGTGTTGACACCTCATCCATTTTCTAGACATCACTATCCTATTAGTATATAGGGGATTTTAATGAAAATATTTTGTCACAAAGTTAATGACATTATACTGTAAAATTTCTCAAATTATTTTGATAAAATGAATTTCGTCTTTTTTGCATTGATGACCATGAATAGATAAAATGAATTTATGTAATTCATGATTTTTTTTCTTTATGTAGTTAGAAAATAGGGTAGTTTAGAAGAAATTTTTTAGCAATGTTATTCTCTTATTATATAAGCGATTCTCTTATTATATAAGCGATTGAGTATTTTTCTAATGAAATAAAATCATAAAATATTTAAAGAAATACTTGCACTATTTTTATTTTTAAAATATTTTTTCACCTTTAATGATTTATCATAAAAATTAATTCGTATGATTGGAGTTTTAAACATATGAACTTTCTTTTTTATTTTTTGAGGAAATTTGAAAAATATGAACTAATTGATTTATTAGTTTCCATAATGATATGATTTGTTACCATAATTAAAGAATAAGATTCTTGGAGGGAAAATTTTTAACTGGTGATGACATGTGTGAAAACACTATTGTTTTAGTAGTAAACGGATTATATACACGGTATTTTTATCGAATTGAGTATTACCATATATTTTTAATGATGCACGGTATATATGATATTATGATATGATATATTTAGCATATATATACTGTTAAGTATATGATATTATATATAGAATAAGATTATACTGTCAATTAATCAATCAATTAATCAATCAACTAATTAATGTGATATATATAAAAAAAAAAAAAAAGATTGTATATGATATATGGAATAAGATTGTGCATATCATAATAGTAAGACATATCATAACAATATATAGAAATAATTATAATAATATCTTCTAGTATAGACTCAAATAACAAAAATATTTCTACTTTGTTAATTATACTATTTTATGGTAACATCTTTTAAACATATAGCATATGATCACAACTAATATGCACAGTAATTTAGATATAAGCCCAACCAATGTATATTAAATAACCCAAAAGTAGGTCCATTTGGTAGGCCTGTATGACATTAGGAAGGAAAATATTGGAGAATTGTTATTTGGTTAGTTTCGCCGTTTAGATCGTCGTTTGGTTATTTGGAAAATATTGGAGAATTTAGATCGCCGTTTCGCCGTTTCAAACCTCCTTATTATTATTATTATTATTATTATTATTATTATTATTATTATTATTATTATTATTATTATTATTATCATATTCGAGACGGAATATTTGTAGAAAATATAATGTTGATTGATTAGAATATAATTGATTGGTTGATTGATTAGAATATGCAAATTTTTATACAATTATATTCTAATCAATCAACATTATATTTTCTACAAATATTCCGTCTCGAATATGATCAGAAAGATATATAATAATAATCATAACTATTTGGAGATCTACTAATCAACGGTATAATTGTATAAAAATTTGCATATTCTAATCAATCAACCAATCAATTATATTCTAATCAATCAATCAATTATATTTTCTACAAATATTCCGTCTCGAATATGATCAGAAAGATATACAATAATAATCATAACTATTTTATATTCTATGTAAAATATTGTACGGGATAGTATTGTAAAATATTCTATGTAAAACGGAATACAATATGTTTATACTTTTTAAAAAAAAATTGATCATACATTCCATATTAAATAGGGTTATTTAATGATAATAATACCAACTATAGGGCGTCTTCCCACAATAATACTAATTTCAATAAATCTGAGAATAATACGTATTATTGGAGTAGTTAAACAAGAGTAGTATAAGTAAGTTTATCACCTGCTACATCAGGTCATCTAATTAATATTTAACCTGTTACGTATTCTCCATCCTCTTCCTTAGACCTGGATAACGACTGAACCGTGTCGGGTCAGTTTCGGGTCGGGCCAATTCTGGGTTATAATAATCGGGTTGACTTCGGGCCGGGTCAGATAATTTCGGGTTCGGGTCATTCTCGGGTTCGCTGTTTTCAACTTTTTTTTTAGGATATCCACTCGTTTTGAATAATAATAGTCGTGTCAGTTTCGGGTTAGCTCGGGTCAATTCGGATTAGGGGTCAAAATCATGTCTTCAGTTCGGGTGTCGGGTCGGGTTCGGTTTGGCTTATTCGGGTCGGGTCAGTTTTGTCAGAACTACTTCTCCTTACTTCTCTCCTTCATCCTCTCTCTCTCTATTACCCTCCATCCTTCTTCAGTTTTTTTTCAATACGTTTTGTTTAGATTAACGTGTTGATTTTGGTGTACGATTGTGTTGTTAGCTAGACTTGGCGAGGTTGAAGGAAGAGAAATACAGAAGACATTAATGACGTTTAATTCCCTGTACACTGAGTAAGTGAAAACGATGAAAGTAATATGAAATAAATTAAAGGCGAAAAGGAAGGGGAACGAGTTCTACCGGTAACTAGTCATCTATACTACTCTGGTTTAACTACTTCAAAAATATGTATTATTCTCAGATTTATTAAAATTGAAATTATTTTCGAAAGATGATCTATAGTTGGTATTATTGTCGTTAACTAAAATTAAAGGTGAAAAAGGAAGGTGGAAGGGTTTTACAGGTAACCGGTCACCCATACTACTCTGGTTTAACTACTTCAATAATACGTATTATTCCCAGATTTATTAAAATTGATATTATTTTGGGAAGACGCCCTATAGTTGGTATTATTGTTGTTAAATAACCCTATTAAATATTGTATGTGATATATTCCATTTAAAACATGTGATTTTCGTAATCAATGTAATCAATCAGATTTCCCTAATTACATACTTTCTGTGGTGTATAGCTTTATATGTGATGTAGTGATATTTAAATCAGTAAGATGTTAGAGTGGAGTTGGAAAGGAGAAGGGTCACTCACATGAGGTTAAGGGTTCGATTCGCACCTAGCTCATTTGGAGGAATAATACCAACTTTGGGTGATAGTCCATCAATAAAACCAACTTTAATTAATACAGGAATAAAACCAACTATGAGATATATTATACGAGAATGAAATTGCCTCTTAAATGACCGGATGAAGTCGGTTTTTGTGGGTCTCATACTATTAATTAACCCCTATTAATTAACACATATCTTCATCTTCTTCATTGTCCTAAATCAAATTCTCTCTCCAAATCCATGGTAATCCATCAATTTCATGTTTAAGGTCACAAGTCTACCTGGATCAACCTACGTTTTCAATCAAACCAATTATAAAAAACACTAAAAAACACTAATTGGACATTAAACCCCAAATTAAACCCAGAAAAATCGAAACCCCCAAATTAAACCCAGAAAAATCGAATCCCCAAATTAAACTCAGAAAAATTGAAACCCCAAATTAAACCCAGAAAAATCGAAAACCTAAGTTAAACCCAGAAAAATCGATTTAGGGGAAATGAAAACAACACTCACCGTCGACATTACCGAACCACAAGATTGAGGAATGAACTTGACAATACTCCTGAAAATTGATTTTCGACAAAATTAATGATAAATACCTTCGACGAAGTTTGACAAAAGAGTTTGAGAAAGATAAACAAACAAAAGTTCCGTAAAAAATTACCTTCGACGAAGTAAATGATGAATTGACGAAGAAGACGTTTTGAATTGATGAAGCGAGAAGATGAAGTTTAGAGTTTGGGAATTAATGAAAAGTTAAAAGTGAATGTCAGAGTGTCAGTAAAACTTGTTAGAGGTAATATTAACGGGTGTAGGCGGTAGCAGGTAAGCGTATTTCATTCTCGTATAATATATCTAATACTTGTTTTATTTCCGTATTAATTGAAGTTGGTTTTATTGATGGAATACCACCCTGTTATTATTCCCGTTAAATAACCCTAAAATATATTGGACAATCACAGAAGTTTGCTAAATGATGTAAAAGCTACCATACAACCAATGCATGTGATGTCGGTTAGTGAACTCTTTTTTTAGTATCCGTGCATCGCACGAGCATAATTCTAGTTACTATTATAAACTCGAAGTCTTATTTTTCACAAAATTTAATACGAACAATTACGGAGTACAATATATCGAAACACAAACTTTATTATTCCATATAGATAGTCTTTAGATTAATTTTATTGCGAGCCATGTCGTACAAGTAACCTACGTTTATTTTGTACTACCTCCATCAGTATAATCTTAATTTTTGTTTACGGAGCACAAGTAGTTTTCACGTATGATCGTGAAGAGAGTCGTTTAACAAATTGAAACGTCAAACCTGGACATAATATAATATAATAACCCCAAAAGTACATAACACAAGAACCCTAAACAAAACTTATCAGCTTCATTCCCTTCGTATTAGCGTTGATCCCTTCCGCGGTGATTCACCAGATCAATCCTATTATCGTCGGATCTTTCAAACAAGGTTGGTTCAACTTTAATTACTTTTGTTTTGTTGCTTCATAATTGTTTCATGTCTCTTGTATCTTCAATTCTTCTTCTAGTTTTTTTCCTTACTTTATTTCACTGTTTCCTTTTTAATTTATGATTCAACCTTCAATTAGTTTTCTAGGTTCAAAATTACTGTTAAGGTATGCTTCTAATTTTTAAAGGTATGAATTTTGATGCAATGAACTTTCCAATCACGACTAAGGTTGATGTCTTACGGTTATCGTGTCGTGATTCTTGTTCCAATGTCGAATTTTGTGAGGTTGGTTAATTTATAGATAGAAATAGAGTTGGACGTGATTTTTGTTTCAATTTCATGTGTCTTTGAATAAGCTGTAATTCAAGAATTGAAACTATACATTTCATACATTAAGGTAGTTAACAGAAAATCACTTCAAAAAAAAGTAGTTAACAGAAATTAGTGTGGATATTGTTTGTAAGAGCCATTCTCCCGTTGAAATAATTATTTAAAATGAAGAACAAGTAATAGTGGCAATTTCTAAGAAAATAAGATCTCTCGCGTACATGTTCCTGCTGAGTTCGAGTCGTATTTCATCTTCTTTTAACCTGTAAAATATTATTGTTATGTTTCTCCTAAATCGAGTTTCCTTTCCTATACTTTTCCGTTCCAATCATTTGTATAAGTTTATGAAATAAATGTGATCTATATTTTAGTCAAATGTAGAGCGAGTAATAAATGCATCCAATGTTATAGGCTTAGAGGTTAATTTTATTTATTTTATTTTTAGATAAACTTAATGGTTTACAATTTGGGTGTGTTAAATTGGGATAGCTTAAAATATCTTGTAAATTGGCTTACAAATTGATGTATTTTTCAGGTTTGTTCGGTTCGAGTTGAGTTTGGGTTGAATCGGGTTACAAGTCAACTCAGCTCAAGTCAATTCGGTTCGGGTCAATATCATTTCGGGTCCTATTGGGTTTTCGGTTTACCTTTGGGTCCACTCAGGCCGGGTGCGGTTAATAGTATTTGGGGTTCTATCGGTTATCAGTTTGCCTTTGGTCAAGTTGGGTCAGCTTTGGTTTATTCAAAGTTCTTGTTCTATCGGGTTGGGTTTCGAGCTGTTTTATTCGGTATCTCGGGCTGGGTCGTCTTTTGCTAGACGTAGGTAAAAGAGGGGAGATCAGAGTTGGATAGATGTGTGACCAAGAAGCACCAAATCAAAGCAGGCAACCTAAACAAACATAAAACCTAGGCGAGAGAGTGGCTGCTGCTGCAGCAGGAGGAGGTTTTGTTGAATTTGCATTTTACCTGATACCGAAAGCAATGAGGGGGTCTAATGCAGGGCGATCCTCCTCCTCATACGTGCCCCAGAAATCCCGCTTCTCCGATTACTCTGCCACCTCTCACAACATGGAATCCTCTTCTACCTGGGATGATGATCTTAACTGGCACCACCCCCAGGTTTCCTTCAAATTAATTAATTATTTTACTATTATTATTATTATTACTATTATTATTATTATTATTATTATTACTATTATTATCATTGTTATAATTCCAATCATTTGATTTCCTTACTTGATCCTGGATTCTGTTTATCACGGTAATTCCCTCAGAATTTTCACCACCGAAGTGTTTCTTACGGTAATTCCAGATTCTTGCTTGAAGCTGAAGAGGTTATTAGGGAGGTTTGTTCTCCTCCCTCTTTTCTTTCTTTCTTTTTAATCCAAAAATAAACATATTACTGTAGTCAAATTTTAGTTCCCAGCTGCGTCCTTAAAACTCCAATAACCAATGCATTTTTATTTGTTGTTGAGGCTACTTGGAGCCTAAACTTAACTTTCTTCTTATTATCATAATTCCCTCTAGTTTAGCGGTGTTCGTCTTGTCAATACTGATGAAGCTGGCACCTTGCTCGTCACCAATTACCGCCTCCTTTTTGTGGTCAGTCTTCTTTACCCCTTTTCATCTCTTGTATGTATAGTTATCCATGTTGATGCACATTCTTCCCTCTTCTATAGCTACCATGTTGACGCAGATTCTACTTTTCCTTTACAATATCTGAAACTTTGAGATTGGTTATGCAATTTCTCCTGCTAAGATATGTTTCTATCTTGCTTTTTCCAGGGCCAAACGACTGTCGACATAATTGCCTTGGGAACCATCCCATTTGCAGTTGTCGAAAAATTCAGTAAACTTGTATGTTGCATATCCTTTTGTTACGTCTTTTGGATAAGCCTATTCCTCACAGCCTTTTTTATTTTTACCTGAAGCTATAGGTAATAATGTTTCAATGAATATTCATTGAAGCCTCTATGCATCTGTATAGATGATGCATTTATTTGACCTTAGTTTGGATATGAAAAGAGGAGGTAAGGGAATGGAAAAGAGGGATGGGTGGGGGGAGAAACTTAGGGAAGAGGAGGGAATGAAATTGCCGTTTCTTTCCTATGTTCAAAGGTTTTTTTTTTTGGGGCATTTTTGATTCCCCCTTCATTTCTCCGAACCCAATTTGGCTTACGTACCCAATTCTTGAGTCCTCTCCCCTTCCTTTACTTCTAAATCCTGGCATTTATGAAGAGGACAAGTCTACCTTCAACTTTATTTGGTGTCCGCATACTAGTCATGAACTAGGTGCTTCATTTGAGGAATTGGTGTTGCTAGTGAGTAGTGACAACTTTATGAAGGGATTACGGTATTGTTTGGATACAATAGTAGGATGGCAGGGTATAGCGGAAGATGAACGAGAAGGGATGAAAACAAAAAGGGAAGTAACTCTCCCCCCTCGCCAAATTCTCTCAATCCTAAAAAAGTGCTGAAGTACATTTAAGTTCCTTTCCACGATCACATGTTAGACATATGACCTTAGTTCTATCATCATTTAACTTCAGGTTCTGATTTTTTTTTCCGCTCATGACATTTGTACTCAATTGCAACTTAGGTTGTTAAGCAACCATCAAGTTCACGTCATTCGGACAAGTCTGTGGCAGGTTCAGCAAAACGGCTTCTCCAAGTTTATGGTAAGTCATTCTTTCGAACTTTCGTATAGATGCCATATAACTTAAATAAGATGAGAGATCCCATATACTCTCTCCATATCAATATGTTCCTCTCCTTAAATTTTTTGCACAACTATAAGAAAACTCATTAACATAATGTAAACCTGTGTTAAGTGGAGTGTATCATTGTAAAGTAGTTACTTGATAAAATAATGTAAAATAGTGGCATGTGTTATACTTACCAATTAAAATAATATAATTTTTTGCCAAATGAGGGAAGGTTAGAAGTAGGATGAACGAAAATATATATACTAAAAAGGAATATGGGAGGAACAAATTGATGTGGAGGGAGTAGTTGTATATACATTCTAGCTTAGAAAAGATGGCTGACATGTATTTTATACTCTTTTGTTTGAGAACAAGCACTTTAGTGTAAAAATAGGGGACTATTTATAGACAAATGCAAATATAAAAGATACATATCAAACTATAGCAGCTTTTAGTTCGCGCATAAGGTAGATGATGAAATCCATCCTAAGCCTCTTATAGTTTCTGTTTCTAGTTAAATTGTAAAGCACACATACACGGCTACAGCTGAAAGATTTTTGCTCACTTGTAACTGTTATATGTAAACTCATTAATTAGTCTGCATTTGTGATGTTATTGCTATGATACTAATTGACTTGTCTGCCCATAAAATATCTACTTACTTGCCGTGTATTGCTGTGTTTCCACTCCATCTTGTGTACACTGTCCTGTTCTTTTTGGTTGGGGAAAGGGTTAGAGAGGGAAAGAAATGAGATTGCTCCTAATTTTACTCGTTGGGTAACACATATGAAAGGGAATGTGCAACCACCCCCACTATCCACCCACTTTCTCCCTTACCACTATGACTCGCCACTGACAACCACAATCACCTCTCACCACCCACCCCATCTGCCTCGCCCAGAACCTCACTCCATCGTCGTCACCACACCCGACTTCACCCATATTGCTGACAAACCACCATATAAAGAAAATTTCATCCCTAACTATCATCACTTCTTACCCTAAAACATCCTTCCCCATGATAGGTGAGTTGTTTTGGGGTGGCGGGCTGACGGCATGGCGATTTAGAAGGTGAAGATGGGAATGAAGAAGTTGCCAGCGATGGGTGGGGGGTCGCCATGATAGGGGTCATCATTGTGACAATAATACATTTATACGATGCAGGGTAGTAAGTGGGGCAACGGGGGTTAGGTGGTGAATGTGGGTAGAGGTGGCAATTGGACGGGCGGGTCAGGTTTGGGTCGGGTCACCGTCGGGTTATCGAGCATGACTGTCGTCGGGTCGGGTTTGGGTCAGTTTCGGGTAGCTTACGGGTCGGGTTAGTCGGGTCAACTTTTGTGTCGGGTCGGTTTCGGGTCACTTTTGGGTCGGGTCATTCGGGTTGAGCTGTCGGGTCATCCGGGTTCGGGTCATTCCTGGGTCAGGTAACTATCGGGTTCGAGTCATTATTGGGTCGGGTTATGTTCGGGTCAGACTAGGTTTTGTTAGGTCCGCGCTAGTTTAAACCATCAATTCATTATACGGTTTTTGATTATTTATCATTTATTACAAAAATTTGGTTGTTTATTATCTACGGAGTATATGACTATATCATCTGATACAAATTATTTTCAATTTTTATTGTATTTTTCAATAGTTTTGGTAGACACAGAGTAATTTTATATGAAACCATATGTAACAATAATTAGTTGTGATTGAAGATTAAAACCGCAAATACTACGAATGATGAATTTTATAAAATATGTCTTGGAGTGGAAATTAGACGGGTTAGGTCGAGTTTGGGTCGGGCCCGGCTCGGGTCAGGTCTTGTCGGATCAATAATTAGCGAGTTGACTTAGGTGTGATTAATACATTTTAAAACATTTTTTATTTAATATTTAATTTTTTTTTTTGTTTTTTTAAAGATGTTTGGTTAAGAATATCTAGAGAAAAAAACTAAATAATATTTTAATTTAAAATTATTTTTTTATCTTCATTGGATCACCAACTTTTGGGTTGGGTCATTTTCGGGTCGGGTCGGGTCGGGTTAGATAATTTATCGGGTAATTTTGGTTACGAGTTGTCTCGGATCGGGTTGGGTCCGGGTTCGGGTCGGCCTAAAGTGGGTCGTATCGGGTTACGGGTCATCATCGTGTCGGGTCATGTCACTACATTTTCGGGTCAGATTGGGTCAATTTACTCGGGTTTCGAGTCGGGTCAGGCTTGCTCTAAATGCGGGAATGGGAAACCCGTGTGGATCGGGGGAAATGGATTTACAACAGTTAGGAGGTAAGGAAGGGGTATAAGGATGATTGATTTACTCAAACACACATTAACAAAGGGCATTAAGGGTCCGCATTTCCTTTCCCTACCCCCATACCAAACACCTTCTTTGAGTAAAAATTAAAATTCCATCCAGCAATTAAACTTCCGTAACCCGTGTTGGTTTGGGGAAATGGATACAACAATTAGGAGGTAGGGGTGGGGTATGAGAATGATTGATTTACTCAAACACACATTAACAAAGGGCATAGAGGGTCCTCATTCCCTTTCCCCACCCCTATACCAAATACCTTCTTAGAGTAAAAATTAAACTTCCATACCGTCCCTCACTAAATATTCCCTAACATACTTGCTTTATCTTGTCGATACTCATAGCATCCTCGGGTAAGTACCCACATGATATTTTTACATGTAAATTCTTCAAGTGAAGAAATACATGATATCCATCACTATATATTAAATTTGATCTCTAGTCAAATTGGAAATTATAAATGAGAAGGAGGGAGCACTTGTTAAATTTTCCCTCTCCTTTTGCAATTGGGCGTCACCTCCTTGGTGTAATGCCTTCAGATGGTACCCCTCTTGGCCTAGGACCTCTTTACACCCTCCACTACCCACAACCACTAATGGTGTATTCCCATTTTCTTCATATTTTAAGTTCCTAGTACTCCGATAATAGTTACCCCGAACCTAAGCAAGCCTTTGGCAGAGTGTTTCGTTGTTTCGCCATCCATGTCTTATTGTTTCCCTTGATATCCTGTGTTTGTCTAAGCTATCGTTTACTTATGTTTTGGAAGAGTGGGGACTCGGGCCTACGCTCTGTGAATTCTACATGAAGATTAGGATGTTCAATTTCTTATGGACCTTTGTAGATTATTTGATAAACTCATCACATTTCCGAATTATGGATACCACTTGTGAATGTAGCTTGGCCTATGGAGCAACATTTAGTGCCAGCGTAGAAATTAAACCCTTTAAATATTTTAAGGGGGCGTTTGTTTCGTGCATAGGTATGGGTTTGGGATGAGGAATCATACCAAGGGGGTCTGGGGTTGGAACTTGGTTCCTCATACCTCATGTTTGTTTCAATTCTAGGTGGTATCATGTTAATACTTGATTAGTGTCAATAATCTTGAAAAAAAAGACATTTAAAATATTTATATTTTTAATAATTTAATTAATTTCATGCATATTATGCTTTAATTAGATACTCCCTCCGAGTCTGACTTACGTTCCTTTTTCCCTTTTGGGCTGAGTCATTTTTTCTTCCCTCTTTCTTTTTTAAGCCATGAATATGTGGCTCATATTCACCCATTCATTTCTCTCTCTTTCTTCTTTATTTTTGAGCCACACATTCCCACATCCTTATTTTCCCCCTAAAAACCCTAGGGGAACATATCTTAGACTCGGAGGGAGTATATTTTATTTACAACATTTCATGGAAGTACCATTTTTTGTTAATTTGATACCCATGGGTATCAATCCCATACCCAAGGAAGGGGGTGGATATGATAATCCCATACCTCATGGGTTTGAGGTATGGGTATGAAAACACTTTTTTTGGCAAACAAACACAAGGTATGGGGTTAACTTATTCTAAACCCATACCTTACACCCGTGATTGATCAACCAAACGTCCCCTAAGAATTGAACTTCATTGTTTATTTTTTTCTCTATTGTGATTGTCTGTACAGGCAAGGATATGAGGATTATAGTTTTTGGTTTTCAAGCCCGCACTAAACAGGTAATTAACATCCAAGTTTTCTCTTTTGCTTCTCTTTGTTAATTATTATGATATCTATTGCACACTTATTTTTTATTATGGAGTCATAATGGGGTCATGTTATCTCCATCAACTAAATCAGAACTAAATATGTCAAAACTCAAGACTTTCAAAGTTAGTTCCCAGTTCTACCAAACATAACTCCTCAAGGATTGCTATGGGGATTCGCACGTTTGTTATTCTTCGTTCTTTGTCCTCAGAACTGTGCTACTGCTTGTATGGAGCATCGGGTCTGGCATGACAGCGTTTTAAGACACCATAACATAGGAAAATGATTGGTAAGACATCCAGCAGTGGGATATAGATATCATATTGGAGAAATGTTACTGCGACGTAACTTGCCAGAGACCTAGGAGAGGGGCTAGGGAATAAGACTTTGGCAAAACATCAAATCCCCATTCTTTTGTTATCTGACACAAAAACTTCTCACGTGCTAGTCATTTCATTGGGGTGCTGATACAATCTTCAATTGTGAAGGAGTTCTAACTTTGAATGAATTGAAAAAGGGAAAAAGAGGGACACAAGGAGAAATGGCTGAGAATAATCATATGGTAAATGGAAGTGAGAAGATGAAACAGTAGCTCATTTGTCTCAGCAATTGCCATTTCATATGGTTTGCTAGCATCTTGTGTATCCCGAGCTACTGAGTATCATTTAGGAAGTATCTCAATGGTGGTTCTTTCTGGGACTTCATAATCGCGCTTTGCATGGTGTGTGCTTATAGCGACAGTACTGGTATTCAATGGATATTCTTCACAGATTGAGTGCCAGATTCTGGGATGTCATGCTCAAATACAAACAAACAAACAACCAACAAAATATTAGTTTAAAAATATTGGGGTGTGCTAATGTTAAGTGTCCTGTGGAACCTTCAGTTTTAGGTTGGAAAACATTAATATAGTGGATGGGGAGGAAAATATGATAGCAAAATGGAGTGATTGGTTTTTTTAGATCGTCGTAATTCTTAGCATCCATTCAGAGAAGTCCGAAAAGTTTTAATTGCTTGGCACTGTCTAAACCTACTGCAGTTAACTTCTTTTACCTGGCTTTTGACTGATAATGAAGGCCATAAAGACCGTACAAGTGATGTTAGGATGAATTCTTTGATATTTATTGTAATTCCTTAAGGGTGCGTTTGAAAACTTGGAATAGTTTTCATTTTCATGAATCTAACCCTAGATATTCAATTCTTGGCATTCAATTAGAAAAATATATTCCGACAAGATTTACGCAAAAAAAAAAAAAAAATGAATAGTGACGGAATTGAAATGACTACCATGGGGTAGTCATTTGACAAAGTCAAATTTGAACAGGGTTGGAATTGGTATGGAATTCTTCTCAAATCCAATTCCAAATTCTCATGTTTCCCAAATGCTTCAATTGTCTCAAATCCGGAATTCAATTCCAATTCCAGTTCCTGTTTGTGGCTGTAAATGCTAAGTTATCACTTGTAACATGATAATTTACTATTCAGATTTTTAAAGTAGATATATTTTTGACACTCTATGCAATTCATCAGATTTTATGTTGCTCACTCTTGTTTAAAAGTAGCAGAGGGGTGCATGTCCAAGTGTCACACTTGACTACTTTTATCAAATCTTGCATATTTTGGCCTAAAATGAAGAGTTGAAGTGTCGTACCCATGTGTGAGTGACAAATTACAGACACGGCTATGCGAGGTAATTAGAAGAGTCGGAGTAACATAAATCAGAATAGTATATTAAGATTTGAATTTTTTTTGAAGAAGAAAACACATGCCTGAAGCAATTTTGTGCACCATTTATTTTATAATGTTTGGTTTTCGTTTTTAGCTCAATGCATTGTTATTGAATGTTATATGTAAGTTGACATTTAAGTAATCTTGTACAGAGACGGGCAGTCTTTGAAGCACTTTTAAGGTATACAAGACCAACAAGACTGTGGGATCTTTATGCTTTTACTTGTGGACCTGCTAGATATGGTGGTACTAATCCTCAAGTGCGGTTATTGGACGAGTATTTTCGAATTCTTGGGGTACATTCACACTTCCATGCTACACAAAGTATGATTGACGAAGGGACATTCACATTGTCCAATGATTCCTGGAGGATAAGCAGTGTTAATTCCAATTACACATTATGTGCTACCTATCCATTCTCCCTAATTATTCCAAAATCTATTTCGTAAGATTAAACATTTATCTTCTCTTGCTGGAAGTCTTTTGCATAAAGAATAATCTTAAGGAATGTAGTGATGTGGTGAATGTGTGTGCTTTTATTGTTAGTGATGAGGAAATGCTCCAGGCTTCCTCTTTCCGAGCTAAATGTCGACTTCCTGTGGTTTCATGGTGCCATCCTGGTAAGCATTCATATAAACACCGTAATGTATTGTTATTTTTATAATCCCTTCAAATTTTTTGTTCTTTTGATCTTTTAAAAATAATCTTAAGCAAGGGAATTTCTATGGCTGTTTCTGATTCTTTGTCTCTGTCCCATCTATGTTTTTTTTGCAAACTTATAGTAAGTGGAGCAGTTCTAGCACGCTCATCGCAGCCATTAGTTGGCATAATGATGAACATGAGAAGGTATAAATTTCTTTTAATGTTATGGACTTATGGATGTCAACTACTTAGGAGCTACTTTTGTCGTTAGGCTTTAGCACTTTGGACTGTATACTTATATTTCATGTTTACTTCATAGCAACACTGATGAAAAGCTGGTTGCTGCACTTTGCACACAGTTAGCTGGCGGCGAAGATGTTCGAAGGTTGGTGCTCCCACCTTTTTGGCCACACCTTGCTTGAATACATGATACTTCATCCATTGCAAAGTGTTCTTTCCATTTCATATGGGCACAACTCTTACGGAATACAATAAGTTAATGTGAGTAGGGTACAACTCCTAAGAAAATATAATAAACAAATGCAAGTGGGGTATAAAGTTGGGTCAAAGAGTGGCACATTTGTAAATAGATAAAGTGGATAACGATGATATTGTAAGAAAAATAGCTAAATGAAGAAATAAAGCAAATGGAAAGATGTTAGTGGAATTTCCGTATTAGGAAAGTTGAAAGAAGATATTAGAATGGAAGGAGTACCTTTTAGAGTTGTATTTTCTATTTTCCCATTTCCTTGTGGGTTTTCTAGTGATTATAGACAGTGGAGAAAGATATTAAATCTGTGCCGATTTTTTTTACTATGTGATCCATGTGCCGATGTGCCTTTGGGCTCTTCCTTTTTCATTAATTGAAGTTTTTGGGTAAACAACTAGATGTACAGAACATATGTGGAAAGTTCTTCATTAATAGATGAGATTTTTTTGTCAAAAGCTACCTTATATTTAAGGGTATTTGTAAAATTACTGCCTTTTAATTTTTGTTTCCACTACCTTTGTTTTTCCAATAACTACCTATGGTAAGAGTTCCAAGTTTTGGTCAATTTTCACCACATTTTTTTACTTACAAAAGAGTTAAATACTCAACTCATCCATGTCCGTAAAATCGGCTAAAGTTGTTATCAAACCAAAGATAAATAAATAACAATGAAAAACAAAATAATTAAAGGTGTGTTTTTTTTTATAAATACCTCTAAATATAAGGTAGTGTTTGACAAAAATTAACCTTACTGATTGCAATGTCAATTATACATTGCAGAAAGCTCTACATTTGTGATGCTAGACCGAGGAAAAATGCTTTAGCAAATGGTGCAATGGGTGGTGGTTCTGAATCATCAGCCAATTACTTTCAGTCAGAGGTTTCTCTTCAGTGGAAGCTTTATGGCTTCTTATTGAACACTTCTTTTTATTGGAGATTTTGGTTTGCTATTGCTAATCCTATTGTTATGAACAGATAGTTTTTTTTGGAATAGACAATATTCATGCTATGAGGGAAAGTCTATCTCGTCTAAGAGATTACCTGGACACTTACGGTACTACTTCATCTGATGGAAAGTCATCATACCTTGTAAGCTAATCTGATTCTGAAGTTAAAACTTTTGTTTCTTGTTCTGAAGACAATTGCATTAAGTAAGGGTCATCGTAAGTTCATGCCCTTTAACCTTGTCTGATTCTGGAGTACAAATCTTGTTTTTTGTCTTTGAAAACTATTGCATTTACTAACTAGTAAGGGAAAAAAATATGCCAATGACATTGGATTAGCTGTCAGTGGTTTAGTGAAGTTTTAGGCCGCTCGTAATTTGATACTAGTATGATTGTATTCCAATGACATTGGATTAGTTACTTAGTTTGGTCTTGGTGTAACTTTTCCACTGTTATGAGAAGTTCTACGGTCTTTACTGTTGAGGCATTTTAACCACAAGACAAGTTAGCCACATAAGATGTGCATTAAAAGAAATCCCCTCTCCCCCTCTGACGTATAGATTTAGGGTTCTATGTTATGTTTGAGTTCAGAGCACTCTAAGACTCTCCTATCCTAGGTTGAGTCTCCATACTTCCTCCCCGTGAAAGAGTTTGTGATGATGATTATAGTGGATTGTCATTAATGTTTGTCTCACTTAACCATTTGAAATGCACTTATATCGTTTTTTATTCAAATTTCTTTAATAGATGAGGTCATAATTTATTCTATTCTTGACGACAGTTGAAATTCTTGGCGAAAGAGACTCTCATTGTTATGTATGTTTGAATGGGAACTTGCAATACGTAGTAACCTGCATGACCACTTGTTTACTGACAGAGATATGGCCTGTTTTGTACTGACAGAGATATGGTTGTTTATTACTGACAGTTATATGTTTTTTTACTAACAGAGACATGGTGGATCAAGTTGGGGTGGAGGAAATCTTAGCAGTATGTCTGCTTCGGTAACAACACTTGGCGACAGTGGCTGGTTATCTCATGTTCAGAATGTTGTAGCTGGTGCTGCTTGGATTGCCGCACGCATAGCCAAAGAGTCTGCTTCAGTTCTTGTTCATTGCAGGTCTGGATGTCTTGCTTAGTACCTGTCACTCCCTCCGTTTTTGTTTATTTTCGCCCCGTATTCCTTATTTGGCAGGTTTTATTTTTTGCCCCATTTCTTTACTTTCCTTATTTGTCTTAGGTATATTACCATTTCGTCCCTTTACTTTTCTATTATTTACCCATTTCGCCATTAAATTAAGCATTGTCCATTTAATTTCGATGAGTCACATGTGCTTAGTCACCAAAAATCCATCAACATTTCTTACTTTATACATACTTTAACAATTTCTTAATTTCTATGCAAAAGTGAATGGGGCGAAAATAAAAAACCGGAGGGAGTATTTTTTTTAAAATATATTCTTCGTGGTGTGAATGAGCATCGAGGCAGTGCTGTTATCATGAATGAACACCTTACCTGTATGCAACAACTCTTATTATATTAGAGTATCTGATATGTCTTGGATACCTTGTGAACTTGATGATAGTTTTATCGTTTATAAGGTGGTGAGGGATCATAGTCGGTCAGCTTCCCTCTCATTGCTTGACTATCGAAGTCCCCCCCTTTTTTTTGTCTCAGTGGTTTTTGTTTCGCAAGAATTTCCATCTTCTATGGAGCCGACTAATCATTGTTTGATTCTGGATTGTAATGGAGTAACAAAATTGACTAACTGGCTGCACTTCTTTTCATCATTCGATGCATCAATTTTCATTTTGGATCTTTCTGAAGCAGCCGGTTTGTGTTGCTATCACAAGCATACGGTTGCATACATCCAACCCCTCTTACTCACAATTTGCGGGAGCCGTTGAGATACTAAGCTAGTGCAGTTGCTGGTTTCTCTCTGACTCAGTCTTATCCCGTCATGTGTGGTACATCGTATTTGGGTTGGACAGGAAGTAGTGATGAATTAACGTATCAGAAAATCTCAACAAAAAATGAAAAAAGAGAAAAAAAAATGAAAAGAGAAGGATCAAGTCATCCAACATTTGAGTTATGCTTCCCTGCAGGTTCACGAGGGACATAGTAAAGATTGGTGCAGGTTACTGGAATTTTGGAACTGTTTGTGTAGTTGAACTAGTGGTTGTGGTGCAAAGTCAGGACAATGGAGCATAGTCAGTGTGGCTGTAGAGCATTATAAGCTTGTTGGGTTTTGTTTATCTTAGTTTGTGACACTTAATGGAATCTCTGTCAAAGTGCTAACTTCTTTTCCATTTGCTTTGTAATGTCTTCTTATGCAATCTGTACATTTATTTGACGAGGGATCTAATATTTCTACAGTGATGGATGGGATAGAACAACACAGTTGGTCTCCCTTGCAAGTTTGTTGCTTGATCCATATTACCGAACATTTAAGGGTTTTCAGGTAATGTCGTAAATTTTGTAGGAGTTTGCTTCTTAAAGATGTTGATTGATATTCACTGTTCCAATTCCTTGCTTGTTGCCAAACATGCTAAAAAAAGATGACCATATTGTCGAGTATATCAACGTGAGTTCCTTAAAGAATTAGGAAGTTGATTTGGACTTTAAACTTTTAACTTTGATGTATTCTCATAGCTATGTCTTTATATCAAACATATGCAGATCTTATAATCCTGGCATCAGCACTTTTTTGTGTATGCTATCGGTAAACCCATAGAACTGACCTAAAAGAGTGGTATATGAGGATACTTATATGGTTACTGATCATTAGTTAAAGTTTACAGGTCAAAAGACCCCTAGTTACAATTCCAGATAGGATTCCCATTGGTAAACCTCTTAATGGCTGTCTGTCCCATATCGAAGCTTGAACACTATCGAGCCCCATGAATAAACCACAACACTCCCTCCATTTCAATGAAAGATTCCACCTAAAAAAGGCACATTTTTTAAGGACAATAATAAAATATTCAAAGTAGAGAGAGAGTAAAGTAGGCGGGCCACTTAGGTAAGAGAGAAGAGTGATACCAAAAAATAAAGTGGAAGCTATCAAAGAAATTTACGAAAAAGGAAAAGTGGAAGCTTTCATTGAAATGGAGGGAGTAATATAATTCCAAAAATGGAGGAATTGTTGTCTAGAGAAATTTACCCTAACTTGCCTTGCTTGTGACTAATGCAATCACTTTACAATTTTTTATTTTTTTTACTGGGATTATAAGAAATGTATCGAGGGTTGCGTGTTACTGGCATATGTTTACTTGTGAATCCCGTGTCATTCTTATCAGGCACTTGTTGAGAAGGATTGGCTGGCATTTGGTCATCCTTTTTCTGATCGTTTTGGTCTCCCACCTTTATCTGGAAGTGGTAATATGCCTCTAGAGTTATCCCGGCAAGCTTCCACTGGCAGTATGCATTCACCTTTATCTCGCCAACAGTCTGGATCATTTGTACCTCCATCTGGTTCGGCGCACTCACAGAATATGAACCACTGCTCTCCTATCTTCATGCAGGTGGTGCCTTTTCTTGTCATATTGTTAGAAATTTCTTTTTTCTGTTCCTGTTGCATTGTGGTTTTACACTATGCTACTCCGACCCTTCACTTGGGTGCCGTGTCGCGTGTCCGACACCAACACGCACAACACTTCCACACTTCAATTTAGAGCAAAAATCGAAATATTTGCCAAAAATAGCCATGTCTGATACTCCGACACCGTGTCCAGCATGACACCAAGTAGAAGAGTGAGTAACACTAACACTGGTTTTGCATGATGTGGTTTTGACTACTTTGTTAAATAACTTCAACCACAATGACTGTTTGAGTAAGCAGCTCGGAACTCCATTTTGAATTGGTTGAACTGTATTTTGGGTTGGTGGTAATGCTGGTAAATTAGTGAATTTCAGTCGTAGGATACCAAAATTTTTGTGATACAGTATACTAGCGCTGTTAGATAATTCCTTAGAAGATGTCTGTTTTTCTTTCTGTTTCCCCTTCCCCTTTTTTCTCCCTCTTTAAGTGAATCCCACTGATAATGCTTTCTTTTCTGAGCATCACGCAATGTAGGCCCTCTTTCACTTGCTTTATTCATTTGCTGTACTCTGTAGTAGGCCTAAATGGCTAAACCCTTAAGAGTAGAACGCAGTAGGGAAGCCTTTTTTTCTTATTCGGTTTTTTTTGTTGGTCGTGTGCAGTGGGTTGATTGTGTTGCTCAATTGTTGCGGATGTATCCTCTTGCCTTCGAGTTCTCTTCGGTGGGTTACTCAGACACGCTTCATAGACTGGGAATAATGAAATGCTCTATTTTTAATAAGTAAAGCATAACCATCACATCTTTCTTTACAATTGCAGTATTTTCTAGTTGATTTTTTGGATTGTGCGCTCTCTTGCCGGTTCGGAAATTTTCTGTGCAATAGGTACTTTTCTATCTCATTGTTTTTTCCTGCCCAATCTGCACATTAATATCTCACTGTAGTAGGGAAACCAACTTCATTCAAGTTTCAAGTAACGTGCTTTTGTCAGATTCTTCAAGCAAAGAGTTTTGAGGTTTGGTTGAGGGTGTAATGACCTATTTAAAGGCTGCACAAACCCCACAAAACCTGATATGTCTGAAAGGGCTGGAAGGTAGGAACTAGGAAGTCCCATTCATGATTGATAATTTGATACTAGCTTGAAAAATGTATTGCATCTTGGACACAACTGGCTTTTGGTAGGAGCTTCATTGAAAATGGTTAGAAAATGTGGAGTACAAGTATGACATGTAAGTCCGTTTGAACTATGAGCTAGAACTTTTATTATACTTTTATTTGGTCCGAAAAAAGAGTAAAGGACCCCCACCCCGATAGAGGGAGTTATAAATGAAAAATTGAAGGAACGGGATCTGAAATAGAAGCATTGAAAAGGTGAGTCACAAAGTTAATTGACTTTCATCGTCATCGTCGTCATCATCATATGATTTATATGGCTTTCTTGTCTTGTTGCAATCTTATAGTGCGTTTCAGAACCTAGTAGCCAAAATGATTGTCAGTGTCTCTTATTTGGTGGAAATGATCAGAACTAGCTAAATCTGTGTTTGTCCAAACACTATCAAAAGAGATACATTAATTTTATCTTTTAAGGCAAACAAAATGTTAGATAAACTAAAGAATTGATAGTTTTGTTCATGTAACGGCTTCTAGCCAACTGATTGTTCCATAGTGTCTAGAATGTTTGAATTATCCAGAACATTTCTAGTTGAATGTTGCAACTTTTCTTCCTATCTTTGTTGAGGTATAAGTTATCCTTTGATTATTTTCAGTCATCCTAAAAATTCGTTTTGAGCATATACATCATGTTTTGTTTACCTGTAACTTTGTAACTCCCCTATTTATATGTTTCATATTCACATAAACCATATCTAAGGTTTAGCGCTGAAATATCATTAAACATTTTTATAGATAGAAATACGACCTTTACCATTGCCATTATGTTACTCCGTGCATGACTAGGGATAATATAAGAATATGAAATCTACCTTTTTCTTTTATGGGATAGTGAAGCGGGCTAGTTATTTTGGCCTGGACTTGTTTGTTGACAAGCTTTTTGAATAATCATGGTGTTAGTGAAAAGGAAAGGCAGCAGTGCAGAGTCTCTGATGTGTGTGGATGCTTGTGGAGCTATTTAACTGAATTACGTAGGTGTGATGATCGGTCACATGTTCACTACAATGTCTTTTACGATCCAAGAAAACATGAGGGCGCATTGTTACCTCCAGCTGCAGCTCTTGCTCCGACGTTATGGCCGCAGTTCCTCCTGCGCTGGGCATGTCCAAAAGAAGTGGAGGCTGGTGACCTTGAAGCTAATTGTAGAGGCATGTTCGGCAAGTTTTCTGAATTCCAGAAGGTAACTGAACTGTTACATATTTTAAGGCTCTCTCACTTTCATGTGTTTATTTGCCCTATCCTGCAAGTCTTTATACTTGACCGACTTTTTCTTTTTCTTTTTTGATACTTTCCATCTGATTCTACCACGCTCTGAGAAACTGTAGGAAGCATCTGATTTACATTCAGAGTGTCAATAAAAAAACATTCAAAACCAGCTCATAATTCTTTTGCTTCGATATTGAGGAATTCTACAGAACATTTCCCTTTCAACTTATTATCTGTGATAGACTGGTAGTGACTGTCAACTATTGAAGTCTTTCGGAATCTGTGTGAACTATAGCATACTAGCTGCTAATATAGAGTTATTCATTGCCATTCCAAGGGAAGATCATAATGATTAGGTGCGGGACTTTGGTCATCTGCATAAACTAGAATGTCATCAGCTTCTGGGCTCTTAGTTGCGACTGATTCTGTATAGTTTTATTACGTTTCTATTCTGCCCTGAGCACTTATGTATGCTGCAGATCCAAGGTCTTTTTTTTAAACAATTTTAGAAAGCACTTGTACATGCAGGCCAAAGAAGATGCAGAAAGGAAGACTAGGGAAGTTTCAGCGGCGGTCGAATCTCTCACTCTAGAGTTAAGAAAAGAGAAGCAGCTCAGCAACTCCGCAGTGAACCTCGCAAAAAGGGCAAGCAGGGAAAATGTTGCCATTAAACGTGCAATACAGTCACTTGGATGCAAAATTCATTTCTCAAGCAATGGGGATACGAGTATTGATGTACAAAACCACAGAACAGGGTCTCCTCAGATATCAGTGATACCTGAGAGAAGTTTACAGGACTATGAAAAATCAGATCTGTCAGTCTCCATAGCAGTCATGGGTGAAGACGAAATCCCCACGGATCCTTTGAATCGAATATGTGAATCTTTTTGCCCATTGCGCTCTGCTGATGGCTATTGTCGGTGGCCTGAGGCAGGCTGCGCTCAAATTAGTAGCCAGTTTGTGGGGGTGAAGGCAAACTTTGATGCTTTTGATCGGCTTTCCATAGATGATGGTTACTTCTGAATCAGTTTTTTGGCGACCTGGTCATTGTATAGTCTCATGCCCACCACTCATAACACAAGGTATAGCTGATGATGCTAGTGATCTTATCCAAGTTCCCTTACATAGATCTTATACAATAAAAATTCGGAAAGAACCAAATGATTGAATGAGCACGTTCCGTAATTGTACAGAAAAGATAGAACTGAAGGTGGTTTCTAAAATTTAACTCCAAATGACTTATAAACAGTGAGGCGGACTGCCGAGGATATCCTCAAGTTTCTTGATTGGTTTAACATAGAGGCTGACATTCTCTTCTAGGATAAGCTCCACGAAATTGTAAGCATTTATGTACTTAGACATTTGTTTTCTCTTGCCCAAGTTGTAAAGACTCAATTTGCTTTGAACCAAAGGAAAAATAAGCAAAGAATGTTGATTTGTTGATGGCAACAAGACCGTGATCAATTTGCTAATTTGCTTTTGGGGTCGTTTTGAGTCTCCGAGTACGAATTGACTCTACTTAGTAGCGACATGACCATGGCGACTTGACTAAGATAGTATAGATGCGAAATTAATATTTCCAAGTAGTGTTAAGAGTCGTACAATGGAAAAATTGTCTGAAATTTTGTAAAATTGTGTCTAGTTATAGTTACTATCATCGGATATTGTGTGGCGACTTAAAAAGATACCTGATACAAATCGGGTACCTACTGTCCCAGAGCACCTAGTTTTAACCGTCAGGTCAAGACATCTTCGGTTCTATCTTGTGTTATTATGACAAAATTACCCATTTTTAGTTCTCGATATTTTTGAAAATCGACTTTTCCTTGTTGTAATGGCAAATTTCAAGCTCTCTATTTCAAAGTCAATCTTCAAAATGTCACTTTTCAAAATCTAAGAACGGATGGTTTAACTTGGGGATGATAACGGACCGGATCCGGACTGGATTCGGATCGGATCCGCATAGATCCAGATCCGCATCTCCATCAGTAGATCCAGATCTGGTCTAGATCCGACGGATCTCAAAAGTGCATATCCAGATCTAGATCCGTCGGATCTGGATCAAATCCGCGGATCCAATTTTTGACTTAATTAAAATATTATATTCTTCGAACTTTTTGATTAACGAGTATTGTGACAGTATTAAATTTGAATAATCTTACAAATAAAATCATATGGAAATTCATAATCGAAGTTCAAAAACCAAAGAAAAAAGTCTTAGAATTAACCAAAAAGACACAAATTAAAGTTCCACCAAATCAAGTTGCATAGTTCACGAATTATAAAATAAAACACTAATTTAGTAGTTAGCACTTAGAGGCTTCTTGAGGCACATTAACGTAGAAAGATTATTTGATTTGTTCACCTTGCATTATGATAATCCACGAAAAAAAAGCAATTAGTATTTCCTTCGTATTCAAATAATCGTCGTTTTCATTTTACAAGGCGAGCCTTTAAAATCAATTTTTACAAAAATATATTGGTTGAAAAATTATAAAATTACACCATAAAATTCTTTACGAAAAGAGCTTTAATATGAGCATACATTTTGTTTTGGTAGGAAACAATCGGATCCAAATCGGGTTTAGAACTTGACTGGATTGCGCTTGGACCTTGGCCTTGTCCAAGCTACTCACTTCCTCTTTCCTTTGGCTTATGACTTCCTTGGCGCAGCAGATTGACCTTGCTTGCACAAGAAGCAAACAAGGCCTCGGGGTTGTCCGAGGATCGGAGAACCTCTCCGATACCTAAGTTAGTCTGGGAATGCACTTGATGAACTCTGTTCGTGAGGAACAAGGTGACGTTTTTAGAGAAAGAATTTAGTGAGAGAAAATTGATTATCTTTTAATGAAGAGACATTAAGAGGTATTTATAGGTTTCGAGAGAGAGAGAGAGAGTGAGAGAGAGAGAGAGGGGACACGTGACTTGGGTGTGTCTCTTACCTTAGGCAGGGGTCAGAGGGTTTGCTCGCGGAACATACCCTGGGGGTCGGAACGACCGAGGGTCATGGATGCCCCGGCAGGGACAGATTGGGGCTAGACCGACCCGACCGGGGTCGGGCCTCGAGGCCGGGCCGAGGCTTGTGGAGCATCCTTGCTGACGCTTCTCTAGGGGTTGGCCGGAGGGGTCCGGCTTGATCCCCCGGTGATAGTCCTGAAGACTCGGACCCTCCTTGAGGCGAAAAGGATCTGGGCCCAAGATTGAGGGATAGTGGTCAACGGGTTGCTGATATGCTTTATTTTTAGCTTCTTTTTCTCGTCTTTGCATCCTTATTCCTTGGATTTTACCGCTCTTAGAAGCGGTTTTGTGCTATTAATGCCCCGTTTAGCTTTGATTGTGCTTGTAGGTTCATTTGACGCGAAACTTGACTTTTGGAGTCTTTTTCATCGTCGTACGAACCAATCCCGAGTCACGACATCGGTTAGGAGTCAAGGAAGATCGACCCGAGAGGCTACATGGCCATGTCGAAGGCCGTGAAGAAATGACAAAGAGAAGCAGCCCCCTGGAGAGCAACCCGACCGTGAAGGAAGGCCTCACGGCCGGGACGGGTCCTCGACACGACCATGAAGCCCCACCTCACGGCCGTGTCGCCCCTGTTCTGCTTAGACCTCGTCCTTCCTCTTCCCTTATTCTATGCAACCCTATATATACCTCCTTTTGTAATCATTTGGAATTACGAAATCCTAGATAATTCCTTGCCTCTTTAGGTTAATTTTAGCTTTATATTTCCTTAATCATTCTTCATTTTACCTTAGTCTAGTTTTAATTCTTGTAATATCTTTGGATTCTAGAAGACTTGTAGTAGATTATCCAATCTTGACAATATTGGTTATCTTCTTGGGTTGATTTTATTCAAAGATTGCTCATTTCATTCTCTCTTGTGAAGTTGGTATAATTTCTTCTTCTCTTTTGTTTAAAGCTTGAATATTTGTTTATGGTTTTTGTTGAGAATTGTTTAGATTTCAATATGAATGCTTTTATTATGAGTTCTCTTATAATTGTTGCATGTTTTAGTTTAGATATGTTTGAGTAGTTCTCTTGCTAGGATTAATCGGGGGATTGGGTGTTTTCATGGGTGATTAAGGGCTTGTGTAGGGTGTTGGTGGTTGTTTTGGTTGCTTCTTGGTTGTATGCATGTGCCATGTTTGATGAAGTGCTTGTATGACTTGTAGTTTTTTTTTGGTGAAATGTGAGAAATATCATTCATCCAAAATTGAAGTTACAAAGCTTATGTACAACAGCAACATATCAAGAGTAACAATTACATCCACGAATCCAGCAAAAATCAACAGTTATAGCCTATCATTCTGAAGAGTCTTATATCTTCACTGCTAAATGAATCGTTAGCATTCAGCTTAATACGATTCCGCAGTTCTATTCGCTAGAATATCCGGACGGAGGATCACTCTATCATAAAAAGCCGAATTAGGTTGGATCCAAATCATATAATAACAGGCAACCAACAGAGCTGAGTGTAGTTTGTTGTGTAAAGCCCCATTATCTGAATTAATGATCTGCTGTGGAATCAGGAGAGAACCTGCGTGAACAGCAATTGCATTCATGAAACACCTGCTATAGGAACATTCGAAGAATAGGTGCTGTTCGGTTTCAGGATTCAGCTGACAAAGGCAACAAAGGTCGTCTTCAGCACACCCAAATCTATGGAGTTTAGCTCGTGTGTTCAGACCCTCATTCATAACAATCCAGCAAATATAGGTATGTTTAGGCACGTTCCAATGATTCCAAACAAAACCAACCCAAGGCGGAGAAGGTTCAGGTGGGTGTAGCCATCGGTATCCATCCCTGATTGTATATTTCTTATTAGCATTATTTCAGATACCATGTATATATCCACTCTTAAATCTTTCTTTAACTCGACATATTGCTTTCCAAGTCCAAGGAGAGTCAGTCGGGGGAGATAATCCTGCCAAGCTTGTGCTTTCAAGTAAATTGAGTTTATCCATTTTATCCACAGGCTATCTCGCTGAATGTAAATCCAATTAACCAACTTTCCTACAGCAGCCACATTCCAACTCGAGGCCTCCTTAATTAATTCCTAATCCACCAGCAGCTTTTTCCATGGTAACCTTGCCCCAAGCAACGAGAGGAACCTTCCTGTACTCCGAAGAACCATCCCAAAGGTAGTTCCGACATATAGCTTCTATTCTTTTTATGGCATGTCTAGGAATTATGAACATCGTAGCCCAATAGTAGTTATGCAAAGTATTGAGGACAGAATTAATAAGTGTTACTCTTCCCGCGTACGACAACTTCTTAGCACCTAAACTTCTGATCCTGCCTATAATCCTTTCCGAGAGAATCAGGCATTGTTCTCTGCTGATCTTGGCCGCTTGAATGGGCACACCAAGATATTTAAAAGGCATATGTCCTTTCCTTATACCTGTCACATTATATATATCCACCTTCAGACTGTCAGGTACACCATTATAGTATCCCTCAGATTTTGCTTTGTTCATACATAACCCAGATGATCTGGAGAAAGTTGAAAAAGCTTTCATAAGAAGCATCACCTTTTCTAAAGAGAAGAAGATCATCCGCAAACATGAGCCGAGTCAGCTTGAGTTGCTTGCATTTTGGATGATAGGAAAAAGGCCATTTATCAGTAGCATAGTGAATAGTCCTACTCAGATAGTCCATACAAATTGTGAAGATCAAAGGCGATATCGGGTCCCTTGTCTCAGACCCCTTTTGCCTGGAAAATAGCCAAAATTACAGCCATTAAGAACCAGCGTATAAGTAGGAGATTCAATGCATTGCATGATTAGATTAGTGAATTGTGGTGGGAAAGATAAGGCCCTTAGTATCCCTTCCACAAAACACCATTCAACCGTATCATATGCTTTCTGCAAATCATGTTTGTATAGGCATCTTGGAGAAGCATGCTTCCTAGAGTACATATGAACCAGGTCTTGACATATCAAGACATTCTCAATTATCGATCTTCCTTGAGTAAAGGCACTCTGCGTGTCATGGATAATATTAGGGAGAACTCGAGCCAATGGGTTACATATCAGCTTTGCAATCACTTTATATATCATATTACAACATGCAATAGGCCTGAACTGGGTCACGAATTCAGGCCTCTCACATTTCGGGATAAGCACCACATTCATAGCATTGATCTGTTTAAGCAATTTTCCAGATGTGAAGAAATCCATGACAGTCGCAGTCACATCCTCCCCTATAACAGACCACGAATCCTTAAAAAAACTGCTTGAATACCCATCGGGTTCCGGAGCCTTGTCATTAGGAATCGAGAAAAAGACATTCTTCACTTCCTCCTTTGAAACCCGCTGCAATAAGATCTCCTTGTGCATCTCAGAACAAACAGGACCCATAGCAATAATTTCTGGTCTAATATTTAGGACATGAGCCTGTCCTAATATTTCTGGTCTCCTTGTGTATGACTTATAGTTGCAAATGCATGTTTTCTTGCCTTCTTTGTGTGGTCTTGTATGTTGCTAGGATGAGTTCTTTCGCGAGAGCGGGAGGCCTCTAGGCCGGTTTCGGAGCGAGAGCCCGGATTATACCTAGATAGCTTGACTACCCCTTCATTCTCGCTCTCCCTTGATTATCTTGACACCCTTAAATCCGACCTAATCCTAGTTCTTCTCTTATTGAATTCTTCATCATCTTAGCCATTGTTTTTCTTGTTTGTTGTTTTAATTTAGTTTTAGTTGAATCGTTTAGTTTATGTTATTCTTAGTGTTTAGCCTTTGTCCAAACCAAATCAATTCTCCTCCCTCGTTATCTTGTGACTAAGTCTCGTTTTAGGCGAACTCAAGTTTATTTGTTTTCCGTCTACGTGGACCGATCCTGCTTACCCTTTCTACGAGCTAGGTTTTGTGGGTTTTATTTGGTGTTGGGATTCACGACAAATCCCTCCATCAATTTGGCGCATTGCCGGGGACGGTGTTTAGACTTTGTTTGCTTATTTATTAGACTTAGTTAGCCCATGTTTTTTTCAGCTTATTTTCAGCCCGTTTCAGACCAGCTCAGCTTCTATCAGCTGAACCCAGTTCTTATCAGCTCAGCCCAGCTCCTATAAGCTCAGCTCAGCTCAACCCTATATTTTCAGTCAAACTCCAATATTTTAAGCTCCTAAAATAATACTTCAATAATAATAATAATAATAATAATATTTATAATAATAATTATAATAATAATAATAATAATTTTTTTTATGGAGAATTTTATTGATGAATAAAAAAGCAGTTTACAAAAAATTGGTGGTTAACCGAGATACAATCTGGGCCCCCACCCCCTTAGCTATAGCGAAGCTAAGTGTAATCCCCTAGAAATTCTAACGCAATACAGTGGCGGAAACGCTGTAGAGTTGAGATTAAAACACACTGACAAACTATATCTTATTAAAAGAAATGGTAAGTCAATACAAATGCCTCTTTTTACAAAAGAGCTAAAAGTAAAATCTCCAAACGGGTTTATACAAATCCATAGATTACAAGAATGAAGAAAGAGTAGGATCCACGCTACTCGCTAGCTCACACCCAAAACCCAGCAACGTCACGTTATAAACATAACAGCCACGCCAGTGGGGAGTAACTCGGACGTTCTCCTAGCCATATAACATCATATGGAAAAATAATAGTATTATTATATCAAAATACTTAAAATGAGAAAACATTAAAACGATATATTAAAAATAAGTTTTCAGCGAAACTTAAAACACTTGCCAACCTGCAAGTCAAAATCAATCGATAAGAATAATATTCAAAAATGGCGTTATGGAAATTCGATCAGTGTGCACAAGGCTAGACTTTCACTAGGATAATACTGGAAACTAGCTTCGAGAACTGTAGACTTAACTCATAACAGAATCCAGTCTCTAACTAGGCAACTCAACTATAACAGGACTGCGTGCAGCGAGGTCCTGGTTTAAGTAGTGCATACCCCTCCTAGACAACAAATATGTCTAGTTCAGCTGACGGCGACTAACACGATGCGGTATCTAGCTTAAGGTCAAAACATACACTCTCCTGAACACAAACCATGCTCAGTTCAACAACCAATGTGCCCCATAAAGACACATCAGCCTTACAGTTGATGGCAAAAACGTACATCCCAAACTATATTACTCTAACCCCACACTTGTCTTTATTCCATAACTCCAAACAAGCCATTATCGATATTCAAAAGTAAATATAATCAATATAAATGATATGGATAAAAGGAATAAACATTTTATATGAAAAAAGGAAACTTTCTATAAACAAAAACTTACTAATTTTAGAAACTTACTTAAAATAGAAATGGTCTTATAGAAATGCGTAAATTATTAAAAATAAGTGAAATGTATAAAAATATAGCATTTCCGACGAAATTAACATTTATTATTATCGTCGTTATCGTAACTTTAATATATTTCTAAATTCGTTACTCAAAATATATTTAAAATATAATAAGTCAATATATAATATTTTATAAATAATTAGGAAATCGAGTTAAAACTATAAATTTTAGAAAATAGATGTTTAAAGAAAATGATATCAAAATTAATTGAGTCGACGAACTTTATAAATGAAATGAAATTTATGAAGAATTCAAATTATTTTAAACAGATAGTTTTTATTAATAAATAATACGGATTTTAATAAAAATAGTCAATCGGAAACAAATAGGAAATTATTAGCGAAAATAGTCTCGACTAAAAATATATTTAAAACAAAATCGACTATTTTCTCATTTATTAGAATAAATCGTAACACGAAAATTAATTTATAACAAGTATAAAAATTTCGATTAAAATATAAAAATACGATTTTGAGTGAAAATTATAAATTAATGAAATATGACAAAAATTTGAAATCGACATTATTTAGTTACTAGTATCACGATAACCAACAAAATATTATAACGATCGTAAACAATTAAATTAAAAACGATTTATAAAACGATATCGAAATCTCGTAAAATATTTATAAGGTATACAATTTAAAAATAATATTTAGCAAATAATAAATAGCTAAAATTAGAAAAACCGAAGTTAAAATATTTACTACATACTACTACTCAAACATACGATATAAAATCGAGTAACGTCCTAAAGTTACCTTCGGCGCAAATACGTCAATGCACATGTCGTTCCATCTGTTTCTCCATGTTTCAATCCTTCTGATATTCGTCTTCAAACCACTTCGAGGCTCCAACGGAATCCGAGACACACAGAAATAAAGGAATCAGAATTAAAGAAGGTCAGAAATGACTTGAGATGACACAGAACGTGACAAGGGAAAATGGGAGGAGCGAGGAAGGACAACGAAACGAGACGGAGAAGAAGGTTGGAGGGATGAAGAGGAACAAGGGCTCGATAAAGGCAGAACAAGCGGGGTGACACAGATAAAAGTGACAACAACGACAAACAACAACAGCACAATAGCATTTCAGCGATGTACGGAGCAGGACGAAGAATTAAAGATGAACAGAAATCGAGCAATAGAGCAAAAACACTGATAGCAGAAGAAATCGAACAGCAGCACGCAAGACAGTATGAGACATGAGCAACAACAACACGACCTCAAATCAATGGCAAAGATAGGGGCGTAGAACAGTAACATCTCATGTAACTCAACAATAGCAATAACAGTAGCACGATCAGCAACAAAGAGGAGGAGGAGGAAGAAGAATAAGAAGAAGAAGAAGAAGAAGAAGAAGAGCTGTAACATTAGTACGTAAAGCAGCGTAATTAACAACGTACAACAACAAGGACGAAGACAACATCCAACAGCAAATCGCACATGAAAAGAAAATAGCAGCAGGAAAGGAGATGCAAAACGGCAGGAGAAAAGAAAAAGGACAGAAATCGACAACGAACGAAACAGTAAACGCAGCAACAGCAGTAAAAGATGAAGGAAAGAGAATGAGAAGAACAACACGATAAAGAATCGAAGCCCGATAAAAACGAGCAGGTAGCTGGACGAGAATAAACGATAAGCAGCAATACGAACTAAATCACGACGACACAGCAGCAGCCACCGAAACCGAACTAGAAAGACAACAACAGCGCAGCAGCAAAACAAATAAAAAAAAGAATAATAAAGGGATAAAAACGAACCACCTTACGACGAGTCTAGGTCGAAGAACGACATTCCAGTAGCATCCGCACGAACTGACAGCAGCAGCAGCGTATTGCAGTGGCAACGACCACGAGGCAGAGGAAACAGAGGACGGAACACAGTAGGGGCTCGAAATGAAGGCTGAAGGAGGAGAGAAAATGGAGATGCCAGGGGAAAAGGACGGAAAAAAAGGAGGAATAAGGAGGGTGAACGAAGAGGAGGAGGAATGTGGACAGGAACCACATAAATGGGAAAAGCAGGGGGGAACAAAACGTTAAAAGATGAGAGGAATAAGAGTGATGCGGTGGAAGAGAGGGGATGAATCAACTAATGATAAAAAAAATGAGGTGGCTGATACATGAATCAAAATAGGCTAGAAAATACGGATTAATTAAATGAATCGGGTTAGAAAAACGGATTAAACAAATTCTGTATCGATAAGTTGGTTGACCCGCGAATCGAATTAAACGAGTTAATAAAATTAATAAATAATCGGACTGTCAAATAAAACGAGTAAATAAAGTACTCGAGACGAAAACGAAGCTGATAGAAATAAATAATTAGACGATCAAATAGTATTTCCCGATAAATAATAAATTTTCGATAAAGTGAATGAAATTGATTTCTCGAGGAAATGTAATAAATGTTTTGACGAAACTTAATATAAATGAACTTCGAGTCGAAAATAGAAATTCAAGCATAAATATAAATAAATAAAAAGAATTTAGAATTTAAATCGCCGAAATAGACTTTCTACAAGAATTAAATCAAATGTATAAAATAAATCGAAACAGAAACAAGAATATGTTTTAAATATAAGAAGTGTTTCCGAGACAAATAGAATTTTAGGAGTTTGAAACGATTAAACGATTCATTTTATAATAATTTTAAGAATTACGAGTTAAATCGTAAAAATAAAAATACGAACAAAATTTTAATTTAATTTAATTTATAAAAATAAGGGGTGTTACACTAAGTCTGGTAAAAATAAAAGGAGCAGCGCGTGCTCCGGCATCCTGTGCTATCAAAATTTTTTGAATCCTCTTGAGTAAGCCGATAGCATCCGCCTCCAATTCCCCCAGCTAGGGGTGTAAATGAGCCGAGACGGCTCGCGAGCAGCTCGAGATCGGCTCGGTCAAAGCTCGGTCAAAGCTCGACTCGTATGAGCTCGGCTCGGGCTCGAGCTCGGCTTGAATCATTTATGAGTCAAGCCGAGCTAGACCTGGCTCGGCTCGGATAGCTCGCGAGTGGCTTGATATTATTTTAAAACTACACTTTTCTTTCCGCTACCTAAATCAAATATATCTTAAAAAAGAAAGTAAATCGTATATTGTTCATAAAAAAGAAAGTAAATCGTAATTTACTCATATTAAATTAAATATTTGCCCGTATATTGTTAGTTGTTACCATAATTTACTCATATTACTAAACCAAATTAACCCCAAATTACCATAATTTACTCATATAATTTCATTAGTCAAAAACTCAAATAAGTTAGCACTTAAGCTCCAGCCCAACCCACCATGCGAGTTGAGCTCAACTCGAGCCCCTCGAGTCGAGCTCAACTCGAGCCCGGAGTCGAGCCTTTTCCCGAGCCACGAGTCGAGCTCGAGTCACGAGTCGAGTTAACGAGCTCGAGCTCGAGCCTTTGTTTTTGAAGCTCAACGAGCTTGAGCTCGAGCCGAGACTCCCCTTTTTCTTTTCGAGCTCGAGCCGAGCAACCCCAGGCTCGCACTCAACTCGGCTCGTTTACACCGCTACCCCCAGCGAAGAAAAGGAAAAAGGCAAAAACCCATACCCAAGCCCCGAGCATAGGTCCCTGTACTTAATGCATTTGCGCCGGGCAGCGTCACCCACAGCACGACCTGGCGCGAAATCAGAGAGCCCAGACTGAGTCAAAGGAGAAGACCCGGTAAGATCTACGCAAACGTCACGCCCCCGTCCTACGAACAAAGAAGCAAATCTGCAAGACGCAAGGATCTGTCATGATCATCAATCAAGCCAATATCGATCTCCTTCCCAGGCGAGACCCCGGAACGGAAACAGATATCCAAAAGAGTGTCACGAACGAGGTTTTGTCGATGTTTAATATCGACAACCCCCGTGCAAGACACGGCATGGTCCCCAAAAATATCGTCGCCTAAAACCCGAGAGCAGGCAGAACACGGTCCAGGTACGGAAAACAAAGGAATGTCCAACCGATAGCTAAGCACACAACGGTATGTCCGACCGTTCATAGTCTGGCCCAGTCCAGAAATAGAGACAGCGCAGAGCCAATCAGAAGCATGACGGCCTTGCTGAGACTTCCATAAGGCAACCTGACGGGAGGTCAAGGAGAAATCCGATTCCGCAGTAGCCACAATCCTCGTGAAATATATATCTGCCAAAGACTTCATAAGTTTAGGGGCAGCGATCTCACTTGGATTACACTCAACAGAACCCAAAACCTCCTTAAGCCTACACAAGGCCGCATCGAAAGCCGGGCCAGGGGTCAGTATGCCCGCAGCGCGAAGCAGCGTAGCCTGCAAACCCGCAGATTGCAGTCGGGATGCCACAAAAGCATAATGTAGGACATCTCCAGCAGCATACACCCCAAGCCCCCCCAAAGGAAAAGGGAAGGGTGGCAAGCCGCCACTGCCAATCCCCAAATCCCGGCCCAGACGCAATAACAACACGTTCTAAATGAGAACGAAGAGCTGCGTCAAAAGCAAGCTGAGCCGACTCAAAAACAGTCGGTGGGCAAGTACGCAAAGTAAAATAAAGTTTGGAGATACTGCCCGGAGCAACAGCAACTCACACTACGGATCATCAAGCAGAGCGACGGAACCCATAAGCGCGATAGTTCTGGTCACTCTACTCATCACGAGCTCACTGCTGAAATCATGACTCGCACTAACAGGCCCACCAAGGGCTTTGACACCACGCATCGGCCTGGCGATAGCAGGGGGAAGACACCAGGGAGCCTGCTCCTAGGATATTCCGAAGGCCAAAAAATCTCGGTTTTACTGACATTAAGATGAAGTCCCGAACGAGGACCATCATCCAAAATCAGCTCCAGAACCTTCCCCAAAACCAAGGTATCCCCAACTATGGTGTCATCATCCAAGTACCAAGCCTGCAGCCTCAAATAGAAAGAGTCCCGGATCTTACAAACCAAGGGATGTAACACCAAAGAAAAAAGCAGATGACCCAAAGGATCACCCTGCTGAACCCCCTGACAAGACCACAGGCTGTGCTCACCATAATATAATCGGGCAGGACTAGAATAACGAAATTCCACCCATCGGGAGAGAACAGGGCAGTGGTAACGAACCTCTCGTAACATGATTTCTCGATCAACCATGTTAAAAGCGTTCTGAAAATCCACCAAGAGCATGGAAAGACCCACCTCATCACCCCGATCCTCAACAAGCCGGTTCAAGGCATGCAAAATAGCCTCGCCCCCCCAGATACCCCAACTCCAAACTGAAGACCATAAAAATAGCCACTCAGCGTCGGACCGATCAGGAAAGCACCAACCTTAGAGATAAGGCGTCTCCAAATCGTACCAACAGCAATAGGATGTATACCGCCACCTGACTTAACAAGCGGGGTAAGCGGAGCACTAGAAATATACTCCCCGAGGACCTACTGGCAGCTGCCCTCGAGAAAGAGATTAACCACTCGAGTGACAGATGCGATCAAATCGTCCGAAACAGCAACTGCGGCCCCACTCAAACAATCCAAAAGGTGTTGGGCACGAAAACCGTCCCTCCCACAAGAAGTGCCACGAGGAAACCCTCTAATCATATCCAAAACCACTGACGCGGATGCGACAAGGGAGTGGTGATTATCAGGCAAGGATGGCAAAGCGGGAGAAGGGATGACGGGGTGCTTATCCTTCAAAGCCACTAGAGTATCATCGGAGTAGGGAGCAACACCAGAAGAAGAAAGCACACGAACAACAGCAGTGTAGTACCCGTCACAAATCTTCCTACGACACTGCCTAACATTGACCTCACTCAAGTCGAGATCCTCATTCACACTAAAAGAAGGAGCAACCTCAGCCAGAGTATCCTGCAGGAGCGACAACCGACCACCCGGCTCATCCCAACAACGAATGGCACTAGAAATACTCTCCTCCTGACGCTGCCGTCGAATAGCAGATCAACACTCAAGGTTACTCCGAGGGGAGAAAGTCTTAAGTATGCAAAGAGGCAGTGCAAGCAAAGTGACCCAACACGTGAGATCACGAGGAGAGGCAGCCACATCATCAAGAGCCCCCCGAAACACCCGAGAAAACCCTAAACGACACTTTGGAGGGATGGATTTGAATGTACGTAACCCCTTAGCCAACAAGTGATCAAGAGAGGTCACGTTAAACCCAACAACCGGGGGATCAACAACACCACAAGAAGACGAAACTGTAGGGGCAGATGGTCGGGGAAAACCGTAAAGAACATAGCGGATAACACCATCACCACAATTAGGGGCCTCAACAGAGGACTCTGCGTCGTACCGACAACCTTTGTTATGAGTATGTGTCCGAAAGCAAACCCCACACAACCAAATACCCATCCGCCGAAAAGTAGACTCAGCAGCCAAAAAAATAGGTAAAAAAGAAAGAGATTGTCGCGTGGTGTCCCGGGCACCTTCCTTACAATGATGATCACGGAGATGAAAAAGCAGAGAAGTTTTAACAAAACCCTTACCCCAACCATCCCTACACCTACCGAGGCCCACAAAAGGACAGTGGAACCGCACAAGGTCAGGCATGCCGAGATAGAAGCACCAACACGCAGAGGCAACCCAAAAGAAAAAGAAACCCAAACAAACGAAACTAGAAGGCAAGCGAAACCGAAAACCGAAAACGAAAAAGGAAACAGAATCCTAACCACGACGAAAGGACCCACGCAAACCGAACCCCGGCAAGGTTCGAACCCGAACTCACCGGTGCCACACAGCAACCTGCCACACAGCAAGGACGCAGCCAAACCACGCCGCAGCAGCACAACCCTGCTGTAGGTCTGGGGAACCCACGCCCGGCGAACTCCGGCAATAGCAGGTGCCCGGCACCGACACGATTCCGGCCCAAAGTGTGGCGACGTGAACACAAGCCGGTTAGGATCCCGGCAGCACGCAATGAACAGCGCAGAAACAGAGGAGCAACCCCTCTCCTCCCTCAAAATTGAACGCCGGCAAAGGGTGGTTTCCGGCGCGCGGTGTTGGTGGCGTGAGGCCAGAAAGTGG